>HG995290.1:16720435-18064022 GCA_905332915.2 Hecatera dysodea
TAAATCAGATTTATCTACAAACAAAAAACTGACAGCCAAATACCTAATAGAAAAACTTCACAATAATGCCGGATCTGGGAATGGAACCCACTGCATGACCACAACGCTCAATAGCCAATTTGTGTTTATGACCTACGATGGAGTCACTTGTTTTTTATGCAGCATACTTGCTACAAACAAATGTATCAAATAATAAATATTTGGCCATAAACAACGCTGCTTAGTCATCGATACAAACGGTATTCCATATTACAGTACTAAGTAACGGTATTGGACAATGTTCAACATAACATAGACGGCAATCAATCATGTTGTGTATAACAGCATGTGGATTCGAGATGGTCTTCGTTTGATGTCTTGGAGTAGTATATATGGTACCTATAGTGTGTGAAGAATACTTCAATCAAGTAAACATTGACGAAGATCGACTGATCCAAAAAGTAGTCTTGTTATGGTAAGAACAACATAATAAGAATAGAGTAGTAGAACAGTAATATAATAAGAAAATAAGACCATATTAGGTACGTAGCAAATTTCATATTTCTAGGCCACAGGAAAGTGCCCTACATTTTTTTATTACGGAACCCTTTTGAAGTACGGAACACTAAAAATAGGGTATCTTTGATAAAAACTATAATAATCTACAATCGCTCGTCCATATTTCAATTAAATTGGGGTGGTTGCAACTTGTCTTGTATATCAAGACCAATATAATTCCACAAGTCGTCATGCCAGTACATAGTCTCTAGACATATAACCTTTTCACATTTTTCTCCTCAGCCCATCTGTTACGTATGGAGAAGATATTTTAATGGCGTTTATTTTGTGTATCTAGTGATTGAGACCTCGCCACGGCGACCTTACGTATGTTTATATTTTCTTAAGTAATATCACTTTGTCTCTCTTCAACACTGCAAATCGCAGAGCTCACATTTGCTTAGTAATCATTTTTACGTGCGATATGCTCGCGCGCCGTGAGCCAGTCCGCTAACAACCATCATAGGCGCCACGGCGGAGTCTGAGTTACTTTTTAAACGGATGGACTGTCTGACTGTTACTTTTACATTCCAAGGCCGCTGTAATAGGGATATTTCCTGAAGAAGAAAAATGTGATTCTATTTAGTCAGTCAGTTAAATTATTGGACACGTATTTTTTGCTTTATCAAATCTATAATAATTGGCGAAGATAAAAAAAAAACATTAAAGATCAAGAGTGGGGGCTTTGACGTCACGGCGTGGTAAAAATTGTAGCACGTAGTGACGTCACACGAGTTTTCAACGCACTGTATCGTCTTCGTTTTTTGTTTACGTGAAAAAATAAAAAATACGTGTCCCATATTTTTGGGAAATCTATCTGACGGACTAATTAGATTTTTTTAGTCAACTACCCTATTATTCGAACAAATTCCACAATCCTGGCGGGCCCCGTCTTCTTTACTGACATTTCTTTGAGGCGCACATGAAACAAAATGCGCCGTCAACCTTGGCCGAGCTGTCATCGGACGGTGAGCAACCCAACGATGGCGTCCACAGTTTCGCGCCTGCGACTTCCGATGCCCGAGACGTCTTCTTCTGTGGGGGAGGCTGTGGCGTGGGGTTTACCTTTCCCTCAAGCAGTCTGCCTCCTCCTTCTCTAGCATAACTGCTTTGCAGAAGGAGGTGACTGCCTCCCATGCCCCAGACTCCCCATACCTAAGTTTTCACAGGGTGATGTTCACAGAATAGACCAGGTATCATTTCACTTAATGTTTTGATAGTGCACTTTTTAAGCCCACTACTGTCTTTTCACGAAGTCAATTTCACAGATGAGACGATTTTCGATAACGTTAAAAACTATTTTTGCAAGCAATAATTTTACTACGCACATAAATAACCACTTCATCATCACACTCCACTATCTTCCAGGCATCAACTAACAACAAATCACTATAAAACGATAGACCACAACACTCTTCACAAGTACAATTCATTACTTGTACAAAAAAACCGTTTTGTAATAATTAGTAAGAAATGAATTTCATTCGTGTAGCGTGCAGTTATTCCTGGCACTTGTTGATATTATACTGAGATGAAGCTGGTGTTGCCACTCTGTTGGGCAATCTTGATTCTTGATAAAATTATATGAATGTGCTGTGGAATTAGAGATTTTCGTTTGCTGCTTAAGTTGTTGAAAATGGATGTGGCATTACGGGTTTGAAAAACTTGCACTTAATTATGGCAAGGTTTGAAAATCAATTCACTCATAAAACTACTAGTTAATAATGAGTGATGGAAGAACAAAGTGTGATTTATTTCAAAACAATCTTAAGTAGTCATATTGTTTTAGTATCTATACTAGTATCATAAAGAGGAAAGATTTGATTGGTCCGAACTATTGAACCGATTTGAAAAAAATATTTCACTGTTGGGAAGCTACGCTATCCCCGGGTGACATAGGTTATATTTTATCCCAATATTCCTACGGGAACGGGAACTACGCGAATGAAAACACGGGGCGCTGCTAGTTGTACATAAAAGCCTACCAATAATGTTTTTTGAGAGCCCGCTCTTAGTTGAATAGTTCATCACGATAAAATATAGGTCATCTAGGGGATCTCCAAAATTAATACCAAACGTTCAAATTAAATATTCGACTGAATTTAGAAAACTTAGCCACAATTATATATTTATCTCAGTCAAAATAAATTTATGAAATGCCTATTACAAAATATTTAACTCGCGTGACCGAAAACATATCAATAAATAAAGACATAAGACTGATGAACGAATCAATGAATGAAATGAGAAACATCTCGATCAGCTAACGAATGAAACTGTTAATGAGAGCATTATAAAATTCCAACACGTGTAAGATTTTTTGTAACTACGTACAAATCTACGAAGATTTGAAAAAAAAAAAAAAACAAATCTCCCAACTCAGTTCTTCTACCATAAAAGCTGACCAAGTCGGTTAATTTATTCAGTACCTACTTAAGGGACCTTCTGTATTAAGTTATTACATAAATAGCTAACCTAACGACATCTTATAGTGACCATTTCAATATTAAAATACTAATTTACATTTTAAATAAACACACTGACTAACTGAATTCAGACAGGATACAACAGTTTTATCCACAAGAAAGCCATAAGGGGCCTGAACTGTTGCGAGAAATGCATTGTACGGCTTTTTTTGCTCGACTTAGTGGGGGCATTGCTGTGCCCCAGATAAATGCTTGTATTATGGACTATAGTGCCAAATAAGGAGTTATTATAGACCACCCATAACCAACCTGCAGCCCGCAGGTCGCATGTTACCCGCCAAGCTTTTCTGTGTGGCGCTGTGCAGTTTTATTAGCAGTTTCAGTTTTATTGAGTACTAAATTACGAGCATTTATTCTAATGTACTTGTACAAGTATATGTCCCGATTTTGTTTAATTCACTACTTAGAGATTTTCCAAGATTATTCTCCCACTATGAAAACGCAAAAATATATGTTATAACACGTAGTAGTTCCTAATTATATTGAAAACAAAACTGTTCATTTGTTACTAATTCAAGAATGTAGAGTTTATGATACTGTAAGTTTTTGCCCATCATCTTTGAGAGCGTGAGGAATCAAAAACAGTGTCATCATCTGCCTAGCCTTTTCCCAACTATATAGAGGTTGGCTTCCAATCAAACTGGATTCAGCTGAATTTTACGTTGAGCGGCTGCCTATCAAACCTGAACCCATTAAATGGGTAATGCGGTTCTTGGCAAGACTGGAGTCAGATTTATGGTTTCTGACAATCCGTAACGACTGCCAAAAATCTACAATGACAATTGGTACGGTTTAACGTGCTTTCTGATGTATGGAGGAGTCTCGGTATGTTAAGATGGTCACCCATCCACAGATGGACCTTGGCAAGCGTTGTTTAATATTATTTAGAGCAGCTACGAGCTTCTCCAAAAAGGTTGAGTATGACTGTTATAAATCTGACGATATAATTATGTACGTTACATTCGAAATGTAAGGAATTGACCACTGGACATGTCTGTAGTACTTGGAAATTCCTTAAGTTTAGAACTTTTTAACAAACTTTATCAGTGTTATAACCCATAACCTATAAGGCATATCTACAAGCTAACCTTTTGCTAAAATTAGATTTTTTACCATCTCATCCAGCTTGTATAATACACTAGTCAAGAAAAACAAACAAACAATCTACATACAACGTACTCAAGTGGAAAAATGAAAAAAGGCACATAAATCATCCGCAAAATTGCTCTTTTTTGAGAGCAGTCATTTGTCACAGAACTGAAAGATGTTAGTTTTAAAACTTTTTTTTTCCTAATTATTTTCGTGACGTTGAAAGAAGTCGCGTGCGCCATCAAATCCGATATGAGTCGGTTTTAAACGTTAATTAGACGTGGAATGCATGTAATTAGGCTATAGTAGGAAGTATTTCTTTAAGTCGCTACAGTAATTAAAATTTACGGTTACGCTTTTTGTTTTAATTAAATTTTCAACCAAGTTTTGTGCACCAAAAATAGTTGTTACTGTTTGAATTTTTCTTACTTTTTTATTTCTTGCTTAGTAAAAATATTTTGTAAAATTATTAAATTTATGAGGCCATTTACAAAGTGAGTACTTACCTTAATTTTATTGAGTATACTAGCTGCTGCCCGCGACTTCGTCCCCGTGGAATCCCCGATTTTAAAACATTCTTTATCGCTGCTCCGCTCCTATTGGCTTAAGCGTGATAATATATAGCCTAAAGCTTTCCTCGATAAATGGTCTATTCAACCCAAAAATAATTTTTCAATTCGAACCAGTAGTTCCTGAGATTAGCGCGTTAAAACAAACAAACAAACTCTTCAGCTTTATAATATTAGTATAGATTTTAACAAAAAATAGTTTAATTAAACTCACTTCAACTACAAGTTTAATTGAAAAAAAAAACTTTTTACAAAAAAATACAACCGACTTTTACACAAAAAATCAAAAAAACTCGGTGTTTGTGGTTGATTTTCGTTTTTTGAACACCGACTTCCGAAATTAAAGTTATTTTGCACTTTTTTGTTTTTTTTTGTGTAAAAGTCGGTTGTATTTTTTTGTAAAAAGTTTTTTATTTTTCACTTTTTAGTGGTACCTACACCCCCCCAATGTGATTGGTTCGTTTAGGTGGGGGAGGGGCCCCCACCTAAACGAACCAATCACATTGGTGTAAAAAAAACGTACAGCTCCTTTGCAGAGTAAACTAAGAGGTCGTCAAAGTAGACAAAGTACATATTTTTTTTAGATTTTTCGAAAACCGCTTGGTTGATTTCGATAAAATTTTCATGGGACCATTTGGAAAGTATACCCTTTCCAACAAAAAAAGAATTTTTCAAATCGGTTGACAAGCGACGGAGTTATACGTTAGACGCGAACAAACATAAAAAAAAATAAAAAAAATACAAACATCCGAATTGAGAACCTCCTCCTTTTTTAGAAGTCGGTTAAAAAATCACAGAAAAATACAAAAGTTTATCTTCCTCAGTTAATTCTCTAACTTTAATCTACGAACAGATCTTAGAATTAATTGCAGCCCACGCGATAATGAATGCGAATTAACAATTATTACTTAATACTGGTCGGTAAGTCATGGTGCCGAGCTATGACAAGAACGCCGCCTGCCTTGGGACGCTTATTGGTAGGGCTGCCAATTTGTAAAAAAAAAAAACAAACACGCCACTTTGGCATATAATTTGGCAAAAAAATCTATTATCAGAATCGGTTCAGCGATTTAGACATGTAAACGTTTCAAACATACATATTATATAGTCACTTCACTTAGGATAATAGAGAATGTATTATAAAATGTTTGTGAAAGTGGATTTCTTATGTATTTAACTCGATTTGGCAGGTACTTTCGATATATTTGGACTAGGAACTTGCTGCAGTTTTAAAAAATTAACGTTATTCTACTTGTTTCAAGGTTATTCTTTAAAACTGAAGCTGGGACACGGGCCTTTTTATAAAAGGGAGTGACAGAAATCCGCCATGCGAACTCAACGAGGGTTGGTGAATATTTTAAGTTCTCCATCGATCAAAATAAGCCAAGCTAGGGAGCTTGGTTAAAGAGTGGTTTTGTAGGGATAAAAGCCCCACTACACAAGAAGGTGCACTTGACAACCCTGGTATTGTCGCGCCCACGTCGATGCGATCTACAACATGGAAGACATAAGAGAATGGCCACAGTTGAGAAGGCATTTCACAGAGACTTACCGCCGTGTATGGTTTCAATATTTGAAGACACTATATTTATTGTTTTAATGACGATTGTCTAAATGTCTATATTTTTCAAAGTTTATTAAATGTTGATCCACACATACCCGTTATGACGGATCATGGCCCGGATAAGGCCCGGTCATAGCTCTGATATGTGTGGAGCAACCTTTATCTCCGAGTTTTGTTTCGATATTCGAAAATGCCACCGTGATTTGAAATACGATTGTCTATTGTTTTTAAATTATTATTTAAGATGTATTGTTTATGTGGTTTAGCAGATATGACGTTTGTCTTGAAAAGTCAGTTAGTAAAATCTGTGACGTAATGACACTGATCACTCATACAATTTTCTCTACACAATCACTGACACTATGTCAGCTTTTTGAGTGATTTATGCCAGCAGAATAGCATTACTTAGTCTGACAGACTTCATAAGCCGTCAGTTGTCTGGTTATTGACAAGGCGTAATTGACAAGTATAAAACAAATTTGCAATCCGTTCAGTAATTACTGAGAAAAAAGGCCATAACAATAACAGACAATTTGAAGACAATAGTTCCGTTGAGGATTTGTTGTGTATTCAGTTTTTCTTGATAGCTACAACCTCGATATCTTTATGTCAAGAGCAAATACATATGTTACTTCTAGGTTCATGTGCTTCAGCGTCGACCACTTCATAGAATAAAATAGAATACTCTTTATTATGCACACCATATAAGTCATCATAGCTTTTCATCAAGCGAGATAGTAGCTAAACTCGACCCTATCTAAGAATGTAATACTAAAACCCCATTAAACTACACTCTCAAAATATAATAGCGTTTTTATCCAAACATAGTCATCATCCAGGCAAGGGAAATTGTTCGAAAGAGTTCTGCGGCCCTGGACCGCAAAGGGCATTTGAAGAAACACGGGTGGGTTTTAGTTAATAAGAGTCTTACATTTCCTTCCGCTCCTACCAGAGCGGGAGAAGTCATTCAATGATATCCCATCCACAATAAAAGAACATAATCGTAATGATCTCTCCATGATATGCAGCCTTAAAATTATGCTAACAGAATTCTAAGCGGATAAGTCCCAGTATTAAATCTCATTACGACTGCTAACTCATAGTGCCGAGTTATGTTTGTCATGATAAAATGCGGTCTACCTTGGTTCGCCCACTTACCCTAAGGCACCGATGAGGTTTATAATAAGAGCTGATAAAACTGACATAATTAAGGCATTTGTTTTGGTGTAAGTTTTCATAAGGCAGAGATAAGTGATTAATTATTTTATTTATAGCTACAGTACGACACGTAGTTCGTGGTCGCTTGTTACGATACAGCGGTTTTGTTAACAGTTGAGCCTAGTCAGTATTAATGATACAATTTTCTACCTGTTTTTACCCGACTACAAAAGAAGAAGGGTAAGTAAGGGAAGAAGCGTATGTATCTATTCCTGTTTATTTAAACGGCTCGATATATTCTGATAAAATTCTGATAATATCTAAAAACCTGACCTTCAAAAACATCTAAAAAGTTCAGAACAAGTCACTTAATTATGCGGTATACTACATCAAGTCGATGGCATCAAATCTGTGTCTTAACTGAAACGGAAGTATTATTCTGCGTTCACTTTTATTTTAAACGCAATATTATTATATGTAGATTAATTAAAATCAAGAACTAGCGCCAAAATCATCACATACTATTCAAGCAGTTGTTTCAGCAATGGATTCGCGCTTGGTCAAAGGTGATAAGCTTAAATGCGACTTAATGTAACTGGAGAACTTAGGGTGTACGATAGATTCGAATCTGCCTAACTCTTGGTTTTTTTTGAATTATTTGAACTTTCGCATTCATCCTTCGTATTCCCGAATATTATTAAGACAAATGCCACATCCATTCCACCCACTCCGCGATATCATCAAAATAGGTGTTCTTGCCAAAAACGGCATTCCTGCGGCCGTTACCATAACTATGTGTCGGGTCTTTTATATTTCAAAACTGATCTAACTATATACACTAAAAATAAAAATAAACTAAAATTCTCTTAACTAGAATATGGCATCAAAAATTCGCCAGCGTCGAAAAACTGGCGGCATTACCACGTTGTATGTCAATGCTTATCCTCTGTCCAAAGTAAAGGCCAGCCATTGGGACACAATAAGTGTCAACTAAAGGTTTAGCAAGTTCTTTTAAAAACTCACGAGCCTGTTTATTAAAGTAGCTATTCCATTCTACGCATCTTATTCAGAAATTATCTCATAAACAAATACCGCATCCATCCCACCTGTTCCACGGTCCCATCAGAACAGGTGTTCTCAACATAAAGCGACATTCCTGCGGCTGCTCACTCGGGGCTTCTGGATACCGTAACCATGGGATGGGCCTATTTATCAAAGTAGCTGTACTGGGTGAGTTTATTAGTACAGCTTGTCAATGTGTCTGAGATGTGTGGGTCGTGTAGCGGAACGGGAGATAAATTCGTTGTGTGATTTGATTTAGTTAGTATTCAGTAGTTGTCATTGCTTTGAATAGCTCGGTTATCAAAAACTATTACGAGACCATTGACCGACCAATGATCGACCATTATGAATTTAGCGGATTACGAACTTTTAGCAAAATGACAATGGGATCGTGTTGGAATGACAAATTTATAAAAATAGCAGACTTGGGCGGACGTTTTTTTTCTTCTTGTAAATTATTTCTTTACGATATTTTCTTTTACCAATTTGTGAGCAGTGTACCAATCTCACCCACTCAGAAATAATCATAAAATAACTAGAGCTTATCTTCCAGACATACTGGCCCAGTTCACATCGCTTGACCGACATCACTGATAGGCATGATTATGATTACACATGACACTTTTCTTATCACGCTTAGGTGGGCGTGTGATGATAATAAAATTGTAGGGAATACTTAATTGACTGGTAAATTCTTGTTGAGTGGATGTGCAGCGTGTACCATGGAAAACGACGATAATAATTTAAAAAACTGGTAGGACCTAATTTAGTTACTGAGCTGTCGAAGAGTTCGTCACAATCACACAGGTCGATCTTTGAAGTAAAGGAAAGTTTGTCGAAGAATCGAGACACTCCTTCGTGCCTCGAAAACACGTACAAAGACAGCTGCGACTTTGTCTTTATATTTGACAGTCGTTACGGGTTAACAGCAGCTAGATAATTGGAAACAGTGTTACCCAGTTACTGGGTTGAAGATGTCAGTGAGGCAGACACTCCATGTAAAATATTGGCGACTGCATTCAGTTAGACTGGAAGATAACTGAACACAGTTGGGCAAAGCTAGACAGATTGACTAAAGTCCAATTCAGCACAACACTAATCTTGAACTATTTTGCTAAAATATTTTTTGATAAAAGGTAAATATCACAAAATTTATAAACGATGTCAATGGTTCGATAAAATGTTTCTCACGCATCATTTTTATCATTATAATCATACGAGTGGGTAGTTTGAAGCAAATGATAAGTTTGAAAGGGCAATGACCGAGTCATGCTTTGTATTAAAAGTTCTTGCCATATAACGTGGCAATGCCGCCAGTCATTTGGGCTCACTTCCAGTCGATAGCGATGCGGACGAATTTTTTGATGCCATATTCTAGTTAGGAGGATTTAAAGTTTATTTCTTGTAGCAATATACAGATCACTGATTTGAGTGTGATAAAACAAAACTTCTATAAACAAATCATAGTTTATCATGTAATAAGAAAACAGACTCTACTTTGAATCTATCTATCTATACATACATATACTCGTACATATACCTAAAAGCGAAATACCACTCACTGATTAATCATCAGAAATCTCCGAAACTTCAACACCTACAAACTTAAAATTTGTCAGGTAGATTCCTCATTGAATTTTACGAAACTTCAACTTTAATGGGGGTGGAAATTTTTGTACTAAATCTGCTCCCTAATAATGCGCTTCGACTACATTGATGACGTTCTCATTCTCTCTTGTCGATGTAATAATGAAAAAATAAAACTATACACGATGGTTTGGATACTAAATTTGCGCAGACGAAGTCGCGGGCGCAGTGCTAATTTTTATAGTTTGTGTTAGCTTAGCAATCAATCACGTTAGCCTTCGATCAAGAGCTAGTCTGTTTTTTTGGCTGAATAGCATTTTACATGGAGCGACTACGAGTTCCTACCTGACCGTTTGGTCAAAACTAGATACTGTAATAAGAAAATGTAGATATTACGAGTAGGTACCTATCTAGACGTTTGGTCAAAGCTATGTAGATACTGTAATAAAAAAGAAAATGCAAACTAAATTTAAAGTGAACGTTAAGAAATCAAAACTCTTAGCAACATAAAACATTATAATTTGTGCACTTTGTTTGGTAAAAGTAAAATATAATATTTTATTCGTTTTGCACTATTAAAAGATATGAATGTTGTTTATTATCTCTTATTTATTTAAATTAACAACTTTTTTTGAGAATTAAGAGAAAGTTTGAGTTTATACGTGCTCCTTTCTTTTATATTTAAGACTATTAAAACAAGGAACTGAAAAGATGACTATCATTCTCCACAGCAACTCATCTAATCTATACTAATATAAAAAGCTGAAGAGTTTGTTTGTTTGCTTGAATGCGCTTATCTCATTTACTACTGGTCCGATTTGACAAATTTTTTCAGTGTTAGATAGCCCATTTAACGAGAAAAAAAAAAGAAGTTTTAAATAGAACTGTAATTTAGTTTTGGGGTGAGGAAATGATTGTAAGTGCATTTCATCAGTTTTCACTTGACTTATTTTTTATGGATGGGACATCATCAAATGGCTTCTTCCGCTCTGGGTGTAGCGGAAGGGAGTATCAGGCTCGTACTGACTGAAACCCATCCGTGTTCCTCCTATTGCTCTTTGCGTTCCAGGGCCGTCGTGACTCTTTCGAACAAATTCCGCAACCCTTGTAGACATCTCTTTGAATCTTCTTCTGAAAGATATTTGTTTTTAAGCGATAATCGTGGAGTCCACGATTATTAAAAGCAAAATCAGCTTGACCTTACCCGCTTATTAAGTTACTGAATTTTAGTAATTTTCCAGGTATTGAAAAATAACTTCAAACAACAAACCGTCTGCAGATTACTTCAGACGGACAGATAAGGAAAAAGTTTTACACAATTCTTTCAAAACTCTTTTGTTAACATGTTTTATGCAATGACTTAGCGTTTAAATATTCTGTAATACGTGCGTAAACTTTCTTTAAATTATCACAATAATCTACAACAATATGTTTTTATGGCACTTCAGAGCAAGTGTTTATTTCGGCTGTTGTGATTTTAATCTATACTTATAATAAATCTGTAGAGAAGTCAATTCTGTACAAGGAATATATTTTCAAAATAACTATCAGGGGGTGATTAGTGATCGATACTGGTGCCAAAAATGCAATCAGTAAATTTTTTGTCTTTCTGTCTGTCTGTCTGTATGTTCTTTATAGAAACAAAAACTACTCGACCGATTTTAACGAAACTTGGTACAATTATTCTTCATACTCCTGGGCAGGTTATACTATACGCTACAATCAATAGGAGCAGAGCAGTGAAGGAAAATGTTGGGAAAACGGGAGAAGTTACTCCATTTTTTAAGCTTATGTCGCGTGTGTAGCCTTAATGGTTAAAGTTACATAGAAATTATGTATTACGGAAATGTTCTACATAAAATTATCTAAAAAATATCCCGAAACAGCATATGTCTATCTTTTGTCAATTTTAAACCGATCGGGCTCAAAGTTTCAAAATCGGGGGTAAAGTAACTATTCCACGCGGACGAAGTCGCTGGCAGAAGCTAGTCTGTATTATAAATAGACCAGTGTTTTGTCCAGTATTGTTTGACCAAATGAAGGATTTACTAAAGCGTAATATCCGTGTATTCGGACGCACGGAATCCTAAAAAAAATATCTTTGCTAAACTATTGAATGATAGTAATAATAAAATTGCAATGCTCGTTTTCGATTATGACACAAATTTTTCATTATATTCAATTGCATAAAAATACTTGACAATATAAAAAGTCACATTGGTTTGGCAATTTAAGAATTTGGACATTAATACAACAAAGCTGCGGTGACTAGCAACTAGAACACAATCTTTATATCTCGAAGTACTTATACTACCCATGTATTTTTTGCCATAAGCTTTTACAATAATAAATCAAAAACAATGTTATTTGCATGACTTTCTGTGTTACTCAACCGCAATAATAGACACGGCATGATTCTGCAATATCTACTGTTACTTCCAATCTATGTTATTTTGATTCAATGTTTGTATTCTTTTTTTCTTGATGGGAAATCATCAAATGACTTCTCCTGCTCTGGGCGGAGCGTAAGAGAGTGTCAGACTCTTACTGACTAAAACCCACCCGTGATCCTTCTTGTGCCCTTTGCGTTCCAGGGCTGCGGTGACTCTTTCGAACAAATTCCACAAATGTTTGTGTTATCTAAGGTTGTGATTTATTGGGCATGCCACCATATAAGTCCCCATTTGAGGAGTGGCTGGAGACGCCACGGCGGCCTCACCTTCTGCCTGACGCAGGTGCTCACCAGACATGGCAGACATGACAGACATGGGTTTCAGGAGGTACCTGTTTCAGATAAAGCGGGAGGAAAACAGGGTGTCAACACTGTGTGGATTGCTCGGAGGACACGTTAGACCATATGGTGGAGGTCTACCCTGCTTGGGCGGGGCAACGCCGTGTCCTCGTCGAGGCGATCAGCGGCGGCGACCTGTCGCGTCCAGCCCTGGTTCGAACCATTGGCCGGAGCGAAGGGGCATGGGATGCGGTCGCCTCCTTCTGCGAAGCAATAATGCTGGCAAAGGATAGGGGAACCTCATGCTCCAGCCACCGCAACAGAAGAAGACGCCCCGGGCGTCGGTCGGTACAATATACAAAGTACACCAAGCCACCACCAATGCGTAACAGATAACAGCCCTCCTTTCTGTGGGAGGGCCCAGAGAAAGGAGGGCTGTGTCCTAGCAATGGGTATATTTAGTCTGATAACGCTACAAAAGACCAATAATAACTGTAGATTAATTTTTGTTTCAGTTTATCTGTAAAATGTTTGTAGTTCATCGCAAAGTATACATGTATATTCTTTAAAAAATAATATTTCTCTGTTTTTTTTTTTACGTTTTTAGATAACTGATTGTTTTTAAATATGAAATAAGAAGAGTGAGTAAACGTGGAAGAAATCAATGATATTTCTTTAGCCAAGAGATCTCAGCAGTGGGACAATAAAAAGTTAGAAATATTACCATTATTATTTACTTCTTCCAGCAGTCTCAGATCAAAATAAGGATCCAAACAAGGTAAATTCATGATATTGCAATTCGATAGTTCAATCATTCCAAATTCAGAGACCTGATTAACCTTTAAAACAGTCTCGAAGTCTAAACTTAACAAACGTTAACCTTATTAAAACATGTTACAATATAAAATAAGGGATTTTATAATTGAATACTTGTAAATTGACATTTGACATCATCTGTGTCACAGGTATGTGACATGCGACACAGAAGCGAAAGAGTCTATGTCACAACATTGTGTTATTGAGTTTCCATTTTGTTGGTAGCTTTAGGCGGTAGTCGTTAAGGTTAAAAATTGCGCAAACTGTGGAACATTCATCAGGAAAACAAAAAAGGGGTTTTTTGAATTTAGAATTCGTGGTAGTCATCAAATATTAATCAAGCGTGAACTAGGACTGTAGGTAGTCTGGAAAGTAAACATTTTATTTTACTTCTTCTGTTTGTCCTTATCTTATGTTACTTGGAGTCGGCACAACAAATTTTTGTTCTTCGATAAATAAATAAAAATATATCTATACTATATTTTGATCAAAACCCTTGTACTCTAACATGCATTTCTTTTCATTTTTAGGGTTCTCTATTACTAAGACTTCGCTGTCCGTTCGTTTGTCTGTATGTCCGTCTGTCACCAAGCTGTATCTCGTGAACTGTGATAGTTAGATGGTTTAAATTTTCACAGATGATGTATTTCTATTGCTGCTATAAAAATATGGCAAAAAATCACTTATACCATTGTACGAAACCCTACATGCACGATCCCAATCTCGCACTTGGCCGGTTTTAATATTATGTATTATCAAGAAAATAAACAGTATTTTTTATATAAGAAGTAGACCAGCGTTTTCACTTGTTTTGCTTACTAATCTAGCTTGAGTGTGTGTCAGCAGATAGAAACGAGAAAATAAATCATAACAATTTTTTTACTTTCGTCGGTTTCTGTTATTTTTGGATTAAAATTGTTCTCTATAACACTTATTCTATACGCTTATCTTTACTCAACATCCCTAGCTCTCTAAGAATCTCTAAACCACAGCATCCAATAGTTTTGATCATAAAACAGTTGAAAACCTGTTCATTCCACAAACCTACTTTAAAGTCTTCGCTATGAGTTAGAAATATTCCACACTATACATTTATTTGGTGAAAGTAATTCATGAATATTGGTAGAATCTCATTTGTTTGATCACCTGAGAAAGTTATCTGTAGATAATTACGTTACTGATAGGAAAATTTATGTTAGAGGGATTTATTCGAAAACAGATTGGCTACAGCTTATGACGTGTTTAAATTATTATATAATACTAGCAGCGTCCCGCAGTTTCACCCGCCAAAGTTTCGATCCCGTGGGAATATCGGGGTGAAAATTATCGTATATATAAATCCTGGTTATAAACCATATGTGTGCCAAATTTCATCCAAACCCGTACAGTAGTTTTTGCGTGAAAGAGTAACAGACATCCATCCATCAATCCATCCTTTATACTTATTAACTTTCGCGTTAAAATATTAATATAATAGGATATAGTTATAAAGATATATGTGACCGGAAAATGGCAAACTCCGTTAGATTATAAAATATCTTGAGACATTGTAAACTCTCGATAAATTGTCAACTGAACACTTGGAATTCTTTTTTACGCATCATAATTTGGCTGTCTACAATCTCTCGAAGTTATTCCCAGAAATTGTGGAATAGCAAATAACAGTTAAGTATTGCAATTTCTCTGTGTCCAGTTCCATTACTGTCTACATGTTTTTCCTGTATCCTTATTATGAGGTGTACGGTAAAGTATATAATAAATAACACCCTCCAAACAGTTTCATGCTTAGGTATGTATTTATCTTGTACAAAATTCCGAAAGCATATTATCTAAGGGTATTCAGGGACTTATGAAATAACAGCGAAAGAAACCAACTGGGTTCTTTGTTAAATAAGCAATTAACAAAGTAAAACACATACTTTCAACAACATTCCCTCACAAGTCATTGTTCTAATCGCAATCGATAGACCGATTAGTTGCGACGACGACAACCAGTTGCAACCGCGATCACGAGCAGTTAAAACACTCCCCACACGCAGGAAGCGTTCACAACCGTGTAATCAATGCTTCCTATGCTGTGTAAAAACAAGCAAGCGCATATTGTATGTAATTAGATTATACGCGTACAGGCGCCTAGTGAACGCTATACAGAAGTGTAACTTTAGTCAATGTACCAAACATTGACTAATGTTACACTGCTGTGTTACAAATTTGTGTAGTATTACGTTTACAAATTCAACATGTTACCAGCATATCATAACAGTGTCGCAGTACACCTAAATCGTTATTTAGTATCTTCTGCCCGCGGCTTCGCTTACGTTAATATAGTTTTTCGGAAAGGTAGCCTATAACCGGTTTTGGGATCCCAACTATTCCTGTGCCAAAATTCATCAAATTGATTCAGTGATTTAGGCGTGAAAGCCTAACAAACAAACTTACATTCGCATTTATAACATTAAAAAGTTAAGATGTTTAATTCCTATTCAATAAAGGTTGAGTCTTAATCTGGGCTCAAGTACCTTTGGCGGTTATCACTAGTTTAAATAAACTAATGATGAATAGAGGCCGGTGTGCCTCATATTGATGTGTAAGAACTTACAAGAAGAATTGCGTAGCCTCAGATTTCGTAACAATTCATATGAAAGTCTGGGTCTTAGGAAATTGTAAGTTAGGGCCGCTCCTAGATCCGGCCAAAATGAAAGTAAAAGTAAATATTATAGTATAATAATAATAGGTAACTAAAACCTTTTAACATCATCACACTAAATATATTTAAGCTTTGATTTCTTAAATATATTTTTAAGGATAGGTTTCATCGCAAGCATTTATAAATCTCTTTACATATTGACATAACATCGTTGTTAAGTAGGCAGACGTCACCTATTACAATCTCCAAATCATTACACAACAATAGGTGTAAAAGGTGTTCATAATAATGCTTGATTATTGTAATTTACAACTTACATCAACGACATAAAGTCTCATAACGCACGCTTGTGATTTGCAATTGCTAAGTTTGACAGCAATCGACGCGATTGTCACTTGTTTAGTAATCGTTGTCAAATTCATGTAATCAAGTGTCAATATTAATTTAATTATGCAATTGACACCGTCGTTGTAAAGCTGCTATTACCAATCATCGTTTGGGTGTACAATTTGATTGTTAAAATGTATGAAGTAAATGGAGAAGTTAATGATTAATTCACGATTTGTTTGTTAAGGCTTGTTTCATTCGTGATGATTGGCTATTCATTTCTGTCCAACTAACTAATTTTTTATACACTTACGAGAATAATTTTTAGCTCAATATCACCAAAATGGTCTAAAACATTGGCCAAAAAATCGCACATGACCTTAGCGAATGTGACTTTGGGAAAAATAAAAATATTCCTCATATAATTTCTATAAAGTATATTTATATTATTTTTTCTTCCATTCCAACATTGATATACCTACTGCTTTTCAATTGTACAATGGTTACGAATAGTGGCTAACTTTGCACTGTATTATAAAAAAAAACGAGCCAGTCTCGTTAATCGTAATTAGGTATGCGAAGCTAAAATTATTTAATTAAATCTATCATAGTTTCTGCTATGGTCTATTTGTAGAACTAAAGTATTGAGTGCCGCTTCAGTGGATAGATATCACTTTCTTATGTAGACTATGTGCTTGTGTGGACTATCTAAGATTGGAGTAAACTATGCAATAGTTCTCAAATGAAATTATTCTACCAAGTAAATATTATTTGATAAAATTCTACACCTTATAACAGTGAAGACATTGTTTGGCTCGATGAAAATATTGTGAATAATGACGAACATATTTATACATCAATTTGGTGTTTAATCAGAAATATTACCTACTAAAGTCGCAGTTATATCAACCATTCTGCTTCTACTTTTGTATATTTTACTTAGAAGGGAGAAGAAAGGTCTCTAGAAAAAGAAGACATAAATGCTCAAACAAAGGACAGAAACAAAACTAGCTTCTGCAACTAAAACGATCACTAAGAACGCGGTAGACTGACGAATACGCGATAACGTGAAACAATCTTACTCAGCAAACATGCAAATACAAATAAGTGCACAATTTTTATTCACGATCGAAAGTCTGTACGAAAAGTCAAGGTAGTTGGACGGAGATACTATCAAGGAATTCTTGTAGGTGTGTTATTAAAGTAGGATGTTTATTTTTATTAATAAATGGCTTTATACGGTGGTGTACGAAACTAGAATGACCAGTGGCGCTCTTGTCTAGTACTGGCTGGTAAGGAAAATGAAGATTGGTATTTTTGGTTTTTTGTTCCAGTGGTGGTCGTAGATAAGAATTTAATGAAAGGATATTTAAAACCTATGTTAAAAGCACACTTTGTAAACAAGCATACTACAAGCTAGATGATTATATTCAAGATAAAAATGCTTGGAAACATGCTGGTCCTACTCCATATGACAATATTGAGTCAAACTAATCTTTTATATTTAATTTAACACGCACTGGTCCATTGTTGTTAATTACATAAATCAATGGTTGCAAAATTTGTAAATATGTGAGTACTATGTCCTTTACTAGCAAACTTTTTAATTTAACCTCTGCTGGTTTTATTTTGTGGTTCCTATTAGTAGTATAGTACTTAGTGTTGTTTAGGGTGCATCGTCCTCACATGTAATTATAATGTATACAAAATATTGTAAAACTTTTATTTGAAAAGAGTACCTAACTATAAAAGAAAAAAGAAAGAAAACTCGTTTATTCCGCCATAGATGACGCACAAAAATAAAATAAACTAACTTAAAAGAAAATGAACGTTTCAACTAAAACCAAAAACAATGTAAGGACCGGACACGACTACTGTGGTGTGTCTCTGGTCACACCACAGACAAAACAGAACACATTTAAGCTTTTGTCTATGGCGTGACATCCGGCACCGACATTGACAACATAATAACAAACAATGAAATTAAAAGTAGACTGTTTATTTTCTGCCTACTTGAAAATGAACTATGGAGTTTCTTGTCCCTTCTTCTCCATAAGAATCTACTGTTTACGAATGGACAACTAGAGTCACTATAATATTTGTATTCAAACTATTTTGACGTTCAAATGTTTAATGGTTTAGTTGAAATAAATGAATTGTCTTTGACTTTGATAACGATTGTAACAAAGGCGTTCAATATTAATCGTCCATAGAATTTGTTAAAGGAAACTAAGTGAATGATGCCTTTTTTTTTTTTTTTTTTTTCTGGATGGGAAATCATCAAATGACCCCTCCCGCCCTGGGTGGAGCGGTAGGGAGTGTCAGACTTTTACTGACTAAAACCCACCCTTGATCCTTCTTGTGCCCTATGCGTTCCAGGGCCGCGGCAACTCTTTCGAACAAATTCCGCAACCCTAGCAGGCACCGACCCTATGGGGTCCCGTCCTTGGTGCTGACGTCTCCTTCGGCGCGCGTGGAACACAACGCGTCGTCGACTCAACCTGGTATCGGACGGCGAGCCACCCACGCTCACCGTCCCCAGGCATCAGCCACTGCGCAGCAGCACAGCGGCCGACCTGTCTCTGGAGGAGGCCGAAATGGGACCATTACTGGCACTCCATCTCAGCACCCTCCCGAGCGTTGGGAGTCGCAGCACCCGCTGCAGAAGCGGCAGAAGCGGCGACGGAAGCCGCGGCGGCGGCAGAGGCGGCGGCGGCGGCGGACCTCTTGCCCTTGGTCGGGGCGGATGGCGCGCAGGCCCTTCCCCCAGCCCAGTGCTCGGCCGGCTTGCCAGCAGCCGCACATGCACTGCAGTGCGGCGTGGCCTCACACGAGCCGGCCCGATGACCGGGCTGACCACAGCGGAAACAAAGACCGCTGCGGTCCACCTCCGAGGGACACATAGCTCCCGTGTGGTTGCCCACATGGCAGCGGTAGCACCTCAGAGGCCTGGGTTCCAGCAGTTTTACCCGCGCAGACACCCATCCCACCAAGAGCCTTCGGCCCTCCGACACAGTTCTGGCCGCCGTCACGGGGCAGCTCACCACAAGGGTTTGCATGCCCGTGCTGTCAGGCCGGAGGGTGCCCGCCATGACGAGCTCGGCAGAGCACCCCCCAGTCCTGGCGACGGCGGCCACAACCTCCTCCTCCGTCACGGAGTCATCCAGGCCCACTATGCGCATGTCGATGCGCTTAGTCGGCCTGGACACCCGGACCTCGTCCGCGGGTAAGACCGCCCTCAGCTTTTCGGCCAAGGCGTCCGCGAACGGGCCACTCTCCGCTCCGGCGAGCTCGAGCTTGCGGGCACCGGTTAGGGTCCTCCTGACCCCGATGCCCCCGCTGATGCCCAGCTCTTGGAGGCTCACCGCCTCCTTCGCCCGCTTCAATACGGCGAGATAAGTCACGCCCCTCTGTTCCGCTTCCGGCTGCAGTGTTAACACTACAGCCGCGGACTTCGGGGCGCGAAGCCCCGCCGCAATGGCGTTGGCCTTCCGCCGCTGCTTCCTCGCCTTCTTCTTAGCCGCCTCTTTGGCCTTCCTCTTCTGGCCAGCAACCTGCCACTCGGCCTCGGCCGCAAGAGGGTCCGAGGGTGGGGGTGGGGGTGGGGGCGTCTGCGGCACCACTGGCGCTGCAGCCTTAGCCGCTCCTCCTCCAGCCTTCCTCCCACCCCTCTTCGCCGGGGCCGACTTGGTCGTCGCCGGCGTCGCGGGCGCCGGCGTCACAGGCGCTGGCGCGGCTCCCGCCTTGGCCTTCGCCCGGCCGGACGTTCCCGGGCCAGCAGCCACCGCGGCCGCGTAAGAAGCCGCCTTCTGCTGTCCCGGGGGCCTCTGTGCCGCCGCCAACGGGGGACGCCGGATCATGTCCTCCAAGACGGACACCTGCCTCCGGAAGGGAGCCAGCTCCTGCCGCACCAGGCTCCGCACCTGGCTCAGCACTTGGCTCCCCTCCAGCGCCGCCGGACTCGGCCCCCCCTGCGGCTCCTCCGAGGCCGCTCTGGCGATGCCAGCCAGGTCCCTCCGGAGCGACTCATTCTCCGCGATGAGTCGCTCCGTTACGGCCGCGAGGCGGGCGACCTCCGCCCGCAACTCGGTCGCCTCTCCGGACCCGCCGTTGTTGGCCGCCGCTGCCGCCAAAATGGAGGCCTTGGCCGCGCTGATGGCTTCCCTCTTAGAGGACTGCTTCCTCTTGAAGGCCACAGCGCGGATCGCGGCCTCCACAACCTCCCCAAATTGAGCCCTCCGCTCTTCGGCGGTGGGGGGTACCTCTCCCGGGGCCTCCGAGTCGTCAGAGTCGAGAGTAGGCGGAAGAGTAGAGGGAGCCCTACGACCGCTCCCTCCAGGGCGACGCCCCTCCTCCACCAACCTCCCGGCCCGACTCTCCACCTCCCGGGTAGGAGGAGCCAACCCCCTCCCCGCCTCACAGCCCCTGCCCCGCCTAGCGGTGGGGATCTTGCGGGCGGAGGCAAACTCGCCCTCGGAGGACGACTCTTTGTCATCCTCCCGTCTGGGCCGCTTGCGGAAGAACTTTACGTTCTCCGCAGCAGCCCCCCCTCTTTCGTCTCCAGAGCCCGCCGAGCTGACCGTTACTAGGTCTGGCGCGGAGCCGGAATCCAACTCCGCACCACCCCGGCGCTCAGGCGAACTCTCCTCTATGCAACCGTACGCCATCAGCTCCTTAAAGGAGGCGGACTCGGATGACGACGATTGGGAGCCTCCTCGGCTCGTGTTGCCACTGGCAAGCGGAAGGCGTTTGGTGCCCACCCCAGAGTACGGAGGGCAGCCCGCCGAAGCGGGGTGGGATTCCCCGACCGCTGAGCAGTCGGGACCCACCTGGGGACTCATTTTACATTCGCCTTTTTTCATATTTGTTCCTTTTAAGGGTGCGGTCCCTGTTCGCTCCGCCCCTTCTCAGGGCCCTCTCTCCTAACTCACCTCTCCACCTGCTCGCTGCTCCCACAGTCACGTCTGATAGTCAGACGCGTACCAGAGAGCAGCGAGCAGGCGTGTGTCTCTCTTGGTCTGATCCCTCACTTGCGACCTTCCGGCATGAGTGGCCCTACCGGGAAAGCTCGCAAGATCATTGGGACGCTCAAGCCCCACCACGACGACAACGTGGAGACACATTCGGTGGGGAAGTGAATGATGCCTGAGATTAGAAAATCTTGGGATTATAGAAGGCAAATAAGAGAAGGCAGGCAATAGAATTGTCTTGCTAGCACCAATACAAAAAGCATTTATCTGCACTATAATATTATAAAGAGAAAAGATTTATGTTTGTAATGAATAAACTCAAAAACTGCTGGATCGATTTCCAAATTTCTTTCACCATTAGAATACTACATTAGGCTTAAGAAACATATTTAAGCAATATTAAAATAAATAAATGTGCGCCCGTGCGAAGCCGGAACGGGCCGCTAGTGGTAGATAAGTAAATATTTCTTAATGAATCTCGCAATGTTGGCAGTCAATTAATGGTAGATAGCAGTTGCAGCAGTGCTGATCTCTTAATAAATCAAAGCATCATCTAGGTCTGTATTCATATGTTTACAGAACGGAAGCCAAGATATCAAGAATGCGGATATAAAACCATAATAGCTAACGATATTATGGTTTCTGTTTAGATTTTTAGGGTTTTTATTTAGATTCAAATAAGAATGTAAGTCGTAATATTTGTTTTAGTTTTAGCTATAAAGCTAGAAGCAATTTCAAAAAATCAAAAACAAATACAAGAAATGCATTAAAAACCTAGCTTGACTGAAGATGAATTCGTCTTGTGGCGCAAATGATAAGAGCAAATATGTAGACACCGCGGTTATTGAGTAAAGACATAGGCGGTAGAGTAACTGGCTATTTCAAGCAAAGTAGGTAATTTTGCTTCGACTATATTGCAGCGATTTTCAATCATGCAGTTTCTTAAAAGCAGATACAGTGCATTTTTAAAGAAATTATGTTCAGCATCAAACAAATAATTGAACCGGAGAATTGCAGATTCCCTAAGATTGATAAATCAATCTTTTTTAGACTATAATTAGCCCATGCCCTTGTTCTTTGGGGCATTTAATGTCATGGACGCTGTAATTAACGAAGCCACCTACTGGGCCAAAAAATCTTAGTAGCTAATCATCAACTCGACAAGAAGGAGAAGAAGATAATTTCTCGAGATATTATGAAAATATCGTTTTTATACAATCAATCTAAACCAAATTCAATAGTTTCAATATATTTTATAGTATCTCATTAAGAAAAAGTAGTTTGAAGTTTCACATGAAATTAAATAATATAACGACAGTTTTTAAAATGTGCTTGAAAGTTATTTTATTAGAATTCTTGTCATTGTTTGTACTCGAGGTGATGACTGAAAACCAGCTTAGGGATAAGCTTATAATAAAATTTTCCTTAAATAACATTGATAAGCCGAAATTACAGCACATTAAATCAACGACATTGCCAAGGACAAAAGCCAAATTAGTTCCAACTAATAACACATCCCATCCAATTTTTATTACTCTAACAAAATCGTGAATGCAATCATCACTAAACTCATTACATATTATTACCGAACAGTTTGAAAACAAACAGCTAATAAGAACTAGTTTAATGAAGCGAGCAGTGAATGTAAGTAAAGCCAAGGCTAAAAATTGTAGCACACGGAAGGCGGTATGAGGAAGTTTCAGATACAAATGTGTGCGTACGAGTATGTTGGTCCAGTGTTTTGAATCGTATAAAGGTCGGATCTCGACTGAATTTGTTGTGTGTAATTATAAATTGTATAGATACGGTGCTGATTATATCATGAATAGAAAATAATAATTTTATAGCAATGTGTTCGAAAATGAGCGCAGAATCAGTAGCAGGTTTTACAACAGGGGAGAGTCGAAGAAGACAAAGTATTGAGCCATTAATTAAGATGGGACAAAAGCAAGATGATTATGAATGAGAATACCTACTAATTATCAAGCTAATAGCTCAAAAATTCTTTTGAATCAAAATAATGAAATCTTTCTAGAAGCTGAAGAATGCACTTAATCATCAGAATCAAACAAAAGCACAGCAGTCAAAAACGAATACTTGAATTTCTGAAGAAAATTAATCGGTTACTTACATTGTCCAGTTGGCTAATGTCTAGTCTAGAAATTTAGATTATAGAGGTCAAATCTAGGTCGAAAGTGTCTCGGATAATTTGCACCGTTCTATGAATGAAAGGTTCACGAGGTACAATTTGCGTCTATGGGTCGGTGTAAGGAAAAGTCGGACACCAATTACAATAAAACCAAGTGGCTATGACTGTTTAAGTAAATATAGGACGCGTTTTGAATAGAAAGGAGTGTTCATCAAGTCATGATGATGGAGAGTTTATTGGGAAAGACGCTGAATAAGATCAATAGGTGAATTCTATTTGAAACAAGACTACATTTAATTGACACTAATATTATAAAGAGGAAATATTTTTATGTTTGTGACACTATCAATTGCGGCTTCATTTGTATTGTTATGGCATTTTATCAATCAGATTAAATGTAATGTTATCACCATTTATTAAACTCGGGATAAAAACACATTCACATAAATCCAAATTGTTTACTATTGATCTGTTTTGGTAGGATGTGCGTGAAACCATCTATGCGATATTATCTATGCGAAAGTGAGTGTGTATATTACCTTATAATGCTTTCTCGCCTAAGTTGCTTAAAGGATTTTGCGAACATCTACTGTTACGCAAATGAAAGCTGGGCTCATATTTTTATCAGAAATTAATCTGATTCAGGAACAAGTATTTTTGTTGTGAAACCAGAAATAAAATACTAATAAGCTATTATAGTTAACAAAGCAAATCAGTCGCCTTTACGACTGAATAATTTTAACGATAGTTATTGACACTGCACTACTAAGATTATAGAGTGTTTTTATTAGTATTTTTTTTTTCTATTTTCATGGTATAATTAATTCGTCTTGCTAATAAAAGGCGAAGCTATTGTAGTATGAAATAAATTATGTTAGGTGCTTTTTTACCAGTTCTACTACCTACTAAATATACTGGTATGCACACATATGGACCTACATCGTTTTTTTTCTTATAATTTCAGGGTATGCATATTCCTTGCAGATGGTTGATGGGTCCAAAAAGTTCTGAAGTCGCGACAGCGTACCGGAAGACGCAGTGCTGAAAGGCCTCCCGATGTGGACCGATGACTAAGATACCTCAAGACTGATATTTGTAGTAATTGAGGGAGGCCTATGTCCAGCAGAGGCCATCTTTCGGCTGAATATTGATGATGATGATGAATTCCAGAGTGTACGACGGTTGAAACCATAACATAAAACCTACTATGCTGGTTTAAATTCGAATCATTATAGTAATCATGAATCTAAAAATCTGACTCTTATACGCCTGCTGATGAAAATCTTCATCATTTACATACGCTTCGATCTACAACAATCACCCTTTACTAACAATAGCTCCAGTTATCGTCATAAACAATTTTTCCTTACTTTCTACTGGTTTAATAGAATCGCGTAGAAAACTAGAAGTCACACTTCCGACACACTTAAGAGCCAGACGTGAGACCTCAGCTGTAGGAAACGACAATCTTACTTAATTAAAACTGGTAGAAAAGCGGAAGATGAGAGCAGCAATTATAGCCGTGGAAATCTGTTCAGATGATAACTTGATACAGATTTGTAGGAAAAACGTGTTAATTTGTCAAACAGGCTTGTTTCTATTGAGTTCTTTGCACTAGACTTGATTACAAATCGTTTGATACATGAGTCTGTCAATAATCTGCATCGTTATAAAATTAACTCTGAGGATTTAGACGAATCGGCATTTTAACAACAGTCACGATTGTCAACAAGTTCAAGATGTATCCATACATTAACATCCGAGATTAGAATCTCACGTGGTCGTCGTTTTGACTTTTTGGCAAAGATTACACTGCGTTACACGATTTTGGTACCCGCTTAGCTGATAGGTGATTTAAAAAGCTGATGAGTCATAAAAAATATCGCAAACATTTGTGGTATCCATCACGTCTAGTTTTCGAGGTAAATGTCGATCAGCAGATCAACTAAGTTTTGTGTTGCCATGTTTTTTATTGTTCGTTTTATTTTTATTTCATTGCTAAAATGACAAGTAAGTAACGATGAAATTACATTTTCAAAAAAAATCAGAAGAATTAAATTATTTGGCGCATTCATTCATGCATTTTTGCATTAAAGGCTTGAAGTACGCGCGAGCTTAAAAAGTTAAAATTTCACTTAAAATATTATAATTGGATAATTTTTTTTACTTCTTTTCTAAGTGTAACTATAAAATTTCATCAAATAATGTAAAAAACTTTACTTCATTTCAAAATTCCAAATAAAAAATAATGTATTTTTAATTTTTAGCATTAAATATTTGGAAAATTCTCAAGGATAGAATATGAGACGTGATAGGAAGAAAATAAGTATGCAATATTGTTAAATGAATACGAAAAATAACATTTTATTTTTATTTTTAACGCAGTGTTATCTTTGTTACAAAGTCTTTCTTACAGCCTAACACAAAGTTATAATAGCATACTGCTTTAGCTACAACGTCCAGAATTGACATCTACCACAAAACATGTAGAACAAAAGGTGCTAAAAGTGTCTTGAGATAAGGTATATTATTTATTTCCAAGTTTGTTATTCAGAAACCTTTACCCTATGTCAACTTTTACGACTAGCGAAAGTGAAACTAAAGTTCTCATACCGTGTCTAACGTTCTGGGAATTCTCAACTTATTTGATAGATAATGCTTTCAAAATTGATAGATTATTTAAATTGCGAATTAATTGAATAGAAAGATTGATTTCGAATTAGCAATTAAACACAGCTCGTGTATTCCATAACAAATCAGTTGGACTACAACAAATCAAGACTATTATGAAACTGCGATGGTTAATCCAAAGTAAAATGCTCAATTGTTTACAAATTAGATACGAGCTATCACAACACGGTTTCTAGCAATTACATCACACTATGTCTTTACAATGACAATTGTTGTCGTACAAAAGCCTTTGGACCAAGACACGGTAACGTCCTTTCATAATTCTCAATGGCAATTAAAACCTGCCAATTGTTTATCCATTTTGTTTCTTCACCCTATTGTTCACGACAATCTACCATGAAGGCTCAATATCGAACATTTTTACGAACGCCATTTAAAAATAAGAATTTTAATAAACTAGAATACGTGCTTGCGTGTATTACTTTCGAATGCATTTAGTTGTGACCTCTAAAATCATTACGTGTATAACGAGATAGCGACATAAAAACAGACGGAGCTGAAATGAAAAAGTAAGACAGTAACAAAAATCAGAATTACCTTTGTCGTGTTCTGGATTTGCAAAAACGTCGCTATGCCCGCCCGTACGCGGTTCTTCACGCCCCTTATTGTTCCTTTGGAACTTTTTATCGTCGACGGCAACTCCTCATTTTTATAATCCTTCACACCGGCGAAGTATTCCACTTCAGACACTTCACACTCACTTTTAGCACCAACACTAACACTTTTCACATCATCAAATTGTTTTTCGTTAAGATGGAAATCGTAAAATTTGTCCGTATCAAAGTAATGACTGCTGTAGAACATTTGTTCTTGTTTCATCTTGTCCTGTTGCTTTCGCTCCTCGTAAGTGCTCTCGCTAATCAGTGGCGTTTTGGAGCACAAGTTCGCGGGTAGCGACTCCGTCGTGTTCTTGCACTCGCTATTAAACTGAGAAACTAGACGGAACGATGTGAGTTGAGCGCTTTCTTTTGAAATATTAGCATCCTCATTAATATTCTGGTTCGCTTCCTCGTGTGGCTCGGGCTTCGCCTCGCTTTCAGTTTCGACCGTATTTAGTTTCGCTGAACGGTCTCTTATGTCTTGCAGCAGACCCAGCGGTAGAAAGCTACTGTCTTTATTGTTCGCTTTGGCGAACGTCTCCGACGCGTCGGGTGATTCCGCACTCTGTTTCTTTTCTTTTTTACTATATTCGCTATGACTTTCATCGGTGTGCAAGTTAACGTTCAGCTCGCTACTATTCAAAGAATCGCATGATATATTCGAGTCGTTGTCTTCAAAATCCACTTCGCTTTGGCTGCTCCCGTTTCTCGAGCTGATTAGCGTTACAGATACGGCTTTCTTTATTGAACTAGTTTTTGAAGTCTTCTTTTTAGGTAGAGGTGGAGGAGTGCCGTCAAGGTCGCTGCAGGTGCCCGAGTCCAGGGTATCACTAGGGGAGCACTGACCGCTTGACATCACCATATTTGTCATAGAATTCACAAAGGAATTACAATAAATGTATGGCGCTTTGTCGGTCTTCAGATGATCGTCGTTTTCTAAAATTTTCGGTCTGTTTTCATCAACATTTAATCTGACTAAGCTGTTGTTTTTCTTGCATACGTCGTTAATCTTGAAGGTTTCGAAGTCGACGTCGCTCTTGAGGTGAACGCTGGATATTTTTGGTGCTTTTGGTTTGTCTGCGTCTGTGTTTATTCTAATAGTGACCACGTGTCGACCGTTGAGAGCGTCCGTGCTAGGCGTACTCGCGGGTTGATCTGACTGGGTCGCCGCTACAAATACCGTTGCAGATGGTGTCTTAGAATTAAGGACGAGTGAGTGCATCGAACTTAGTGAGTCCATCCGGACGTTGGTAGCGGTGAACCCGTTTGTGTTCATAGTGGTTTCGTCACTAGTTATTTGTGTATAAGTTGTCGATCCTCTTTGCTTCACCTTAGGGGGTAAAGGAGGGATGTATTCGACACTGGGGCGTGGCGTTACTTCTTCCATCATTGTGGTTGCTAATAAATTGGCATAATTAACGGTGCTTCCCGTTTGCAATGCTGGTCAGGTCCGTTCAGATAGTGTTTGATGTATAAGGCATAATGGTTCCGGTGACCGTTCGTGACTGGGTCAATAATCCACTCAGGTGGCCTGTTTTTCTTGCGTGTTGTTTATTTACACCTGGAAAGAGGAGAATTTGTATGTTAGTGTACTGCATATAAAATTCAATAGAAAACACAAGACAAATATTAAAAAGTGTGTTAATGTATTTTGAATTAAGTTACATTTATGTATTAAAACATTCTTAGTTTAGAATCAATGTTTCTGCTTATTAAAATAATGTGATCAGCCAATATTCCACAAAAATCACACCCTTGAAAAATCAGGTTAGTACTTAAGAACCTACCGACGCAATATTTATTATCATTCTATTCTGACGGAGACATTATTCAATACGCTTGCCGCAACATGTTACATAAAATACTTGCAAATGCGGAGTAATTTATACTAACGTGTGATAGTTATTCCAATAAAACAGCGTGTCTATCTATAATGTGTCCCTCATCATCATTATGCCTTATTAGTCAAACATTAAGGTTGATTTTAGCAAATCATTTGTAGTTATAAGTCGCAGATAATTTTGATTTTGCAGCAGGAAATTGAGCCGTAATCTAATTTTCTAATATGGTCCCACCAATGAGATGACTGAATATTTATACATTAGTAATACATAGTAATGGTGAATGATTTTCCAAATGATGAGGGTATTGTGTGTTATGAACATCTTGTTAATGAAGGAAAGGCGTTTAATTTTATGCAATTGGAAAGGTTTTGGTTCTTGTATATTAATTATTGCAATGATTTATTAACATAATTTAAATTATTAAGGTCAGCTAAATATTTTCATTTGAAATTTTATTTAACTGCAAGCTTTTTCCTTTATACTTGAAAGGTTATTGTGAACATAAATACGTGTATTTCTTGTTTTTTCGGATAATATTGGCAAAGATGCAATTTGGTTTTATGTTTAGTCGATACATGTAAATGTTTAACTTATACCTACGTAAATAAGAAATAAAAGTTTAATATTGATTATTATATTTTAAGTTTCAACAATAGAGACGGACCTGAATTTGTTATATTTTAATATTTGTTACTGTATTCAATTTAAATTAATGTGTATATATGCCATCTGATTGTTTCAGCTATTTTTTACCCGTGAACACAAATAAACGTATTTGATTTCGCTTGACTTATTTAGTAGTTTTCTATAAGAAAGTATATTATCGTTGCAAAGTCTACTATAGTGAGCGTACTGTATGTGTACTTTGTTGAGCTATCTTATCAGAAGCTGACAACTGTCAATAAATTTTTGATGTTATCTTCTTACTATTTAGTTTAAATATCAAGTTAGTTTATATAAAAAAGTAAATAAAAAAATTGATTAAAACTGAAATAACTAAATCAGAGTCGGAATTCAAACTAAAATCAAGATGATTCTAAAATAAAGATTACAGCATTGTTTGGTGAATTCAAAACAAAAATATACAGTAATCTTCAAACAGATGATGAGCATACAACATCGATTATAAACAATAGACAAATCATCGAAACATTTACAAATATGTATTGTTTTGCGAACTAAGAATAGGTAAAAACTTTTCGTCACACAACATTAACCGTGAACACTTCTGTTTTTTACGTAATCTTTGTTGACATTTCGAATAAAAAAATGTTTGGAGAAAGTTGCTTAGAGTCTAACTGCTTTGACGAAGTCTAAGTTTCCTATATCTCAACCTGGGAATCTGTGGACAGGTTTCTTCTTGTAAACATACACCATTGTCGACTACTTCATTACTTACCATCGCGACAAAATGTTTGAAGTCAAGCATTTCAAAATCACCATCATCGTTCCAGCCTAAATACGTTCATCTACTACTAGGCATTTTATTTTGTAAGGATAGGATATCATCAAATCGGAGGAGCTCGGGCAAAATTATAACAGCCGTACGGGTTGATCTTCTAGGTTTAGCAACGATAATCTTAACATAACGAGACTTCTCCGTGCCTCGGAAAGCACGTTAAGCCGTTGGTCCCGGCTGTCATTTGGAGATCTTTGGCATTCGTTACGGATTGTCAGAAGCCAGAAAATCTGACACCAGTCCTGCCAAAAGTACCGTGTTCCCCAGTTAATGGGTTGTGGAGGTCTGATTGGCAACCGCTTTACGTAAAATAATTCAGGTAAATCTGGCTTGACTGGGAGCCGACCCCAATATAGTTGGGAAAAGGCTGGGCAGATGATGAGGAAATCATCAAATATAGTTTTCCATTCGGGGTGGAGCGGAAAGGAGTGTCAGACTCTTACTGACTAAAACACATCCGTGTTCCCAGAAATGCGCTTTGCGTTCCGTGCCGTGGCAAAGGTTTCACCCAAACGTCACCACATCGACCAGTCCAGACCAGTCTACTCGCTGACTTCTACTACCAGGCTACTTCACGACGGCTTCTCTGACTTCCACAACCCAGTCAATGGGTAAAACGATACCCTTAGCAATACTGGTAATCGAACATGTCGACGTAAAAAATTATTTAGAGAAAGTCAAACAAAATTGGCTCGAGCCAATCATTATAGGAAACGCTACTATCATCAGCCAACTGGATTATGACAACAACTATGTTGAGGATTGGTTTACCCTTTGTAGAGAGCCTTAGGCCTTAGAAGGAATACGGACGTGATTATGGATTGGCGTTCTGCTTGAATGAAAGTACGATACAACAATGTAACTGAAATCTTGAGGCAACGGAATACCAAAATACAAGATCATTCAAAAAGTATTATTATAGTATAACATAAAAACAACATGAACCTATTCTGATTTTAAAATTTAAAAAAAAAAAGGTTTAGATATAGATTTGTGTAGTCCGTAAGATTTTAATGTTGTTTTCCATTTTTAAAGGTTAGATTATTAAGTACGTAAGTTAATTTTCCATTTTTTTTTGTTGTGTTTTGGTTTTTTTTACAGGATTTACAGGATGACCCCAATCAATATTCAATAGTGGTTACTATTGAATATTGATTGGGGTCATCCTGTAAATATAGTTAGTGTTTGTTGAATAAATAAAAAAATCACATTCTAAGTGTATTTAGTTAGATTAGTATTGGAATATAGAATATACATACTTCTTTTAATATTAACCTTATGTTTTAGAGAATACAGTTTTAACAAACAGTCCCAAAAAATAAACATGATCTCCAAACAAATACCAGCATCATTGCATGAAATCCTTTTCGCTCTTAAAATCATCACGACACATCGTTTGTAACATCTTACTTAATAGGAATTTCGTTCGTTGTTTGTTAAAACAAAACAATACAATTTCACTGTTTCGCTATTTAATGATTTATCATCAACTGTGATCATTATCCGGAACACTGATCTATTACGTATCGTGATGTGAAATATACGTCAATTGGAATAGAGATTTTGTTTGTCATTTAGAGTGACTTAAAAGGGAATGAATAATAGCTTGATGGTTGGATTGGAGAAATAAAATTTGTTGCACTGACTATAACGAACATAGGAAAATGATGACAAGATCTCGATGAAATATTTAGGGCAATTTAATATCCGCCAAAAGTTTTTGCTGTCAAAGTCTAAAATGTACAATATACATAAATAGCATGTTTGTTAGATTGTTAATACCAAGCCCATTTATCTTTTTTTCGTATGTATAAAATTGATGGTAGAATCAATGAGTCATTCTAGAAATGTTCTTTTTGCTTATAATATAGCATGTGTATTCGTGGCTTTAGATATACTCCCAAAACACGCGTCTTTAATTGAGAGTAAACATTAAATAAGCAAATACAAGTGACTGTTTTAATTAATTATCAAAATGCATGCTTACTTCAAATTAAAACTAGAAGCTAAGTGACTGGAAAATTATAATTGTTCGTGGTTTTACTTTTATTAATTAAACAACGTTATCGAATTTATCAGTTTGAACACTTGGACGGGTAAGTGTATACTGCTATAAAATAACACGAATCACGAATAAAATACACGAACGGAGGGAAAAAAATCAATTAAAGTTTTTTTTTATATTCTATTTTCATAGCATGATAATGAGATTTTGTTGAGGTTTTATTTTGAATCATTTAAAATAATAAACACAGCAAATACGATTACTGAAATGATTGCCTTTAAATGCAATAGCAATAGCCATCAGTCTCTATCGTTATTAACAACAGAATCCAAAACAAATTGTTCAGTGTATAAAGAATTCATTAGAAAATCTCAATTCGCACCGATATTTTTACAAAGCGAAAGTGTTTTTGTGCTTGCAGATGATTCGTATTATTTTGCTTTGATGATAATTGAGATATCTGTTCACTGGAGCATTTGATCAGAGAATACTGTTGTATTGACATCTGGCTTATATCAAGTGTGGAACCTTTCTACTATCATAAATGCGGAAGTTAGGATGGATGGATGTTTTTTACTCAATCACGCCAGAAATGATCTGAATTTTTAGTACCTTTTATCCCTTGTGATAATCTCGTAGGCTAGTATTTCACAAAAATCGTGGCAACTAGTTTTTTTTTTCTAAAGAAGAACGCTGTATTTAGGACTTTATCTACTTCGTAATACTGTTTAAAATGCCTTCCTACTAACAGCGGTTGTAATTGACCCCAAAAATATCTTCAAGTAAAAATTTAACATGTGACTAACTCATTCGATTCTTCTGATCCCGGATAGACCTAATACAATTCGATATCAATCGTCTGTTACCATAATCGATTCTAGGTGTGTACATGCAAATCTGTCAGTTGATCTGGTTGTCAGTTGTCAGGGTTTACCGTATCATTTACTTACGTGAAGACATCTGTGCGTGATTCGCTTACTGAGTGCATTTTAAAGTGCACTGACTTCTGTTTCTTTCTTTAGACATTGTAAATGCAAGGTCAAGGTATGCGTTTGTGAATTAACAATGAGTTTGTTGAAGGTTGAGAAGAGATAGGGGGTACGGGGAGGTGAGTTTAAATTTATTTTATTTAGGAACGGTAGAAGCTTAGCAGTAGGAAGATGGTACTGTTTATCTTAAAGTGTACTTATACTCGTAGTAAGACGACGTTTACGACATTTAAGTGACTCTAGATTCTTATGGAGAAGAATCTAGAGTCACTAAATGATTTTTATACTAGCAGCGCCCCGCGGTTTAACGTTCCCCTGGAACTATGTTACTTGCTGCAGACAACGCTGTAAAAATGTTTAAATTAGTCCAATAGTTTCGGAGCTTATTCGGTACAAACAAAAAAATCTTTCCTGTTTTTAATAATAGTATAAACTAAAAAGTTTAAGGGTAACTTTTAATGGTCTAACTGAAATAAACTGAGTTTGACTTTGACATAAATTGAGACATCATCAAATCCAGAAGAAAAATCCGGGACATTTTTGCTCGAACTGGGTACTCTGGACGTCTTGCTTAGCAGTTTGCGACCAGTTGATCAATGAGGTATGTTTTGAAGCGGATTTATATAGATAATATTATTATGTTCCATAAATAATATCTGTTGGCAAGTGAAAAGGAATTTTGTCTAATCAAAAAAATCCATTTGAAGTCGAATGTAATTTTATAAAATTAAAAACTTTTAACGCTAATAGGATAAAAAATATATCATCGAAATAAATTAATGAATTCTTAATCGATTTAGTTCCTAATCGAGATGACATAATCGATTCATAATCCGATGCTAGAATATAAGATAATGACGTAAACATATAAATAGTCTTTGATTATAGAAAGGTGAAAGTTATTAATTGCTTCCGTTTTTTATGATTAAACCATAAACAGGTTATTAGCACCAGTTCTTAAAGATTAATAAATAATACAAAATATAACTCATTGGCAATTTTGTTTTCTATAACATCTTGTTGAAAATTACTATATTTTTCACATAAACGTAAGCATGATCATCCTATAATGATATACATTTATGTATATAGAAATATCTGCGTACCGGAAGACGCAGCGTTGGAAGGCACAAGATAGAACGGTGACCTTGTGAAGGTTGCAATACTCCGCTGGTTGTGCAGGATCGGTCGATGTGGTTACATTTTGGAAGATCTGTGTCCAGCCCTGGATGTATTTCGGCGGTATGTTCTCTCTGCAGGATTAAAAGCGTGTACGCCGTATGGCATTTCACACAAAATTTCAAGTCACTATTTTGCGAAATGACTGAACCGATTTTAATTAAACTTCACACATATAAGCAGGATACATACATAGGTCTAAAACGTTAGTTAAAAACATTTTCGAAATGTCTTATTTAAAAAAATATAACTGGAAATTTATGTTTATATGGAAAATTTAAAATGGGTCTAATTTAACTATAACACTATTTATCGAAAATGTTTTAACCAACGTTCTAGAACATGCTAGATCCCACACAAGGTCTTTTTTCACCGTTTTGAGTAGTGCAAATCGTGGTCGATGTCAATAGAGTATGGACTACTTTGTGTTACGTTAAAATTCGTGGGCTTAGTTTTGTTATTCTATTTGGTCTCAATGTTGGTCATAGCCTATCTCTGATTTATTTTATTTAATGATTGCTATTTGATTCGATATGATTTTCAATTAGTCTTATTTGCGAAATATTTTCGTAAGGCTTAAGGTATGTAAGTAGGTAGATTTAAGTTAGTAAGAGTCATTTTCCCTCCACTCAGAGCGGATGAAGTCATTTGATGACATCCCATCCAAAAAAAAGGTAGGGCAGAGTGCCAAGGGCACTAGAAGGATCACGAGTGGGTTTTAGTCAGTAAGAGGCTGTCACTCCCATCCCTCCGCCCAGAGTGGGAGAAGCCGTTTGATGATTTCCCATCCAGAAAAAAAAGGCTTAAGGTATATTTCTATTTTTTTATACTTTACTAAAAGAAACAGACCTGGTGCCGTTTTAACCTGGTTTAATACCTGTTTAATCTTACTTTTCTAAGAAAACTTTCCATAGTAAACGGTAAAAGAGGTAAAACGGGTGTGACTGTGTGACGAACGGACGTGAACAAAACACACGTCATTCTATGTTATTTTGGTACATATCTTAGTTATTGATGCTGAAAAAACAAAGATATATGTGTACTTTCTACCTCTCGCTGAACAACAATTAAATTTAGTTTTTTTTTTATAATTTCAGCTCAAATCGAAGTTCAAAGCGCATTAATGAAAATGTTCCTCATCTTTTTTATGACATTGGAAATGGTCAATAGATACCAAGATAAAAAGAACACAGTGAAAAAAGAGCCACATTAGAACTTGTTATGTTTTAAATAATTTAGTTCCTTATTATTATTTTGTTTACAAAACAATCATTAAACCACAAGCCAATATTTCTTTCTTCACCTTATTACTAGTTACCAACAGTACTACTTACGGACAATCAAATTCTTCTTGCGTAACTTTAAACATCGGTTGTTGACAAAATATGGCACTTCATACTTTCACTGTCGGCCAGCTGTCCGAGATTCGACCAGCCGGTGAATATAAGGGTTAGCACACAACGAGACGCGACGCGATGCGATTTTTAAAAGATCAGCGTTTTGCGTATTTTGCGCTACCTAATGAAATGCATCCCGATGCCACGAGGCACTTCGTGAAGTCATACGTAATTTTTTACGAGGCATATCATAGTCTCATTGGGCTTGGACACGCCGCGTCTACTGGCGATGCATAGTATGTGTCGATAAGCACCTCGAGGCGTATTTGACTTGTCTTAATTCTTTATTTTACTGTAAAACAGTTAATGCAATGATCATATATAGTTCATGTAAGTACAAATGAGAGCTTAACTCAAAGTTGAGATTTCTCCCTGTAAACTGGTAGGGTCCAGTTTACAATTTGCCAACCATTTTTTTCTATCAAATATGTACTTTTTCACATAAGGTTCTTATACTATGAGATTTGTCACATTATTTTTCAATACCTTTTAGTAAACTAAACTAACAACAAAAATAAGCATTAAAACAACTCATCCTAAACGCTATCAGCTGGTAATGTGCCCAAGATATTGGCGGCATTGCTACGTTGAAAATGCTTAGCCTCTGGCCAAAGTAAAAGCTAGCTTTTGGGTCACGGGAAGTGCCATAACAAGAGTATATTGGTAACTTTTGCATAGGCAGTCGCTTTATGCAAAATACTGGTACTCAGCTATATTTGGCTAGACTGGAAGCTGACCCTAATAAACTTGGGAAGAAAAAAGACTAGACGAACTGATTGATTATATATATCGCTAACTTAAAAGATACCTTTTATCGCGTAGCGTCGCACCTTTGTATGTTCTGACCCTAACTATCAAGCAAGTGGAATTTGATAGACTAGACTTATATTCCGTACCAACGGTGGATTCTGTTCTGAATGCCGTAGAAATGAGGCGGATAAAGTGTGATATTTGAGTGAGAAACAGTAGTTTTCTGCGTCAAGAAGATTTTTGTGATTGCGTGTGCGCTGTCGATATAAGCTTGATATGAAAGAATTATGTTGAACGTTATGTAAATGTTTTATTTTGTCACTGCCATTGCATTAATGGCTAGAAATAAATATTATTTTTGAAGTTAAGCTAGGGAAAATCGTCACCGACATGCTCATGACTCATGCGTGAAATTGAATGGATTTAGTGAAAAGTTCAATTTGTATATACGAGTACCTACTGTGTACCTAGTGTTTTTGTTTGATTATTATTTTAATTCAAACATTATGAATTTTCATATTTTGATATTATAAGTTTTCACTTCTATGGGCAGTCCTTATAAGTGACATTTTTTTTTAAATTTGAAAGTAACGCTGCCTGTAAATCCGTTTGTATTAGTTTGTAACCACTTCACGTCTTAACGACTGAAAGATATGGATGAAACTTTGCACACGGGAAGACAGTATCTTGGATTCTGTCCTTTTCGTTCCAAAAGTTTTTTCCATTAGGACAATTTCTGAACATCCTGCGGGCGAAGCTGTTGGCAGAAATTAGTATTTTTATAAGTTGTTCTAGGATCAATCAATTTCCGGGGATTACGGATGTCGCATACGTTCCCGCGATCCCCGGAGTAGGTGAGAGATGGAACACCGGGGTGGTTTTAATCAGTAAGAGTCTGACAGACCCCTCCGCCCGCCCCAGGGTGGAGGACATCCATGAGGATTTCCCCCAGAAAAAAAAAGGATCAATCAATTTGATTAAAATTTATGTTTTCGTCGAGAATTTATTTTTCAAGTTTCAAAAATAAAATAGGTTACCTAATCATATTCTTTAAACCCTTCTTAAATTGCATATTGCCTTAATTTTGCAAAACAATACCGTTATTGGAAAACCCAATTTTGTAGATAATGATGGTCACCATAATTATATGTACCTATGTTTTTTATATCTTACGACATAATGAGGCAATCCTCATAAATCAACAAAATATTATTATTCGGCAAAGGCAACGCGGTGAAAATGCTCATTTGCTTACAATAGTAATTTTTAAACATTACACATACATTACAAGCCGGCCGTTGTAGTACCTACTTACGAGTACTTGCACTTTCTATATGATTGTCGTAGGTTCGTCTCGGTTTCCCTCAAGCTCAAGAAACCATTTTTCAGTTATTGTAGCTGCATGAAGTGGTGAAAGTGTATTTTCTACAATATTCCCTAACTAGCTGCTGCCCGCGGCTTCGCCCGCTTGAATGTCGGAAATTATCCCAAGGGAACATAATCCCGGGATAAAAAGTATCCTTTGTGTTATTCCAGACTATGATATAAATCTGTGCCAAATTATATCAAGATCCATTCAGTAGTTTTTGCGTGAAAGAGTAACAAACATCTATACTTACAAACTTTAGCGTTTATAATATTTGTAAGATAACAGCCGCGCTGGTTGTTCTATAAGATTAAGCAACGTTTACCAAGGTCAGTCCGTAGATGGGTGACCATCTGAACATATCGAGATTTTTCCGTATCCTCTATAACAACCACTGCAAGCCAGTGCAAGCAAAGGCCCTATTCAAGCAAATAAATAAATATTTAAAAAACATATTTATATAAAATGTAGTATTTCGTAACAAAAAGTCAATTTCATTCATTGGTAAGTAAACACATTACTCAGGATCAAACTTTAAGGTTAAGCAATGCTTGCCAAGGTTGGTCTGTGGATGGGTAATCATCCTAACATATCGAGCCTCCTCCGTGCCTCGGAAAGCATGTTAACAGCCGCAACAAAAGAAGACGCCCCGGGCGTCGGGAAACGCAGGGCGATTCCCGGCCACCGTAGGCGCGGGCCTGCGGATGGCGAGCTATGGGTGGCTCGCCGTCCGATAGCAACCAGGCCCGAGTCGACGGCGCGTCGTGTTCCACGCGCGCCTCAAAGAGCCGTCAGCAACGTAGACGGGGCCCCATAGCCTCCAGTGCCTGCTAGGGTTGCGGATTTTGTTCGAAAGAGTCACCGCAGCCCTGGAACGCAAAGGGCACAAGAAGGATCACGGGTGGGTTTTAGTCAGTAAGAGTCTGACACTCCCTTCCGCTCCGCCCAGAGCGGGAGAAGTCACTTGATGATTTGCCATCCAGAAAAAAAAAAAAGAAAAAAAATAGTCGTTACGGATCGTCACAAGTCAGAAAAAAAATTAACACGAATGCCATGACGGGAGCTAAGTTCGCTCGTTTAGCTCACTCACTCATTCACTCTAGCTCTCATTACACCATAGAATCCGAGTCGGTGAGCCCTAAGTTCCCTGTGAGGGCACAGGTATTTTCTGGCCTAGCCAAGTAGTGGAACATAGGGATGTTCCGCTACTTGGCTAGACCAGAAAATCCGATATATTGTAGAATCATACACTGAATTTTCGCCAACGTGTCGTCAGTTTATATCGGTTCTCAATTTCTCTGGATGGTCAAATTCTGATGCGTAAAAAGTATTTCAAATGTTCAGTGGTCAATTTATCGAGAACTTCCAATCTCACAAGATATTTTATAATCTTACATATTCATTAAAACTGGCACATGTCAAGGTTTGACCCTCCGTACAAAATGTAGATACTCATAGCAATATATGTAGCTGTTAAGTCGTAACACACATAAGTACATACAGACAAACTATTATTTGAAATTCTAATTAAAGTAATGTGTATAGTAAACTTTCTTGACAACGCATTAGTGGACACGCTACATCTCATTTCATCTCATTTTGCATAAGCAGCATGTTATACTTGAAGTATGTGGCCATTATCCACAATGACTGGTTGTCACGACATCAACGTGCGTAGACACTGAATTATTTACTCGATCCATCGCTTTTGAAGGAAAATTAAGTGTCAAGATTGTATTAGACATTCATAAGGATCCCTTATAAAAAACGCTAAGTAAACTTTGTTTGTTTGTTGCGCCTGCACGCATAAACCAATTTTCATGAATTTCGGTACAAAAATAGATGGGATACTTTTTATTTAAGGATGAGAAATCATCAAATCAATGATGCAGGAACTCTGATGGGTTTTTAGTCAGCAAGAATCTGACGCTCCTCTCCGCTCCGCACAGAATGGAAGAAGTCAACCATAGCTATTTGATATCACGATACGTAATAGATCAGCGCTCCGGATGACGATCACAGTGATGATATTTTTTTCTTTTAACTATTGATAGGCAAGCGTTTGACCACATCTCACCCGAAGGTAAGCCATGATGTGGTCAAAGATAAAGCACACTCGCCTAAAAGTAACCTATTCACTCTTGACTTAAAGACGCTGTTGTAGTAATCATGAAACACGGACTCTGGGAGGAATTGCACTCCCTTAGCTGTACACTTAAAGAAAGAATAGAATAGAATAGAAAAACTTTTATTCAGGACAGACACAGCACAACGGTTACAAACACACATTAAAGGAGAAGAAAAGTACAGAATGCGCCGAGCGTGCCCGAACCGAAAGGGCTACCACCTCAGAATTTGCTGGGCGTCAGTCCCCCAGCGCTAATTTTCAGTTCTGCACCCCGCAGTGACGCACAGACGGGGGTAAATAAAATATAAAAGAATGAATGTCAAAGAATGTATTTCCAAAAAGTTTTCTGTGTGCGAGTGGGATGTCCACCATGTAACAGTGCTGCATTGCTGTAAGTCTTGTGGTCCGATGATGGAACAGGCTTGGCGCAATTATACTATGCAATTCCGTCGCACACTCCCCAAAATCCAAAATGCTGTCATTTGTAGATCTTTGGCAGTCTTTACGGATTGTCAGAAGTAAATCTGTATCCAGTCTTGCCAAGAAGTACCGTGTTTCCCAGTTAATGGGTTGTGGAGGTCTGGTAGGCAGCCGCTCCACATAACATACTGGTACTCAGTTGAATCCGGTTTGACTGGGAGCCGACCCCAATATAGTTGGGAAAAGGGTAGGCAGATGATGACTCACCAAAATGCAACTAATAGAAAACCGACAGGCTAGCAACTTGGCGCCAATGCTCAAGACTTTGGAGCTTCAAATTGACGAGCCTATCGTTGCTGATGATTGTCTTGGCTCGTTTCTCAATTGACTCAAGGGCATCAAGTTGGTATCAAATCATTGAATAACGAAGCAGTGAAATTGTAATTTTTGGTATTAACGGATGAAATTCCTATTAAAGAAGATGCTACGAACGATGTGTCGTGATGATTTCAAGAGCGGGAGAAATCATTGTTGATTTCCCATCCTTAAAAAAATATAGCGTGGCGAAGGAGATTGTGAAAACATCAAAAATGTGTGGGATTGACAAATGCTGTAGATATGTCGTGTGCAGATCTATCTAATATATTTTGCACCTTTTTTTTCGATACTTGCAATCGTTAATGAACAGGCACTTTACTTAGAACATTAGAACATTTGACATAGTCCAATTTTAACCAACTTCAAAAAAAGGAGGTGTTTTACCTTATGAATTTTTGCTGGGCCTACTGATTTTGATGATTTAGTTTTGTATTTGAAAGTTGGTGCTTATTACGAGATCCTGTTTAAATTTAGCGAAGATCTGATGAAGAATTCGGAGATAGGCAACGGAACTCTTAAAAAAATTGTAGCAAATCTTCCAGGATTGCTGAAATCGCATGTCTGTTTATTGTTTACACTAGTTGCTATTATTACAATACGCCAGTACCTTGAGAAGATGTGTATAAGTCAACCATATCTTTGGAGAACAAACTTTATGCTTTGACTGATAAAAATTATGAAAAAAAAACAGCATTTTTCAGTATTAAGATTGAAAATCCAGATGTTTTGATCATTTAGCCAGTGATTACAAAATAAAGACTTCCATCTACTGATCGTTAAGGTGTTATTATCATAGCCAAGATGACTTGTTTTAAATATCTGAAATAAATCAACTAAAATGACCAATTTACTGTCAAACGGACAGCGCGTCCGGCGATTAGCGAATATTTTTGTAATTATTACGTGTGTCGTGTGTCGTAATCATTTATGTAGTTAGAAAAACTAGTAAATGTATATGTGTAAATAACAAAACACAAAATCCGAGTAGGTATGAATTTTAATGAATTATTATCTATACTTAATATTATAAAGCTGAAGAGTTTGTTTGTTTGTTTGTTTGAACGCGCTAATCTCAGGAACTACTGGTTCGAATTGAAAAATTCTTTTTGGTTTGAATAGACGATTTATCGAGGAAGGCTTTAGGCTATATATCATCACGCTTAAGCCAATAGGAGCGGAGCAGCGATAAAGAATGTTTTAAAATCGGGGATTCCACGGGGACGAAGTCGCGGGCAGCAGCTAGTTATAAAATATGTATGTATAAGTTTCTGTATTTCGTGCTATCGGTATTAATCTCAAGGGAAAATACTTCGGTACAAAAAACCTCATGATTGTGTTACACCAGCCTTTGCATGGATTGGAAATCATGAAATGACTCGAGTAAGAATCTGATACTCCCTTCCGCTCCGCTCAGAGTGGAACGGAGATTTGTGTGTTTTATGAATTATTCTGTGACGCTGGGTCACAAGATGTCAGGTTTTCCTACCTCCCAACTCGTCTACAGTGTGTAGGATGGTAGTATTGGAAAAATAAAACCTGATTGGTGACTAGATTGTTTATTTTTTATAGTATGAAAAGAAAACCCGGGTTTCTAACTGTTACATGATATTACACTGGTAAGGGTAACTATTGAAAATTATGATTTGTTCTGCTCTGCTTGAGCGAATTGGTAGGACTGAATCAAAAAATCTGCGGAGTCAATAAAACGAAATTCAAAATATTTTCGAAAATAGATACATTTTCTTTTTTGGTCCATAAAATTAAGGAGTTTTCAGTCATCGTGGAGGTTTAAAGTCCACGAGACTGAAAACGCAACGACATCGTTACAATTCTAATAGCCATTTTTGTAAAACTAGAGAGAGACTCTAATCAAGTGAGATTCTGGCAGCGGTAGCTGCCATCCGACGAGAGCATATGCTAAGAAGCTCTTTGTATAAAGCTTTTTTTTTTTCTAATGACTTCTCCTGCTCTGGCCGGGACAGAATGGAGTGTTGAATTCTTACTGACTAAAACCCATCCGTGTTCCTCATAATACCCTTTGCGTTCCAGAACCGCGGTAACTCTTTCGAACAAATTCCGCAACCTATTCGAACCTACAATCTAACTCTGTGCCTCTGTGATTGAATAATAAAAACAACGTAAATTATGCATTTATGGAATTTTAGTGAGACAAGATTCTTTAAGTGTGAAAAATAACAGGTTATCATGTTACAGTAATATAAACCGTTTCCAACGTTTACGAGTAAAAAAACTAGTTACCTATATAATTTTTATTGCTTCGATTTAAAAATTATAAGCTCATTTTTCGTCTTAACCTAATCAGCAACCGTAATTTGCAGTAAAGATATATGTACAATCAAATATGATTCAGACATAGATCCTTTTTAAGCCATTGTATAGCTTCTATCGCGGGCCTTGAACGTGGCAACCGAATCCAGAAATTCCGTAACGAAAATAACCTAACACCGCTACGTCATTCGATTAGGCCCCGCCTTTTTAAAATGGTCGCTCGCCGTCACCGAGCCGACCCGAACGTCTCCGTCCGGAAACAATCGGTGGGACAAAGTTAAGTGAAACGTATGTGATTTACATTAGTACAGTAACCCAGGTGAACGAATCGAGACCATATCACAATGACGCAGATTACTAAATATATAATTGCATAAGTTGATAAAAAATGCTATGCAATAGCTTTACCGCGGCAGTCCCCGAGTGCCACATGTAATTTTTTTTTATAATAAAACTTATTTATGTCAATTGAACTCAGTTACATAATAAGTATTGGCTGGAACTTCAAAAAAAAATCATGAAATCGAACCTGTCAAGCCTCGTTGACTTATCTTAATTTCATTTGCCACACTAACAAAATTGCATCAGATAATGGGCTCAGTCGTGGAAATATTTAGATCGTACCTAACAATGATAAAAAATTGGTTCAGCTCTAATTCAATAGTCGACTGCCAGAGTTTCATGCAGTTTTGTTGTCTACTAATATTATAAAGAGGAAAGATTTGTATTTTTGTATGTAACTAATAAACTCAAAAACTACTTGACCGATTTCAAAAATTCTTTCACCATTATAAAGCTACATCCACCCTGAGTAACATAGGCTATATTTTATCGCCATATTCCCACAGGAACTGGAACTACGCGGTTAAAACCGCGGGGTGCTGCTAGTTTTTCAATATGATTAGTACATAGAAAATTTTAAAATTTGTATTCTAATAAAAAGAAAAAAAAAACGTTTAAAAAGGGACTTAAGACATTCTGTAATTATAAAACTTGGGCAAAAATACATATGTGGTTGACATGTAGTACCAAAATGTCACTCGGTCATTTCCAAAGAAAAATCGAGTTTTGACTTATGAAATATATTTTCTACAACCGGCAGGATTCAAGAATGATTATAAAGATGCACTGGATGCACGTTATTGAAACCAATGAATATTCCATTACAATCCATAGGTTGTTATACTTCTTACAGTATGAAAATATAAGCAGTGTGACACTAGTAACCTATTGTCGCATAGAATCTTTCCGCACGATTATACTGTAAACTGGTAGGATTAAATAATTCAATATTTCCACTCGTTGTTCCAACATCTAAACCCAACTCAAGTTCAATTCCACATAAGAACAACAAAGGTATCCATTAAAATGGTTGAAAGAAAGTTGTCAACTAAAGAATTTTGTTTACTTTTTAAGGCACTATCATTAGCGAGATTTCCTGATTCTATAAAACAATGAGTATTTCTAGGAATATCATGGTTGTCTACGTTAATTGGTTTCTGTTCAAGACTATTTCCTTAAATTTCATATATTTTTTTAAATGTGTCACAATAAGGTTCTAAACAGGAAATAAACCCTCTGTATAATAATAAATATCTATAGAAGTGATATTGACTAATATAAATACCTACAATATTAAGATTTTGCAAATCATAAGTCATTTATTCAAACTAGGCTGAGAACCAGCACTTTTTGAACGTCAAATTTTACTTCAAGACAGTCCCCCAAAAAGCCCGCTATCACCATTGTGTTGTTGCTGCGAAAAGCCCTCTTTTTAAACAGAAAATATGCAATAATCACCATCACAGACATGATACTTTCATTAATATAAGTCAACATTTCCTAACGATATTTTTCTTCACAGATACACCCACAAGCCGTTAATACGCAGGAATTCAATCAACTATTACTTACATACAGCAATTACATGCCAGGCCTATCGTAAATACAGATATACGAGAGTATGGTAAGTAAGAAATCATGCACATCTAAGGCAGATGGCACATTGGCAATGATTCGCTTAATACTTAAATCTATGTTGCATTCTAAGATACATTGCATGGCTTTTTTCATTTTTTTGTGGATGAGAAATCATCAAATGACTTCTACGGCTCTGTATGGAGTGAAAGGGAGTGCCTGACTCTTACTTACTAAGATCCATCAGTGTACTCTTAATGCCCTTTGCGTTCCAGGATCACAGTGACTCTTTTGCACAAATCTGCGTTGCCAATAACGATTTAGGGCATTCATAATGTAATTTCATTAACGCCACGAAGAAGAAAATTGCAATTTTAGCATAGCGCGATGCTGCGCTGTATGACTTATTAAGCCCTTTAATAATAAACAAATTAAGAAAAAAATAATTAAGCATTGCTATGCAATGTCGTGGCTATACTGCCAGTGTTTATTACAGCGCTTTACGGGCAGCATTAAAAATATAGTTGTAAATTAATGAATCTTGGGACTGGGCTGGACATGTCTGCTATATATCTATCGAGCGGTGGGCTAACAAAACACAAAACTGATGCTCTGAAATCGCGAGACGGCACGTAATGGCGGAACGACTTGGGTGTATTCCTTGGGAATTGGCATAAAATCAGGAACAATGAAAGGAGTGGAGGGAGGCCTTTGCCCAGCAGTGGGACATTTCAGGCTAGCTATAATAATAATATTAATAAAAAAAATCTAGTAACAAATTCTTTGAATCGTTTTAAAATGAACTATAGTCATATATTTAGTTTGAGCTACACTTCTCACAGTTTTCCAGAAACCTAGCTGCTATTTGTATGGTATGAGCCTAAGGAACAAGTTTATTACAAGTCTACCTCTTGCACCGTAATAACACATTACCCTCGTTTGACTTGGATGGGTTGACAAGCGACAGGATATATTTTATGTGCATGAGCATGTTTACCAATTGAAATCTCTATAGCAGTGATTTTAAAGTCCGTTTACATTTACAGTATAATGGTGCCGATTTCATCGCTAAAAGATCACAAATACGGAGCATTTTATTAATTTTGTATGGGGATTAAAGTATTTTCAGTAAACAATACCACTATCCTATACTGTGAAACCACTGAGCCCAAACTGAGCAAAAACGAATTAGTCCATTAGATAGATTTCCATAAAACATTGGGCACGTATTTTTTCTTTTTTCACGTAAACTAAATATAAAGAGGAAACGCGATGTCGCATGACTTCACTACGTGTTACAATTTTCACTACCGTTGTGACGTCACTAGCCCCCGCTCTAGAACTTTGATGCGCTTTAGCTTTCTATTTTTTTTTACTAATAATTTTGGAAAATTAAAAAATATAATAATAGTTCGGAATTCTATCCAAAGTGCGGTTGACCGGTCTTTAAAACACATTATTCAAAAAATTGACATTTTTTTATTCATCATACGTACCCACTATGGCAATGTTGATACGTCAGACATTCTAACCTAGATTTGAAAATGCCCAATTAACCTTGTCCATGGCGTGTAAACACATAATAATACTTCACTTATACATTATTATTATTAGATTGACAACATTATTATTATTATTATTAATCCGTTCAACGGTCACGTAATAGTGCGATATAATAATACGTCTGCAGGTATTTCAAGGTTTTAACACCTACTTAGTTGTCAATGTTATTAAAACATGAAACTTGACATTCATGTTGAAATCCGTGTAAATGGGTATTTGATATTAATAGGGTAGTTGACTAAAAAAATCTAATTAGTCCGTCAGATAGATTTCCAAAAAATATTGGACACGTATTTTTTCTTTTTTCACGTAAACAAAAAATGAAGCCGATACAGAGCGTTGAAAACTCGTATGACGTCACTACTCGCTACAATTTTTAGCGAGCCGTAACGTCACAAGCCCCCACTCCTGATCTTTGATGCTTTGTATCTTCGTCAGTTTTTATAGATTTGATAAAGGAAAAAATACGTGTCCAATATTTTTCTATAGTCTAACTGACGGACTAAACATAATCATATATTTTTTACTCAGGAAACATCCCTATTCCATTACAGTTTTGTGTAAGTGTACCATAATCTTTTTAAGTGCACAAATATAGTGGTAGTGGTACTATATATATTCTTTTTTGTATATATTAATTGATTATAATATATACAAAAAAAAAGAATATTTATATAGTACCACTCCGGTATCGCGAAAAGGGTTCAAACTATTGTTGATAAAGGCTCCTTCCTGAGAGAGGAATCATTTATCAATACGAGCCGTATCCAGAAGTCAAGCCTTTGATCCAACTGCCTAAGCCTCCTTGCCTGCGGATGGCGAGCTATGGGTGGCTCGCCGTCCGATAACAATCAAGCCCGGGTAGAAGGCGCGTTGTGTTCCACACGCACCTTAAACAGATGTCAGCAAAGAAGACGGGGCTCCATAGGGTCAGCGCCTGCTAGGGTTGCGGAATTTGTACGAAAGAGACACCGCGGCCCTTGAACGCGATGGGCACTGGAACACACGGGTGGGTTTTAGTCAGTAAAAGTCTGACACACCCTTCTAGAATTAGTGTTATTTTTATTAGTTTATAAGATTTTATTGTGATTGTCAGACTTTCACATTTGTTCATTCCAATTTAATATTTTTTGCAGAGAGCAAAATTTAATATTTTCAAAAAACTATATACGACAACAAATATCCATCAATTTTAATTTCAATTAAAAAGTAAAATTGCAAAATGATTTCGTTAATCAAAAAAATTAATGTGATTATTTTTTGTTCCTAAACACATTTTTATACTCAATTAACATAGCTAAGTTGCGTTAAAATTAATAAATGATCAAGGATTTCAGACAGGTGCAAATACTTAGCTTTTTCCCTAACTAATTAATCTAACTCTACGTACTAATTATATAATTAGTACAGTCAAGTCAACTTGACTGTACTAATTATATAATTCGCCGTCACCCAGCTACAGCTGCCAGAATCTTACTTGACTAGAGTCTCTAGTGTTATCAAAATGGCCATTAGAATAATTTATAAAACAAACACAAATCTAAATACAACGGATCTAAAAGAAAACGGAACCCTTTAAAAAATCAACCAAATTAATAAAATACGTAATTGTATTTTAAAAAGCATTTAAATGACAAAGAAACGATAATTACTGCACAAATTGCAAGTAATTGCTTAATAAAAATTATGGAAAGATAATTGAAAATTAACTGTCTTTGAGCTACTTCGTATATAATGGCATTTGAATGGCTTGGCCCTACAAGACAAGTACAAAATTAACACAATGCAAAAAATAAAAAACATGATCATGGAGGATGAGGTGATTACGTGAGTAAATTAAAAACAACATCTTATCCATGTCTTTGAACAGTACAGTACTAACAAAAGATAAATATATTTTAGGCGCAACGTCACAAAGGCTGCCGATTTTCAGTACATGAAATCTTTGAGAGTTCACTTAAAGCTCCTTAATGCATGGCCGGGGGATGACATCGATGGGAACCAACCAAAAAAGAAAACATTTGTAAATGCTTTCTTGTTTATATTAAATTTCACTTGCATATGCAGTAGCATTCATTATTTGGTGGGTCATTGGGATACACTGACCTTTCTGGAACTGGGACATGCGTACATAGTTTACCTTGTACTTATTGTTAGTTTGGTGCGTATATTTTTTATATTATTATTTAAACTACTTAGCTTTGTATACTTAATTTATTTATGATGTTTTTAAGATGGATGAACATTTTGTATGTATGTAGCGTGAATGAGAATGTTGAGATGGATATGTACAGAAAGATTTAAACTATCGTCATTGTTAAAAAAATTGAATAGAAACCATTTAACTTGGTATGTGCAAGAGAGAGAACGTGTTGCGCCGACTTCAACATGTAATAAGAGCAGGAAAATGATGTTGTGCAAAATACAAGGGGATGAAAGGAAAATAACTTTAAAAGCAAATAAATGTTAAAAAAAGAAAGGGAAAAAACGGGAATACGAAACACAAGACGAATTGATTATTTGAAGAATAATAGGAAAGAAGAGGCAGTGGATGACTCAAAGATGTAAAATAGGATGAAGATATTTATTAATGTTGTATAGATATGCAATTTCAAAGAGCTATTGTTTTATCTCCAGATAAGAACATTATTAACGCTACCCCAATGTACTAAATTCAGAAATATAGGAGTGCTATTTCTAACTAAAATGCACCTGATTTACTTTAAAGATGTGTCTGAATATGCAATGAAGGTGAGAAAGCTAACTTTTTAATAGTTCATCAAATGACAGTCACAACTGTTTTATGTACAATGTACATTCACTTAAACACATTAAATTCTTTTCTGTGTCTGTTTAGCAGACAATGTTGATCGAAATAATTTTATTATTGTTACAGACATACAAACAAATTAATGTTATCTCCCGGCTCTTTACTCTTTATATAATAGGCCAGATGTTATTCGGACTGTCCTTATTTAATCTTATTCCTATGTGGAACAACTACGCTTCAGGGAAGTACAAAGAGAGGATTCTTCATAACACAACTTATGAACTCTCCATGTACATGTCTGTACCTGTACTAAAAATTCATACTCACTTAGATGCGTATGTTCCTATGTGTATGTTTCATTGGTAAGTTATTAATGTTTTTCTTAAAAAATATAAGATTGTTTTATGTTACTATTGTATTATAACTTTTATGTTACTAATTAGTTGATACGCTTGTTCTAAACAAGCGATCAATATTTGGTTCGCACAAAGTGTGGCAAATAATGTGTGTGTTAGCAGAGTCGCAAATATTGTTAGTGGCTTATGAGCCACCTTCAATGTATATGGAGCAGGGAATCCACTGTAGGCGAAATTTTTTAGCTGTACGATGGTGATGCTCTGACTGGGGCACACAAACAACCTTTTAAAGAGTTATTTGGGTTTTGAGATTTCAGTAATGATAATGAATATTATATATATAGCTAGCCTGAAATATCCCACTGCTGGGCAAAGCCCTCCATTCCTTCCACTTTTCCCGATCCTGTGCCACATCCTGCCAATTCCCAAGGAATACAAGTCGTCCCAAGTCGTCCCGCCATCGCCTTCGTGGTCTGATAATGAATATTAACTTAAAAATTATACAATTATTAATTTCCACAGGTTTTCGGCATATATATGTTCTGCAATAATCTGCATTGTGGATTGTTTTTTATTACTGATGACTTTTACTATCTGGGGTCATTTAAAAATACTTCTTCATGACCTTGAATCTTTTCCATTGCCGGCTAAAGAAGTAATATCATCAATGGACAAAAGATATGGCAGTGTTACTGCAGAAATGTATTCCGAAGAAGAATTGAAACTAGTTTCTCAGAAGTTGATTCAGTGTATTGAGTATCATCGGCTTATTTCAGAGTAAGTGCTATGAAACGTTCCAATTTCATTTTTCTGACACAATTCTTACGAAAAAAAAAAAAATGTGTTTATTTATTTTGGATACATCAGTGTTCTATAACTACAATAAATCATTTTGTCATCAAACTTAGCATTTAACTTACCTGGTTCAGGGAAATGTAACTTAGATTTTGTGTTGTTACAGTTTCAATGATAAAATGACAGAAGCTTTTGGACCGATATTGTTCATGACTTTCATGTTTTATCAAATCGTTGGGTGCTTACTGCTTCTTGAATGTTCCCAAGGTGTAAGTATGATATTTTTTCATTAATTTGAGAGTGTGCGGCGAATATGATAACTTGCTTTTATCTCATTTGACAAGATTACTTGTTTCCGTCTAACTTTAAGATCATCAATTGTTTCAGACAACCGAAGCTCTGATGCGATACTTACCTTTGTCAATAATAGTTTTTCAACAGTTGATTCAGGTGTCCGTAATTTTCGAGTTGATTGGTAGTACGGTAAGAAACTAATCGAAATACTAAGAAAGAGATCAGAGGGCCAATTTCTAGTCATTTAAAAGAATTTTTTAGAATTGATCCAGAGGTGATGTTTTTCCTTTTATTAACGATATAACTTTTAAATTTTAGAGTGAAAAACTGAAAGATGCCGTATATGGTGTGCCGTGGCAATATATGGACACAAATAATAGAAAGACAGTTTCCATATTCCTGTATTTTGTTCAGGAACCAATGAGTGTAAAAGCCTTGGGAATCATCAATATCGGGGTCAATACTATGGCTTCGGTAAGATTTTGGTGTAATATTCATTAAAAATACACATGTCGTAGTTGTTATATATATAATATTGTTCTTTTCAGATTTTGAAAACGTCGTTGTCATATTTTACTTTCCTTCGCAGCGTGTAAATAGAACCGTAGAGATCACGATCACGGTCGATGTGAACATATCGTATTTTTTCTCTAGATATTTTTTTTTCAGCACTACTTTTTTCTTCTAATTAAAAAAAAAAAACTAAGCTTACAACAAACTAAAATATAGCATAAAAAATCCGTCCTCAACGCTGTGAGCTGGTATTGTGACCAAAAGACTGGAGGCATTGCCGCGTTGAATGGTAATGCTTAGCCTCTGGCCAAATAAAAGCCAGCTGTAGGGTTACGGGAAATGCGAACCAGTCGTTTTCATATTTCTTTGATAAGGCTGCGAGCAAAAGAGCCCCACGGCCCGAGGGTTTCAACCCTAAACGGCTGGAAAATATAGTTACCAATAAGTTCTAAATTTACGCCGCTTGAGGCTATCCGCAGCCGCAGCGGCAGCACCAGCACAACATTACGAACTAGGAAGATGGGATGGCGCAAAACTTTCGCACTACTTTTTAATATAACATCAGCAAAATCTATTCAGTTTTACTTGCACTGTAATTTTGTCCTAAAGGTTTACTTTTTTGTAGCCTAAATAAAAGTTTCAATCAGTATTTTTGTCTTATTTATATTGATAGAATTCAGAGGAGACATAGAATAGAAAATATAAAATATTTTATTGTTTATAAATAAATTTTATTTGTATACTAAATCAAACAAGATCATCTTCAATACAAGCACAAACGCACAATTATTCAATTGTGAAATGTTAGTTACCATACTCCTCCGAATCGGCTTGACCGATTTTTATGAAATTTTATTTGCATATTCAGTAGGTCTAAGAATCGGCTACTATATATTTTGCATACCCCTAAGTGAAATGGGTTGTCCACCCCTAACATTATTTTTTAATTTTTAATTTTCTTATTATGTGTAATTAAAAAATACATACAACTCTAAATTTTCATCCTTCTAGCTCCAACCCCTATTTTTAAATATTAATTTTAGTTATTTAATCATTTTTCATCCCGCTCGATAACTGATCAAATTACTAGACATGCCTTTTAAGTTCCATATTTCCCGGCAATTTTGAATTTGGAATTACGCCCACAGTTCCAAATTCATGACTATGACGTCTTAAAACGTAAGTCTTCCCTATCTCTCGCTCGAAAGACTCACGTTTTAACACCAGCTCATGGTACGCCCGCTGTTCCGAAGAATTTGAATGTAGTCCATATAAATGCCCAAAGTATTCCGGCACGCTACTCTTGAGATGCTAACGTCCCTCGATTGTAGGAATATCCATGCTATTCTTGTCTCAGAGCCTTGGCTAAAACAATGCCTCCCAACCACATACTACTCCTTGCCGGGTTTTCAACGATTTGTTAGTTTACTCATGTGATTTAAATTTATATACACCCCTAGTTTTTAATTAGTACAAATACTTTAAGGGCTTATTAGAAAAGGTCTTGTTATTATTTAAGAAAAGTCTCAAAAAATTACGTTCATAAACAGTTCACAAAAGTTATTAGCGTTTTTTATATCCTAAAATGCCACTCAACTTATAAAAATATTGTACAGGCTATTGATTTATGAATGAATAAATGAGGATTAAAATGGAAAAACACTGTGCGTAGTATTTTCTAGTAGCAATTGTTATTAATGTTGATTCTATTTTGAATTTACCAGTTATTAAAAAACTCCGTGGACATTTTTAATTTTTTATTTTTTTACTTTTGACTACACAAATATGATTAGTAACGGGTACGGACAGAACCCTGTTTTTTTTGTACTCATTAAAAACTAGAGGTGTATAATTACGTCTTCATCTAGCTTAAAATGACAAGAAATATTGGACGTGTAAAAGTGTTATGTTTAACCTACTTACAAAATAAATATCATTTTCATCCCCCCATCTCGGAAAGACTATTTAGGTATTCTCTTCGATATCTGAGCGTAAAAGCCGTTTTTATCCTCTAATGGATAAAGTCAATTGAATTTAGAACATCGTGTGCACAAAGTTTGTGAATTCGAAATCACCTGTATGGTGCTCTATTGTTCTGAATTTGATTCGAAAATTAAAAAAGTATCTTGTGATTGTAAATATGTTTTTTTTTTTTGAATTTAGTCATTTCCTCGCTACGGTGGGATGAAAAGTTACGTGTTGCACTCGAGTGCAAACATTTTTCACCTTGTTCTTTTGATTCCGTCGCTAACGCTCAGGATTCTAATTTATGAATCACTCGTTGCACTCGTGATTCAATTCTAGAATCCTTCGCTTGCTCGGTCATCAAAATTGAGCACGCGGTTAAAAAGCAACTTTGCAATCTTGTATAAAAAATAACTATTATCATTTATATTTGTAATAATGCCACCTACAATGGCAGGACACAGATACACATTACCCTGTAACTGTTCCACCGATTTTTTACCTGTGTAAAAATAAACGTATTTAGTTTGTTTTAAACTTATTGGAATTATTTTAAGTTTTCAGAGGTGTTTTCATATTGCTGCTTGTATAATAAGCAATGGTAATATACCAAAAAATAAAACGGGTACCACATATAAGAAACAAATTAACAATTATTTGTACAGAATTCTGCGAGTGAGCGTCTAATTTGCACATAATAAAATGACCACTGTATCAATATATAAAAAAAAAAAAAGTAAAAAAACAGAGAACCAAAAAATTAAAAACAAGATATTAATTTTTTATTAGTTATCTTTTTGGCATGGCAGGCGTTTTATATACTTTTTTAATTATTTGTTTTTGTAAGCTTTAGCTTTTTTTTTTTTTTTTAATTATTCCTTTTTTTGTAAGCTTTAGACGATGACAGTAGTATATATAATTTAATTTTCATGAAAACCAAGTATGTTGTTTATTCATATCGGTTTAGCCGTTTAAAAGTTATGGTGGAATAAAGAAACTCACAAACATACATGAACCCTGAAAACATAACAGTCCTTTTTCTGGGCAGTCGTGTAAAAAGGTGACTCAGTATATCTAAAGAAATTATGCTGTAATTTTATCTTTTGTTTAAGGAGTAAATTTTATTTAAGGATTCATGTTTTATAAACGTTCGTTTTCACGGAACCCTAATTGACGTCCAAATATTTTTGAATTTTCTTTGTCTTTTCGTAGTTGATTTTCCGATAAGAAACTCAATCAGTGCGCATTTATGTAGGCATTAGTACCAGTTTCACCTTTATACAGAATGGGCTTGCGGATGGCAAGCTAAGGGTGGCTCGCCGTCCAATAGCAATCAGGCCCGGGTCGATGGCTCGTCACGTTCCATGCGCCTCAAAGAGCGGTCAGCAAAGAAGACGGGGCCCCATAGGGTCAGTGCCTGCTATGGTTGCGGAATTTGTTCGAAAGAGTCACCGCGGCCCTGGTACGCAAAGGGCACCAGGAAGAACATGGGTGGGTTTTAGTCAATAAGAGTCTGACATTCCCTTCTTTCCCGGCCAGAGCGGGAGAAGTCATCAGAAAAAAAAAAAGTTTTATACAAAAAAGCTTAATACAAAGAGCTTCTTAGCAAATGCTCTCGCCGAATGCCAACATACTAGCTACCGCTGCCAGAATCTCACTTAGAGTCTCTCTCTAGTGTTGTAAAAATGGCCATTAGAATAATTCATAAAACACACAAATCTAAATAATATGCCGCTAAAAGAAAACTGAACCCTTTCTTTGTAAACTATGACTGTTACCCAGAAATCAATCAATAGAATAATGTAATTGTATTTTAAAAAGCACGTAATTGACATAAAAACGATTATTATTGCACTAATTGCAAGTAATTGCTCAGTGAAAATTACGGAAGGATAATTGAATAATAACTTTCTTTGAGTAACTTCGTATATAATGTCATTTGAATGGTTTAGCCCTTCGAGATAAGTGCAAAAGTAAAATACAATGCAAAAAATAAAAAAAATGATCCTGGAGGATGAGGCGATTACGTGAGTAAATTAAAAAAAACATCTTATGCATACCTTTGCACAATACAGTACTAACAAAAGAGATGTATATTTTAGGCGGAACGTCAAAAACGCTGCTGATTTTCAGTACATGAAATCTTTGAGAGTTCACTTAAAGGTCATTAATGCATGGCCGGGGAATGACATCGATGGGAACCAAGCAAAAAACAAAACATTTGTAAATGTCTTCATTTTTGTATCGACTTTAACTTGCATAAGCGGTAGCATTCATTATGTGGTGAGTCATTGGGATACACTGACCTTTTTCGAACTGGGACATGCGTATATAGTTTTCTTCATAATTACTGTTGCTTTGGTGCGTATATTTTGATACTATTATTTATACTATTTAGCTTTATATATAATTTACTTATGATGTTTTTAAGGTGGATGAAAATTTTGTATACAATATGTAGCGTGAATGAGAATGTTGAGATGGATATGTTCGATGAAATAGAAAAGTAAGAAATGAGCTAAATAGAAAAATTTAAACTACTATAGTTTAAATTTTTTGACAGAAAATGAATAGAAACCATTTGTCTCGGTATGTGCAAGAGAGAGAACGTGTGGCGCTGACTTTAAGTAACATGGAGTAAGAGTAGGAAGATGATGTTGTGCGAGAGACAAGGGGATGAAAGTAAAATCACTTAACTTTAAGATAAATGTTAAAAAAGAGACGAGAGAGTGGAAGACAAAACAAAAGACGAATAGATTGTGTGAAGAATAATAGGAAAGAAGAGGATGTGAATGACTCAAAGACATCACATACGATGAAGATTTTTTAAAATGTTGTTTAGATATGCAATTTCATAAAGCTATTGTTTTAACTCCAGATGAGAATATTACTAACGCTACCGCAATCTACTAAATTCAGAAATATAGGAGAGCTATTTCTGACTAAAATGCACCTGATTTACTTTAAAGATGTATCTGAATATGCAATGAAGGTGAGTAAGCAAACTTAGTAATAGTTCGTTAAATGATAGCCAATCATGTTTTCTGTACAATGTACGTTCGCTCAAACACATAAATTTTTTTCTGTGTCTGTTTCGCAAACAATATTGATCAAGAAAATTTTATTATTGTTACAGACCTACAAACAAATTAATGTTATCTCCCGGCTCTTTACCTTTTTTGTATTAGGCCAGATGTTATCCGGACTGTCCTTATATAATCTTATTCCTGTGTGGAACAACTACGCTTCCGGGAAGTTCAAAGAGACTATTCTTCATAACACAACTTATGAACTTACGTTGTATATGTCTGTACCTGTACTAAAAGTTCATACTCACTTAGATGCGTATGTTCTTGTATGCATTTTTCATTGGTAAGTTATCAATGTTTTTCTTAAAAAAATATTAGATTGATTTAAAAATATTTTATTAATAAGATGATATTCTTGGTGTAAACAAGCGATCAAGATTTGGTTGGCACAAAAATTGGCAAATACATATATTAATTATTAGTATTAATTTGATGACTTCCCATCCAAAAAAAAAAAAGGTATACACAATATTTAATTAATTTTATTTTTTCAGGTTTACGGCATATGTATGCTCTGTAATAAACTGCTTGGGGGATTGTGTTTTGTTACTGATGGTTTTTAATACCTGGGGTCATTTAAAAATACTTCTTCATGACCTAGCATCCTTTCCATTGCCGGCTAAAGAAGTAAAATCATCAATGGACAATAGATATGCCAGTGTTACTGCCGTAATGTATTCTGAAGAAGAATTGAAACTAGTTTCTCACAAATTGAAGCAGTGTATTGAGTATCATCGGCTCATTTCAGAGTAAGTGCTATGAAACGTTACCATATTGTCATTTTTCTGACACAATTTTGATTAAAAAAAAAATAGTTTTTTGTTTTGTATACATCAGTGTTTTATAACTATCTATACTTTTAATAAAACTGTAGAGAGGTCAATTCTGTACATTTAATATATATTCAAAATTAATATTGGAGGATGAATGGTGATCGATACCGATGCCAAAAATGCAATCAGTAAATTTTTTGTCCGTCTGTCTGTCTGCCTGTCTGTATGTAAACGCATGGGTCAAAAACTACTGAAGGGATTTTAACCAAACTTGGTACGATTGTAGTCCATACTCCTGGGCAGGTTATAGGCTATATAACATAACGCTAAGACACATAAGAGCTGAGCAGTGACGATTTTGAAGCTAGTGGGATGAAAATGCGCTTTTGAGCTCTTATCCTCGCATACATTGATCATACACCAAAAGTGTGTATTACAAAGATGATAGTCTTCAAAAGATCTACAAAAAAGTCCTCAAAGCCCGGTTGGGCAGTAAGCAGTCTTAGTGTGTTGAATTGCGAGTAGTCCATTCCAAAAAAAAAGAAACCCTTAATGCGAACGGACATGGTACTTATTGACTCTTCTCGGAATAAGCGCGCTTTAGATTTTAAAAATACAAAGATACGTAGTTTTCTATACTAATATTATAAAGAGGAAAGATTTGATTGTTTGTTTGTATAATAGGCCCCCAAACTACTGAACGTATTTGAAAAATTCTTTCACAGTCGGGAAGCTACACTATTCCCGGGTGACATAGGCTATATTTTGTCCATATATTCCCACGGGAACGGAAACTATGCCGTTGAAACTGAGGGGCGCTGCTATTTCAAAATAATTAAAGTAGGTATGCCAAATGAAATGAAGAAATTAAATAAGCGAAATTTGTCATTGTTCGAGTGTATGGCAGAATGTATAGTTGAAAATTATGATAATTTATTATTTTGAATGAAATAAGATCTATACAAACAAAAAATTTCAGGCCTCCCAAAAAAATTGTTTCATCTATACGAGTACTAATATACGTATAAAGCTTAAGAGTTTGTTTGTTTGTTTGAACGCGCTAATCTTAGGACCTACTGTTACGATTTAATAGAATTCTTTCAGTGTTATATATCCAATTTATCGAGGAAGGCTATAGGTTATATATCATCAAGCTACGACTAAGAGGAGCGGAGTATTAATGAAAAATGTGACGCAGACGAAGTTACGCGGGTCAGCTAGTCATAAATAATTTTGTCATTAAACTTGACCTTAACTTAGCTGGTTCAAGAAAATGTTACTTAGATTTTATGTTGTTACAGTTTCAGTGATAAGATTACAGAAGCTTTTGGAGCGATGATGTTCATAGCTTTCATCTTTTATCAAATCGCTGGGTGTTTACTGCTTCTTGAATGTTCCCAAGGTGTAAGTATGATATTATTTAATTAATTTAAGAGTGTATGGCGAACATGATTATTTGCTTTTGTCTCATTTGACAAGATTACTTGTTTTCGTCTAACTTTAAGATCATCTATTGTTTCAGACAACAGAAGCCTTGATGCGATACTTACCCTTGTCAATAATAATTTTTCAACAGTTGATTCAGTTGTCCGTAATATTCGAGTTGATTGGTAGTACGGTAAGTAACCAATCGAAATACTAAGATTTTGATTTAGATTAGACAGCCAATTTCTTCTCATTTCTAAGCAACTTTTGCAATCGAATCGAGAAAATTTAAGTGTTTTTGACAGATTGCGGCTATGTTGTGAACGTGATTTAAAGAGTATAATTGACCCGTCGGTGAAGTTTTTTTATTTTTTTATATTATTAACAGTATAACTTTTCAATTGTAGAGTGAAAAACTGAAGGATGCCGTATATGGTGTGCCATGGCAATATATGGACACAAATAATAGAAAGACAGTTTCCATATTCCTGTATTTTGTTCAGGAACCAATACGTGTAAAAGCCTTGGGAATCATCAATATCGGGGTCAATACTATGGCTTCGGTAAGATTTTGGTGTGATATTCTTAAAAAAAGTATTCCTTTCGTAGTTGTTGTCAAATTATACATTTATGTATATTGTTATATTGTTTTTGAATATTGTTCTTTTCAGATTTTGAAAACAACATTTTCATATTTTACATTCCTTCGCAGCGTGTAAATAAAAAACCGTAGAGATCACGGTTGATGTGAACATATCGTAATTTTTCCATAGATATATTTTTGAGCACTACTTTTTTCATCTAAATGCAAATTTAAAACCTAAAGCAATTAACAAACTTAAGTAAAATCCAGCTTTAGGGTTATGGGAAGTGTAATCCAGCCGTTTCGATATGTCTTTTATAAGACTGCGAGCACAAGAGCTCCACGGCCCGAGGGTTTCAACCCCAATCGGCTGGAAAATTAGTTACCAATAATGTAACTATGTTTATGCCGCTTGAGGTTTTCCGCAGCCGCAGTGGCAGCACCGACACAACATTACGAACTAGGAAGATGGGATGGCGCAAGACTTTCGCACAATTCTTTAATATAACATTAGCAAAATCAATTCAGTTTTACTTGCACTGTAATTTTGTCCTAAAGGTTTACTTTTTTGTAGCCTAAATAAAAATTTCAATCAGTATTTTTGTCTTATTTATAAACGCATTAAACCTTTATAATTAGAATTTAGTTGTAATTGCAATATTGATCGAATTCAGAGGAGACATAGAATAGAAAATATAAAATTTTATAGTATAAATTGATTTTTATACCAAATCAAAGAAAAGCATCTTCAATACAAACACAAACGCACAATTATTCAGATGTCATTTTATTACATGTACCTAATACGAAACGCATTATTAGTATTATGATATTATAATGGTGTTGGCCTTTGATATTACCGATCCCGACATTTAGTTAGGTCTCAAAAGTCATGCTGTCAAGGCCATTGCGATGCGCACGCGACGCGTACAGTCAACTTCGCGTTCAAATCAACAATTTGAATTAAACATCATTTTCATTTCGATACAGTATGCGGATTTCGTGTTACAAACGTAAGTATTACGTGTGCTTGATCGTACTTACAACCAGTGCCGGATTACCCATATAGCAAGAATAGCAAATGCTACGGGCCCCGCGCACTGTGGGCCCCGCGCTTAAAAAACCATTAGGACTCGTGTGCCGGACATAGCTATAATGCTGGTTTTAACCAGCATTATGGCTATGTCTCGCACACGAGTCCTAACTTAGTAATTATTAGTTTATTTTTTAATTATATATCTGATTTTCGTTTAGCTCGTAAAGAATAACAGCCGCACAAGTCGATCTTCAAGGTTAAGCAACGCTTGCCAAGGTTGGGCTGCGGATGGATGACGAGACTCCTCCGTGCCTCGGAAACCACGCTAAGCCTTGGTCTTGGCTGTCATTTGTAGATCTTTGGTAGTCGTTACGGATTGTCAGAAGCCAGTAAAACTAATTCCAGTCATGTCAAGAAGTACCGTGTTACCCAGTTAATGGGGATGTCTGGTTGGCAGCCGCTCCATGTTGAATACCGGTATTCAGCTGAATCCGGTATGACTGGAAGCCGACCCAAATATAGTTGGGAAAAGGCTAGGTAGGTGATGATTTTACGGAAGTTTTAGGTTTAGGGGGCCCCGCAGTAAAGTTTGCTACAGGCCCCACGATGACTGAATCCGGCACTGCTTACAACGTTGTATGAAGGTGCCACATTTTTTGAATCTCTTGATTAGTGGTGACTGGTAGCCTTGCATGGAAAGGTTAAATTAATTTTGGTTTGTCTATTGGAATTTAATTGTTGTGTGAGAAATCTTTAATCGTTTCGCTTTGTGAAAATGTTAAGATTATCTCCGTATAAAATTCTACTTTTGTCCACTTATAGAGTGACAAAAAGAAGAATGGATTTCCAATGTATCAATTGCTCTACACCGATTTCATATAAATTACAAAAATTGAGTCAGGCGTTACTTTGCGGAAATCCATTTTACTTTTACTTATCCACTCGCACGTAACTACGTGTGAGTGTTCTTAGACATGTTTGATGACAATCGGTTTAGTCGTTTAAAAGTTGTGAGGGGTGAAAACAGGGGAGAATAACTGAGTGTCTGCAAATATACTCGAGTGGGGTCTCAAATGAAAGCGCACTGAAATAGAGTATTGATGATGACTTAATCGAGAATGTTCTTATAAGTACATATGTACCTATAAAAAACATAAAATTTAAAAAAAATAAAAACCCCCGACACAAAACCTGAGTTCCCTTTTAAAAAGTAAAAATAATAAAAAAAAACTCAATCTTAAAGTAGGTATGTATGAATAATTCTAAAAAAAATAAGTCGCGTTGGGGGACCGCGCTGCATAGTTAGGTACCTAATAGACTAATTGTAATTAAATTTTTATGTTTGGAGCGGTCCCCCAACGCGACGTATTTTTTTCCATTCCCCAAGGATCTTCCCAAGTGGCTCCCTATTCGTCTTCGCAGAAACACTCAAATATTATGTCTCCTTTATAACATCCTTTTTAATCCTGCAAATCCTGGCTACCTGGGCGATTGTTTTTCGTTTACTCGCCCTGCCGATGCGCTGTGTAGGTCCCACCTTAAACATCATCTAAACTTCCCACCCCATAATACTCATTTATATTCCCACTCCTTCTCTTTTCATGCAGTACGTTTGTGGAACTCACTCCCACCTAAGATAAGAGACTGTAAAAGTATTTCTCTCTTCAAGAAACTAGTAAAAGATCATTATCTGTCTACTATATTGTGATTCTGTGTATAATATAGGTATGTATTACTTTATTATAAGTATGTATTTAGGTAACTTTATTTGTGTACATTTGTTTGCATGTTTATGTTAATTTAATTTATATGTATAAATGGATAATAAAATAAGTCGTAGTTAAGTTCGTATAGTCTATTTTAAGTTCCTTCTCTGTCTCTTTACACACTGTGTCTACATTTCTTATCCCACTCTTCTATCGCAGGTCTGCTGGAAGAAATTTCATTGTAATAAGCAATACCTTTGTGCTCTTTGTTTCTGTACAAAATGTTCTATTTGAAGTAGTTACATTCTGTGTACATAAATAAGTAAATAAATAAATAATCTATATTTTTTCAGAGAGCCACATTAAATATTTTCAAATAACTATATACGACAGCAAATAACCATCAATTTTGATTTCAAATCTATACTTATAATAAATCTGTAGAGAGGTCAATTCTGTACAAGGAATATTTTTTCAAAATAACTATCAGGGGGTGATTAGTGATCGATACTGGTGCCAAAAATGCAATCTACAAAAATTTTGTCTGTCTGTCTGTCTGTCTGTCTGTCTGTCTGTCTGTCTGTCTGTCTGTCTGTATGTTCTTTATAGAAACAAAAACTACTCGACCGATTTTAACGAAACTTGGTGCAATTATTCTTCATACTCCTGGGCAGGTTATAGTATACTTTTCATCACGCTACAATCAATAGGAGCAGAGCAGTGAAGGAAAATGTTGGGAAAACGGAAGAAGTTACTCCATTTTTTTAAGCTTCCGTCGCGTGTGTAGCCTTAATGGTTAAAGTTACATAGAAATCATGTATTACGGAAATGTTCTACATAAAATTATCTAAAAAATATCCCGAAACAGCATGTCTAACTTTTGTGAATTTTAAACCGATCGGGCTGAGAGTTTCAAAATCGGGGGTAAAGTAACTATTCCACGTGGACGAAGTCGCTGGCAGAAGCTAGTAAAAACTAAAATTGCGTAATGATTTCGTTGATTAAAACAATTAATGTGATTATTTTTTTGTTCCTAAACATATTTCTACTCAAATAACATGGCTTAGTTGCGTTTTAATTAATAAATGGTCAAGGATTTTGGACAGGTGCAAAATACTTAGTTTTTTTCCTAAGTAATTAATCCAACCCTACGTACTAATTATATACTTGACTTTTAATTTAACTATCGTTAAAAATCATGAAATAACCTGCCTTTTGACGCGAGTTTATTTAATTATACAGGTTTTATGACCGTTCGTTTTCACGAACACAAGGAAACCTAAATTAATTACCAATCTTTCAGTTAGTTGATTTTCCGATGAGAAACTCAATTAGAGCGCATTTATGTAGGCATTCATTCAAGTTTCACTTGAGGCTTTATACAGAATGGGCCTGCTGATGGCGAGCTATGGGTGGCTCGCCGTCCGATAGCAATCAGGCCCGGGTCGACGGCTCGTCGCGTTCCATGCGCTTCAAAGAGCGGTCAGCAAAGAAGACGGGGCCCCATAGGGTCAGTGCCTGCTATGGTTGCGGAATTTGTTCGAAAGAGTCACCGCGGCCCTGGTCCTCAAAGGGCACTAGGAAGAACATGGGTGGGTTTTAGTCAATAAGAGTCTGACATTCCTCTCTGTCCCGGCCAGAGCGGGAGAAGTCATCAGAAAAAAAAAAGTTTTATACAAAAAAGCTTAATACAAAGAGCTTCTTAGCAAATGCTCTCGTCGAATGCCAACATACTAGCTACCGCTGCCAGAATCTCACTTAGAGTCTCTCTCTAGTGTTGTAAAAATGGCCATTAGAGTAATTCATAAAACACACAAATCTAAATAATATGCCGCTAAAAGAAAACTGAACCATTTCTTTGTAAACTATGACTGTGTTACCCAGAAATCAATCAATTGAATAATGTAATTGTATTTGAAAAAACACTTAATTGACATAGAAACGATTATTATTGCACTAATTGCAAGTAATTGCTCAATGAAAATTACGGATGGATAATTGAATAATAACTTTCTTTGAGTAACTTCGTATATAATGTCATTTGAATGGTTTAGCCCTTCGAGATAAGTGCAAAAGTAAAATACAATGCAAAAAATTAAAAAAATGATTCTGGAGGATGAGGCGATTACGTGAGTAAATTAAAAAAAACATCTTATGCATACCTTTGCACAATACAGTACTAACAAAAGAGATGTATATTTTAGGCGGAACGTCAAAAACGCTGCTGATTTTCAGTACATGAAATCTTTGAGAGTTCACTTAAAGGTCATTAATGCATGGCCGGGGAATGACATCGATGGGAACCAAGCAAAAAACAAAACATTTGTAAATGTCTTCATTTTTGTATCGACTTTAACTTGCATAAGCGGTAGCATTCATTATGTGGTGAGTCATTGGGATACACTGACCTTTTTCGAACTGGGACATGCGTATATAGTTTTCTTCATAATTACTGTTGCTTTGGTGCGTATATTTTTATATTATTATTATAAACTATTTAGCTTTGTATACTTAATTTACTTATGATGTTTTTATGATGGATAAAAAATTATGTAATTATGTAACGAAAAGTAAGAAATGAGCTTAATAGAAAGATTAAATATCCTATCTATTAAATATAGATTAATAAACTATCGTCATTGACAGAAAATTGGAAAAGAAACCATTTGTCTAGGTATGTGCAAGAGAGAAAACGTGTTGCGCTGACGTAAGTTAAGTACGTTACGTAACATGGAATAAGAGTAGGAAGATGATGTTGTGCAAGAGACAAGGGGATGAAAGGAAAATAACTGTAACAGCAAATAAATGTTGAAAAAAAAAAAGGACGGTAAAAGAGTGAAAGACAAAACAAAAGACGAATTAAAATTTAGACAAATTTAATCATGTGAAGAAAAATAGGAAAGACGAGGATGTGAACGACCCAAAGACATAACATACGATGAAGATTTATTTAAATGTTGTTAAGATATGTAATTTCATAGAGCTATTGTTTTATTTCCAGATGAGGATATTACTCACACTACCCCAATCTACTAAATTCAGAAATATAGGAGTGCTATTTCTGACTAAAATGCACCTGATTTACTTTAAAGATGTAACTGAATATGCAATGATGGTGAGAAAGCAAATTTATTAATAGTTAGTTAAATGATAGCAAATAATGTTTTCTGTACAATATACGTTCGCTCAAACACATAAAATTCTTTACTGTGTCTGTTTCGCAAACAATATTGATCAAGAGATTTTTATTATTGTTACAGACATATAAACAAATTAATGTTATCTCCCGGCTCTTTACCTTTTTTGTAATAGGCCAGATGTTATTCGGACTGTTCTTATTTAATCTTATTCCTGTGTGGAACAACTACGCTTCCGGGAAGTTCAAAGAGAGGATTCTTCATAACTCAACTTATGAACTTACCGTGTATATGTCCGTACCTGTACTAAAAGTTTATACTCACTTAGATGCATATGTTCTTCTATGCATTTTTCATTGGTAAGTAATCAATGTTTTTCTTAAAAAAAATATAAGATTGTTTTAAAAATATTTTACTAATGAGTTGATATACTTGGTTTAAAGAAACGAACAAGATTTGATTGACAAGGTTGTTAGTGGCTTATGGGCTCGTAAGCCACTAACAACCGTACACCAGATACGTTGAAGGTAATGGTGCAGGGAATCTACTGTACGCGAAATTTTTTGGCTGTACGATAATGATGCTCTGACTCTCCATACAAACAACCTTTTAAAGAGATCTTTGGGTTTTGAGATTTCGGTTATAATGATGATTATTAACGAAAAATTAACAACATTAGCCGTAGGTATACACAATATTTATTTTATTTCTTCAGGTTTACGTCATATGTATGTTCTGTAATAACCTGCATTGTGGATTGTTTTTTATTACTGATGGTTTTTAATATCTGGGGTCATTTAAAAATACTTCTTCATGACCTAGCATCCTTTCCATTGCCGGCTAAAGAAGTAATATCATTAATGGACAAAAGATATGCCAGTGTTACTGCAGAAATGTATTCCGAAGAAGAATTGAAACTAGTTTCTCACAAGTTGAAGCAGTGTATTGAGTATCATCGGCTCATTTCAGAGTAAGTGTTGTGAAACGTTACCATGTCATTTTTCTGAAACAATTTTGACAAAAAAAAAATGAGAATATGGTTTTTTGTTTTGTATACATCAGTGCTTTATAACTATCATAAATAATTTTGGCATTAAACTTGACATTAACTTTGCTGGTTCAGGAAAATGTAACTTAGATTTTGTGTTGTTACAGTTTCAGTGATAAAATGACAGAAGCTTTTGGGCCGATGATGTTCATAGCTTTCATGTTTAATCAAATCGCTGGGTGCTTATTGCTTCTTGAATGTTCCCAAGGTGTAAGTATGATATTACTAGCTGCTGCCCATGGCCCGCGTATGTTGAAAATTATCGCAAGGGAACATAATCCCGGGATAAAAAGCATCCTATGTTATAAATAAGACTATGATCTATATCTGTGCCAAATTTTATCAAAATCTATTCTGTAGTTTTTGCATGAAAGAGTTACAAACTTTCGCGTATTAATATTAGTAAGATTTCATTAAGATAAGAGTGTGCGGCGAATATGATAACTAGCTTTTATCTCATTTGATAAGATAACTTGTTTTCGTCTTCAACTTTAAGATCGTCAATTGTTTCAGACAACAGAAGCCTTGATGCGATACTTACCATTGTCAGTAATAATTTTTCAACAATTGATTCAGGTGTCCGTAATTTTCGAGTTGATTGGTAGTACGGTAAGAAACCAAACGAAATACTAAGATAGAGATCAGAGGGCCAACTTCTACTGATTTCTAAGCATCTTTCACAATCGAATTGAGGAAATTTAAGTGTTTTTAATAAATTGCAGCAATGTTGCGAACGTGATTTAAAGAGCATTAGAGTTGACCAGTAGGTGAAGTTTTTTTTCTATTATTAACGATATAAATTTTAAATTATAGAGTGAAAAGCTGAAGGATGCCGTTTATGGTGTGCCGTGGCAATATATGGACACAAATAATAGAAAGACAGTTTCCATATTCCTGTATTTTGTTCAGGAACCAATACGTGTAAAAGCCTTGGGAGTCATCAATATCGGGGTCAAGACTATGGCTTCGGTAAGATTTTGGTGGAATATTCATTAAAAAAATATACCTTTCGTAGTTGTTGTCAAATTATAAATAAATGGTGTTTTCTATTCTATATAAGGTATATACTACATTTAAAAAAATGTTTATATTGTATTCTTTAATACCAAATTATGATAGGTTTTCAGGTAACCTGTGTATGACATTGTTTTTTTTTTCAGATTTTGAAAACAACTTTTTCATATTTTACATTTCTTCGCAGCGTGTAAATAAAAAACGTAGAGAACACGGTCAATGTGAACATATCGTTATTTTTCTCAAGATATATTTTTTTCAGCACTAATTTTTTCATATAAATGCAAATCTAAAACCTAAAGAAATAAACAAAACTTAAGTAAAAGCCAGCTCTGGGGTTATATCTTTGATAAGGCTGCGAGCACAAAGGTCCCACGGCCCGAGGGTTCCAACCCCAATTGGCTGAAAAATATAGTTACCAATAAGGTTACTATTGTGTACGCCGCTTGAGGTTTTCCGCAGCCGCAGCACAACAAGACAAACTAGGAAGATGGGATGGCCCAAGAATTTCGCACTACTTTTTAATATAACATCAATGAAATCAACTCAGTTTTACTTGCACTGTAATTTTGTCCTAAAGATTTATTTTTGTGGCTTAAATAAAAGTTTCAATCAGTATTTTTGTTTTATTTATAAATGCATTAAGCCTTCATAATTAGTATTTAGTTGTAATTGCAATATTATAATATTAATATATTATTGTAATTATTATTATTATATTATTATTATGTCCTTTATTCATATTGTATACATATTGTTTACATTTTTAAATATTTCTATTAAAGTAAAAAAAAACATTTAAAAATATAAAAAATAGTATCCCACCGGTATCGGGAACAGGGTCCAAGGTACCGGCGGTCAGGGCTCCAGAGAGAGGAACCTCCTGACAATGCGAGCCGTGTCCAGAAGTACCGCGTTCTGAATCAAGCCCTTGATCCAGCCGCCTAACGTGAGCCTCCTAAGGTGTTGGTCGAGGCTCTTGGCTATTAAGCCATTGACGGAAACGACTATCGGTACAATGATTGCTGAATCCACATCCCACATGTCGACAACCTCGCGAGCCAAGTCAAGATATTTAATTTGCTTATCTTTCTCGGCTTTCACGAGGTTCTCGTCATGTGGAACACTTATGTCTACAATCATTGCACGCCTCACGATTCGGACCACCACCACTATATCAGGCTTATTGGCAACAATAGTCCTGTCAGTATTATTATTATTATTATTCCATTTATTTATTTACTATACATATTTATTAAATTTTTAAATATTTGTATTAAAAAAAAATATATAAAAATATAAAAAATAGTAGCCCACCGGTATCGGGGACAGGGTCCAAGCTACCGGTGGTCAGGGCTCCCGAGAGAGGAACCTCCTAACGATACGCGCCGTGTCCAGGAGTACCGCTTTCTGGATCAAGCCCTTGATCCAGCTGCCCAACGAGAGCCTCTTAAGATGTTGGTCGAGGCTCTTGGCAATTATGCCATTGGCCGTCACGACTATCGGCACAATGACTGCTGTGTTCACATTCCACATGTCGACAACCTCGTGAGCCAAGTCAAGATAATTCGATTGTTTATCTTTCTCAGCCTTCACGAGGTTCTCGTCATGCGGGACTGCTATATCTACAATCATTGCGCGACGCTCTAGTCGGTCTATCACCACTATGTCAGGCTTATTGGCAACAATAGTCCTGTCAGTGATGATAGACCGATCCCAGTACAATGTGCAATTGCCATTTTCGAGAACTGGGTCGGGCGCATACCTATAGTATGGTACTTCCGATTCCACAAGATTGTATTTAAGGGCAAGTTGCTGATGGATAATCCTGGCTACAAGGTTGTGCCTGTGCAGATAGTCTCCGTTAGCCAGACTAGAACAACCGGAAATAATGTGGCGAATTGATTCTCCCGGACGGTGACATGCCCGACATATGTCCGGTGACATGCCCGACATATGTCAACCGTACCGTCCTTCACAATGTATTTCCGGTAGTTGTTCGTCATCATAACTTCGTCTGTGATCGCACAGATAAAACCTTCGGTTTCCCCAAAGAGGTCACCAAAACGTAGCCAGGCCACGGACGCTAGAAAGTCTACATCGGGCCCATGTAGGACCCGATAAAAGCGCCCGTGAAGCTCCTTGCTCTTCCATACCTCCCTGCGATCATTAGTATCTAATACCACAGGTTTGCGCCAGTTCTCGTTAGCCAAGGAGAGTGGGGTGAGGCCCTTGTCCACTGCGACGATATCCCGGTGCATACCCACGTCGGCTTCTAGGAAGTATTCCCTAAGGCTGCATACCTCGCGGTTGTGCAGAGTCTTAGCATTTAAGAAGCCACGACCCCCACACTTCCGCGGGATATACAGCCTCATTACCGATGATCGTGGGTGATGCATCCGATTTGCGGTCAGCAGTGAACGGACCCTCCTATCTAGGGCGTCCAGTTCTGTCTGAGTCCATTTGAGTATGCCGAAAGAGTACATCAATACCGGCATGACCCAACCGTTAAAGGCGCGCACCTTGTTTCCGCCTGATAAAAGACTATTTAGTACTTTGTTCAGGCGGCCGAAGAAGCGCTCCTTCAACGATTGTTTCACGCCAGTAGCATTGATGCCCAACGCTTCCGACATACCCAAATACTTGTAAGTTTCGGTTGAGCAAAGGGATCTAAGGTGTATGGAATCCGAGAGTTGGGTTCCCACGGATTCCATAATCTCACCTCGCTTCACATGCATGACCGCACATTTGTCCACACCAAATTCCATACTGATGTCGCTACTGAAGCTTTCTGTTACCTTCAGTAGCTTCATCAGTTGCAAGTTGTTGGGGGCAAAGAGTTTCAAGTCATCCATGTAAAGGAGGTGCGATATGACCTGACCACCTCTTCTCAACCGGTAGCCTTGGCCTGAACCCTCCAGCAGTGTACTAAGAGGGTTCAGGGCCAGACAAAACCACAGTGGACTCAGACTGTCGCCCTGAAATATGCCGCGCTCGATCCTTATCGGTTCACTGTTCGCTTGGGTCTGTCGACATCCTGGATAGTGAAGGACGGTCCTCCACTGCCCCATACACGACATCAGGAAGGTGCGTAGAACTGCATCAACTTTATACAGCTCGGGCACCCTCATGAGCCATGTATGTGGCACTGAGTCATAGGCCTTCTTATAGTCTATCCAACATGTCGACAGATCCCTTCGGGAACGACGAACCTGTTGGCTAATGGCAACATCGATGAGGAGCAGCTCCTTAGTACCACGGGACCCGTTCCTACATCCATTCTGAGAAGCCGACATTATTGAATTACTGTCAATATGGTTGTTAATCTTAGCTCTCAGAATGGATGTAAGAACTTTATAGACCGTCGGTAAACACGTGATCGGTCTATAATTTTTAGGTTCCGAAGTACTACCTGATTTATGGAGCAGGTGGGTTATTCCGGTAGTTAAGAACTTGGGTAGCGATCCTGACCCTAAGGCAGTCTGAAACTAGGATGCCAAACGAGCATGCGATCCTTTGAACCATTTTATCCAAAAGTTGTGCAGCCCGTCTGGCCCTGGAGATTTCCAATTAGGCAGCGGACGGACTGCACGAGCTACATCTTGGGGGCTGATGTTAATTGCCCCCATTTCTGGTATCGGATCGCACGCGCTTCTTCTTCACGCGATTCTTAAGTATGTCAACCGATGTAAAATCTACGTGAGCAACACTTTTTGTAGTGATTATACACTTGGGTACCGCTTCTCATCCTGGGTATTAAGATTAGACAACTTAAGCCCGTCAAATATGTACATCCATTGATCGTTAACTAAAAGCTTGACAGTTTTATTAGACTTGGAACAAGCAATGGATGGTTTCCTAGCGGTTACATAGTAAACGCTTTGTTTATTGTAAAATATATTAATAAATACCGTTCGTTTTGAGACATGTAAATCTTTTTTAGGGTTATTTCAAGATTTGGTTTAAAAGCAACTCTTAGATTAATATTTAATTCTTAATATTTTTTTAATCAAAAATATCAGTTATCTTGTAACGACAGCTATAATTTCAGAGTAGCGCGTTTAGAATCGCTGAGCACAATAATTGAATACCTCTTCTTAAAAGTACCAAAGAGGTAAAAGTAGGTACCAAAGATTCCACTTGACTAATGTCTCTAATAGAAATGTTTCCTTAGTTAAAGAAATGTGATTCTATATTTTTTGTTATATCAAATCAATAAAAAAATACTTAGTTAAAACGCATCAAAGTTTTTTTATATGTTATTAACCCCCGAAGTGAAAACAGGGGTGTTATAAGTTTCATGTGTCTCTCTGTCTGTCTGTGGCTCCGTAGTTTGCGAACGGATAAAGCGATTTCAATTTAGTTTTTTTGTATGAAAGGTGAGTTACATCCGAGTGTTCTTAGACGTAACATAAACCGCCGTTTAAAACTTGTGGGGGGAGAAAACGGGGGAGAATAACTGAATGTCTGCAAATATACTCGAGTGAGGTCTCAAATGATAGCGCACTGAAAGAGAATATTGATGATGTCTTAATCGAGAGTGTTTTTATAAGTATGTACCAATAAAAGGCATAAAAACAATATTAAATTTAAAATTTAAAAAATCCCGACACGAAGAAATTTCTATTGAAATAAGCAATACCTTTGTGCTCACACAAAATTTTGTATTTGAAGTATATTCTGTGTACATAAATAAAGTAAATAAATAAATAATCTATTTTTTGCAGAGAGAAAAACTAAGATTGCGTAATGATTTCGTTGAAACAATTAATGTGATTATTTTAAGCTATTGCATAGCTTCTATCGCGGGCCTTGAGCGTGGAGACCGAATCCAGAAATTCCGTAACGGAAATAACCTAACACCGCTACGCCGTTCGTTTAGGCCCCGCCTTCTCGTAGCAGTGCTACGCGGAGCTACGAAATTGTCTACAACTCGCTACGCTCCGCATATCACTGCCGGTTAGTTTACGTTTGATCGACTATAAGTGCGTAAGTGCTCGCAGTCGGTCGACGTTCTAGTTTTTGGCCCTTTAAGGGTTAACGAAACTGTGGTATCAGTTTCGTGGTACTTGGGGGAAACCTTACGGTGCCAACGAATCCAAGTGGTGTGGACCCGACACACAGCTCGGCCCCTTCAGGGTCGAGTTAAGTTGGAAGGGCGTTGACACGCGACCTTGGAGACTTCCCTCGCCGCGCCCAACAGCTTAACCCCGTTCTCTTCCAGGTTGCATCTGGTGCCTATTGGGTGTCTATCTCATAGGCACCAGCTCGATTGCAAGACCGATAGGGCCCCGCTGCACATTAAGATTGGCAGCGGGCTTACAAGCTTAGGTGCGGCTTGAAAGCCATGCATCGTCGAACGTCGTTTCCGTTCGGCAGACGTCGGCACGGTGTTTGTGTGCTTGCGACTAGACGTATGCGTGTAGACTAGTTGCTAACTGATCAAAACTGATTCTATCTCTTTTAGACACAATGCTAGGTGAGACAGCGTGCTTTTTGGCCGCGTCCACGAGTGAGTTCGAGCCCGCGACTAGTTGAACCTTAACGTGTATGTATATGGTACGACTGCACGAAGCTCGCACGGATCGAGACGAGCTGCTCCGAAATCGGACGAATACGTAAGCAGCTGTTTGTGAAAAAGTATATAGGTGTATAGGTATCTATCGATCATCTATGTACAACAGTGAATAGCTGTAAGCGTAGAATATATAATTGCATAAGTTGATAAAAAATGCTATGCAATAGCTTTACCGCGGCAATCCCTGAGTGCCACATGTATTTTTTTTTTGTTCCTAAACACATTTCTACTCAAATAACATGGCTTGGTTGCGTTTTAATTAATAAATGGTCAAGGATTTTAGACAGCTGCAAATACTTAGTTTTTTCCTTAGTTATTAATCCACCCCTACGTACTAATTATATACTTCACCGTTAATTCATCTATCGTTAAAAATCATGAAATAACCTGTCTTTTCACGCGAATTTATTTTAAGATTCAGGTTTTATGACCGTTCGTTTTAACGAACACAAGGAAACCTAAATTAATGTCCAATCATTTAGTTAGTAGATTTTCCGATGGGAAACTCAATTAGTGCGCATTTATGTAGGCATTCATTCAAGTTTCATCTGAGGCTTTATACAGAACGGGCCTGCGGGACGAAGGCGCTTCGCGTTTCACGCGCCTCAAAAAGCTGTCAGCCCCAAAGGCTGACGCCGCAAAGGATCAGTGCCTGCTAGTGTTGCGGTAATTGTTAGAAAGAGTCACCGCGGCCCTGGTACGCAAAGGGCACTAGGAGGAACACGGGTGGGTTTAAATCGCCCCGGCCAGAGCGGGAGAAGTCATTTGAAAAACAAAGCTTTATACAAAAAGCTTCTTAGCAAATGCTCTCGTAGAATACCAAAATACAGGGGATGGAGCACGTGACATTTAGACGATATTTCGCACCTTTAGAATGAAAGGTACCTTACTCAAAAATTGCAATTTTTGGCAAATGGCAATTTGGCAGGGGGAATTCTCAGTCGCAACTCAACGGTCGGCGAGTCAACACGTCCCCTGAGGATGCCTCGTTGAGAGGCGAAACACGTGTCGGTATTGGTGTTGGGTTTTGCTTTGCCTTCCTGCATGTGCATATTATCCTTACTTTTGCCTTGTGATCTTGCATGTGCATAATATAGCGGGCGGGAGGGAGGTGCATACCTGCAACCCACACATATTCCCAGAAATTAAAACTAGATATATTATTTTCATTTTCAAATTAAAGCACTTAATTGACGATACTTATTGCACTAATAAAATTGCAAGTAATTGCTCAAGTAAAATTACGGAAAGATAATTGAATAATAACTTTCAATAAGCAACTTCGTATAAAATTTCTTTTCAATGATTTTGCCCTTCAAGATAAGTGCAAGAGTAAAATACGATGCAAAAAATTAAAAAAAAATGATCCTGGAGGATGAGGCAATTACGTGAGTAAATTAAAAACAACATCTTATGCATACCTTTGAACAGTACAGTACTAACAAAAGATAAATATATTTTAGGCATACCTTCAAAAATGCTGGCGATTTTCAGTACATGAAATCTTTGAGAGTTCAATTAAAGCTCCTTAATGCATGGCCGGAGGATGACGTCGATGGAAACCAACCAAAAAACAAAACATTTGTAAATGTCTTAATGCATATATAAAATTCCCTTGTGGGTACTTACTCGTGGATAATGTAGCTTTCGAATGGTGAAGGAATTTTTAAAATCGGTCCAGTAGTTTTTGAGCCTATTCATTATAACCAAAAAACAAACAAAGTTTTCCTCTTTATAATATTAGTGTAGATTTAACTTGCATAAGCAGTAGCATTCATTATGTGGCGAGTCATTGGGATATACTGACCTTTTTCGAACTGGTACATGCGTATATAGTTTCCCTTATGATGATTACTTCTTTGGTGCGTATATCATCATCATCATCATCATCATCAACAGCCTGTTGCAGTCCACTGCTGGACATAGGCCTCTCCAATTGGTGCGTATATATTTTTTAAATATTATTTATACTATTTAGCTTTGTATACTTTATTTATTTATGATGTTTTTAAGATGGATGAAAATTTTGTATGCATGTAAAGTAAATGAGAATGTTGAGATGGATATGTTTTATAGAATAGAAAAGTAAGAAATGACCTTACTAGAAAGATTTATACTATCGTCATTGACAGAAAATTTGAATAGAATCTTGGTATGTGCAAGAGAGAGAACGTGTGGCGCCGACTTCAAGTACCAAGGAATAAGAGCAGGAAGATGATGTTGTGCAATATACAAGGGCATAAAAGGAAAATAACTAACAGGAAAGAAATGTTGTAAATAAAAAAGAAACGGTAAAAGAGTGAAAGAGAAAACAAAAGACGAATAGATTTTGTGAAGAATAATAGGAAAGAAGAGGATGTGAATGACCCAAAGGCGTAACATACGATGAAGATTTGAAAGCAAAATATATTTAGATTTTGAAAGTATGTTGTGTCTACATAAATAAGTCAACAAAAAAAAAACATTTAATATTTTCAAATAACTATAATTATACGACAGCAAATAACCGTCAATTATAATTTCAGTTAAAAACTAAGTTTACAAAATGATTTAGTTAATAAAAACAATTAATGTGAATATTTTTTGTTGGGTCTACCCTTTAAAACAGAACTTTTATTGTCATAATATTATTTTGCATAACAACAGATAGCATGATCTTCACTCCGCAGAAAATTGTTTGGTATACCCTCATTTATCATACATTAAAAAGTCATAATTTTATAAGTCAGAATCATCTTTAGGCATAAATTTCATATCCATAATAATCAAAAAGTAGAACCATCATATCGCAGAAAGTTCACAGTCAGAATCGTCTTTTGGCATACATTTCATATCGGTAGTCATTAAAAGGCAGAACTGTCATATTTCAGAAAGATAACAGTAAGAATCATCTTTTGGCAATATTTGGCAAACATTTTGACATCCATAAATTGAAAGACACATCTGTTATATTACAGAAAATTCATAGTTACAATAATTTTGCATTTCTTACCAGAATTATAAAATTTGTACAAGCAAGCATACAGCATGCAAGCAAGCATGCAGCCGTGTTTCGCCTCTTGAGTACGCGGTTAAAAACCAACTTTGCACTCTTGTATAACAAATAACTATTCTGTGTCTGTTTAGCAAACAATATTGATCGAGAGCCTTTTATTATTGTTACAGACATACAAACAAGTTAATGTTATCTCCCTGCTCTTTACCTATTCTATAATAGGCCAGATGTTATTCGGACTGTCCTTATTTAATCTTAATCCTATGTGGAACAACTACGCTTCCGGAAAGTTCAAAGAGAGGATTCTTCATAACACAACTTATGAACTTACCATGTACATGTCTGTACCTGTAGTAAAAGTTCATACTCACTTCGATGCGTATGTTCCTTCAATCATTTTTCATTGGTAAGTTATCAATGTTTTTCTTAAAAAAATATAAGATTGTTTTAAAAATATTTTACTAATTAGTTGATATGCTTGGTGTAAACAAGCGATTACGATTTTTATGGCACAAAGAATGGCAAAATGTGTGTAGTAGATCTACGGTATTATGTAGTAGATTACGGTAGTTAGTGTCTTTTGAGCCACCTTAAACGTATTTGGTGCAGGGAATCCACTGTATGCGAAAATTTTTGGCTGTACGATGATGATCCTCTGACTCCCCACACAAACAAACTTCTAAAGAGATAAAATTGATTGAGTCAGGCGTTACTTTGCGGAAATCCATTTTAATTTAAAATTGAAAACAATTTATCTAGTTTTAATTTCCGCGAATATTTGTGGGTTGCAGGTATGCACCTCCCTCCCGCGCGCTATATTATGCACATGCAAGATTACAAGGCAAATGCAAGGATTTTATGCACATGCAGGAAGGCAAAGCAAAACCCAACACCAATACCGACACGTGTTTCGCCTCTCCACGAGGCATCCTCAGGGGACGTGTTGACTCGCCGACCGTTGAGTTGCGACTAAGAATTTAGTACAAGGCACCCCCCTTTTTATACACTGCCTCCGTTGGTTATTTGTGTACAACTACCCACAAATGTTCGCAGTAAAGGGGAAGAAACTAAATTCGTCTGGTCATTCAACAGTGCAAAATTATTATTATTACTATGTTTCAAAATTTGAAAATGAAAACAATATATCTAGTTTTAATTTCCGCGAATATTAGTGGGTTGCAGGTATGCACCTCCCTCCCGCCCGCTATATTATGCACATGCAAGATTACAAGGCAAATGCAAGGATTTTAAGCACATGCAGGAAGGCAATGCAAAACCCAACACCATTACGGACACGTGTTTCGCCTCTCCACGAGGCATCCTCAGGCAACGTGTTGACTCGCTGACCGTTGAGTTGCGACTGAGAAATAGTACAAGGCACCCCCCCTTTTATACACTGCCACCGTTGGTTATTTGTGTACAACTACCCACAAACATACGCAGTAAAGGGGAAGAAACTAAACCGTCTGGTCATTCAACAGTGCAAAATTATTATTATTACTATGTTTCAAAATCTCTAATTGTTCCAAAACACACAGCCGGAAACCCTTATCACAAACATGTAGTATATTAAAACTATTGTTGTCGCGCAAAGAATGGCCGGTATCCATTAGATGTTTCGCGAAATTCGATTTGTCCGAATGGCCATTTCTATACGCGGCAACATGTTCCCCATACCTTATGTCAAAGTTACGGCCCGTCTGTCCCACATATACCCCGTTGCATTCATCACAGACCAGCCTATACACCCCAGACTTTTTACTATTTTCTAAAATATCTTTTCCGTTACAAACACGGTGTATATTCTGGTCCATTCTGAACGCTACATAGACGTTGTTTTTTCTAAGTAAATTACTAATTCTATCTGAAATGGGGCCCATATAGGTCAGACTGGCCACATATCTATTAATATTAGTACGCGGACATGCATATAATATTAATAGATATGTGGCCAGTCTGACCTATATGGGCCATTGACTTTGAATAACCGTTAGAAATAGCGATTTGGTAAATAATATTAAGTTCTTTTACATAATTATCTGCTGAAAGGGGGAGGGCAATTAATCTATGAATATAGCTGTGGAAGGCGGCTAATTTATGTTGAAGAGGGTGACAAGAAGAGGCTGGTATTGTCGTGTCAGTGTGTGTCGGCTTTCGATACATTTGGAAACAAAACAGAATAGTAACTTAGATTTCCAAAATTCTAATCTTAGGTATATTAAAATTCAAACATTGTCTTAACAGTAAACGCTTTTTACTAAAAATTTAGTGACAGAAACGAATCGCTGCAAAAGTCGTGAGTTGAGGAGCAGGTGGTTGTAACACTCGCCGCCGCGGCTGAGGCTGGCCGGCAAAGCCGGACAGCAAGCCGAAGCTGCGATGGTGAGCGTTAAACCCATCTGCGACGATAAACTCGCGTGTGACCGCCGGAGCCCCGCAGCGCTGTAGCCGTGCAAGCAAGCAAGCAAGATTAGAATTTTGGAAATCTAAGTTACTATTCTGTTTTGTTTCCAAATGTATCGAAAGCCGACACACACTGACACGACAATACCAGCCTCTTCTTGTCACCCTCTTCAACATAAATTAGCCGCCTTCCACAGCTATATTCATAGATTAATTGCCCTCCCCCTTTCAGCAGATAATTATGTAAAAGAACTTAATATTATTTACCAAATCGCTATTTCTAACGGTTATTCAAAGTCAATGGCCCATATAGGTCAGACTGGCCACATATCTATTAATATTATATGCATGTCCGCGTACTAATATTAATAGATATGTGGCCAGTCTGACCTATATGGGCCCCATTTCAGATAGAATGAGTAATTTACTTAGAAAAAACAACGTCTATGTAGCGTTCAGAATGGACCAGAATATACACCGTGTTTGTAACGGAAAAGATATTTTAGAAAATAGTAAAAAGTCTGGGGTGTATAGGCTGGTCTGTGATGAATGCAACGGGGTATATGTGGGACAGACGGGCTGTAACTTTGACATAAGGTATGGGGAACATGTTGCCGCGTATAGAAATGGCCATTCGGACAAATCGAATTTCGCGAAACATCTAATGGATACCGGCCATTCTTTGCGCGACAACAATAGTTTTAATATACTACATGTTTGTGATAAGGGTTTCCGGCTGTGTGTTTTGGAACAATTAGAGATTTCGAAACATAGTAATAATAATAATTTTGCACTGTTGAATGACCAGACGGTTTAGTTTCTTCCCCTTTACTGCGTATGTTTGTGGGTAGTTGTACACAAATAACCAACGGTGGCAGTGTATAAAAGGGGGGGTGCCTTGTACTATTTCTCAGTCGCAACTCAACGGTCAGCGAGTCAACACGTTGCCTGAGGATGCCTCGTGGAGAGGCGAAACACGTGTCCGTAATGGTGTTGGGTTTTGCATTGCCTTCCTGCATGTGCTTAAAATCCTTGCATTTGCCTTGTAATCTTGCATGTGCATAATATAGCGGGCGGGAGGGAGGTGCATACCTGCAACCCACTAATATTCGCGGAAATTAAAACTAGATATATTGTTTTCATTTTCAAATTTTGAAACATAGTAATAATAATAATTTTGCACTGTTGAATGACCAGACGAATTTAGTTTCTTCCCCTTTACTGCGAACATTTGTGGGTAGTTGTACACAAATAACCAACGGAGGCAGTGTATAAAAAGGGGGGTGCCTTGTACTAAATTCTCAGTCGCAAATCAACGGTCGGCGAGTCAACACGTCCCCTGAGGATGCCTCGTGGAGAGGCGAAACACGTGTCGGTATTGGTGTTGGGTTTTGCTTTGCCTTCCTGCATGTGCATAAAATCCTTGCATTTGCCTTGTAATCTTGCATGTGCATAATATAGCGCGCGGGAGGGAGGTGCATACCTGCAACCCACAAATATTCGCGGAAATTAAAACTAGATAAATTGTTTTCAATTTTAAATTAAAATGGATTTCCGCAAAGTAACGCCTGACTCAATCAATTTTATCTCTTTAGAAGTTTGTTTGTGTGGGGAGTCAGAGGATCATCATCGTACAGCCAAAAATTTTCGCATACAGTGGATTCCCTGCACCAAATACGTTTAAGGTGGCTCAAAAGACACTAACTACCGTAATCTACTACATAATACCGTAGATCTACTACACACATTTTGCCATTCTTTGTGCCATAAAAATCGTAATCGCTTGTTTACACCAAGCATATCAACTAATTAGTAAAATATTTTTAAAACAATCTTATATTTTTTTAAGAAAAACATTGATAACTTACCAATGAAAAATGATTGAAGGAACATACGCATCGAAGTGAGTATGAACTTTTACTACAGGTACAGACATGTACATGGTAAGTTCATAAGTTGTGTTATGAAGAATCCTCTCTTTGAACTTTCCGGAAGCGTAGTTGTTCCACATAGGATTAAGATTAAATAAGGACAGTCCGAATAACATCTGGCCTATTATAGAATAGGTAAAGAGCAGGGAGATAACATTAACTTGTTTGTATGTCTGTAACAATAATAAAAGGCTCTCGATCAATATTGTTTGCTAAACAGACACAGAATAGTTATTTGTTATACAAGAGTGCAAAGTTGGTTTTTAACCGCGTACTCAAGAGGCGAAACACGTGTCGGTAATGGTGTTGGGTTTTGCATTGCCTTCCTGCATGTGCTTAAAATCCTTGCATTTGCCTAGTAATCTTGCATGTGCATAATATAGCGGGCGGGAGGGAGGTGCATACCTGCAACCCACTAATATTCGCGGAAATTAAAACTAGATATATTGTTTTCAATTTTAAATTCTAAAGAGATCTTTGGATATTAATATTTCAGTAATGATAATGAATATTACCGAAAAATTAACAACATTAGCAGTATGCAAAATATTAATTTATTTTATTTCTTCAGGTTTATGGCATATGTATGCTCTGTAACAAACTGCTTGGTGGATTGTATTTTATTACTCATGGTTTTTAATATCTGGGGTCATTTAAAAATACTTCTTCGTGACCTATCATCCTTTCCATTACCGTCTAAACAAGAAATAGCATCGATGGACAATAGATATGTCAGTGTTACTGCGGAAATGTATTCCGAAGAAGAATTGAAACTAGTTTCTCACTAGTTGAAGCAGTGTATTGAGTATCATCGGCTCATTTTAGAGTAATTGCTATGAAACGTTGCCATGTCAATTTTTCTGTCACAATTATGACAAAAAGAGAATATGGTTTATTGTTTTGTATACATCATCATCGTGCTTTATAACTACCATAAATAATTTTATCATCAAACTTAACATTAACTTAGCTGGTTCAGGAAAATGCAACTTTGATTTTGTGTTGTTACAGTTTCAATAGTAAAATGACAGAAGCTTTTGGACCGCTGATATTCATGGTTTTCATGTTTTATCAAATCGTTGGGTGCTTACTTCTTCTTGAAGTGTTTCCAAGGTGTAAGTATGATAATTATTTCATTAATTTTAGAGTGTGCGGCGAATATGATTACTTGCTTATATCTCATTTGACAAGATTACTTGTTTCCGTCTAACTTCAAGATCATCAATTGTTTCAGACAACAGAAGCCTTGATGCGATATTTACCTTTGTCAATAATAATTTTTCAACAGTTGATTCAGGTGTCCGTAATATTTGAGTTGATTGGTCGTACGGTAAGAAACTAATCGAAATACTAAGATAGATATCAGAGGGCCAATTTATAGTCATTTCTAAGCAACCTTCGCAATCGAATCGATGCGAACGTGACTTAAAGATTAGTAGAATTGACCCGCAGGTGATGTTTTTCCTATTTTATTAACGATATAACTTTTCAATTTTAGAGTGAAAAACTGAAAGATGCCGTATATGGTGTGCCGTGGCAATATATGGACACAAATAATAGAAAGACAGTTTCCATATTCCTGTATTTTGTTCAGGAATACGTGTAAAAGCCTTGGGAATCATCAATATCGGGGTCAATACTACGCTAGGGCTTCGGTACGATTTTGGTGTAATATTCATTAAAAAGTACACCTGTCGCAGTTGTTATAATATATATTATAATATTGTTCTTTTCAGATTTTGAAAACGACGTGCGTGCATTATCTCATGCGTTATTTAAAGAACTTGCTAAACGTTTGGTCGACACTTCGCATGACCCAAGGGCTAGAGGATAAGTATAGCCATACAACGTGGCAATGCCGCCAGTCTATTGGGTTTATTCCCAGTCGATAGCGATGTGGACGAGTTTTTTGATGCCATTGATTTGATGTTTTGTCAGTACGTCACTAAGTTGTATCTCATGTATCGTAATAGGTAAACAGTTTGAAACTTATTGGAATTAATTTTAAGTTTTCATAGGTGTTTTTATATTGCCGCTTGCATAATAAGTAAAGGTAATATCAAAAAAAAAAAATTGATTCCACGTATAAGAAACGTGATTTTTTATTTATTGTACAGAACTCTTCGAGTGCGCGTCTGATTTGCACTTGGCCGGTTTTGTTAATTTTTTTAAATAAAATTACCACTATATTAATATAGGGTTATTTATTTGTAAAACACCAACAACCTCTTAAGGGGTCATTGTACTCTTAAGGGGTTATGAATATCTTCTACTATGGGACCAAAGCTGAAATCACGAAAAAAAAATCAGATGTTCCTTACATTTATGTTCGTACTAGCTGCTGCCCGCGACTTCGTCCCCGTGGAATCCCCGATTTTAAAACATTCTTTATCGCTGCTCCGCTCCTATTGGCTTAAGCGTGATGATATATAGCCTAAAGCCTTCCTCGATAAATGGTCTATTCAACCCAAAAATAATTTTTCAATTCGAACCAGTAGTTCCTGAGATTAGCGCGTTCAAACAAACAAACTCTTCAGCTTTATAATATTAGTATAGATAACTAATCAAAATGTTTGGTCCCATAGTAAATGTTGTTCATAACGATGAGTATAATGACCTCTTATGAGGTTGTTGGTATTTTACAAATAACTCTGTAAGTATATTAAAAACAAATAATTAAAAAAAAAACACGCCTGTCATGACAAAAAGAGAACCAAAAAATAATTAAAAACAACATAATAATTTTTTAGTTCATTATCTGTTTTTGTAAGCTTATTTTTTTTGTTCTATTTAATTTTTTAACTGTTTATTTTTGTTTTTATTCCTTTGAGATTTAGGCGATATATTATAGTTTAATTTTCATGAAAACCAAATACGTTGGTTTTTTTATTTATGAACCGTGGATCCCCTTTTATTTTTTTAAATGTTCACTATATACTACACATACATTGATATCGGTTTAGCCGTTAAGAAGTGATTAACGGCCCATTCCCTCTGCTATGGAGCAGACCTTTGTCGCAGCAGTGGGAACATTAAAGGCTGATTATGCTATGCTATGCTATGTTTCTACAGTAGTTTTATGACTTGTGCTGTCTATAACAAGGCTCAGTTGTATGTAGGGTAGGACAAGAGGCGCCGTGGCTTAGTTGGTTAAAGCGCCTGTCTAGTAAACAGGAGATCACGAGTTCGAATCTCGTCGGGGCCTGTGCATTTCGAGCATATATGTTATTTTTGTTTCATTCTATTTTTACACATAATACAACGAAACAATATTCTTCTTCTTTAAAATTCTTGTAACTTGAGCAAGAATTTCGCAACTCCAAGAGTCGCAGTGTGTTCTTGTGTATGACTTTGTGTGTGAGTATGAACTACCTCTCTTTCTCTCGTATATTTTCGAAAGCAATAGTGTACGAATATTGGTTGGCAAGAGTTAGAGAAACTATCGATATTTATCATGCGGCTGGTATGCCAATAAGACTTTGTACTCATTTCCTGCTCTTCGCCTTTTTATATGTTATGTTCCATACAAACATATTATTTATGTATGTACAGCCAAACCTGTATCATAAACAAATAATTAAAATGCCTATCGTGATAATCATATTATATACTAGCTTCTGCCCGCGACTTCGTCCGCGGGGAATAGTTACTAATCCCCCGATTCTTTGTGATATTGATTCGATGGTGGGTGACGGCACAGTGGTGGCATGCGCGTGGTACTAGACAGTACAAGGACATTGCAACATTACTTTATTTTAAACAGATTTTTTTCTAAACTAAAAGATCTTTTTATAAATTAAAAGATTTTTTTCTAAATTAAATAATTTTTTTTTTCTGAAATAATAGTAGCTTAAGTTACTCCTTATTAGATCAGCTACCGGCCAATAAAAGTCCCGTCAAAATCGGTCCAGCCATTACATAGATTAGCCGGAACAAACAGACAGATAGACAAAAATTGTAAAAAAATGTTATTTGGCGTATGTACCGTTTATATACAAAAAACCGCTTTTTACTAGATGCATATGTAGTAAAAAGCGGTTTTTTCAATATTACTTACAGACGCTCCAATTTTATTTATATGTATGTTTAGATATCGACGGTTAAAAGGATATAGGGTATAAGCGACAAAAAATGAAATGTTCAGGAGAGCCGTTCAAAGTTTTAAATTTTAGAAAAACTGACGTATTTTTGTCATTTATTAAGATATCGTGAAAACTAAAAAATTTATAAAATCAGAAAAAAATGGAGCATTTACCGGTATTTTTAGTTTTAATGATTTGACGCTATTTAAAGTGGTTTTTGTCGCTTATAACAATAGCTTTTAATTTTCCAATGAGGAAATATGGCATAAGATACAAATGACAAAGTAAAATATTAAAGGATAAGAAGCCTAAGCGACATAGCGATTTCTCACACCGCAAGGTAAAAGGGTATAAGAGACTAGATAGTTCAATAAGTGTTATAGGAAAAGAAGGATAAGGTACTTTACACAGTGGTTGTATCAACGGTAATAGAGCACAAGAAACAGTCGGCATTCAAAACAATACCAGGATATAAGACATTAGTGACACACAATGTCGCTTGAAAGCAAAGGAAAAGAAGGATAATCAACAGTTGGCATTGCGTGAGTCTATGGAAATATGGATGAAAAGACACCCCAATAATAATGATTTAGCGCAATCAACACGATCCTTCATCAGGATAAGAGCTAAAACGGGTATTACAATACACTGTAATTGGGTCCCTAACTCGTAAAATAGGGTGAAGTATTTTATAAGTATTAGGGAGTCGATTTTCATACAAAAAAAGGATCCTTAGTCTAAGGGGCCTGTTTCAGTATACCCTACCCGTTCAAGTAATTCAAATTTTCATTAAATAATAGATTTCAAATATGATAGTTTGTCATTATAGTCATATTCATGTCACTTACTTACCTATTTACTAACAAGCGGATAGTAGGATTTTTTTAAATAAAAAAGACATTTTTTATGTTTTCAATAAGGAGTGGTTAGGTAGCCAACCCGCCTGCCCAGCGTGGCGATTATGGGCAAATACCTCCAATGCAGAACAAAAAGCCACGGCCTCCAGTTCCCAGCGGTCCCGCTATTCCTGGTCATGGTGGCGCCACGGTAACGGCGGGGCGGGGGGTGCCAAGAATCTCCGGGCTACGGGAGGCCACCACCACTATAAACTGAAACTAACCCTGGCGACGTACAACGGACGCACGCACGGTGGAACTTGGGAAAATTAGGTGGCAAATACTAGGGTTGAGTGAAGTTCGAAGCACATCCAGTACATCAGATGACCCGATTCCAGGGTTATCCCTGGAATCGGGTCATCTGATGTACTTCCGAGAGGGAGACCAACAATCCCAAGGTGGCGTTGGGTTTCTGGTAAACAAGTCCCTATCTGACAACTTTGTGGAAATGTCAAGTGTGTCGAACAGGGTAGCGTACCTTATTGTGAAGCTCACCGAGAGGTATAGCCTCAAAGTAGTGTACGCACCGACCTCGACACACTCGGACGACGAAGTGGAAAATATGTTCGATGACATATCGAGAGCCCTCCACTTCACTACAAAGACATAGTACATCGTTGTCATGTGGGACTTCAATGCCAAAGTGGGAGTACAGTATTGCTGCGAATCGGTAATAGGATACCATGGATTTGGAAGCAGAAATCATAGGGGGCAAATGCTCGTCAACTTCCTCGAACAGGAGGGGTTATTCTTAATGAACTTCTTCTTCAAGAAACAGCCCCAAAGGAAGTGGACGTGGCAAAGCCCCGACACTATGACCAAACATGAGATCGACTTCATCATGAATGACAAGATTCATATATTCAGAGACGTCATCGTGATCAATAGGTTCAATACCTGTAGCGATCACCGACTTGTCCGAGGCTCTCTGAATATTAACTTCAAGGCCGAACGTGTCCGTCTGATGAAGTCGAGACTTCGACCAACTCTGCTCCAAACCATGGCATGATCTGAAACGTTCCAGACAAACCTGGAAAACCGATTCGCTGCCGTGGAAACCACAACAGACGTAAACCAGAACCTCTAAAATGTGACTCGGATCCTCAGGGAAAAAGGTACGAGATTCTGTGATATGCAGCGTAAGGGCAAGAAGTCCAAGCTTTCAGAAGGGACTTTAGGGCTAATGAAGGAATGACGTGAAAGCCCACCCGTCACTTCGTCGGCAAAGCAATTTCTAAACCGAGAGATCAACAAGCACGTACGACAGGACCTCCGGCGCTTCAATGCTCTTTCGGTTGAAAGAGCAATCGAGCAGAATCGGGGGTCAAAGGTGTTCGTACAATCTCTTGGAAGAAGCCACCTGATGAAGTTGACCACAGCAAGTGGAGAAGTTGTTTCTTTAAAGCCAACAGACTTTTCGGAAGTGGAGGACTTTTATAGCCGGTTATACGCATCGCATGCATCTCGTCCTGATCCCAAAAATGAGAGTTCTAGAGCCACATTGACACGCCATTTAACCGAAGACCTGCCGGAAGTTCGCCTTTGTACAGTTTTGTTTTACTAGTGCATAAAGTTTTAATAAATAAATAAGTCAGTATTGGCGAAATCGAGATCGCTCTTGGGCAGCTTAAAAATGGAAAAGCCCCTGGAGAAGACGGCGTTACCACAGAGCTGCTGAAAGCTGAAGGTAAACCCGTACTGAGGGAGCTCCAGAAGCTGTTTAACGCTGTCCTGTTTGAAGGGAGAATTTCAGAGACGTGGAGTAGAGTTGTGGTCAAGATGACCATACTTCTACTCCGTTCTTCAAAAAGGGAGACAAGACCCTATTGAAGAACTATCGACCCATATCCCTTCAAAGCCACGTCTATAAGCTGTTTTCAGGAGTGATCATGAACCGTCTTGCGCGAAGGCTCGACGAATTCCAACTACCAGAACAGGCTGGGTTTCGGAGCGGATACGGCCGCACAGACCACATCCACACAGTGCGGCAGATTATACAGAAGACCGAAAAGTATAATCAGCCCCTGTGTCTAGCATTTGTGGACCATGAAAAGGCCTTTGACACGGTTGAAATCTGGTCTATTCTGAAGTCCCTGCAGCGCTGCCAAGTAGACTGGCGATACATCCAAGTGATGAGATGTCTCTACGAGGCCGCCACCATGTCCGTTCAAGTACAGAATTAGCAAACAAGTTCCATACCGTTGCATCGAGGAGTGAGACAAGGGGATGTTATTTCCCCGAAATTGTTCACTAATGCAATGGAGGATATGTTCAAGACGCTGAACTGGAAAGAACGTAGCAGTAACATCAATGGTGAATACATCTCTTACTTGCGATTTGAAGATGATATTCGTCATCATGGCAGAAACGCTGCAGGACCTACAACAGATGCTGAATGATCTGGCTGACTTTTCTGTAACATCAACATTGTACACTTAGTTCGCAGTAAACGTTTTGACTTTGACTTCTGATGTTCAACGAAAATGTTCTACCGGAACCGATTGCGATTCACGGTGCAGTTCTTGAAGTTGTTCAAAAATATGTGTACCTCGGGCAGATATTGCAGTTAGGTAGAAACGACTTTGAGAGCGAGGTGAATAGAAGAATTCAGTTAGGCTGGGCAGCTTATGCGAAGCTACGTCGAGTCTTTACATTGTCGATTCCACAATGCCTAAAGACGAAAGTCTTCAATAAGTGCATCCTACCCGTCATGGCATACGGAGCAGAAACGTGGAGACTGACGGCACGATGGTCTACAGGCTTAAAGTCGCTCAGCGGGCGGTATCAGAAATGAGGTGATCCGTCAGAGAAGCAAGGTCATCGATATAGCCTACCGGATTAGTAAGCTGAAATGGCAGTGGGCTGGCCATATTAGTCGTAGAACCGACAACCGTTGGGGTAAACGAATTCTAGAGTGGAGACGCGGTGTCTCGGCAAACGTAGTGTAGGACGTCCTCAGGCACGGTGGAGTGACGATTTGCGCAGGACGGCTGGCAAAAACTGGACGCGAGAAGCCGAAAATAGATCTAAGTGGCGTGCAATTGAAGAGGCCTATGTCCAGCAGTGGACTGCAACAGGCTGTTGATGATCATGATGATGATGGGTAGGTAGCTAATACTGCAGCTAGTAGGTAGGGAACTTAAGAATTAATTACGAATACTTGGTATGTATCCGTAATATTAAACATTTAAAAAGGTAACAAACATTATAGTAAATAATAAAAGCTTATTGGGTATTGTAGTATAAGTGACGTATAAGTATGATTGTTGAACGTGGAAGTAAGTTATAATGTGGTTATAATCGACACCATGATATCTAATTTAATTTAAGTAATAAGATATTATCGACTAAACTGTATTTATATTGTACACGGAAGTAAGGTATAACCAACAGTGTGATATTAAAATAATTTTAGGTAACAGAGCATAACCTGCATAGCTTCCATAAAGTACTGAATGGTAATAGGGTATAACCGACAGAGTAATATGAAAATCAATTTCGTATATAGGGTACAAGCGCCATAGCTATGTTAAATTACGAAATGGAAGTAGGCTATAAACAACGTGTGTACTTTGTGAGGGAAAAGCTTAAAAGGCATAAACAACCGAAAGCTCGACACCCTTATGAAGTAAAAAAGCATTACCGACAACAAACACAAAATAAATCATTTTTGTAGGGGCACAAGCACCTTTGTAGCAAAAATTACTTGAATTTTCGTCGGTTACGAAAACTAATACTATGTAAACGATTTTTTTTGCTAGGGCATAAACGCCAAAAAACTCATCGTAGAGCCATGAGAGTAAGCGCATTCGAAAGAGCGGAAAATTTTACGTAGGATGGCATATATAACTCATTTTTGACCAAAATGTCGCTTATGCCCTACTTCCTTTTAACCGTCGATATATAGATCAGATAGATTATGATAGGCATATTTTTCCCATTAAATTGACAGATAATTACGAAACCACAAAGCAAACGTGCAAAACTTGAATGGAACAAGAATTTTTGGTAAATAAATAAAAAAAATAGAAATATAAGTCTGTCACTGTGTTTTATATACATACATACCTATTTATATCCTTCGCGGGTTTTTCCGTTCGTTCTCTCGGCGACCTTCGAATCGCGATATTTTTTGTGTCGTTCAAAATGTCAATTTATGTAGTAGAGATACGTATCTGTTTATGTTTTTAAATTTTTGTGGGACAAGAGTTAAAGGGGGGGAAAAAACCTTTACATTTAAAAAGGTCCTATTAATTATTAAGGTACCTATTTTATCGTGTTACCCAAATATTAATGTGATGAGTAGATTGATAGCCATTTTGGCCATTTCATATACATCTTTTAGAGGTGATTTTTTTTTAAATAGTTTACTTTATTTCCTTTAAAATCCTTATTGTTAATGTATCAACTAAGTCTTAAGATTTACTTATTTTTCCTTAAATTTTAAAAGACGATGAACAGTAGAAAAACTCATAAATTACCTACCCAGTAAAATATTCGAAAAAAAAAAACTCGTTCTAGTTTAAACCAGTTTACTTCATAACAAGTCGGATCTGCTTCGAAAGCGTCCATTGAAGGCTCTAAACGTTAACATGCGACTCACGCGCAGGCTTTCATCAATACACTCATACATAGTGACATATTTATGTGAGAGTATGTTTGTATGTACGTGTGTGTAAAGGGGGGCGGGAGTCATGCTAAAAGATGTCAGACGCAAGCGCAGCGGTTTATATGTTGATTCCAATATTGTAATCTCTTGAATCGATTTGTCTATTATGTAATTTGAGGTACCTAATTACTAGTAAGTGCACTTGTTGCATTTATCCTAATGGCATAAAAGCTACTAGAAATCACAAAGGTATTGGCAGTATATATTAATTGTGACTTGTAAGAATATTGAAGGCAGTAAACTTAATAGATTAAATACGTATACATAATGAATTTATGTGTTAACTCCTGACTAAACAAACAACAAATAATAACCAACTGCGACCATATAAGTGTCAAATATCGAATTTACAACAAAAACAACATGATCCAAATCAGCTTACCTGCGTTTTGAACACAACAATGGAATGTGAACACTCCCTTATACAATGAATAAGCTCCAAAGAGTTTGGGAATGAATCAGCAGACGGGCTTACAACAACCCAGGTACAATTTAAATGACTGTACTGACTGTAGGTACCTAAAGATGTTATGAACCTCAAAGTCAGTTCAAAACCTATACTTAGAGACTAGCTGACCCGTGTAACTTCGTTTGTGTCACAATTTTCATGACTGATCAATCATGATTCCTCGATAAATCGCACTCACAGAATAAAAGTGGTTTAACTCAAAATTCCTGTATAATTTTAGCTATATAATGAACGTTAAAAACATTAACATAAACAGTTTATACATATGGCTCGAAGATATTTATTTTTTTACCCAACACTTTTTTAGTTTTTATTCTTGGTCATTTGCCATAAGTTGCAGTTTTCGAGTTTGGTCCCTATAATTCTAAAAGTGCGAAATGGACTACACTGAAAAAATTGTTTTAATGGGACCAGTAGTTCCTGAGATTAGCGCGTTCAAGTAAACAAACTCTTTAGCTTTACATATTAGTATATTATTATGTAGATGAGGAAAAAGGCTTTTAATTTTGTTTGATACTTATCTGAGTAATCTATTACTAAGAATTTCAGTTACATATACCATCGTAAATTTATTTAAGGAGGAATTGGGTTTTGGTAAAAATTTAGTCTTGAATGCCGCGTGGTTTCTGTTTAAATTAAATTGCTCAAAGAATATGACAAAGATACAAATAAACACTTACAGGTTGAACTAACATCAGAATCACAGGTATTAGGTTTCTTGTGTATTAAAAACGTATCGTCTACCTGCGATCTTAATTTCCGTCCCATGTCCACTACCGTTCATTAAAGCGGGGACAAAAAATCTACCGATATTTGTCGGACTAAGCAAAAAATACTGCTTATTAAGACGAATATGTACTTAGGTGTTCTTTGTCATTATACTTTATCTTCTAAGCTAGTTTGCAGTAGCCTCAAAATTACTATCTCCGTTGCTACAAAATTCTCTTTGCTGGTGATCCGGCTCGAAGCACCAAATGTAGATTTAAGAATTACTAAGCTACCTGTTTAAAAATCAGTATTTATTACGTTGCAAAAAGATTGTTAAGGAGACCCTAAAAACCGTTGACATTTTACATTCAGCCGTTAGACATTTGAATTTAAAACAATAAAAAGTCTAGGCAATAAATAAAAGAAGCTCCCTTTACATGTTGTTTTTACTTCCCGTGTGAGTAACAGACCGGAAATACTGGCTACCTGCGCCTGAGCATAACAACTAACCATAACTTAATGTTAGGAGTAGAAAAAAAAACGGAAGACGACTCGTCGTATTTCTTTAGGAACGTGGTTGATGACAGTTGGTAGTCGGCTTTGTGTTTTCGATGTTTTTTTTTGTGGTCTTATTTAGTAACATACCACCTGTGTCTTTCTATGATGACTACTACTGAGTTTTGTGTGATATTCGATCGAGAAGATTTTTAAAGAAGCTTTAGTAACAATCAAATTGGGAAAGCAGCAGCTCAGGCTGTAAAGTTACTAGAGTTCCATACGTAAAATGATATCAAATTTTCTATAAACAATACATTCTCCGGGATCTCTCTAGAACCTTATAAAAAACACTATCAGATAGGTTACATCCCATTGTTGAATGAAGAACATTAATAACACCTTTGTGAGTTGTTCACCTGTAACCGATGGAATTATAATGAAGAACCAATCGACTTTTAATAGCCTTAAAGATGGGTTCTTTTCTTTTCTTTTAAATTTAAATGGTTATCTGCTTGATTAAAATCTTAAATTAATATTTTTCAAAAGGAAAAAAGTTTATGTATGTCTATGTTTATATGAACATTTATTTGTAAGGCAAGAGCTGGTATTTCCAGGGTATCTGAATGTTCCTAGAAAGTTTCAGTAGTTGAAAGTCATTTGAAGGATCACGGGTGGGTTTTAATCAGTAAGAGTATGCCTCTCCTTTCCGTTCCGCCCAGAGCGGGAAAATCAGTTGATGATATCATTTCGTATTCAGCTGATCAATCTGTTATTCAGCTGATCAATCTGTTATTCAGCTGATCAATCTGTTATTCAGCTGATCAATCTGTTATTCAGCTGATCAGTCTGGTATTCAGCTGAATTCAGTTTGACTGAGGGCCAACTCCAATGTACTTCGAAAAAGTCTAAGTAGATGTAGATGATGATGGAGATAGTTTTAGGAGGAAATCCCAGCAGGTACACTTTTTGGATTTAGTTCATGTAGTATCTGAGCGTCGGGTTATAGTTAAGATATTGAATTTACAAGTGACCTTCTCAACAAAGTTGAATGTAATAAAATACGATCAACTGTTACTGAAGTCTGATCGTACTTTGCAATTTTCTGTCATTATTCTCTTCCTGTTCTTGTCCCATATTACCGATACCAAGTTAGCGCGGCACAATTTCTTCTTCAAATCCGTCATAAAAACTATCACACTATGACTGACTTCCTTTTCTTTCATATCAATCTTCACATAATCCTTCCAACTTTTCTGAGACCCCTTTTACATTTAAATTAGGGTATGATAGATAAGTTACTTTTAAATTATCGCTACTCGTAAAGGTCATGCCTTATATTTCTAACACTTCATAAATTACTTCTCAACGAAAAATAAAATCTAATCATTTCCAAAATCAATTAATCTAAATGTCAAATAACCTACATGTGATTCAGTTATACATTGCGTGTTATACCCAAACGATTCGATACGTCTCGCGTAACACCTGTGTCGGACTTTCACCTCAAAAATCAAGTTTGGTACAAAACAAGAAATCTGTTATACAACTCACTTGGGCGTAAAGAATCTGATTATTCATCTCAACATTCTTTTGATGTTTGGGAAATGGGAAGGTAAATCAAAATCAATTAATTAAATGCACTAATGAGTAGATTATATCACGAAAAGACGCAAAAAATGGGCTGTAACTCATGACATGGATATTGCAGATTTAGATCTTTATAATGCTGATGATGGAACATTCTCGATGTTTAATAAAGATGATCTTTTCTATACTTTTTTCTAGTTTACTTCAAATGAATCTGATTTCGGGTTGAGCTTACCTTTACTCAAATTTTCTTCTTGAATCGATTTAATCAGTTTAAAGTAGATGTGTATATCTACTTACCTGCAACAGAACAAATTAAGAATAAGTGTCCATTATATATGAATATTAGCTTTGGAATGTTGATACAAGAATATACTAGTATAGAAATCAAAAACATATTATGGTATATTGCAGTTGGTTTTGTTACTCGTTGTTTCGTGTATTCAAATAATTATATGGATTGCAGGCTAACGGTTTAAGTAAAAGTTCCAAATGCAAAATATGAAAAAGATTTTTTGGAATGAAACTGAAATATTTTAGAGTTTGGTGTCAGTTATTGTGTTGCATGTTAATTTGTATTATATATAGGTCAACTAACTTACTCGCAGTCACTTCTTTTCTTAAATTAGGCCCTATGATAAGACAACTTGGCGAAATTAAATATCAAATGCAAAGGACTTTGGAAAGAAATATCGACTTAATTTTCTTCTTATCTTCAAACAATTATAGATGATGTAAGACTAGAAAAGGCATTACACAAATCACAAAAGGTCCCTTACAAATAAATCTACATTAGAAGATCTAGATACAAGAACTGTTCAACTAATAATAACTCAGTCAGTTAGTCTGATCGTCACTGTAAATCACGAATTGGCAAGGCCAATCAGACTCGTGATTAGTTACTTGAAAATATTTTGTATGCAAAAAACTTAATGTGACTAGCATAAGGCACAGCAATCAAATATTGAAACAAACATAAATTGCTCGAGTTATTTCATAATAAATAAATGAGAATCGATAAAAACGGTAATGAAATGTGTTGGGAAACTCAAATAAAGCTTATCAATCACACAAAAAAAAAAAAACATTAATAATTCGGTAAGATAAATAAAAGCACTTTGAAAACAAGCCAACATTCAATAATCTTAAAGTAGACAACGCACTGAAGAAACCAAAAAAGAAACCTCATACTCTTTAATTATTATGTCCTTAAATCGTTACAAACTACTTGAGTCATTCACATTTCATCAGAATGGCCGCCTAAATTTTCACAAGTAATTTGCATGAGTTCCAATAAAGATGAAAGCTGACAGCACCATATTCGATATTTATAACCATTGAGTGAATGTATCAGATAATCATTCGGTCAGCGAGGTCATTCACTCGCCTTCTGTTAACGTGGAACATCTGTCTTGTTACATTTGAATGGTTTTAGAGAGCGAACTGAATAACATTGATGATGATTTTAATTGGTAAATAACCTATGATGTATGAAGCAAATAAAGCAAAGAGACGAAGACACAGATGCTCTAGACAAAGTGTAAGGATCTTCCAGTAGTAACGATTGTCAAAAGGTTCAAAATTGACATATCCGATTGACATGCGGCTTCGTAATAGCACGAACTTAATCTGAAACACTTTCTTTGAATCCATGATGTGCATATATTTAGGAATGATATTTGCACATCACTTACCTACCTATCAGTAGGAAAATTACCTCTTAAGACATATAATTTAAACAGGGAAGTCCAGTTTTGAAACTGATGAAATTATAGGGGCTTCAAATATTATGTTTGTAGATTGCTATGCAAATACAAAACATATGTATATGTATTCGAAGTAGCAACATTGTACGGGATTTTCAAAAGACAATCTTACAGCAACTATAATGATGAATTAAATTCAAATAATGGCAATTCAGTAATAAGTTGTATAAGATAGCGACGAAATGTGTGAGTCACTTTTATCAACTTGTAGCTATTGCTATTGCTTTCTATTGATATCCATCTAAACATGTATTTTTTTCCGTTTTGGTTTCAGAAGGAAAAAAAGTAGGTCAAAACTACATCATTCAGTGCAGTCTGATGAATCATAGAAAGATTGGATGATATCGTTGAGACCTTAAATTATATGTTTATAATAAAGTCCAATAGAATTTTGCATCTCTTAAGTAAACATGGCTTTTGTAGCTTTCGTTTACACAGAGTCTGCATTTATTTAATATTCATTACCCCCTTGAGAGCATACTTTGAGAACCCCTCGATTCCATCTCATGAACATAAAAATAGACAATATTATTAATATAACAGTTGTTATTGTAACTGTCGTCGAATTTGCATCAATCAAATAGCTCTCGATTATTGATTATCGAATATAACCAAACACGGACCCACTTAATACTTGCCATCAATTATATTTCCTGCTTGAACCATAACGTCTGTTCACTGACATTGGACACGGTCAACATTGCTGAAATTATGACCAATTTTCTCCTTCATTCCTTAAAATCAAAAAACTCTTCCGTAGCTAATAAGGAAATTATGGTGACAAAAACTGTGTTTAGTACACAAGCCACGAACAAATGGGTCTGACAAGCACTTTCACTAAAGAATGAATAATAAAAATATTTCGTTCGCCGATGCGTGACGTTTGCTTGGTGGTCGGACTGACCAATAAAAATGTAAATTAGCGGAAGTTTTTTGTAGCAACATTGACAAGAATTTCTTCGTCAGTCAGCTGTATGTTGCTCTGCTTGTAGTTTGTAGCTAAATTGCTGGCAGTGACAGTATAAAGCGGTATCGTGTCAAATGCTATTTGTATGATATTTTATTCCTTAATTGTTTCATGATTTACATTTGTAATGTCTGGCTTTTTTAGTTCGCTGCCTCGATCTATATAGAATGTTGCCTCGTATACATTCTAAAATACTCAATTACATTAGTATTGAATGCCTTGATTGTTTTGTTAAAAACGTTTGGCATATATTTTCCAGCTCGGCAGCATCTAAATATGTAATACATGTATATTGTTTCGTGTCACGTCTGTAGTGTTCATAATTATCTTATTCGATAGAATTTGATTTCGTTATTTTATAGAATTCATTGAGAATTCTAGATCTAGATAAATGTGATTAGCCGCATTTAGATTGGTGCTATATACTTTTTTATCATTTTAGTTCTGTATTTTCTCCTCGTTTCGACTTTCTATCTAAAAGTAATTGATATTTTGTGAATCTGGTGGATTTATTGGAATATTAGAAGCGTCCCGCGATTCTGAGATTCACCCACGTAGTTCCCGTTCCCCTAGTAACACGGGGAGGAAGTATAGTCTATGTAACTCGCTGATAATGTAACTTTCCATTGGTGAAGAAATAGTTTAAATCATGTAGTTTCGGAGTTTATTTGGTACAAAAAAACAAACAATCAAAAAATCTTTCATCTTTACAATATTAGATAGATTACAGTCTGCGCAGCACAAACTGTATATATAAAAAAAAATTGTTTCTGATCCCAATTTTTGTTTATTTCACTTAATGTTATATGTATGCATTTTAAGTTTCCTTTCTGTATCTTTATGCCAGCCAGTAAACTCAAATAACATTAGGACTCATTAAGATCAATCTAACCTTCTGAATACTGCATCTGCAGACACAAAGTGTAGATCTCAGACAATCCGCTAGTCACGATAGATCGTTAAACGGCATTGAACTTTCAATGTGTCGAAAAAAGCTGACTCCATATTCATTGGTAATATCTGAACTCTCTTTTTTATTTTAAATTATTATAGCTAGTTTCTGTTAGTCATCTAGAATATTTCAAATTAATTTATTGTTAATTGTGAAATGATTATGAGATTCGTTTTCATTAATGTTGAGGTCAGAATTTTGCTTAAGCTCAAATTAAGCTCTCGATTTTACCATTATATGTTCGTTTCTATCTCTTAGTATTATTTCAACTGAACCACGTACATACATAGCTTAACAAAATATTCCCTTAGAATTAGCATGGTTGCGCATTTCACATCCAGCGAATAGGATAGTTGACTAAAAAAAATCGAATTAGTCTGTCGGATAGATTTCCATAAAACTCTGGAAACGTATTTTTCTTTTTTCACGTATACCAAAAATGAAGACGATACAGTGCGTTGAAAACTCGTGTGACATATTATAAATTTTACCTCTACATGACGTCACAAGTCCCCACTCCTGATCTTTGATGCTTTTTATCTTCGTCAATTGTTATTGACTTGATAAAGCAAAAATAAGTGTCTAATATTTTTCGATAATTTAACTGATGGACTAAATGATACTCCTCTCCACTAGGTCGGCCATCCATCATCCATGGCCTTTGTCTTTTTTTTGGTTAGGAAATCATCATATGACTTCTCCCGCTCTGGGTCGAGTGGAAGGGAGTGTCAGACTTTTACTGACTAAAACCCACCCGTGATCCTTCTTGTGCCCTTTGTGTTCCAGCAGGTTTGCAACCCTAGCAGGATTATCCATGGCCTACCCCTCGCTTCCATCTATGTTCTCGTATATTAATCTATTTCACATTTATATACCTATTATTTTTTATTCTAATACTATCTTCATTTACTTTTATTTATTTGACATATTAAAGGCCTGACCTTGGCTGAATATATTTAAGTGAGTGATCATTGTCACTAATGGTTAAGTCAAGAAATTGATGATTAAGCATTTCTCTTGCATGTTGTGAAGATGTGGTGTCGTATCGTTTTGATGCCACCGGTAACTGTATTATGACCGGGTTTTGCGTTCAAGTTTTGGAAACACGCTTCATTTGGTATGTATAAGTAAGTGAACTTATTACGATCAGATCAGATTTCTTGAGCATTGAGCAGATGAACAGAAATTGCCTGGACTTGCTAAGTTATTCAATGCTTTTATCTCATTAAAGAACGAAAAAAATGGAACCAAGCATGCTGCCGATGTTGCAATTCTTTTGTTTTCCTCCTGTGGAGCTTATTTGTATTCCTAATTTGTCTTAACTTGGCATTCCAATCTCAAATTATTCTCATACCTAAGACACCACAGAAACTAACAAATGACTATCATTCTTTATAATAAAACCCAGTAGCCTTTTCATTTCTATCCCAGTCTTTAATAATTCAACTTTCATCCACCAATCCCGTACAAACAATGGGTTTAGCGCCATTGTTATAGCCCATAGCCACTGGCCATGAGAAGGCTCCCGGTCGTTCAACCTACAGGACTTTGGTCCTGCTACCGAATCAGTACCGGTTTTCACATCAATAAGTAATTACGGGAAGAAAGGAACTGGATTTTTGGATGTATGATGCGTGAGTGTTATTAATGCTTTTTATTCTGTGGGTTACAAGAATGATTAAGTTTGAAATGGATGATATATTTGCGATAGTGACCTTTCAGTAGACAGTTTTTTGTTACTATGAGAAAATAGCGAAACCCCTCAAAGGACCGATTTAAACGAAAGCTAAAACTGAATCATTGGATGTTTTGCAAAGGTGATAAGTTGTTTAGGTTCACTACCACGTGAATGTACTCTTAGAGCATCTAAACATTTAAAGTGTCCACTTCCCAACAAATAAATTAACACGTATATATGTACATCTCTAAAATATTCTCAAACCTATTAGATAAGTTTTAATAAAACTAGGTTAAATAATCGCTCAAGCAAACGACTCCGTTTCAAAATAAATGATTACGCTCGACCATAATGCGTAAACAGCTGTTGCCGGAATTACATAATAGAATAATTGCAATTTTGTAACACTGAAATATTTATAATTTCGTGAGATAATCTAGACTTTCGACGAATTATTAGCGTTAGTGGATTTTTTGCTTGTTAAGTAAATTTATGTGATGTTTTAAATAGAAGATTCAGATATTGGATGTGTGTTACTAATGTTATATTTGATTGGGTTTATATTATATTACTAGCTTTTGCCTGCAACTTTGTTACGGAAATTTCACTTTTCGGGAAATCCTCTCTAAGTGCTCAGGAAGTTTCTTGCCGCATTTCACTTTTCTACTTCCAGTAATTTCGGCTGTGCGTTATCTGTCAGTCACTTAGTAACGGAAGAATTTTCTATTTATCTATACTAATATTATAAAGCTGAAGAGTTTGTTTGTTTGTTTGTTTGAACGCGCTAATCTCAGGAACTACTGGTCCGATTTGAAAAAATCTTTTAGTGTTAGATAGCCCATTTATCGAGAAAGGCTTTAGGCTATATATCATCACGCTTAAGCCAAAAGGAGCGGAGCAGCAATAAAGAATGTTTTAAAATCGGGGATTCCACGGGGACGAAGTCGCGGGCAGCAGCTAGTTGTTTGATATATTTAAAAAAAACTACATCATTTAAATATTGCCATGCTGCATGCTCCTTGTGATATAAGAAAATCCGAAAGGCATAAGCTATTTTCTTTTGATTAACTTGAAAAATGTTGATTGTGTAAAAATAACTTAGTAGTAAACATTCCTAAATTATAATATAATATAATATAATATATATTTATTTCTCCTCACAAAAACAGACCTCACATAATTACAATGTTACTTATATCTATTTAAATACAGGTATGTGCGTAGTCTAGAATATGTGAGGAGCTGGTGTCTGAGGTAGGCATGAAAATACCTGTATTACAGATCACCAGGTCCCCACCCACGGAAAGAACAAGACCAGTTATATTTGAGTGGTACTGATATCTTGGCACTTTTTGATATAAGGAGGATTTATACATAAGGAGAAACTGGGGTAGTAGTTAAATTGAATTATTAGCCTTTTAACTGAATATAAAAGCAAAAACAAACGCCTCAGTGTGTATGTATGTAAGTGTGTTGTGTCAGGTGTTTTCGTGTTTGTATGAGTGGTGGGCGTGTAGATGTATGTTTGTATGAGTGTTCCTTACCTGTGTATTCTTGTTCATATATATATTTGAGGTATACTATAGGCAATACTTATTGGTGAAGTAGGTTTTCTGTAAGGTTGTAATCTAACTCCTTCAACCAATTCGCAACCAAATATTTGCATTTAATTGTTGGTAATGAATATATTGAGAGAATCCGATTTAATTTATTATATAAGTTAGAACCCTGGTAACAGAAAAAATTATGTGCAAACCTAGTTTTGAACGCAGCTGTTGTGCAAACTCTATCCTTACGTCGCTGATTTTTGAGTTTATCAGGTTCATATTTTAACAGAGAGTGTTGTTTCGTTACAGTATATAGGATGAAAAGCTGTCGGACCGTCAATACTTCCCATTTTTTATAAAGATCACACGTGGGATGATAGAATGGCAGGGACAAACTAACTTTTAGAAGTATTCTTTGCGCTCTCTCAATTTTTAAAAAATGTGTTTTACATGCACCGCCCCAAGAGATGATGCAGTAAGTTAGAAGTGACTGGCAGAGGGCAAAATACACTGTTTTTATCACGTTCATTTGGGCAATATGTCTTAGAGCCTTAAAAATTACGATTAGCTTCCGTACTCTTGCCGCAAGATGGTCTATATGTTGGTGAAAGTTTAATTTGCTGTCAATTATCACACCCAACCAATCACCAATTGTAGGTCAAGTTCGTCCACATGGTATACTACTAACGAATAACTCCCACGCTAAAAGAAATTTGGATATAATGACGAGAAAGGACATAAAAACATTCTTACAAGCAATAAACCCAGAAACGGAACAAACAATTTATACATATCTAGCTCTATTAACAGGTGTGGCAGTTTCTCATCCTATCGTTGCCCAACAAGCCACTAACTTTGGAAAACACGACAATAGCAAAGGGCGCGGCAAAAATCGAAATATTTTAACAATCGCATGCCCACTCAGCTGTAAAACCAGTGAAATTCCGTATATAGCACGCTATTGTTATTTTAAACGTTTTCCGTATTTTATAACGGGTCCGATTAGAATAAAATGCATGCAAATTAAATATTAAAAGTAAAACTAAAAAGGCCATAGATCATTTGCTATGGTTTAGACGTAATGGTATTGCAAAAATGAATAGAATCAGTTCACCGGATCAAATGCGAGGAATTTATGCAACTACCATATTGTTCGACAATTTCAATTAAATTTGTATATGAGTCGTGTTACTTGTGAAAGTAGACACAGTAGAATTGCTAATTCTTGTTGCTAGGTCAGTTTAAATATAACTTAACTAAAACTTATAACTTGACTAAATGGATGAAAAAGAGCGTATTGGGCCGACCCCAAATAACATGGGATAAGGGCAGAAAGATGATGATGATGAAGTCACTTTAAATAAGTTTTGTATACTTATATTTAGAATAAATCAATTTAGAAACCATTTACAAAAGAATCCTAGAAGAGACGTCGATACTCATATTTAACATCAAGGATAGTGAATCAATAACATATAATGCATTCTGGAATACCAGACATTATCTCAACCTGACCATAATACATTATTCAGCAAGATCCAGTCTAGAAATCTTCGCAAGTCTAACAAAGACAGTGAATGAATAGCCCCACGAAGGCAGGTGATGGCGATTATACCTCAAGGCGACGTACGCAATCAATAACAATTTATTAAAGGTATCGGACGATCTTACTCCTCAGCTCCTGACTCCGTATAAGGCTTCGTTAGGAATCCGAAAATAAAAGCAAGCCGATTTAAAAGACTTGCCTCACCGCTCTTCGATGCGGTCATTCCGGGAACCGAGAATGAAACTGGAAGACTGGACAGGGCAGGTAATTTCGGAAAAAAAGACGATCAATTATATTAGTGGTAAAATTATGAACCGCCAGAAATATTTTGGTACAGGTAGAACTGACATGTGGTTGAGTATATACAGTGGCCTTAGTGTGAGTTTTTAACGCTCCCTCATCACTTTAGCGTAAACGTAAATTTGTATTTAAACGGAATAACGTTAAATCATATTTTTTTCAATACAATTTGTCTTATGCAAACGTTTACGCTAACGCGATCGAGTACTTTAACTAAGCCTTCAGATCAGAATAATAAATAATTCGCATGTCTTTACTTAATGTGTAACGAGCTTGTGTTAAAATCATACTAATCTGTGGAACTAAATTTCGCAAAGCATCCAAACAAAAGCCTCAACTAGAGCATACCTTCATTTACATATTGGTCATCAAAATAATTTAACAGAGCATCGACGTCACTCTGATTTACTGTGTCGATGTCAACGAACAAATCATTTTTCGATTCACTAACAATCTTGATTCTTGCAATTATGTTCAATTCTGTCTCGCTTGACTGATATAAATACTAGCTATGATGCAATAAGTCTTCCAAGTTCCTCTTCCGCATGTATAAAAGGTACCCTTTGCATACTAAGTGATTACCGGCCAATGAGCTCAGTTCTAATGTGAGGATGAAAGAAAGGCATAAAAACGAATGTATAAAGCATTGGATGGAAATGTAACTTCCTAAGTTGTAGACTGCTGAGAAAGATTTCTCTCTTTGGAGCTTTTAGACAATAGTCGTATAACCTTCCTGCCTCCACTAGGCAAAATACTTCCGCTGTAATACCTTTTTCTTCATAAATTATCGGTTGAAGTTTAAATATTTCTGTTTTTGACAGGTACCTGTTTTATGGGCCTTCACGAACCTGTCAGGGTTATTCATTCAACCCATTAGTTAGGGATCCAATTATCACATTGGCATCTTTGGGCGCTGCATATTTATGCATCGTTGGCGTCAGACTCAAAGTTATTGCTTTTCGGAACCAGTTTGTGGTCGCGCTCACGTTTTGCACTAAGGGGCTCACAAGAGGACAATATCAAGGACAAAGGTTTGCTGAAACCGAGGACTTGTTTGAATTTTCTGGATTATTCCTTGAGACAGCAATTTCAATAAAATCGTGTGTATTGTGATTTAAACTTCAGCTTGAAGTAGAATATAAATGAGACGATCAATAAGATAATTGAATTTGGCATTTATTATTTTTTCATAGAATTTATTCTTGCAGAAGCGATAAGCAGTTCCAATTCCAACACTTAAAACAATATTTCAATACGCCTTATTTCAAGACAAATATGAATCGTATTCACGATATGCGATGATCAAATCCTGACCTTTACATTCTGGTTGTAATAGTTTATTTTACAACATTGACCTCTTGCCACCGGACAAACTCCGTGATTTCCAATGCAAATCACGCAGATTCTACGTGGCAATACTTGTCTACTAGTTTATGCTGTTATAAAGAAGTATAGCCCATATTTCCTTCAGTGCCAAGACCCAAAACAAAGTGACAATATTCAGCAATAACGAATGTCAAAACTGTTGGGTATTATTATCTACGACTTGACAATCATTTCTTCCTTATGGATTTGTTGATTCATTCATTATAATATTTCATCAACTGTCACAAATTCTGTCATTTGTTTAGCTATTTTTCTCAGCATTAGTTCCATTTTGAAGTTTTCAAATAACTTTTTAGATACAAAGTTGTTTAATTAGCAAGTCTGTCATTGCGGCTAAACGTGTTGATGAACTCAGCCTTTGTTTGTGCGCGCACGCAGGCTGTATCCGCGATCGTTTTATTTATTTTAAACTCCGAATGTTAATCAGATTCTCATGTAGTTTGCTTTTGTCAATTACAGTAATGCAAACGTAATGAGTTCTGATTATGAGGTTTGGTAATTATGTTTTGTAAATTTCATTGACCTTTGGCATTTCCAAGAGAAGTTACAAACTGGATTCCACTGAATACGACTGATGACTAAACGGAATCACATTTCAACATAAAGTGACCAAGAAATTACTTTCCTGAGTGGGTAGTAAGTAGTAATGTAATCTTGACTTGGATACATGTTTAAATTATGGAATCCACCTTTACATAACGTTATAACACTTTCTTTATTTCTAAGCCATTTCCTGCACTTGACTCAATCAAATCGACAGTTGAAGTTTATTTTTATTGAAATTAAACGAGGGTGTTTTCGGTGTGTACTGCAGCTGAGTGAAGTAGAAGTTCTGGAAACTTTGAGCCAGTAAATTGTGAAATTTTGAATTTAGTATTTAACTAACAATTAGAGCAGCATCGCAGTTAATAGCATCTGAGATGATTTTCTCAACACAAAATTGTTTGTAGCAGCTATCATTTTAAATCTAGATGAGATCTGATCTCGCATTAGCCTAGATTTTAGCACTGCAAAGTAATGACAAGTGCTTTCTTGTAATCTGTTTCTTGTGGTATAAAATGTTAGTCAGCAAAAACTTGTCATTTTCCCTCGTGATTTGAAGTTATTTTATTTCTGGTTGTAGTTGCTTAAATGTAATTCTTGGTATGCCAAGTTGCTTAAACGAGGCTGAGTTACACTTGTGTAGTTGCATTTTGAGAAGTATGACGCATCAGAAATGTGCAACACAAACCTCTGAATCGTGTTAAAATATTCTTCGTCATCGTGTGCCTAGCCTTTTCTTGCTATGTTGGGATCGGTTTTCAGTATATTTATACGGCAGCTGAATATCTTTTTTTTTTTTTCAGCAAACGACTGACATATTTTACGTTTACAACCCAGTAATAGGTAATATGTACATGTTCTCGGATTTCATCAACACAACTTGGAATTTGTCTAGCAATAGACTGCAGCTCTCTGGATTTTTACTTTAACTGATTCAAGAAAGAAACCAATACTATTTGTCTTAGAACAAATACTAATAATTCACTGCATATTTTTGATCATTTATGTATGTATTGACACCTATATATCTCCAGTTTCACTTTAAACGTTGGAAGTACCAAGATCAATGTAACTTACTGTATGGTTTCGAAACAAACTTTTTTCAATCTGTTGTCAAGTACTCGTATTTTGGTTGCTGATTTGCTGAAAAATGTCACCGCGGCCCTGGAACGCAAAGGGCATTAGGAGGTACAGGATGGGTCTTAGTCAGTAAGAATCGAGTGTCAGACTCTTACTGACTAAGACCCATCCTTTCGCTCCGCCCAGAGAAGACGAAGTCAAGTGTTGATTTCCCACCTTAAAAAAGTATACTTATTTTCGTAGCGTGCGAGTTGATTTTACAGAATTGTATGCAGTAGGTTATTTGCGTGACTCTGTCAATAGGCAAATTATGTGTTTTATTTAAGTAGATGTGCGTGTTGGTGTGTATTCGTTTGTGGAAATTGTATGATCGTAAAATCGATTATTTGACACGGAATATTTTAAGTAAGTATGGAAAATTGGTTGTACGCTTTTCACTTACACTGTAATAGAAGTGTTACCTACTTAATGTAACCAGAAATTTCAATAATTTTTCATTATCAGCCTATATTTCAAGTGCAGGGCCTCTTTTCAAGTCTGACACAAACCAGCACGCGTGCCCAGTTCGAGTTGTTTTTAGTGAACTATCTAATACAAAACGGAAAAAAAACCCGAAACCAGATATTCGAATTTACATTTTTTCGCAGCACAGTGGTGATCACTATTTCTCTATCGTCATTCATTTCAATGTGGGCAAGAAACCATGCCACTATGGATGCCAACTATGTGTCCAACATTATCTGTCATCGTAACTGCCATAACTGCGCAAAAGTATGTAGTGCTAACCACAGAGTTCGGAATGCGCCCAGCCGCAACATAGAAGTTTCTTTATAATATTTTTGCCTGGCTGAACACAGGTTTCGGCTGTCATAGCCATTGCCATAATGGGAAACATCTATGAAAAACATATCGAACCAGTTTTTTGGAAAATAAACAAAAATATAAAAGTGACAGTTTGCACTGTCACTTTTATGTCAAGAATCAAAATTGATAAAAAAAAAAAACTAACGAAATATAACAAATTTAAACTAATATATCTGTTGCTTTCACGGAAACGCTGTTTTCTATAGTAGCTGTGTGGGCCTTACTTCAGACTTGTAAGTTCGTTGCTGATGAAGATATTTTAAGAATTCTTTCAGCATATTTAGTAAGACCAAAAAAGTAGTTTAGCAAAAATAAAAATGACACCCTATTCTTACGGGTCATCATTTTCTATAAGCACGGCGATACTAACTGACACGCTGATTTTGAAGACTAGTATTGACGACTTTAGTTATGGTCGCTGATGTTTCAGTTACACTCTGTGGTACCGACGCATCGTATCGACAGATTACAGCCTAATCGCACACATAGTTAACACTCGAACATTTTCTTGGAGAAACTCACACGGAAATGATTGGATATTAGCAATAAAAGAAATAAGTGTATTAGATTGTTTTATTCGTTCATTGGATTGGTGGAAGTGTTTTTGTTATCATACTATTTCTTAATGGAAGTTCTTAGCGTAAAAGTTTGTAGCTTGAGATCTTAAATAAAAATATTTTCGTATACAAGTTATATGTACCTAATTAAATTGCTTATGCGGACCTGATGAGAAATAAAATTTCAGAACATATATTACGGCTAGTCTTCTGTCAAAAATACGTTGGAATATCTCTATTGCTACGAGGTAGGTATATAAATATACGATTATTATGATTACAATATTCAACAGAAACGTATACAAACATATTTAATTGCCAAGTAGTACAAAACTGAATATATTGTAGGGAGTGTTGCCTAAGCTGGGCCAGTGGCCTTTTTTTTTCTGGATGGGAAATCATCAAATGACTTCTCCCGCTCTGGGCGTAGCGGAAGGGAGTGTCAGACTCTTACTGACTAAAACCCACTCGTGATCCTTCTTGTGCCCTTTGCGTTCCAGGGCCGCGGTGACTCTTTGGAACAAATTCCGCAACATTCGAACCAATTCCGCAACTGGCCCATCCTATGTTGGGCCAGTGGCCTGTGTTTCAAGTCAACGGGTACACTGATGATCTAGTGAAGCACACTGGGCCGGTCGATATGACGACACTTAAAGGATACTTTTGCTCAGCAGCGGACATCTTTCATCTGATATAATGATTATTGAATATCACTATTTCTAGACTCTCAGGTCTATAGACGGCTCGTACTAGAATAGTGCTCACTGTTTTGCATCGAGCGTCTAATACCTTTTTGTTATTTGACATCAAGAAACTTTTTTTAACATGTTTTATCTTTGTTTGTTTATTTGTACCTCTGTGTGTGTGAGTGGAATAAACTATTTTTCTATCTTTTCTTCTTCTTTTTTTCTTAAATGATTTCTTCCACTCTGGACAGAATGGAAGGGAGTGACAGGCTTTTAATGACTGAACGCCCTCGTGTAAACACTCATGTTCTTCCTAATACCCTTTGCGTTTCAGGGCCGCGGTGACTCTTTCGTACAAATTCCTAAACAGCGTCTAATACCTAGATGATAAATACTACAATACAGATACAAACTTACAAAGTCATTTTGTTTACCACAACTACAACAGACAGAGACATAATAATTAATATCCTAATTACTAGTAATACATCTAACAACACTCTAACATGCAACTACGCAAGAAATCAACATGTTCGGTTCGGTGTGAAAAATGGCAAATATAAGAGAAATAAACAGACTCATGTTTTAAACATGAACGAAATTAAATTACAGACGTGTTGAAATATCATCGGTAATATATGGACATTTTGTATTGAGTGGAAAAATTAATGGTTGCGTCATTAGCTACTCGTAGTTTCTTCGTTAAATAAGAGTGGATGGCAAGGACGAGTCAATTTGAGTTTGTTAATGTTTAAATTAATTAAACAGTAAATCTAGAAGGCTATCGATTGGCTTCTCCAGAACTCTCTTTAGGTATCAGTTAGATGTACCTAATCAGGAACTATAACTATGTGCGATCTTTTTATATTATTATATGTGCTAGAGTTAAATCTTCTGGGTTAAGCAACGCTTGCCAAAGTTGGTCTGTGGATGGGTGACCATCTTAACATACCGAGATTCCTCCGTGTCTCGGAAAGCACGTTAAGTCGTTGGTCCCGGCTGTCATTTGTAGATCTTTGACAGTCGTTACGGATTGTCAGAAGCCATTATAAATCTGACTCCAGTCTTGCCAAGAAGTACCGTGTTACCCAGTTAATGGGTTGTGAAGGTCTGGTAGGCAGCTGCTCCACGTTAAATACAGTATTCAGCTGAATCCGGTATCAAATATAACTAGTTGGGAAAAGGCCAGGCGGATGATGCTATGCGCTAGAGTTTAAGATTGAATTTTATTTTGATGTTACGGGTAATATTAGACATTTTAAATTAATTTACGAGTATATTTTATAAACGGATATAAAAATAACAAACTGGTACAAGTGGCATTTGAAACTAATTTAAATAGTCATGATAATAATATGCTTGAGACTAAACAGTTACAGAATAAATACATAATATATTGGACAAGCTGAGCAACGCAACTGCGTCTGCGTCACATTTTTCATGAATGCTCCGCTCCTTTCGGTCGTCGCGTGATGTTATACAACCTTATAGCCTTCCTAGATAAATGGGCTATCCAACACTAAAATATTTCGAACCAACAGCGCGTTCAACCAAACACACAAACTCTTTCGTTTAATCTATACTAATATTATAAAGCTGAAGAGTTTGTTTGTTTGAACGCGCTAATCTCAGGAACTACTGTGGCCATATTACGAAGTGCCAATGCTATCATGATTCGTGTGGGGGAAAGAGATAGTGCTATTCGTCTTGTGTAACTCAGTCTCTCTCTGACACAGAAATCATAATGGATTTAAGAAGTCATAATAGGGCTGCTGGTTCGAATTGAAAAATTCTTTTTGGGTTGAATAGAACATTTATCGAGGAAGGCTTTAGGCTATACATATATCATCACGCTTAAGCCAATAGGAGCGGAGCAGCGATAAAGAATGTTTTAAAATCGGGGATTCCACGGGGACGAAGTCGCGGGCAGCAGCTAGTTAATAATATTAGTTGATATTGCCGTCTCATCGCACTATTAAATTCAGCAGTATTAAACTCTTTTTTTTTTTATTTAAAAATTTATAGAATTGTGACAACTGTGTAATACTGAAAATATATTAGAAAGTAAACCCATGTTAGTAAACATAATTTTGCATTATAATAGCTTCTAAATTATTTGCTTATCTCCGTTTGGATTGGACACTATGACCGAAGTTCGATCGGCAGGTTTATAATGTGTTTTCAATTAGCCAACAAACAGACTTTGTTGGGTATTTGAAGTAATTAAAGGTGGAAACAAAGAAATACTCAAAACGTAGGTAATAACTATACTACCAGAATTGCAAAATTTGTTGGAGTCACCGCGGCCCTAGAATGCAAAGGGCATTAGGAGGTACACAGATAGGTTTTATGATAGTCAGTAAGAGTCTGACACTCCCTTCCGCTCCGCCCAGAGCGGAAGAAGTCATTTGATGATTTCCCATCGTTGAAAAAAGTTAATAACTATTTATGTGTCTATTTATTATGTATTCCGTTCTAGAAGTTCCTGCATGCAAAAGTGTATGTATTCTGTCATAACGACTTCATTGTCTAATCGATCGTGTGTGAAAAACTAATGCTAATTAGGACCAATCAACTATGAGTATGCTTGTTATTCGATCAAAGAACTGTACTTTATTTTGCGTGTAATTATTATTGAGAACTGGCTCATCCTCGCGGATTCGCTTCCGTTGTTTTTATTGATGTGTTGGTCATCATCAAATAACTCCTTCCGGCGGAACACAGAGGGTCTCAGACTCTTACAGACCTCCTAATGCCCTTTGCATTCCAAGGCCGCGGTGAATCTTTCGAACAAATTGCGCAAATGTTTTAAAAACACATATTTGTGTGGAATTTAAATTATTTCAAACTTTAACAATTACTCATCGACTCGGAACACACAAAAGAGAAAGAATGCCTACTATGTAACAAAACCAAACAATACAAAACACTACGAACGTAAAAGCAAAATTAAACATTTATCTAATTCACCGAAGTGAACAAATTAAATGAACTTATATAATAAATTAAGACTGAGTTACACAAACATTGATAATACTAGGTACGATTGTCTACAGTTAAGCGTTTGTATTATTTTGTAGTAATTCGTTGAACACAGGCTGGAGATATTGAAAAAAAGAAATCTCTTTAGTTCTGAGTGAAATGAAACAGGGTTTCTAGTCATAACATTTATTCTTGCACTAGGTACCCAATACTCCTGCCACAGTTACAGAGTTTGTTCGAAAGAGTCATCACGGCCCTGGAACGGGGCGGGCACTAGGAACACGGATGGGTTTTGTCAGTAAGAGTCTGACAATCTCACAAACCTACCAGTTGCGACCATGCTTAAAAAAAAGAAACCCAAAAACTGACCCATCTCAACAAATCAGACTGTATTATGTGAAAGAAAGTGTTGTTCACCATTCAATGGAACTGGTGACAATAGACCTGTGGTTGTAGACATTGCATCATGCATGATGACAATAGAAACTTCTAACTATACCGTCTCTTTGGACAACCGGACCATACTAAAGAGAATTGGACGGTTTTGGAATTTAATTTTTATATTTGCACCGCACCGCGTTTTCCCCGCGTATTTTCCGTTCCGCTAAAAGTATGAGGATAAAATATAGCCTATGTTACTCGCTAGTAATTTCGTTTTCCATCGGTGAAAAAATCGTTAAAATCGGTGCAGTAGTTTCGGAGCTTATTCAGTACAAACAAATAACAATAGTTTCTTCTTAACAACTATTATAGACTTAGGTGATGGGACTTTTTTTTTTGAATTTATTAGTATTATTTTAAAGGTTCGAAAATTCGATAAATGGCAGTTAACATGCAACTTATGTATATAACGTAATGTTTGAAATGTTATAGAAAAAGTGAATTGGCAGAAAGTAATAATAAAATTTTAATTCATGTACTTCAGATGTTTAGTTTTGTAAAAATTTGGAAGAAAAGGCCTTTAATAGACAGTAGTTCTAGGTAAATGTATGTAAAGAAAAGCATACAAGTGTACATACGGAACCACTCTAAAACGATGACATTATTTCAAGAAATAATACCAATAATTATGTAAATGTATCGAGTTCTTTTAAATATCATCTGTATGTACAAAATATCATTGAGAACTCATACATAAATATTTACCTGCATAGACACAACACAGTCATTCATTTTATTAACTAAGGTTTCGAGATGATTCTATTTGATGCCAGACGTTTAAAATATGACATGTTTTTCTTTAAACCACTAATTTACATACATAATTAACGCGTTAAATAAAATAAAATTTTAAATGTCAGTTATTACAAGTCGTTACAGCAAGGTCGGGTTGTAAGGCAAGTTGTAGACCAAGAACAATTCTTACGATAGTTATAATTTCACTGAATGATATGAGGTACATTTTTGGGCCTACGTTAGTTTGAGCTTTAACTCATTTAGCTGAGGCCACCGTAACTCATTTTTCTGCTCGACTCATTTTTTTTTAAATAGATTGTCATGACGACGAGTTTAGAAAACGGGCCGTAATCCGTCACAACGTGGTTTGATAGATCGCGGGCATGGCCCGGAGACAAAAAAAAACACGAAAAAATTCTTATAAAATGTATGGTATTTGTTTGACCTCCGGACTAGTTCGCCCCAGCCCGTCCCTAGCGGCTCCCCCCCCCCAGCGACGCCCTAAGTCGAGGTCCGTACCCCACAGGGGGGTGCCCTTAGCGTGTAGTCGCTTAGTTTGTAAGTTTTATTTTTATAAGCACTGGCTGGATGCTTTAATATTTATATTATGGCTGCCACAGATAAGCCCGGTTACGCAGTAGACAACTTTAAGTAGAATAGGGATGTTGCCTGAGTAAAAAATATATGATTTTGTTTAGTCCGTCAGTTGGATTATAGAAAAATATTGGACACGTATTTTTCCTTAAACAAATCTATAAAAACTGTCGAAGATAAAAAGCATCAAAGATCAGGAGTGGGAGCGTGGGACGTCACTGCTCGGTAAAAATTGTAGCGAGTAGTGACGTCACACGAGTTTTTAACGCACTGTATCGTCTTCATTTTTTGTTTATGTGAAAAAGAAAAAATACGTCTCCAATATTTTTTGGAAATCTATCTGACTTGACTTTTACTATGAGTGGCTTCTCACAATAGGGTAGTTAACTAAAAAATCTGATTAGTCCAATCAGATTTTTTAGTTAACTACCCTATTGTGAGAAGCCACTCATAGTAAAAAAAAAATAGTTAATCTCCAGTTTTTTTTTTTTTTTTTTTGAAAGGACCACTCGCAGTTCAGCACACTAAGGCTGGTTACTGCTCAACCGGACAATGGCTAAGCCCTGGTGGCGGTCCTCGATATTTACTGATCAACTTTTATCTTAGCTCTCGGTATGCGAATAACTTAACGAAGATGTGTATACATATCAAATTTTGTCTCGTCAACAAGTGTTAAAAGCGGACAGAATATTAAATATTATTCCGAGTAACACTTGTTCGAATGCCAGCAGAACATTAAAGTCGGTTGTGTAAATGCGACCTTTGTTTTGAAAGCGATACGCTGTGTTGATCAGATCAAAGTGATAGGTGTGTGCAGGGTCGTTTGTGCTCGAATTTGTCACTTTGTATAGGGATAATGAATTAATAAGGTATTCATTATATAATTACGTGTACAGTCGGTGATAGCAATTAACTGACCCCCCTAAAAATTACTCGATTTTACACCCTATGCTCATAACATTAAACGTTATTCAATATGGTATGAGTTTATCAGACTAACACTACTCGATGAACAGAAACAATAAATAATTTTGATACGCAAACTTGAGCTTTAAGAGGTTGGTATTAGGTCATTTATTTAATAACTTTTTACCTTTTTTAATAAGTGGGTAGTTAGACGTCAATATGCGTATTCAACAAAACCTGCTATAAATATGACATAAGGACTATGGGGTAGAAGAATAAATTGAACAAGATATTCTATGCACAAATAGCAGTGAATACGCGCGAACATTTTTACCTTGCCTTACTAAATTGGCTTTTTTCCTTTTTATTAATTGTTATCAGTTTTGATAGTTTAATCGTCATGTCTCAGTTGAGTGATTATTTAAAATACAAAATAATCTTTTTGCATGAGGAGAATGTTGGTATTAAAGCGATTGCTAGGAAACTTAATATAGCGGTAAGTGTATTATTTTTATGCTTCATTTATAATTATACTTTTTCCTTAATTCGTTAGTCTGCTTAAAAGCCGGTGAATGTAGAATAATAGACAATTAACTGTGTTTCATTATGAGTCTAATTTGAGATCATTTATAGGTCTAATTTGATTTTTATAATCTAATTTGATAAATACTATTTTTTCAAACTTAATCGATAAATTATGTTTACCTATTCGTTACTAAAATTATGCTTATTGTGTTGTTTCAGAGAAATACAGTCAGATTGTCGCTAAGACGTTTTGAAGAGGCAGGGAATATTCAAAAAGATCGTCCTGGACCAAAACCTACTATGTTACATACTCCAGTGTCAGAACGTCATCAAGCAATTGTTAGAAGGCATACTGAACAGCCATTTTTGCCTACTCATTCAACTGCAAGTGGAAGTGATCGTTGTTGGAATATGGTGCGCGGTATGCGGGACCGCTTGCAACAAGCAATAGAAAAAATGGTGCTCCACTTCGCTATTAAAAGCATGAATAACTTGAGTAACCAGTGTTGGTCACAAACAATACTAACGTATGTCAGTGTGTGTGTTAAATTAACTATTGTTATAATTTGTAACGAAGTATTTCGAATACCTAGTTTTTTGTCAAAACCTTATTTTATAACTAAAATAATTATTCATAAAACAAATTGATATATAGTAGACCAGGTAGAACTTCAACGTATAATGCCGTTTTATTTAGTTCAATGATATTTAATGTAGTGATGTTATTGTTATGAAATAGAAATACATACCTATATTTCTAAATATTATAACATGCTGATTCACTACATTAAACTCAATGCAGTTAACAACGTTATTAGTAAGCAGGTAAATAATTATTATCATCTTCGTGTCGTCATCAATATCATTTCAATCATCAATATCTTATAATATTTTTTTTATAAAATAAAATCGTTTTTACCACCATTTTGGTTTTTTATTTCTGTTCATTTTTTTTGTTGTTGTTGCTAAAGTTATAATTTATTATTTATAACTTAAAATAAATATACAAAACAGAAACAAACGCGTCAATTACGCTGGTTACGAACTCGCAACCACGATTTGTCAGCTCACTACAGTCACCACTAGACCACTCGAAACATATTCAACGTGATCGAAATTACGTATTATATTACAAGTTAAAATAATATTCAAGAACATACCTACCTTAACACTGCGCATTAAAGATCAAATTCAAATAACTATTTTATTGATCGTAGACGTTGAACCAGTTCCAACGTAGTTCTAGTTCGATCGTTCGTAACAAGCAAAAGGTTCAAATTCGTTTAATTTTTAGGGGGTCAGTTAATTGCTATCACCGACTGTACCTACATACTACACTAACAAAGGACAGAATTGTGAGGAAACAGGAGAGGAAGGCCCAGTAGTGGAATAAAATAGGCTAGATAGATACATTTATGAACTAGAAATAAGTTACGTGTTTGTGTAGATTTTCTATAGGTTCTGAACTCCAAGGATAATCCCAAAGAAATGGTTGTTTCCCAAATTATTTATATAAAGCCAGAGTAAATACTTGTTTTGGCTCTTAATGTTCGCATTTATAAGAGCATTACTCAAACATTTGAAGAAGTTTTGTGAAAGCCTTCAAATAAAATAAAATAATTTGTGACATAATAAAAAAAAAACCAGCCACGCCGCAACCGCACGAAGGGTTCCGTCCTATTATATATTTCAATATTTATTTTATTCTGTTTTTTTTTTAAGATTTTTTGTTATAGCGGCAACAGAAATACATCGTCTGTGAAAATTTTAACTGTCTAATCATCACGGTTCATGAGATACAGCCTGATGACAGACGGACAGACGGTTCCGTTTTACCCTATGGGTATGGAATCCTAAAATCAAATAATTAAAATCGTATTTCTGATCAGCTTTGAATCAATACAAACAATACAAACTAAATACTAATTAGTCGTACCTCATTACCCCGATCTTTCACTTAAACATATTATAATTAAACGAACTTGGCTTACACACTAACACCTATGCAACTGCTTAATCCCATTCCATGTAGGTTAGTAGTGGCATATTTACTGGAACATATCCAACATGAGCCGATGGCCTTAAGGATAAGTCGGCAGAAACATAATTATAATGTTAGTACGAGTATGTAGTTATAATTATGATAACTGAATCAGTAACTGCAGTTGATACGTACCTACAGTCAACTGAAGTTAGTAGTAAATAACTGTTCTACGTAGTATGTAAACACCTTTTAACCTTTACTTTTGACTACGAATGACGTGAAGTTGACAATATTTATGTACTTAATTTTTGTTTACTTACATCTTTTTTGCACTATCGTAAGCAATCAGAGAAATATTAATGTGTGGTTGTAGTTTTTATATCGGATTTCAATCATTTACTATATAAAAACCCGTTGGTTTTTATAATAAGTGCACTGCGATCATGAAAAACATTTTTTTTTTGGAAATAATTTATTTTTATTCTTATTAAAAAAAAATACATATTTTCGAATTTTACGCTTGTGAAGCTAGGACTGGAGAGATTATAAGTCATGAAACTAAAATGTCATTGTAATGTACTGTAATAATTCGTCATTATAAACATCATTATAGGTATTACAATCAGCTATGTGATAAACAAATAAAATTGTAGAATTACCAGCCAGTCATTTTTTTAACAGTCTATGGCGTCCCTCATTTTCTAGGCACTAATTTTATACCTTCTCAAAACCAGCCTTTACAAGTAATTTGCTATATTTATATCTGTTCTTAAAAAGTAGTTTCGCAACCGAAAAGGTCAATACGCTTTAAAAGAGATTGTCAATGCTGCATACGACAATAACATTCAAATATTATTTATAGCAAGATTGCGTGATAGAAGAGGCGGCAAGCTCCGGGACTTTATAATCAGAAGTTGGATTTTATTACAAGATCTTCTGATTAAAACAGTTCATAACTAACAATGATACAGAAAGTGTATGCAAATAAGATTATTTTCTACTGCAACACATGTTTTGTATAATGTGTATTTACTCTGTTTAAATGCTTTTATGGGACAAGTTGAGATAGGTATGAGCCTTTTCAAGAAAACGCCGTAAGCGAAAATTTTGAAAGTGTTTTTTTTTTTTAGTATAACTTGTTATTCAAATAACTGCTGGTGTATTAGAATAGTGCATATATTATTATAAATTTATACTAATATTATAAAGAGGTAACGTTTGTGAGTTAGTGAGGTTGTGAAGTTGTAAGGGGTAATCTCTGGATCCACTGAACCGATTTTCAAAATTATTTTACCACGCGGGTGAAATCGCGGGGCGCTGCTATTATATAATAAATATCTACATTATTGTGGAAATAAACACTTTCCAATAGGATCGAAATAGAATCTCTATAATAAAAAATAAAAAAACTTGAATGTGACAAATTTAGAACTAAATTATACACTTTCAGGTCATGTCTAGGTTAAAACCCGAATAGGTTACGGCCATAAATCGATGTTAAGATTGAGAGTAAAATAAAACAACATGCAACAACAATAATTGTCTAGTTTATGTCATTCCTAGAGAATAAGAAACCATTTTATATCATTAATTTTTATAACTCTGATTATCTGAGCCGCGCAACTTAGTCTACATCTCCTAAGAGAGAGAAAAACAACGTTTTTGCAACATTTAGCGTGATTTATAACCTACTAGCAACGCCTCGCGGTTTCACCCGCATAGTTCCCGGTCCCGTGGGAATATGGGGATAACATATAGCCTATATCACTGGAGGATAGTGTAGCAAATCGGTTATGTAATTTCGGAGCATATTCAATACAAACAAACAATCAAATCTTTCCTGTTTATATTTACAGATATCCTGCCTCTATAAATGGGCTATCAAGACTAAAATATTTCTTAATTAGAACATGTAGTTCCTGAGATTAGCCCATTCAACCAAAACAAACTCTTAAGCTTTATAATATTAGTAAAGATTCGAAATAAATAACAGCAATGACGTCTGCACATTAAAAATAATAATAATTTTCTACAACTTTCTATATACGATAGATTGCTGATTTTGTTTTTATTCAAAGCACACGTTAGTCAGCAGTTTAGATTTCCATCAACGGTATCAAGGTTGGCCGCTGCAAAGAAAACTGGGGCAAGATGAGGTCTGACACTCAATCAGAGTGCGATGTCCCTGTCCAAAATACCCCCATAAGTTGTGCTAAAACAACTGCACTTTTGAGAAGTTCGTGAACATCACATTATCTTCTGTCTAGCCTTCTCGCTATTATATTGGGCTCGGCTTCTAGTCAAACCGGATTCAGCTGAATACCAGTATTTTACGTGGAGCGGCTGCCTACCTCTTCGAACCATTAACATGGTAGTTCTTGGCAAGACTGGAGTCAGATTTACTGGTGCTAACTTAAAGATCGTCAATCATCCTACTTCGTTGTTCTACACCGGTTAACGTACGCAATTAGTGATGCGCAACACCGCAAAGCTTTTTATTAGCTAGTGATGTGAACCTCTTGCTGCGTCTCATGAGGTCATACCGAATGGTAGGTATTTAAATATCACATTTTACCGCGACTGGTGATCTCAGCAGCCATATAATAATATTTAATCAGACATATGTATGTACTAACTTAGCCCGTTAAATAAATATTCATTGTTGGAAATTAAAATAAATACCTGCGTATAAAGATGTGGGTATTTGTATGTTGAGCTCACACTTACTATTGTGAAAATTGCAACCATGACAGTGAACTGTCGTAACAATTTCAAAACTATAGTATCTTGAAATCGTAGACACAAACAAGCAACAACCGTGTGAATGAAGATAAGAGTCATCCACACAAAAACCAGACGAATGATACAATTAACAGCAAAATGATATCTTAAATATCTTACCAGAAAACGTGAGAAAACATCCGAACTTCTGGCATAGAACAATCAGCCGTTATTAATAAACACTGTCTTCAAATGTCACAAGCACAGGTCACGATAACGGAACACAACTTACATGCAAAAAGTGGACGCGAAAAGAAATCAAACGATCGAACGCGATTGGCCGGTCGGTTAGAACGTTCGAATCCGAAATTCAAATTGGCCAATGGTAAGAAAGAGATCGCGCATGCGTGCTGCAACGTTGAACGCTTGACGCGGACTGAGGCAGTTTCTCAAATGAGTGGTGGTTGACGAGCCTTCTCCGTTCACACTGTCAGGTTAATTGGTTCTGCTATCTTTGATTTTGAACCTTCACTATTTGATTTTAAGGTATAACTTCCCAAGTGCAATTCTGGCGGTTAAGCCCATTGGTATCAACGAGAAACACATTGCCACCTCGGTCGCCTTCACATGCGCAGGAGTACACTTTTTTGCAATGACTCGTTTTAATTTTCTTCGTATATTTTAAATTTATATAATGTAGAAAAATGTGAATTAAATTTTGGTTTACATAATGACTATTTAAACACTGTTACATAAATAAATGGTAAAATTACATAAAATAAAACTTAGTATAATATTAAAAAAATTAACAGTAAAGAAAGTTTTCGTACTCAATTCGAATGTTTATGCAATATAAATAAAAAAAAAACAGGCATACATTATATTTCTAGTATAGTAATATAGTATAGTTCTAGTCGTTCGCGTTGATGTCTTTATACTCTAGCAAACAACTAGTCAGCTAAAACCTCAAGGTAATCGTCTCATTAAGACACCATTTATTTCAATTTAAATCTTAAAGCCTACACTATTAAGTTGCATTTACAATGCAAATGACAAAACAATGGTTACATTTTTCTTAATAAGGAATTTTCATAAAATTAAATATTATAATTATAATTAATGTGTGAAGGAATTCCATTTCATAATATTATTTAACTTTAATATGAGGTTAAAACCCGCAGTAAAATATAACACCTTTATGACTTTTAATTTTAGGCCACACAATTTCCAATTTATTGTTTACATAAGAAACATAATATGACCAATACTCCAGGGCCCCATGTCTGCTATTTTTATAAATTTGTCATTCCAACACGATCCCATTGTGATTTTGCTAAAAGTTCGTAATGTGCTAAATTCATAAAGGTCGATCATTGATCGGTCAATGGTCTCGTAATACTTTTTGATAACCGAGCTATTAAAAGAAATGACTGCAAAACGACGTTCTAATGGTAGGTCACTGATCAAAGGAACTCTCTAAATTTTAGCAGATTACCGCATACGTCTGTCATTCATTTGTCATTATGTACGAGATTACCATTCTTTCAATGGAGTGTCAGTGGTTGACCATTGGAAAGTCATAATGGCGCAATATTAGTAGATTACGAAACTTGTCAAAATCGACAATTATAAGATCAATGATAGACCATTCTGACACTATTGTAATAAGCAGACTTGGGGCCTAGAACGTGTACTCCAATATGAGCACGAAAACGTCAGTGTTTAACGTTAGCGTCCCATCTGCCGAGCACAAAAACGTCAATTTATGACAAGCTTTATTGAAAGTTAGATGCTCCAATGAAGTGGAAGTATGGGCCTTATTATGGGTATTATTAATAAAATAATATGTATTAGATGACCTGTGCAATTTCGTTTGTGTCACATTTTTCATGACTTCTCCGCTCCTATTGAACTTAGTGTAATGATATATAACCTCATAACCTTCCTCGATAAATGGGCTATCTAACACTGAAAATAATTAATTAAAAATTTAAAATAATTAATTAATTAATATTTTTTCAGATCGGACCAGTAGTTCCTGAGATTAACGCGATCAAGTAAACAAACAAACAAACTAAAACATACTCATAACAAAAAACTTCTTTATGGCAAAAGTTTAGATTCAGATAGTCTTCACAGTGTTGATGGTGTGGTTTCATCGCTTTTTGATATCAACTTCCAAAGTAACGTTATTTTGTGCTTTTTCTTTTTGTGATTTTTATTTGGAAGTCGGTTGTATTTTTGCTTCTTATTTTTCACTTTTAGTTCTGACGCCCCTTAAAAATTATTATCAGTTCATATTTATTTAACTATCTGTCTCCGAAGTTCTTCATCTGATCTTTACGAAATTGAAATGAAACCATTTCGGAAATAACCTCTTTCGAATAAAAATATTTTTTAAAGTCTACATATGTTGGATATCTATATATGACGGAAATATACCCGAACATTCATAAAAAAGGATAGGAGCTCGTGACTAAAGAATAACAGCCGCATAGGTCGATCTTCAAGGTTAAGCAATGCTGGCCGAGGTCGGTCTGTAGATGGGTGTCCATCTTAACATACCGAGATTCCTCCATGCCTTGGAAAGCACGTTCAGGCTTTGGTCCCAGCGGTTTTTGTAGATATTTGGCGTTACGGATTGTAAGAAGCCAGAATATCTGACACTAGTCTTGCCAAGAAGTACCGTGTTACCTAGTTGATGGGTCATGGGGTTTTGGTAAGAAACTGCTCTACTAAATACTGGTAGTCAGCTGAATCCAATTTGACTAGAAACCAAAACCAATATAATTGGGAAAAGGCTAGGCAGATGATGATACATACAAAAATAAACATCCGAATTGATAAATGATACCTTTTCCTTTTTTAAAGTTGGTAATAAAAACATGAGATTGCTTTTCTAATAACTTGCTAATTTGCGTTCTTTGCAGTCAGGCAAAAGTGTAATTACGGTTCTTTATAGCCAATCAATCCATGTTATTAATTACATGCTAGGTTTTTCCAAGATAATCTATAGATACCATATTTGTTTATATATTTTGCGTTACATCAACTGGCTTCAAGACATTCTATGAACAAATATTATTATTTTCGCGTCAACATAATATTATTATATCGTCAAATCAACATAATAACAATGACCATGTATAAACAAACAGAATGAATGGACTACAAACTATTTATCTTCTTATTCACCTTTCTCTGGTGAAGTCAGGCGAAGTGTATTCAGCGACTTCGCCCGAGTATCAGGTACTCTTGAAAACACATCCCCAGGGAGCCAGTTATCGGCATAAACGAAGTCCTTCGCCAGTCTTATCAAACACAATCTAGGCCGGAACCTGCCCATTTTTTTAATTAATTAGTGAAGTTATGAAGTGAGATTTAATAATAAACATACAGGCATAAACATTTATAATAGCAGTAGTTTTTAGGATATTAAAAGACTTCATATCCATGGGAACTATGGGAAAATCATTATAGAAATATAAGGTTCAAAAATTCCTTTCGTGTTTGGTTTCGAATCCTTCACCAGTCTTACCAAACACAATCTAGGCCGCAACCTGCCCATTTTTTGAAGTAATTAGTGAAGTTATGAAGTGAGATTTATTAATAAACATACAGGCGCATCGTAGGTCGCGGGTTCAAACCCAGCCAGGCGCATTACTTTGTGTAATTCATTTCTTCACCACTGCTCTCAAAACGGTGAAGGAAAACATCGTGAGGAAACCGGCATGTCCTAGAACCAAAAATTCGAAGACATGTGACATTCACCAACCCGCACTGGGCCCGCGTGGTGGATTACGGCCCATTCCCTCTCCTAGAGAGGAGGCCTGTGTCCCAGCAGTGGGAACGTTAAAAGGCTGATTATGATACAGGCGCATTTATAATAGTAATAGACGGGTAGGTTATTATTTTTTTAGGATATTGAAAAGACAGACTTAATATCCATGGGAACTATGGGAAACTCAATTATGGAAATATAAGGTTCAAAAATTCCTTTCGTGTTTGATCATAAGCATCAAGTCGGCTACATTTGGCACGTAGCATAATAGCATAATCAGCCTTTTAATGTTCCCACTGCTGGGACGCAGGCCTCCTCTCTAGGTGAGGGAATGGGCCGTAATCCACCACGCGGGCCCAGTGCGGGTTGGTGAATGTCACATGTCTTCGAATTTTTGGTTCTAGGATATACCGGTTTCCTGTATATCCTAGAACCGTATATGTTTTCCTTCACCGTTTTGAGAGCAGTGGTGATGAAATTAATTACACAAAGTAGGTAATGAGCTTGGCTGGGTTTGAACCCGCGACCTACAATTCGTAAGTCGGGCCGTTACCACTCGGCCCCACTGCTCCACTGCTCCATTTGGCACGTATTTTTATTTTGTTAGAGGCTCGTGCTTTACTATTATCCCACCTGATGGTAACCCATCATGTGGTTGACGAAAGGGCACGCTTGTCTAAAAGTAACCTATTAATAAATACTGAACGTATCTTATTTAGCAAATAATTATAAAACCTTATTTAAAAGACTAGATTCCATCCTTAAAAAGGCTTCTCTGATCTAGTATAGTACACTACCATTTTTAGCCGCAAGCCAACTTGATACTTATTCAAAGTCATTACAGATATGGAAAGAAAAAATGCTTGGCTATTTATTTAATCAATAAAGAAATATGTATCATTTGGCCCTCACATAGCCATGAACTTAAAAGGATATCTAGTATTTAGGTTCAATATTGCATAATTATGCTTTACATTGACCGAGCCATTTTGGATGTGTGTGAGATGTACCTGTACAGGTTTTATTTGAGTTATCTGATTTAATTTCCTATGGAATGTATACAAAGTTTGTACGATTTGTGTTTTATCTTGTAGAAAACGAACTAGTTTTAGTGCAAATTGCTGACTTACTTGTTTTTTTTTTAAATTCTATAATTGCAGTAAGAATGTACAAAAAAAAAGATTTTTATTTAATGTTTGATAGATTTATTTAGTGCTGGGCCGCAAAAACGACAAAATTTACAACCCGGAGAAAGTATTTTTTTTTGCCAATGATGCTCCTTTTAGCAATATTTTGAGACGGGGTGCAACATAAAGAAACAACGCATATCTCTTAGAATCTGAAACAATCAACATAATCTTATTACCTAACGACAAACATGCCTTAGCCACAGTAAATAATTATTTTGTATAAGTGCTATGTTTTTTCTAATATAAATAATTAACATGTGAATACAACAAAACAATTTAAAATCATTATACTAAGTGTTTGGAAAATAGTCTGAACAAACTCTCATTGCTGGTGAAATCGGCTTGCCCATTCTGAAAGCAATCTCTCATTTTTTCTTCATAATTATGTCTTTTGGAAACGGACGGAAATTTATTCCCGAATCTTCACAAGCGCTACATTGAGGAACGCAACAATATTTTGTATTTCTGATTTTATTAGCAACAGCTTTGTCTTGTAATCGTGATCTGACTTCCAAAATAGAAGGAGGTTCTCAATTCGACTGTATTTTTGTGTTACCTCATAACTTTGTACTGGGTGTCCCGATTTTGATGATTCCTTTTGTATTCGAAAGCTGGTGCTTGTAGTTTGGTCCCATTTAAATGATTGAATGAGATTTGGGATAACTCAAATACTAGTCGAGTTATCCCTAACTAGCTGCTGCCCGCGACTTCGTCCCCGTGGAGTCCCCGATTTTAAAACATTCTTTATTGCTGCTCCGCTCCTATTGGCTTAAGCGTGATGATATATAGCCTAAAGCCTTCCTCGATAAATGGTCTATTCAACACAAACATTTTTCAATTCAAACCAGTAGTTCCTGAGATTAGCGCGTTCAAACAAACAAACAAACAAACAAACTCTTCAGCTTTATAATATTAGTATAGATAATGCGTGGCTTCGACTACATTGATGATGTTCTCATTCACTCTTGTCGATGGAAAAAATATAATTGTATACGATGGTTTGGAAGAGCATCTTAGTATTTCAAGGTGGTCCGTTACTACTTTGGTGAAGATCTGACGAAGAAAAGAGATGATAGGAAACAGAACTCTTCAATTAAATGATAACAAATCTTTCGGTTTTGCTGAAATCGCATGTTTGTGTATTGTTTACACCAATGTGATTGGTAGATACATTTAGTTGGGGGGAGTGTACCTTTAAAAAGTGAAAAAAAAAAAATACAATAAAACGAAGAATCGAATAGAAGTCGGTTGTTTTTTTTGGGAAAAGTTTTTTATTAATGTCAGGGTTTAGGTACTTTGTTACAGTTTAGCTCAATTTCAATGGTTTTTTTGGTTTAGCTTGTAGTACGACCCCAGACATTCTATAAAATGTTTGTTGTTTATTTTGTGTGCAATATTTTTTATAAAATCTGCTCTATTTAACACTTTCAACACATATGTTTCCTTCTTCCATACTTCTCTGTCGCTCTTCATTTATTTATTATCCCTTTCTAACCATTATCTTTAACACAGTCAATCCATCGTTCCTTTGGATAGAAAATTTCATACCTATAACAAAAATAATAACAGAAAACTAAAACCAATACTTGAAATGAATGAACTCTAGAAAAGGGCCAAACATAAAACAGGTATAAGCTCGCGGCCAGTTATTGGTCAAGTATAAGAAATGTGATGAGTACTGTTAAACAAATCGTCACGTTTTGAGGTCTGCTGGACCAAAGCTTAGGTATGTGACAATGTTTGAGAAAAAACATCTTCAAACTTTTTTTAATAATTATTATTATAATGTGTGTGAGCTTTAGTTTCCTTTTTTGTCTGTTTTCATTGGCTGTAAGTCCTCCATATATTAAAATAAAACAGTCTAGAAATGGTGGTCGACACTTAAATTGATCTACTTTTGCTTTCTTTTTTGCATATGCATATAATTTTTATTTTAGGTAGTATATTTGACATACTTTCCAAAACTGTTGGAATCTAGAATGATGGTGATTTAGAAACATTGATAGGTGCGCCTTATTATGCAAGAATAATTTTAAGTAAGTATGTTGCTATGCTTGAACATTCATTGATGATATGATTCAAAATGGGTTAAAATTACTAACTCCAAATTGAAAAATAAAAATCATAAACCTATAAAACTCTTAGATAAAGAATCAAAATGATTACAATTTCTTACATTTAACGAATAAGAATAATTTCGAATCATCACAAAAGGGACTCAAAAAGGATCCCAAAAAATAAGAAGATTACAAAAACTTGTTTCGTTGGTCGTCAAGTTTGAACCAACCAACGTATGGCGGAGGTCGCCGAACAACATTCCACATCAGTGATTATTTTTAGGCATTCGCTAATATCGCCGAACAGATTATGTACATACCTGTGGTTGCAGATAAAAAAAAAACATGGAAGGTGCTAGGCAGGTTGATGTATGACTTGAATTAGATAATGGTGTTGTGGGCAAAAAAAAAATCCTTCAAACGGAGATGCATCTTTAAAGTATGGAGTTGACTTAGAAGTAGTGCTTTGATGAAGGACCACAAAACCTGCTTTACTGATACATGTATTTTGACACATGTACCTACTTTATTACTCTGCTGTAATGTTTTTGTGAAAACTTGCAGCTCATAATGCATATCGATGGCAGCAAAGTAGAAACGGACATCTACAAAATCTCAATTTTACAGGAGAGCAGATTTAGTAAAAAATAGTGGCCATTTTGAGAGTTGTTGACCGATTACTATGAAATTTTCTATGATGCATTAAAATAATCATCTTTATGAATTGTGTAACAAGTTTTATCGCTATATCAATGTTTTTCTGAAATAATGTAGATGTCTTTTTTTACTCTGAAAAAACTTGAACGTAGAAGAAGACATCTGCCTGATATCCGTTTATACGTTGTAAAAAACAATCCACCCGTTTCATTTAAAATACCTATTAAACTAAAACAATAATCTCCAATAATACTTTTAAGGATATTTAATGAAAATCTAAGCACCATGCAAACAGTATTCCTCCTTTATCTACCAAATTTTGTAAGTTGTCTTTATTTACTTTGCATTTAACATTTTATATAGGTCAATAAATGAGTTATCTACGAATAAACTCCATCGATGTCTATCAGTTAAACTCATTTTTTTTAGTTCCCAAACCACATACAATATACGTTTTTAAATAAGAATGCAATATGTTATTATGTTTTATGTATTATAAAAGGCACCATTGATAAATAGGTGAATAACAGACGGATATAAAATTAAAAAAAAAAAAACAAAAAATATTTGAAACTTAGCAATAATAAACACTATGATTATTATTTCGTTTATTCATTTTAAAATTACATTAATTACATTTTTAAATATTTAAATAAAAAATAACATTTGAAAATATAAAAAATAGTAGCCCACCGGTATCGGGAACAGGGTCCAAGCTACTGGCGGTCAGGGCTCCTGAGAAAGGAACCTCCTAACAATGCGAGCCGTGTCCAGATGTACCGCTTTCTGGATCAAGCTCTTGATCCAGCTGCCAAATGAGACCCTCCTGAGGTGTTGTTCGAGGCTCTTGGCTATTAAGCCATTGGCTGACACGACTATAGGTACAATGATTCTGCGTCCACTTCCCACATGTCGACAACCTCGCGAGCCAAATCTAGACATTTGATTTGCTTTTCTTTCTCGGCTTTTACGAGGTTCTCATCATGCGGAACGGTTATGTCTACAATCATTGCACGCCTCTTTATTCGGTCCACCACCACTATATCAGGCTTATTGGCCAGAATAGTCCTGTCAGTGATGATGAATCGATCCCAGCACAATGTGATATTGCCATTATCGAGAACTGGGTCGGGCACATACCTGTAGTACAGCACTTCCGATTCCACCAGAGAGTATTTAAGAGCAAGTTGCTGATGGATAATCCTAATTATTATTCTTACTACTTTCTAGTAGCAAAAAAGAGATCAAAATGTTAACAATTAGGTACGAAAAATGAAGTTATTCTTCGAAATCAATGCTATCAGCAGTTTCCGAGTCTTCCATGGTGCTGCTATGCTTAATATTTTTGTAAAAATCATGGAATTTTGGTGGGATTCAATTTTGTTTGCATGAGAGCAGCATATCCTTTTTTTGTTATTTACAATTCTGTGATATGTGTGTTTTACCAAAATTTAGTACTTGTATATATGTATATGTATATTTTCTTCTTGTATCAATCCAATCTTCTTTTAGGCACCTCCTCCTTCTGTTAATAACATCGATTGTAAATTTACGTTGTTTTCTCCCAGACATAACTGTTGACGAAGGAAAAGAGCATTCACTGGAAACGCAACTTGCTGATGATGTTGCACTAGTATCAGTGACTAAAGTGGATGGTGAAGTGAATTATAAACTGAATGAACGTCAAACATCAGCTTCAGAAATAGGTTCCGGCGACTCTGTTTCAAACGAAATAAATTCAGGAGGTATGGGTGTAATAGAGCGCGATCGAGGGCAATCAGTCAATTTAGCTGGATTAACATTTGGATTAGGTATAATGTATTTCAGCCTATGATGCCTATGTCCAGCAGTGGACTGCAACAGGCTGTTGATGATGATTTCGCAGGTCGTAATAGTTAATAAAGCACTGTGTTTCTCGCCATTATCAGCCAAGATTTATTCAAACGTGTTATATCCCAAAAGCGGTAAGCTATAAGCAAAATATAAATGTAGTTTAAGAATACATTCCAGACATAATTTAAAGTAGTTTTAATGAATATCACTAACCTGCTTTTATCAAACGATCCTATATTACCTATCTCAATTATTACCGTACATCTCTGCGTATAGATTACTTAGCTGAATTATTTCGTTCCCTGTGTCAGTCTGAAAAAAAAACAAGCATATGTGTGAAAATAATGTACATGTAGTATATTTAAAGAAAAAAAAAAACTATGAATTTCCTCATAAAAACAAGAAATCATATTCATAAATTGAGACATATGCAAAAAGTACGTCGTATAAACGAACAAGTGGCAGATGTCCGTGTTTACGTGGGAACATTACCTCAAAATAATTTTTATTATTTACACTAAGATTTCATTACTAGCACTAATATTGAACTGTAAACACTATCATTATTAAAACATAACTGCGTCACAAATACAGGTACTCACCTTGGTAGGTATTTTGCATTGTTTTCTTGAAGTTTGTCAAATCCGATAGCTCAATTATTTCGTTTTAAACACGTTTTTGAGCCATATTTAAAAGTAATTTATTCCTTGAGGCACTGATCTTCAAAAATTAACTAATATCATAATAATTAATTGAAGATAGAATGCGTTAACAATTTCATTTCAATAAAAAAAAAACAAAAACACAACCTTTACACACTAGAATGTGACAAGTGACTGATGTCTTTGTTGACGATTCATTCATCTATCAAAGCTCCGAAGTAAAGGCGGACAAATTCAAATGTCCGTTTCTACTGCGATGTTTTTTTAAAATCGAGTGTAGATGTCCTTATTTACGTGCCAGATTTTCATCATTATTTTGAAATTTGAAATAATTTTAATACAGACTTGTAGATAGGGTTGAAATAAGCTCATTTTTGTAAAAAAAGCATTTTCGCAAAAATGTAGATGTCCGTTTCTACTTTGCTGCCGTCGATATAGTATGTAAGCGCAAATCTGCAACAGGTACAAATTTTGTGGCAGATAACGTTCGTCGTAGTGAAGTCCAAGGAATATAGTGGACGCTGGAGGCACATGACTATGTATTGTGCTAGAGTTTGAGGGAGGTCAATGTCCAGTAGTAAATGTGTCTCGGCTGAATGTTGATAACAATGGGACTATTAATAAGGTTAAAAAATTGTACGTTATGACAACAAGTTTAACCTTTTGTCCGAAGCCCATATGTTAAGTGAAGCTTTCATCGGTCAACAAAATAACAGTTATGTTGTACCACATAATAATACAAATATTTTTACTAAAATGCCTCCAGCTGACATCGGTCGTTGAACCCAAAATAAATATAATAGTTGCGTGCTGAAAAATACGTAACACGATCAGACGTCAAACCGTTATCTTAACTATGTGCCGCTCATGTTATGGAATACCACGCCAATGTCGGTTATAATATTTAAAAAAAAAAAAAACTACTATCGGCAGCGAAAATTGGGCCGACAAAATTTCAGAAGAAATAATGTAGATGACTTGACAATTTTATTTAAATTTTTTCTTTCATAAAGTTTTACCTCATCATCTTCCTTGTATTTTTTCAACTTTGTTTTGTTGTGGTCGATAGTTTACTTTATACGGATGTAGCTTTACACCAGTGTTCTACATGGATTAACCACTTATCCAGTAGGAGGCTTGCGTTTAAACCGTAAATGAGACTAGCACAGGAACTTGAAGATTGACACAGTTAAATGGAGGGATTATGTTCAGCAGTGGGCCAAGTCCAGTCCAAGCCCAGGAATTCGGTGAAACGCTATCACGCCATGAGAAGACTGTTTGTCAATCTTTTGGGTTTCTGACGACCTGCAACCGTTACACCATAATGACAACTAAGACTAACGGATGCCACTTCGGGCGTCATCTCTTCCTCTACAATTTAAATTTTTCAAAGAGAATTTATTTGTTGCCTTGATATCACAGATAGTGTTAAAATGAAATAACTGTCAAGTGAAAGTCTAAAACTTGATGTTAGAGAGAGCTTATTATACGGACTAAAGGCATAGGACAAACATTTTATGTCGATAGACATAGCAGATGACAAAAACATAACCATATTGAGTAAAGGCTTATTAAAACACATTAATAGCTATAATTTATTTTATATTTCTAATAATTTTGACATGGATATTTATAACAATAGTAGAAATAATATAACATATTACAACACTGTTAATATCTATGAAGTAGAAATGATTACACTAAAACAATAAATATTAAAGCTTCAACTAAATACAGACTGACTAGATTATAATAAACATTTGAATAAAACAACAGAACATATAAAGCAACAATAGTAAATAGTAAAGAATATAGTTTTTTATGTACTAGAAAGTATTAGTATACATTAGGCCTTCCACATAGGGTTAAAGGGAACATTTACAGATGATCAAGAACGCCTCAAGAAATATAATTAGTTTTTATAAACACTGGAAAATATAAATGCAATCTATTGACACATTATAAATGTATATAACAATATAATTATGTATAAACAATAAGAACATCTGATTTTATATAATAATGATGATGATGACACTTTTGGAAAAGTAATAAAAGATCTTAATAAATTCTAAACTATAGAAATTCGAACAATGAAACAAAAATATCTAGTTTTATGAGAAGGCTTTTGATCAGGAAAGAAATCACTAAGGAAGATACAGTTTTGTTACTTGCTATTAAGTACAGAATACAACATTGGACAACACCATCAATTTAGAGTTTTATTTCATCAGATTTTTTCTATCGATGCGGTGAGCAACGGTGCTAACTTTTTTTAAAATAAATTTAGTGACCTTTGCTTTCACGCTTCCGAGAAGAATTTCATAAGTTATAGCTATCGGGAAACAAAGGTTACCATCACATATCTCAATGGTGCATCGTCATTCTCGTAGATGATATCGACTTTATCTATTTAATAATCTTCTTAAAACTCAAGTAGACGTCAAATGGAAGGTATATCATCTATTTTACTAGGATTTACAAGATGTGTTTTATGTACTAACATGATACGGAAACTATTTTGCTTATTAAATTATGTATCAAGACTTTTTGCTTTAGCTCCTCTAACATTTAATTCTTCGATATATATTTTAGGTCGAAAGTAGTTTTCATGGGTCGTTTGGTCGTTTGGTTCAGATCTTCTTCTTGGTCAGGAACCAGGTCTGCATGGGTTCCGCCTTCCCTTTCATTGAGACGTGTCCACGGTATGTTAGTTCAAATCGTTCATCGTAGTTATCTTCACGCATCAGGTATCTGAAAAGATATGAATGCGTTTTGAATTATTTTGTAGCAAAATGTGCAATAAATTTTACCTTTACTACTGACCGCGAGTGAGCATTACAATTTTTTGTGTATTATTGATCAGTTAATGTAAAAACCTGATAATGACCATGAGGTCGTAAGTTTAAATTGGTTACAAGCACGACTCGATATCCAGTTAAACAAAGTGTTATTAGGATTGTTTGATCTTTGGATGTATGTATGATATCTATATAGTTACAGAAGCAGCTTGACGATGGGATAAGTTTCCAGTTATTGAAAATAGACTGGTCTGTAAAACCTTTCATACATGATAATTAAATATATATGTATACATGACTGGCGAAATGAATAAATACTGCTCTACTTAACTGCACTTGCTACAAACGTGGTCTAATGTATAGTAAATACAGTAAAAACATCGCGACTATCGGAGCTATAAAATAGAAAAGTATTGCAAAGTAAGGTTTCCCAACATAAGGGTAAGAGGATTATACTGCACTTGTAGGTTTTCATTGTGAAACCGAGGGGTGAAACTGATTTCATGGCTATTACTACGCCAACTGTGCTGGCAGACAGTTCCTCCTTGAAAGTTATTAAAAACGAGAGTGTTAATGATAATGTAGTGAAAAGTTTTTACAATACCGACAGTAAATTTGATACTGGTTACAATCAAATTAAAATTAAATGTCAAAATGATGTCTCTGAAATTATAGCAACACTTTTATTTTCCATTTGATTGTTTATTTTGTAAAAGATTTTTTTTTGTTATTCTATTGGTTATAATAATGGATTCGTTCATGGAATATTATTTTGAAGGAGTGTTCAGTAATATGGATCGCGACTGTTTGAACGAGAGATACAAAAGGCGGGAACTTGTGGAATACTTCAATACTGTCATTGCTGGTTGTGCTAGAGGTTATAATTTTGATATTTTCTTTGACTTTTTGATGCATTTTCATGCTTTTTTATATTATATTCTTATTTGTGTCTTGATATTCCTAGCTATTGGTATCAAGACTGGTATTATATGACTGAAATATCATAAGTTTGTCATTATATATTTAAGTCCCATTTTAGTATCGATTGCTGTTGCATGTCCCAATATAATGTCTATTGTTTATTGAATGGGTACATTATTGTTTGCATTTACGTGTTCAAATAATACAACCTGTGGAATTTGTACTCGTGGTTACGTCGTGTTTACTTACTCAGCCAGGAAAAGATATTAATTCAATATAATTTTCATATCGCATAATAAATGCCGATGATATTCAGAATCATAAATCTCTTATAGTTTCGGGAATAATGTACATTACTATCGACTACTCATAAGTATTTACAAAGACCGCAAATGTTTGAAGATTCACAGAGAAACGTTTCCAGTCATAAATCGTATTTCAAGTAAAATATTATGGTCCAAGAGAACTTAATTTAATACCTATAAATAAAGGCTTTCTACTTGTTTATGTGACTTTAACTATGGCATTTCAATTAAATTTTATGATCATATAGTAATTAGAAAATTATGTAGTAAAGGTGTAACATGTATTGATTCATAATTTAGACATAAAAGCTGGTAGAGGAATAGTAGTAGTGGAAGGAAGTCTTGTCTAATTAGATTTTTGGACCATTATGTAACAAAATCTTTTGAGGCCATATGTAAAAACAACTTTTGTGACGGACACAGTAAATATAATACTCATAATGTTTGGCATCAATTGAAAACTCTCAACTCATTTTATTCCTTGTCAAGTTTCTACTTGATAAAGAATAAAATAAACGACAGTCCATTGTGTATGTACGTAGACGCGGTAAAAAAGTGATACCAATAGCAATAGAAATAAAAAATAAATCAGTTGACTCACGACTGCGCCAAAAAGTTTCCAATAAAGCTTGAATGACAAGTGAATTATCCTGTACGGGTTGTTGTCATATTCATTGATAAACTAAATCAACCATAAAAAAATCAGCTTCCTAACCAGAAACTTAATCTGATCATCCTTCAAAAACCACGTTGATGCGCCACTTATTCTTCCCAGCTAAAACACTAGGAAGTGGTGAAGGGTGGGCGTTTTGGAGGACTTTCTTTATGTAGACGTTCAAACTAGTGTTGTAAGAAACTCGAGTCTTTTAATCTTCATTTCGAGACTTGAGTAGATTTTCAAGACTAGGCCTCGTTAGTCACATGAGTCCGAGTCCTTTGAGTCTTCTGAGTCCGTTTGAGTCTTTTAAGTTCTTTGAGCTAGACTGAGTCACGACCTTGAGTTGGTGTATTAAAATAGGTAATTCTGGGTGATTTTATATCGTCATCCATTTTTATTTAGTGATTTAAAATAAATCGCTCGGCAAAAATTTGTAAAAATAAAATGCATTAAACGCAAATAACCTAATCAAAAGTATCCACCTGAAGACGAGTTGCTGAATCTGGATTTATAGGATTCAGTTATGAGTTCTTTTAAAAACACTCAGACTTTGAGTTCTTTTTCGTCAGGACCCAAGTCTTTTTACAAAAGACTCCAAATTCATAAAAACTTGAGTTCTAAGTTTTATTTATAAGACTCGAGTCTTCAAAAATAGCTCAAGTTAAGACTCCAAGACTCGAGTTTCTTACAACACTAGTTCAAACGTTGACTTTGTCATACTCATTGCAGGTCAGAACCATTCCGACAACACATCATGCAAGAATTTCGTGATGTCAGCTTTGCGTTACCACAACAACTGCAAGTCGGAAAACGGAGATGTGTGCCGAATGGGGAAGTACCATAACTTGCTATACGTGGCCATGAAACTGGCTTTTGACTGGAGCCTGCAGGACAATGAGGTGATGGCAGCCTTGTTGGATGAGATTTACTCTTGTGAAAAGACTTTTGAAAGGATTTTTTTGGGTATGTTGATTGATATTTTATATTTTTGACCTACTTAAGGAACGTGTTATATTGTACTTCAGAGAATCAGCAATTCAAAGATTTATTTTAACGTCATTATACCGACGCTTTGTTTAGTTACTTGATGTGTAACTAAACAAAGCGTCTTACTCATAGTCAGTCTGTGTAAGGTTGGTTTCTCAGCAATAGTCCCAATATTGATTAAGCATTTGAAATGGACTTTTCATACAAACTCTTAAGCACATCACATTATTTCAGGGGCTATTTTTGGAACATCAGCACCATATTTCTTGGCTGGTTGGAAATCAGATTTTATGGATAAAGAAGAAAACGTACACGCTCTAGTATTCTACCTAGACCATGCTACTAACGCTAACCTTGAGTACAAGGAAAATGGAAAGAATTATCGTTTCATAGACGTACCTTTGGAAAGCTGTGGTCATGCGTCTCCAGTAAGAGTTGTAATACAGATGGGAGCATCGGAAATGCTGATGATACTACTAAGATTTGGAGCCAGAATAACTTCAGATACAGCTTCTACAAATCCCTTAGAATCCATATTGGACCGACTCAATGAGTACAATCGGAAATATCCTTATGAGCTAGTTTCTTGTTTGAAGTTAGCAATGAGAGCAGTTCCAAGAATTTCTTTATCGATAAACAAAACACTGTTTAAGGAACTCGAACTGCCCGAAGACTATAACTATCAACGGAAACTGATGCTGGAGAAATATGGAGATATTCTAGCAGATCATTTAGTGCCTTCTTCAAGATGTGGCTTGAAACCAGTAGAGTTGAAGCATCTGTCTAGATGTGCCATCAGGCAAATGCTTTGGCAGAATTTCGAGCTGCCGTTTGGAATTCAGAAGTTGCCTATACCGGTCACATTGCAGCGGTATTTAGATCTGTGTGAGGATTAAATTTAAGTGATTTTTCGTACTTATTGAGTTTTCTTTTTCCTTGACGTTAATATGCATTATTATAGCAAGTATCTGTTGTGTTTGCCCTAACATATTCATTGATACTGGTGCTAACATTTTCCGTATCGTATAGATTTTTCAAGAGTTTTGCGTTAAATTAGAAGTGCCTGCAATTTTGCGACGCATTGAACTCAATTTTTCTCATTATCACAATTTTTGATCGTAACAGAAATAGATGAAAGTTAGATGGTTATGAAAATATTTACCCATAAGTGTCCTCACTGACGTTTATGGTGCCAGGCACACCAGTGGTCTCACAGCGACTGGTCAAGTTCACCGTGTTCCCGAAGAGGCAGTACCGAGGCATGCGGTGACCGATCACTCCCGTCACCACCTCACCAGTGTGGATACCGATTGTGATGCCCTGGGTACAGAACAGGAAGCGCAAGCAAATAGATTGAATATAGATTTTATAAATATTTAAGAAACAAAAATCAATTTAAAAAAAAAACTGTTCAACCTTTCACAGACCAACCTTGTATATCTTGGGTCTCCAAGGTCAGATCTACAAGGTAGATACGTGGATGGCGGTTATGCTTTAGCAAATATTTTAGAGACGTTATGTTAAAAAGAATGGCTGCTTATCGTCGCGCGTCGTTGGGATAGTTATCAACCATTATAGGACTATGATAGAGACATTATATACATTTAGGCATTTATATGATAGACATGTAGGTTATATTCGGACATATATACCAAAAATATGGCCGATGTTTTAATCCCCCGATCTAAACGAAATTAAAAAAAAAACATACAGATTGGTCTGTACCTATACATTACAGGAAAACCTATAAGAATTCTATTGAATTTATAAGAAGTGTATATTTTACTAAATTATGTTGTAAAGCTATTTTTTATATCCTTATATAGAGATAGCAATCTTACCTTGGATATTTACGTTATTTTGAAAGTACCAGCTTCTTTTATCAAAATATCAGATAACACTTTAAGGACAGCTTCTTAAAATAACCAAGAAGAATACTCACAACAGGTTCTCCATCAACAGTGACAGTTTGAGATAGATCCATCATCTCTAGAGCAAGTAGAGAGATGTGCTTAGCGTGTCCCACCTCGTATTCTGGCAGACCAGATACCGCCATATATTTGTCTCCAACTGTTTCCACCTGAAGCCGAGAGTCGAATATTATTAAAGTGTTTTTTTTTTCTAATCGTGTCAATGGCTGTCTTAATCTTTCTAACTGGGTCTGCGGATGACTCCCTATACGACAGCAACCAGGTCCAGGTCGACGGCGCGTCGTGTTCCACGCGCGCTCTAAAGAGATGACAGCAAAGCCCCTTAGAGTCAGTGCCTGCTAGGGTGCAGGAATTTATTCGAAAGAGTAACCGCGACCCTGGCACGTTATAGGCACTAGAAGGATCATGGGTGGGTTTTAGTCAGTAAGAGTCTGACACTTTGATAAATGCGATACTCGAAAGTGAGTTTGTTGGTTACCTCTTGATGTCATAACAACTATACGGATTTGAATGAAACTTGGCGACCAAATAGACTATTTATTTCCTAGATTAGGACATGGCATCTTTTGGTCCCGGGAATATGTTGCCCTGGAACAACTTTCGGCTTCCATGCTGGCAAAGTCGCTGGCAGAAGCTAGCTTATAAAAAAGTTGCATTTGGTTAAATAAGAAATAAAGTACCTGACTGAATAGGTTTGCTATTTTGCTATGATTCGTACACAAACCCTGCAGAATAATCTAAGATATTAACGCCATGATTACAAAAAACCTGTTATTTTAACTTGTAATAATAATATGTACTATCATGCTTGAATTGCTTCCCTCAGAGACAAATTTAAAGAGATTAATATTATGACTGTGCCTTCCCAGTATATCTATGAAAACCTCTTGTATGCACATAAAAATATTAATCTGTTTAAAAAATACAGTGATATCCATAACATAAATACTAGGAACAAACACAATTATGTCGTTCCTAAAACCAGGCTCAAAAAAATAGGTGGTTCGTTTCGATGCCAATGTATACATTTTTATAATAAACTTCCTAGCCCTATTCAAGAACTAAGCAGAAATAAATTCAAATCATTTATAAAACGTAAGCTATGCCAGAAAGCTTTTTATACAGTTAAAGATTATCTTGAGGATAAGAAGGCTTGGGATTGAGCTGCTTCAGTTTTGTACACGGCCCAATGTTTTAATGTTTTTCTGTTTTGTTCTCTTTTTTGCGCTTTTTGTTTATATTTATACAGTTTGACATTTTCATTTATTTTTGACATGAATGTTTACTTTTTAAAGTATTCTTTTTATTTTATTACATTTTTTTTTATTTTGACATGAATACTTACTTTGTAAAGTATCATATTTTTTTTTTTATTATTTTATATCAATATCTCATTTTGACATGAATACTGACTTTGTAAAGTATCATATTTTTTTTATTTTAAATTTTAATTTTATTCCCTATTGTGAATGTGAGGACTATATGGGTTATTATTAGCTTTTTCCTCTTCAAGTATTTTTTTTTAACGTTGTCTGGCTGTTTGAGTATTTTTTGTGGCCTACCCAAATGTCCTTTCATTGGCATTGTTCGTCGAGTTGTTGAGCTCCTTATTGATTCTGAGTTGAGCTAATCGACTCTGACCAAGGCTTGCACTGACTGGACAGGTCCACTCAAAACGGTGTGGTTCCTTCTTAAAAAGACCACTTCAGACACTGATCTGCATGGTCCTCATATAACGTATTGTGAATATGGGGACCATTTAGATCGCTACGTCAGGGGTTCATTCATGTTAGTCTGGCGGTTTGAGTTCTTTAGGTGGCCTACCCAAATGTCCTTACTTTGGTATTGTTCGTCAAATCGTTGAGCTCCTTAAAGTTCTAAGTTTGAGCTATACGATAACTGACAAATGCTTGCACTGTTTGGACAGGTCCACTCAAATCTGTGTGGTACTTTCCTCAAAAGACCACTTCAGACACCAACCTACATGGTTCTCATATGATTTGACCAGTACAATTGTATGGACTTCAAAAGAGACCTTGACCTCTGAGTTTGTTTCGGTGTTTCTTCTCAGGGTAGTCAGCTAGGAAACACCGGCCTCATCTAGTTTTATAACGGCCAAAAAAAAAGATTGTTTTTACAACCTACTTACAAAAATAAATCATTTATCATTTATCATTATCATTAATCAGTATCTTACTGGTATAGCCATAATTATAAATCTAATAGGAATTAGCATCGATAGGACCCATTGCCAATTGATTTCCACTACATAGGTTGTCTGCAATTTCCATTCTATTCACTCATATTGGAAAGGAATACCAAATGACTGCAGGGAATCTTACCTTATACACATTAGGATTCCTCTTCGGATCAGTCAACACATCGAACGCGGTGTACAAGTCGTTGAGCATCCTGACGATTTTCATAGCGCCCTTATGGTCGGTGTGCCTGGCGCAGTAGTTGGCGAACCCCACGATGCCGCTGAAGAGGAGAGTGACGGTGTCGTACCGACGCGCCGGGACCGGCCGCTGGTGACGGAGCTCGGTGGCCACGCTGATTGGCAGGACTGAGTAGAGGAGCCTGAAAATCGAGTAATGAGGTTCAAAACTCAAAAAAACTCAAAACGTTTATTTCAATTAGGCCATTAACGGCACTTTTGAACGTCATCAATAAAAAATATCATAAATTAAGTGACTCTAGCGTCCGTTTCGCAAAGGTAGATTCTTATGGAGAAGAAACTCCATAGTTACTCTTTTCAAAACAATGTTTTACAATATTTGGTAATACAATAAATACTTCATATATGTGAGGACGATGCACCAAGTATACTAGTTATAGAACAGAGTATTACCAGCAGAGGTAAACTTCTAAATATCTCATGCCCATGGTACTCACATATTTACAAATATTGAAATAATAAAAAGAAAAAAAAAGTACAAGACACAAAAATGTGTTTGAAATTAATCTTCATAGTCGAACACTCTTGTCAGAGCGCTTGTGGTTGCGCAAACGAAGAACATGGAGGGATGTTCGTTGAGTCGTAGACTTTCTACAGGACTGCTTTCTCAGCGATGTGTTTCCATGTCTGCCGGTTGGACACTTTGCAAGTACACATTAGCTCTTAGATCAGGTCAGACCAGCCAGTTGGTGAAAATGAATTCAAATAATATATTGATATTTTACGCACGAAAGCAGGGTAATCTTATACAATACCAATGACTGCAAAAAAAGTGCTATTTTTCCTAGGATACAAACATAAAATATTTTATTTAAACTTTAACATGATTGTAAACTGCAGTTTTTGGCTTCATTTGGTGATAATTTTATCTAATATCGTAATAAATTGATTTTGGCGAAACATTTCAAAATCTACTCACTTATTTAATCTAAAAAAAGATCTAGGAGAATGGAAACACATGGAATCATTTGTACTTGTCTACACTACCATAAATGATTCCATGTGTTATAACTTCGCAGAATTTCATCAAGTAGCGAGACTTTTTTTTTTAAATCAACCAGTTCATTTCCTGGATAGGAATTCCGATTTTTCAAAAACCAATGATGGACTTTTAGTTTTCTACAAATTTGGACTCGAGACTTCTTTGGCTTTTTTTTGGTTTTTCTCATAGTTTTACGCACGCTTGAATAAATGCTGCCTCAAACTGGCCATTTAAAGAAATTGGACCTTCACAAATACCTGTCAGTCTTCTGTTTCTCGGAGTCCAGCTCGCGGAAGGTCTGCTGAAGCTTATCAGTGAGTACCTCTAGGTTCTGAGTCAGCTTGTAGTCTGCCTCAAACTGTTCTGACATCAGGACTAAGTCGCGAGTCGCATCATGGAGAGGAATGTCGGCGATGCAGAGGCCTCGGCTGGTTGATAAATAGTTAATTATAAAAATGTTAATGGAAGTACGAAAATCAAATCTGTAAAACTGTGGGATCTTACAACTAAATTTCAGGCAGGAGAAATTAGGAAGGTGTCTGAAAAATCTCGTTAGCTCGAATGTTAATGAATTGCTAATAAGTTTAGAAAAAGATGAACTTTTACATGGTTGACGAATCATTTAAGGTGCCACTATAGAATTACCGAGTCAAATCATCCAAATTAGTCACGCTGGGGTAGCATTGAAAGACGACCACGTCTGTCTCAGGAATGTAAAGCATTTGTCCCTGAAACAGAAAAGTTAGAACATTAATAATTTTTATCGCATTGGAACAATACTGTCTCAAGTTCAAGATCTCTTTGAGTCTTTCAAACCTACTACTATATACTATACCTTCAGACGTAAAGAAGCAATATCCTCATCGGGAGCTGTGACAGTCATCTCCTCTGGCTTCGTCTTCAACACATATACTGTGTTGATATGAGCGAGAACGTTGGCGAACGTCATCTCCAGGTGAGGCCGCACCTGTAATAAAATGAAAAGCATTATTAGTAGAGGGTAGTAATATTATTAGTAAGTACTGGGGGGGGTTGTGGTAAAACACAGCACAACAGCTACATAGTTTTATCTCCGACCTTAAGCAGCGCTAGCTGAGACTCCTTCTTTATGGATGGGAAATCGTCAAATGACTTCGGGAGGAAGTTTCAGACTCTTTCAGACCAAAACTCAGCCGTGTGTACTGTGCGTTCCAGGACAGAGGTGACTCTTTTGAGCAAATTCCGTAACCCTAGCAGGCACTGACCCTATGACACCCCGTCTTCCTTGCTGACAGCTCTTTGAGGTGCGCGTGGAACACGACGCGCCGTCGCTCCGTGCCTGGTTGTTATTGGACAGCGAGCTACTCAACGCTCGCCTCCTCTTTCTCTAGTATTACTGCACCTCGACGAGGATACGGTGTTGCTCCGCCTGAGCAGGGTATTCCTCAAAGAGGGGACGTATCTTCAAAATTGCGGCATGCCCAGCGCTGAGTTTCGACAGTCGCTTTTTCCATACCAATATGAAATCATGATATACCCTGCTGGAGCTCTGTTACCACGCATCGATTGGCGGTGACAAACTGAGACTCCTGCGTGCCTCGAAAAGCACGTTAAGCCTCGGTACGATGGTTCTGGCTGTCATTACCAGATCTTTGACAGTCGTTACGGATATTCGGAAACCATAAAATACAAAACCATTTTTTACCAAAGGTTACCGCATTACCCAGTGACTGGGTTGTGAAGCTTAATTGGTAATTACATTCTTAGGGCGGGTTATTTCAAACGGTTGTTTAACGTAACATATATACGTCAAAAAGTAGCGGATGCGGAAAATGTTTAACGTTCGTTAAATGTAAAGCGTTGATTTACAGCAAAAAAAAACTGGCTGTCATCAAATCAATTTTTGCATGGTTTGAATCGTCAAGCGATACAAAAAATTATTTGTTTCAGTTGTACGCACGCGTAAACATAAAAAATGGCGCTAACTATCGAGTTAGTGCCATTTTTTATGTTTACGCGTGCGTGCAATTGTCAGTGAAACAACTCGCTCTCAATGTATCATACCGTGTCCAGCACATCAGTGATCTTGCACCCCTGTCTGGTGACCCTGGGCATCAGACGAGAGACAGTACGTCCAGCTTGCACTATGTTCAGCTCCCGATCGAACATTAGGTGGAACGGAAAGACGCGGCAGAATGTTGCTGGACTCACTTTGGGCTCTGGAAGATGTTGAGAACGACTTTCAATTGTTACGGAAATAAGTTCGTGATGTAGTTCGGTGAAGAAGCTGCACTGCTTTTAATGAAGAAATTCATTTGATACAGCAATGTCGACTACGGTTTTTAATAATTTTATGATTTTCTGTGTGTTCTAAATAAGGAAGCAGGAAAAGAACATTCGTTGGTCATAAGGACTAAATTCCGAAAAACAATGACTACTTAAATATTTCAGCAGATAAACCATAAAATCATATCAGCTGCTTTTGCAGTGTTGGATTGATAATGTGGTAATTCAATAATATGAGAAGCAGACATGTTAGACTAAACTCTACCTTATGTGCATTAGCCAAAAGATTCATTGTGCATTACTCTCACTGGCTTCTCGAAATGGAATGTGACCAATGAATCTGCTGTATTGTTGTAACAATGGTATGGCGAGATTCTTACCAAGAGACAAAGTTTCAATCTCAGCCATCTCTGGGGCACACACTCGTCCAGAAGTCGATGTCTCAGTAATGAGGAACTGCACGTGATCGCATTCTTCCTTCGTTTTCAAAATCTCCACCTTAACTTCAGTGTCGTGAAGCTTGCTTGCCACAGTCTGTAAAAGGATTTGTTTCATTCAAAATCTAGGCTACACTTAATTCATCTTTTAGAAAAGAATCTATCTATATCTTTTTTTCAATAAAGAATATTCTATTCGTCTTTTAATTTTGTCAACCGAGTAGGTACCGTGTAATGAGAACGTATTTTTAGGTGTTTCTTTTAAGAAAGAGAATTTTAGTTTCCTAATGTGTTCTTCTGCTAATCGAAGACCTGTTTAAAATTCTTTTCCGTTTCAGGATCTATTTAGTATGTGACAATGTTAGGAGACAGGCAATAGGCGACGAACCGACAATTTGATAATTATTTACTTAATAAAGATTATCACTGAAAAATTTATCATAGTGGAAAGTCTACAAATACTTAATGTCGACTTGTCATGATAATTTAGTTATTTTAGGGTATATTTATCGATTTGGAGTATAGTTTTTCTTCAAATTTAATTGCAATTGAAGCCTTCTTAAATGTTTCCTTACTTAATAAAAAAAATCAGTTAAGACGGCTCTATTGCATATGCAGCGTATCCAGTTTTTGATTCTCGTAGGAATAATCCTATATGATACGGATAGTCATAACATTATCCGTATCTTTGATTTGACGAAAAAGACCGTAGAATTTCATTGAAAGTCGAAATCACAATTTCAATCGTGACCTCCTGTAAGCAAAATCAACTACAGTTAGTTAAGCCTTTTTAACCGTAAATGTTGACGATCAAAAGTGTCCTTTTACGGCCGAACCCAATAACCGATCTATCACATACTGGAGCTAGAAAAACAAATGAAACAACAGAAAAATTATATAGGTTTTCTGTTGTTTCATTTGTTTTTCTATCTCCAGTATGTGATAGATCGGTTATTGGGTTCGGTCGTAAATGGACTAACTGAAATAAAAATTTTGACTATGATTTTAAAAACGTACTCGCAATAGCAAACATTACTGACCTTCACAATACCTATGACAATATGCTCCAAGCCAGGCCTGTCAGAATAGTAGTGCAGTACTAAAGCTCCGTCTTCTGGCCGCTCAGTGCATCGGAAGGAAGGAGATCGCATGCCAGGGTACAAGGTACCCAGGTGGTCGTGGAGACCATCCAAGTTCTGAACAAAAAAAAAAAATTAAAGTACTTCACGATGGACCTAAAGGTCAGTTGGGCAATATAATAATTGGAATTGGGCAGGAAGAGGTTTAAGAATATGAAATCAATCTATACTGAAAATAATAAGGGGTACTCTGGGTGATTGGAATATGTTATAAGAGACAAAAACACCAAAGAAAATCACAAAAAAAATATTGCTCGATAAAGTCTTGTTGCTGTTGTTTGTTGCTGGAAAACGTAGCGTAAATGGCTTTCAAGTTACTTACATTTTATTTCAAAAAGGTGCTTATGTTCTGGAAGTAAAATTTGTAGTTATAACAAACAAAAAAGTCGAAAATCACACAACAGCCCTGGCTTATAGGCGGCAATAACACAGCGCACACAAAGTAGCGCCTCATGTGGATTCGACCGCAAACTTTTATTGACGAGTGGTCAGTAAGAATACTTAATTCCTTTAAAGAACAAGATTTAAAAAAAAACATAATTTAATGGACTAAGATAAATGTCAAGAGTAATGGTATTAAAATAATGACGGTATTTTGGTGAAACGAATTAGTTCCAAATCATGCTCATAGATGGCGCTAATTTCAATATGCCAAACTTGACAAGTATTGATCTTTGTTCATTTCACCAACATTGTCATACAGGCTACTTAGTTAAGCAACGCTTTAAAGTCGCTATCTGTCAAACATTTTGGAAAATGAGGTTTGACAGATAGCGTCTGATATGAAGAGGCACGTTGCTTGCTTTAAAATCAAGTAGAATTGACCTTCTGAACATGAACTAAATCGAATAGGAATAAAGTGGTGTCTGCAGACTTCATTTTTATATATTAAGACCGCCACAGGCAAAACAGGTCCGATTAAGCAGAAGACCATCCATGTCCTGCGTGAGATCACTCATACAAAGTATAACGAAGCATAGAAAGTACCTGCAAGAAATCTCTGGGCGTAGCTCCTAGAACTTGCAAAATCTTATCATATCCAGAATCTTGGCAGAACTCGAAGAAAGTCTTCCCGAACAGCTCCAAGATTGCATCAGCTGGAATTTCTGGAATATAAGAAACATGCTGATTTAAATACTTGATAAACCGATTTTATCATAATTAATAATTTTCATGTACTTGTTGACAACGATTGAAATCCGAGTTTCTTATCACTTTTGTCTCCGATTTTCATGATTTTTCATTGGAACTATCTAAGATATAGGTAGTAAATTCATTATTGTACTTCTTGTTGTAAATCTGTTACGAGTTTGCAAAATTTTAATCTACTTTTCAAGCTGATTGATGCAGTTGGTGGCTTTTAACCAACTTTTGAAGATTTAGTTCAATCATAAATTTGATGCCACTTATTTCATTAGACTGCTTGAAATATTACTGGTTTGTAACTTTTTGTTGTTTTTTGCGGTTCAGTTTTTTCCATGTCATTTGCGGGGTGGAAAGGAATGTCAGAATCTGACTCACCCAATCCCATCCGTGTTCATCCTAATGCCCTTTGTGTTCCAAGGCCACGGTGACTCTTTCGAACAATAGCCCCAGTATGCCCCATTTGTGGCTCACCGTCCGATAGCAACCAGGCCCGAGTCGACGGCGCGTCGTATTCCACGCGCGCCTCAAAGAGCCGTCAGCATCGAAGACGGGGCCCCACAGGGTTAGGGTTGCGGAATTTCTTCGAAAGAGTCACCGCAGCCCGGGAACGCAAAGAGCACAAGAAGGAACACTTGTGGGTTTTAGTCAGTAAGAGTCTGACACTCCCTTCCGCTCCGCCCAGAGCGGGAGAAGTCATTTGATGATTTCCTATACAAAAAAAAGTATGCCCCATTTCATAAAATGTCTAATAAGGCCTCTGCGAATTCATTTTGGCCCATTGTATGCTTACCAAAGGGTCACGAGATTCCTTTACCTAAATAAAAAACGTGCTTCATAGATGCAACAGATTACTTACGCAACACTTCAACGGCAGCAGTGATCAGATGATAAGTAATCTCGTCTTCGTATATCTGTCGCACAAGGAAGCTGCCTTCCATTGCGACATCCGCCTTCTTCCTGTAAAATGTAATCATTGTAATCTATACGTTATCCTAATAAATTTAACAAATCACGGAAGTTCTCCTCTTGTTTTTTTGTATCTCCAGTCTTAGTAGATTCTTTGTCGTCACAAGCAAATCCTACTAGTATTATAAATGCAATTTTTTTTAAGTATGGATGGATGAGTGTTTTTTACTCTTTCACGTAAAAACTACTGAATTGATCTTAATGAAATTTGGCATAGAGGGAAGATAATAGTCTGGAATAACATATAAGATACTTTTTATCCTGGGAGTATGTTCCATTGGGATAATTTTCGACATTCACGCGGGCGGAGCTGCGGGCGGAGCTGCGGGCGACAGCTAGTAATTCATAAGCATGCTGTTTGTGACACTAACTTTTTTTTGGGACAAGCTTGATACACTTTTCCCAATCATTGTTACTTCTGAAGGCTATGATTAATAGTAGCGTCTACCAGAAAAAAAAAGTAAAGCTCGACAAGCCTCGGAGAAACTATCGAACATTCTTGAATAACGAAATTAAACCGAATCATCTGGTTTCTAGGAAAAAAAATACTGCCGCCTTACAGTTTAAATGCAATTCAACATTTTTTTCTTTTCTGAAAAATAAATCTACAGTTCCAGCAGCTAACACAGGGTTGACAAGTTTTTTCCTTTTTTTCCTGTTTTCCTTTCTAGAAACTTTTCGAGTTACAAGTTTTAATTCAGGAATACCGATACCTATCCTTTTCACAAAAATTATATGTTCGGTTACCAGTCTAACCAGATGCAGCTGATTACTAGTATTACACATGGAACATGGACTGTCAGTCTGATTTTCACAACACAGTATCTGAGTAACACGATACTCTTGCCAAGCCACCTGGCTTGGCGTAAGATTTCATGGCCACTGATTATATAACTGTAATAACATTCGGAGATCTAAAATTGACAACCGGGACCAACAGCTTAACGTGGTTTTCGAGCCAAGTTGGGTCGATCGGCAAGGCTGTTATTATTTAGTCAAGAGTTCTGGTGCAGTTGCATGAACAGCAATAAGTCTGCATTTAAACTTAGTACTGTCAACAATTAGTACGTGTAGGCAATCGCGATAAGGCAGATTGCTACCTGTCTTAGATAAAAACATTTCCAACTTACTTGATAGTCTCCCATGTTTCTTCGTTAAAAGTTTTCGTGACAAGCAACTCGAGAGCATAATTCACAAACCCGTACTGGAAATAGACCACAGTATTCAAATTATTATTTAATGCTATGATTTGAATATTATTCAGAATGTTTGTTTTGTAACTTACCATGCTGGGGCTTTATTTATCGCTCTCTGTAACAAAAGTAATAGAATTTGTTTAAATGGCATATTAAATAATTTCTAAACTTAATACATATTCATATAAAATTATGTACCAGAAGCAACCGGCCTGCCCCGACGTGGTACGGCTAATGCTTAGGCAATCGTTATAGTTATAGCTAATCTATACTAATATTATAAAGCTGAAGAGTTTGTTTGTTTGTTTGAACGCGCTAATCTCAGGAACTACTGGTTCGAATTGAAAAATTCTTTTTGGTTTGAATAGACCATTTATCGAGGAAGGCTTTAGGCTATATATCATCACGCTTAAGTCAATAGGAGCAGAGCAGCGATAAAGAATGTTTTAAAATCGGGGATTCCACGGGGACGAAGTCGCGGACAGCAGCTAGTAGTATATTAAAAGTAATACTGACCAGAGGCTCTAGTCAAAGAGCTAGAGCCTCTGGTATGCAAGCAAGAATATCCAGGAAGCCCAAGTCGGGTAAAATGGCGTGCATTGAGGGAGAGGATGACATGAAGGAGAAAGTTAAAGACGATGCTCATAAATTACTATTTTTGAAATGGTGTTTCAATCAAAGAAAAATTAATAGGCAACACGATCTCAAGAAAATGTCTAAATCTGTGTCATGTCATTGCCGTCACGCAGTGATACGCTGGCGATATTGTATACTCGACTCGGGGAGATTACACTAATAACGGTAGCAGAGCGGTCTCAGCTATACTCTCGCTCGTGGAGGTGGGGCCCAAGTGAATATATTCTTTTCATTACCCATAAATAATCATAGAAAACGATCCAGAACGTAAAAAGCATGAAAATAAAATATTTAAAAAGAAAACTGAACATTAGGCATAAAACACATTTTCTTGAGTTCAAGCGGTTTTTGTTTTATTTTCTTCCCTACACTGGAATCAGAATAGGAGGAGTTATTCTTTCATTTTTATTTTCTTTCATATTTTACTAGCTGACCCAGCAAACGTTGTTTTGCCATATAAAGTAAAAACAATATTTATGGAAAATGATTCATCTTTCATAATTATGTATTCGTTGAGTTTGTTAAGAAAGCACTTCCAGCCTTATTCTATGAAGGCGACCTTTCTAGATTTTATTAATCTTTTGTTTTGGTTGCTAGGTTACACTCTTGTTAATTTTGAATTATCTACAACGCACTAAATATATTTCACCTAAAACCATTTTCCACTGCGTTTACTTTAATAGAGTTTTCATTGTTTTTAAGATGTATTCTGCTATTCGGGGCGGAGACAAATCCAACGAATCAAAAACCAAGAAAATTGGTCCAGCAGATCTCGAGTTATAAGTGTTGTAACAAACCCGACTTTGTTTTATATATATAGATATAGATATAGAATATAGATATAGATATAGATGAACGATGACGGGTACTTTGTAAAAGTTAATGGTAGCCGTAAATGTTGTATGTAGTTTTCTGTTGGGTTATGATCTTCATCTCTGCAAATGTACCTATTTGCAGATGAAGATCATGGAAACATAACATAGCAAAAGAGAGCGAATTATACTCATTTTTAAGCAATGATTGCATTCGCATTTCAGACGCAATCCTTCAAAAAATATTGGAAAATTGAGGCTTTTTTGGCAGATTGCGAAAGAGAACGTTACTTAAAAGTTAGTATGTATAATTATTATTGATCCTCTAGATAGTGAATTCCGAATAAGCATAAAAATAGCCTGAACTGCTTCAAGAAAAGGATGCTACGGCAGTGCCGCTTCTTTTTGCTCGACATAGCGGGGCACTGCCGTGCCTCCAGATTTTCGCCAATAATGTTTAAATCCAATAGGAATTAAACATTACTTACTTGAATGAGAATAGGAGGATTTATTCTCATTCAAGTGTGGGAAAGAAAGTTGACAAAAACTGCCATAGAGAGATCGCTCGAAGAAAATGAGTTTTATGCCCAATGAAGTGTAAGCCGTTCACTCTGTAAATGTTAAATTAAAGTAACTAGAATTATTATTGGCCACGCCAAGTTGGGACGACCAGAAGGACACACGAAGATCTTATTCATGAAATGAAGTCTTTAACAAAGGCCGGATTCGTACCTAGTATTCGCAACTGGCGTGTGTTTTTCGTCTTTGATTATATGAATGAATTTAAACGAAGCAAAAGGAGTATGTAATGTAACGGGCGTTCTGTAGTGTTTGCCTACTCCAATATGAAAAGACATGAGTTTATGATCATATGTATGTGTAGATACAAATAATTAAATTTATCTCTAAAGTCCCGGAGAATGTGATGGTAAAGGTAAAAGAAAAAGGTGAAGAACGTGTAAGAAATAATACAGAACGCCTTCAACTTCTTTCGAACAAATTCCGCAACCAACGCCTTCAACTTAACAATATAGTTTGCTACTATGTCTATTTTGTATGTTCACTAAATCACTGGACCATTTGATACTAGATGGCAGCACCATCACCCCATTCCAAAGTCTATTACTCATCTATTACACACTAGATGGCGCTGTATTGCGCATGTATTTCAAGGAAACTAATAAAATATTCGAAGACTAGTCGATGTACATACGTTACACCAGGAATTAGAACCTTATCTAACAAAAAAAGATATTTAACAAAAACAAGTCAGATTTTTATGTTGACGTTTATCTGTATTTAATAAATTAACTAAACACAGAGGCAATACATTCTATATGATATCTATCAATATTGAAATAGGTAACAGAATTAAAATGAAAAGAAAGAAAAAAACAGAAACTCGATTTAATTGACTGCATAAACAATAACAATGAAAATTAACAACTTGCCGCAAACATTGAATAAAAAACCAAATTCCTTCATTAAAATAACATTGAGGCAAAATTCGTATCACAAAAAAGAACTTACCTTTTCAAATCCGAAAGTTGGTAACAAATTCACAACGTTCACAAAGTCGATCGTATCGAAGCCATATAAATTAAATACGTGATGTTTGTTTTTGTTTTAGGCCGACGTAGCACCCTCCCACATAACTGAACGCGCCAAGCGACTGGCGGCAACTGACGTGTGGCTGTCATTGGCTGAACGACTGACGCGTAATTACGGACAAAATTAAGAAAATATCACCAAAAAGTTCATGATTTAAGTTTGGAATGCATATAAAAATATTTTCTGGTATTTTTTAACACTAAATTGATGCTGTAACTCGTATAAACTGTTAGAAAGCTGATTTAACATTCAGCCGTCTAGTGGCGTTTTCCGGAACTGATATAGTTACACCATTCGACAATGGATGGCGCTAGTAGTCGTTACGTGAGTGAACTTCTCGGACTTGACAATATAATTGTACGTATTATTATATTATATCACTAGCATTTGCTCATCACTGCGCCCACATCAAAATTAATAATTCACTATCCCAAGGGAATCGCTTGAAAAGAGAAAATGAAATGGCAAAGGAATGTCCTTGAAGTGGTTTTAATTCATGTAGGTCATACTATTGTATAATGAATAGCCGTGAAATGCTAAAAATAGGAGGCGTGGAGCCCAATGTGATTTATTACCTTTTTATATTATAATTGTAATGGGATTGTATATTAATAATATATGTATATGTGACTCAGTTCATGTTAGGGACGTACGTTGGAATTTGGTGATTGTATTGCCTACTATAAAATACAATAAGGTGTAAGTAAATATGTACAGTGCATCACATTTTATACGAAAACCCTAAAATAGAAGTACGTATAGCTAAATGTTGTTCTTCTTCTTATACATATATATGTATACTCTCGTATTGAGACTATGCAAACATCGTCTGGTGAGAATATCACCCTTCACCAGGATTGGTAGTGGCGCTGTCTGCCTTGGTAGCACTGGTGGACTTGTCAAGCATGGAGGTCAGATATGCAGTCTCAAAGTCAGATAGGCAGCCAACCATAAAATACTAGTTCCTACTCCACTGCTTCTGGTTAGTCAGGAAGCTGACCGAAATAAAGTCGAGAATAAGCTAAGGAGATTGTAGCTGTTTATTTATTTTTATTATAACCGGCCTTCGTCTTAAAAAATATCTGTTTCAAATTAAGAACGAAGTCTCGGTTGGTGTCGGTTGTCTCAAAAATGGAATTCGATCTTTGAAATGTTGGTATATCTTTATTGTTTTTCATGCTTTAATATCCCAAATGAATGCTACAGCTTTCACTACCCACTGAAACAATAACAAACCCTCACTCACACAGAACGGAACTAATTCGTAAATAAGGGTGGGTGATATTAATCCATTTGTGTAATTACTAGCCAAGCCCTCATGTTGTGTCAAATCAGTGGGCAAGGCTCGCGTGTGTCGACTTTTGGTGCCAATTTTATACTTATTAGTTTATGGTAGAGATGGGTTGTAACAGGTAAAACTCGATACCTGTTACCACTGTTACTGTTACATAAAAATAACAGATCCAAATATCTGTTATTAAATAACAGGCTGTTATTTTTTAATAAATAATACTATTTCTGTCAATACATACTAACTATGAAAAATCTCTCAGAATACTTGATTTTTATATACTAACCAGCATGTAAAAAATCAGAGACTACGAAATTTTTAAAATTGCGATTCACCACTTTCGTTCTAATAAAATTAACTTTCAATATTCACCACTTTCGTTCTAATAAAATTAACTTTCAATATTCACCACTTTCGTTCTAATAAAATTAACTTTCAGTATTCACCACTTTCGTTCTAATAAAATTAACTTTCAATTGAATATCATTTTTAATACAACTTTAATTAAAGTCGCAATAAATGAAACATTTTGCAACCAATCCCGTCAAATATCAAACCAAAGACAATAAGGGAGTCCTAACACAATCAATGGAATGGTTTCGCAAATCTAAAATAAAATATTAAAAAATAAATACTTAATACTATTTCTCTCAAACTTATCAACTATGAAAAATTACTCTCAATATACTTGATTTACATACTGGTTGCTAAAAATCCCTGGTAAGTTTTATTAAACCAAATTATTTACATACTATTAAAGATATATACGATTGTACTATCAATATGTCACTTATTTCATGCTATTTCAATTCAATTCTCTACTGCAATCGCGTTGCATTTCGTTAGCAAGCTTAAAACAATTTACTAGAATATGGACCCATTTTTAAAAAACTGAATCTCAAAATGCCGTGCAGCCAGGAAGAAAATAAATTATACTTTTTTTTTACAATGGTCACTGGCCAGTAACAGGTAGGTAATAGGGCTAAATTTAGGAGTCACTTTTTCATAACTAATTGTTCTTGTGAGACCACCAACTATATTTCAGGGTTTTAATAAATACTAGGTGCTTCTCTTTTTAGCGTAGTTTAACCGCTGTAGTAAGAGTGAGACACACCTATTATTTAAAAATAGATACTAGCTTTGTTTCTTTTCAACAAATGTCATTCTGTAATGAGAAAAAGAGAGAACGAGATTGAATGTGTATCACAGTAACAGCCGTACGTAGTAACATTTGAATGTGATAACAATAACAGCTTGTATGTGTGGGGACTGGTATAACAGTAACAGCCGTGGTAACAGTGTTTCAGTGTCTGTTATTAAAATAACAGATAAAATAAGTTGTTAGGAGCAATTGTTATCTGTTATTTGTAAATATCTGTTACTTCTATCTGTTACGATAAATATGCCTCACTCCTAGTTTATGGAATTAACTTGCCCTTAATTGAGTGCTAATTTTATGTTAATGTGGTAGAATGTGAAGTAAATAAGGCAATTAGATGAGGCCATTGTCTAATTGGTACAATTCACTAGCTCCGAGTGGTTTTATCCGTAGTCAACGCAGGCAATATTAAAAAGTAGCTGTATTTCGTTACATGCGTTTTTATATTAATTCTTAGCTTGATTAATTGATAGGTTGTCAAATAAAAGCCGATTAAAAAAATAAAACTCCCCCATTGTCACCATACAGTAGCCTCCAGCGCAAACAAGGTTTTAGAAAATATAGGCGCAATGCGAAAATACGACATCGCTTTGTCTTACTATGTTTCTAAAAAAAAGAAGGACAATTTTTCATTCTTCTTATATTATTCGTCTGTGTGTATAAAGATAATAATAAACATTATACGTAAAGGTTTGTCGCACTATCGTATTGGGTCTGCCTGCGAGAAGATCCAGAAACCAATACATAGGTAAACATTTTAATCGATGCGACAGACGTTTGCCGTAACTAAAAAAAACCGGTGAAGTGCGAGGCCGACTCTGTGAACATTTGAAGCGTCTCTCTGTTGCTATTATTAAAATTAAGCGAAAAATGCCAAAAAAAGACAAGTTTCTAACAGGGGATTCCCCTTTTAATAGGGTTCCGTTGGTTTTTGTTTCAATTCAAGATCACAAAAATCGAATTCAAATAAAGTCTTTAAAAATAACATGATGAAGAACACTTATGTATTAAAATTACACTATGTACAACGATAGTCAAATATATGTTCATTATTTACACCAATTTATACCACGTACGCTGTGATGGGTACGTTTAGTTGGTGGCTGGTGGTTTGGCTAGTGGAAGCTGGGGTGCAACAATAAAAAGTGAAAAAAAAAAAAACTTTAAAAAACAAATACAACCAACTTCTAAACAAAAAAAGTTTAAAATAACTTTAATTTTCGGAAGTCGGTGTTCAAAACACGAAGAAACAATAAAAAAGACCGAGTTCCGAAATTAAAGTTATGTAATAATTTTTCTGCTTTTTTTGTTTAGAAATCCGTTGTATTTTTTTGTGTAATGTTTTTTTTTTTCATGTTCAAATGGCAGCCGGGACCAACAACTTGACGTGTATTCCGAGACACGTAGAAAATTGGTCTGTAATATATGGTCACCCATTCATGGGAAGACTACGGCAAGCTGAGTTTAAACTCGAAGGTCGATCCTTGTTGTAACCACGAGCTCCTGGTATTATTTAGATTTCATTGCTGTTTTTATATAGCCACGATATGGCAACCGTAGCATTGAAGCGAAATATGTACATTGATTACAAAAATTACATTTCGGACACCAGAAATATTCACATAATCGTATTATCTATTCATGTTGACAAACGGTTTAATCGGCTGAATTTGTAACAAACCGCGAAACCCACATGACATTTTACTTAATTGATCAATTGTTGTTAATTTTAAATACTGTTTCAAAATTAACGTGATTTGGAAAATGGGATTGGCGCAAGCTTTAATTTAGTTTTGCATTTTTTATGTTTATTTCTTGGAATCTTGGAAGGCCTGCCAGCGCGCCACCTGGTATCGGTTCAGAGGGTCATGACCACTTGGCTGATCCGAGGATACCGCTGTCTCTGGCGAGGTGGCGAGCCTCTTTGCCGGACTACTGCCGTGAGATCAGGATGCGAGAGCTCTCGTGCACGTTTACACGTTGTGCGTCGAGGCGCTACGCCGGGGTGAAACTCGGCTGTCGCGACAAATAGCTAAGCAGTAATTTCGTCGAGATCTCAGGGAGGTATGGAGACAGTGACTGTCGAAACCCACCGCTGGGCACGCAACCATTGCGGCGATAAGTCCCCTCTTTGAGGAGTGGTTGGAGAGACGCCACGGCGTCCTCACCTTCTGCCCGACACAGGTGCTCACTGGCCACGGCTGTTTCGGGAGGTTTGTTTTGGATCCAGCAGAAGGACACGTCCGGCTGTCAAAACTGTGTGGATCGCCCGGAGGACACGGTGGATGTCTGCCCTGCTCGGGCGGAGCAACGCCGTGTCCTCGTCGAGTCGATCGGCGGCGGCGAAAAAAAGTACTTGGAAGTTAACATTTTACAACACGGCTTTTTTTTAGTTTTACCTTAACGGGTTTATTTTTTAGTTTTACCTTAGCGGGTTTATTTTTTAGTTTTACCTTAACAGTTTCATTTGTTGATATAATCTATTACAACTTATTTGTAATTAAAACTATAGCGTTCGCTATTTTACAGAGCCGGATTACGAGTATATTATATCCCGCTTACGATTACGAATTATTTTTTAACAAAGTTTTGTTTTAATTTGTTGCTTATCTTTCTAAATCAATGGACCTTTCACGCAAAAAGTGTCCGGGTTTAATGATGGATGCCAAACTCTGTCGCCAGCATTTGTCCAAACCAGGAAAAATCCGGGGAAACCCGGACGGATAGTAACCTTACCCAGCTGTGGATTAAGAGTACACTGATATATATGGCCCACTGCACATAAAGAATACTGAATTTGTTCATTTTCATTTAGATTTTTTTATTCATAATAAAGATGGACTCCAAAATTTCAAACATGATAAAACTGTGAAACCTTTCCTTCAAAAAACTCTAAAAAGGAAATTGTTGAAACTAGATTATGATTTCAGTCCGAAATTAGTTTCGCCGTGTATCTTAATAAATTAGTTTTTTACCGTCTTCCGTTTCCGCTGGAGGTATTATGTAAATATATTTTTTTCTTTATTAATTTATTTTTTGTGTTGCCCTACTTTAAGACTTGGCTCTTATTTTCCAGAGAGGCTTTATTTTTCACATTTCTTTTCACTGAAGTTTTTTCATATTATTGCTGTTGGCTACAAGTTAGGCTGGAAGTTATGGCATTCAAAGTAGGGTCAGCAATTTTCCTGTTTGACCCTTTGTTCAAAATAACCTTAACATAAAGGTCACAGGGCTATATTTACATTCTAAAATTACATTGTCTTAGCAACTTAATCCAACACGACAAAATTATCAAATTCATTTTGAAAGATTCTACTGACCCATAAGATAATGGTATGATAACCGTCAGTAGGATCTTTTGTAATTATTTTACTTGCAAAGCGCTTATCAAAAGGCCAAGCAACGTAATGCATTCACAAAACAAAGATCTAACTACACCTCCCACTCATACGTACAAAAAGTTTTAGTAAATTGTACTTTACATTTTACGTTAGTACGTACAATGTAAAGCACAATTACTAAAACTTTTATTGAGGTATTCTCAGCCAGAGTTTATTTTTCCGCTTTGGGCAGAGTGGAAGGAAGTGTCAGACTCTTCCTAAATAAAACCTAACAGCGTACCTAAAAATAACTTTTACGTTCCTGAGCCGCGTTACTCTTTCCATCGTCACTCCACCGTGCCTGAGTACGTCCTACACTACGTTTGCCAAGACGTGGTCTCCACTTTAGAACTCGTCTACCCCAACGGTTGTCGGTTCTACGACCAATATGGTCAGCCCACTGCCACTTCAGCATACTAATCCAGTGGGCTATATCGCTGATCTTGCTTCTCTGACGGATCACCTCATTTCTGATGCGATCCCTCAGAGACACACCATGCATAGCCCTTTCCATAGCCCGTTGAGGGACTTTGAGCTTTTGGACCATACGAGCCGTCAGTGTTCACGTTTCGGCTCCGTATTCCATACCATGCCTAATAAATTAGACTGGAGCAACCCTGCCAGGATAGCTACAGCCATGGGCTTTTAAGTCGAAAGTGAATAGGTGACTTGTAGGCAAGCGTGCACGATTGTTAATCACAACATCGTCTTTAAGTGAGAGTGTGAAAAACGCGAGCCTGTCAATAACAGAAATAAGTGTTACAATTTTCAACCCTATGTTCTTCTAATTATACCAAGTTTCATAGGCATTGTTCTGAAATGGTTATTTATACGAAAAAACTTTTAAAAGGGTTGCCATATTGTTGCTACATCGTGTCGGGCCTTGAACCTTATTTCTTAGAAAAACAGCAGCATTTCTTTTTTAAGTCACGTACCACACTAAACCTGTGGCTTCGTAGAACACTTACCCCTTAACTTCATCGTGGTTAAAATAACGACCACATTACCATACTTATTGTGGTCTGAGACCCTAACTAAAGCATAGCGTGACCGTAAAAGTTTCATTTCAGCGGTTAATTGCTTAAAATAAGTGGCTTTTTTAATTAAAGCCTTCACATGCTTTGAGGTCGTTTGAAACATTTTTTCAAAGACTAACTATTATTTTAAAGATGAAATATTGTTTCAAATTGGTAGTGTGAGGGTGACAATCATATATGATTTTGAGGGTGTTGGTGGCCGGGCCTGCGGATGGCAAGCTATGGGTGGCTCGCCCTCGCCGTCCGATAGCAAACAGATCTGGGTCGATGGCGTTTCGTATTCTACGCGCGCCTCAAAGTACTGTCAGCAAAGAAGACGGAGCCCCATAGGCTCAGTGCCTGCTAGGGTTGCGGAATTTGTTCGAAATAGTCACCGCGGCCCTGGAACGCAAAGGATACTAAGAGGTACACATTTGGGTTTTATTCAGTAAGTGTCTGTCACTGTGTCACTCCCTTTCGCTCCGTCCAAGTAGACCGTACCAGCTAGTTAGTTAGCTCTGAAAACACTTTTTACTTGCTACCCGCATCAAAGTTCTCTGCGGAATTCGATGTGGCTAGCCGCAACGAAACACCACAGGAATATTTAAAATATCTAGAGTTTAGAGTCGAGAATAATACTGAGCGGATTTAACCTAAATTGATGAGTTTTCTAGGAAATTGTGGCTGAGCAATAACAGCTTTACGGATCAATTTTCAAGGTGGAACATACCGAGATTCTGCCGTGCCTTTTTTTCTAGATGGGAAATCATCAAATGACTTCTCCCGCTCTGGGCGGAGCGGAAAACCCTGTCAGACTCCAGAGTGCCCTTTGCGTTCCAGGGCCGCGGTGACTCTTTGGAACAAATTCCGAAACCATTCCGCCGTGCCTTAGTTAGCTATTGGTGCCGGCTATCACTTGTAGATCTTTTTTGGTCATTACGGGAAGTCTGATGCCAAGAAATGAAACACATCTTGCCAAAGGATGTTGTGTAACCCAGTTACTGGATTGTGGAAGCCAGATAGGCAGTCGCTCCATATTAAATACTGAAACGTAAGGCAGATTGATTAATTGGTCAATCGCCGTTCAGATGCCTTGTTTTTCCAATGGGAATAGTGAGGTGTGCTCTATTACCGTTGTACACTTGTAAAGCGTTTAAATTTAATGCCTTTGTTTAGTTCGCTTTGCTTGGATTTGAATGTTACGAAAAGCTTTTCCTATGAATGAATAGACGTAATTAATATTTTAAAGTTCATAAATTAGGTCTTATTATTATTTTGATGGTACTGCTAAAGCCCAATCATAATTATAAATTACACAATAGGGTATTTCACTGAAAAAGTCTAATTAGTCCGTCAGATAAATTTCCAAAAAATAACGGACATGTTTTATTTTTAAATATGAAGAAGATCCAGTGCGTTGAAAACTTGCGTGACGTCACTACGTGCTACAATTTTGCTGCGTGCTTCATCTCTACACGTATATTTTTTTACAGTTTGGATAGTAATCATCAATTTTTAAATAATAATCATCAAATGACTTTTCGACTCAGAGGGGACTGGAAGGGAGTATCAGATTATTACTGACTAGCTGCTGCCCGCGACTTCGTCCCCGTGGAATCCCCGATTTTAAAACATTATTTATCGCTGCTCCGCTCCTATTGGCTTAAGCGTGATGATATATAGCCTAAAGCTTTCCTCGATAAATGGTCTATTTAACCCAAAAAGAATTTTTCAATTCGAACCAGTAGTTCCTGAGATTAGCGCGTTCAAACAAACAAACAAACAACCAAACAAACAAACTCTTCAGCTTTATAATATTAGTATAGATTAAAACCTATACGTGTTCTCCTATTATTCCATTCCATTCTGATATTTCTTGGCATAAGTTTGCCTTATGCCAAATCAATATTTTTTTAAATTAAAAATGCGAAAGTGCATTTGTTTGTCTACTTTCGTTACAAAAATAAAAATAGAATTACACATATAATATTATACCATCATCGTTACTATTATTATACATATAATATTAAACATAACAGAATATAGTTATTGATTAAAATCGATTCAGAAACCGATTCTGTACAAACTGTTTTTGGGTCTCATCTATGATAGATTCGTGGATTTTCTTAAAATATGGTATTTTGTGGATTTTATAACACATAAACAATAGTTCTTCGTATACCGCCTGCAAAATCGGCATGCTAATTTTGTGACATAAAAGTTATTCTAATTTAATCAATTTAAAACAAATTATTGAATTCCAAAACCAAAAACAATATAAAAAATGTGCTTAATCAAAAATTGTCTTCATATTAAATTACAAATGTCAAAGAAAAATAATTAAACTATTCATTGTCTAAATATTAATTGCAAATTGTCAATATCTTAAAATAATAATAACGTCAAAAATTTTCATGTCAACTTGTATGATACAAGTGGTTTAATGTCATCACACAACAGATATTTAAACACCAACTTATTAGAAAATAAGAAACACTGTCCCATCTCGTGTGAAACGCATTGACGATATTATTTCACTCGCACAATAGGCAAGCGAGGAATCGATATGTTCGTCTATTGTTCACTACAATTATAGAACGCCGCGATCGCAGAAATGTGGGGGATATGTTACTGCTGGTATAGACAGGCAATTTATTTTTGTATTTTTAGAGAAAAAACTGGAAACTGAGACTGGTAGAGAATGCCTTGTTGCATTAAGTTCTTCCGTAACACTAATGTACCTAGTGCATAAAGTTTGAAGTAAAGAATAAAGAAGATTCATATTATTACCTGAAATATAATATTTTACAGATCTTATAACATATTATATATATATATAATATGTCACCCGGTAATTGTAAAATGCGTAAGGTTTAAAAAAAATATCTTGAGAGATTGTAAACTTTCGACAAATTGTCAACTGAACATTTGGAATACTTTATTAGACATCAGCATTTGATAAATATTCTATAATCTCTCGAAGTCCACCATTACTACCATTATACCAACCATACTATACCACTAGGTTAATTAAATGTACCTTTTTTTCTGATCAAATGATTTCTTCCGTTCTGGGCGCAGCGGTAGGGACTATCAGACTTTTACTGATTAACACCCACCCATGTGCCCTTTACGTTCCCGGGCCGGGTGACTCTTTCGAACAAATTCCGCAACCCGAGCAAGCACTGACCCTATGTACCCTAATCTTCTTTACTGACATCTTTTTTGTCACGCGTGGAAGAAGACTCGCCGTCGTTGTTATCGGACGGCGAGCCACAGATAGCTCGCCATCTACAGGCCTATGGTGGCGGGGAATCGCCCTGCAACTCCCTACGCCCAGGGCGTCTCCTTCTATTGCAATGGCTGGGGCGTGACGTGTCCCCCTCCCGCGTGCGGTCTGCCTCCTCCGTCGATAGCATTACTGCTTCGCATAAGGAGATGACCGCTTCCCATGCCTCCTCGCTCCGGACCATGGATTGAACCACTCTTTCAACATAAACGTGAGCAACATTATACGTAAGCATTATGACACGATAAACACTATACTTCTTTAACGCATCTCCATTATACTAAGATCTGGATCAAAATTTCGATTGTTAAAAGCAATCCATCAATCACTTTATTTGATCGACGTGCATTTGTCCATTAACAATCTTGAAGGCCATGTCTATATTTATGTATGAGGACTAACAAGTATCATCATGGAAATTCATTATTGTGTAGGTGATCGGAGTAGGTAGAACTATTTTTGGCACTTGCGGCTTGTTTACATAGTATGGTACACATGCCTGAGATCCTAGGATTCACTGGGACTTAAAAAATATATTCTGTATGTATGTTTTTGTCCCTGATAAAGTCAAAACTTAGATAAAACAAATTGACCATGCCACAATACATATTCCCATAGTTTTCTTTTAATATATTTATTTTTAATGTATCTGATTATTTTTTATTAAATTTCTCTATAAAAATATCTCACGATCCCGGTGTCATGCCCATATTAAAGTATACATTTGAGGTCATTGGCGCAAAATAGCTCTATCTACTCTGATCAATGGTTATAAAAATAATATAGGTTGACTATTAAATAAACTCGAGAACTGGTCAGTCCTTTTTTTATTTTGAGGTTATTTAAGAATAAAAAAAATCACATAGTGTGAATTGGACTCATAGACCAATATGATTGGACTAGCGTGCAAAGGGCTTCGAACAATACTAACGAGATATTTATAAGCAAATGTATTCATTATATTATAATTTAAATAGTCTTTTTATAAGCAATGACCCCTATCAAGTTTACAGTTATTTCCTACTTCTTATTCCTACAGTAAAATTGCAAAATTATCCAACATTTTTTAGGAACGTGTATAGTAGCCAAATAAAACAGTTCCGCAGTAAAAACATTAAACTAGGCAGTATTTAATCCAGATACCAATCAAACTACGGCCAATAAAAAGTGAAGTTAACACCGAAACATAGTGTTCTCGTTTTACTTAACGGGACAAGATAAATACGGGAACATTTAAATCGGACCTCGGCCTTATCGCTCTGCACGCTAGTCACAAACTACAAGGCGAGCAACGGATTTTGTTTTTTTTTTACGTCTGGTTACTGCTTAACTGGACTATCTTGTGGTGGTTTCAAACGAATTTAAGGCCCCCAGCCAGGGCTAAAACTAAACTGTGATATACAGTTGGATCCGTTTATAATGACATCGAAGGGAAGTGAAAAATACGTCATACTAAGCGGACGTCATAATCTTAGGAACTAAACGAATTCCCATCTTTGTTAGGTATTTTGTGTAATGAGGAGATAAACAAGAAATTGTGTGTTTATAGTCGTAGATCAATCAAAACAAAGAAACAAATTTGGTATCATGCCCCCAATTATGTTTTGTTATAGTGATCATAAAACATAATTTCTGAAAAATAGGTCATAATAAGCGATATGTCAAAAAACGAAGTCATTATATCCGCAATTATTTTAAAGAATTTAATATGAAAACCAAAATGAGCTCTGTTTTACTTCATATTAAGCGGTTGGTCAATATAAGCGGCGTCATTATAAACGGATTTCACTGTATATATATATGTGGGTACTCGGAAATAAGTGTTCGGTCATCGTTGTTCCGCGAGTCAGTGCTCGAATATACGTTCATTCGTGAAGTCCAGGTTTTATCGTGCTCCCGATACTCCCAGTAGTTCCCATATCTTTCAGTGGCGATGAGGATGAGATGCATAAAAGCTAAATGACCGCTCGCTAAGGGCATGCCCTGTGGGTCACTGGTCTCGGCCTAACGGCGTCACTTGGGGAGGGCAGCAAGTGACAGGCTGGGTCAGGTTGATGTTATTTAAGGGACTTAAGGCTTATGGCTCAGCGGCGCGGGCTGCTTGTTTAGGCAAAAAAGTCGAGGCACGCCCCCATCTAAACAGATGGGGGCGTCACGATGGGCCTCGTCGGTAAGGCCGGAATACGGAACGCTATCTGTTTTGTTCTGTCTGAGCGTGCTGGTTTCCCTACTGCTCTCCTGAGTCTGTGTGATGGGGTCATCGAGCTCAAATGTGAGCAATGAATTGTCACGTAGATTTTTATGGCAATGTCGGTACGCTGGTCGAGTTTACTGATAGTAAAAAAAAAACTTTTATTTCTGACAAACTTTATTTATGATAACTACTAGAAAAATAAAAATTACTATCTATTCTCACTTTATATAATATAATGAAGCTGAAGAGTTTATTTTTTTGGTTGCAATACTCATTCCTTTAATGTGGATGGCCCATTTATCGAAGAAGGCTTCACGCTACGACCAACGGGAGTGGAGAATCAATGAAAAATGATACGAAAACGAGGTTATTTTTTTCTCTCTCTTATGTAAATATAAAATAGCTCACTTTAGTTATTTATAGGATTTTGAGCGTTCGTATTAAAAACACTTTAGGATCACTCGTGTGTCAATCCATCTGTCACAAAAAATTTACTCGGAATTAACTGGACCTTGCATCTATGAAGATTACAGCAAAACCTATAAGAAGACTGCGGTTATAATAAAAAATAAAAATAACAAAATATGATTCGTTCGGGACCCTTTGCACGTGAGGACTACCTGCATTTGTCCGATTTTTTTTTTCAATCCACTGGTTAATGACCACTGAATAATTGGGAAGTTCTATTAAAAAAATATTAATACACATTATATTTCATTCAATTTTATTTTTCTATATCTGTTTATTTTAGATATTGAATGAAATTAAATTTATTGAATTGTGAATTGATTGAATTTTGACTAGATTGAATTTAGACTATTTTATGTATTGACTATTATTTATTTGACTGAATTTTTAATATTTTCAAATGTTTTTTTTTTTAATTTTGTACGCCGGTTACGCCAAAACATGTTGACTTTATATCCATCTTAACATACACATGTTTATTTGTATAAAATAAATGATCTTATCTTATCTTACATACATGATTACATCCATAGATATAATTATATCCATTATTTTATTCAACATTTCCTCTACAAAGGTATATAAAAGAGTAATTAGATTCCCGTAATTGGGTCATGTCACACTGGTCACATAAAAACGGGTGTGACTGTGATAAATGGTACTACTCGTAGATCATTGACCATAGCAGCTGAGTCCTTTTCAATTTATTTGGACTTAGCGGTTTTTTTTCAGAAAGCAATTTTATTTCATTCGGCTCAAAACTCGCGCTTCTAAGAAGAATTTCTTTTTCTTCTCATGACTGAAAAAGAGGTCTACGTTGATTTTATATTCATACAGTGATGTAGTGTCCGTGGAGTTTCTTGCACGTTCTTGTCCATAGAGATCTATGGTTTGGAACGTGCAGATAGCTTTATCTATTTTTGATTTATTTGAAATAAATTCTTTGAATATTGAATTTTTTCATTGTAATTGCTTTTTCAGTTTTGAAAAGATAAGCTAATTATCAAGATGGTAATCAAATAGAATCATCCCGTTCTACCTAGTCTTTTCGTATTCCAGGGACTGCATACATAATATTGGCTCCTGAATTCCCGTAATGTCAGTTAAAGATCTACAAATGACAGCCGGACAAAGAGCTTACCGTGCTTTCCGGGGCACAGAGTTGTCTAAGTATGTAATGGATGATCATCACCAAGCTTCGCTTTACCTCAAATATGGCTCCTGCATTTGTTATAATATAGTCACGACCTTCCCATAAATGAGTGATCAATATGTTCGAGAAGAAATTCTGCAGAGACATTCTGGTAAATAGATGTTTTATTTTGCTATACCTACATGTATTTTAACAAGCAGGCAACAGCAATTTCGAAGGAACTCAAGGCGTTCGTAAAACGTTCCCTTAGGAGAACTGCAACATGTTTCTTTAGATTACATGCTTCCGAGCATGGCTGTCGGCTAGGGGTTAAGGTAACCGACTCTTGGGGCGTGTCAAAGGCTTGAGCCTGATGTCTGCTATTAAAAGCCCTAGAGGCCTAATGTTTAAAGACGTCTTCAGCAGATTTTCGACTGCACCAAAGGAAGGTGACTTGCTTTGCAATGTAGGTGAGTTCGCTGGGAAATATGGTAAAATGAAAAGAATTTGGAATATGGTAAAAAACTTTTTAACAAAAAAATACAACCGACTTTTACACAAAAAAATCAAAGAAGTGTAAAATAACTTTAATTTCGGAACTCGGTGTTTGTGGTTGCTTTTTCGTTTTTTGAACAACGACTTCCGAAATTAAAGTTATTTTGCACTTTTTTGATTTTTTTGTGTAAAAGTCGGTTGTATTTTTTTGTTAAAAAGTTTTTATTTTTCACTTTTTAGTGGTACCTTCACCCCCTCCCCTCCCCCACCTAAACGAACCAATCACATTGGTGTAAAAAAAGTACTGCTCCTTTGCAGAGTACACTAAGAGGTCGTCAATGTAGACAATGTAGATATTTTTTTTAGATTTTTCTAAAACCGCTTGGTTGATTTCGATAAAATTTTCATGGGACCATTTGGGAAGTATACCCTTTCCAACAAAAAATTTTTCAAATCGGTTCACAAGCGACGGAGTTATGCGCGAACAAACATTAAAAAAAAAACATACAAACATCCGAATTGAGAACCTCCTCCTTTTCTAGAAGTCGGTTAAAAATGAGAAGATTTCTCCTTTTTTATAAACCATTAGATTAATCGGTGCTCGTTGAACTTCATTTCTCAACCACTTTTATGAAGGTAGCCACTGTTAATTATTATGGCTTTCAGAAGTGCAACACTTGAAAGCCAGAATTAATAGTTTTCAACTTAAAAAATAGTTGTCTGGAAATGTTGTGGCGGGCTTATAAATATAAATACTATTCTCCTTAAAAGTCGCAAATAGGTTATCTGCTTTTGTTGCATAATTAATAGGGTATATATTGATTTTAGTTATGGATTACTGTTAATGGTACACTTTAGTACTAAACCGACGACCTAAATAACGTTTGCGAAAAATTCATAAAATAAGCTACTAGCATGGGCAACAGATAATCCAAGCTAGCAACTAAAATTTCAAGTCGTCATCTGCCTACCCTTTTCCCAATCATATTGGGCTCGGCTCCCAGAAAAGCCGTATTCAACTGAATACCAGTATTTTACGTGGAGCGATTGCCTACCTATATGCGAGCGATAGACCTCCACAATCCATTGACTGGGGAACACGGTACTCTTCTTGGCAAAACTGATGTCATATTTTCTGGCTTCTGACAATCCGTAACGACTGCCAATAATCTCCAAATGACAGCCAGGATCAACGGCTCAACGTGTTTTCCGAGGCACGGAGAAGTCTCGTTAAGATGGTCACCCATCTACAGACCAACCTCGGCAAGCGTTGTTTAACCTCAAAGATCGAGCCGTGTCTGAGTGAAGAAGTGTCTGAATTAAATACTAATTTGTACGGCAAAAATACTGAGTGGGTGAAGATAATACTAAGTGAGTGGGCCAAATAGAGGAACAGAGAGCTTAGGGTACCCCGAAACGGATAGGTTAGGTATTTGTTCTTTTTTTTTCAAACCAAAAATTACAACCTGGAACTGACTTTGGCATTGTAATGCCAAAAATAATGAATAGTAACACATGTTTGTCCAAATTATTCCTTCTATGACTATACAAGTTTGTGTGGCTGCCAGAATATACAACAAGTCAGATCCACAAAATATTTAGGTATAATAATTGTGCACCCTCACGTTGAGATCATAATGAAAAGGATCAGGCTACCTATTATGACGTCTTAAATCCATCATGATTTCTGTGTCAGAGAGAGACGGAGTTACACAAGACGAATAGCACTATCTCTTTCCCTCACACGAATCATGATAGCATTGGCACTTCGTAATACGGCCACAGGAAGCTCATTCGGGTCTTCAAAACTTTACGTCATGTTATGTCCGCCCACCTTAAACAAATCTATACAATCGCACCCTTAGAATAGAAGGAACCTAACTCGAAAATTGAATCTTTGGCAAAACAGCAAGAATTAAAATCTTTAAAAAGTTTTGGGTATAAAACAAATATCTCCTGAGACCTATGTATAAACTGCCCCTTTCCCAGTCATATTGCGGAATCTTTTTCATCACTTGTTTTAGAGTTTGTTTTTTACGTTCATTATATAGCTAAATTATAAGTAACTGGAATTTTGAGTTTAGCCCCTTTCATTCTGAGTAGTAGAGCTTTCAAAATAAAATTCCTCGATCTGAAAAGAGCTCAGCGATCACTTATCGATTTTAAACCATTTAGGTTCCCCACACATAACTTTCAATTAGAAAACTTTGTTCTAAGTTTGACCTTAACGCTGCATACATGTCTTCCTTTTGACCCAGCTACTCAGAGCAGCAGAGTTCGATCAGTTTTTGCTAGACATCAGTATGTTACACAATCCACCTATACTCCATTCACAATAAGATTAGATATTGGAACAAAATTGTTTACAGTCCTTTTTTACTTCTACCGATTTTGACTCCTATTCCGTACTGTACGACTGTAAAAAAGATGTATTTCAATGTATAATCTTATCGTGAATGGGGTTTAAATCTATAAAAAACTTAAGTGTGAAATATATCCCATGCGGTTATACGATTGTAAAAGAACTACAGGTGATTGGTTAAGACCTCTAACATATACATATGAAGAAACAAAAAACATCCTGATCAGGTTAGGCTAACATGCTGGATAATTATACACATACACACGTACGCACAGAACACTCACCTACGCACATACAAATACGTGTACTCCTCATAGATCGAGAGCTGCATAATAAACAATTATTAAATTTTATAACTTTTCTATCTTATTTTTATTCTCATCTTTTTATTTAATAAAGATTTGTCAAAACGTTTAGTTGACACGCGTGACCCAAGGACTGGCTTTTACCTTGGACAAAGGATAAGCATTGCCATAAAGCGTGGTAATGCTGCCAGCCTTTTAGGTACATTACCAATGGCCAGCGATGTGGAGGAATTTTTCGACGCCATCTTTTAACTATTTTTAGTTTTAGTAAGTTTAGTGTTTTTTTTTTTAATTTGAATGTATATATGTATAGTAGTGATTTTTATTCTGTTCTTTAACTTTATTTTCATTGTTAGGATACCGCTTAAAGGAAGAGCAATACAGTTCCGACACAAGTAAGTACTATTGTAACTCACTGGGGCTACTTCAGTTTATTTATGACACAATGTTTGAAAATGAAATAAATATTTTTTGTGTTATTTGTGTGGAGAACATGATAACGATTATTTTACTATAAATATTTCATGCCACCTCTATTAATAAACAAAGAAAATATTACGCTTATAGCACAATCTACGAAAAATGAAGAAAATATACATAGCATAACAATATTTCACAACAAAATCAGTTTATTATGACGATGTTTTGACCAAGCCTGCTGGAGCGCGGTAAACAGTTTTATTTACACATTGAATCCAGCAAGGGTTCGTGTTTCAAGGTCGCTCCTTGTATCGAAATAGATTTGACTGAAGAAATTGTATTTGTACGAAGTATTGGCAAGCGTAAGTGGAAGTGAGGAGGGTACATTGCTCGTAGGAGGAAGGGCTGCAGAAGTAAAAATGTCCTAGAGCAGGGATCGTTTTAAGAAGCCGAATTAAAATAACTTTTATTAGGTGCACCACCATTGGGCACGGCACCATTGTGGCGATAAGTCTCCTCTTTGAAGAGTGATTGGATAGGCGTCACGGCTTCCTCAGCTTCTGACGTAGGTACTCACCGGACAAGGATGTTTCGGATTCGGCAGAAGAATACGTCCGGGTCTTAACACTGTGTAGATCGCCCGGGAAACACGAGGGAGTATACAATGGTGGTCTGCCCTACTTGGGCGGAGCAACGCCTTGTACTCGTCGAGGTGATCAGCAGCGGCAACCGGTATTGGTTCAATCCGTGGTCTGGAACGAGGATTCATGGGAAGCGGTCACCTCCTTCTGCGAAACAGTAATGCTAGTGAAGGAGGAGGTAGACCACGTGAGGGAGGTGGATTTCCGACTACCGTAGGCGAGGGCCTACGGATGCCGAGCAACGGGTGGCTCACCGTTTGATAACAATCAGGCCCGGGTAAATGGCGCGTCGTGTTACTCACGCCCCTCAAAGAGATGTTAGCAAAGAAGATGGAGACCCATAGGATTAGTGCCTGTTAGGGTTGCGGAATATATTCGAAAGAGTCAGCGCGGCCCTGGAACGCAAAGGGCATTAGGAGTAACACGGGTGGGTTTACTCCGTAAGAGTCTGACTCTGAAGAAGTCATTTCATGATTTCCCATCCATAAAAAGTTCTACTGGAGCTCGCTGTATGCGAAACCACAAAACTGTTCAAATATATAACTTACGATGTTTAGGAAGCCCTTTTTCACCAGTAGATGTGTTTGGTAAGATCGGTAGTCAGCTCTCCGGTTTTTTGGCTAGGAGCAACGGCCTCACATATTTTCCAAGGCCCGGGGCGACCGCGATATGATAATAGACTCTAACCCATCCATTGTCCGACCTCGGCAAGCGCAGCTTAACCTTACTTTTCCCTGAGTAGTACGCCATTAATTGCATTTAATTTGAATAAAATGGCGCTCGAATATGCAACGCCGACACTCATTGAATTAAAGTGAGCAGCTGCCATCTCGGTTTATCGACAGCACAGTCAGCGGGATATGGTAATTTTATTATAAAACGGTTTTAATTGGGGAAAGAGTTAACGTAGTTTCGGTGGGAGTTATTAAACTGTCAGATCATGATTGTGTGAAAAATGATAAAGGATTTGATACATAAAGAGAGAATTTGTTGAATAAAAGATTACGTTACGTGGTATTATCATTTATTTTTTATAATATATAGGTACTTTTGTATTGATGTAGTGCACTGTACCCTATCTTTGAAATGTTCTTTATTATTTTGTGTATGGCTTCCTTGTGTGTTACTTTTCAGTCATGACAAGTAACACGGGGGAAAAGTTACAAAATAAATTTCTTATTTTTTATACTTATTTTTGTTCTTCATTTATCAAATACTTTATGTATTACAGGATTATTTGAGGCTTCGGCCTTATCCATACCCGCCATGTGGTTTTGTACTGAATAAACGCGGAATTAATCTGTGCCTCGGAAACCACGTTAAGCCGTTGCTCCTGGCTTGTATTTGTAGTACTTAAACAGTCGTCAGGGATAATCAGAAACCATTCATTCTGACACTAGAATTTCCAAAGATTTGTATTTGTTACGAATAAACTCAAAAACCACATTATCCCTGAGTCATTCATCTGCCTAGCCTTTTCCCAACTATATTAGGGTCGGCTCCCAGACAAGCCGGATTCAGCTGAATACCAGTATCTTATATATGGAGCGGCTGCCTACCAGACCTCCACAACCCATTAACTGGGGAACACGATACTTCTTGGCAAGACTGGTTTCAGATTTTCTGGCTGACAATCTGGACCAACGGCTTAACGTGCTTTCCGAGGCACGGAGAAGTCTCGTTATGTTGAGATGGTCACACATCCACAAACCAACCTCAGCAACCGTTGCTTAGTCTCCAAGAATATTTACATGTGATTCTAGTATATACTTCTTGAAACAATTTTAAGGTTCCATGCACTGAAAGTTACCATCCCTGCCTGGTTGATATACCCACTAATTCGCACTAAGCGTTTCCAAACGTCTTTTACTATACGCACAGCAAAGGAACTGAACTCCCTACCTTTTTTTTAAGGATTTGAAATCATCAAATCCTTAAAAAAAAATTAAGGAAAAAGTCCGTCCGCTCTGGGTGGAGTGAAAGACAGTGTGTCTTACTGAATAAAACCCATCTGTGTTCCTAATGCCCCTTGCGTTCCAGGACCTCGGTGACTCTTTCGAAAAAAAACTGCAATCCTGGCAGGGGAACTCCCTAGCTGCGTCTGTGTTTCCGAACGCATTCAACCCTAATCTCTTAAAAGTTAGAGTGCACAGGCCTCTTCTGGGTAAGCTCACGCCAGCATCGACTTTGTTTCTGTCACCTCTGACTTAGTCTAAAGTCAAGAGCAAACCCACCTCAAATAAAAAAAGTAAAACTAATAAACCGTCGCACAAAAAGCACAAAGTAACAATGTAAGTTCTAATGCATTTCCATAATAAGCTTAGTTTCCATGGCTCCACAGAAACTAAATAAAAACCCACACTTTTATTATACCCATATAAAGAACATTGTATGAAAAGTATTGAAAAAAGCGAAGTGCTGTGTTATGTATCGTAAAAAGGTTATGACCCAAATATGGTACTTTCATAGTAAATTTATTTTCAAAAATGTGAATTTTCCTGAAAAGTGTAGTGCTTAAAATATTGCCTTTGTACTTTTGAGGTAAGGTCGAGTGTTTTATAGGTGTGCGATTTGAAAATCAAAGCAGAGCTTGAAGATTTATGGCGATATTTCCATCTGTTTATGCTTCTTTTAAATTTTGTATTAATACTGGTTGTTGCGCGCGGTTTTGCTCGTATCACAAGAGTATTTTTTCGTGAACTCGAACGTAAATTAATCTACTTGACCTTTAGCCGTGAGCTGCGCTACTCAATCGAAATCTGGTTGATAGTTTTTGCTGAATACCTATTTGTTAAATCTATTCAATTCAGGCTCATGCTTGACAGAAAAACAAACACATTCCCAAGCTTTTACATGAGCAAGTAAAAGACAGTTAATTTGTGTCATGGAATATTCCGTGTCTAAATACCGTATAACACGACCAAAGTCACCTCGAACCAGCAAAGCGACACCATCCACAAAACTCATAAATCCGAGAATAAAGCGTTACGAAGTAAACTGGAGTGTGCAATTAAACGTTATATTGTGAGTTAAACCATTTGCTCGTCGCAACTCAAAGCGTTTGCAGTTAGTTAAATGTGCAGAAGTTTCGTTTCTAATGATGTGTTGGTAGAAACTTTAACGCATTGTTTGCATCAAATTTTTGAACCTGTAAAGTGATTTTGCATGAAGAAAATGCGTGCTGGGAGCAGGAAAAGTGATTTTTAGGATTGTGAACGTCCGTCGAGGTGAAAAAACGGATTATTTGGTTAAGACAACAAACAATGTAGGGATATCTTTGTTTTTTTTTAAATTCATTTATATAACTTGGGTATTATTCTTTAAAATATTTTAAACATACTCTTGTTTATCTTACCAAACTTAAAATTGTATATTGCAGGCTTCGGAAAAAATCATCAACCAAACTGCACAGGCTCCAGATAAATAATATTTATTTCAGCCGCGTAGTTCCCGTTCCCGTGGGAATATGGGGATATAATATAGCCTATGTTCAGCGGAAATAGTGTAGCTTCCCAACAGTGAAAAAAAATTTCAAATCGGTCAAGTAGTTTCGGAGCCTATTCAATGCAAACAAACAAAAAAAAAAACAATCAAATATATCCTCTTTATAATATTAAGCGTAGAAGTGGGTTGTAATTGTAAATATCACTTTTACACGTCAATCTTTTTTGGCCTTTATAAACTAGATGAGACTGGTATTTCCTAGTTGACTACCTTGCAAAGAGTATAGCTACACTGAGAAGAAACACCGAAACAAACTCAGAGGTCAAAGTCTCTTTTGAAGTCCATACAAATAACAACCTGTTCCGTGTTTAATAGATGTGGCCTGTATTTTTGCTGAATATGATTGGCTTATTTTGATATACTTACTTATTTTTATTCTTGCTATCTGTGGGTCGTAACAGTGACAGAATAATTAAATAACCACTTTTAGTCTGTTCTTTATTTTTTTAGCATATTTTTGACTACATGATACCGATTACATCTTAAAGCCAATGTATGAGATGAGATGTAATCTAAAAGAGGCTAGTTACTCAAGTTGGTGTTTACTTAAGATTTTATTTTAAATTTTTTTTATGAGTGACTTGTAGCAGTTCAACCTAGGGTTGTCGACTGCTTAGACGGGCTTGCCTGTGGTGGCTTCAATATGAATATTAAAGCATCCAGCCAGGGCTTTTTACTTAAGTTTTTAGGTGTTTGTACTGAGTAGAACTATTCTATTTTTCGTTTGGTGACTCAAGTGCTGAGCTCATTAGACGAGTTATATTTGTCAGCAAGCAAGTGTATGCGGGCTTTTAGAATTTTTTGTTTGAAACAATTTAAAGGAAACATATAAATTACGCTGAATTTTTCTTTTTAGAAGCGCGGGAGAGTCCTAAATTGTCACTTGCCTGTTCAATTTTGTCGTTTCAAAAATCCTTGACGTGGTCTATGATTTCTTTGTCCCATCTCCAGCACGAAAGATGGGTAAAAAAATCCACAGTTCAAAGATTCATACTGATACTCCAATGCTAGTTCGTTTACACACAGTTGAAACTAATTTATTTATTGAGAGTAATTTTAAGTAGCTTATAGACAAATTGTATAATCATTTAGTTTTCTAGTGTAAATAAATATCGAAAAAATATTAAAAAATAATACCTTCTATAGTAAGGTACGCTATTTTTGTTATTCTTGTAATTAATTTTAGGCAAAATGTTTGAGTAACAAGACTTGAATCGAGCTCTATCTGCTTAAAAACAAAAAATATCATCCAAACGTCTAGTTGACACTTCACGCGACCCAAGGTTTGATTTTTAACTTGAGGATAAGCATTGCCATACAACGTGACAATGCCGCCAGTATTATGAGCAAACTATTATATTATCTTTATTATCTCTTTATTTTTTTTACTATACCTACATACAATTTTATGTTTTTAAATATTTATTTTAAATAAACACAAAAAAAAAACATTTCAAAATACAAAAAGAAGTAGTCCGTCGGTGTCGGGGGCATGGTCCAAGCTTCCGGTGGTTAGGGCTCCAGAGAAAGAAACCTCCTAACAATACGAGCCGTATCAAGGAGCACTGCCTTCTGTATCAGGCCCTTTACCCAACTGCGTAACGCCAGCTTTGACAGATGGTCGTCGAAGCTTTTGGCCATCAGACTATTGGCCGTAACGACAATCGCCCAGTGACAGCCGAGTCCACATTCCACATGCCAACAACCTCGTGTGCTAAGTCGAGGTACTTGATTTTCCTCTCTTTCTGAGCCTTCATGAGGTTCTCGTCATGCGGGATGGTTACATCGATATCATTGTGCGGCGCGCTAATCATTCTATCACCACTATGTCAGGCTCATTGGCGACAATAGTACTATCAGTGATGATAGACCGATCCCAGTACAACATGACATAGTCATTAAAGAGGAATATATTATTATTTAGATACTAGATAATGTATTGTGCTGTAGGTACTGATACTGTCTCCCAAACTAAGCGGAAGCGTGTATTATGGGTGGCAGTGTTCAGTTGTTTAAAGTGTCTCAATGATTACACTTCCAGTTGACAGCGATGGGGATACTTTTATGAAGTAGTTATATTTTAAGTGTAGGTATATAGGTAGTAAATTACCAAATAAATAAAATGTATATAAATTATAAAACAATAATTAAAATTCATAAATTAATTTATGAACAACAAAAATAACAGTTGCTATTATTAAAGTATTATTTATTTATTTTTTAACTAAATAATAAGTAAAACAAAAAGTGTCTTCATCCTCTCTCCTACTTAATCTTTGCTGTGCCCGACTGGGTCCATAATTGTGACTACCATTTACTTCCTTAGCAACTATAATGTAATATATGGTACGCACTAAAGAATTGAGAATTACTTATTCGTAGGAAAACATAATTATACTTCTTATCAAACTGTGTTTAAACATTTTTCCACGATTTTAACCAGCCAGTTAAGAAGCCAACACTTTACTCAATCGTTTTTTCTTCAAAGGAGGTTTGTATAAGGGAGTAGTCTTAAGAGGGTGACTGCGCCAGTAATTATCGCCTAGCCGTGAATAATTAAAACGTTCTACAGGTTTGAAATTCATTTAATTATTTCCAGCATTATTTTATCGGGTTTCAGTAGTTTGTTGAGAGTAACTAGTTGCTTATAGATCGCTATTTTCTGTATTTGTTTACTTTGCTAAAAGTTGTTTTATTTTTTAATTATCAATCGTTAATCAAAAAACATACTCTTCATCTCTTGCCCTTATTTTTCTGAATATCATCTCTTGCCCCTTTTTTCTGGATGCGAAATCATCAAATGACTTCTCCCGCTCTGGACGGAGCGCAAGGGAGTGTCAGACTCTTACTGACTAAAACCCACCCGTGATCCTCCTAGTGTCATTTGCGTTATTGGGCCGCGGTGAATCTTTCGAACAAATTCCGCAACTCATCTCTTGCCCTTACACATTATTTTCTACATTTCTTATTCTCTTTTTACAGATCTGCTGGAATATTTTGTTATTAATAACCAAGTTCCTTTGTACTAAATATTTATGTAAAACTCATCTATTACTGAGTGATACGGAACAACTATCTGTAGGCCATACAAAGTTAAATAACGTCATTCTTGTAAAAAATGCACTTTAAAGTCCTACAACAATCAGGTTTACTATGTAAATTCTTAGACAAGTTTAGCGAAGTTGCAAAATCAACACAACGACGTTTAAAACAAAATCAAAACACCGCTGTTGCATAATAGCCCACTTAGTTCCAACAACTACGCAGCCCTAACGGTCCAACCGTGAAACCGTTTGAAAAAAAAAAGAAAACACTAAATTGGCTATCCCTGCCAAGTCTGAAACACACAATCCGCACTTTGAGTGCTACGTTCTTCCAATTTGGAACCATCCGCGTGATAATTAAACATGACCAGTGCCAAATTGGAACTAGCCAAAGACAACTTGGATGACAAAAAGTTTAATTTCAAATACAATCCCGATTGCATTGCAGGGTTGGGTGAGGTTGTAGACAAAACTCATTTGTACAAAACTGGACTTAATTAGGGTGCATTCGTGTCTGATGTTAGTGTTGATTGCAGTGTCTGGTCGCAACAAACGACTGTTTTAATAGTGATGAAAATATTTGTCTACACACAAACCACAAAATGCATAAGGTTAGTCAGACTGAACACTTGAACTGAACAATTTGGTACTCTCAAGATTTAGGTGTCATTATTTTGGTTTTTATAATATTATTTTTACATTGTTTTATAACTTATAATTTAGGGATAATCAATTTTATTTATAGAATGTTTTAGAATTATATAGAAAATCTTCTCTGCATCAACAATATAGAAAAAAAAGCTTTAAAACGAAAAAATAATTATAAAATTTAACAAAACCTATCAGACGAACCCAATGATGTCATAATACCTACGTAGGTGGCCTTACAATCTTCCGATATTGAAAAATTCTCACGTGGTACGGTGAGGTGCCGCGCGGTCTTAATGAAATTCCTTCCATCCCTCGCCTCGCTGAGGGATACGATAATTAACTTAATGGCAGGGTTGCCAACCCTTAGTGTCGGAATTGCTCGAGTTTTACCGAAGAACGGCTAGCGGAATGATTCTTTGCTGGAATCACGTTCAATTGAAGAACGTTAGTCTGAAGATCGTTCGTCTGAAGATCGTTCGCCTGAAGATCGTTTGTCTGTAGATCGTTCGTCTGAAGATCGTTCGTCTGTAGATCGTTCGTCTGAAGATCGTTCGTCTGTAGATCGTTCGTCTGAAGATCGTTCGTTTGTAGATCGTTCGTCTGTAGATCGTTCTTCTGAAGATCGTTCGTCTGTAGATCGTTCTTCTGAAGATCGTTCGTCTGAAGATCGTTCGTTTGTAGATCGTTCATCTATAGATCGTTCTTCTGAAAATCGTTCGCCTGAAGATCGTTCGTCTGGAGATCGTTCGTCTGTAGATCGTTCGTCTGGAGATCGTTCGTCTGTAGATCGTTCTTCTGAAGATCGTTCGTCTGTAGATCGTTCGTCTGAAGATCGTTCGTTTGTAGATCGTTCGTCTGAAGTGAAGATCGTTCGTTTGTAGATCGTCCGACTGAAGAACGTTGGGCCGAAGAATGTATGCCTTAAGAACGTTTTCCTGAAGATCGTTCGCCTGAAGATGTTCGGAGCCTACACTAGTAAAGAAGACGCAACTATTGCAGTTTTTGAGATCTTAAGTTCTTCCTCTCTTCTTTTCAAGTCAATGCGTTAATTTTAAGTGGTTTCGGACTAAAAGGTGTCTACGGTACCTAATTGCAGCGTCAGTTGTATTCATCACAGTGCCTGATGAGAGTTTTTAAACGTACACGATCCTGTTAACGTAAACGATTCCTTTTATGAAATAATATGAAGATATAGGTCTTCCGTTATTTTTAACAAACGTAAAATGCTTTCCCATAGGCCACATGTTCTCAAGAGTATGCATGTATATAATTTATTTGAAAGATTCACAACGGCTCTGGAACGTGAAGAGCATTAAGAAGAACACGAATGGGTTTTAGTCAGTAAGAGACACTTCTTTCCGCTCCACCCAGAGTGGAAGAAATAATTAAAATTTGATGTTTTCACATCCATTAAAAAGGTAAATAGGCACTTAGGCATTTTAGAATAGAAGTCATAACCAGTCTATAAAACTCCATCTTGCCGAGTTATGTTCTAGTTCAACTTCTTGGGTTGGCAACCCTACTTAAGGGTTCCAATGCATAGAGGAATGGGTCTATAGAATATAGATATTGGAAGGACGTGGGATGTTTAGGGTTAAAGGTAACTAGATTAATTAATCTTTGTAGATGTCGATTTCTATGAAAGGTTGCGTGGGTCGAGATAAGTGAGTTTTTTAATCAATTTGAAAGCCTGAGACTGTTTATCTTAAAAAAAAAAATAGATTTAGAATAGTGATCAGTTTGTTTATCAAAATTGGAAAATTCTGGCATGGACGTCAGAAAAGGTGAGGTTATATTAAAAATAATGAAAAATATCATACTTTTTGGTTTTCTTGGAAAAATATAAATCTGTAGGTACTAAATCGGTGAGATTTGAAAGTTATTTTTTTATTTATATGTACTTTTATAGAAGGCTAATATTTTTTTTTACTTAAGTAATGAAAATTTCTAATAACAAGCTTCCACATACATATAAATATCTAGCTACAGATTGCGAACTACTAATAATACTAAATAATTTCGAATTATCATTACCCAATAAATCAGTCACCACAACTAAATTCAGCGACTGATTTCACCACTCAGTTAACTATTCATTTTCAGCTGCGCATATTAGGTCTGGCGCAATAAAACATTTATAGGTGGGCATACAGTATCATTTCTCATAGTAAGCGAACTTTTAACAACGTAACTTAAGCTTAGATTTATAGCTTCTTTTTTATTAAAGTTAAAACGATTTAATTTATCACTTCTTACTTCTGAAAGTCATATCTTCACAAAGAAATATTATAAAGGCAACGATATCTTTAATGGTCGTTTTGCGGGTAGTTTGAAGTTTCAATGTAATTACTTACTCGCTAAGCGTACTTATACGCTTATGAGCCCGTTTTATATGGCAGGAATTGTAATCAAAACTTTATAATGGTACTCTCGAGAAAACAAGAATAAATTTAGATTTCTTAATATTTTTATTTATTTTAGCACTTGTATTAGTTAAGTGAAGTCCATCTGGTCGATGCTATGTTCCTTTTAAAAAACTTCTATTTGATATTGAAAATTTCACAACAAAAGTCTGAAAAAGCAATGTACCTTGTCGTTACATAAATTGACATCTAACCTCAGAGTGGATAAGTATGCTTGAGACTATCGAACTCTACGACTATCGAATCGACTCGTTTACTAACATTAAATAACAAAAACAATTCGATAAAGGAGCTCGTGGCTAAATTATAACAGCCGCACAGGTCGATCTGCGAAGTAAAACAACATCTTAACGTAACGAGACTTCTCCGTGTCTCGGAAACCACGTTAAGCTGTTGGTCCCAGCTGTCATTTGGAGATCTTTGGCAGTCCTTACGGATTGTCAGAAGCCAGAAAATCTGAAACCAGTCTTGCCAAGAAGTACCGTGTTTCCCAGTTAATGGGTAGTGGAGGTCTGGTAGGCAGCCGCTTCACGTAAAATACTGGTATTCAGCTGAATCCGACTTGACTGGGAGCTGACCCCAATATAATTGGGAAAAGGCTAGACAGATGAAACTCGTTTACAAATCACCGTAAAGACCAAAACTTTGATCTATATCAGATGTGCGGTCATACCGAAGATAATCGCGTTGTGAATAAAAACAAGGAAACGACGTATAAACAGGAGCTATAATTACATTAAAAACCCCTTTGGTTGTATCTATGGTCGGTGTACGGTGATTTATTCGGTTTGTGTCAGCAATAACTAAGTTATTGCAAGCCTGTTCACATGCACTCCACGGAGTAGTTAGCAAAATGGAGTCTTCAGTTTGAAAACAATTCCGCTAAATATCCGAATGTATGTGTATCTAATAATATTGATAACTATGAATGTGTGTGACAATTTTGAGTGATGGGTTGTTGCAGTAGTTATTGGCATCAGTATTTCGTTGCCATTTCAATACCTAAACTCCTTCCAACTTGGAATATTGCTAAGCGAAATACGAAATATAAAAAATAGAACATTTTTTGTTGTCGCGTTTTATGTCAAACACTTCATATTGTACCTAATGAAGTATTCAATTTACTTTTGCGTTCTATAGCGTAAATTTGGTTCACTGCTGAATGACTTTGCAGTCTTTACATCTGGGACTATCTAGTAATCACCAACACGCAGTGCACGGTGTGGTTATTGCATCCTATTAATTTTATCGATAAGAAAAGAGGCTTTTGACCTTTTATTTGGTAATAATCCCCAGTTTAGTTACTCAACAATAACATAATAAGTACTCCATTTATAATTTCGTTTGTGTCAATACTAACTAGTTTATAGAGCGCAGTAAAGCTACGGGTTCTGTTATAACCCATCACGAAGCGACAGTTTGAATCTAGTCAGCCTATGATATTCGAGGTAAAGTGGAATGGCTTTATGCATTTGTGATTGTGCAGTTGTAAAGGTTTTTGTTTACAAAATCATAATGCTGGCAGAATGTCAGCTAGAATATGAATAGAAGTGACGTTGCTGACAACTAGAATATATGTAAATGATTTTTCATGCTGTGTTCGAACCGACATCAAATAGAAAGCAGTTATTCTATAGGTTTCTGAAAATTAATTAGTGACTACTGGGTGGATTTTCTGGCTTGTTTTTTTTTTGGGGCGTAGCAAGCCCAGGTGTCGCTACCTATCCCGAAGTCACAAAAATGCAAATCATCAAACGATTTCTCCCGCTCTGGGTGGAACGGAAGGGAGTGCCAGACTCTTACTGACTAAAACCCAGCCGTGTTCCTCCTAGTGCCCTTTGCGTTGCAGGATCACGTGGTGACCTTTTCGAATAATTTCCGCAACCTTAGCAGGTACTGACCCTATGAGCCCCCAATTAGTATACTGACATCTCCTTGAGTAAAATACAGTGGAATAATTGTTTCAGCAGAAGTTAAGTAGAGTAACTCATCTTTCGTTTTCTCTTTTTCTTACTAACAGCCAGCATCCTTTTGTTTATTGAATATTTCTAGCTATTTACCAAGAATAATATTGATTCTAGACCTATAATATTGCTTACAGGCCCCACCTTTTTTTTTAATGTCGCAGCGTCATGGGGACCTTTTTTGGCCGCGCACAGAGAATTTAATAATAAGCTTTTAATTATTTTTTTGTTTGTTTTATGCGAGTCCTAATTAACATTTTTATTTTATTCTTCTACCTATACTAGTACCATGCAACTGCAATAGTAATTTCGTCTGCCTGTTCATTGGCTCTTCACGTGTTAATGACTGAACAGATTTACTTGGTACACGGGAACACAACACAGTCACTGAAAAAGGACATACTTTTTCTTGGCATAATTTAACAGCTAGCAGAAGGTAGTTCTCCATAAAAAAATTGACTATCGATCTCACACATAAATTATAATTTCCCGCCAACGGCCATAATATACCCATATATACAAAAGCCGATACACACGGAACGCGTGCCCACAACACTTAAACGTGTTCTACATAATGTTTCAACCGACCCCTGTTAACCGGCCACCAGTTAGTCCGGGTATTAGTCTAACACAATTAATCCGGGAACGGTTTCACCCACTTTACGGTAGTATATGCGGACCTCTAATTTTCCTTGATTAAGATTTTGATTAGAATGATGGATGTTAATTGATTTCGTTCTTAGTTTAAGACTCTTTTAGGTCTGTGTTTTGGTTTTTCTTAGATAAGAGTAAGTATTTGACTTTTTATATGGCCAACAAAACGCTTATGGGGCATAACTTTGATCAGCAGTGGGACAATGTAGGTAATTAGAAACAAAAAAAATGGTTTCAATCAATTAAATACTTTTATTTGTGTTTACCCACAGGTAAAAAATGCATGGAACAATTACAGGATAATAATAATTATCAAAATCGGTACACCCAATACAAAGTTATGGGGTAACAAACATAAAAAAAATACAGTCGAACTGAAAACCTCCTCCTTTTTTGGAAGTCAGTTGAAAAAAAAGCGTTAGAGTTGAGTCTGACTCTCAAATGAAGGGTTCCGTACTATTTTTCCTTCTTCAACTTCCAGTATTTACCTTCGAACAATAGTTTATTTAAATTAATGTAAACTTTGAATTATAAAACACAACTAAATTCTTCATCAAGAATAAGTAGACTTTGAATACAAGGTTTCAAAGACTCAAAATTTAATTTAATCAGCCTGTCGTGTTTTCTAACTTGGCAATTTTCTTGGAAAACTTGAATAAATAATAACTAATTACAAGCAAACTCTCCTGATATTGCACGGGTAGTACGACTGTATGAAAAAGTACTCGTCTATACTACTATTATAAAGAGGAAAAATTTGTACGTTTGTTAAGAATAAACTCAAAAACTACTGAACCGATTCAAAAAATTCTTTCACCTTGAGAATACTACGTTATCCCTGAGTAATATAAGAAAAAAAAAAAACACCCGTGCAAAATTGAAGCGGGCCGCTAGTAAGTATGTATTATAATATACTAGCAGCTCATCGTGCTTTCGCCCGCGTAGTTCCCGTTTCCGTGGGAACATGGGGATAAAATATAGCCTATGTCACCCGGGGATAGTGCAGCTTCCCAAAAGTGAAATAATTTTTCAAATTGGTAAAGTAGCTTCGGAGCCTATTCAATGCAAACAAACAATAACATCTGTCCTATATAGAATATTAGTATAAAGTAGCGGCCCTCGGGAATCGTTGCTTAACCTTTCAGAATAATGTAGTGACAGACATAATTGGTCAGAATGGCAGTAAGATTTCGTGTTTTGTTTTACATAATCCCTATCAATTTATTACTTAAAAGTGAAAACTATTTAAAACAAAATATTTTCCAAAGAAAGTATTTCGTAATTAACTTTGTTTCAACTTTGTTTTTAGCCAATCTTTTCTTGCAAATTGCCAACACATTCCCAATTTTAACTAAAAGGAAAAGTGCTTACACAATATTCAACTTGCATATACGTTTGTACATGTTACATTAAAACTATCGATTGGATTTTAGGCTTCGCTGACTTGGCTGTTACGAAACTAGGTCACGACCAAAATATTCACACTCTGGCACATAAATACGTACATTTGCAGACCGATGAAGATATAATGTCCATTTGGGTAGTATTATGACGGCTGTTTTTGGCACAAATAAAGCGCAGTTCAATTTTATCAACCATGTATGTATGTATGTGTGTTTTAGTTTTTGGCCAGCTTTTCGTCATTTCAAAAGGGTGTTTTTAAAGCTTACTGGACTTGTAAGTGCTAGTATATCTATGATATTTATTTATTTAAACAATCATTTTTACACGTCAATAATTCTAAAACAAGATGAGATCGGTGTTGACTGCACTGAGAAGAAACAGCAAAACACACTCAGAAGTCACAGGCTTTTTTAAAGTTAAAACTTTAGCTTTACCAAATCGGTCATATGATGATCACGCAGATTATAGCTTCCGAAATTGAGGAAACTTGAAAAACTTCAGAAATAAGGAAAATGTCTACTCGAGCGATTCCGGACAGTCTATTTATTAATTCCACTACAATAATACAAAGGCAAAAGCGATTTATAAATCAGCCAGCGCAAAAAATAAACGACTCGCAATCGCTCAAGAGGCACAGAGGAAAAGGTCGTTTAGAACGCATCAACTTCTTCAAGAAAACGAAACTAATTCGAAAAAAAGTACAGACCTTTTGAGCTTTAACATTTTTTCCGCTTTTGCAAGTAAGAAGTCAGAAGGTGCAAGATTTTTCTTTATTGCACGATGTCAAAGGGAAATACAGCGGTTCGTTATGACGTCGAATTTCGTCAAGATAAAAATGTTCCTCGTTTTATTTTCGTATAGCCGTCATAAAGATTCAAGAGTGCTCTCCCTGAATATTTTAGCATTTCCATCTTAAAGTTGAAGGATGACGGCTGTAAGGCTTAATTTGTTGGGTACTTAGAACAATATGGCGCGATTGTACGCATCTGATGGAACGCCGCAACTAACTCCAATTTAACTTTTCTCTAATTTAAAGTGCTTGGCCGTTTTACAACCAGCCAGCCATTTGCAATGACCAATCGAAAGTGCCATTAACAAGTTTAAACTATCCTCTAACGAAGCAAAATCGTAAAACAACATTCAAACAATTAATCGCAGTAATAATCGTAAGCAAGTACTAGACACCGTAAAAGAAGCATGAACCTAAGCTTATAACACATTACCGGGACTGACTAGAACTGTAGGTGTAGACAGAGTTGCGCCATGCTCGTAACACGTATCAGTTTAAGAGCCAAAAATTATCTTCGGTGGCAATCAGCGAGGGAGGCACGTTCGGGCTATTGCGGCCGGTGTGGACCTAGCTTAAGGACTAATAGCTTTACTTGCCTACCATGTTTTATTTAAGACTTTAGTCATGTTTTTAAATAAGTCTTGTTATTGTTATGTGTTTGGTGGGTTATGGCTTTTTTATGTGTTCTTACCTTTTTCATCTGTGTCTTTGTTACAAGTCTATTTGTAGATTCAAATGAAACATCTAAGAATGATTGTAGCGGATATTTATTTATACGTTGTGTTTTGCCATTATCTTACTTTATTTTCTCGGTAATGAAATAAATTAATTTCGACCTGCGCGAGTAAATTAGCTACACATTCACCACTGTGACGAACATTCATTTGAAACACATGAAAATCTTTCAAAGCTAACTTTGAAATAAGCAGACAGATGACTTTGTAAAGCGAAATTCAGCGAAAACAAAACATAAATTACTCTTCTTTGTGTTAGTTCAAAAGCTAAACGAATACACCGTACGCCATTTAAAAGCGAAAATATGAACACCAATGGAGCCTCTAAACTAGCCTAAAAGCAAAATTAATATTTTAGTTCACCTTCATAATTAATAGTATAAAGAGAAAATGCCACGGTAGTATGCCCTGTTTCTCGGTGTGCATTTTAAATGAGTTGGGTTAAATTTAACTTGGTTTTCCAGCTACACTGTGTCTGTACTTACTTAGTTCAGGGTTATAAGACACGGTGTGACACAGTGTTTGTATATTCTTTTGTTTGGAATCTCGGTTGAGGAAGGTATCACGTTCGGTTCGAGTGTAATTACGAGTTGGCGAACTTGTGTGAACTTGGGTGTGAACTGTGAATGGAGCTTAGAAATGGTTCGTTTGTTAGGGTTTGTAAATAAAAGCGGAGGGTAGTTAAACAGCTCGGTGTTAATATTTCATGCCAAAAGTAGTCTAGAGATACGTAAATGGGTGCCGCTCATTTTGTATTAGAAGATTTGTTCTATTTTCAAAATGCTCAAATGAAAAAAAATTACTTCATCTGAAACAGTTTACATAATTTTCATTTAATATAATGTTCACTTTCTATAACATTAGTTTAATATATTCTTAATTAATATAACGTTCTTTTCATGTAATTATCATCTTGTAGAATTGAGATTTTGATCTAACTGATGTACCAAGGGTAACCGCGCTAGCTAGGGAACTTAGTGCCCTGACACGGATAGGTTAGGTTCGAATGGGATGGCGGGAGCAAACTTAGCTCCCGTCACCCCATTCAATCTGCTCAGCGGAGCTCCTTCAACTTCCCTCAGTCAGAACCGTAATTTAAGCCGAATGTACATCATTTGATAAAATTAGTGATCATTAGATCTGTGGCGTTTCCAAATGCCAGATTGTATAACAATAGATGGTTGTAATAAATGAAAATTATATCAGATGTAATTATGTCGTTTGTTGTCATATTAAAAATATAGTATATACCTAACATTACACACCCAAAAATATACCTATGTATGATCAATTTGAGTAAGCGTTTTCCGACTGTTGTTTTCATGTAGAGCACATGCAGAAGCATTTATTTGTCGACTATTCCAATCAACATCATATTTAGTTATTATTTTATTTTGGACAACACTGACGTTAAACAAGGTCAAATTTTGATTTTCATTAATACATCAACTCCAATCGTTTTCTTATAGGATTAGAAAGAAATAGAAACAACAGAACGCCATTTTAATGATCCTCATATACTCAACGACCCCTCCTCAAAATAAGCTCCTAAAATACTTGTGATCATACTGATTCCCTTTTTAATTTTGCAAGCATTTCCATTCTCAATATATGAAACCCAAAACTAAAATTCTGAAAAATAAAGAAGTATTCGAACGTTTCGGTCTAACTCAAGCTTTCATTTAACGCAGTGATGCGTTCAGAATCCTTTGTGCAAACAAAATTTTTCATTCCGTTCCTAACATCATATTATGTTACCAAAATCCTGCTATCGATAGCTTCAGGAAGTTTGTGTAAGGCATTAAATCTGTGCGAAGGCAAATCCAGTATGTTTGTGTTAGTATAATTATGTTTGTCGAAGGACATATGCTGTCAAAATGCTAGGTAAACTGATTTCCGTGTTTGTTTTAGGGACAGTCGAGTTTAAAGTAAACTGATCTGGGATAGTGATTTGCATGTGTTGGGAAAGAGTTTTGAAAATGTTTTAGAGAATTTCATTCTTTGGGAATAAATCGTTTTGGTGTGTTACAAACTATCTTTCCTGTACCTGTTGTTGTATTTCTTTTTCATAAATACGTAGGTTAAAGTGATCACTAAGATTTTTCGTCTTTGCTATAAGGACGATATTTTTTGCAAATTTCTTGATATGTATAACTTCCAGATATAACACATTGATGTAACCAATATTTTCCAAAAGCCTTACTGATTTTAAAGAGTGTCAATGAATTTTATGTCAGTTTTTCTCTATTTGCGATTTGAAACGTGAATTAATAAGCTTTATTTTTCTATGTGACAGACGCAATCCAAAAGTAAATGTGAATACTTTAATTGAAATAAATGTTGAAAGTTTGGTTTGCTTTCGCGTAGTAATGTTAAAAAATATATTCATTTCCATTACTGTTCTCAGTAATCTTACGGAGGTAACAATTTTCCTCTTGATTTACGTTCTGCGCAAATCATCACACCACCGTGCCTGAGGACGTCTGACACTACGTTTGCCGAGACGCGGTCTCTACTCTAGAACTCGTTTACCCTAACGGTTGTCGGTTCTATGACTCGTATGGCCAGCCCACTGCCACCTCGGCTTACTAATCCGGTGGGCTATATCGATGACCTTGCTTCTCTGACGGATCACGTAATTTCTGATGTGATCCTTCAGAGAATATCATAGTCATTTCCATAGCCCGCTGAACGACTTTGAGCTTATGGACCATACGAGCCGTCAGTGTCCACGTTTCGGCTCCGTATGCCATGACGGGTAAGACGCACTGATTGCAGACTTTCGTCTTTAGGCACTGTGGGATCGATGATGCAAAGACTCGACGTAGCTTCCCTAACGCTGCCCAGCCTAACTAGGTACCATGTCCTTGTAGAACTGACTTTCAAGCTAGTTAGTACGTTCTGTTTCATATATACACATTTTTCTCTTTGGGATAAACAGATCACTGTCTCTGCTAGATTCTTCTTCAATCATCTACTCACTTGCATACTTCAGTTGCAAGTACTACATATGCACCAGATCATTCACATCTCCAATGAGATCAGTATTATGCCCTTCCTACAACATTAAAACAAATTTTTCATAATTTTTCAGCTCACTGGGATCTCTTCAACCCTTAATATTAACCGTAAGACCCAAGATGAACCCAAGGTATGCGTAAGCAAGCAGTAACTCTGGAGCAAAGTAAGCTATAAATTAACTCGTAACAGATTGGCGACCCAGAGGTGTAATGGCGCCTTGGACATTGTGTGCACGACAAATATTGGTTCCAAGTGAATGTTTGCGCACGAGCCGTGTTTATTTTGGGTATTACACAGGTATAGCTTTGATTGACGTATCGTTATTAGATTGGCTTAGTTTAATTTATGTTTGGCTTTGATTCGAAATGTGCACCTGTCATTATAACCGATCATAATCTAAATATAAATTTTTAAAATAAATTTTACTGTTGTCTTGTTTCTGTTGTACACCCAACAATATTTCATTTATGTTAGTTTAAATAATGAATGAATGTACTCTCATGAGAGTAATATTATCTCAATCTTCGGTTTTACCGGACAGTATTTTCATCCAAATATTTAGTTATTTTAGAATGGCAACTTTTCAAATATTTCTTTCGAATAATCCTTTGAAACAAAAACAGAGAAAATCTTAGACATTCAAATAAAGTTCTCAACACTCCAAAACTTTATTAAATTCATGCTTAGAGCGTAGCGTTCCAAGCATATTAATTTCAAAAATGTTACCAAACGAAAACAAAATACAGAAGTTTGTTTAAACAATCAAGAACAGTGGTAAAACAAAACAATGGAATAAACAATGTTTGGTGAAATTGAAACAGAAAATATTTCCGAGTCTGACGCCACCGGAATGCCATAACTTTGCCTACGTGACGCTCGTTTAGTTCCGAACAATACTTAGGACTTTTAGGATTAATTCGGAATTTAATGACAGAATTTTTGCGTGTCGTGGTTGTTTCTGTTGAATTGATATCGAGACAAGCATTTATGACAATTGTTAAAAAAATAAATATTGGAAATTTATGGAAAATCAACTTGCTCACTAGTCTAGCTTATGAAGTCTTATATTATTGAAATCCATAAATAACATTAGAGCGTAGAACTAATTTTATTTATGATAAGATAAGGCTGAGGAGACACAGACTTCATGATTTCGTCGATTACTTTTAGGGCTATCTGAAGTAAAGTTCTCGTCGAAACGTACTCCAGTGACCACAGATTATAGTAATTGACTACTACAATAATAGAATACCTGCGCTTATTATGTCCAACATATAAGTTACATAAAAGACAGATGAAGAAAAAATTACGTACATAGAGTGACACAAAAGATGGCCAAATATCGCTACGATAACAGCGATATTTTAGAGCTTTTGATACATTACTCTTGTTATAATAGTTATTATAGATGAAGACAAAATGCAGACAATTTAATAAAAGATAGCAAAGATTGCATTGATAACTTGTTACCTTAATATATGATAGTGGAACAAGCTCTCTAAAGAAAATACATAGAACTACATTGAACATTTTTGTCAGACACATAGATTCGTGACAAAACTACTACATTATATATGTTTAACAAGCTATGGATATATTTATTTTCAAGGCATAACTTAAGTCACAAAATGCGAGACGAGAATTGGTTTGCTTGTAAAATATTTGTTATCCCCACGGAAACAATATTTATAATAATATTTATTACAAGGAGCGCCCCGCGCGGTTTCACCAGCGTTGTCCCGTTCCCGTGGTAATACGGGGATAAAATATAGATAAATTTGTGTGTGCCTATGACATTCCACAATAACGTAGCTTTCTATTGGTGAAATAATATTAAAAATCGGTTCAGTAGATCCAGAGATGTTATGTTCGGTGTTTCCTATTTATAATATTAGTATAGACAAACAATATTTTAGAGGTTAAAAGGCTGCACTATAACTAAATCAAAACTTCACACATATTTTAACTCAAGTAATCATAACTTTATTATGAAAAAACATTCTTTCGAAAAAACATGTCCGATTTCCATTTCTGTTGTGCAGTTCGAAAATAAAATTTATTTTATGAAATAATCAAGTTTCAGTGGATGTTGTTGTTTGACGGAAGTAACGAAGCGGCCATTTTGTTAGAGTAACACTTTAGTTTTATTGAAAAATTAAAATATGATATTGTTGTTCAATTCTCAAATGACTGAACTGATTTGAATGGAACTTTATACATATGTACATATAAGCAGGACACATAGGTCAAAAAGTTAGTAAAAACATTTTCGGAATGTCTTATTTAAAAAAAAGATAGCTGAAAATTTATGTTTGTATGGAAAATTTAAAATGGGTCTAATTTAACTGTAACACAATTTATCGAAAATATTTTTAACTAACTTTTTAGACCTATGTATCCTGCTTATGCATGTAAAGTTTCATTAAAATCGGTTCAGTAATTTCCGAAAATAAGGACTTGAAAATTTGTATTAAGTGCTGTTCTGCCGTATACGCTCTTAAATTAGATCTTCGTATTTCTTCTGTAGATTGACTAGTCTGAGAAACCTTCCAATAACAAGAACAATTTTGATCATCACAGAAATAATATCCGGGATACACATAAAGAGTAACGTCTGATATTCTTAGAAAAAGGGTCACATGTCCGCTATAAGACATAAAAAGTTAACACGCAGTTTCCTACAGAGGCAATGTTTTTGAACATGTAGAAAAACAGACAGAAGGAGAAATCGGATAAGTCTGTGGGACTGTAAATCAACGAGTAGGAAGTTTCTTGCAGAAAGTTCCTTGAAGACAGACTTGCTATAAGTATACGTACAGTTGAAATTCTTTTCGTTTGGATAATAAAAGTTGAAATATTTTTTGAACAATCAGTATGAATGTATGTACCTATGTACATAATATACAAAGCAATATTTTGTTTCATTTTGAAATTATAATGTTCAAATAGTCGACTTCGACGACCGATGCAATTACGATTTGGACCAAGACAGAAACTGAAGTCTTATTTTTTATACAGTGCACAAAAATAAAATCATGGCTCCATATCAATAACAGAACACATTTCGAGTATTTGTACAATTTTTATTTTTTTAACCAGCTTTAAATCAGCGAAATATGCACACTTTCGTCATAACAACGCGGCACCATTCGGAAAATGCACACGATAGCGATGTTGTAAGTGACCATTTTAGCAGCCACTCAAAGACCTCTGCATGCATTAAGAAGGTAATGTAAATTTTACTTTGTTTTAAAAGTTCCATTATTGAATTGATCGAACTGCTTTATTTTTTTGATTATCCTAAACTTATGACAGTATGAAAGATAAATTTGAGGAGGAAAATTGAAGGAAGCTTAAAGTCTAGTTCAAACCTGATAAAATCAGTGATCAGTACATCGTAACCAACCTAAATGTTTACGCATGAGCGCATCGTTGATATTAGTAGGTAGTTTAGTCAGTTGTTAAGTAAACATCTTTATTTTACGTTATCTTTATTATTTTTGTACTAATATTTGACATATCGAATTTAAAAATACGTGTTTAATAAAAGTTGTTAAAGTTTAATTTTTCAAGCTTTGTACACTGAATGAAAACTAATCTCATATACTAAACTGTTCTGTTATTCAGTGACTGACAGACAATGAATATCGTAGACAGCAGAAATTTGGCATGAAGTGAACTTTCATGCTAAATATCAGCTTCAATCTTTATTCAGGGAGTGTATGCGAGCCGTCAGCAAAGAAGACGGGGCCTCATAGGGTCAGTGCCTGCTAGGGTTGCGGAATTTGTTCGAAAGAGTCACCGCGGCCCTGGAACGCAAAGGGCACAAGAAGAATCACGGGTGAGTTTTAGTCAGTAAGAGTCTGACACTCCCTTCCTTTCCGCCCAGAGCGGGAGAAGTCATTTGATGATTTCCCATCCAAAAAAAGGGAGTGTAGGCGAGCACTAAGAGAAGATTTCCTGAAATCCCTACGAGAACGGGATAAATCGGGCACACGAAGTTGCAGGCAAAAGCTAATATCAGATAAAAGAATTGGCAGCATAAATCCAGCCTGCACAATTCACGCTTTGGCAGTAGCACAAAATTCAATTGTTATCCTTTTCTCATCCAATTTACCCTCAATTGACTTACTGATATTTTCTTTGTCCCCACTAAAGCTGCGACAGAGCCTTAGGCTAGCTCGGCACATATGGGCCTGATCGTTACCTTTATCTTCCTGAAATGTCGCACACAACACCCTTTTGTTTTCTTATTTTATTATTAATTTAAGCTTGAGTAGCTTCCATTTTTGCGTTACATGAAATTATTTTGTTGGTGAAATTGTGATCAGTGGTTTCATGTTTCCACTTTATGTATTTTTTTTTGGAATGCTTATGAATTCAACTGGAAGATGTGCATAGCATCCTTTTAGTCTGGCGGTGGGCATTGTAACGGTGTGCGTTTCTGAATGAAACGCATTCGTTCTGGCCTATCATAATTTCAATTTTAGTTTTCTAATTTTCAAACTATTTTTATTTTTATTTTTATTTTTATTTTTATTTTTATTTTTATTTTTTATTTTATTTTATAATTTTCAAACATATTCCATTTTTCCAAACAAATCCGCAGTTTTTTACTGGCAGGGCACTTCAATCCTGATCTCCGAAAGATCAACATCTACACAGTCATACTGGTTACCCTCCGTATAACATACAGTTATACTTATTGTGTTTGTGATCTAATAGAACTATTTGTAATATGCACAAGTCAGTGCTGAGTTAATAATTAAATACTAATTCTGATTGCTGATCCTGTGTTTCCTTAGTCTGTTGGGGTCTCCATCCACTCAGGCATAGCATCCTTTTAGCACTGCCACGTCACTTGCTGCAACCTGCAGACTCCCACAGTCTCCATCAGGTCATTGATCATTCTTTAGGGCAAGGGCTTTCAAAGTTATTTATTCATCACAGTAAGAAGTCGTCACTCCAGAATCTTTAGGCGCCGTAGATCGTTACGACACAATTTATGTGTGACTCTAATCTTTGTACCTTTCAGACATTCTCGTTTTTTACAAGCTTTTATTCAGCTTGCAATAGTTACAATATTTGTATGTTTTTGTAAGGGAAATTTTAATGCTAAATTACAAGCACTTCCTTCTTTTTGGTGAGGGATGGTTCTGGAAGAATTAACCATATGCTGTGTCTGTTCAACCGCAATCTTTAACGAGTGCACACACGATGTACGTAATAGTAAAGTTTGTTGAATTAAAAGTAAAACAATTAGTTTGCTTTTTTATTAGGAATGCTGTTCTTCCTCAGTAATTCATCATTCACTGTTTTTATTAAGGCTTACTTACATTTATGTCCTAGCTGACATTTACTAAAAACCTAGTCATTTTTTTTACAATCCAAACTCAAGGTTTGCCAACGTGCTATGGAGCGTAGTATATTTGGTTGGGTGCGCTCAAAAACACAGATCGTTGACGGGGCTCAGAAGGCTGCCCAGCTTAAATGAGACTGGGCTGCACATGTCTGCCGTATGTCCATTGAGGTGGGGCGGTGGGCTTATAAAACAAAAAATTGGTGCCCTGAAATCGCGAGACAAGGCCGCGGCAGACCACGAAGGAGATGGTGGGACGACTTGGATGTCTTCCTTGGGAATTGTGCAGAATGTAGCACAGGATCGGGAAAAGTGTAAGGAGTGGAGGGAGGCCTTTGCCCTGCAGTGGGGCATTTCAGGCTAGCTATAATAACAATATAATAATAACAATAACATTGTTAACACTTCAGGCAAATTCAAAACAAACACGTACATACATAGGTATTTCCCAAACTCGGAGCGAAATACCGATTAGATAATAACGACAATGCGTATTCCGCTCACGCTATCCGAAATTATCAACAAAAGCATACCGAACATTATCTACGCCACACCTCGCATCCAATTAGGATTCATCCCTAAAACAAACAAACAAATACCTATTCACCCCTCCATTAATTTGTAACCGAACCCTTAGGCTTGCTACAAGCGGTAAGGTAAAACTGAACTGATGGAACGACGAATGAAATGTACAAGTCACAATTTGATGGAGTTACACTCCTTATGTCTGATTTTAGAACTTTGTAAACTACACGTGATCATTATTTTGTAACATGGCTTAAAATAACGCTTTAACACGAAAATAATTTTATCAATTAAAACTAGAAGAATACTGACCTGATATACATTAACACTAAAGTTAGACCTTTTTTATGAATGAGAAATCATCAAATGATTTCTTCTGCTCTGGGCGGAGGAGAAGGGAGTATCCGACTCTTACTGACTAAAACCCATCCAAGTTCCTACTAATGCCCTTTGTGTTCCAAGGCCGAAGTGACCCTTTGGAACAAATCCCGCAACCCTGGCAAGAACTGGTCCTAGCGAATCCACCCGGGCCTGGTTGTTATCAGACGTCAAGCCACCCACACTCACCTTCCGCAGGCCCGCGCCTAAGGAGGCCGGGAATCACGTCTCGTTTTATTGCGGCAGCTGGGGTGTGGATCTTACCTCTCCCTCATGCAGACCATCTCCTCCTTCACTAAAGTTAACTAAAGACCTAGAGTTTGACAAAACAATTCAAGAACCGGAATAGTAGACCGTAACAACATCATTGAATCACAAAACGAAAGTTGTTCGTTCTTTTTATTTGTATAGTTTTAATCAAATAGAGAAAAAATTACTTTGACCAGACTTGTTTTCGCTTAGCGAGAATGTAGCATTTTCCATGGGTTCGTACCTAAACAAAATTACAAACATTTTGTTGCGGAATGGAAATGACTGGCTTTGAATATTAATGAAGGTATGCTGTGAAACTTTCAAGTTATAATTATTATGAAACATGGAACTAATTTTGAGAAGAATATTAGTACGTGTTCATCAAACAGTCATGTTTCACTCTAACATCTACACAAGATCAGTCTAGCTTGAAGGAAAAACTGATACGGTATGAAGGTTGAACACAAAGGAAGGAGACAAACTTCGTTTAAAATCAGAGCACCTTTGCTGAAGAATAACGAGGCCTCCCCCATTAGTTAGGACTGTCCATTGTGGGCTGGAATTAAGCCTTCCACAATGCCATTCATTCCGGCTATTGTGTGGAAAGGGATATAACTAGTACCTACTTGAAATGGAATAGTTGAATATTATTCGAATATTAAGAGCATTTACGCGGCATGGTAATTTGCAAGGAAAAACTTTAAGTCTTCGGAAACCTTCAATTGTATTGAAGAGCTATTTTTTTAGAACTATGTCGAAGAAGAATTTAGACAGATTTGTCTTTTGAGAGTTCTTAGAAAACTAAATGACCAGGTGCACTTCGCATCGCCTAAAATTGATTCGAGTGTAAAAACAAAAAACATCTATACTACACCAGTATTGAGGACAAGAAAACCAAATAAATCAAATCGGTCGAGATCATTTCTGGTTTTGGCGAGACTAACGCACGGCAGTTGATTTGTATACCTATTGTTTTGTGAAAACAAGCAATTTCATTGATTATTATAAATAAGAGACGACTGAATCAGCTGTTTTGTTTAAATTTAAATCTAAAGCTTTATTTAGCTTGTTCTAATAACACTAATATCTCGCTTTGGGTGTTGAACTTTAAATAGATATCAAAATTGCTTTTCTCAAAATTCCGATCAAAAATTCGTCTTAATATGTGCTTCTTATTAACCCTGAAGAGTATATAAATTTATTAAAATTTAACAAAAAAAAAAAGCATAGATATAACCAATGACCGATCACGGATAGTTATCATAAAAAATACCTGAGAAAAACTAGATAAGCAACGCTTTAGACAGACAAAATTGGAAATTGACGGAGGAGGCTATTATCCTATACTCTCATGCGCGCCTCAAAGAGCCGTCAGCAAAGAAGACGGGGCCCCATAGGGTCAGTGCCTGCTAGGGTTGCGGAATTTGTTCGAAAGGGTCACCGCGGCCCTGGAACGCAAAGGGCACAAGAAGGATCACGGGTGGGTTTTAGTCAGTAAGAGTCTGACACTCCCTTCCGCTCCGCCCAGAGCGGGAGAAGTCATTTGATGATTTCCCATCCAGAAAAAAAAAGGGTAGGGCCACAAAGAGCCGTCAGCAACGAAGACGGGGCCCCATAGGGTCAGTGCCTGCTAGGCTTGCGGAATTTGCTCGAAAGAGTCACCGCGGCCCTGGAACGCAAAGGGCACAAGAAGGATCACGGGTGGGTTTTAGTCAGTAAGAGTCTGACACTCCCTTCCCCTCCGCCCAGAGCGGGAGAAGTAATTTGATGAATTACCATAAAAAAAAAGGGTCCATACAATGAGCCATCTCATACTATACTATTTGCATGTAACTTTATAATTGTATGGATAACTAAAGCAATAATAATAAAAAATAACGACCCAATTCAGGATAAGTTCATACACGAAAACATTTTATTATTAAATTCAGAAACGCTTGCTTAATTCATACATAAATTATAACACTACGATGATATAAGGTCCTCACGAATAAAACAAACATTGAATTGAAACAGCAAAACTTTACGAGAACTTAACACACAGTAAATAAGCTAGTTCAATAACGAAGGATTAAGACCCAGTGCCTCTTATAGAAAACTTGTAAACTCTAGACTTATGCTCAGATGGCAAACTTCGGGTAAATATAGGAAAAGTAAGAAATGAATGATGCACAGTCCGGCTTCAGAAAATCTCTAGGAATAAATGGAACACAAAGAAGTTTTGGTTCTAGATAAGTTCTCATGCGCTCTTTTAGTTTTTCGCTCCCTTTAAAATCAAAATCAGAAAGATTTCTAATCTTTAAAAATTTGAAATTTTTGTAATACATAAAGAAAAATGAGTGATAAATTGACTTGACACTTCCCGTGACGCAAGAGCTGGCTTTGGCCAGAAGCTAAGCATTGCCATTCAACGTGGCAATGCCGCCAATTTCTTGGGCATGGACAGCGTTGAGGACGAATTTTTTATGCTATGTTTTAGTTTGCTGTAGTTTAGTTTATTTTTTAATCATCATCTACCTAGCCTTTTCCCAAATATATTGGGGTCAGTTTCCACTCATACAGGATTCAGCTGAATACTTTTATTTAACGTAGAAGGGTTGCCTACCAGACCTCCACAACCCATTAACTGGATAACACGGTACTTCTTGGCATGACTGGAGTCAGATTTACTGGTTTCTGACAATCCGTAATGACTGTGAAAGATCTACAAATGACAGCCGGGACCAACGGCTTAGCGTGCTTTCCGAAGTACGGAGGAAATTCGGTATGTTAAGATGGTCACCCAACCACAGACCAACCTTGACAAGCGTTGCTTAACCTTGAAGATCGATCCGTGTGGCTGTTATTTTTTTTTAATATTAATTATTTATTATCTACGGTAAAATAAATAATCCCAAAAGTAATATAAAATTCTTTGCTAAAATTAAAATATATAGAGATCACACTTATAAGAAAATGAAATGTCTTTAGGACACAACAAACAAATACGTAAATATTTTCTGGAGATTAAAAAAGCCAAGGAATGGTAGTTTTATAAGGACCTTGAAGTAAATAAGCTTCTAAGAAAATGGATCCTGATTAAAATCGACCCTGTCACTCTATTTGAGTGGCTTACAAGGTGACTGAAGTATTTTTATTTTAGAAAAGCAATTTAAACACGGCTTTTCTGAATTAGAGACTTTTAGATAAATATTCAGCGATAAAGAACGAAAATGGAAATCTTGAAATAATGGAATCATGATTTTTCCTCATGCTCTTCAGCTATATCTGGATCGGCATCCAGATTAACCGGATGTAACTGTGAAGGTACTCGTATTTTTAAATAGAACGAGCCCATCTGAATTCTACAAACCAGAAACTGGGCAGCACAATACGCCTTGGCAAGACTGTTGTCAGATTTTCTGGCCTCTGACTATCCAAAACGATCCAAAGATCTTCAAGACTGTCGAGACCAATGGGTTACCCATCCACAGACCAACTTTTGCGTCCCTCAACCTCGAACATCCTCCCGAGCAGCTTTTATCATTTAGCTTCAACCTCTTTAAACTTATGAATTAATGTATCGACGCACGTCACATTAAACAGTGATCAAATGGAAACCATTAAAAAAATAAAACTCTTTGTTTGGATAATATCTAACAAAAACCAATAGTTTTAGTTCTTTTTTAGGGTTCCGTACCCAAAGGGTAAAAATGGGACCCTGTTACTAAGACTTCGCTGTCTGTCTGTTCGTCTGTCTGCCACCAGGCTGTATCTCAAGAACCGCGATGGCTAGACGGTTGAAATTTTCACAAATTATGTATTTCTGTTGACGCTATAACAACAAATACTAAAAACTTAATAAAATAATTATTTAATGGTCCCCCTTAATCCCTTACAGAAAACGCCATTTTTTCGATATTAATAATGGCAACAGTGGCCGTATTACTAAGTGCCAATGCTATCATGATTCGTGTGAGGGAAAGAGATGGTGCTATTCGCCTTGTGTAACTCCGTCTATCTCTGACACAGAAATCATGATTGATTTAAGACGTCATAATAGGGCTGCTGGTAGGCACTTGAAATATTCACAAAATACTTAATTGGATTTCCGCATCCAAACAGCACTACTGTTACAGTTTTTTACCTAGTCAATGATACGAAACCCTTCGTGAGCGAGTCCCACTCGAACTTGGCCGGTTTTATCTTATTAGGCTAGATTACGCACAGACTAAATAAATTACATCTGTTAAATTCACAGGTACAGAAATACCAGGGCGACATAAATTCAACAGCGGTGAGATGTATAAAGGTCTGGCATTCTGCCACATACACACCTTTGTGATTTCAACTGGACTCAGTTTGTCCCATAAATTGGGACGGCTGTGTGACGGGGGCCTAACAAAATAGACCTTGCATAGACCTACTTGCCTTTGAGGTCAAATTGTGGATAGATTGTGACGGGCTCTTTGTTGTGTGGTGCCGGTATGATAGTTCCAAACTGCGATAGCAATATAAAAATGGGGCATATAAATCTGAAGCGTAGTTGAGTGTAGAAATCGGGGTTTTCCGGTTTTAATGCAAGAATGTGTACATTTTTTTTCGGTAGGAATTTGGAACGAAAATTCAAGGCAACAGTAGTTAGCTTTGTTGTTCGTTCCGGTACAAGTGCAAGCTCAAGCATCGCGTGATAAGAGTCCCAAACGAAGCTTATTATTTTAAGCATGTTATTTATAACAATACTTGCAGCGCCCCGCGGTTTTACCCGCGTAATTCCCGTTCCCGTGGGAATATGGTGATAAAATATAGCCTATGTTACTCAGGGTTAATGTAGCTTTCTACTGGTGAAAGAATTTTTGAAATTGATCCAATAGTTTTTGAGTTTATTCGTTACATACTAAAATATATATAAAAAAAAAAATTGATTGAGTCAGGCGTTACTTTGCGGTAATCCATTTTAAAAAACCCGACACCATTACCTACCTTATTTTTGCATTGCCTTCCTGCTGCTGCTGCTTAAAATCCTTGCATTTGCCTAGTAATCTTGCATGTGCATAATATAGCGGGCGGGAGGGAGGTGCATACTTGCAACCCACTAATATTCGCGGAAATTAAAACTAGATAATATTGTTTTCATTTTCAAATTTAAAATCTTTCCTCTTTATAATATTATTATCTAAGATATATCTCATACTGATTAACACGAAACTTAAAATGTACAAACACGCTAACAGAATTTTATATTTGTACCAAATTTCAACTAAATAAAAAAAAAAACAAATTTCAATCGGTAGGAACAGAACAAATTGCCTTTGACAGATGAAAAGATAGACAAATACACGAGTAATCCCATACTCGTAACAGTTCCAATACAGAAGCCTTAAAAGTATTTTACCGATTTTGAACTAAAAATTATAACAGACATGAGATATCGATTATGTTTACTAATTAACTAAATTTGTGGAACAAGCAGCTCGATTATTTTAGTTTACTAACAAAAATAATATCTATCTCGCTTCCCTAATCCTATTGTAAATTACTGATAAGTACCTTAGCTTGAAGCTTACAGATGTTATCGAATATTCATAGTAAGTAGCATCAGTAAGTAGCAGTTAATTCATTACACTAATTAGTAGTTGTTATCTTAAGCGAATCCATTCTGGCATTAAATTTAATGACTTGCTTAATTTTAATCTGGCAAGAGATAGGTTAGATCCCTAAATGTAGATTATTAGATTATTTATTAGTTAGTCATTTGAAATGTTATGAATTTATTATATTTTATAATGTATTTATATTTATTTGAATGTTAAATGTTTTGATTTCTTGTTTTAGGTAATTTTTAACCCCCACCACAAATAGAGGGGTGTGTGTCTGTCTGTAGCATCATAGCTCCCGAACGGAAGAAGCGATTTCAATTTAGTATTTTTTGTATTAAAGGTTATGTGCGATTGTCCTTAGATATGTTTGATGAAAATCGGTTGAGCCGTTTAAAACTTGTGGGGGTGAAAGTGAGGAAGAATAACCCAATGTCTGATAATATACTCGAGTGGGCTCTCAAATGAAAGCGCACTAAAAGAATATGTACCTATAAAAAGTATAAAATATGTATATTTTTTTAATTTTGAATTTATTTTAAAAAAAATATTGATTGAGTCAGGCGTTACTTTGCGGAAATCCATTTTAAATTTGAAAATGAAAATAATATATCTAGTTTTAATTACCGCGAATACTTGTACCTACAACCCACACATATTCGCGGTAATTAAAACTAGATATATTATTTTCATTTTCAAATTTATTTTTTTATTATAATTCTCTCTACAACTCTTAACTCTTCCGTTACTGAATTGCTATCAGATAAAGCACAGCCAAAATTACTGGTTATAGAAAGCTGAAATACACACATTACACACACATACACACATTACACACACACATTATACACACATTATTACATTTGACATGTTAGTTCCTTGACGACTGTAGGTAGGATTTCCCGAAATTGATACTGAAATGAAAAAAACACGGGAAGTCGCGGGCAAAACTTATTTTCAAATATTCGTATGGTATTCTAACAAAAATATAATTAAATACTTTTACATAGATTATAATCGTGAGTACCATTTCCATCTGTTCCGTCTCTTTCTTACACCGTAATCGTGTTTAAATTGATTCTTCATAATATACGTCTTCCCCACTAAGGTAACAGTACCAAGAAACCAAGGGGAAATTACTCAGATTGAGTTAATATACATATGTAAAAAAACTAAACCTTTTTCCTGAATGAAACGAAGACGGATGATACCTGTGGCTGCATGATTTACAGTATTCAAAGGCGTGACCTAAATTCGTTGAGTCGAGCCACTTCTGGTCCATTTAGATTTGTGTTTAAATGAATCTCAACTAAATATTAAGCGAGATTAAAACACCGAGATGCTGAGAAAAGACATCTCCGCGAAACTCGCCTTCAGTTATATTGCAGATTACTGTCCGACTAGTTTTAATTAATTTTCCGAGAGATATATTTCTTTGGTGTCAATGTTTGAGGCCTTCTAGAGAACATTGAATTTTAGAGTTGTTGAAAAATAAAATGAAAAATCTTTTTTTTTTCTTTTGTAGGACCAAGCTTATTGCTTTTCTTGAATAAAATGCATACCTGGGAGGGATATGTGGATTGTAGCGATGATTAAAATAACCATGAGAAAAATTATTATCTAGAAGATACACTCACGTTCAAAAATATTCGACCACATGGATTTAGTGTCACCAGCTTTGTTGACCGTCCTGAAAAATAAAAGAGGCCACGCGTCAAAAATTAAAAATCAATACTATTTTATTATTAAGAAATTGATAAAAAATAATTAAAAATGACTATGAGTAGGTATGAAGTTGTTTAATTTATTCAAAGTTTAACAAAATACCTTTATCACGCTGGCCAAATCATTTTAAGCGTTAGTGTTTATGGAGATCGAATGTAGTATTGATTTATTGCATATGATTTGCGCCCAATCAATAAATATCATATATGTATGACTAAGAATAGTTCTACAAAAAATAAATGTTGCAGTAAATACAACTACATTAGGTACTTAACTTAAAAGCAGAGCAAACAATAAACTAAAAGAAACACCTTTCTCGCAGCACTTAAACACTAGAATAGGAGAAAAACTCGCTGATTTATTTCAGTCTCCTACGTACGTTTTTTGTTAGTACAAAATGTACAAACAAAATACGTACATAGAGGAACACTATTTGAAACAGTATTTGTTAAGTATTGTAAACTTTTTTTATGGAAGAGTGGTAGAGTTTAATTGTATCATTTATTGTTGTCTTGTTTTTAGTAGTGGTAACACTTTTTTGACGTGGTTCATAAAAGACTTAAAATATCTGAATTAATTAGTCATTTAAGTAGCTTAACATAAACGGTGTCACCCGAAGGTAAGCCTTTGTTTATGTTATTAATTCTGCTTCTGTGCATTTTTGTGTTTAAATACCAAAATAAAAGCACCACATGTTTCAATAAAAATGCGTTCAAATTATTGTGACTTAAAACCTTTTACTTCGTTAACCTTTCAACACTTTGTCAAACAGGTAACACAGTAAATACAGAAGACCAAAAGGACCAATTTTCATCCGTAATGCTCACAGACTTAGCCTACAGGCAATAAGAAATACACGTGATATTTTGTCGAGTAATAACTTCAAAATACATTCGGCACCCATTTTGTTTGATTTGTATCTACATATATGTGGGTATCGCCTGAAGGCATCGATATATTCTCGATGTATAATATCGGAACTGTGCTGAGATTTTCCTCATCTATCCTGTTAGTATGGCTGGTTGCAGCCAATTCCTTATTGGTTAAAATCATCTTCAATTGTAACCAATTTATAGATGAGGGATTGGCAGTTGACTTTATATGAACAAGCTTATCACAGCCCATATGAGCGATAAATATGCGTAAGGAAAATACTCCCGGGGACATTGTCATTCACAAAAAACATGTACAATCGCACATACAAAATAATATACATTTGATTAACACCTACGAGATGTGTACTGTGTGTGTGTGTTCTGTTTAGATTGAAATAAAAATATAAATGTACAGTAAATCACCGGGACCTTATCAAAAACATATTAAAAGTGGCTTGAATACCACTAATACGAGTTAATACCCTTATCGGGAGTATCAAGTCTTGCTTCTACATATAGTTTACACAGTAAAAGTATCCTCTTTGTCTGAATCCACTACGTACTTTAACCGTGTTTCAAGCTTAATCCAAATTCGTTCAGCTGGCAAGGCGTCAAGGCCTCTTGACGCCTTGCCGGCTGAACGAATTTAAAAACATAGTTAATTTCGCTTTAAAATATTTGTAACTTCTGTCAGTGGTTTCAAGTGAATTTCGAGCATTTATCCAAAGGAACGTATCCCCGCAATAATAAGTATCCGACTTGTATTCCAGGACCTGGTTCCAGTTACCAAATTTGATCTAAATTCGTTCAGCGGTAAATCCGAAAATAAATTAGACAAAACAGACAGAGCATTTTTCGCATTTATTATAGGTATAGTAAGGACGGATATTACTTTCTTCTTTTAAATTAGAATAAATAAAAAATCGCCTTAAAACACACATTTTATTCAAACTATAAGCTCCTTAAGTCTGCAATGCAGATCATTTTATGAGAAACTTCCAAGGTATCGTAGTTTTCATAACCATATTCTGTTAGACGCCAGTGGATAAAGATTTAGTAAAACCTTCGCATTTTTGGCAAACGCTTACCTCTTACGTAAAATTACTTTGTTTCAAACTTCAGGCCTCTTGGCAATCACCATTTTCTATATAGGTAGTTTTATGGAGATGTCGATTTTTATATGAATTGGCGTCTTTACGCGTCTAAAGTGGAGAACGAGGCTGTAATATTGTTTAAGAAACAGACACCTTCTCTTCTAGGTTTCGCCACTTTTTTTGTTCTGGATAGGAAATCATCAAATGACTTCTCCCGCTCTGGACAGAGCGGAAGGGAGTGTCAGACTCTTACTGACTAAAACCTACCCGTGATCCTTCTAGTGCCCTTTGCGTTCCAGGGCCGCGGTGACTCTTTCGAACAAATTCCGCAACCCTAGCAGGCACCGACCCTATGGGGCCCCGTCCTCGATGCTGACGGCTCCGTGAGGCGCGCGTGGAACACAACGCGTCGTCGACTCAGCCTGTTTGCTATCTAATGGCGAGCCACCCACGCTCACCGTCCACAGGCATCAGCCACTGCGCAATAGCACAGCGGCCGACTTGTCTCTGGAGGAGGCTGCAATGGGACCATTACTGGCACTCCATTTCAGCCCCTTCCCGAGTATCAGGAGTCGCAGCGTTCACAGCAGCAGCGGCAGTGGCGGTAAGGGAAGCCGCGGCGGCGGCCGAGGCGTCATCCAGGCCTACTATGCGCATGTCAATACGCTTAGTTAGTAATGAACATTCGGAATAATACACATTATTCAACACAATACTTAGGACATATGACTTTAGGGCATGTAAAATTAGGAGATTCAATTATTATGGTACTCGATATTATGACAGAATACTTTTAGAACTAAAGATAATTATGCTGAACAAAATTTCGGGGTTTTGAACATTATGGTTACTGCAGTTTATAGCAAACGTGTTATGGATAATGATTTTCGGACAAACAATTTTATGTGAAGAAAGGGAGTACCTTCCGGGCACCGGTCAGGGTTCTCCTGACCTCGATGCCCCCGCTGATGCCCAGCTCCCGGAGGTTCACCGCCTCCAAGTATTTTTATCCCTGGAAGTATTAATCTCCCTGGAAGTATTTTTCTCACTGGAAATATTCATCGCGAAAGCTACACTAATGACGACTGGCACAATAATACGCCGTATGTATATATACTTTTTTATACCAAAAAACTAGGAATCGATCGAATCGGTGGAAAAAATATTGTCTTCATAAACTATGCAATGATGGGGATAAAACCGCGTGTAAATTATCTACATTGTTCAGAGGACTTTGTTAAATCGCTATCTGCTATTTTGGTCACCATGTAGCATTGCAATAGTTTTTTTTTTTTTTAAATAAAATTCCTTTTATTTGTATCAACATTGTGTGTGTGTACATATATGCCAAATAAATTTATTTTCTTTTCTGATTTTTTTCTTCAATAATAATAATGTAGTCAATATAGCGCTCTACGTCCATACAATTCCTGGATACCCATTCCTATTTTAGTACAATCATCTTTAAATCTTCCTTTAGAACCCTTTATTAATTATTTAAGCATTTAGAAGCTTAATTACTGTTATCCTTATACCACATGCTTCTAATTTATCTCGAGACCCGAAAATATTAATTTCAGCCGGTTAATTAAATCGTTAAGACGTTATCAGGGAAAGGGTATGTTTCATTTAAACTTCCCTTTCACGGATTACGTAAACGATACCCGCCCTTCGGGTATTTTTCAAAGTTATCCGACGACTTATCTCTTTGTATTGCGGCTTTTAAAACAAAATACTGTTGTACAGATAATACCAAAAACGGGAGTTATGCTTGATAGGAAAATCCAGGTATCTTGACCCGTACTTTTCAACACATCAAAAGTGTAGTACAGTATAAGTAGAATTTGACCTCTGAGTTTGTTTCCCAGGGAATTGTCCCTGGGAGGAAACACCGAAACAAACTTGGAAACTTTGTACTCTACATTGAAGAAAATTGACGAGTGAAAAGTGTATCCATTTATTACCAAGTTGCAAAATAATATAATTAATTTATCATTACTTGCTGCAGTGCAGTCGGTAATGTTGCTTGAATAATCAAAACTGGAATCGTACAACTAGACAGACAGATGGTTGAAGTTACAAAATCCATTTATTATACCGTTTTATCGATTCGTATTAAGTAGATGAAATATCTATAAAGATTTTTGTTTAATAATAAATAAAGAATGTTAAAACGTCATAAAAAGATTCAGGTCAAAAACTTACCCACTGATAATATCACCTTACATTTTCCAAACACGAATAGGCTACATCGTAAATATCAAAGGACCGATGGCACACTGATAAATGATATTTATTTTGTAAGTAGGTTGTAAATAACACTTTTACGCGTCAATATTTATCTAAACCGACTTACAAAAAAGGAGGACGTTCTCTAGTCGACTGTATCTTTTTTTGGTGTTTGTTACCTCATAACTTTGTACTGGGTATCCCAATTTTGATGATTCTATTTGTATTCGAAAACTGGTGTTTGTCGTGCGGTCCCATTTAATAGGGTAGTTGACTAAAAAAATCTAATTAGTCCGTCAGATAGATTTCCAAAAAATATTGGACACGTATTTTTTCTTTTTTCACGTAAACAAAAAATGAAGCCGATACAGAGCGTTGAAAACTCGTGTGACGTCACTACTCGCTACAATTTTTACCGAGCCGTAACGTCACAAGCCCCCACTCCTGATCTTTGGTGCTTTGTATCTTCGTCAGTTTTTATAGATTTGATAAAGGAAAAAATACGTGTCCAATATTTTTCTATAATCTAACTGACGGACTAAATATAATCATATATTTTTTACTCAGGAAACACCCCTATTGGAATCTAACTACTAGTATTTGAGTTATACCTAACTAAGCTTCTGTCCGCGACTTCATCCCCGTGGAATCCCCGATTTTAAAACATTCTTTATCGCTGCTCCGCTCCTATTGGCTTAGGCGTGATGATATATAGCCTAAAGCCTTCCTCGATAAATGGTCTATTCAACCCAAAAATAATTTTTCAATTCGAACCAGTAGTTCCTCAGATTAGCGCGTTCAAACAAACAAACAAACAAACTCTTCAGGTTTATAATATTAGTATAGATAATGCTTGGCTTCGACTACATTGATGATATTCTCATTCACTCTTGTCGATGTAAAATGAAAAAAATAATATTATATGCGATGGTTTGGAAGAGCATCTTAGGATTTCAAGGTGGTCCCTTTCTATTTTGGTGAAGATCTGATCAAGAACAAAGATAGGAAATGGAACTCTTCAATAAATGATAGCAAATCTTTCGGGATTGCTGAAATCGCATGTTTGTTTATTGTTTACGTTTAGGTGGGGGCATTTACGCCTGTACCACTAAAAAGTAAAAAAAAAACTGTTTACAAAAAAACAACCGACTTCTAGACAAAAAAAAACTATAAAATAACTTTAATTTCGGAACTCGGTGTTTTTGATTGTTTCTGCGTTTTTTGAACACCGACTTCCGAAATTAAAATGATTTTATACTTTTATTTTGTTTTGACTAGTCAGAATATACGTCGAGTTAACGAGCTGCCAGTAATTGGTGAGCTTACTCCGTGGCTTTTCCTAAAGCCAGCCGAGCCAGATGAAAATCTCGAATATTCATCTTAGGGAGGATTTAGGTTCATTTTTTTATCCGTCGAAAATTAAGAGTGAATTTTGATTTTCGTCTTGGTTTATTCATTTAGCTTCTTATCGCAGCTTTGCTTGTGTGACCTAGTCACCTAATCGTATGATACCTTGCGGTAACGCTTTCTATCAGTTGGGCACGCCACTATTGTGGCGATAAGCTCAACGTAACATTTCAGGAGTGGGGCTAAAGAGGCGCCACGGCATCCTCACTTTCCATCTGATGCAGGCACTCTCAGTTGTTTCGGGAGGTACATGTTTTGGATTCGGCGAAATGATACACCCGGATGTCACCGTGACACCCGGGTGAAGTACTGTATGAATTGCCTGGAGGACACGGTGGAGGTCTGCTCTGCTTGGGCGGAGCACGATTACACAATACACAATATACAATACAATACATCGCCGGAATAGATCGCCACTACGAGGACACCCTCGTAGTGGCGATCTATTCCGGCGATGTCTCCCGTCGGGCCGTGGTTTGTTATATTAAGGATTGATAAGTTCATCTACTTATATCAAATATTCGATTAACTGTTGTTGTCTAGAATAGTGTAGTTGATTAAAAATCTAAATAGTCTGTCAGATAGATTTCCAAAAAATATCGGATACGTATTTTTTCTTTTTTTTTCGTAAACAAAAACGAAGAATAACTGTGCCTTGAAAACTCGCGCAACGTCACTGCTGCATTTTTACCACGCCGCGCCGCCAAGCCGTTGATAACCGTCGACCGTTGATAATTTTTGACTGTGCCAATTTTAATAATGCATAAAATGCGTGGCTAATATTTTTCCATAATCTAACTGTCGGACTAAATTAATATAATCATCTTTTTAACTCAGAAAACTTCGCTATTCAGTAGGAATACTTACTGAAAGCTGAAAAGCCGATAATTAACCAAGAAAAACGGTTACCCACAGGAAGTTAAATTTTCCAGAAAATTTAAACTCTTAAGACATTTTTGACGGCCGGCGGTCTAACGAGATAGGGGTTCATCAATCAAATGTACATAATTACTGAAAAAAACTGACTAACCTTCAAAGAAATGATTAATCTTTTAAGTTAATTTGAAGTATTTTTTATTAGTTTATATGTGAATAATGGTAAGTACTTATTTTAATTACACTTTTATTTCTAAAATATTTTATTACTCACCATAAAAACATTTGATTTCAATAAGACAAGTATTAAAAAGCAAGGTCAGATCAATAGTTTGCGTAACAATAATGGTAACGTAGACGTTAGATATTATGTGGGCTCTGCGAAAAAGTAATGTTAGCGAAAGAGAGTCGGAACGCGTGCGGCGATAATGGTTGGAGAGACGCCACGGCGTCCTTCCACACCTTCCGCCTAACGCAGGTGCTCACCGGACACGGCTGTTTCGGGAGGTACTTTTCTTTTTTTGGATGGGAAATCATCAAATGACTTCTCCCGCTCTGGGTGGAGCAGAAGGGAGTGTCAAACTTTTACTGACTAAAACCCACCCCTGATCCTTCTGGTGCCTTTTGTGTTCCAGGGCCGCGGTAACTCTTTCGAACAAATTCGAATCGCCCTGCGTTTCCCGACGCCCGGGACGTCTTCTTCTGTTGCAGCGGCTGGGGCGTGAGGTTTTCCTCTCTCGCACGCGTTCCACCTTCTCCTTCGCTAGCATTACTGCTTTGCGGGGGCGACCTCTCGCTTCCGGCCCTGGTTCAATCCATGATCCGGAGCGAGCAGGAATGGGAAGTGGTCACTTTCAGCAGTATTGCTAGCGAAGGAGGAGGCAGAAAGCGTGCGGGAGAGGGAAACATCACGCCCCAGTCACCGTAAAAGAAGAAGACGCCCCGGGCATCGGGAGTCGCAGGGTGATTCCCGGCCACCTTAGGCACGGCCTTGCGAATGGCAAGCTGTTAGTGGCTCATAATCAGCCTTTTAACGTTCCCACTGCTGGGACACAGGCCTCCTCTCTAGGAGAGGGAATGGGCCGTAATCCACCACGCTGGCCCAGTGCGGGTTGGTGAATGTCACATGTCTTCGAATTTTTGGTTCTAGGACATGCCGGTTTCCTCACGATGTTTTCCTTCACCGCTTTGAGAGCAGTGGTGAAGAAATGAATTACACAAAGTAATGCGCCTGACTGGGTTTGAACCCGCAACCTACGATTCGTAAGTCGGGGCCGTTACCACTCGGCCACCACTGCTCTTACTTACTTGTTAGTGGCTCGCCGTTTGATAATAACCAGGCCCGGGTTGATGCCACTATTAATGGGAAATCATCGAAAGAATTCTTCCGCTCTGGTTGGAGTGGAAGGGAATTTCAGACTCTTAGTGACTAAAACCCATCCGTGTTCCTCCTAATGCCCTTTGCGTTGCAGGGCCGCGGTGACTCCTTCAAACAAATTCCGCAACAGTCTTCATCTCCTAGTCATTATCTTTTTTACTTACTCCTGATAGTTGATGTTGCTGCTGTAAAATGTAAAGTAAAAAAATTCAATATGCATTTTTAAAACAGTCAAGATGGCTTCTTTGCCTAAAAGCCGTGATGATAAAATTCCAAAACAAAATGTTTCCATACGAAACTCACATGACGTTGTTACTCTCAAAAAGATTATGCAGGAGGGACGGTTCACGCGCACCTGTGCTATACTAATAATGACATAGAACAAGGAATATGTAGAGAAGTGAAACTTTTTAGTGCAATGCGTATATTTTTGGCACTTTGATGATAGTAATAGGGATGTTTCCTGAGTTATCAAAAAATGATTCTATTTAGTCCGTCGGTCAGATTATCCAAAATATTGGACACGTATTTTTTGCTTTTTCAAATCTGTAAAAGTTGAAGAAGATGTAAAGCATCAAATATCGGTGAGAAGAAGAGAAAAGAAGGAGTGGGAGCTTGTGACGTCACGCCGTGGTAAAAATTGTAGCGGGTATAGTCATCACACGAGTTTTTAACGCACAGTGTCATTTTTTGTTAAAAACGAGTTTTTTACAATAAATGAAGACGATACAGTGCGTTGAAAACTCACGTGACGTCACTACGTTGCTACAATTTTTACCAGCGACGTGACGTCACGTGAGTTTTCAACGCACTGTATCGTCTTCGTTTTTTGTTTACGTGAAAAAATACGTGTCCAATATTTTTTGGAAATCTATCTGACGGACTAATTAGATTTTTTAGTCAACTATTGTTGGTAAACATTAATTTGTGGTTATATAGATGGAAAAGGGAGCAAAGTCCCATCCACAACCTCTATTAAAAAGGAAGAATCCTCCTACTAGCAACGTACGAACCGATTGTTGTGTATTTGTGTCTGGTAGGTAACTGCCTGATGCCCCTGATGGTAGCAGTTGGGTTCTTGTAGACATTCACATCACCTGGAGAACTATAATGATGCGATATCGGATTTGTGTAGTCAATTTTTGTACTTCGTATAGGTTATCGGTACAGATACGGCAACATTTTTGTATTGAAAATAGCGGCCTAATACAAGTTGAACGAGCATTGAGGGGCTTAACAACTCCTTTCATTGCTTTGGAAAAACGATTCACACTTGATTTCAATTTTCATAGATTCCTAATTCTTTCTTACTTTATTTATTTAGTTTAGACATCAGTGTTTGGGTTTCAAATATTAATATACATATGTGCAACGAAGAGTGCAAAATTTCAATCCAATCGGTCCAGGATAGATGTGAAGTGGCTGTGACATACGAACAGGCATACCAATAAACGAGTGTTCCAATAAGAGCTTCGTTGTTTCATTCGGAAGTACGGAACCCTAAAAAGCATTATGAGTTGCCTCCGTCTTTGGTATGCCAACACATTCTGCTCTCCTTTGAGCGTATACAGAACCGATATTGCTGAATAAACAAGCTGCAAGACTGTTACATCACGAGCCCATCAAAATGATAACAGATTGTGAAACGAAGTAATAATATTAAAGGGGTTTTTGGCAGATAGTGTCTCGCGAATGTGAAAACTCCATAAAAATACGAGTATTGCCAAACTACCGGCTCCAACAACGTAACACTGCACGCTGGGACCATTCAGCACTGTACAGAATTCTCGCTTCTGCATACTCCTTACTCTATGCTAATAACATAATACGATCCGTCTGCGAGGCACGGTGATTTTGTCAAGCATGTATAATATGTCATGCGGCAATTACGCCGGTCTTCTGAACCGAGTGCGGTTCACATGTTCAATAATGCAGGTTTTTCCGGAAGCTGAGGCGGGGGATCTACGTTTTGGCGGTCGGTTGGCGCATATAAAGATGGGGTATTTTGGTAGGTGGGTTTTTAATTGTATGCTTAGCTAAGTTTTAATATGCTGCATGTATTTGGCTATGAGCTCTACGCAACAAATTCACTATAAAAATGACAAGACTGTTTCATAAGCTCAGTGACATTTTCTAACAAAAATGTTACCTATTGAATCGGCTAAGTAAATGCTTAAATATTATGATTTATATTTTATGTGACTGTCTTGTAATTCTTTTTTATCATGCTTATATGATGCTCCATCGTCGCTGATATGGTCGCCGATGGAGCATACTTGCCTCGAAGTAACCTCATCATTATTGCCTTGAAAATCCCAGGTTTTAGCAATAAGGAAACACAAACTGCGGAAGATAATTCGACTCTGATGATTAAGTTATTACCTCGGATTTAGAGGATGCAAGGAACTTGTTACTGGCCATCGCAATTCTATTAGAAACACACATTATAATAAATTAAAAAAGAAAAAAAACTGGACGTATTTCCAAGGCCTAGGCCATGAAATTACGTCTAGCTTTTCTCCCAGTCACGCGCCGAAGCCAATCAATCTGGTCAGTGCAAATGGGATTGGTTGTAACAAATAGCACTGTGTTGTGAACAGGACTTAGCCATTAAGTACATATGTACCTAATAGCCTAAGTTTTGTTACATACATACGAAGTAGTTGGTTGAGTGTATATGTCGCCACGCTAACAATTGGTTTTACCCGCAGCTAAATGTTTAATAACACTAACATAAAAAATACATTTCCAATTTGTTATTGTAACGTCCCGTTTTATCATTTTATACATTTTATTTGATACTATTTCCGACTTTTCCCCATGTACGACTTAGGGGATAAGAGGTAAAAATTAGGAAACCAGGCGCCTTCATCGTACCCTAGATACCTAATTGGAAAAGGTATAAAAAAAAGGTTAAAAGTTTTTTTTTATTAAAGCTGGTTTATAGCTCAATAAACGAAGATATTTGAACGCATTAGGCGTTCAAACAAATATGGTTTTAGTTACTCTAAAAATTACAATGATTTTCCCTTAGAGGTTATGACTAAAGTGACCGTACCAAACGTCATTAACTAGCAACACAGTAGACTTAAAAGGAGTCGACGAGACGAATTGGGCGCGTATTCATAATATTGAGCGCAGAAAATCAAAGATAAACAAAATAGAAAAAAATAATTAGGCCTTTGCCTTGCTGTGGGAAACTACAGGCTTATTAAATTGTTAGATAGTATTTAAACATTTTAAAAAGAGTTTCATAAACTATTAATTAGTGGAATTTGTATTAACAAATATAATGGAAATACTAAGCTCCTTATTTTTCCTCCACTGTCATAGTGAATAGAAAAACTTTTAATTAGCTCTCAGTTCACTTGAAGTTTTTATTCCCGAGACTTATAATTTGTCTTGTAAGTGTTGAATTCATAATTTATATAAAATTTTATCGATATTCCAGAGATAAAAATATTTTTTCTGAGTAATTCGTTGCTTGCTAGTGTTTATTGAAAGAAAGAAAGAAAGAAAGAAAGAAAGAAAGAAAGAAAGAAAGAAAGAAAGAAAGAAAGAAAGAAAGAAAGAAAGAAAGATAATTTATTTGTCAAACATGCGTTTACATAAACTGACTGATCAGACATGCAAGGTATTAAATTAATATGTTGTGAGCGTCCATGTCCATGTTGTGTTGAATTATGTTAAAGTAGAATTCTTCTTTGTCACTACATAGCAGAATTTAACTTAAACACAATTATTATTATTATTAAAATCCTAAGACATCTCTTAGGATTTTTACGTGCAATTTTCTTGAAAAGCTTTGACAAAAGATTAGAGTTAGGTATATAAAATGTTGTACAACTGCCGCAATTTAGCCTTTTGCACAGTGAAGTTAACTGGTAAAGAATTCTATGGTGCATCAAGGCCGCCAGTGTGGGGTACACACTGTACCACTACAGTGTAGCTTCAGTTATAATATTCAAAATGAAAATTGCTGGTTCATTATTCTAAATAACAATAAACTGCATTTTTTTATAAATGAAATTCATAACATCTCCAACATTGGTCCTTCGAGCCGGATTATGTTGAAGAAAAAAGAATGAATAACAGTTTATTTGCGCCAAGCATGACGCAAACTAAAATAATAAACAAAATTACAAAATGTTATGCATATTTTGAACATATATCGTGTCACATTCGCGCAAAATCGCCATCGCTCAGCATAGTGCTGTGACACATGTACGAGACAGAGCCACAGCGCTGGGTTTCAGCGACAGCCGGCGTTGACAAAATTACTGTCAAATACCGTTCTAGTTAAAAATTGAAAAAAAAAATCACAGTGAAGTCTTGACAAAATTGCTAGGTGCATTTTTAATCAATACGAAAAATATAAACTTCTCTACTAACACAAAGTATTGTCTACTACTCAGAAACGGCACCAGAATCGAACAACACAAAAACCTTAATTCCACAAAACCTGCACAGTGACATTAACACGCCCTTAATAATCTCAAGGCAGACAAGAATAATTTCACCTTAATTTTATTACATTGTTCTTTGTTCCACGAAAAATAAGTCGACTAAGTAAAAATGGACGCAAACAAAGCGACAGGCTAAGTATGTGAAGACAGATGAAAATACTCCGTGATTCTGTTTGTCCTCAGAGAGACAGCTTCCTAAATGTGAGGGATTTATAACACGGGTTATTGTGTTATTTCGTGCTGTTGACCGTGACAGTGATATGTAGATCTTTTGTTTGATTTAAGAAGATATTTATGAGGTATCAGGAGCTTTGGAGCGCGTGACTAAGTAATAACATCTGCACGGGTCGATTTTTGAGGTTAAGCAACGCTGGTCTCTGTAGATCTTTAACAGTCATTACAATTAGCCAGTAGCCTGATATCAGACACTAATTTTGCCAAGATCCATATTGTTACACACTCCCCCGTGCTGTATGGCGATCCTTGTGAATTAGAATACCTAATCTGAATACCAGAAATTCTGGTATTCAGCCAAAAACGGTTAGACTGTAAGCCGATCTCAATATACTTAGGAAAAGGCTATACAGATTTATTAAGACGCTTCAAAGTCCTCAAAAGCATCTATGTTTAGATAAAAACGAAGCCCAGAGTTCTAATATGTTTTAAAACAGCTGATTCTTTTGAAACAGGCCTTCCTCAAGCGCCACAACATCGACCAATCCTATGCTTACGCAGTCCTTACCAAGTCATCGGTCCACCTTGTAGGAAACCTTACAACGCTGCATCATCCAGTACGCGGTCGTCACTGCAGAATCTGTTGGCCCCGTCGAATATTCAATTTCAAGCAATGTGTCAACTGTCAATTAAATTTGACTCAAGCTGTCTTGAAGCTCATTTCAGAGTCCGATTAAATAAGCTGAAATTAATACTTCCTAGATGTGAAGATGTATTTTTTTTATGTTGTGTAATGTAGAATACTTTTTTTTTCGTCGGCATCCACATCTGTTACGTTCCGTTTGGCTTTGAACGACTTAACAATTGTAATATTCCCGGGTTCTGCACCACGGCTGCAGTTTCTCAGACAGATTCAATTGAAGTAAAAATCCGAATGTATTAGCAAATCTGGATGTATCAGAAATAATCCGGCATTGGACACCACCAAACAGCAAGTCTAGGTCACAGGTGATAGAGACAAATTTTACGATGGAAAGAGTTTACCCAGAAGAAGCCTGTTTACTCTGACTTTGAAGAGACCTCAAATTTTGGGTTGAATGCGTTCAGAAACACAGACGCAGGCAGAAAGTTCCACTCCTTTGTTGTGCGCATTATAAAAGACGATTGAAAACACTTGGTGCTAGTTGGTGGAATAGCAACAAGGTAGGGATGGTAACTTACAGTAAATTTAGATTGTGTTTATCGTTTCCTTACCATTGATCATCAATCAATATTATGTTATTGAGTTTGGACTTGTCTCACATAATTTATAGTATAGTCTATGATTAGAATACTTTAAATAAGCCTGAATTTTGTATTAAATTGTGCATTCATTGTAATTGTGTCAAAATGTGCTAGCATTGTTTGTTGCAAGATATACACTATAAAATATTTTTAAATTTAGTAATTTTTTACCGGTAATCAAAAATATACGTTTTAATGTAGAGAAGCCATAATTCTTATTTCGCTACAATAAGTGTAAGGTTAGAGAATTATTACACGTTACGAGTATTACGAAAAAACACGTGTTCTTGAAGCAAATACGATGACAAGTACTAAACACAATTACACAAAAATGTACTTCAACCTTCTGTGGAACAGGTCAACTTCCATCGTTGTATCAGAAAATGCACTTTCCGCTTACATGAAAATTCTGTAGAAAAGTCAGCACAAAAGAGGTACTTGAACTCACAAAGCAAGACATAATATTAATATAGGAATTCCCACCTTCGTAGCATGTTTTCCTGACTTCGAGTCCTCTCCAGCATTTAATACTGATAGAATCCGCTTACGACGGTATCAACCTGGCAACCGCAGTCGCCTTTTAGTTTACGAAATATTCGATTCGATTTAATTCGATTTATTTTGATACACTATCTATACTAATATTATAAAGCTGAAGAGTTTGTTTGTTTGTTTGTTTGTTTGAACGCGCTAATCTCAGGAACTACTGGTTCGAATTGAAAAATTATTTTTGGGTTGAATAGACCATTTATCGAGGAAGGCTTTAGGCTATATATCATCACGCTTACGCCAATAGGAGCGGAGCAGCGATAAAGAATGTTTTAAAATCGGGGATTCCACGGGGACGAAGTCGCGAGCAGCAGCTAGTTGTACAATATTTATTGTTCACTTCTTAATATTAAATAGCAATCCTTTTATCACATCATTTTCCTGTCTTGGTAGCACAGTTGAATATGGACTCGATAATTACTTTCTGAACCTAGTTTAAACCATGTCAAAGTATTTTTTTCAAGTCAGTTAAAAATAATACAGCTTTCAGATGCCTATTCATATAATTGATTGCCAAAAACCGCATTTGTTTCTTCGAAAACTATCAACAACGACAACGACAACGACAAGGATATCAAAACTAAGTCACCAATCAGATTATCCGTTTAGGAGCTACGATAAGACACACACGTATATGCAGACACATAATATCAAATTTATAACAGCCCTGTTTTATGACGGGAGTTAAAAACAACATAACACCAAAATCTTGTACATACCTGTATTTCCCAAACGGCTCGACAAAAGTGACACCGAAATTCTGCCACCTCCAAAACTCTTTCAACCATAAACTCTGTAACCATAATAACAAATTAAGTAAATAAAAAGAATGTAAAGACTTTCATGTACAATTCGGGTCACGTAGAAATGTTATCGTCTTCACTGAAAGAACAATTTTTACATCGGTGAACGTTTCATGGCAGTATTTCGGAGTATAGTCCCTTTTTACTGTATTTTACATAACGTTTTAATGAGTTAGTTGATAATTGAAATGTTACACATCGACATTATTTTTATGTAAGAGTGTTATGGTTTTCCTAGTAGTAAGTGAATTCGTTTCTAAAATTCAGATCCTTTTTTTTTGGATGGGAAATCATCAAATTACTTCTCCCGCTCTGGACGGAGTGGAAGGGAGTGTCAGACTCTTACTGACTTAAACCCACCCGTGTTCTTACTAGTGCCCTTTGCGCTCCAGGGCCGCGGTGACTCTTTCGAACAAATTCCGCAACCAAAATTCAGATCCTAAGAAGTGCTCGACAAAGTGACGACGCTATTAGCGAATGCGTTTGTCGCAACGTCAAAAATGTGTAATAGTGATAGCTTTTGTCATTTTTATACATTTTCGACGTTTTTTTACGGCTAACATAATGTCACTAGACATATCGTCGGTCGAATCACGAAAGGGCTTATCTGAGTTTTACCAAATTTTTCAGGAGAGCGATTTTTAATAAAATGTACACTTATGTAACGTCGTAACATTTTACCTAATTCTTATATGAGATTTAAATAATCCTATTTTTGATTAATGGTTAATTCTGTTTATATATTTAATTAACTTCTTTGTGTAAAATAGTCGGCTGTGGAGATATTCGATTTTTTTTTTAAAGTTTCACTTACGCCCCTTTGTGATGTATAATTAATATAATTGATTTCATTTACGCCCGGTATCTTGGATTTTTTATTATATAAAAAACAGGGTTAGTATACTGAAACTTTATCTTATTTTACAATATAAGAAAATAAATACCCGTACATAAAATAATCAAAAAGGGTCGAAAAAACAATCAAAATAAGTAGTCACCCTTATACTAATTTCATTAAAGTTGTAGTATTTATTACTAAAATAAGTTTCCATCGTGCGGTAAGTTTTCGTAATAACAAAACATGTTCTCGATTCCTTAATATCGGTGTATCTCCACTGCACCTTTTCTTTAGGTCATTATACTTCTTTTTGTTTTGTTTTTTAAAGAGTGGTGGTAACTGTTTGACTTTTGTCCTCAACTAATGTACATTACTTCTTTTCAGTGATATAGATTTGTATTGAGTATCCGTGGGAGTAGTTTTAAAGAACAGTACAGTAGGTTGGTTTCTCAATACTCTGACGTCCATGACATCTGTGCACTTAAATGATTCACCAGTTTGGACATCTCCCTTTTTAATTGTAGCAACTTTAGTTTTGATGCGAGGTCTTTGAAATTTCTGAAATCATCACAATTCAGAAATCTGACCTCATAAGGCTTTTTGCGTGCCAATCGTATGATGGATTCCAGTTGACTGGGTACATAAATGTTTCCAACCTGAGTCATTGCAAATGCTATCATGCTATGGACAGAATCACCCTCAATTTGTTCATGAAAAGAACAGAAGTAACTTTAACTGATTTTTTCGTGCGATTCACAGTTCTTAATCAAATATAAGAGCATTGCCGCCATCGCGCAGTTCTTGTTCTGGCCTACACAGTGTAACGTTTTTCCCTCACAGTTAAATAAAAGAGGAAATATGACGTACAATTATATTATTATAATAAAATATCTTAAAACTAAACTTACTACTAACACTCGTTCACCTAACCACTACCTATCTAACGCTCTCAGTAATGGTCAAAACACGGAAAAGTTACTTGTTTAGGCCTCTGGGCTCTTGCCAGAGAAGCCAGGCAGTAGGTCCGAAGCTGATGCTGGTGCAGCGCCGGCTCGCAACCTCGGTTGTCGCTCAGCGCGAGGCCCCCCAGTAAGGCCTGCACGCGGGCTCCAGCGCTCCCGCGGAGAGAACTTCGGAGACGGTTCTCAGTTGAACCCCGTCGTTATCCTCGGAGATGGTTCACCATGGAACTCCGGCGTAATACTTGTAGATGGTTCTCAGTTGAACCCTGTCGTCACACTGCCGAATCCTGGCTCCTCAGCCCTTTATATAGCCAAGACTCACGTTCTATAATTCATAATTCAAAACGTATGTTTTCTTCCGGAACAATTCAAAATTCAATTCAGTTAGAATGCCAGTGAGGTTTATAGCCAGTATTCCGTTTACAAATAATCTAAGTGAGAGCGTTCATAAGAATTTTAGAAATACAGTTTATAACATAGCTATACAGAAGGAAAACAGAATATAGCTTAACATCTTATATTAATCTATTAAACACAAATATAAAGTGAATTTTAGTATTTAAATCAGTTAAACCTTTTTAGTAAAGCTATAGAGCAATTACATAAAGAAAAATATTACAGTTTGTCAACTCTGACGTAACATGTCACAACAAGAAAATAAATATTAAAAATATTTAAAAGGTGATTTTATATTCAGTGAAATCGTTTAGAATCAACGCTTAAAGCATTCAATAACGAATTCCACTACTAATACAAGCACTTCATTAATTTCAGTATAAGTAACTGTGAAGATAATCTAAAGGTCAAAGATAAATCATGTGAACATAATGAGATGATACAATGGATAAAAGGCATAAAATACCTAAAACGTAAGTGTTTAAGAGTACAATATGATAGTATCTGCAGTATTTAAAGTACAGATACTATATTTCCCCATCGACCCCGAGAAAATTTTTGGTCTAGAACAAAAATTTTGTAAGGTTAAAGTTTAACAACATTCACTTAACTTACATACCTCATTCAATCACACAGACATCTTACGAAGTTAGGTCAGGTAGGATTCACATTCAATGATCACTACTCGACCTGTTAGTACATAACAGTAGGCTTATTTTCGGAGTCTGTTAGCCGCTCGCGTCGAAAACCCAAAAATATGAAAAAGTTTTAGCAAAGACTTATTTTTACGGAGTTGCCAGTCGCTCCAATCAACCTTTCAGTTGATATACTAACTTGGAGAGTTAGTACATTAGAAGGTTAGGTAATAATACCTAAAAGCACTTCTTAATAGTGTATAAAACAAGAGTTATACTAACTTGGAGAGCTAGTAAATTAGAAGGTTAGGTAATAATACCTAAAAGCACTTCTTAATAGTGTAAAAAACAAGAGTTATACTAACTTGGAGAGTTAGTAAATTAGAAGGTTCGGTAATAATACCTGAAAGCACTTCTCAGTTGTATCTGACTAGTTCAGATAAACTGTTAAAATTAAGAAGAGCCTCCCAAATGGTTTAAGAACCAGATGAAAGAAAGACAAGAAAACTAATAGAGTTCATATAAGCGAAAACAACTCTATAGTTAGAAGAAGGGAAAAAATAGATATGAGTCATGCGTATAATACTAAGGATGAATTTATTTACATAATTATATACATTATATTTTAAAATCTTTAATGTGCCATTTAGCTTGATTGCCATTAGGATCTTCTAGTACATAAACTAATGGAGATAGCTTTTGTAACACCTTACACTTTATATATTTCGGAGCTAGTTTTGCGCTGAAATAAGTTCCAGCCTGACTAATTACATAGTTTCTTCGCCAGACTGTATCACCAACGTTATATTCTTTAAAGGAATGACGTTCATTGTAGTGAGAAGAGTTACGAGTATGAGCAATATAGAGGGCTGTCTGTACTTTATCAAAAGTTGTAGACAATAAAGCTATGTTAGAAGCATAGATATCTCTAGGTAGAAAAACAATTTCATCGAGGTTAGAAGTTGGCGTATAAAGTGAGCCAGAAGTAACCGTTTCACGACCAAAGACCAAAAAGTTAGGAGAGAAACCAGTGGTAGCATTAGTTGTGCTGTTCATTGCAAATTGTATTTTAGGAAGATAAATGTCCCAGGATCTATGGTCTTCACCTACCAAAGATGATAACGCTGTGACTATAGTACGATTGTACCTTTCAGTAGGATTAACCTGAGGACAATAGTGAGGAGAAAAGAATATATATGGAATTTTATATTTCTTAAGAAAGTTGTCAAATTCATGGGATCGGAATTGCGCTCCATTATCCATAATGATTGTCTGTGGTACACCATGAACCAGAAAAATAAAATTTTCTAAGTAAGATATTATGTTGGCACTAGTAGCCCGTTTTAATGGAAAGATTAGGGAATATTTAGAAAAGCAACAGTTAACTACTAAAATAAATTGATTCCTACGCCTAGTCATAGGCAGAGGACCCATTATATCCAAAGATATTGTTTGAAAGGGCCTGGAGCAAATTTTTGGTTTACCCATAAGGCCAAAGGGAGAGTGATTAGCGTGTTTGTAAGCTAAGCAAGTATCACAGGAAGAAATTATTTTAGCGATGTCCTTAAACATACCTGACCAGTAATATAAAAGTGATAATTTTTTGTAAGTTTTAAACATTCCAAGATGAGGTTAATCCAGAGACCCATGGTTATCTTTGACAAGAGATTCCCGGAGATCAGGATGAGGAACTTCTTTCCACGTGAAATCTTCCGTTAACGCGTTGGGAGAATGAGTATAGCGCAATAATTTATTTTCCCTCACAGTATAATTAGGATATTGATCAGGATTATTGCGACATTCCAGAAGTATTTTGTTATAGACTTCCAATGCTGAAGATTCAGGTTGGGAACCATGTGAGACAGGATTAACGCCAAGAGGTAATGATGTTAAATCGCGAGATAGTAAGTCTGGGACTAGATTATCTTTACCACGTTTGTGTTTTAAAGTAAAATTAAAAGTTGATAACCTAAGAGCCCACCGTGCTAGTCTACCAGAAGGGTTAGATAAATTAAGGAACCACTTAAGTGCCGCGTGGTCTGTATAAACAGTAAATGGTTTACCATTATCAATGTAACAACGCCAATGTTCTAAAGCTGTTATTACCGCGAGGGTTTCTCTTTCCGTGGTTGAATAATTACGCTCGTTTTTGCTTAAGGATTTGCTCATATAAGCTATGACTACTTCCTTTCCCTCTTTCTCTTGAGTTAACATACTTCCAATGCCAAAGTTAGAAGCATCGCAGTGCACAGAGAAAGGGAGTTCGTAGTCAGGACAAGCTAGTATGGGAGTAGTGACAAGAGCTTCTTTTAGTTTATTAAATGCTAAAGTAGCGTCTTTATCCCAAAAGAATTTAGGGGCGTTTTTACCGGAAGAAGTTACTTTATTAAGTGGTGCTACAATAGTGCTAAATTTGGGAATAAATCGACGAAACCAGCTACAAGTTCCAAGAAACTTCCTTACTTCTTTACGAGTAGTGGGAGTAGGAAATTCTAATATCGCTTTAATTTTAGCTGGATCTGATCGTAAACCATTTTCGTCTACAATATACCTCAAATATTTTAATTCATTTTTAAAAAATTGACTTTTATCGAAGTTAATAGTCAAATTGGCTAAAGTTAACTTCTCAAGGACTTTAAGTAGATAAGATATATGCTCCTCAAATGACTCAGAGATGATAATAATGTCATCTAAGTAGCAAAAGACTTTATTATCAAATTCGGGAGTAAAAAGCATGTCCATAAGTCTTTGCTGAGTAGCTGGAGCATTAGTTAGTCCAAAGGGCATGATAACAAAGCGATACATGCCTCGACCAGGAACATAAAAAGCTGTTTTATCTTTATCTGATTCATATTTCAACGGTATCTCCCAGAAAGCTTTAGCAATATCAATGCTAGAGAGAAATTTAGCATTCTTAAGGTTATCTAAAATTTCATTAACGAATGGGAGGCTGTACGCGTCTCTACGAGTAACCGAATTTAGTTTACGACTATCAACACAGAAACGCCATTCGCCATTCTTTTTAGGTGTAATGATAACCGGTGAAAGCCAAGGGCTTTCGCACTTTTCAATAACACCCCATTCTAACATTTTATCAACTTCTTTAATGAGAGCTTTTTGTTTTTCAGGAGAAAGTCGATAGCACCGTTGTTTAATTGGTGGAGTGTCACCAGTATCAATATGATGACTAATAAGATGAGTGCGGCCAAGTACACCTCTACTTTCAAACGATATAGCTTTAAAACGATTAATCATGTCATCAGCAATAGTTCTTTGCTCTGATGAGAGATAATCATAAGGGAGTACTTGTTTAGTAGTTTCAGTAACTACTGAACATCTAGTCACTGGTTTGAAAGCCGAAGAAAGTATGTGAGGGACAAGGTTAAACTTTTTCCAGAAATCAACACCTAAAATAATAGAAGGAGATATATTTGGAAAAACAAAAGCTTCGATTAGATGAGTTTGATTATTGTAAGTAATCGGCATATCAATTGAGCCAAGAGATTTACTTATATGTTTGCTGGCAGTAGTAATAGTCATTGAGCGAGACTTGGATAACGTGAAGCCTAATTTCAAAATTTCCAAGTGGGAATTATTACCTAGTATTGTAATAGAACTACCACTATCTAGTAAACCGGAAAATACTTTGTTATTGATTGTAATATCAATGAAAGGACGGTTAAAATCTTTTTCATTTTTGTATAATGAACTTATTTTGTAACAAGAAAAGAAATTTTTTATGGTTTGTAACCAATCATGCCAGTCTGATTGATTAAAGTTTTTATTATCCAAGTCATTATTTAGTTTTTTGAGTTCTTAGTTTTTTTGCAGTTAGGACAATTGGTAGATTTAACATCTTTAAAACCACATCTAAAACAAATGAGTGTTCTAGATTGTGAGCAATTAGTTAATGTATGGCCGTTAGTGCGACAACGTACACAATAAGCGTTAGAGTCAAATTTACTGATTGTATTAACTTGACTTTTGTTGCTAAAACGATAATTAAAATTTGATTTAGGAGGAAACGCATTAGTAGTTGAGGGCTTTGAAGTTAAGTCAGAAGATTTATAATTAAACTCAACAGTTAAAGGATTTTTAGTATTTGGTAAGTTCATCTAAGTCAGTCCTGACTGAGAGTACCGAATCAAGAATATCTTGAGATAAAGTAAGAGGTGCAAGTTGTAAAATCTGCTTCTTGAGAAGCAAAACCGTATCCTTTGGTTCCTCCAATCTGATCTTAACTTCATATTCAAGTTCAGCTTTATTTAAAAGCTCAAATTGAATAATCCTGGCCATATTTATAAGTAAATATTCAAGATACCAGAAAATAAAGAGTGAGCAAAAAAAAAAAGTCAAAATCAAGAGGGAAAATCAATACAATATTTAAGTTAAGTTAGCATGAGTCACTCTCATAAAAATCCAAAGATAATAAATAGCTTAAAGAGAGCAAAGAGAGAAGTGAGAGGGTATGATAATACTATAAGTCAACTGAGTAAGTTAAAGTCACTCCTATAAACACAAAGTCCTCCAATAAGTTAAAGATTGTAAGAGGGAAGTGAGAGGGCATATAAAAAATCGATTGAGTAAGTTGAGTAAGTCACTCCCATAAGAAAACAAAAAAAAAACTCTTAAAGAGCAAAAAAGAGGGAAGTGAGAGGGAATATCAGTTATAATAAAGAGGGTCAGTTTTAGTAAGTCACTAGAGGGTTATGAGAGGCTTCCAAGAGTACCTACTTAGAAGAGAAAATATTTTCTAAACCATTAACCTATCTAGGAAACTAACAAGGAAAAAAAAAAAGAGTTTATGCCAAAATATTATACCAAAGATATAGATATACTAGATGAAGTATTTTTTTAGAATTTTGAAAAAATCGCTAGGCTAGCTATAATTTTACGTGGGCGCCAAACTGTAACGTTTTTCCCTCACAGTTAAATAAAAGAGGAAATATGACGTACAATTATATTATTATAATAAAATATCTTAAAACTAAACTTACTACTAACACTCGTTCACCTAACCACTACCTATCTAACGCTCTCAGTAATGGTCAAAACACGGAAAAGTTACTTGTTTAGGCCTCTGGGCTCTTGCCAGAGAAGCCAGGCAGTAGGTCCGAAGCTGATGCTGGTGCAGCGCCGGCTCGCAACCTCGGTTGTCGCTCAGCGCGAGGCCCCCCAGTAAGGCCTGCACGCGGGCTCCAGCGCTCCCGCGGAGAGAACTTCGGAGACGGTTCTCAGTTGAACCCCGTCGTTATCCTCGGAGATGGTTCACCATGGAACTCCGGCGTAATACTTGTAGATGGTTCTCAGTTGAACCCTGTCGTCACACTGCCGAATCCTGGCTCCTCAGCCCTTTATATAGCCAAGACTCACGTTCTATAATTCATAATTCAAAACGTATGTTTTCTTCCGGAACAATTCAAAATTCAATTCAGTTAGAATGCCAGTGAGGTTTATAGCCAGTATTCCGTTTACAAATAATCTAAGTGAGAGCGTTCATAAGAATTTTAGAAATACAGTTTATAACATAGCTATACAGAAGGAAAACAGAATATAGCTTAACATCTTATATTAATCTATTAAACACAAATATAAAGTGAATTTTAGTATTTAAATCAGTTAAACCTTTTTAGTAAAGCTATAGAGCAATTACATAAAGAAAAATATTACAGTTTGTCAACTCTGACGTAACATGTCACAACAAGAAAATAAATATTAAAAATATTTAAAAGGTGATTTTATATTCAGTGAAATCGTTTAGAATCAACGCTTAAAGCATTCAATAACGAATTCCACTACTAATACAAGCACTTCATTAATTTCAGTATAAGTAACTGTGAAGATAATCTAAATGTCAAAGATAAATCATGTGAACATAATGAGATGATACAATGGATAAAAGGCATAAAATACCTAAAACGTAAGTGTTTAAGAGTACAATATGATAGTATCTGCAGTATTTAAAGTACAGATACTATAACAGTCGTCACTGAACATGAACATTTCTTTCACTCCCTTTCTATCACAATTTGTTAAAAAAATAATGAACACTAGTAGACATTTCATTTGCACCTATCTTACTGATCATCTCGTTCCATAAGTTGCACACAGTCTTTGGAGTTTAGGTTATAAACCGTGAAATACTCAGTGTACCATGTTCGTATTTTGTGTAGCTCGAATCTTGCACTCATTTTTGTTCGTCGTATTCTTCTTTCTCCTTTATGTGTCTATCATAATATCTCCTGAAGCTTCTCTTTAATTTCACTGGTGCTTCCCAGTACGTATTACACAAATTACATTGGTCCTTTTTTGGACTGTGAAAGGATAAATTCATGTGACTAATCTGCTTGAAGTAGAAACAATTTACTGTGACTATTAACTAATCTTGTGATTTGTGCAAAGAGGACTTGCAACTAACTATATATCCGCGGTTTTATTCACTTTAAACAAAGATTTTAGTTATTTTACCTTTTACAAACAAACTTTGCAGCTTATAAATTGCACTGGGAATGAGTGACAATGAACAAGTTTTGAGATTTACTTGTTTGATTCGCGCCAAATTATTTTACGACTCTTCGTGAAAAAATATAACTATACATGTACAGGCGTAACTGATTATACGCCTGTTCGTGATGTTTTAAATTAAAGGAATAGTAGATAGGGCTCTTCGCGACTACCCCTAAGTCATCAAAGACTAAGATTTTGGTTACGCCGTTTCGTGACATAATAAAATTTTACATCTAGAATTCAATGGTGTAAATAGCTCAAAATCCGAAAATTTGTTGGTTACGCCCCTTCGTGATACCACGCGGCTTCCCGAATGATGCCCTGTCGGTATATATATTATATATACCGACAGGGCATCATTCGGGAAGCCGCGTGGTATCTTCTCGTGCTCGTGTCACATGCCAGTGTCTCAGCACAAAAGTCTATTACCAGTTCTTGTTTCCGGTGATGACGTAATGTACTAAAACAGTTGTTCACAATGAGTCTCATCAGATGCTCTGGACTGCGCAATAGGGATGTTTCCTGAGAAAAAAATATATGATTATATTTAGTCCGTCATTTAGATTATCGGAAAATATTGGAAACGTATTTTGTGCTTTATCTAATTTATAAAAAATGACGAAAGAAAGAAAGAAAGATCAGGTTGGGGGCTTGTGACGTCACGTCGTGGTAAACATTGTAGCACGTACTGACGTCACACGAGTTTTGTACTCACTAAATCGTCATCGTTTTTTGTTTCGGTGAAAAATGAAAAAAATACGCATCCAATATTTTTTGCTATGTAACAACCTAATTAGATTTTTTTGTCAACTACCCTATATTATACAGGCATACATTGAAATTAACAATATTGACTTTAAAAGTGTTATTTAGATTAATATTTTTGTATATAACGAATAAACTCAAAAACTACTGGACCGATTTCAAAAATTCTTTCACCATTAGAAAGCTACATTCACCCTGACATAGGCTATATTTTATCCCCATATTCCCACGGGAACGGGTACTATGCGGGTGAAACCGCGGGGCGCTGCTAGTTTTAAATATACGTATCAAATTGATGATAGCTTACCGTAGTTGTAGAGACACAAAAGAGCGAATTTCTACATCTACATACATACATACCTAAAGCACAATGCCTTCTGTAACACATTCCCCTGTCAGAGTTTATATCATCAAAACTACCCTCTTTGATGTAAACATCAACATGATAAAGTAACAAGTAACTTGGAGCACCCTGTAGACACAGTTCTGATTGCTCTCGGAGTTCGGAACAAAGATTGGCTGGTGGCCACCGAACCTGTGTTTAGTTATCATGCTGGTAGTCAAGTCTGTGTTTACGTTATGTTGGTAGATGTTCTAGAGTAGCGGAACTAAAGGTACCGTGAGTTTATGTAAGTATGTAGGTTGCATTGGTACCGAGTCTTTTAGCATGGTGGCTGGCCGAATATAATTTAGTGTCATTCTAATTTGGAATTAGATTTAAATATGTAATTATATTTACAGGAGCTGTTAGCCGGTAATCGCGAGTATTATTTCTAAAAAAAAATAAGCAGTTAGTTTTTCTTTTTCAGCCAAATAGGTAATCAGCATTGTACATTCAATCCAACATGGCAACGAAAATGCGTTTTGATTTCCAAGAATCGTACATTATCTGCATTTCACATTAATTAAACTAAAAAAAAAAAATACTTTTTATTTTATTTTTTCATGACTTTTATACAAAATAATACTTTTTTTTGTCTATTAATTATAATATATTTTTAATTCCGTAGCAGGCACGCATGTTGTGGTTTACCAGTGTGTTGGACAAATAGATAAATTAAATGTAGAAACCAAGTAAATAAATATTGTTTGTATTTTTTTTTTTCATAATATTAGGATCTGTAGTTTCGGAGACAAAATAAATGGCTCTTTTTTTAAGGATGAGCAATCATCACATGACTTTTTCCACTCTGGGTGGAGCAAAAGGGAGTGTCAGGGACTTACTGACAATAACCCATCTGTGTTCCTCCAAATGCCCTTTGCGTTCCAGCATGCACCCCACAGACTCTTTCGAATAAAATCCGCAAACAAAGAAGTTTCATCTATTTTCTTAAATAACATAGTTAATAACGTTTATGTTAAAACTTTGAAAAATAAAACCTTTAATATCCTATAGTACATAAACCTTTAATGTCCCTAAAGCTTCTTTAGACAATACCCATCATTATTAAAAGGTAAAAAACCCAGCCATGTAACGTCTATAAATATCAAAAAACAACTGTCATGTGCTGAATAAACATTACGTACCTACCTATTAGCTAATTGACTACATAAAAAGCTACACGGCTGCAAATTGCTTCCAAGAATTTCGATGTCGAAATGAGTTCAGCAATTTCGTAGTGATGTTTGTTCATGTGCCTTTAATATGGCGTGAAATGCTAAAACTTGATAGGTATCATTATAATTAATTTATAGTATACTATAAATTAGAGCTAGAATTAGTTAGCGGATAGGTTTCCAATAAATATTGTATATACATATTTTTTGCTTGATCAAATCTATAAAACTTGACGAAGATAAAAAGCACCAAAGGCCAGGAGTGGGATTTGTGACGTCACGTCGTGATAAAAATTGTAGCGAGTAGTGATGTCACACGAGTATTCAACGCACTTTATCGTCTTCGTTTTTTATTTATATGAAAATTAGTCTGATGGACTAATTATTTTTAGTACCCAGTTGCAAACATCTAGTTCCTTTGCATATGCAAAGGAGCTCGATTATTTCAGCTGTGTAAAGAATTGAATTTGGATTGTTGTAGAAAGTGATTGCATGCTACAGTGCAATGTGACTGGCATTCAAATATCTTTGAAAATCATCACCTTTATTTGTATATCACATTTTATCCTTATAAAGAATAACAAACGAATTGCTGATATAGAATGATGTAAATTAGGTAAGTAACTGTGCATTGTCACCCATAGCCATACAAAAAAATGCAATAATGTTAAACTGTTAGTAAGACATATGATTCATAAAGTCTATGTTACGTTTTTTATTATGAAAATACTAAGATTTAGTGAAAAAAAAAGAAAAATGGTCAATGTTCACTAAAATCTTATTATAGAGTAATGACACATTATTCGAATTATATTAAATTAATGACTGTCCACTAATTCCATACTATAATAGGGATTATTTGACCATTCCTGTTTGGCTATAATTATTTCACTTACTCAAATACTAAAAACCAATAAAAAATATATTAAAAGAAATTAATGAAACGCATATCAAGGTAAATATATTAATGATCCCTCTAATTTGGCCCTACTTAAACAAAACTTGAGAATCATTTCATTATACATGTTTTATTTAAATAAAATTATTAATATTCGTAGTTTCGGTTCATTTCAAGCATTTTATGGGCGTTCCCTTTTAATCTCTCGTTTGAGGATAACTGCTTTTAATTCTGTTGCAAGATTTGACCCATAAATACAAACTAACCAACAAGCCAAGTGGAATTAAAAACTTGCTGAAGTAAAAATACCAACTTTTCTTCGCCAAAGGTTATCAATTTCTTTTTAGGGGTTTTTGCTAGATTCTCTCCTTTCATATCGAATCAATGTATGATTCATTTGATGGGTCAATGGATATTAACCTATGATAATGAATCCCACGTTGATTTACCAACGCATGATCCCTACAATAAAGCTGTCTTCAAACAATACCTATAATCTCATTTCTCTAATATAAAAAGGTCGTGTTGTCTATTTGTGCGCCAAGTCACGAAGCTACCGACAATATAAGAGCCATCCAAACGTTTTAGGATAGTGTTAAAAATTATAGTGGCAATAATAAGAATTCAAGTACGGCCATGAAAATATTTTCATGATTATTAGTGTAGCTACGATCGTATCTTAGTCGTTATTAGCAAAAATATGACTTTTTCGTAAGCAATAAAAGAGTATAACCATGAGCAATAGGAATGCCAATTGCACGTTGTCATGATTTTAATAATGTCTGTATTTGAATTTATTACTGTGATATACTTTATCAAGTATATAGTTATGTATGTGTATGTATATTTTTAAGGATGGGAAATAATTAGATAGCTTTTTCAGCTCTGGGCGGAGCGGAAAGGAGTGCCTAATGCCCTTTGCGTTCCAGGGTCACGGTCACTCTTTCGAACAAAATCCGCAACCCTGACATGGCGGAAACTATGTATATAATACTTACATTGTATGTCTCAAGGATAACCTATAGTCTGGTCAAATTAGACCAAAAAATTAAGGTGAAATTACATAAATTCGCAACAAGCTGAATATTGGTACAAATTGGTTGCAAAGAACAATGACCATTTTTCACCTGACTGTGTATAGTAATGAATTAAATGTTAAAATTTAGCTAATTGTATTATGTACCAATTACGCTCATCAAAATTTTAAAAGAAACGCAGGAAAAAAATATTTTTCAATTTTTCGATTAGTTTATTTTACCTAATACCAGGTATACCGAATACTAAGTATACCGAATACCAGGTTTTGAACGCATCTCAATCACTTTTTTCTACGACGTTCTCTATTTTACGCACTATTACATGACTTTATTCATCTCTGTTTCTGAGTTTTATACATTATTTTGGATTTTATTCAATCAATATGTATTTCTTTATTAGTTTTTGTATAATACAGATTCATTGAAAATAAAATATTGATTTAATAAATTGATCATTCAGTATGAAATTAAGTTCGGATGGCAGAAACGGATTCTTTTTTGACATTTGACAATTCTTCGTTTTAAAATAGCGCAGTTCTTCGTTGGTGCGTTTCCGTCTCGTTGTGTACTATACCATTTTGTGTGACTTCTTTTTACGACCCTATTTGCTACTCCCTGGACCTCGATATCTTGCTCATCTGACGGGCAATATTATATAAATAATTTAGCCCGATTGGTTGAGAAACTAAATATGAGTCGAAGGTCAACTGTTTTTCAGAGTATAGCAGCTGACCGGGATAATTTATTTATGTTTCTAGGATTAGGTTATAGTGCTGTTTGTTCTAGGTACTTACCAGATAGATAAGGCAAGGATCGTATTATGGTGAACATATTCGGTTTCATGGATCATATAGAATAAAAATATGTAGGGACACACATATTTTTCTCACTACACTCTGAGAGGAACTGGTGACTTGACATTAATAAGAGGAAAAATTAAGTCCAGTCATATTTCAAGGAAACAATATTATGTCTACATTTTAGTAGAAAATAATGTGTCTGGCTGGTAAAGTCGAATATTGTTGTAATTATTTGGTCGGTCGACGAGCCATTGGATGTTGCGCTCACGTTATGACATTTGTGGTATCTCGGATGGGATAGGTATCAAGAAAATATCTGCTCCAGCAGAATTTCTGGACGAGGTAGTTATAAGAGATTTAGATGATTATGGAGATAATTAATAAACCATTTCACATATAGCGTACAATTTGTTTTTCCTTTTTTGTTTATTTCTTTACCAAAATGTACCTATTTACTAGTTAGTAAATACAAGTGATTTGTGTTGGAGGAATTATCATTATGCTCGACACTCTGTTTATTATATTAGAGCAAATCATCGAGAGTTTAGCGAGTCTACTGCGTACGCAGCGACGTAAGTTGAAGGAATACACAAAATAAAAAAGACTGTTAGACCACAGCTAAGTAAGTATTCCTATTTTAGATTACAATTCGAGAGTTAATCTGCAACACTTAGTGTGTTAGAACAAAAAGATTAACCATGACGGCAAATCCTAACCTGAAAAGTAAAATTAATATTTTTAGATTTCGCAGCGTTTAAATCGTAAAAGTGACTATGACACATTATTTTCTAAAAATACAGTTAGTATTTGTACTATACTTCATAACTATACATAAACTTTTATTGTCAGGTTTTGAAATGTATGGAAAGTGGTCATGCTTCTTTGCAAGCTGAGTGCAGTCGAAAGGCAGTCCGTCTGTCCAGAGCCTTAAGGACAGGTCTATTACACGATACAATATTCACACTAATATAATACAGTAGAAGCGCCCCGCGGTTTCACCCGCATAGTTCCCGTTCCCGTGGGAACATGGGGATAAAATATAGCCTATGTCACCCGGGGATAGTGTAGCTTCCCAAAAGTGAAAGATTTTTTCAAATCGGTTCAGTGGTTTTGGAGCCTATTCAATACAAATAAACAATCGAATATTTCCTCTTTATAATATTAGTATAGATAAATGAACATGAAAACCACAACCCATATTTTACACTGAAAGTCCCTGAAAACTTTATTACATTCGACCTCATGGAAACTAATTCATATACCACATTTATATGCAACGCGCATATGTATGGAATTTATAACACCAAGGTTTCTTTTATTGCAGATCTTGAATTACGTGTCAAGATTTAATGTGGTAATAGCTTTAAATCTTGTCTTGATAAATTGTAAAGTTAAAATAATTTGGTTTGCCTTTTTTATTTTTAACTAGCGATCTGCCCCGGATTGGCACAGGTGCAATGCTGATACTAAATACCTAGGTACTATATTATGTATGTATTATACATACATATATACTTTCCACTTGGAACAATCTATCTATTAAAAAAAAATCGCTTCAAAATTCAGACTGTGGGAAGCGACTTTGTTTTAGGTATACTACAATATTTATAGTTATGATCGAGTTTTAATTTATCCTGATAGAATCTTCGTGAGTCTATATTAAGAAACATTTTTGTAAACGATGTACCTACTATCGTGTATTTTTTGTTAACGTACCCACGATACAGAAGAAATTCCTAGAGAAGGGCAAAGTTTAAATCTAAAAATAAATAATAATAAGATTTAGGCGAACAAGCAGCCTTGTTTGATTCTTATAAATATTTTTGTTTTATTTATTGGTGCTCATATCCATAACTGATATTAAGGGAGAATTGGAGGAATATATACGTATACAATTTTATAAATACTAAAATAAAATAAACTGCTTTTTATAAATTCGTTGTCACATAGTATTGTGCCTAAGAGACTGGCGGCATTGCCACGTTGTATGGCAGTGCTTAGTCTCTAGCCAAAGTAAAAGGCAGCCTTAGGTCACGAGAAGTATCAAATCAGCCTATTCTAAATTTCCTTGAAAAGGGTGTGACAAACACCTCAAATATATAGTTTAAATTCAAAGTCAAAGTTAATTAATTTATTTCAACCAGGCCATTAAAATGCATTTTTGAACGTCAAATCTGTTTGAAAATAAATTAGTTAACGATAAGGTTACTATATTTATGCCACTTGAAGTTAGTTCAGCACACCACGAAGAACGAGGAAGATGGGATGATTGAAAAGTATCGACACATGTTGCGTCTTACACTAAAGGCCTACCCATCTTCCATAGAAACAAAAACATATCATCGGGTCTTTTGCCATCATCACGTAGCAAGCCATTGGGTTCAAATACAGTTGGAACACCGACGGTGAAAAGAGCTCATCGAATGATTTCCTTTAAATCAGCGTGACGCTCAAATTTGCGGCTACAAGAAAGCCCGTGGAGCACGAGGCTGTTGACAATTTCACCACAGTGACGGCGATGAGGAGAACAACATAATAAAATAAAACACAGTAATAAAATACAATAAAATTATGTCATGACTAAGTTATTTCAGGGGTCATTGGACGTAAGCCTACGCCCAAACGCGTCCACTGTGAACCTACCTACGTATTGTTACGAAAAATATATTCAAAGATTAAGTGTGGTTCACTAAACCACTTCTGGTTCAGTTCACATTTCTATAGCAGTTCTGAGCTTTTTTCTTGTAAACGTTTCGAAGTATTAAATAACCTACCGATATAATACTTCGCAATAAACTCAATTTACTTCGAAATTATTCATTACCGTTTGGCAATACTGGTGCCAGGTCTTCTGGCTCACCTACACAGGTCTCGGAACCTTCAAACAATAAATGCGAAAGTAACGCATTCTGTCTGTATATTTGTTAATTAGGTTTGTGCGCCTAAATTGCTAAGTCGTGCGTCCTTTATTCGTTTCCAAGATCCCGTATACCCGGTGTATACGGGATCTTGGAAAAGAATAAAGGACGCTTAATATCCCGGGAGTACGTAGATACCTGTTTTATTTAAGTATGGAAAATCATCAAATTACTTCTTCCGCTCTTGGCGGAGCGGAAGAGACTGTCACTAACTGAAATTCCGTGTTCCTCCTACTATTCTTCGTATTCCAAGGCCGCGGCGACTCTTTTGGACTAATTCCACAACCCCAATTCGAAGAAATGTGCAACCAGCACTGGGCCCACGTGGTGGATTACGGCCTATTCCCTCTCCTGGAGAGGAGGCGTGCGTCCCAGCAGTGGGATCATTAAAAGGCTGATTATGCTTATGCTTATGCCACAACCCCGGCAGGCACTGGCCCTATTGGGCCTCGACTGATGCTGCCATCTCTTTGAGATGCCGTTGAACCGGGCTTAGTTGTTATCGGACGCCCGCCATCCGCAGGCCAGCGCCAACGGTAGCCGGGAATCACCCTGCCACTCCCAACGCCCAACACGTTTTCTTCTCGCGTGAAGTTTGCCTCTCCGTCACGCGGCCTGCTTCCCATGCTCCCTCACTGCGAATAAGCACCTAATATCTGAACCTTAGGCGGGAGAAACCGCTGAAAAGCTAGTTAAATACTTTTCATAACAGGCGCGGTCAAAAGGACCGACTCTTTCGTCCATTATTACACCCAAAAGAAGTTAAAAATGACAGTCGTAAATTATAATTCAACGACAGAAACAGCGATAACAATCGTATAACATAAATAAATATCTACGGTACCACGTTGACCCATGGTGTCACTGTCAGGTTGTTTCATGTTGATTTATGAGAGAATAACGAAATTTGCTAAGTGGTACTTCATATCTTGAAATTTTTGTCACCTTGCTGTTTTGTTTGTGGCTTGTTTGAAAATTATTATATTTTAAATAAATAATTATTATGAGAATACGAATGCTGATGTTATCGTTGACCAGTATTGTTTGTTTTGTTATTTTTTGACGATTTAACCATAAGGTTTCTATTCTATAGTTCTAAATTATTACTAAAGTTCCGCTGTCCGTCCGTTCGTCTGTCTGTCAGCGGGTTGTATCCCAATAACCCCTGTTATTGAGATACAACCCTCTTAAGCAATTGAAATTATTACATAGTATGTTATATTTTATTAAAAAGAGTTATATGTTTTTTTTTTGGTAGGATTCTGAATCGTACTTGGTCGTATTTAAAATAAAGGTATTAGTTACGGTAAACAAACACGATATCAAACTGCAGAGCGTATTTAAGTAAAGTCATTTACTCATATTATCTTTACTCATTTTTACTAAAAACATAAATACATATTTCTTATTAATATTTTCATCATAAACCACGTATGTCCTTACTTTATCTCAAAAGCTTTAAACAATCTTCATATTGGCCATAAAAGAAAATCAAAATCCAAATATACCTTCAAAGTAACAAAAGCCACAATTTTTCATAAGGTTTGGTAAAAACAAAGTCATTTCAGTGACATCTGTTGTGACAATAAATAGTGCACGTGCTTCCAAACTGGCTCCACTTTATGGACCTTTCAAAGTACAATGTAAGGAGCTCTTGGAGAAATAAGTAAATCGGGAGAAGAAAATCGTACAGTGTATGTATGTAAAAAGAAAGAAAAGAAAAATAGTTTATTCCTCCCAAACAGAAGCACATAACATTATTACAATATAGACACAAATCAACAAAACAAAAATAAAACACTTGGGAAAAATTGTGTTACATGTTTGGAAACAGACACATTCATGAAAGCCCCAACTATGATCAACGCTGACACCAATTAGCAGATTCAGATACAGGACCTATACGGAACGGGCAGAAACTATATTGAAGACTCAATAGAAAATAAGTCGAAAATCTGTAAGTATAGTGGAAACAATAAGTCTGGATCCTTGGTCTAACTCACGCTTATCCACTTCCAACGCTTTATGTGACTCGCAGTTCAGCACACTAAGGCTGGTTACTGCTCAACCGGGCAATCCTGTGGTGGCCTCAAATGAATTTAAGGCCCCCAGCCAGGGCTAAAAACTAAATTGACCGCTTCGCTAAGGGCATCCCCTGTGGGATACGGGCCTCGGCTTAACGGGGTCATTGAGAGGGGCAGCAAGGGACAGGCTGGGTCTAGTTATTATTATTTAGGGGATTTAACGCTAATGGCTCAGCGGCGCGGGCTGGCTCGTTAGGCAAAAGTCGGGGAGGGATGTTGCGGGGGCGTCGCGATGGGCCTCGTCAGCGGGGCCGGAATACGGAACGCGGTCTGTTTATGTGTTTTTTAATTATACTGGTTTCCCTATTGCTTTACTGCAGTGAGGTCATCAGGTTCAACTAGTGAAAGCCCGTGTACTTCCAACGCCGCACTGTACAGCGTACTTATACAGAAAGCCGATCAGAGTCACCAACGTTCACCGTAGTTCCTTCTCAATCCGTTACCGAAACAGAAACCTTAACCCCAGATAATCAACTCAATACAACTATAACGTTGTCAAATAAATCTGTTACTTTAATTTGCAGAATTGCAGTAATTTTATCTTTAACATGTTCCATTTTATTGAATGGATACCTCACCCATTCAATAAAATGGAACATGTTAAAAGTAAAATTACTGCAATAATTCTGCAAATTAAAGGTAACAGATTTATTTACCTACAATGTTAATTATTTTGATTCACAATGAATAGTTATTTCAATATATTCCTGTTTATTATTTTATCTCCTAAAGTGTTCTCGCTGCTGAAGTGAAAAGTTACGTGTGTAACTTTTCACTCGCCACACTTAGAATTCAAAATCAGCACTCGCAGCAAAAAACTACTTTGCTCTCTTGTTGCGCAAATAACTATTTCAGTCAAATTTAAACTAAAGTCTACATTGTGTACCAGATTAATTAATATTCAAACCACAAGATAATCAAAAATAAGAAAATTCTAATATAGCCAAAAGCTTTTTCTAAAACCAATATTTGACCGACCGACGCACGTGGGCTGTCAAAATTCAGGGCTGGCCTGAATTTGCGGTGAAAGTCCATTTGCTAATGACTACGTTGGCTCTTCCAGCGGCCTGGTTGCATCCCTATTATACCTAGCGTTGGCAAAGTGCCACTCGAGTTTCTAATAATCTCACTTTGTATCCGTTAATTAATATTTTTGGTATTGATACCGACGCGTATCTACATGTGTTTTCGCATCGAGTTGATTAAAATACCTTTTTTTGATTTTTTTAAATGTTCCAGCTGAAAAATTGCTTCGACTTTGCTTTACCTTATTGCTTGAATATATTTTCTTTTCATATTGACTTTTTTTCTGATTTGATGTAATACTTCAACAAATACTGTTTAGCAAATTCGAAGTTCAAAATTCTCATTCTCTCGATCAAAAATTATAGGCCTAGTTTGAATATGAGCAGACGAAAACTATATACTAACCTAAATCGTGAACTATTGGAGTGAAAAAAACTTACAATTTTACTCACAAAAAATTACCATGAAAACACACACAATATTTATTTACACCCCCAAAAAGCCTTTATTAACATTATCATATTAAATTACTCGTGTTTAAAAAAGTGAGTGCTACATTAAAAATATAAAAAGTCCCTTTAAACATTTCGAGGCATCACGTAAACAAACCGGGAGGTATTTATGAATTATTCACATGTTTGTGCCAGCCCTGAGCATAGAATAATATTCGTAAGAGCGCAGAAGCGAAGGTGTACTGACACAGCTGCATAATTTGGGTAATCCGTCTCGCATTATCAAACCTTAGCAAAAGACGCTAAACACTATATTTCGATATCCGAGAACTTAAACTTGGCAAATGAGTTACATGACCGACACGTCTCGTCGTCCCGGTCTCTCCGTAAAATGCTTCGGGATGCCGAATTTTTTCGTTTTCAGTTGCAGAAGTGTCAACAGTGGTAAAAACTCGAAATCTTCTATACTTATAATAAATCTGTAGAGAGGTCAATTCTGTACAAGGAATATATTTTCAAAATAATTATCAGGGGGTGATTAGTGATCGATACTGGTGCCAAAAATGCAATCAGTAAAATTTTTGTCTGTCTGTCTGTCTTTCTGTCTGTCTGTCTGTCTGTCTGTATGTTCTTTATAGAAACAAAAACTACTCGACCGATTTTAACGAAACTTGGTGCAATTATTCTTCATACTCCTGGGCAGGTTATAGTATACTTTTCATCACGCTACAATCAATAGGAGCAGAGCAGTGAAGGAAAATGTTGGGAAAACGGAAGAAGTTACTCCATTTTTAAGCTTCCGTCGCGTGTGTAGCCTTAATGGTTAAAGTTACATAGAAATCATGTATTACGGAAATGTTCTACATAAAATTATCTAAAAAATATTCCGAAACAGCATGTCTATCTTTTGTCAATTTTAAACCGATCGGGCTGAGAGTTTCAAAATCGGGGGTAAAGTAACTATTCCACGCGGACGAAGTCGCTGGCAGAAGCTAGTGTATAATATAAATGTATAAATATATGAAAAAAAGTTTATATGTTTCTGATGTAGCTTAGAGGTTTTCAAAAACACTGTGTTGTTGAAATATCACGATCAATTTAGCATTTTTGATAGCTTCGAAGTATCGTGTAAATCGAAAAATGCGTTTAGCAACCTTGAAACTTTGGAATTAAGAACGCATTTAACCCTATCTATTTGATTAGCCTTTTTCCAACTATATTGGGGTCGGCTTCCAGTCATACCTGATTCAGCTGAATACCAGTATTTAACGTGGAGCGGCTGCCTACCAGACCTCCACAACCCATTAACTGGGGAACACGGTACTTCTTGGCAAGACTGGTGTCAGATTTTCTGGCTTCTGACAATCTGTAACGACTGCCAAAGATCTAAAAATCACAGCCGGGACCAACGGCTTAGCGTGCTTTCTGAGGCACGGAGGAAACTCGGTATGTTAAGATGGTCACCCATCCACAGATCAACCTTGGCAAGTGTTGCTTAACCTTAAAGATCGACCTATGCGGTTGTTATTCTTTAGACACGAGTTCCTCTATTTTCAGCATTCAACCCTAATTCCTAAAAAATCAGAGTGAACAGGCTTCTTCTGAGTAAGCTCATTCCATCATCGACTTCGTCTTTATCACATCTTACCAAGACAATAGTCAAGAGCAAATCCTCCTTAAAAAAACGCAGAATCCTGTTTTAAAGGAGCAATCGACTTTGAAAAACTCAGAAAAAACATTACGACTCAGTAAAATACAAGTCGCTCACGTTTTTAGTGGAAAAATAGTAATAGTGACGTTACATACATATGGATCACATCAAGTATTAGAAATCTTTATAATGCTCGTTGTGATCCATGTGTGACGTCACCATTTTAGTTTTGGCTGTCTCCAACGCTCTAGGAAACTGAAGCTTGATTTTCCTTGAGTTATAAAGAAAGCGCAACCAGGTTCGTTGACAAAGCTTTTTTTATTTTTTATTATGGAAACAAACATAAACAACATCTTAGGCATTTAAAAACAACTCAAGCGTTGTTTCTTCTACATGTTTTTTTAGTCTATGGTAACCCGAGGTTTATTGCGAAAAAAGTACGCAAGTAATTTTGAGAACCCCTCCGTTTCGTAATTAAAATGTTTGTGGGACTATTAAACAATGTTTTGCTTCATTTTTTGGGTTTATGATTATAAGTTCTGATGCGTTGCGTGAATTTTAAATAAGCAAACTCATTATTGCGGCGTAGGTAGATGATATACAGCTACCCTTCCAAGACCTATCGTGTTGCTCAATAGATTATAAGTTTAACATTGTTTTGGGGATACCCAATTTGCCACGAAGGAGTATTAGTCACTACATTACTCCTTTGTGGCGAAACAAACTTTTTTTTTTCGTTTGTTTCGCCTTTTCACAACTATGTTGGGGTCACTTACTGGTGTTACTAGATGTAGCCATGACTGCTACCTACTTTTTATGATGCTCCGGTCGACGTCATCGAGCTTTTGCTGAAAATTAGCGCAGTAGCTCTGTCTCGCATACGAGTCCCGAGCATTATGTTGAGCGATGGCCAATTTGCGATGCATATCTTTCCAACTCGTAAAGGTACATGTATGATACATAAAACTGCATTTTTTAAGTGTACGCTAGCTGCCCAGTGCAACTTATTTTGTGTCACATTTTTCGTGACTGCTCCGCTCCTATTGGTTTTAGTGGATAAATTAGTTATCCAACACAGAAAGAATACCAGTATGGACCAGAAGTTACTAAGATTAGAGCGTTCAGGCAAACAAAGAAACTCTTCAGCTTTATATATTAGCATAGATACACATAAGAACACTTTCACAAAATAACACTTTTTTCAGCTTATCACTTATCTTTTCAGCTTAAAACATTGCCACACAAAGTGTCTACGTCAAATAATAATGTCAGACTTTTAGACACTAAACGCCAGTCAAAGATTTACAAATGAAAACCAGGACCAACCGTTTAGCGTAATTTCAAATACCAGCTTAATAAAATGTTATATTAAAACGTCAATTTCATTACAAACAATGACAGCCGTGAATGCGGAACCTTTTAAAGTTAGTGATATTTTTATCAAATAGAATAAAAAAGCTTTGAATATGGAAAATATATGGAAAATTCAGTACGAAAATCCTCATAATGTAAACAAAAATCATCGCAAAAGATATCTCTTAAACAATGCATTTTCATTTAATGAAAAAGTATTTAACTCTCTTTTTGTTATTATTCTCGTGTTCTCAGTAACGGCTTATGAAAATGTAAGTCGAAATTAATTTCACTGTGAGGCTCGGGATGCGTTTAAAACATTTAATTTCATGTTAACTGGGAAACGGGTGCTATGTGTGTTTTGGTTTTTAGGGTTCCGTAAATAATGGTGCCCTATTATCAAGACTAAGAGGTGGAGGTCAGCCCGTCTGTCAGTCAGCTAGCTGTATCTTATGAATCGTAGAGTTTTACAAAGTGAGTGTTTATATACCGCTATACCAATATTTACATAATTATGTATGTCACAGGAAAATTGCAAATTCTATTAGATTGTAATTTTTTAATAGATTATAAATTCTTGATATGTTATAAAAACTCGTTTATTATAAAATAAATCCCGGCCAAATTCAAAAGTTTCCAATGTATCCATGTCTTATTAAAAAAATTATTTACAATTTCACGCGATAGTTTACAAATTTACGGCGTTTGAAATTTTCCAGTGATATCTATAATAATATATAAAGCTGAAGAGTTTGTTAGTTTGTTTGAAAAAAGAAAAGAAAATTCGTTTATTCCACCATATATGACGCACAAAAAATGAAATAAACAAACTTAAACGAAAATAACTATTCAACTAAAACAATAAAACAATGTCAGGACCGGACAACGCCTACCACAAGTCTCTGGTCACACCACAGACAAAACAGAACACATTTAAGCTTTTGTCTATGGCGTGACACCCGGCACCGACAGTACATAATAACAAACAATGAAATTAAAAGTAGACTGTTTATTACTTACTGTCTACTTGAAAATATAAATCTAGTTTGTGCGTCGCATCCAAGAAAAATTCGGTTGTTGCACGCGCTAATCTCAACTACCGATCCGTTTTGAATAAATCTTTCAGTGTTAAATAGTCCATTTATCTACATATACCTACATATGTGAAGGCTATAGACTATATATCATCACGCTAAGACTAATAGGAGCGGAGCACCAATGAATAATGTTTAAAAACCTGGGGGTTAGTAGCTATTCCTATTAATATTATAAACGCTAGGTTTGTAAGTATGGATGGATGTTTGTTACTCTTTCACGCAAAAACTACTTACTAAATGGATTTGGATGAAATTTGGCACACAGATTGTTTATAACTAGGATTAATAATAGGATATTTTTACCCCGATATTCCCACGGGATCAGAACTTATGCGGGTGAAACCGCGGGGCGCTGCTAGTATATTATAAAACTCTTCCGTTACTGATACGTGAGTGACTGACAGACAAAGCACAGTCAAAACGTAGTCATAAAAACAGAAAAACTAAAAATTGTAATTCAGCATGCAGGTTCTGTGGGGAGTGTATAAGAGCACTAAGAGAGGATATCGCTAAATTCCTACGGGAATGGGAAAAACGGAATATACGCGTACATAGTCGCGACCAAAAGTTAATTAATAATACAAATAACATTAAAAATAAATTGAAATAACGTTTCTTGTATGGGAGCAAAAACTAGCAGGTATACATTTGTTCAATGTACATACTAACACATATTTATGCCACAACATATTATTTCGTTACACAGAAAATAAGTAATGCCAGCGAGCTTTGGGATCTTGGACTAATACCTACTTTGGATAGGCACTCTTAGACAGTTGAAAGTTAACAAACGGCTCCAGAAAATTCCCATTCAAACGTAAAAGGTGCGCTCGAACTGTGTTATCTTGCGTGAAACACGAGTTTTTCAAGGTATAGGTGATTTATAAACACGTCTAGCTATCGTTATTTATATTGTTTGCCGAATAAATGTGTAGTCGCTTATGTCGAAATTGTTTTTTTGTCCTTCAATTTTATTAAAATACGCATTTTCTTTTTTTGGATGGGAAATAATCAATCATCAAAACTCTTCCTCTCCACCCAGAGTGGAATGGTTCGTCACACTCTTGCTGACTAAAATCCATGCACAAATGTTCTTTGCGTTTCAGGGCCGCAGTGACTCTTTAACAAATTCCGCAGCCCTGGATAAAAATATTCTGGAGATATGTATGTTTCATGGTGAATCGAGTTTTGCATTTTTTAAATAAATGGAGTATAATGACTTCTAAAAACTTTTTAGTTTCTCTATATCTACGTGTAGTTTGAACCACCTTGATTGTTTCAAACTCAAATTCAAAGCATTTACCTATTTTAATTACACCATTTACAGGCTCTTAATTGTCTAAGTTGCTTAGTCAAAGAGATGAAGCTATTTGCACGTTTCAAAGCGTAGATCTCTGGGCAGTTGGAAACCATTAAAATCGTCATCAATATGTTAGCCGAAAGATGTCCATTGCTGGACAAAGGCTTCCTCCAGGGTCACTACAACAACCGGTCCTGTGCGTCTTGCATCCATCGGCTACCCACGGCCCAGGGCCCCAAGTCTGGTATTTTTATAAATTTGTCATTCTAACACGATCCCATTGTCATTTTGCTAAAAGTGCGTAATCTGCTAAATTCATAATGGTCGATTATTGGTCGGTTAATGATCTCGTAATACTTTTTGATAACCGAGCTATTAAAAGCAATGACTTCACAATGATGTTCTAATGGTAGGTCACTGATCAAATGAACTGTCAACGTTTTAGCAGATTACTGCATACGTCTGTCATTCACTTGTCATTATGTACGAGATTACCATAATCTATGCCATTTCTTTCAATGGAGTGTCAGTGATTGACCACTGGAAAGTCATAGTGACGCTTTAATTAGTAATTAGTAGCTTACCAAACTTGTCAAAATCAACCATTATGAAAGCAATGATAGACCATTCTGACACTATTGTAATAGCAGACTTGAGGCCCAGGTCACCGGATCTGACTGTCCACTTTCAATATGCCTTTTCCCAACTATGTTGGGGTCGACCACGGAGTACCAGTGTTTTGCGTTGGATAATATTACGACACCTCTTGGCAAGACTAGTATCAGATTTACACGTAACGACTGTCAAAGATCCTCAAATGGCAGCTGGCTGGCTGGAATGGCAACTTATATGGTGTATACATAATAAAGAGCATTCTATTCTATTCTGGGTTTAACGGCTTTCTGACTTTCATTTATTATTTAGCCATAAACTCCTTTTGTCTAACGTGTTTCACGACTGTTCGGTGGACAGTTCAAAACAAGAAAGTGTTCCTGATATTTTGACCATGGTTTTAACTCATCTCTTCTAGATTCCAATACCTCACCTTAGTACGCGTCCATAATTATGAAGACAGAAAATGCGCCACACACAAAATGGCGTCGCGATATCGCATTACACGCGGGAAAATTTTCTCAGTACTGGATACGTGACTATTGCACAGAACGCAAAGAAAATGCTTTCATGCGGTCTGTCTTCCAAGTATCATATGTAAGGTTCACCAAATAGATAAGAAGACAAAGGTACAAGGCCAAAAAGGTCCCTCAGCATATACCTTTTTGGCCTTGTACAGGTAAAAAAGTTGTTGTTAGCTTTTATTAAATAATAATTTTTACACTGTCCGTTTGTTAGCTCAAGACTAATAAAAAAGTATAGTCAATAAAGTTATATAATTTTTTCTCTCTCTTAAATAAACCCCTTTTTTTTCTAGTTATGCTCCATTCAATGAGCGAAAACGCTTGCATGCGAGCGAGTGCAAGCACAGTCACGACCATCATTTGTTTGATATAGTCGTACGCATATTTATGAGTGCGTTCGTCTGCTTTGGCTGGTTGTATGGAGTCGACTTTCTGTACCCACTGATTTATGGTAGATTTATATTGTAACTACCGCGTACCGGAAGACGGAGTGGTAGATGGTCTCCCACAAGGTGGACCAATAGCTTGGGAAGAGTCACGGGTAGCCGATGGAGGTGAAACGCACAGGACCGGTTGTTGTGGCGTCACTTGGGGGAGGCCTATGTCCAGCAGTGGAAGTCTTTCACCTGATATTATGATGATGATGATGAGACGGACGTTGAATCAGCCACAATAGGAGATAGAGCTAATTAACAACAGCAGCTCGACGTCATTGGGCCTGGGCTCATGGCAGGCTCAGAAACTATGTTTTTTATGCGGCATAACCCTCCCTCTTTAAGCGGGGGACCTATGTGGGTATCTTCCAGAAAAGGCAGTGTCTATGCATGTATCATATTCATTTATTTTGCTTTCCAGAATGTAAAGAAAACATGGCAGCCAACAGGGGAACGTACTATGTCTGTACATTTTAAAGAGTCGTGACGATTCCTTTGCGAGAGGTGATCCTATCAGGGTTCCATTTTTCCATACAGAGGTTTGAAACCCTTAATTTTTGTATTTGGCTTTGTTGTTTTCAAAAAACGCAAACACTTTTGTAAAGTTGACAATGTTATTACGAGAACCAACAGACAATCTTGCTCTTGCTAATTTGATTACAAACGAATAATGTCTTGGCCCACCTTTCCTTTCCCGATGTACAAAATTACCAAGAAAGTAGGTCGAACTATTAAATTGTACAATGAGCACAAATATTGTTGTAAAGCTGTCACCATTTATTTTTGCTAAGTCTCTAAAAGAAATTTCCCTTTTTGAATATTTTTCCCTGTTTATTTTTGAGACAGACAAAATGTCTGGCACAATAATTTAGCAGAATCTCGTAATATTCAGGCGTTTCTATTGAAATTTTTTTTGGTCTCGTTCTCGTTTTAAAGTTCCAAAAAGGTTTTCTATAGTTTTTCCGTTTTAGCATTGCAATAGCGGTCAATGCCCGTTCCTTAGATATCAATAAACTGTATCGTTTTACATGAGTAAAAGTTTGGTCTCACAGTACAGAGGTCGATTCAGATTGCATAAAGTGGTTCTTGAATTCAGTTTTTGAATTTAAGTATGTCAATTAATGGGTCGATGACCGCTTAAGTCATTCTTAAATACAACGGTTATTTTTTAGTTTTTCTTCTTTACCACGTTTTTGATCTGTATGATGCAGTGTTTAGTAAGAAGTACATTTAAGAAGAAATCAACATCATTGGTGGCAGTTTTTGACCCAGTGCTGAGTATAGTGCAAAGTTTGTAGATGGATGGCAAAATTAAGTAGGCAACTCAATTTTGTCGATACTCATTTTTTTTGCAGTGCGTTATTTTAGCCTATTTAAAACAACTGCAGATAAAGTTAAAATAAATAAAACTCTGTGTCATTAATCTATCGTTACCGTTTGCAAATATACAGCAAACAACCCGAGGCTAACGCAAACGGTAAACTAATTTGTTTTTGTACCGCAATTTGTTGATTACGCGACATTTTAGTCAATACGGGAGATGTAAACGACCATTTGATCTGTTTTATCTCGATATAATGTTTGATCAAAATGTTGTTTGACGATATGATTTTTTAGCTTTGCACCTTCAAATTGTACCACTAAAAATGAGATAAATTCGTGGCTAACCAAAATATATACTGCTTATAGGCATTTCTATTGTTATTGGAATACAGTGGCACAAATAATATTAAACATAATAGGTGTTCTTTACAGCTCTCGGAGGTGAAAGCATCTTATTACACTGAAAAGTATATGACTTTTGAGAGACATAATAAATCTTCTATGTATTGATTTTATGTCAAGACAATATGCTATGCTCAAAAACCTTTTTGAATCTGTAAGGATTGTTCGCAGTCACATTGCAACAGTCAAAAACACACAGAATTTGATGCGTTTTATATTCGAGAATTAGTTTCTTTAAATGATTTGGCACTTTACAACGACACATTAAAACGACAGTGCCACATTATTTCACTACGTTGACATAAAAATTTCCTTTATAAAACCACTTAACAAACTATCTTTGAGCAACGTACAAATTCAACCTAAAAATCTACATCCGTCAAGCTTTATAATTCTATTCCATTTTCCCGAAGCCAATCTCGCTTTAAAATCTGAGATTTAAAATTTCAACACGAATAAAATTGTGTAGATGGCAGTCCTTTAAGAAAAGCTTTCAGCGATACCTCCTAAATTACTACAAAAGGACTTTTTCTTCCTCTCTCTGCATTTATTGCAACCCTTTGTGTCCATACTGCCTGCTCGGACGTGCGAAATAAATAAGCGACAACATAATTCTGGCACAAAACCGGCAAATTGGAATTGGTTTTTTCTGTTACATTATTTCCACTGTAAGATCTCGTTATGAGTTTAAAATAACTTTATTTTGTTCTCATAGGTAGAAAACTCGGTCCTTGTCGTTTCATTCGGGGAATTTATTTAAGGTTTTATTTTGAAAAGAGGTTTGTTGTGGTCATATACATTGTTTTTGAAGATGTACCTGCAAGTTTACACGATGCGTGATTGACCCCAGATAATAATTTAAAACCGGGATTAAAACGTCTCCGTTTTAATCCCAATCGCCGAAGTTGTGGTCTGCCCAAATGCCAAGTCTCATCCAAATTCATTCAGCCGTTGAAAGGTTATTGATTAACAAACAAACAGTCTTATACATTTACACTAATATTATAAAGAGGAAAACTTTGCTTGTAATGAATAGGCTAAAAAACTACTGAACCGATTTTAAAAATTCTTTCACCATCCGAAATCTACATTATCCACGAGTAACATTGGCTAAATTTTATTTTGGAAAAAAATAAGGGTTTTTCGGACACAAGGCGTAAAAAATCAACCAGAAAAGTTACTTATTTTGCGAACGCTGCCTAAAATATAAAAGATAGAACCATAAAATGTTGTAATTAATTGTAGATCTTATAAATATCTACAAAAAAGTCCGTGACACACTATACCTATCTGTGTCGAGTGAGGCACAACAACCATTTTTTTTATCTTGAATTTTTTTTGGAATACATTTAAACGCATTTATTTTACTCATGCTATTCATCCTTATCCAAATAAGTTATTTCATCACTAAGTAAAGTTTATGTAGATAATATTTGGTCTTTGAATGATTAAAATTGAACGTTTGGTTTTGAAGTTATGGCGAAATTAAAATATTACGATTTCTGCTGCACGGCCCGTTGCGAAGTGGGGGTCACCAATCTTTTATAAATTAGCCACAATAACGTCTTTAATCCTTAGGCATTTCTTCAAAGTGTAATAAATACATAAATATATTGTATTTCACATTGATATATCTTTATCAATTTCCCATATTCAAAAAGTACACTTTTACGTAACGTTTTAGTAACGTTTACTGTAACATGATGGAGAACGTTTAATAAATCGCACTGGAACATTTCACTAATCGCATTCGGTCTGAATCTTTTCTAAAATCCTTCCAAATTAAAATTTTATCTTAATCTTCCAAAAATAAAATTCTAAAGTAATTATAAATACGGTAACAAGGTGTCATAATCACGAAACAAGAGCTTTGTTAAAGTAAAATTTAATTAGCTGTCAACGTTTTGATTACTCTTTGTCTGAGTTGCAGTCAAAGCTAATCCAAATGTGCCTCCGTCGCTTTTAATAAAAGGTGCTTAATTTAATTGCGAAAATGTCGCGCTAATGTTTTTATTATTGAAGTTCAACGATAAGAAACTGTGGAAGTTGAATCAAAGGTGGAACTGTTTCAAGTTAATAATTTTATTAGAATAGATTTATTATTACGCGCCTTTGCTGCGTAATAGGTATCACTTGAAATGTGTTGCATTTGTCAGATGCCACTGGGAATATTGACGACACGGTTAGCGTAGTGGTTGAGCGATTGGCTGCTGTGCTGCGTGTTGTGGGTTTGATTCCTGCACGGAACAAATATTTGTATGGCCTACAGATAGTTGTTCCGGGTCTGGCTGTTGGTGTATGTGAGATTGTATGTTTGTAAACGCACCCACGACACAGGAGAAATTCCTAGTCCCACACTAGGAATTTCTCCTGTGTCGTGGGTGCGTTTAAAAAAAAATCGTCCACGTAATTTGGGAAGTTGCAGTTGAAAAAAAGTATTATAGATTTGGAACAGCCAGTTGGTCTTGGAGGATTTATGGCTAAAAAATAATAATCACACGGGACGATCTTGAAGTTTAAGCAACGCTTGCCGAAGTTGTGACTTAACTAACTGAAACTCCTCCGTGCCTGGGAAAGTATGTTATGGTGTTGATTCCGGCTGTCATGCAACTACGCACGCCAGATACTGGGTCTGACTCCAGTCTTGTCAAAAAGTGTAGTGCTACCCAGTGTATGGCTTTTGGAGGGTCTGGTAGGCAGCCGCTTTACGTAAAATACTGGTATTCAGCTGAATCCGGTCGACTGGAAGCTGTCCCCAAAGTAGAGTAAAGGCTAGGCGACGATGACAAGGGTCGATCTTTAAGTTAAGCAACGCTTACTGTGGGTGGTTCTTGGATGCGTGAGTACGATTATCTTAATAAATATATGATTGAAATTTCTCCGTTCTTCGTATAGTACGTGCAGCTCTTGGTTCCGGCTGTCAGAAGCCAGGAAACACGATGAGCTATCATGGTACCCAACGGCTGATTAGTGCAGGTTGTATTTTCACTTGTAATTTAAATTCGTACGTAAAATAATAGCAAAATATTAATCTGACCCAAAAAAAAAAAACTTTTTAAACTCTCTTCAGATTCTATTCTATTCTGGAATTTCCGCACTTAGTCTTGATATTGGAACATTGTGCGTGAGCCCAGGCAGCCGTCACTCCAATCAGCCAAATTCCCCGCAGAAGCAGATCAGTCCACTCAGTGCGTTCAGGATATTTGTAAGCGAATTCGGTGTCCCTATTCAGCGACTCCTCACTTCTCAATTCAGATTCTTAACAAATTATTTTTATCAAGACCTTACTACATAGAATAATGTTATGCCTTTAAATAAACCATTAAACCAGAAGCATGACTAATAAAATTGAGTTGCCGTCGCTCTAATACTTTGCGGCCATTAATATGACAGCATAGCTCTAGCCATTAATATGACAGCTTAGCTCTAACCGCTAAATAGTTAATGGTGTTACGTCACAACTTGAGAGCGCATAGCTAACGACCCTTGCTACACTTAGTTGCAGATCTAGAGAACATTTTATAGAACGAACGAAAGAAAAATACATAATTTTGAGTAACAGTAAATTGCTACACGGTTTGGTGTAATTTTGACATCATTTTGTTGTCATTTTTTGTTTAGTGTAAATCGAACTTCAAATTATAGAGGCCAAGATTATTGAATGTTTGCCTTAGCAATATTTATGACTTCTGTGGCCACATCACTCGCACATCTGGCGATTGTATACTGAAGGTATGGATCTTCACTGACATAGTTGAGGGCAAACGCCGATATTCAGAAAATATTTGTCTTGCAAAAAAGGCTATTCGTGCAGTTTATAAATTAAATCCCATTTTATGACTGTGCCTTCTCAGTATATTTATTAAAACCTCTTGTATGCACATAAAAACATTAATCTGTTTAAAAAATACAGTGATATCCATAGCATAAATACTAGGAACAAAAACAATTATGTCGTTCCTAAAACCAGACTCAAAAAAATAGGAGCTACATGACCAAATCAAATCAAATCAAATCAAATCACTTTTATTTGTTAACACAGGTAAATGGGTAATACAGATGTTATAATTGACAAAGAGAGCGCTATGTTATGCCAGGAGGCGTACAAATATGGTGAGTATCCAGCTCAAGATTACAAATTAAATTTTTAAAATATTTGTTTATTTGAGAATCCTTTATAATTATAGTATTTAATTTATTATTATTAACATTAAAAACATCATCCAAGGCTTGCACTGACTGAATAGGTCCACTCAAAACTGTGTGGTTCCTACTTAAAAATACCTTTTCAGGCACTGATCTATAACATGGTCCTCATATAACGTATTGTGAATATGAGGACCATGTAGATCGCTATGTCAGGGGTTCATTTCATGTTAGTCTGGCGGTTTGAGTTCTTTATGTGGCCTACCCAAATGTCCTTACTTTGGTATTGTTCGTCAAATCGTTGAGCTCCTTAAAGTTCTAAGTTTGAGCTACACGATAACTGACAAATACTTGCACTGTTTGGACAGGCCCACTCATATCTGTGTGGTACTTTCCTCAAAAGACTACTTCAGACACCAACCTACATGGTTCTCAAAAGATTTGACCAGTACAATTGTATAGATTTCAAAAGAGACCTTGACCTCTAAGTTTGTTTTGGTGTTTCTTCTCAGGGTAGTCAGCTAGGAAACACCGGCCTCATCTAGTTTTTATAACGGCCAAAAAAGATGGACGTGTAAAAGTGTTTTTTACAAGCTACTTACAAAATAAAAATCATTTATCATTATCATTTAACGACCTCGGAAAGAATTCCTTTACGCTGTTCTTCTAACCAAATCTGAATCGTTAAAGTCGTGCATGTCACTGAAATTAGAGAAACTTTATAACCTTGATGTGGTCGCAAACTCCAGCTTGGAGAAACGATACAAGGAGCAGGAAATCATGTTGTCCTAATAATTTTTCAGTATCTTGTTTTAACAGTATACTCTGAACAATATGAACGAATCATTGCATAAAACTCAATTGATCTGTGGAACTCTGCTACGCCTACGTAATTATCGTAGAACGTAGCGCCAACATTAGCTACGCCGTAGACCATACCATCAATACTTTATACAAGTTGTTTTTACTCATGATTTGGTTGTAACTAACCGTAAGATACTGATGACCAGACACAGAAAAAAAAAACCAACAGACATCAGAGTTTCCGATAGCATGGGAGACGGCAGTCAGGACCGAATGGAAGAAAAAAACGTGTTGTGCCAATTCAAAGTAACATGGGATAAGGACAAGAAGATGAAGACGTTCGTAATTGCTAGTATTTTCATAAGTCTGTTACAACTTACATTTTAAGCATAATTATTACATATTATAAAAATCCGTAGCAAAAAGCATCTAATTGACAACCTTCCACACTCACACAATACGGTAATACGGAATATTAAATTAGTTCAAAACCCTGCCCGAAGTTTCACTTAGCATTCGGGGATTCTAAGTTATAACTTGAGCACATAACTTTTATTTCACAAAGTTTCAGGAGTTAGCTGATAAAATTTCGTGGCCTTACTTTAAAAGGGGTTATTTAATAATAAATAGTTTGAGTTTAACTTTAGCTGTGACACTTAAAAGTTTGAGACACTTCTTGCTAACTTTGTTTTGATAGAATCTATCTTTTGAAATAGTATAACGGATTTTTACTCGTCTAATAATAATTAACTGCCTAGTACATAAGTGTTCTAAGGCGCTTTTGCTTGGTCATACATTGCATTCCTGGGTTTGGTGAAGATAGGATTAGTTTTTACGGTACTGCAACCGAAGAGTAACCAATGGAGTTGCGGAATTTGTTCGAAAGAGTCACCGCTCCCTTCCGCTCCGCCCAGAGCGGGAGAAGTCATTTGATGATTTCCCATCCAAAAAAGGGGTAACCAATGGAACCCTATTACTAAGACTCCGCTGTTCGTTCGTCCATCTATCTGTCAGAGGACTATATCTCAAAAACCGTCTAATGTATACCTATTAGGTAGACACTTGAATTTTTACAGAGTGTGTATTTCTACTGGCGCTATAACGATATAAAAGGGGCTCCCAAACAATAAACGTTTTTTTTTGTTGGTTTTTGGAAGTCTGATTCGCACTTGATCAGTCTTTTTCCATCTAAATTTCTCAGTAGCAGCCAGAAATTTGGATTTCTGACTTTGAATCAACCAATTCGGCCCCTAGAAATTGGGGCATAAACATAACTGTAACATTATGTATTGTTGTCTATGTGTGTTATTTTATGTATATATTTATATCGATATTTATATGTCAATCTGGCGATACAATTGCTGTTTGTGTACTCACGATACAGGAGAAATTCCTGGTGTGGGGAAACCTTTTTATTTACTTTTTTTTAATAACTGGCCTCATGTAATTATGTTTTTATTTATTTTTATTCAGGTCAACCAACAATTGTTTACATTAGTACATAAGTAGATTGTTATTTAAAATAGAATTCAATTGCGGATGCAACAACTAATTATAGGTTAACACCGCTAGCACAAAAATAGTGGTAAAACTATTAATAATTAAATTTCAACCAATTCATTAAAAAAAGCTAAGTGGATAAAATATAAAATTAAATTAAATTATATTACTTAAATTATAATTGATGTGAATTTTCTCATCAATATATTATATTATAAATATATTATAGGTGTACCTCTGCCTAACATATGGGAGAATAGTGCTTACTTTTAAAGTAAAACACTTTTTAATTTCGACATAATATCTGCCAAACAAGAAAAGTAGGACCGATCAGTATGGCAACTCTTAGGAGGGACCTACATAATGTCCAGTAGTAATCTTTGCAGCAAAAACTGATTTGGTGCTATCATATTTCTACATTTTTCGTTTTAAACTTTAACTATAGAAAATTTGTAACACACGAAAGCGTTTTCTGCGTCTCTTGACCAATTTGTATTTAAAATGAAATAAATTAAAAATGCTTAATTGTATCATGACACCGATACAGGGAAGCACCTACATACGAACGAGCCATTTCAATCAACGTAATCACCATAATTTTATCATGTTAACTGGTTCGACGGACATCAATTAAATTAATCCATACGTATCATCACATTTTAATTGATCGGGAAATTAACTAAGTTAAACGTAAATATTTATTGTTTTCAATAAAGTAGAAGCTGTTTTACTTGGGGTGAGCATTGTTTTGCTTGGTGATTCTTTTGCGTTCTAAATGGCAAGAAAAACTAAATTATTCGGGACTTTCTAAAAATGAAATTTAGCAGCGAAGGTAGTGCTGTATAAATATGGTTTAGAAATGTTTGGCCTTATTTAACAACAAAGATATTTTCACGGTAGTTTTGATTCCTAGAAACTTATTTTAGCTTTCAAATCGATAATGGAAAATGGGAAACTCCGTTAGGTTATAAAATATCTTGAGAGATTGTAAACTCTCGATAAAATTTGGAATACTTTATTGCGCATTAAAATTTGATAGATTATTTTAATCTCTAGATGTCGTTCCGAGAAATCGTGAACCGACGTAAACGGACGACATGCTAGCAACCAATTAGTGTACGGTACTACAATTTATCGGATTTTGTTTGATTGTATCGACCCGATAAATAATGGACTTGCCCTTAATTGGTCAGTGTTATTTCTAGCACTATCTCAGCTCACGTGTAAGTCATACAGTAAAAAATGACGTCATAGAGTTAAAAAAATCTTATATTTCTTATTTACCATGATTGAATATGACTTAAATTGTAATGCGATATTGCCGGAAATAAAATTAAGCGTAAGCATAATCAGCTTTTTAATGTTCCCACTGCTGGGACACAGGCCTCCTCTCGGAGAGAGAATGGGCTGTTTGTTCACCACGCGGGACCAGTGCGGGTTGGTGAATGAGACATGTCTTAGAATTTTTGGTTCTAGGACATGCCGGTTTCTTCGCGATGTTTTCCTTCACCGTTTTGAGAGCAGTGGTGATGAAATTAATTACACAAAGTAATGCGCCTGGCTGGGTTTAAACACGCGACCTATATTTCGTAAGTCGGGGCCGTTACCACTCGGCCACCACTGCTCACAGTCGGGGCCGTTACCACTCGGCCACCAATGCTCACAAACAAACATAAAAAAAATTGAAACAAAATTAATTCTTGTTTTTTTTTTTTGTTCAAATAATTTTCATTACTTCCAGGTTTAAATCAATAATGTACTTATGATAAAAATGAGAATTTGCTTTTATGTTGGAAGTTATGTACAGAATGCCCGGTATACCTGAACTCGAATTCTATTCTTCTTATTTTTGAGTAATGTCCAACGGAAATTTTCTTTCGATATTTCCAAAGTTTTTTTGTACAGATACCTTAGCATATCCTTTTTTTAAGGATGGGACATCATCAAATGACTTCTTCCGCTTTGGGCGGAGCGGAAGGGAGTGTCAGACTCTTACTGATTAAACCTAACCCACCCGTGATCTTTCTTGTGCCCTTTGCGTTCCAGGGTCGCGATGACCCTTTCGAAAAAATTCCACAACCCTAGCAGGCACTGACCCTATGGGGCCCCGTTTTCTTTACTGACGGCTCTTTGAGGCACGCGTGGAACACGACGCGCCGTCGACTCGGGCCTGGTTGCTATCGGACGGTGAGCCACCCATAGCTCGCATCCGCAGGGCCGCGCCTATGGTGGCCGGGAATCGCCCTGCATTCTCCGACGCCCGGGGCGTCTTCTTCTGTTGCGGCGACTGGGGCGTGAGGTCTCCCTCTCTCGCACGCGTTCCGCCTCCTCCTTCACCTTAGTATACCTTGAGTTGCGTATTTCAACGAGTTACTTATTTAAACAGAGTTTTTTCCCTGAAGCCAAGTTTAGTACAGATTGCCAAGTTTACCTGAAGTTAAATAATTCAATTTCTTATAATCTACTTATTATTGAATTGTGGGAACTTTGCTTTTCTGAAGGATTCGTGCAGTATGCCTTGTATGCTCTTTTCAATATTAAAGATATTCTGTAACTTTTGAATTTGTAAGGTGTTGACGACTTTTAAAACTTATAGATGCTCATAGACCTTTGGCATTTACTGTACCAAATGTTGATTACATACCTACTTATAATTGGAAATAATATCTAGAATTGAATAAAACGAAATGATAATATGAAATAAACGAAATTTACAGTCACGAACTAAACTCAACAAATAAAACATACTTTAATTATTGTTTGACGAAACCGAGTGGTTCATTTTTTAGTCTCGTATTCTACAGATTTATGGTTGTTGCACAAAATATTTGGTTTTCACAAGCACAATGATTCTAGACCAATAATTTGTAAGCTTGTAAGCTTAAAACTGAATAAAAAACATCATAACTACATTCTAAACCTGGGATTTTAAATATTTATGAAACAAAATATTTGCTTAACAAAAGCGCAATAATTAGAGATCAATTATTTGCTTTTGGAGGCTTGAATCTAAATCAAACCTATAAATCTGGTATTATAAATATTTATGGAACGAAATACTTGCTTGACAAAAGCATAATGATTAGAAATCAATTATTGTCTTTTGAAGGTTTAATCTATACTCTATACTAATATTATAAAGCTGAAGAGTTTGTTTGTTTGAACGCGCTAATCTCAGGAAATACTGGTTCGAATTGAAAAATCAATCATCACGCTTAAGCCAATAGGAGCGGAGCAGCGATAAAGAATGTTTTAAAATCGGGGATTCCACGGGGACGAAGTCGCGGGCAGCAGCTAGTACTAGATATAAATATTGCTTTACTACTTATTCTGGCATGATAAAGATTTATGGCACATGAAGATGCATAAAATATATGTTTTTTTACGAGCACACTTATTGGAGATGGTACTCCCTTTCTTCTCATAAAATTGTTTGTCCGAAAATCATTATCCATAACACGTTTGCTATAAACTGCAGTAACTATAATGTTCAAAACCCCGAAATTTTGTTCAGCATAATTATTTTTAGTTCTAAAAGTATTCTGTCATAATATCGAGTACTATAATAATTGAATCTCCTAATTTTACATGCCCTTAAGTCATATTTCCTAAGTATTGTGTTGAATAATGTGTATTACTCCGAATGTTCATTTATAATAAATATTTTAGTCCTAAAACATTTGCTAAAAAAAGGTTTTATTGGCAGAAACGAATCGCTGTAAATCCGACTCCACGCAGTCTTGTCTGCCCTACCCCTAGAGTGTAATTTAAAATCGCGTAGGCGCAGAGGGGCGAGGCGGCCCGCGAGTTGAGGAGCAGGTGGTTGTAACACTCGCCGCCGCGGCTGAGGCTGGCCGGCGAAGCCGGCCAGCAAACCGAAGCTGCAGTGGGGAGCGTTAAACCCATCTGCGACGATAAACTCGCGTGGGACCGCCGGAGCCCCGCAGCGCCGGAGCCGTGACAGAAACCATGCCTGCTGCATGTTGCATGCTTGGTTGCATGCTGCATGCTTGCCTGCATGCGGCGTGCTTGCTTGCATGCTGCATGCTTGCTTGCATGCTGCGTGCTTGTTTGCATGCTGCGTGCTTGCTTGCATGCTGCGTGCTTGCTTGCATGCTGCGTGCTTGTTTGCATGCTGCGTGCTTGCTTGCATGCTGTATCCTTGCTTGCTTGCTTGCATGCTGCATGCTGCATGCTTGCTTGCTTACAAAAACCACATGTTCACAATCAACTGCTTTATTGAGTACATGTATAATATATTTATTTATTTACGTATAATTTAAATAAACATTACGTTATTTGAATTTAGGACTTATAACTTTTATTGAAAACGGTTTTATATATTTTGTATATTATTGATTGTAATATTCATGGCAAACGGATTTAGGACATATTATATTTAGGGATTTCAATTTTATGGCATGAGATATTAGGTGATATTAAGTTCGGGTAAGTTATCATTCGGACAAATGATGATTAGGACAAAAAAAGTTATGGCTCTTTAAATTATGGATAAAAAAGTTAGGTGACACAATAGAGAACCATTGGAGATTCATTTGATTGTCCTTTAGACAGTTTTTTTTAATGTTTGCACTGTTTCATTACTTGCCCCCTAAACGAAGAAAACATTGAAGATATTGTTCTCAAGGGTAATGAGACCTGAAAGAATATTACTTTTAATAAATTATTTTTGTATTTTGAGCTTGAATACATTCCAATATATTATCTAAATGGAACAAAAAAATAGTCGTCTCTGGAATGTCATAAGACAGTTTTGCTCTTGGAGACAGAAAGGCTTAGTAGCGGTTTCGCCTTAATTTCGTTTGCCCGAATCGGGCGAATGAACTACTTTCAATTTTAAATATTTTTAGGGCCGGTTTTGCTTGAGGCAAATTTAATGGCGGGCAAATCAGGTCAAGCAGAATTCAGTAAGGTACTATTCGCCTAAATACTATCGGAAAAAATAAGTAGTACAATCGAGCGCACCATGTAGGTACAAATATTTTTTTGTTTCTCATTCTTATCGTATGTTATTCCACAATTTCTCGGAATTATTTCGAGAAGTTATATAGACTAACAAATTATATAAAAATATCTACATGTTCCGATGAAAAATATTGATCTAGAATTTATATTCTCTCAAATTTATAATTCATCGCTTTTAACAGTACTCCGGAAAACAGTCATTCAACACTGTGGTGTACGTACCCATAATTATAAGCCGGATATTAATTATGAACGTCAGTCGTCGCTAATTTATGATCGTCATTAACATACCTATCTCCGTGGAGAGTCATTCATTTTGCTGACTTGATAACTCAGTTTGATTGCGACTGTAATAATTCTGTTTCATTGTTATTTTAATTATGATAATAGTTAGTGTTTATTATTGGCTGTTATATTATTCGGGGATCTTTGATAGTCGTTATGAAGAGTCTGCTAGTTTGATTTTCAGTCTTGTCAAGGGTATTAAGAAAGACTAAGTTATATTATTTATTTCTGTTTTAATATTATTATTTCTCATATTATTGCAAACTAAGTACTTGTGTTGTTTCTGTACACTTTAGTTATCGCGATGTGTGTTTTGTTTTTGTGTTCACACCATGCATTATTATTATATGTTTATATGTCAGGATTTGTATTTGGGTTTTTGGTGACTATGCTTTAATTTTTGTCTGTTTTTTATTAGCTGTAAGTTCTCGAATCACTAAAATAAATATGTTTGCGGGCGGGATTTTCCAGTTTTTTTTTACAGTAATTTAGTTACAGAACCTTTAAATATAATAAAGCGAATCTGTAGAATAAAAATAACAATAATATCGACATATAGGTATATAAAATATAATACGTAAACAAACATATGGCTATATAAAATATAATACGTAAACTAAAACACAAATAAAAATAATATTAATACTACACAATTTAAGGGAAGGGATTACGTAGCTTTGTTGGGTTTTTAACTTTTAATGTATTCATTGTTTCCCATTTTTTTATTGTGGTATGGATTTGCTATTATCTCTAGTCTAGGTCACAGGTGACAGAGACAAAGTCTACGATGGAATGAGCTTACCCAGAAGAAGCCTGTTCACTCTAACTTTGAAGAGATTAGGGTTGAATGCGTTCGGAAACACAAACGCATTTGTATACTAATGTAATGTGTTTGAGAAGAATAAACTATTTATCTCTGTTTCTTTCACAAAGAATTTCTTAGAAGCAGCCCTGAGTCTGAGCCCCCTATTTATTGAGACTTGAATACAACCTTCGAAATGTGTGCGTAAATTTCCGCCAACTACTTCTGGGATTACAGATGTTATGTTATGTTAACTAACTAATATTCAATTAGTTATAATCAACACGTATTCATATGCAAATGTTCCCTATTAATAATCAGGTGTTTATGTATGTAAATTTATTGAATATTGTTATGTACCATGCATGTGTTTAGTTAATATTGTAGATTATCGTATTAAAAGATAATTGATTTGTGCAAATGTAGGAGATTTTATTCGCGAGATTATACAATGGATGATAAATAATGCTGATACACGTTTACGTTTCTGTTCAATGACTGGCTAGTAGCTAACTTAAGAACATGTTCTATTCATTCGCTTAGTTTTATAGATAAAGATAAAGATCATTTACCTTTATCTCTTTAGCCGTTAATACGTATAAGTCAGACAGATAAAATTTATTTCGCATTTATAATTTTAAAAGATTATAGATTTGCAATGCTAAAAAGCAATACATAGCAAAATAGCATAATCAGCCTTTTAATGTTCCCACTGCTGGGACACAGGCCTCCTCTCTAGGAAAAACTTCCTTTCTAGGGAATGGGCCGTAATCTACCACGCGGGCCCAGTGTGGCTTGGTGAATGTCACATAACATCGAATTTTTGGTTCTAGGACATGCCGGTTTCCTCACGATGTTTTCCTTCAGAGAGAGAGAGAGCTGTGGTGATAAAATTAATTACACAAAGTAATGCAGCTGGCTGGGTTTGAACCCGCGACATACAATTCGTAAGTCGTTACCACTTGGCCACTAATGCTCCTCTTAAAATGGAACACTTCAAATGTACCATCTTATATTCCCTTTCTTTTTGTTTTATTAAAATATATCAAGTACATTATCTATTGCAACGAAGATTTTCCCTCCGAGTTCTTAAGGTTTGAACAGCTGCTGCTGGCTTGCATCTGTTGTTCGTGATGCAATCACCGACGTGACTGGCCTATGTTGGGCCTTAAAACAAAAGAAAAAGCGGAAAAGGTCAAGGAAAGGTTCTTGCTTCTAACTTTCCTGTCTTAAAAACACCGAGAGAGTTAAAAAAATTGAAAGAGTTATGTTCTACTTTGTAAATGAAAAAACTTTAAAGTCATCGTTACTTGAGATGCTTCTGGAAAGTCCTTTTTTTAACAAAAAAAAAAATGTTTTCTGCAATTTTTGATTCATCGGAATCGAATCTGCCCAATCAAACTTTTAAAAATGGACTAAGAAGGACAGTATTGCTGACAGCTAAGTTCTAGAACAAGAACGATCGTAATAAGAGCTACCGTATACACATACGGTTCACCAGTGGCGTAAACTGTGCATAATATGTGCCCATCGGGTTACGCCGCCTACGAGCATGATCCTTCAGCACAACTGTCAAATGTTGTAATTATGGCCAAGCTAGCAATTTTTGTATCACACTACACTCATATATGTTTCCGACGGAAAAAATGCCCTCCCCGCCCGAAACATACGGTGATATTTAAAATATTCACAAAAACACTAAGAAATAAATTCAGGTAAATAAATTTTCGTCAGAAGGCCATAGTAAAATTTGTCATTTTCTCGGAACACACGTTACACTAGTGCCTCTAGCGGGGAATTCCAACGCGAATGCTCTTAAAATTTAATGGGAGAAATTGCTTAACGCACGTTAGCTACTATCATGGCTGGGTGGAGTTTCAACAGCCCATCGCATCGCTTGATTTGCGTTTAAGTTTTGACGCGTCGATAATAGTTTCGAGAAACCATTTACCGTGTAAGTGATTTCAGAAATGTTTGAGTAAATATATAATTAATAATTATGAAGATTGTTATCTTAATTAGGTTTGTGTAACTAAAAAGAAATCCTTGAAGGATCATTTACGGCCAAACCCAATAATCGATCTATCACATACTGGAGATAGAAAAACAAATGAAACAACAGAAAACCTACATAATTTTTCTGTTGTTTCATTTGTTTTTCTATCTCCAGTATGTGATAGATAGGTTATTGGTTTCGGCCGTTAGTTGTTTGTCTGTTTGGCTGGGTAACTATAACTGTCTGTCATAAGCAATTTGTCTAGGAAACTAGTGAGGCTAAATAGAAAAAAAAAGTAAAACAAATCTTGTACTTATACAATACAGGAAAATCTAAACGAAGTAGATGACCTCCAAATGGCCAGTACCAATTATTTTATTTATACAAAATACAAATTAATGTCTATTGACTGCCAAGTCTCGCTTACTCTTATCACTTGTAGCACAGAAACATTTTTCTACTATGACTATTCCGCGAATCTTCAATTTCCTTGACTTAAAAATAATACATTTTCTCCGCTCCCTCATTTCCTACATATTATTGTATGTAATCTTTTCCTTATCTTTTTACTTTGTAACTTCCAAATCATCACGAATCAGCATTGGAACGAGTTTGGATTACTTAGCAATTTTAAAAGAGCCAAGGCAAGCGTGCTTCGTATTCGACTACATAATCGCTTTCATCAGGTGAGTTTGTGGTGAAAAATGAGTTTACTGTAATATTATAAACTAGCGACCCGTCCCGGCTTCGCACGGTTGCAATGCCGATACTAAATCTCTACTATATTATGCATGTGTTATAATATAAACCTTCCTCTTGAATCACTCTATCTATTTAAAAAAACTGCATCAAAATCCGTTGTGAAGATTTAAAGATATAAGCATACATAGGGACAGACAGCGGGAAGCGACTTTGTTTTATACTATGTAGTGATAGGAAAGATTTCTATGTTTGTATCGAATAATTTCAAAAACTACTGAACCCATTTCAAAAATTCTTTCACCATTATTATGCTACATTATTCCTGAGTAACATCTTACTAATATTATAAACGGATGGGTGCATGTTTGTTACTCTTTCACGTAAAAATTACTGAGTGGATCTTGATGAAATTTAGCACAGAGGTAGATTATAGTCTGGAATAACACAAAGGATACTTTTTATCCCGAGAGTATGTTCCCTTGGGATAATTTTCGACATTCACGCGGGCGGAGCTGCGGGCGACAGCTAGTAGGCTATTGTTTACGAGTACCTAGCGCCACCAAGCGGTCACCACGGGCAACAGCGTCGCGCGTCGCGGGCAGCGATGACGTGGAAGCAAGCGCGAAGCGGGGCGGCTCGCGTTCCTATGTATTCCATCGACCTTCCAGCGACCAGAACACTCCACTCACGGCAACCGAGTACAACAGTTAACTTGTAAACTATACTTAATTAAATCTAAAATTCTCCATCAGCGTGCCTTTCTATACAACTAACATCCTCATCACGACAACTGACCACCTCCTGCACATAATTTGGTCCTACGAGCCGGATCTGCGACTTCTATGAAACCCGAGCAACGAAGAAGATTCGAGAAGATCACCATCTGCAGTAAACGGTCAGGTCATTCAAATTTTTCCTTCCCAATTTCGTGCTGAGTTTGTGCTAACATAGTTTTATTTTTTGAGAATCCGCGGGTATTCATAACGAGTGTGCATCTACTTCATCGGTGCATACATCAATATATTCTAAATTGTACCTATATCACTTGATTTTTGCCCCTCGCAACCACCTAAATGACGAAAAAGAGGCATTCACTCGTAGATACAGAAAGCAATGAAGATATTCTTCGCGATTTAGTGAAAAAACGCGGTTCTTTGAAAGGCAAATTTACTTTGTTTTCAAAATTTGTTCAATTTCTAGACGGTTCTAATCCGACAGAAATACAGAAAACAGAATTACAGGAGCGTTTGCTAAAGGTAGAAGTGTTGTTTGATCAGTTTTGTAGCAATCAAGATGAAATAGATCTGTACGTTGCGGGTAGTCAGATAGATAAAGAATTGCAAGAGAGGGAATGTTTTGAAAATCAATATTATGCTATTGTGGCAAAATCTAAGTGTATTTTAAAAGATAACTCGACAGTTCAAAGCAGTGATAGTAATTGTAAATCACACGCACACGGTATCAAACTACCTACTATTACTTTGCCGAACTTCGACGGTTCTTATGATCAATGGCTTGAGTTTCGAGATACATTTTTATCAATTGTGCACAATAGTCATACTCTTGACAATATCCAGGAATTTCACTATTTGCGTTCAGTTTTATCAGGTAATGCACTTCAGGTTATTAAATCTTTGGAATTTTCCGCGCAAAATTACATCGTAGCCTGGGATTTACTTGAGAATAGATACAATAATAGTCGTTTGCTAGTTCATAATCACGTTAAAGCGTTATTTACTGTTCAGGCAATAAATAAAGAGTCAGCTTCGCAATTACGCAAACTCATGGATGCTATTTGGCGTAATCTTCGAGCATTAAAAACATTAGGCGAACCCACCGACACATGGGATACATTAATTATTTATATCATCGTCACAAAGTTAGATTCGTCAACCGAGCGCGAATGGGAACTTTTCAAAGGTACCCTCACAAACTCGTCAGCCAATAAAAAAACGTCGTTATCTGATTTAATGACCTTTCTTAAGGACCGCGCGGATTTTCTAGAAACGGTCAAACCTTCTCATAGTAAACAAGTAGAAAGTACTCAGAATAATCACACGAAAAATTCGCCGTCAATAAAAACACATAGTCATGTTTCAACTCAGAAGGATGGAAAGAAATCGGCTAATCACACAAAATCGCCACGTTACAAGTGCAATTTGTGCAGCTCGAATCATCCTATTTATTCATGCGAAAAGTTCCTTCTTTTATCATCAAAAGATAAATTAAATCTAATAGAAGAAAAGAATCTTTGCCGTAACTGTTTACGTGCTGGTCACGCATTAGCCGAGTGTTGGTTCGGGCCATGCAAGCACTGTAACAAAAAGCACAATACGTTAATACACAGTGAATTCGTCGACGCCAACGAATTGTCTACTGTTTCACACACAGCACAAATAGTGGCTCAGCCAGAGCCGACTACGGGATTAACACACACAAATATAATGGCTTATACCGCATCTCACACGCCTTATAAAAATCACAAAGTCGATAATATTGATACGCGCTATTTTTATGATCAAGTATTATTATCGACTGCATTAGTGGAGATTGCGGGTGCCAATAATAAATATCACACTACCCGCGCTCTTCTCGATAACGGGAGCCAGCATTGTTTTATATCCGAAAAGCTTTGCAAAACCCTCAACATTGCAACGATACAGTCCACTATGCAAGTCATTGGTGTAGGCAACTCCGTAACGCAATCCACGCAGTTATGTAAAATTAAAATAAGATCCAAAGCATGTTCATATAATACACACATCAATTGCTTAGTGTTGCCTCAAATCACAGCACAATTTCCATCGCTGGGCATCGATCATAACATCGAAATCCCGAATAACATACAACTTGCTGACCCTGACTTTCATTCAAGTAATGAAATTAATTTATTAATAGGTGCCGACAAGTTCTGGGACCTGCTAAATGAAGGTCTAATACGTTTGCCTAAAGGGCCTTATTTGCAAAACACAAAACTTGGTTGGGTTATCTCAGGTTCGGTTCAAAAACAAATAAAACGCAGTCTAAACAATATTCGAACACAATGTAATTTCACACAAGCATTAGATGCGGAACTCAAACGTTTTTGGGAACTTGAAGAAATTACTGTCAATAAAACAAATTTCACAAAAGAAGAAACGGCATGCGAAAATTTATTTAAAGAGACCACTTTGCGTGACGATAAAGGTCGTTTTTCCGTGCGTATTCCAATGAAGGAATCAGCTGACGAGCTGCGTGATACGTTTTCAATGGCCGAGAACCGGTTTTTAGCACTCGAACGCAAACTTATCAAAAGCGCGCCGAGCTATAAACAAATGTATTGCAATTTTATGAAAGAATATTTAAGTTTAGGACACATGAGCCGTATCACTGAATATTCGCCGCCTTACTATTTCTTACCGCATCACGGTGTCTATAGAGAACACAGTACGACCACAAAACTTAGAGTAGTGTTCGATGCGAGTGCTAAGTCTACGTCGGGCAAGTCTTTAAATGATATACAGATGATTGGTCCGACTTTACAGAATGACATATTCGCCATTTTACTACGATTTCGGCAATTTAAATATGTCGCATGTGCCGACATCGAAAAAATGTATCGCCAGATATTAGTTCAACCAGATCAAAGACAATTACAACTAATTCTTTGGAGGGAGAAACCGTCTGAACCCCTTGGCATATATCAACTTAACACCGTCACCTATGGGACGGCATCCGCACCTTATTTGAGCATTCGTTGCATCAAACAACTCGCGCTGGAGTGTAAAGATGACGTCATTGCACAAGTCATTAATGATGACTTTTACGTTGACGATTTGATAACGGGGGATCAGGATTATCAAAAATTATTAGAGATATGTAGTGGTGTTTCTAAAGTTCTAGAATCGGCTTGTTTTCCGTTAAGAAAGTGGATCTTTAATTCAAAACCTTCCCAAGAAAACCAACTCGAGTCTACCTTTAAAGAACTATCACTAGGAGACTCGTGTCACACTAAAACGTTGGGATTGGGGTGGTTTAATTCTACGGATGAACTGCATTTTAAGACTCAATATGAGCATGATGCAACTCATGCTAGTAAGCGTAACATTCTTTCCACTATAGCGCAAATATACGACCCTTTGGGTCTACTCACTCCGATGATAGTTATTGCAAAAATCATACTTCAAAAATTGTGGTTAGCTAAGATAGGTTGGGATGACTCAATTCCTAAGCCGATTTTATTAGACTGGCAGAATTTTGTCAATAAATTGCAATATTTGGAACATTTACGCATACCTCGTTACGTAATAGGAGATAACGCGCACACAGTTGAACTACACGTTTTCTGTGACGCATCGCAAGACGCGTACGGGGCATGTGCGTATCTACGTAGCTATACAGATACAACGATAACAGTGCGTTTGTTGTGTGCGAAGAGCAAAGTGGCACCGGTGAAACCGGTTTCCATTCCGCGCTTAGAATTGTGCGGCGCGGTAGTAGGCGCGAGACTATACAAAAAGATAATTAGTTCGTTACGACTAACTTTGAATAATGTATATTTCTGGTCAGATTCTACTGTAGTATTAGGATGGCTTAAGATGTCACCGAATCAACTAAAACCATTCGTGCAAAACCGTGTTGTGGAAGTGAACGAATTAACGGGTGATAAGGAGTGGCGTCACGTAAATGGTAAACAAAACCCGGCTGACTTACTATCACGCGGAATGCAATTAGATGCATTAAACTCGTCTGATCTGTGGTGGCACGGACCGCCATTCTTACAGGTTCATGGAATGGCCGGTAAGCATAATACAAATTATAATATTAACTACGATGAATTACCAGAATTAAAATCTACAAAAATCGCATTGTTGAATCAAACAATTCCAAGTTTTTTTCCTTTCGAAAGATTTTCTAATTTTAATCGTATGCTACGCGTGTTAGCTTACATTATACGTTTCACTAATAATTGTCGACATAAAATAAAATCACAGCGCCTCACAGATAATCTGTCAGCTGATGAATTAAATAATTCAACAAGAATCTTAACGCGTATTTCACAGCAAGAGTCATTCTCAACAATTTACGATAATTTAATAAGTAAACAACCTTTAAAGTGTCCTCGTAATATCTCTAACTTGGACATATTCTTAGACGAGCACAATATAATCAGAGTAGGGGGTAGACTAGAAAATTCCGAATCATTCTCATTCGACAAAAAGCATCCTATGTTGTTATGCGGTCGACATAGATTCACGCGTCTTTTATTTGAATATAAGCACAGAGTACTATTACACGCGGGCCCTCAATTGCTACTCGCTACGATAAGAGAAGCTTGGTGGCCTCTCAGAGGGCGGAACTTAGCCAAACAAGTGGTGCATACCTGTATAAAATGCGTTCGTATGAAAGCAAAACCTTTAAATATTCAAATGGGTAATTTACCACCTGAAAGATTGGAACCCGGGTATCCATTCATGTACTGTGGTGTCGATTATGCAGGACCATTGTTTATGTTGAACCGTTCAGGAAGGGGGGCAAAGTTAATAAAATGCTACATATGTTTATTCGTGTGTTTTACAACGCGTGCTGTACACTTAGAGTTGGTCACAAATCTCACGACTGAAGCATACTTATTGTCATTAAAGCGCTTTATTTCCAGACGAGGTAAGCCTTTGCAGATCTATTCTGATAACGGTACAACATTTGTAGGGGCGCTAAAGGAATTTGCTAAATTTATAGTAGATAACGAGAGTGACATTCGGGATTTTGCTGCTAATAACTTAATTAAATTCACATTCATTCCGCCATATTCGCCTCATTTTGGTGGTCTATGGGAGGCAGGAATCAAGTCCTGCAAATTCCATTTAATTCGTGTAGTAGGAAATGCACACTTGACTTACGAGGAATTAAGTACTGTGTTGGCACAAATCGAAGCTGTCCTCAACTCCCGACCTATGTTCCCTTTGTCATCCGACTCCTGTGACTTTCTCCCTTTGACTCCCGCCTATTTCTTGATTGGCCGACCATTCACTGCACCCGCCAGTCAAGACCTGACTACAACGGCTACGCAGCGTCTTCGTCGCTACGATCGTGTGGAGCAGATGCGTCAGAACTTCTGGAGTCGATGGTCTAAGGAATATGTTTCTGAACTCCAGAAAAGAACAAAATGGCAGACCAACCGGGATTCTATCGTTCCTAACACCCTTGTGCTCGTGAAGGAAGACAACCTACCTCCCCTCAAGTGGCGCCTAGGCCGGGTTCTACAGACATTCCCAGGCAAGGATGGCATAGCTCGCGTTGCAAGCATCAAAACAGCGACGGGTACAATCAAGCGCTCATTTTCAAAGATATGCCCACTCCCGCTCTCTGATGAAGACAACACTGCGACGTCTGCTCCTTTGGAACCAGGTGCTTCCAAGGCCGGGGGCATGTTTACGAGTACCTAGCGCCACCAAGCGGTCACCACGGGCAACAGCGTCGCGCGTCGCGGGCAGCGATGACGTGGAAGCAAGCGCGAAGCGGGGCGGCTCGCGTTCCTATGTATTCCATCGACCTTCCAGCGACCAGAACACTCCACTCACGGCAACCGAGTACAACAGTTAACTTGTAAACTATACTTAATTAAATCTAAAATTCTCCATCAGCGTGCCTTTCTATACAACTAACATCCTCATCACGACAACTGACCACCTCCTGCACAGCTATATTAAAATAAGTAAATTTACACCCGTACAAAACCGAGACGAGTTGCTAGTCAATGATTAAAAAAGCCTTTTAACAGTCCATTTTTGCTATTTATTTTTACAGCAATCTTATTTAGTGTTTTAAAATAGCACTGAGTCTACTCTCATTTTATTATTATGCATACATATATGTATATATATTTTTTTGAGATGGATTTGCTCTTGACTCTAGTCTAGGTTAGAGTTGAAAGCGTTCGGAAACACAAACGCAGGCAGTGTTCCACTCTCTGTAAGTAAATAATTCTGTGCATTAGCATTGCTGTGCCATTAGACAGTAGTTAGTAAAGGGTCGGATAGTATACATGTGTTATCATTATCAAACACATTGTGTATTATAATAGCTGCCACGTGTATTGATTTAATTTTCACTGAGACCAGCCGATATGACCGCAACTCGGCCTCATGTTTAATGCACAACTAATGTTTTCAAGATGTTTTTCTATAAAAACCTCATTAAAGTAACTTTTAAAATCTACGAAGCAAACATAAATATTAAAAAATACAAGCAGCGTTATTATTTTTATAATTAAAATAGAAATTGATATCACGAATAATTACACTTACAATAAAAACATCTGATAAAATCAAAGGATTAAACTGAAACACGCTTTAAAAAATGTAAATTTTGAAACGAGTGAAGCACAGAATAACATTTCCTTGTAAAGCCAATGAAACAAAATGGCGGCAGTTTTAACAGTCGATTAGAACGATGATATCCAGTTGTCACGCGATGAATGCATCAGGTTTGTGTTCGATTTAAATAAATCCATTTGATTGGGTGCGGCTACCGGGGATAAAAAGTAGGGTAACACGACTGTGGGCCGATTTTTTTAATAGCCAGATAACTTTTCCCTGGAGAATGAAAACGGTGATATTGTACTCATTAGTCGTTTTATTATTCAGAGCTCGGTTGTTTCTTTTTTTTATTTTTGTAAAATGTTTATATTCACTGTTACTGCAGGAAAAAAAAACTTGAAAGTAATCAAATACTGTGGTTAAGCACCTTCCTGATTTAAATTGTAACTATAATTAATTTATCTACACATACGCGCTGTTTACCGTTAAGGAATTCTGTTACGTGCCTTAATTCGCACACCAAATTCAGTCGAGATTATAGTAAAATATCTCAAACTATATCGTTTAAGTAATCTGTACATTCCGTAAAAAAATCTCACAACTTCTGGTTGTAAACGTCAATTAATATCATATTGCAAAACTAACCTAGCTAGGGTTACGGAATTTGTTCGAAAGAGTCACCGCGTCTCTGGATCGCAAAGGACATTTGGAAGAACACGGATGGGTCAGTAGTCAGACTGACACACCCTTCCGCTTCGCCCAGAGTGAAAGAAGTCATTCGATGATTTCCCAATCTTTAGTAAAAAAAGCAAATTTGACCTGTAGTTACTCAATATTTCCTAACACCGGATCGTTGGTCTACCGCTGCTACTGGCTGTATAAGAACATAAGAACCCGCTGGTAAATAATGTGATTTAAATACGGAACTACAATTAAACATTTGTATGAAAGCTTTGACCACACGACCTGCATCTAGCAACGGTGACGAACCACCACTGCTGATGACTGGCTTTCAATTATGTATCTTGTAGAAGGTGTGAAAAGTAGACGTTTTCGGGGTAGAACGAGCAAGGAAAAGCATGTCCGAGTATCTCAAGTAACTGTAGATTGCTTCACTGCATAAGTCACTGCTTTATGCCCTCGATGCATTATTTGCTTTACCTCTTTCAACAGTAATTATCATCTTAAAAGTAATTGATGTAACATTACATTTGTGATCATCATCTGCCTAGTCTTTTCCCAACTATATTGGGGTCGGCTCCCAGTCAGCCTGGATTCAGCTGAATACCAGTACTTTACGTGGAGCGGCTGCCTACCAAATCTCCACAACCCATCAACAGGATGACACGGTACTTCTTGGCAAGGCTGGTGTCAGATTTTCAGGCTTCTGACAATCGACTGCTGAAGATCTACAAATGACAGCCGGGACCAAAAGTGCTTTCAGAGGCATGGAGGAATCTCGATATGTTAAGATGGTCACCCATCCAAAAATCAACCTTGACAAGGGTTGCTTAACCTTTACGCTTATTTGCTCTTAGTATATTCACAAAATACTTAATTTAATTTTTACTTTTATAATAATTACTAAATTAAAATAAAAAATATACCTATATTTAGGGGGGCTCTCGTACAAAAAAAAAGTATAAAAAGTAAAAGTGGTAATTTGCCGCTTTTTCCATTTACAATACTTTTATAATATGAAATTTGTGTACCTACTGTTGTTTACCTACCTAGTCAATGGTACAGAAACCTTCGTGCGCCAGTTCGTCTCGCACTTGGCCGATTTTTTTTCCAATTTAAACCATCCTGTTTGTATAGGACCAAACAATTTTACTTCCTCAACTATTCGAACGAGGATTTATCCGTTTTCAAGCGTTATACCATCATGTTTTATGTAAACGGATTCCGAAGTGAGGGACTTACAATTTTCCCATGCACTTACTTCGCAGTTTTTCCGCAACGGTTTCGCGAATAAATATTTCCGTATCCCTCGGGATGCTAACGGGGCTTAACTTACATTACTAAATGCTCGGAATCGAGGGAATTTTATCAGTTTTACAAAGTGCTTACGTATTAAAATTTTCATTTGCACTTTGTTTTCTTTGTTTCTGGCCGAATTCGACTGTATTAGTAAATTTTCTTAATAACTTAGTATAATGAATCGTTCTCTTGAATACGTTTATGACTGCTGGGCTAAGGTTTCCCTCCGTTGCTTCTATAGCATCATTCGCACGCATCATTGTTTTGTTCCAATTCCTCAGAAATATATCAAGTCGTCTCACCATCTCCTTCGTATATATAACTGTTATTGATAAAGATTAATCGTGAATAGTTACATTAATGGCACAGTTTTTCTCTTTTGCGTAGTCAAGAAAAAAAATGTTATAGAGGCGTGCGTCATGTTAAATACGTACTAGAAATGTTTGAAAAAAGTTTGACCAGTAAAGTAAGTAAATAAAATTGTAAAACAAAGGTAGGTATTAATTCACTAAGCATAATCAGCCTTTTAATGATCCCACTCCTGGGACACAGGCCTCCTCTCTAGGAGAGGGAATGGGCCGTAATCCAGCACGCGGGCCCAGTGCGGGTTGCTGAATGTCACATGTCTTCGATATTTTGGTTCTAGGACATGCCGGTTTCCTCACGATGTTTTCCTTCATCGTTTGTTCATATTACACGAATTACGCATTAAAATGGTCGCTAGCGCTACTGGCTAATAGCTATAAGGTCCTAAACAAGAGCAAAGACATTTTTATCTTGAATTTCTCCCTACCAGCTCGGAGTCTGAATATGTACGCGGTTGCTGACTGAAAACTCGCCACCTCCAACATGGACCAGCAATTTAATTTTTCACCAGTAATTAAACTAACAACTTCCCCAAAGCTTTGCTATACATAAGTAAACAAAGAGCCTTCCCAGACATATTAAATTCAATTCTCTTCCTGTTTCCACAATTTTGAACATAAGCAACGAAATAACGAGGTTACCATTGTAATCCGTAGCAAGCTCACATGTACAGAGAAGTTTTAAATTCAAAACGAGAGTCGTTTCGTTCCTGTTTTTGATTCAGCCTCGAGTTTTGGACAAAAGTTGGGATCGGTTTTACAAATAAATTATAACTTTTATTATTCGAGTTCTCGCCTAGATAGCAGGCTGTAATTTATAATGAAATGGTGCTTCCGATACTTTGTTCTAGCGAGTTTTTTGTAAAAAATATTACATTAATAAAGTTATTGTGATTGCACCTGCCTGATGAAGCAGCGTCGGAAGGCTTCCTACAAGGTACAGTGATGCCCCACCAGTACATGGTGGACAGTCGGTAGAGGTCCATATTTGCTCATAATAACATTCTTTATGTTCGTGAACGGGCGCCGTCGTTTAAGACTGGTCACCTCGTAACTGCCACTGATTTGTTTTAATCTTTATACTTTGAATTGTTTTATAGTTTCCTTTTTTTTTCTTTGCATTGTCCTCACATATAGAAGCACCAAAGAATGTAACAAAAGTGATGTAATACAGAACATGATTTAAAAGAGTGTCCGTGGAATTTCTTGCACGTTCTTCTCCATAGAGATCTACGCTTTGGAACGTGCAGATACCTTCACCTCTTTCGACTTGACGATTCAAAAGTGCCTGTAAAGGGTTTAATTTTAATAAATGCTTTGAGTTTGAGTTTAAGTGAAGAGTGAATTGGTCTAGTCAAGCGTGCTTCGTCGTTGTCCATATCATCGTTTTGCTTAGGTATTTTTCCTCTAATCCTTGTGTTCTTCAAAAGTATATCTTATTACAATCTAGCCTTATTTACAACGAATAAGTAATTTACTGAAAACTTAAACTGTTATATTGTCATTACTAACAATGTGTCCGATGGCACTTTTCTTATTGTCTCTATGAGGCGACTACACTTCTTTCATGCATTTATTTTTTAACACTTGTGCTACATTATACGATTCAGTTTCACGAACACTATACACTAACATGAACGTTTTTGTTTTTTTAGTCTTCTCACTATGTCCGTATGATCGAAAAGCAAACGCTTCGACGTTCAAAGTTCGTTCGTGCAGATTTTTGTATGGCTTTTTCGATAAATTCAACTTTAAGGTCCCGATGAAGGTCATCATTTCGTATGTACCAGTTTTGCATGGATGAGATTGTAATCAATAGTGAGCCAATCAATAATAAAAAAGAGTGAACCGCTGACCTATTCGGAATTAAGTAAAATTAGAATTCAAGAAGTATACGACCGGTCAATGTGGTAACGTTTGACGGAGATCCTCTACCTAGTTGTTGAAGTCTTCCGATTTCACATAAAGAATGACGATGAAGACTTTAAACAGAAAACACGGGACCAAACCGCAGTTAAGTAGCTCCTCTTGTTAAGGCAGTCTTGAATTATTTTCAATCTCACTATTCAATTTTATTGAATTAACAACCTTTTTAGTTATAATGTATATCGATAACTTAGCTATTGAAGAAAATACCGAATACTCTACCTACATAATTATGTACACCACAGTGTCTATTTTCTTTTCTGCAATTGTCAAAACATGCCCCAGAATAGGACCTCAATATACCTAAACTGCGTACTTTATTCCTAGATATTTTCTGAAGTGTGATATTACTTGCGTGAGCTATGTTTTGAAACAATTTCCAGGTCCTGTTCCCAAACCTTATTCGTCAACACTATTATTATTGAGATCATTTTAATTTCCCTCGGGATTCTGGATATCATAATGGTCTAGCCATCGGAATACACAGCTCTGAGTATAGAAACCAATAGTTAGTTAGCCTACCTAGCACACTGATAAAGACATAAGGAAAAACAATTAGCACTTACAAAATAAATTGTCACCAAACAGTAATCAGTTTCTCGATCTTGTGAACTTGCATTGAAACGGAATAAGCGCCGTCTGGTGACAAATATCGAAAACCTTTTTTCTTATACAATTTGACTTCAGCGAACGTTTACTTGATGAAATTAATTACTTTGTGTAATTAATTTAATCACCACTGCTCTGAGAACGGCGAAGGAAAACATCATGAGGAAACTGGCTTGTCCTAGAACCAAAAATTCGAATACATGTGACATTCACTAATCCGCACTGTGCCCGCGTAGTGGATTACGGCCCATTCTCTCTCCTAGAGAGGCTTGAGTCCCAGTAGTGGGAACATTAAAAGGCTGATTATGATTATGAACGTTTACTTTAACGCGATCGAAGACGTTAAAGGCCAAAGCGTTAAAATTCGAGTCGCAATAACATCTCGGCGCAACAGCAATGCTAAAAATTTATGAAAATGAGATGTGTTCTTGATAGTTTGCGATTGCGAATTTCCCCCTGGTTTATTAACATCCTCTATCAGGCATCTGTTACAAACCATTTCCATTGGAATAATTGTATAAATCGATTAAGAGAGAACATTCTCAAATAAAAACTACGATTCAAAATAAACTGAAAGTTTTACTAATCGAAACCACCAAGCACTCTAAATACAGCCTCGATTTACTGAAAGTTTTCGATTAAGGAATCTAAATCGAATACATTTGGTGTCTCTATCGAATCGAGTACTTTTAAAAATAAGTTATTTACACAGCAAAATCTAATAAACTTCCAATTTCTTCTATTTTGCCATGCAGAATATTCCCCAGTTCAAATCTGAATGGGAACACCTTCAACTGTTTAATCTTGGAAATATGGATGATATTTCGTCGCAGAAACCACACCAGAGCCGAATTCATATATCAATCTTTAAATTTGTTAGATTTGATTTTGGGTATCGAAACACTGAAAGTATGCTTGATAAAACCAGACTACCTCAGATATGGTCCTGCAGGACCTTATCTGGGGTAGTACTAACATGTGGTTTGGACCTTGGACCTTGACTATTTTATTTATCCACTCTAATATAATGAAAACATCTCCCAAAAATCTTTCTCTTTGCCTACTGCTTTAGCTTTCAAGATTTTTGGGTGAACTGACGATAACAGTAAAAAGAACACAGCGAGGTAATTTAATTTTAACACTTTACCCTACTAGAAGCTCACAAAGCTTGCCAGAGAAGACTGGCTACCATTTTGGCATCTACTCTACCCCACTATAAGTATTCGTAGAAACCTTGTGCTATTTTGCTCTAAATTGTACATTTAAAAATATATATTAAAATCAGTCAACTGCTACGCCTACTGGGGAAAAGTAGAACATTGCGATTTATTTCGATATCATTTTATTTTTAACTGATTTCCAAAAGAGGAGGAGGTTCTCAATTCGACTACCAGTAAAAAGTAAAAAATAAAAAAATAAACTTTTTACAAAAAAATACAACCGACTTCTAAACAAAAAAAAAAAACCAAACAGTACAAAATAACTTTAATTTCGGAAGTCGGTGTTCAAAAAACGAAAAAGCAATCAAAAACACGGAGTTCCGAACTAAAGTTATTTTGTGCTTTTTGTTTTTTTTGTTTAGAAGTCGGTTGTTTTTCTTTAATAGTTAAATTAAATTATCATACCGCTTTTTTGTGTAGATGGGAAATCATCAAATGACTTCTTCTGTGGGCGGGAGGCTGAAGCTAGTGTCAGACTCTTACTGATTAAAACCCATCCATGTTCATGTGGGCCTCTTTCGGACTAAATCTGCAACCCTAGCAGGTGGCAAAAATACCTACCTTACTCCCCAATCAAAATTTTATTTCAACGTTCGTCGCTCCTATCTGCAACGATTTGCAAAATAAAACAAGAAAAGGGAACACGTTCCGTGAATGTGTCTTATTTTTATTTGATTTTTAACATAATGGGTTTTCTCTTACCAAGTAATAGCTTTTTTCTCTTGATTTATTCGCGATGAATATGTTTTCCTTTTCCACGAGATTTTTCTTTCAGATAAGGTGCCGTCTGTTCAAATACATGGTTACGAAATCAGCTTACGTTGAAGCAAAAGGCAGACAGTGGTGCCATAAATTAGTCTCGTTTTTTGGCAAAAAAATTGTTTCTCAAAATAAATTAAATTGGATTTTTCAGGCGGTTCCCAAAATTTGATAAATTAAATTATATTTTTACGTGTGAATGTCGGTAGAAATAATTTATCTGTAAGGTTTCTTATTCAAAATCAGAAACGAAATTTCGACTACAATCGCAGGAATCAAGATAGGAAAATGGTATGACTTTCTTAGTAATTTACCTATCACATATTCAATTTCGACATACTGAGCTTTATGGCTTCATTCTTATATCAAAAACCAACCACAACATGACACAGTGAAACACACAGCCGCAACAACACACAACAGCGAAACAGTGCACCATATTTCAAACAATAATTTTATTGGACCATATTTTCACACCTTCACAATATTTACATTATACCTTGAAATTGCAAATTGAAAGCAACATTTCATGGTAAACACAATTTGTTTCCACCAGGCTTCCCAGTAATTTCACTCGACATTTTCTGATTTCAAATACAAATTAAAAACAGGAAAAACTGCATTTGGAATCAAACGTTCAACTTTAATTAATGGCTGGTAATTAATCGCTATGCAAACGTTTGATCCATAAATTCTAGAAATTAGATATATCGACGGTTTAATGAAAAAGCTCATGATTAATTGGTTGTAGAGAATTTAAGGCAGTTAAACTTTCCTAATGTAGTTTGTAGGATGAATGTAAAAGTATAGGAAGCCAAATTTTACATTCATACTAAAATTTGATAAGACCTACCACGGTTGCGAAATTTGTTCGAAAGAGTCTCCGCGACCCTGGAATGCAAAGGGCATTGGGAAGGCAGAGAGCAGAAGGAAAAGCAAGGAGGAACACGGATGTGTTTTAGTCAATAAGAGTCTGATACTCGCTGCCGCTCCGCTCAGAGTCGAAGAAGCCATTTGATGATTTCCCATCCATAAAAAGGAGGAAGACCACATAAATGACGGATGTACCTATTGTGTGACAATATGTTTGTCTAGAAAGGGGGGGGAGAGTATTAGACTCATTAGTGGAATTAGTAACGACGATTATATAAGTATGGATGCAGAAGAACTGTTACGTAAACCCCAAATAAAGGATAAGACTAAGAGAGCGATTATGTAGACCCCAGTAATTATGTCGCCTAGTTTTGGTCAAGTGACGTTGACGGACTGAAAAAAGAAGTGTCCAGTGGCGAGGTAAGCAGAGGTGTTGCCATTGCGGATAGGATCTGGGCAGGATCAGGCTAGCACACGACCAGTCACTGTTGGGGTGATTGTGGAGAATGCAAACGTGTCCTCGCACCCCAGTCAAAAGAGATGAGAGGGAACACTGTGGTAGACGGGGCCTGATAGGGTCAGTGCCTGCTAGGGTTATGGAATTTGTTCGAATAAGTCACCCTGGAACCTGGAACGGAAAGAGCACTAGAAGGATCACGGGTGGATTTTAGTCAATAAGAGTCTTACACTCCCTTCCACTCCACCCAGAGCGGGAGAAGTCATTTGATGGTTTCCCAACCAGAAAAAAAAGGAACACCGTGATGGTGTGGTTTAAGTTGGTAGGAATCTGACAAACACCACCGTCTGGTCCAGGAACGAAATGTTCACGAGGATTTCTAAACATAAAAAGAAGGCTTACACACAATCTTGGGTTTGACAAAAGAAAAGAGAGGGTTATGCTCAGTAGTGGGCGAAGTCGGGCTGTGGATAACAAATGTGGCTTTCATAGTTTCATATTGTGATTAAGTACTGTTTAATGATACCTCTTTATATAACAGGGAAACTGACTGACTGACATATCAACGTGCAACAGAAACCACGGGAACCAGGAACATGAAATTTTGCACGAAGCTTCCTTTTATGAATTATTCGAGACTAAGAAGTGATTTTTGAAAATTCATGCTTATGTGTGGTATGAGAAGGGGAAAATATGGTTGTCAGAAAAAGTCGCTAAAATATAAACAAGTAAGTTTTAGTGATATAATTCTATTTTATTGTTAATTTATTAAACCTTGTTTTGTTTGACGTCTCGTGGCACGAATATGGCTGGCAATAAAATCGTGCCGAGGTTTTAATATCTGTCTGTATTCTGTTTGTTTATCTTTGTTTGGTACTTAAAGTTAGTTTTATGTCTGTTTTATGAAAGGCATTGGCAACTAGGGCTACTGTTTAAACTTTAGCTCAAATGTTTTATTGTTCTAGTTTGGTTTCGGCAGGTCTGCAGCCGCATTCTACAGCAATTTAATCGTAAATCTGTACTAATACATAAAGCTGAAGAGTTTGTTTGTTTGCTTGAACGCGCTTATCACAGGAACTACTGCCCCCCCCCCCCAGCCAAGTGACAACCGTTACGTGTCGAATTCCATTCTCCAATCGGTAACGCCTCGGTGTCAGCAACTGTAGATAAGTTGGTAGCCATGTTGACACACCTGAATCAGCCGCTCGTTCTATAATGTCTATGTCGAACGTTCCAACAAACGTCAAACAGGTTAAAATTTTAAGTCTATTTAAATGCTTTAACCATTAAGTTTAAACATTTCAACGAAGCATGTAGCGTTAAACATTGCAGAAATGATAACAATTCATTCTATCATTTTGAACGATGTGAACTTGGCTACGAATTTTCTATTCGTTTGTTCTAACCACGTGACTTTACTTTGAGATGATTTCATTCTCATACATTTGATATCATTTTCGACAAGCGTTAATGATTGCAGATTATCAACTTGGCCATTTATCGAGGAAGGCTATAGACTATATATCTTCACGCTAAGCCCAATAGGAGTGGAGAACCAATGAAGAATATTTCGAAATTGGGGGTTTAGGTCAAAAGCTAGTAACTTGTAAATTGCCGTTTTGCTATAATAGTCGTCTCTCATGTATCTAACTGAATAATGGAGATTTGACAGCTTGTGAAAGGTACTATGGCATATAACAATAAAAACGCAATATGTTGAGTTCGGCATCATTCTTACCGGAAGATTCTGAATACCAGTATTTTATATGCAGCAACAGATTTTCTGCCCTCTACAATCCAGTAAAAAAAGTCCAATGTTGGAACAGCCATGATGGAATTCAGTTAATATTAAGTCACAATGACCTAAACTCCATGACATTAAGAAAACATTAACAAAGCCAATAATTTCACAAAGATCCTTTGTAGAATATAAAGTTAAACACTTGTAATTACAAGTAATAAACATATTTAACCCGAAAAGGGTCAGGGTCAACATTTGGCTGCCGTCCGTGTCATGTCTGACTAGGGTCACAACTTTATTACGTACTCTTTAATGCAATATTAATATCTGTGTGGATTTATTAAGAAGTTACATGTACATTCATATATATGTACATACTGTTTCTAAGTAGGTATTAATGGGTCTTCTTATATTAGCCACTAGCAGCGCCCCGCAGTTTTACCCGCGTAGTTCCCGTGGGAATATGGGGATAACATATAGCCTATGTTACTCGTGGATTAGCTTTCGAATGGTGAAAGAATGTTTAAAATCGGTGCAGTAGTTTTTGAGCCTATTCATTACAACCAAAAAAACAAACACACAAAGTTTTCCTCTTTATAATATTAGTATAGATAATTGGGTAATAAGTATTACTATTGGCCTCTCCAAATAATTGCGTGAAATATTTTGTGGGACACACAATTATTTACGGGAAAATAGAACACTTAAACTGCTATAGATGCTATAATTCATTAATATTCCATTTAAGAACGCTGCGAAAGATTTAATGTGGTACAAAATGTCAATATATCGTTAACATAATATATATTTGATTAATTAAGACTACCACTTTATAAATCGATTTAAGTAGTGGCAGTTTTATTATATTGTGAATGAGACTTTAAAATATGTAGGCAAACTGACAGTTTACACCAAAAGTTTATTAAATAGAGGCTGTATCTATACTAATAATATAAAGAGGAAAGATTTGTATTTTTGTATGTAACGAATAAACTCAAAAACTACTGGATTGATTTCAAAAATTCTTCCACCATTAGAAAGCTACATTCACCTTGAATAACATAGGCCATATTTTATCCCCATATTCCTACGGAAACTACGAGGGTAAAACTGCGGCACGCTGGTAGTAATATATAAAACACAAGACCTGTAAAAGTTTATTAAAGCTGAAGAGTTTGTTTGGTCGCAAATCATCGGAACTACTGGACCGAACTGAAAAGTGTTCTAGAGTTGGATAGCTTATTCATCGAGGAAGGCGATGATAGGCATAATAACATCACGCTGAGACGAAAGAGCACCAATAAAAAAAAGTTGCAATAACGTTTTTCTCTCTCTCTCTGTCTCTTATGTGACGCAAACAAAGTTGCGCAGTCAGTTGTTTCGTTATAACTACTAAATTTTACTATGGGGTCGACCTTAAAATGGCGAGTAAAAATTAGCTGCCTGTAGGTAGTAGGTATAGAGCATTTATGCTGATACCTTTTTTTAAGTGTTTGAAATCATCAAATGACTTCTTACGCTCTTGGTGGAGCGGAAGGGAGTGTCAGACTCTTACAGACTAAAACCTATCCGTGTTCTTCCTAATGCCCTTTGCGTTTCAGGGCCGAGGTGACTCTTTCAAACACATTCCGCCCTGACAGGATGCCGACACCCTGCGGCTATTTTTATCCTACTTACAAACACACAACCTCTAACAATTCGTCACAACGCCTGGCAAATTGTGCCACAAAAGCCGCACTTGGGGAAAGTTTGCCATTTATTTGTTAGCCGACATCATTACCAGACTAAATGCGTTTTAGTACAGCACCGGAACTCACTAATAGTAACAACTTAGACTACAGAGTGGTTCCGTACATGTTTGTTAAACTTTCTAGCTATATTCCGTGTATGGACGGATTTATTTTAGTGGGGAATTCAACTAGCTTTGTTATTTATTTTAAACTGTAAATACGTACTAAAGCACAAAAACACTTTGTCGAAGCAAAATACAGTTTTTAGTAACAAGTATGTACATAAATCAATTGTTTACCTTTAGAAAAGCGTCTGTCGATTTCTTTCTGGGGCCAATTCCACAGAAAGTGTGTATTCTCCAGGATAAAAGTTAAGTAGGCTTTTAGAAAGACTCTCAGTGAGACCATTTTATGAATTACTAGTGACCCGCCTTGGCTTCACACGGGTGCAATGCTGACACTATATCTCTACTATATTATGCATGTATAATACATATGAATCTTCCCTTGAATCACTCAAGGTATCTATTTAAAAAAACCGCATTTAAATCCGTTGCGTTGTTTTAAAGATCTAAACATACATACGGACAGACAGACAGCGGGAAGCGGGGGTGACTTTGTTTTATACTATTTAGTGATGGGATTTCCAGGGTTTACGTCATTTATTAATATTTTGTGTGTACATATACGTATGTCAACGTATTTTATAAAATTAGTATTATCAAAATTATGTTAGTCTCTACAGTTCTATAATTTACCGAAAGTTTATAATGTCTCAAGATATTGTATTATCTTACAGAGTTTGCCATTTTCCAGTTCAGATTTTCTTAGTTTATTTGGGTTGAAATGATCAATAGTTTCAAGTTTTACATGTGAACTTAACATACTCACTAATTTGCAAATAAGTCTGTCGCACTGAGGCTTATTTACTGTTAGAGAACCCAAAACTCGGGTAAGCTTGTCTTTGTAAAAGAGCTTAGCCTGTTGTGTATTAGTATTCTTTTTGTGCGCAAAAAAGAATTAGAGTAAGTATCTTTTTATAATATAAAAAAACAACATTTTTGGCGTAAGCCTCGATAACCAAGGTAAAATTTTTATCCCTTTTCAAAACATGAAAACGCAAATATAGCCTAAACGTAAACACGAAGAAATAAACTCAACGATGTGAGATACTCAAGTATTCATACAAGCCGTTCACTTAAGATGCAGTGAACGTTTTACGATCGAAAATTGGGTGACAAGAAAAATAGTGAGAAATAAAGAACGAAGGGGATGACGGGAACAAGGTGGAATAATGAAAGGAGGTAAAAAGGTGCACAAAGTAGGGAATATTGTAGCTTATAATGCCATTTGAAGGAGCTATGAAGTCAAAAACCTAGAAAAGAGACACAATCATTCTAGGTACTATGTTACTTTGTTACTGAGAAACAGTTAAGATGTTCGAGTGCCTATCTGTCCTTCTTTTCTTTAGATGTTGTTCCCGGCTGTCATTTTTACGTCCTTGGCAATCATCACAGGTAATCAGCCAGAAAGTCTTGCCAAAGAGTATATAGATACCCAATTTATTTATTTATTATTACCAATTTAACAGGACAAATTACATACAGTCTTAATTACTGGTCTTATGAAGCCAGATAGGCAGTCGCTTTTTTTTAAGTACTGCTATCATCTTCTTCCAATTAGGCTAGAAACTGAGCCCAGTGAAGTAGGGGAAATTTGGTTGATAAACGTTGATTCTGTGTAATTTTTCTCTTAATTAAAAGACCGCCCAGTTCCTAATTTGCCCCTCTTGTTTCAGTACGAATAGTTTGCTGTAAAAATATTACCCGTCCAACGTGGTACGTTGACCCGTTCAGGCATACTGGGCGCACATACGAGTATAAGTAACATGGGCTGCAAATGGGCTTTGCCTAATGAACGGCAATAATTCAATTTCTGTTTTTTCTAGTGCAGTGGAATTTTATTAGCTACTCAATTTGATTTTTCATATAGAAATGGAAATCATGATTATTCGAAACAACTGAGCTCATAGTTTTCTTAACAACCCCAAAAAAAAAAATCGTAACAAATATTCAAGAACAAAGTTTCATAAAATAAACTTAAAACCTTAAGTGACACAAACGAACGTCTAAAGCTTGCGACGCAATGTTTTGTTCCTACACTAGCCTAATTTATAATCCCCTTAGTAAAGGTGACCACAATAGTCTTAGTGTTAAATTATTTGCCGAGTAATTAGCGGGCAAGTCCTAGAAGCACAACATAATAATTAGATTAGTTAAATTGAAACGGCAAATTGGTTTACCGTAGTAAAGAAATTCATAACCTAATAATATAAATGTGAAAGTGACTGTGTTCATAAATCTTTGAAGCATAAATAACTGAAACAGACCCTGCTGGACGGCGCGTTGGGTTAGAATAGAATAGAATATAATAGAATAGCATAGCATAAAATAGAATAGAAAAAATACATTTTTTGTATCAAATGAAGGAATTGCAGCTGAGGTGTTAATAAATAAGCCTTGGAACCTTAGTAAATTCTGGGTAAAAAACAAACACTAATGCTCCACAGTAAATTCGCTTTGCACTAATATATTGGATGAAATCCTAACAGCTCAAAATGATAAAGTATCACAAATGATCAACGTTAAGGAAATCATTTACCGAATAATAACATTTTTGAATTATCAATTGAATGTTCCCCGGAGAGGATTACCAATTTATTTGTCACTGCGCACATTATTTAAGAGTCACTGCGGCCCTGGATCCCAAAGGGTATTTGGAGGAACACGGATTTAATCAGTAAGAGTCTGACGCTCCCATTCGATCCACACAGAACGGAAGGAATCATTCGATGAATTCCCCCATCAGAGAAAAAAAACGGCTAAATGGATTATGATGAATTTGAGTACTGAGATAGATGAGACCCTAAATGCAGTTATGGGCAACTTTTTTTCGAAAATAAATGAAAATTGAAGGGGGAGAAACTCAAAAGCAGATTTGTGTTTGTGAAACCAAATAAAAGTTTAACTTGTACTGGATGAGTTTGATAACCCCTTGAGTTTAACTATCTAGCCTACTTTGTCCCACTGCCAGCAGTGGGAAAAACCTCCTTTCCTTGTCTACAAGGGGCCAGTCTAATTGGTAGAAGTCATGTTCGGGATAGAGGTAGTTCACCTTCATCAATTCAGCGACTTGATGGACGATTCTACACGTCGGTCGACTTCTTTGTCTTGCTTGGCTTTGAAAGATACTTGCTGGCCCAAGTAAATATACTCATTTACATAATGGATTTCCTGCTTATCTAGTTTTTCTGCTATTGGTCATGACTGAAGTCTTTTACCGATTCATCATTAGTTCAACCTCAAGGCTTGCTGGGCTTAGATCGTGGAACATATTCTCGTTCGTTCGTTCGTTCATCTACTCGGCAGCAGTCGGAGCAAATAGGATGACGTCATCGTCAAAGCGAACGGTGGTAAGATTTTTTGTCTTTAATGGAATATGGGTATGCCAGGTTCTTAAGTACCTGATCGAAAGTACTAGTGAGGAGTGCGGGAGAGAGCGTATCTCCATGTTTCAAACCTTTATTTATTTTAAAAGGTTGGCTGGGAAAATTGAGGTTAACATTTGCTGTGCTCTTTCATTAGGATGTGGATGCAATTTTGTTCTTACTGTTGATTTTGGAACAAGACGCGCTGTCGACCCAGGCCTGGTCCTATTCGGACAGCGGGAGGCCTGGTCCTATTCGAACAGCGAGCGACCTATGGCTCGCCGTTTTCAGGTCATGAAAAACAAGGCTGCGGACTCTATAGTCGCAAGCCGTTTCAACAAGAGTTTATATCGGATGACTTCTACCGCTTTCATCACCCGCCAATCGCTCCGCTCCACTCCATGTCATAAGCCAACCTGTCTGGTATTATTTAGTTAAGCCACGAGAGTGCACGTTGCATTAAATTATTAACAAAGTAATTACTGAGGCCAGCTAGGGAATAGTCCTTGCGATGATTAGACAATTTAATAGTGAAATATGTTTTCATGTTGAGCTTATAGATATGATGTCCATGTCCATTTGTAGAAGTTAAATTCTTATGGAAAAGAATGGACAAAAACTTCATTCTTAACCAGTATTGTTCCTCTCGTATTTAGATGAATCAGCAATATGCTTTCATTTTATTACAATGTACACAAGATTTTATAAAAAGCAACAGAATACACAGACAGAAACCGTATTAACAATAATTTCGTTAGCCATCATATTTCCAACAGTGACGCCTCAGTTCACAGTCAAAGTTGACCAAGTTTTGCATCGAACGACACGAAAGCTGAAAGCGGCAGTCGCGTCTGTGTTAGCAACGCTTCGACCGCGATGCTATATGGGACACCAAAATCGACAGACGACCCTGTCTAAATATCTTAAATATTGGGTTACACAGCTCCCAACATTTAATCATGTAAGTGCGAGCTTTTCTCGCATGTAAATGTAATAGAAATAGAACTTCATAACAATTGGTCACGGACAACAGACCGCAGGCAGTCAAAATGCAACAATGGCGAAATTTTCATCCGCGATTAACTAAATGACTTTTCAGCCTAAAAAGAATTATCACACAAATCTTTGGAACAATCAGGTTCCTTCGCAGAGCCTGTGAAACTCCCAGGAAACAGGCTTGCTTCTTAGCACAGCTAAGCAGGTTTTGTCAGTGGGAACGCATGAATATCTCAGAGGGGATATGTGTCTTAAAAATAATCATACATTTAAACTAGTAACTGTATTCAAGTACCAACACTAAATAAACTCCTCGAAAAACATATTTTAGTGATTTTATCTGAGTTTTATTTACACCATTCAAGTTAACTGCTATATAAATACTTGGGTGATGCAGAAGAGCACTAAATATTTTCTTCATTTAAAGAGTTGTTATAAATCAGAGTTATAGACCATTAAAGTCAAGATGGCGCCGATAAGAACACCCAAATTGATATAAAAGCGATTCTGATTATTATTTTCTGTTAAACGATGGGTTTTAATATGTTTGTAATGGGTCTGCTGAAATTCTTGGGCGATTTATTTGAGAATATTCTCAACTCCGCCTTTCGGAGAATCTGTTTATTTACGAAGTTATTAATAGCCTAAATACATAGAGAGAAAAAAAAACATGTTAAAAAAGCTCATTATACAACGTATATTATTATTATTTACGACAAACGTATCGCCCCGGTTTCGCACGGGTGCAGATATACATATAAGCAAAACTTCCTCTTTTATTGCTACTTCTATTGATGAAAGCCGTTGCTAAACAACAACTTCGTTTTATACTATTTCGATATTACTTAAGTACCTTTGAAGAGGTAAGGTAAACGCAGGTATTAACGACCCCCCTAAGGCAATTTTAAAATCAACCATATTTTTTTAGTATACTGGGCCCTCTAAAGATTAATATATTCATTTTATATGCTAGTGTTATGTATGAAGAATGTATTTACTAAATCAAATACATTTAAATAAAAGATTATCTTGTAAAAAATAATTTATAATGTGACTTAGTCGATTGTTGCTATTACCGACCCATAAAAACGGCTGTGAAGCTATTAACGATTTTTGTGCAGCTATTCCCGATCGTGTATGAGGAGTTCCTTTTTCCAGCAAAGGAATGATGATTACCGATCTTAATAAAAAAAAACAAAATAAAAAGTTCAAATTACTTATATTGTATTTTTTATTATCATTATTTTTAATAAAACAAATTAGTACTTCTTGGCAATACCTATGAACTAAATAACTATAAACTTGTGCGAGTTGTGTTTCATTATATACTTTTCACCGGTTTTGTGGCTCCATACTTCTGGAAAAAAATATAATTGTATGTTTCATGTTGCTTTAGCCAAGAAGTAGCATTTATTAATAGGTACCTGTTATGTCATAAAAGTAGGTGAGAAATTAAATAATCTATACAAGTTGTCTTTGACATCGACGCACAAACGAATACTACGGATCCAGAACATGATTCTGGACCCCCCGGTGGTGGAATTTTTCGTAGGTTTTCCAAATTTAAAAAAAAATGTTTTTTTTTTTAAATTTTAAACTGTATGTAATCGTTATTCTAAACAACCCCAATGATATATTTAGGAAAAAAGTAATATATATATTTTTTTAATTAGAAATAAATAAATTAAAAAGTCATTAAGTTAAATAAAGTCATTATTCTAATCAAACCCGATGACATTTTTAATTGGAAAAGTAATTTACTCAGTTTTTTCGCAAAAAATGTTAAAATAACGGTGTTATACAGTTTAATTTATAAAACGAAAAAAAATCATAAAAAATTAAACAAAAATAAACACGAAAAATTCCACCAATGGGGGGTTCAGAATCATGTACTATCTATGGTATTCGTTTGTGAGTCGATGTCAAAGACACCCTGTATACGATCGGTAATAGCTTCTTATAATTGCTGACCCTCATGGGTTGGTAATAAAGTATGTAAGTATAAACATAAATTGTATTACCGACTCATAAAAAAATGTTTATTTTAATTCAATTGACCTTCGGACTATAAAATAGATTATAATTGATTAATGTAACAAAAAATATGAACAAATGCACACTGTTTTAAACACAAAATCAATTATTTATTACTGTAACTATTTGATATCGATCCTCGAAAAATATCATAACTTTGGTTAAATTGACAACGCTAAAAGGTAAAAGCTAGACAAAAAAGTTTAGTCGCTAATAGATTTTTATAAAGACTGATAGCTTAGATTTAAACTGATCCATAAAAATATTTGTGTTAGTGTGATATAATAACATAAAAGAAAAATAAAACGAAAAGTTACGTTGCTGCCATTGCCGACTTATGGGTTGTTGATAGCTGCCACGACTAAAACTGATGAAGCTAACACCGTCCCATTTTAATTTAAAGATTTATCGTTTCAAATTACTTTTTATTAATAAAATGTAGTAAGAAATCAAGAGTAGACACTTAAATGAATACATTTAGAAATATAAGATAAAGTATACATGTCATTTGTTTGTATAAATCTCTTAAATAGAAAAGTCACGTACTTACTTGAAGGAACAAGGGAACAGTACGCCACGTCCTGCGTCCACGCTGCCCCGCAGTAACGACGTATTTTAACTATTTTTTTGCACTGCTACTCACACTAACGTAAAAGTATACGATGCTCAAGGAATAAACGCGTCTGTAACTTTGCCTACCTATAGCTAGAATAGTTCTGGAAACGTAAAAATATTGAATTACTTTTATAGGTCGGTAATAGCTGCAGATTTTCGATGGGTCGTTGATAGCTGCGTTTACCTTAGTACATTTAGTGTTGATGTGTTCAAATGGTATTGGAGAGCATACAGGACTGATGCAAAGCATTTATTTCAATTAAACCTTTTACAGGCACTTTTGAATTGTCAAGTCGAAAGAGGTGAAGCTATCTGCACGTTCCAAAGCGTAGATCTCTATGGAGAAGAACGTGCAAGAAACTCCACGGAAACTCTTTTAAATCATGTTCTGTATTACATAACCTTGGTTACATCCTTGGTCGCTTCTATATGTGAGGACAATGCAAAGAAACAAAAAGGAAACTATAAAAACAATTCAAAGTATAAAGATTAAAACAAGTCAGTGGCAGTTAAGAGGTGACCAGTCTCAACCGACGGCGCCCGTTCACGAACATGACGCGTGTATTGGCACCATTTAGCTCAACCATTTCGAAGGGAACCGAATGATGATCTGGTGAGAGCCGCAAAAATCCGCTGGATGTGAAAAGCACAGAACGGGTCGATATGGCAACATATTTACATACATACCTACATTTAAAAAAGCGAAGCCCAAAATCTCTCTTCCGATAATTTAAAAAAAGAAAAACAATTGGAACACACCCCGAAAACTGGGAAACCATTGCTTAAAAAACCTTTTATTGGACTATAAGCTTTAATATCGTGGAGTAGAGTCGGCCATCGGAATGGCTGCCATAAACTGATTATTGCCAGTCGCTTTGGCTACACGAACGTTGCCGGTTGCCACATCGTGCCATCCCCAGGGATTTAAGTCCACTGCCAGTTATATTGACTCGTATGCATTGCTTTGTTATAGATGAATGTTTAATTCCAACGTTTAAGGACGTTTGGACTTCATGAATAGTGAGTGCTTCTTGATAAGTTTTTCGGAAGGATGTTGTTATTAAGAAATAGTGGAATTTTAAAATTGCACTGAATAATGCCTTCTTGAGCTAAAGCTATATTTTTCATATAATAACCTAAAATATGTGTCTACATAATATTGTTTTAAGTTTTTTTTTTAACATTAAGCTTCACTCAGAAAAATCTTGAATGCAACAACGCGACGTTTTCGACTTTTGAAGAAACTGTTCAAAATATTTTTTTATTATCTGTTTTGATAGAAAGATTCTATGAAAATCCCTTAAGGCAGATCCCCTTATAAATGGATGTTTGAAAAAACCCACATTAAGCAAATATGACCACATTTTTTCAAGCTCATATCCACCTCCACAAAGCTATATCCCACTTTGAAAGGATCAATAAAATCCAAATGCCACGAGCTACACGGATCAACAGTAAACACCATTCCACTTCAGCGAAGTTTCTTTCAAGTTGCACGAATAAGAACCAAAATATATTAGCGCTTATGGAAACCTGAATAAGTCTGTCTGGAGACCTGCTTGAATCTTACCCTGAATGAGATCTTGGCTAAAGATATAGGGTAAAGTATTTGCTATAACACTGTAGCTATCTATTTTGTTCAGAACTTGGATGAATGAAATCTTGGATTACGGAATAAGATGCGTAGAACTGTAGATACGGATTGGGTTTTCTGACCTAGTTTGAGTAAAGATGAGACATGTTGTCTCCAGAACAAAATAAGGGACAATCTAATACTGTTGTTTCTTAGAAAAAGGTCATGGAAATATTACTAGATGATGAGGGGAAAACAGAATATTTTAAAAAGGTTCTTTTGTACGCAATCCAGTACCTATCTGTAATTATAATGTATTTAATTAAAGCTATAATTTTAACGATCTCTCTTCCTAGGAATATAAAAAAAAATATCGGAAATTCCGTTGTAAAATTCTTGTATTAAAACCTTAATTTGTCACCTTTTTATGTTTGTTGTTTTTTGTCCAGGAAAATCAACATGTAAAGACGTCACTAATACCAAAATTCTTTTACAAACTTAATTCAACAGAGAAGCTTCTAAAATCAATTAAAAAAAGATTATGAATAAACTTTATTCGTTCATTGTTACATAAATAACCTTACGACTAAAACATAATTATATTATCTGATACTATATATTAGTATCTTGTGGACGTTGGGCCTCAAACTAGGTAGAATCTGTATCTTGGGGTCTTGAATTGTGATTCCATAAACAATATAAGTAACAATTGTGTGGACATGTCTTGAGACGGTTAATTAATGAGTAGTAAAGACGGTTAAGTAACTCGAAAGTGAAACGTTTTTAGACACAAAAACTAAACTACACAACACCATTCTAGCCATTCCGAATTTCTGGTCACATATTTCACTACAAAATATGGACTACAATTTCTTACTCGAGTCTACTAAAACTTAGTATTTGTACTTATCTTGGATTTTATGTTTGTGCTTGGTTAGGGTTAAGAAGGGGTAAACAAGGTATGAACACGCGAACATTTCCATGTAGCGTCTTACGGGTTAAGCCCAAAATTAATGGATTTCAAGCTACTGTTAACAATAGTAGCTTTTGAAAATGTAGACTTTAATGGTGCAAAATAAGCAGGATCAGCGGTTGCGTGCAGTGGTAATACTGCTTCTAGTGCTACTACTCTACAAATATGTATAGATCTTCTATGTGTAAATATGTGGTGCTAGCTTTAAGGAACATTTGCATAGCCGTAGCAAACGGTCATAAACACCTCTAGTTTATTTATTTGTAAAGGTTTACCGACAGCTTCAGATTCTGTATAAGTCGTTTCTTAGGATATATTATATTACCAGCAGCGCACCGCGGTTTCACCCGCGTAGTTCCTGTTCCCTTGGGAATATAGGAATAAAATATAGCCATGTTACTCGGGGTGAATGTAGCTTTCTAATGCTGAATGATTTTGATTTTTTCTAAAAAGTTTTTTTATTTTTCACTTTTTAGTGGTTCACTCCCAGCTAAACATACCCATCAAAGCGTACGTGGTATAAATTGGTGTAAAAAATAAACAAACATGCGATTTCAGCTGTCCCGACACATTTGCTATCATTTATTGAAATTAACAAAAAAACCGCTTGTTCGATTTCGATAAAATTTTCATGGGACCATTTGGGAAGTATACCCTTTCCAACAGCAAAATAATTTTTCAAATCGGTTGGCAAGCGACGGAGTTATGCGCGAACAAACATTAAAAAAAAAATACACACATCCGAATTGAGAACCTCCTCCTTTTTTAGAAGTCGGTTAAAAAAACTGTTTACGATGATTAAGATGCCCTTCCAGGGCATCTTAATATGAAGAACGGAGTTAGGAAACGGAACTCTTCAATCAATGATAGAAAATCTTCCGGGATTGCTGAAATCGCGTGTCTGTTTATTGTTTACACCAGTCTATATCACGAGTATATCACTGTGATGGGTACGCTTAGAGCTGTGAGGTGTCACTACTAAAAATGGAAAAAAAATACAACCGACTTCTAAACAAAAAAAAGTATAAAATCACATCCGTTAATTTTATTCATTTTTTTTAAAGAATTAAAAAAAACGTAAGGGAATAAAATGAAATAATGTGATATTTCAAAAGTAGCTATTGCATATCTGTCACCGGATAATTATTGTAAACCCCCGTATGATTACAAAATATAAGTACTGAGAAATAATTACCGCTTGATAAATTGACAACAGAATTTTTCATCCTTATATATGTATTTGAGAAAAACAAATAATGTTACTGACATTACAATCAAGTATGGTATGACGTATGGGTATACTATGTATGTATAATCCACGACGTTTCCACAGATTACTTGTGGCGAATACTTAGTTTATAATCTCTGTGTGTCGTTCCGATTCTTTCAATCTGACGTAAACTGGCGACCAATCAGATCATATCCCTTCAGTTGATTTATATGACACTGCTATAAAGCGATTACCTACTATAAGAACAGTAATTGAAGTATAAAAGCTTCGGAAAATACAATTTCAAACGAAAAATTCAACAGTAATAATAGCAGTTTAAAACTCATCTCGCCGGTGAAATGGCATTTACCTCGGACGTATAAAGGCGCAGACCCACCGCGGCGCACGGATCCACCCACGGTCCACGCTTGTGTGTTAAGCTTTGCTTTGCAAGAAAATGTATACTATGTGATTGTGTCCACTGCAACTGACACATTTGCACATGATTGGCTTGCGCGAATATGGTACTCACATAGCTCATCGCTGTCAATGCCATGCACACTGTGCATGCGGTACACACCATATACAAACATTAACCTATGACTGTGTAGACCTGTGTCGTAGCACCTGTGCGCCTCAGTGGGCCACACTACAGTTAAACATAGTGGAAACAAACACTCACGTTTTCAAACAAATGAATCCACGGAGCCAAAATGCGCCACGTGCCCGTGCACGGCACGGTGGGTTTACGCCTTAAACATTGCCATCCAATGTGGCGGCCCGTTGGATTTGCCAGAGTTCGTGGCGGATTGCCAAGTGACAAGCTGTACCTACGTTGTAGATGGGAAGGTTTTGCATAGTGGGATAGATTACATTAGTTTGTCATGTTATGTATAATTTGGGTCTTCTATCTCTTCTATCTTATCGACTTTGACCCTTTTAATATATTTTTTTACAGGCCCAATTTATTTAATTAGGCACATTACATTTAAACTGACGCTTTGAAATGGTGACCTTTGAGGCTTTTAGTATTGCAAATCTGATAGGTGAAACGCCTGAAGGGGATGAATGTAGATATTAAAAGAAGAAATATGTTCCTTTGTTTTCAAAAATATTTGAACAACTGAGGCTATTTTTTTATTTTATAGTAGTATGCCATAAACCAAATATTATCTTATTTTTTTAAGTTTCTTAGACGTGAATGAGCGTAGAATGTTTGTCTTGGTTGCGAAATTTGTTAGAAAGAGTCGCCGCGGCCCTGGAACTCAAAGGGAACCTGGAACTATAAGGATCACGGGTGGGTTTTAGTCAGTAAGAGTGTGACACTCCCTTCCGCTCCGCCCAGAGTGGGAGTCTGTTTATTTGTAACCTCTTAACGTCGAACCAACTAAACAGATTTAAATGAAACTTGGCACCTGGGTAGACCATGTCCTTTTTATGGATGGGAAGTCATCAGATGACTTCTATCGCTCTGAGCGGAGTGGAAGGGAGTTTCAGACTCTTTCTGACTAAAACCCATCCGTGTTCCTGCTAATGTCCTTTGCCTTCCAGGGCCGCGGTGATTTCTTCGAACAAATTCCGCAACGGGATGACCCTGGCCTGGAATAGAACCTAAGATATTATTTCCTGGAAATATATTGTATAATAAAGCATAAGCATAATCTACCTTTTAATGTCCCACTGCTGGGACTCAGGCCTCCTCTCTAGGAGAGGGAATGGGCCAAAATCCAACAAGCAGGCCCAGTGCGGGTTAGTGAATGTCACATGTCTTCGAATTTTTGGTTCTAGGACATGCCAGTTTCCTCACGATGTTTTCCTTCACCGTTTTTAGAGCAGTGGTGATGAAATTAATTACACAAAGTAATGCACCTGGCTAGGGTTCAACCCGTGACTTACAATTCGTAAGTTTGGGCCGTTACCACTCGGCGACCACTGCTCTCAGTATATTGTATGTTGACTGAAAAAGGATTATTTTAGTTATTAGTTTGTGTAACCTTAAAGTAAAAGGCAGATGATGTTTCATTTCTAGGTCATGACTGTAACGTATAGGCATCAGTACATCAAAACAGTTCCTTGTATGTAAGTAAACAACTTTTTTGATCTGTGATACGCAAGTATCATCGATCACTTAACCAAATAACAAAATCTTCCATACGAAATTCGTGTAACTAAATCCAAACATTTTTCCTCGTTCCCAATATACTAAAGTCAACAATATATATTGAACGATTTCCATACATTCTATTGGTATCGTCGGCAACGGAAGGTAAACATTCGTGAATTTTAATTAATTTTCTATTTTTTAGGGTCGAAAGTTTTCATGAATGTATATTATAGATACATAGTTATATTTAAAACTATAATATGGCACCAACACTGTAATTTTCAATTTGTACCTAACAGCGACAATAAAAAACCTGAAAAGGCCTCATTATTATGAATAACTTTTAACACTTAGTATACAAATTCTGAAAACAAGAAGAAATAAATCAACTGCAACATTTATCTTTTCATACATTGTTTGTAAAAAAATTAGATTCTATAATTTTGTACTTTAACTGCCGAAAGAATCCCAGCTGTTGTTGCTGACTGTACAGGAAAAAACCTACGCATCTTCAGGGAAAGTACAGTAAGTTTCAAATAACAAAGTTATTTGTAACGTTACATATATTTCCTTGTTTATTATTTTTATAATATTATCGGTCCAATATTTGTCCACTCTCGTGAAGCTGTGGTCTCAGTAGTACCTGCTCATGTACCTATAAATATTTATAATTATAAATAAAAAAAAACATACCTTTTTTGCCTACTAAGCAAGCTTTAGACGATAACAGTATGCAACGCATGGTCTAATTTTCATGAAAACAAAATATTTTCATTTTTATTTATGGACAATGGCTCCCCCTTTTTATTTTTTGAAATGTTTACTAGCCTATATTACCCGGGTCATTGCTTCTAACGATACCACATATATACATTGGTATCGGTTAAGCCGTTTAAAAGTTATGGTGGATTCAAGAAACTCACAAACCACAAACATTAATACATGTACCCTAAAAACATAACACACCTTTTTTTGGGCAGTCGTGTAAAAAAAAGACTACAACAATCTACAGAAACAAACTGCTATATAAAACTCGTTAATTAGTCAATGACCACAAACATTAGTAAAAAAACTGTGGAGAAAATATTGCAGTTGCAGATTTGATTTTCAAGAACTTTTTTCAGTTTCTACAAATCGTTTTGTCTAACAACGAAAACCAATCTGCCTAGCATTTTCTCCACTATGTTGAAATCGAATTCCAGTATATACGTAAGTTATAGCAAAGTTCCAGAATTGTACTTGGAGCAACTGCCTGTTCGACATTCACCACCAGGTAAGGAATAGAATAGAATAGAAAAACTTTAATTCGGGACAGACACAGCACAACGGTTACAAACACAAATGAAAGGAGAAGAAAAGTACAGAATGCGCCGAGCATGTCCGAACCGAAAGGGTTACCACCTCAGCATTTGCTGGGCGTCAGACACCCAGCGCTGGTTTTCAGTTGGCACCCCGCAGTGACGCACGGACGTGGGTAAATAAAATATATACTTGAACTAAATAATTATGTTTTTGTACTGAATTTTATTAAAATACGTAGATATAAAATATTTATATGTATATATTATATATTCCATAAAACGTAATGAAACAATTGCCACATTCAAATTTCACAATACCCTCAATACAACCAACATAACATTATAACCTATTTATTGATGGATGGCAAATCATCAAATAATTTCTTCTGCTCTGGGCGGAGCAGAAGAGCGTCGCAGTATCGCTCCCGAAGATAGCTGACCATGAAGAGTTCTCATTGATCTAGACGGGCCAATTAATAATAATAGGGGCATTGTCGATTACTCGAAAAAAACTCCATTTAGTTCACACACACATAGAAAGCTACGCTATAACTAAGCATAACATGCTACTTACTGTTAGTTGTAGAGGTACTTACACATAATTACAACACTAATAAATCATTCATATTAATGATAATTGTACGTATTATGAACCGTTAAATACTGCCCGTTTATAACAAATCACACTTCCTACAATCACCTCGGGCAATGTGTTCCATTTTTTTACATTTTAGACGAAAGACAAATGCTTCCTACAATCACAGGCCATAATAAAGGCGGGCCTACGAATGACGTGCTATGGGTGGCTCGTCGTTCGATAGCAACCAGGACCGGGTCGATAGCGCATGGTTCTCATATAACATATTGTGAATGTGAGGACTATCTAGATCGCCACATTAGGGTCTTATTTCAGTTTGTCTGGCAGTTTGAGTAATTCTTGCGGCCTACCCAAATGTCCTTACTTTGGTATTGTTCGTCGAATCGTTGAGCTCCTTGAAGTTCTAAGTTTGACAAATGCTTACACTGTCTGGACAGGTCCACTCAAATTTGTGTGGCACTTTCCTCAAAAGGCTACCTCAGATATTAACCTACATGGTTCTCATATGACTTGACCAGTACGGATTGTATGGACTTTAAAAGAGACTTTGACCTCTGAGTTTGTTTCGGTGTTTCTTCTCAGGGTAGTCGGCTAGGAGACACCGGCTTCATCTAGCTTAAAATGACCAGAAATATTTGACTTGTAAAAGTGTTATGTTCAACCTACTTACAAAATAAATATCATTTTATCATTTATCATCGAGTTCCACGCGCGCCTCAAAGAGCTGTCAGCACAGAAGACGGGGCCCCATACGGTCAGTGCTTGCTAGGGTTGCGGAATTTGTTCGAAAGAGTCAGCGCGGGTTTTAGTGAGTAAGAGTCTGACACTCCCTTCCGCTCCGCCCAGAGCGGGACAAGTCATTTGATGATTTCCCATCCAAAAAAAGGCCATAATAAAGGCAATCTCCATTACAGACGGAGCTATCTGTTTTTATTAAGATTATTAGTTTTAATCGATTAACATACAGTACCCTCTTAATCCGGATTCCCGCTTTTTCAGTGATCGCTGTAATCCGGCCAGCCAATGGGGTTCGCGGGAAAGGCGGGTGAAGGTGCGGGCTTTTGAAATGAATGGCGAAAATTATAAACAGAAGAAACTTATAAACTTTTTCTAGAAGAATTATGTAATGTTTTATTTTAACTAAACGTTTTTTTTTTACATGGTTTTACTTTTGAACATGTACATTTTTGTCTTTAGGCTGTAATTTTTAAATTGACTAAAGAAACTAAGGTTAAACATTTATTTTATTACCATTATATATGCTATACTATAATCCGGAGTAAACCGGACGGCTCGATAATCCAGAAAGAGTCTTGTTTTTGCCTTTCCGGATAAACGAGGTCCTACTGTAATAGTTTTTTCTAGAAGCCGTTAAAAATACATATATTAGTTTTTGCGAAAGCTACAAAAGTAAAAAATAACTTTATTACAAAAAAAAATACATTCAATGTTTTTGGTTGTATCTTCGTTTTTTGGACACCGACTTCCGAAATTAAAGTTTTTTTATACTTTTTTTTTTGTTTAGATGTCGGCTGTATTTATAGGGGGTAGAGAGAGTGTTGAAATTTGTGAAATATCTACAAAATCCGTGCATACGAAGTTGCTGGCGAAGTTCTAGTCTATCATATAACTAGACCTAAAATCCCAACACGAGTATGATTAATATTCCATTAAAACCTTCAAAAACCAGTAACTTCAGTACAATACCGAATATGAATGAACGCGCTCTCCTAATTACACAGACAAAAGTGTGGATACCTGAATGCGTCGTTCTATTGTTTTCGAGTGCTTTATGGTGGGTCCACACGATACCTACAGACTTCCGTGACCTTCTATAAAAAGTTTTTTTATGTGCTACAAATCAATGCAGACAAACGTCAATGTGGTAGATAAGTCGGAGAATGTATGTAAGTCTGCATATACGAGTTTTTCAGACCCATAAAACTTATTAATAAATAAATGAATGCACAAACATTCAGATGAAATACATATTTGCGTAATTTGTTTTATTCATAGTCTGTACAGATAGATACCTTTACACACAAAAGTCTATTTCGTGTGGACCCACCATTATTTAGAAGTCTCGAGGTCACTTCAAATAAGCGAGTCTCGTTCGGGAGAACTTGAAAATGAGCCAATTTTTTTGCACCGACTTGTCATTATTGTGAGTGGATGTTTTAAAGATGTTTTGTATGAAGGTTTTCACTTGCTTAAATCAAGTTTGAGAGATTTCATCATCAAATGAAATCACTTTGGTGGTTCCAGATCCCAAGACTTTTAAAATAAAGCTATATATGTCTTTTTTTTTTTTGAGGATCTCGTGTCTAAATAATAACAGCCGCGCAGATCGATCTTCAAGGTTAAGCAACGCTTGCCAAGGTTGGTGAGTGGATGGGTAACCATCTTAACATACCGAGTTTCCTCCATGCCTCGGAAAGCACGTTAAGCCGTTGGTTCCGGCTGTCATTTGTAGATCTTAGGCAGTCGTTACGGATTGTCAGAAGCCAGAAAATCTGACGCCTGTCTTGCCAAGAAGTACCGTGTTCCCCAGTTATTGGGTTGTGCAGATCTGGTAGGCAGCCGCTCCACGTTAAATACTGGTATTCACCTGAATCCAGTATGACTGGAAGCCGACCCCAATATAGTTGGGAAAAGGCTAGGGACATGATGATAACATGTTTTTTTAGAAATATATATCTGCCACTGATTGCATTTGTATTTTTTTAATTCTTCTTCGGAGCAGGTGGAGTTCTGTACTTTCTGCCCATGGGACATGAGTTTATGCATATGTATTAGCTTGTGCTGCAGCTTTGCCCGTGTGAATTCAAAAATTATCTCAACACAACATACTCCCGGATAAAAAATATCCTAGTACATACCTATTTCACGACAGGTTTTGCTAAGTTTCATCTAAATTTTTTAGTCATTAAGACTTGGAGATGTGACAGACAAATAGACAGACAGTCTTTAACATTTGTATGCCTTAGTACGGATATGTTTATGATATGATATGGATGTGTTTTACCCAAATAAATGATTTATTAGTATCTTATTATATTATTTGTTATTATTATATGATTATGTATTACATTCTATATTCAAGTTTTATTTAAAACTTCGATTCCAAATATCTTATTTAAAAGTCATCAGAATATAAAATGTCAGAATACTTCTTCTTCCTTCTTTTACAACATTTCAAAGTTTCTTCGCACACACTCGGAAAATCTTCAGTTTCAGTGGTCTTATATGGTAAAAGTTCCAGTGAATAAAGTTTGTCTTTATAACAATGGAATGTCTGAATATAAATCGAACAATTGGATAGTTTTCCCAAGTTGGCGAACTCTGCAGAACTACCTGCTAAGATTTAATCAAACTAACCTACTTCAATTTTTTACAATTCAGCTTTTCTCTCACTTAATTTTCGGGCAACCAAATTAGATGAAATTTTCAATCGTTACCAATTTCCACTGACCCATTTTTTCGACAATTTTTTTTTTGTTTTCTCCACACATTCGTTTAGCAGTTTGGCAAAACATAAAAACACTAGGCAAAACATTTACACTCACTATTTTGTGTAATAATAAAATATCAGTGAATGAAAATAAAAAATAAAACAATTCGTTTTTTTCAGTCAATAATAAAGGAATTACGTCACATTTAACAATCGCGTTTTTGTATATCTATTTTCAGAGTTTTGCTCCGTCTTTATAAATTCACTAGCAGCGCCCCGCGGTTCCCGTTCCCGTGGGAATATGGGGATAAAATATAGCCTATGTTACTCAAAGTGAATGTAGCTTTCTAATGGTGAAAGAATTTTTGAAATCGGTCAAGTAGTTTTTGAGTTTATTCGTTACATATAAAAATACAAATCTTTCCTCTTTATAATATTAGTGTAGGTTTACAATTTTACAACATAACAGAGAATACAGCTTGAACATAAATTCAAGCAAGCATTATAAAATTAATACACTCGTGCGTCCGCTTTGCTGTTATCGCAACAAAAGTTAAATGCGGTCTTGTTCAGCGAGTTTGCAACAATAGTTTCAAACCGGAATCGAACTCGTGGCCTTTCGATCGGAAGTCCACACGTGTTGTTTGAAACTGTTATTACGTTTCATTAGAATCTGTTCGCTGTGCAGTTTTTGCGTGTTTCTGAAACAGATTTGATTCAAAATGATGTAGCTTAATTATTCGTATTTTAGTTCAAACTAATAACCAGCTATGTAGAGATATGGTTGTATAGATTTTGGAGGTCAGAGGCAGTCGTTTTTCATTAAGGCAGGCTTCTAGTAAAAGTATTCTATTGCATTCGGATATCATTAAAAATATCAGGATATCCCATACAATCACTTTTTGCAAGCCAAATGAATTTAATTGCACACACGCTGGCGAAAATTGACGAAACTGATATCCGATGAAAAACAATTTATTAAATACTTTACTCAGCAAATGAAAATGACAATTTGTACTCCAACCAAATTAATTTACTGAAAAGTTTTAAAGTAAAATATTACCAAGTTATAGTGAATGAAATGCGATTGATTAAGTTAAGAGGTATTTAATTACTTAAGTGTTATTTTTGTTATTAACTGCTTTGGATAAAATATTATCAACATAAAATAAATTGAATAGGAATGTTCCCGAGTAAAAAAATCCGTCGGTTAGATTATCGAAAATATTGGACACGTATTTTTAGTCGTCACGTCGTGGTAAAAATTGTAGCACGTAGTGACGCGAGTTTTCATATTGTGCCCAATTTTTGTTGGAAATCTATTTGACGGACGGACTATTTTGTGTTTGTGTTTTGTAAATATGTCTTATTGACAAACTATAATTGAAACTACAAATCATACATACAATAGATAGTGAATGCTAGCTTGTAATCGGTGTTTGTACCGTTACTTTTAATCAAGACTAATGATTAAAATAAATAAATAAAATGTGAAAACAATTGCATAGTAAAAATGTGAAAATAACTTATTAATGTTAACTGCATATTTTATGCAAGCATTTTTTTAATATTTGGATAACTCAAATAAAATCCCGGTATAGAAATATCATCAATATAAACGAAATTACCAAGTTCTTCCCTAGGATGTGTGATTCTTCCATCCATTAAAACCTTGCTATATTAACAGTGAATGAGTGCCGATATTAAATTCCCGATAGACATGAGAGCAGAATGTGTTCTTTAAACGTTGTAGGTACTTAAATGAGGTCGAGGACAATGTCGGATTTTGGGACGACGGGAATTTGGTTGTATCCTTTTGTTAAGTCTAGTGTCTTTAGTTTAGAAATTGTAATGATATTGGTAGTTGTAAATTAATTACCACAGACATAAAAAAAATAAAATAGTAGTAAAATGTATTTAGCACATATTTGAATCACGCACCGTACCTACATGGACTGTATGAACAAAAATGGTATGCTTACTAAGCGTGTTTCTCATGGCTGTGAGAATTAATGAATCACCTGACGATTAACAAAGTGAACGAACGTTCTAGAACATTTGAAAACCAAACCAAATCCTGCATCAAATTAGGGAGCTACTAGCAAATAATTTCTTCAATAATATAACAACGACGATAAAAACAAAACACAATCTGAGTTCCTATTCTCTCTGGCCTAGTTCATCTTGTGGTATCTTGATCATGTCTGTAACAATAATACCAGCCAATTATAAGTCAATACCTGCCTACTCTCTTTCCTTGACACAAAAATACTGTCAAAGAAGTTAGAAACCACATGTGGGTTTGAAATACTACAACAAATAAAAAGTTTTACTGAAACACTTTTCATCTTTTCAAGTTCTTTCAATGTTGAGTGACTGTTATTTACAAAGGGCTCGCTCGAAATAAGCCGCGTGGGTTTTCCAAGTTCGTTAACTTAGTAAGAAGTGAGAAAATTTGTTGATGGGAAAATATTTTTGTACTGAGTTAAAAGGATACAGAAGTGTATTTTCGCGACATTTTTTCGCGTAAAGAAATTCTAAGTGTTTGATGTGTCGTTGATTGGGATAAATAGTATGATTTGGGTCATGTTTATATGAAGATCGTAAATTAGAAATGATACTTAGATTTTCGTTGAGAAAGATACGTTTTATAACAAGCAAATCTTATTATCTTTGATATTTTAAGGAACTGTAATCAGTGTCACGTTCATATATATGTTTAAATAGCTCCAATTTACTTAGTTTACCAGAGCCGATAGTGAAAAATTACCATAAAGTAACTATTGCAGCACCTAGTTTAGTTTCTGCTAAACCTAATAGCGAAAGTCTCATCAGTATGTAGCAAAAAATTTCCTACTTTTATTCTCTCTACAATTTTTTCCATATCAAAAATATAAATTACGGCGTTCTCTTTGATTTATGAGTCGAGCCTATCAGTCCCACTTGGGCGCCAATTGTTCTGAATTATATATTCACAAAATTATAGTTACCTTGTTTAAATAAAATGGTAATTTGGTATAGTCAACCTCGTAATTGCTTTCATAGTATTACTTTATGAGTTTCAGATGTATGATAAATGAGGTTATACCAAACAATTTTCTGCGAAGTGAAGACTGCTATCCGTTGTTATGCAAAACAATATTATGACATTAAAAGTTCTGCTATAAAGGGTAGACCCATATAAAACTCTTCTGTTACTGAGAAGTGAGTTACAGAAAAAACATAGCTGAATTAATTTATGTGCTTCTCACACACTTTCCGCACGTTTTTTCGAAATTTTTCATTAAAATTTTGCTTAATTTGACCCTCTTTTAATCGACTGGCGGTTGAGAGTTTGTTTTCCAGTGGTGTTAAAAGTATATGACCTAGGAGGCCAGATATTGTCTCTGAAATTATAGATTTTATGAACATGGACAACCACAAAAAAATGCTTTATTGTACACCTTATTATCAGAGCAGTACAAAGATTAAATAATGTTTTTTTTTAAATATTTTTCAACAAAAACGTTACTCTCTCGATTAAGTAGTACTCCATTTTTACTAACCCCAAAACTATCAGCTATCAAATTGTTATATCTTTGGGGGCTGTCAACAACACTTTAACGCACAAATGGTGGCAAATTGAAATATTGCGTTAATTTCTGTACACCCTTTAGAAAAAGTGACAGCTTATCAATCAATTGTAAGTCCAACACGAGACATTTTGGTAGCGAATATCAATAAATATATGAACATTTGGCCTTAACGATAAATAAATAACGATATTTATTTATCGACGAATGAATTTCCCTTCATATAAAGATGGATTGTCTAACCGGAACGCCAGTCTCTACTGTAAGACATTAAATCTGCAATAGTGGGAAAATAAAAGGCTAATTTATACAGATTAGATTACATTGAATGTGAAGTTGTTTCACAACATTTTCCTCTTGTTTTGTAACATGCAATTTTACTAGTGACAATCAACGTTTGGGCTCAATCGATTACAATGTCAACTGATACTTCTATTAACATATTTATATCATCACAAATCTAAGCTATTATCCGTTTACAAGGACCTTTGACATCGGGGACGCTATCCCAAGGGAAATCAAAGCATGTCGGGAGTAAAACGGACAATTTAAACATCGCAAACACGAGTAAGTGGTTTTTTTTTATCTTGGATCAGTTAGAATATATTTTCATTAGGTTGTTGACTGTTGACTCGAACTTTTGGATTCTCAATTTTATTCGTAAGTCTTTCTCTCGTAAGCTTTGACATTTAATCCCCCGTAATCAGTGAAATTATCGTGCAGTTCTACTCTGTAAATGGCTTACCGCGAAAACGTAGATGGATTCTATGGACTTAATAGTCTGATAGTTCACTTGACCTTCATTTTTATGGTGATATTTATATAGAATCGCAACTCAAGCAGAGTCCTGGAATTTATACTTCTACTAGCTTTCGCGAGCAGCTTTTCCCGCGTTAATTTATCACATAGGAACGTAGAATCGGTTTCAGATGAAGAACATCTGGACTAGTCGTCATATTTTTTTGTAGACGCTTCCATGGTTCATGTTATTTTACGTTATCACATATATGCATGTATAATTTCACCATTAATATATATAAACATAACTTTGAAAAAACTCATTACTATTTAAATAGTATCCGTGGAATTTCTTGCGCGTTTTCTCCATAAAGGTCTACGCTTTGGAATGCGCAAATAGCTTCATCTCGTTGACCGACCGATCTGGACAATTAAAAAGTGTCTGTCTTTATTAAATTTTGAAATAATTGCTTTGAATTTGAGTTTGATACATAGTCTAGTTGTTCATATTTCGGTTTGTTTTATAATAGTATAACTTTCATGTATGAACAGCTGACTTCCTAGCGACTGAAGTTATAATTGAATGGTTAACTATCAACAGCGTTGTAGACTACAATATTATAAGTTAGTTAAGCTATTGTTGTTTTTCTGTGTGTAGTCTAACGTACTGTTGTTGCTTCTTTTTAATTATAGGTCCCGGGTTCAAACCCAGCCAGGCACATTACTTTATGTAATTAATTTCATCACCACTGCTCTCAAAACGGTGAAGGAAAACATCGTGAGGAAACCGGCATGTCCTAGAACCAAAAATTCGAAGACAGTGACATGCACCAACCCACACTGGGCCCGCGTGGTGGATTACGGCCTATTCCCTCTCCTACAGAGGAGGCCTATATTCCAGCAGTGGGAAAATTAAAAGGCTGATTATGCTTATGCTTATTATATCAGATTTGTTGAAAAACAGATCAGTTATGTGTACTCGCTGTTCTGCTAGTATTTTTTTGATGAAAACATAATATTTTCACAATGGATTATCCACATGGCTGGTTTCTTAGCATGGATTCATTCACTTTTCAACTATTGACAGTCTCGTGTTTGACTACAATGTCACCTGATGGAAAGCGAAGATGTGGTCCATCCTGGAGTAAGCTTGCTTGAAGGAACTTATTCACATTAGACTTAAAGTTCCGAATGTCTTAGTTATCAGAAAACAAACACTCAGGTAAAAAATATTCCTAAGTGTGTGATGATTCTTATACATATTTATTCTTAATATGCTTTTTCATGAATGTTAAATCATCAAATGATATCTTCGCTCTGGGCATAGCGGAAGAGAGTGTCAGACTCTTACTGACTAAAATCCATCCGTGTTCCTCCGAATGCTTCCTCTTTGCGTTCCAGGTGGTCCGCGGTGACAAGTGACTAAGAACACAATACCTCCTGTCATAACTTACAAACATCCCATATCATGAACAGCAGATAGCATGATAAGAAATAAATTTAAAAGCCTTGATTCACACCGGATGCAACATCAACCCTTTCGCTCGTTCCCGAAATATCTATCTATCGATTTCCTTCAGAGGCATCGTTCGACCGTCTCCTGAAAACAGAATTCACACATTCGTTCAAGAGAGCATTTTTTATCTGGATCGAGTGTAGTGACAGAAATGTGACTTTTAAAGGTTGGATTATTATGAGACCACTGTAATTGTATTTTAAGAAAACTACATATAATTCTTTTTTATCTGTCAGCTACTGAACTAGCCTACCGTCGCAATTGGATGCCAGTTTAACAAGTCAAGTGGCATTCTGTTAGCGATAGCGTGACAGAGGCGGTTGTCATAAAGTCAAAAAATAAATAGGAACAAACGCAATCGAAATGATATTTGACATTTCAACTATCGTATTCGTTATTAATGACATTTTGGTTAGAGCCTTTTTTGACAATCGATATCGCGAGCCTTTTTTAGTCACCCATAGCTCGCCATCCGCTGGCCCGCGCCTACGGTGGCCGGGAATCGCCCTGCGTTTACCCACGCCCGGGGCGTCTACTTCTGTTGCGGCGGCAGGGGCGTCAGGTGAGACACTTTGGCTAGAGCCTAACGATAGATCATTAAATAAGATGACGGTGCATGCACGCTTACATTCAAATCATTTTTATTAGAAATAGCCACTTGACAGAATAATATTTTATTAGCGATATCGATTGTAAAATACCAAATTGTTTTGTATTTACTACTTGGTTACAAGGTAACACATTTCCATCTTTTCAAAGGTAAAAGAGTGATACAGTATCCAGGCCCAACATTTCGGTAGCACATTTTTCATCTTTAATTTTATTCATCTTTTCGGTCGTAATACAATGTCAGTATCCAGGACCGACATTTCTATAGTGCATGTTCATCTTTTCGATGGTAAACAAAAATTGCCCTGTCCGGGCCCAAAATTTCGGTAGCCCATCTTTTCGATGGTAATTACCGTAATTTCAGTAGCACAAGTCCATATTTCTGATAGTTATAGAATGTTACAGAGACCAGGCCTGACATTTCAATAGGGTATATTTTCGGTCGTAATCGCTTATATTATAGAATGTCTCGCAAGATTCAACAAAAATACAAAATTCTGTAAAAAAAAAACTGATGTCAATGTATTTTCTCGTTGAACCATATTTTTTTCTGTTCAAACACATTTGAATTACGACGATAATAATGAAGGTTCAATAATACAATTTTTCTAATGAGGACATGGCTTAGTTAGCACAAAGCTTTTACTGGAACAATAGGCTGGAAAAGTAATGAAAACATTTCAGTTGTTATAGTAATGTTTAGTTTAGTTTGTTCGAAAGAGTTTGCAGGAATTTGCTGGATCTCAGATGGGTTTCAGTCAGTAAGAGTCTCCCCCACCCTGCCGCTCTACCCAAAGCGGAAGAAGCCCTTCTTCGATTTTCCATCCATAAAAATGTAGGTACTAATACTATGGATATTTATAGAAACAAACAAAGAGCTATAGAGTTAAAATATCGATGCGAGATAGCATATGTTGACTGCTGTAGGACGATGATGGTGCTCAAATAATCATAATTGTTGGCAAAATCGGCTAGATACAAAAGCAATAGGACCGTCCTATGAGGCAACACTTGGGGTAGGTCGTGCCAAGCAGTGATCGTGGTTGAGCTTAAACGCTGATGATAAGTGCTTATTGAACATCCAAAGAATGGACCGTAGTCTTAATATAATTTTATAAATAGTAGATTATCATAATTAGCAGTTTTAAATACTAGTCATCGGCCATCAAACCGCTGCATTTACCGTTTTCTATAAAATTCCAAATTTTAATTTTATTCTTTACACTTTCGATGCCCAGAACCCAGTACATGGATCGAACGATAATTTGTTCGTGAGCCCAAAACTCGCATCCAAGTCGCCGCTGCATATAACGAATTGTAGTATAAACACGTTTTAAAATCACCATTAGGTAATGATATTTCCTCCTACATAGACCCCTCGTAATTTAACTTGCAACCTGGTTCTAATAAAGTAGTCTCTAGCCAGTGTAATACAGTTACTGCCAATATTATTGGAACCGTTTGATTCCCTTGGTGTAGGTGCACGTGGCGAGGATAAATAAGTCCTTGTAACCCACGTGACGATATAAATACACTGCAGTAAACATTATTGCACGGGAACGTACCTACTGTCAGTATAAAAATGTATGTCCTAATCTATTATTTATGGTTCCAAGCGAAAAACGGAACCCTTATAGGATCACTCGTGTGTGTGTCCATCTGTCACGGTAATTCCATTTATTTTGCTTGTTTTATTTTGGTAAGCAAGCACAGCCATTTGGGGTTAACACATTACTTTATTATATCCTACTTATATTATAAACGCGAAAATTTGTATTTTATGGATGGATGGATAGATGGATATTTGTTACTCTTTCACGCAAAAACTACTGACCGGATTTGGATGAAATTTGGCGCACAGATGGTTTATAACCTGGATTAACATATATGATTTTTTACCCCGATATTCCCACGGGATCGAAACTTATGCAAGTGAAACCGCGGGGCGCTGCTAGAATAATAAAACAAAACACATAAAAAAAAAAACACCCCGTGCGAAGCCGAGTCGCGTCGATACATAGTTTTAACGAATGTAAAACTAAACATCGTTTGTTCTTTGGGTCCTACAAAGAGATGGTAGGAAAAGGGCAATGACCTCTTTTGTCATGCTAAAACGAAACTAGTGCACTCAAAATTGAAGTTACACCAATATTAATTATTTTCCTCGAAAATTTTAACGGGATGTCGAGCGGGGTGAATCTGTCTTTAGATTTCAGTATTCGCTTCCACGAATATAGCAGACAAAGATAATTTGAGAAATGTTATTTATAGTCCAAGTACTACTTCAAATTGTTTGTCAGTGAGTCCAACCCAATCTAAATATTTCCATTATTAATTTGATTATATTATTTTCAAATAAATAAAATTGAAATATCTAAATGACAGGTTCTTACTAATTGGTTAAAAAATATATTATTATTTACCTACGTTATTTTATTGTAGTTCAACTTCAACTTAAAAAAAAAGTATATTTTTGTAAATTGTGCTCATTTAAATCACCCCTCTCTTTCCTTCACACACACGACACCAACATCGATACGTCACACATCACAGATCACACACACGACACCAACATCGATACGTCACATATCACAGATCACACACACGACACTAACATCCATACGTCACACACTACACTTCACCCATTTCATCACATCACTCGCGGTTACGCAAACTCAATTGCTGCTGTTACAAATTTCAGCTTCTCTAAAGTTTGTAAAACCACTCTTACGGACGAATGGATGGCACCTATAGGATTTTCCTAGCATCGTGGTAATTATTCACTAAAATTGAGCACAAAATGTGACATGTATTGCATCTCTTCTTCTTTTTTGCAATAAATCTATAATAATCTGCCTTTTTAATGTTCCCACTGCTAGGACACAGGCCTCCTCTCTAGGAGAGGGAATGGGCCGTAATCCACCACTCGGGCCTAGTGCGGGTTGGTGAATGTCAAATGTCTTCGATTTTTTGGTTTTAGGATATACCAGTTTCCTCACAAAGTAATGCGCCTAGCTGCGTTCGAACCCGCGACCTACAATTCATAAGTCGGATCATTGCTCTTAATAAATCTATACTAATACATAAAGCTGAAGAGTTTTTTTGTTTGCTTGAACGATTTGAAAAAATATTTCAGTGTTAGATAGCCCATTTATCGAGGAAGGCTAGTAGGCCTATATATGTAGGTATGTATATCATCATGCTAAGACCAATAGGAGCGGAGCAATCATGAAAAATATCACACAAGCGAAGGTGCGCGGGTCAGCTAGTATTATATATACATAGGTATATAATATACATATATTACCGGCGTGTCGCGACTGGGAACGCGACACACGCTCACCGAGCGACGCATTGACTTTATTATATAACAATATATTCATATGCTTTTTTAAGAAAACATTAAAATAACCTGCAATACTTGGACTCTTCATTCATTCCACCCGTCGACGTTCCATTACAAAATATCCAAGTCTCAACCAAAAAGCATTGGAGCGCGTACATTTTATCTCCGAGGAATCTGTTGATGCGAAATGATGTATTGGACAGATACATGGGAAAGGATCAAAGCTGCTACATTCTGGACATTCACTTGTAAACGAACTTGGAATTTCTAAGACAGATGTGTTTCTGATTTTTGGAGGTTAATTTGAAATTGATGACGTTTGATGAAGATGTATGAATGGAATAGACGTACATCTTTGCTATTTAAAATAATTAAGATAGGGGTAGAGGGGTGGTTGGGTATGTTTGAGGTATGAAATGCTAGGTTTCTGAACATTGAACTCTTCTTCAACGAGCATCAATAGGGCTATATGGGTCAATTCGAATAAAAATGATCAAAATAGGCGATGAATGCTTTTCTGGCAGATTTTGCCATTGAAAAATGAAAAAAAAAACTACTGAAAGAAAAATATGTATATATTTCATTTAAATAAAAAGATTAACGTTTAATCGTGAGTATTTCAGTACTAATCCAACTAAATACATTTATCCTCTAACTAAAATCTATCTCGTCAAAATTCATTCGCATCTCTGTCAACTGCCCAAAAGGCCAGTCTTTTGGGCTCACTTCCAGTTGTATGGCAATTCTTTTCCTCTGAAATAAAAACCAACTCTTGGGGCACACGAAGTGCCAACCAAACGTTTAGTAAGTTCTTTAAATAAAGGATATGGCTGGAAAATATAATTGCCAACTAGGTAATATATTTGCCATTTGAGGATCTCAGCAGTCATAGCGGTAGCACCAGCACAGTACGGCGAGTAAGGAAGATGGGATGGCGCAAGAATATCGACACAGCTATGTGTGTCGTCCTACAGTAAAGGCCTGCCCATTTTCCAACGTCGATTGCCATCGTCACGTGGCAGGTCATTGGGTTCTAATACAGCTGGAACGCTGACGGCGAAGAACGCGTCGTTGCTGCTGGCACGCCATTCTATGCGACAGGCCGTGATGCCCGAGGCTATTCATAGTTTCTCCAAAGTGAAAATGATATCGAAACCTACAGGATGCGCCTAAACGAAGGGAAGCATTGAGGCAGAAAGTAGTATCGTCTAACAAGGTGCCTCTGTTCGATGACGAGAGTGGCAAAAGTAAGTAAAGCTAAGCACCCGACTCCCACTCACCTACACCCAGTAGGCGCGCACACTCTGCAGAAGTAGCAGAAGTGGCAATCAGGTTTTTCTGAACTTTTCTGCAGAGCGGCTCATCCCAACGTCACTGACATCATACTATGATGCGTTGTCTGGTGGATTTGGATTCGGGCAAGCGAGTCATCAAGCATTCACAGCCTCGGTGAAGCACGGCACATAAAACTCAATCAGTGTGGCAGCTAAGATCTTCTTGATTAATTTATCATGCAAGAAGATGAAGAAAAATAATATCAAGAAATAAATAATATGCTGGCCAAGTGCGACTTAGACTCGCACAAAAAGGGTTCCGAATCTAAAACCGAATAAACCACATATTTATAAGAAGCATTACATCAAATCATGATCTTTGAAAATTTAAACGTCTACCACTTTTCTTGAGATACAGCCCACTGACAGAAAGGCAGACAGATTTTACTCATAACATTACAAATTTAGCTAAATTCCTGTCGAGGCTAGAAGTCCCTGTAGGATCTCTGTCTACAGGGCAGTGGAAGGTCAAAATTTTACATGGAGGTCTGCCCTGCCTGGGCGGAGCAACGCCGTGTCCTCGTCGAGGCGATCGGCGGCGGCGACCTCTCGCGCCCGGCCCTGGTTCAAACCATGGTCCGGAGCGAGGGGGCATGGGAAGCGGTCACTTCCTTCTGCGAAGCAGTAATTATAGCGAAGGAGGAGGTGGACCGCATGCAAGAGAGGGAAACCTCGCGATCCAGCTGCCGTAATGGAAGAAGACGCCCCGGGCTTCGGGAAACGCAGGGCGATTCTCGGCCACCGTAGTCGCGGGCCTGCGGATGGCGAGCTTTGGGTGGTTCGCTGTCCGATAGCAACAAAGCCCGGGTCGACGACGCATCGTATTCCACGCGCGCCTCAAAGAGCTATCAGCAAAGAAGACGGGGCCCCATAAGGTCAGTGCCGCTAGGGTTGCGGAATTTCTTCGAAAGTGTCGTGCGCGGCCCTGGAACGCAAAGGGCACAAGAAGGATCACGGGTGGGTTTTAGTCATTCTGACACTCTCTTCCGCTCCACCCAGAGCGGGAGAAGTCATTTGATGATTTCCCATCCAGAGAATAAAAGGTCAAAATTGTACCAGAAAATCTTAACAGTCGGCGAAACGTGCCCGTATCAGAAATCCTGGCAAACTTGAGCTGTCTATAAAAAACATTTTGAACCAAAGCTACAGCAGTGGATCGGCAAAAAATCACGTTTCAGTTCGTCATTCGATAAAAAACTATCACGGCTTTAACACATCGATACACTTGGATTAAATTTTAATGAAAATCTGAAATGGTCAGCTTTAGTTTTGTTCGTGTTTGCCAATTGATCGGTAGGTGCTGGCTCGTATTGTTTAGTATATTTTATGTTTATGCAATGCTAGGGTTTTCTCTTGGCTTCATTCACATAGTATAACATCAGTATCTAGTACTTGTAAATAAGCTGACGCTCCAAACTAGCGGTCATGCATACATTCAAAGTAGATACCTAATGTATACTACTCGTAATATTATAAAGCTGATGTTTGATTGTTTATTTGTTTGTTTGAACGCGCTAGCCTCAGGAACTACCGTTTCGAATTGAAAAATAATTTTAGTATTAAATAGTCCATTTATTGAGTAAGACTGTAGGCTATACAGTATGTTAACTAACAGAGGGCGTTCCCGTTAACCCGCAATAGTATAGCATCCATATATGATAAAAAAATATTACCATTTGAAAACAAAATGTTTTTTTTTAATATTAAAATATTCACTAAAAATGTTAAATTGATACTTTAAAGAAACACTCTACTTACACGCGTAGTTGCCGGTTTGGGCATTGCTACTACGAGTACTATTCCGCGGTACTATTTTGATTTTAAACAGTATGTTTCGAATTTATTGTCAATAAATATTTTTTTTGAATTCTGATTATTTTATGCTGATATTTTTATTTTAATCTATTAATGATATAGTGAGCTTAAAGGAACGCTCTCTGTTATTTAACACACTGTATAACATCACGCTACGACCTATCGGAGTGGAGCATCAATAAAAATGTTGCAAAAACAGTTTTTTCTCTCTCTCTCTCTCTTATGTGACCCAGACATAGTTGAGCGGATCAGCTAGTATTATTTACCACCAATTTTATTACTCAGAAAATAAATGCATTCTGAGCGCTCTGAGATCTTGACTAACAGGCCAAAAAAGACAATTAATATCATTGTTAACACAAAAAGCATCAACCATGACATTGAAGAGGCTTTTAACTTTTTACTTACCCACCTTATTTATTCACGTATAAAACACCTCTCGTACATAAGAAAGGTACAAAGGGATTGTACCAAAACGCCCGAAGTTACACAAAAGCTTTCACATTCGCTCACACATTAAATACCAGTAGGGAAAATAAAAATGACTGCGAAGGAAAACATTGTGAGGAATCCTGGACTTAATGGTTTGAAATTGGAAGCACGCAATGGTTAGAATTGTGATCAATGCCAGTTCCATTTACATAGAACTGGCCTTTGTAATAATCATCATCATCAACAGCCTGTTGCAGTCCACTGCTGGACATAGGCCTCTCCAATTGCACGCCACTTAGATCTATTTTCGGCTTTTCGCATCCAGTTTCTACCAGCCGTCCTGCGCAAATCGTCACTCCATTGTGCCTGAGGACGTCTTACACTACGTTTGCCGACACGCGGTCTCCACTCTAGAACTCGTTTAACTGGCCTTTGTATTCAAATAAAATATTGCTCTCGGTTTAAAGTATGATTTCGATATTGTATCGTAACTGCACTATTATCATAGTGATTGCAACTGAACGTGAGGTCGTGGGTTTTATCCTAGGTAAGCCGATAACAATCAGGCCAGGGTTGGTGGCGCGTTGTGAACTCAAAGGACGTTAGGGGGAATACGGATGGGTTTTCGTCAGTAAGAGTCATTTGATGACTTCCCATCCAAAACCAAAGGTAGGACAAAATGCCAAGGGTGCTAATTTTTTAGAAAGAGTCACCCAGGCCCTGTAACGCAAAGGGAACACGCTCCGCTCAGAGTAGAAGAAGTCATTTGACAATAAAACATCCTTAAAAAAGGCTTACTATTATAGGACTACTAAACCATAACAGTAACAGTTGAAACTTAATGAGCCTACTTTATAGCTCCGATGACACGTTTGAAGAAGGTACAACACTTAATATAATAACACAATTAATTCAGTTAGTACTTTCAGAATGGGCCGCAAACACTTATCTATTCAAAACAATATCGAACTAACAGGCGCTATCTACATTGATATCTTCACGCTCTAAATCACTAATAAGCCGATTACAATTCTACACTGCCTACTGACTTAGTAAGCATCCATTGTGACAAAACTTAATGTTTTTTCATGCCTTAAAAGTCCCTAATTAGTTGATTTTAGTGACTAGATAGATGACACAATGTAATCGCGATTAAAACAATTATAGGTGATGTTTTGATAGATGCGTTCGCCATTGTCAAATGGTTTGGTTTGCCAGGTGTTTTGGTAATGTCCTTGGCAGTTCAATAGGCAGTTAGTCGAATGATTCATAGATAATCTTACCGAAGTTATATCCGAAGCCGTGTTTTATTCATTAGAATATTAAGTAACACTAGGGGCGATGTTCCCTGTTGTTACAATATGTATGTATGCGTCATCATCATTTCACCTTAAAAGCGCCCACTGCTGAACATAGGCCTTCTCCAAGAGTCGCCACATCGGCCGGTCCTGTGCGTCTCATATCTATTGGAACCCCGCTGTCTTCGGGACATCACATTAGCTGTACTACTGATCACAAAAGAATGAAAACTGAAGTATGTATTAGTGGCTATGTATACAGATATAAACTTTATGCTGTAAGTGATTCCGACTAGATTATTTAACACTAGCAACGCCCGGCGGTATTAACCTCATAGTTCCTGTTTCCGTGGGAACATGGGGATATAATATGGCCTATGTTCACCGGAGATAATGTAGCATCCCATCAGTGAAAGACTTTTTCAAATCGGTCAAGTAGTTTCGGAGCCTATTCAATGCAAACAAACAAAAAAAAAATACAATCAAATCTTTCTTCTTTATAATATTACTGCAGATTTTATTGTTGCCGAACGTGCCAAGGTCGAACGTGTCCAAATATTCAATAGGTTTGGTTTGCCAAGTGTTTTGACAAGGTCCTTAGCAGTCCTAATAGGCAGTCAGACGAATGATTTACAATTAATCTTACCGGATACTAGAAGTATGTGAAAGAATTCATGTTTATTGGATTCATTGAGTAGTGTGTAAATAATGGATCTGATGAGTTTAAGGGCTATGTCAACCAAAAACTCAACAATTTCCACAGCTAGAGTTGGGATTCTTGAGGTAGCGGGCCATGGAAATATTCAGAAAATTTCGGCTCTCTAATATTATCCACAATAATGAGCCTAACTCAAAGTACATGGGTTCGAAAATACGCTTCGAGAAAAGGTAGGCAATGTCCTGTTTCTTTTGTCTCGTCTTGGTACTCGGCATAAAATCATGAGCTATCTAGCTCTTGAAGATACATATGTTGTCTGAAGACAAACCTGTAACTACCTTTACATCTATATATCTGGGTTTTTGGTTTCCGCAATTAGTCCTAGTATTGGACCATTGTGCGTGAGCCATGGCGGCCAATCACTCCAACCAGCCAACCTCCCTCCAGAAACAGATCAGTCCACTCAGTGTGTTCAGGATTTCTAAAAGTGCATTCGGTGACCCTATTGTTTGCCTCCGTATTTCGGTTACACCTGTGCACTCAAGGAGCACATTCGATACCGTTTCCTCCTCCTCTATGCATGCTCTGCATAGACTACCTTTACATTAACTGATTTTATTAAATTTAAATCTCACAACGAAAAAATAGAAACTCTTCAGCCAAATATAATTTTACTAAAAGTCATCTCAAAGATTCTAAACTTAATTAACCGATCTACACAAAAAACTTTAAAGTAACAACTCACATGGCACTGTACAGTACAAAGACAAGGTATTTCTATGAAGAGTAAACTAAAGCCGTATTTATAATAATTGAATTTATATAGCTTGTTAGCCGCGGGCTAACATGGGCATGAGACTTTCTGGAACTTAAAAAATGGGAATTCAATAATAACATACAAGACAAATACTAGGAACTAATGGGATGAAAGATGAGATATATTTTTCGAAATTCATATCTGAAACTAGAAAATGATAATTATTTTTCACGCTGAAATTGTAAAAAACTGACAGCGAAAATAAAAGAAAAGATTAACTGATATAAAGATATACCTATAATACTAAATTTATTTGTAGATGTTGGAATTATGGTAGTTTAAAGTACTGCATCAATATTTTGCGAGGACAACTTACTCTGCAAATTAAATTGAAAGTGCTGCCTTTGTGAAAAAAATTCAATTGGTATCTGAAATATGTTTTGAAAGAGTTGTTATTTACAATAAACCTAAACACCTTTTGATAATAGAGAAAAACATTTTTGCGAAAATAATTTTTAACACCATAAAAGTGTTCTTTTAATTTTCTTGAGTGCAATGTGAAATTCTTTCTTTGACTTTTTGTGAGTGTGAGTACAAAAAATGTTTTTTTTTTTTAAACGTGCAGCCCATTTACTTTACCTAGAAAAAAAGTAAAGTAAAAAATAATGAATTCTTGAGGTTCTTTTCATTTGTACTCGTATATAGAGAGTAAACATTGCTGTTATATTGACAAATAATCACATTGTTTGTTCTGCAGTTTGAACTGTAAAATAAAAATGGATTTATCTTTATTTTGGCCACACTTGAGTGAAGTCGAATTTCGGTCAGACACAGAAAGTTTGCTCCGAATCCACCTATCGGAGTCAGTTGAAAATTGGTACACCAATGAACTTTTGTGATCCATACACGAAGGTGTAACCTAAACTCATTCTCAATATGGCCTATAGGATCACTTTTGAAAAACTTAGGAGATGAAACAGTTCAATGTTATTTAAGGAAAAGAAAAAAAAATAATATACCTCCCGTTATCTTTCAAAAAGTTCTGAAGTGGCGATCGCGTACCGGATGATGCAGCGCTGGAAGGCCTCCCACATGGTGGACCGATGACCAAGTGAAGATCGCGGGTAGTCGATGGATGCGAGACGCGTAAGTCGGTTGTTATGGTGACACTTGGAGGAGGTCTATGTCTAGCAGTGGACGTCTTTCGGCTGATAAGATAATGATCTTTGAAACTATCGTCTCTTTTTTATACAAGAAAATGTTCTTCACAAGATAGATTACAAGAAAACCTATAAAAAGTCTATGGTTTGATAAAGAATATGCTAAAAATTATGACTCGTCCGGAACACCTTTTATGCCCGAGTACAACTCGCACTTAGCTGGTTTCTTAGTAACTAGCAGCGTCCTGCGGTTTCACCCGTGTTGTTCCTGTTCCCGTGGCACGAGGATAAAATATAGCGCATGACACTCCACAATAACGTAGCTTTCTATTGGAGAAATAATTTTGAAAATCAGTTGAGTAGATCCAGAGATTACTTCTTATAACGTCACAAACTCACAAACGTTACCTCTTTATAATATTAGTATAGATAAAAGAACCTTTAATCCAATGTGCCACTGTTTTTTTCCGTCAAAACTTATGTTAAAGCTTAGACAAATATCATAACATCGTTCCTTGTGTAAAATACCCTTCCCGACCTATTTAAGGAACTGTGCCAAAAATCTATAATTTCCAACAAACCGGTACACAGAAAATTAGCGCCAAATAGCCCGACTAATGGCTCCTTTAATTACATTTTGTTACTAAATTAAGGGGCTAGTTGTCCCCGGCGATATTTAGTACCCTTGTTTGCTTTTATCTCTAATAAGTACTGCGGTTTTAGCTGAAATCGAGAGGAAACTGTGTTCTAATAATCTGAGTGGCGGGTTCGATATTCAGAATAGGGTAGTTAACTAAAAAATCTGATGAGTCCGTCAGATAGATTTCCAAAAAATAACGGAGACGTATTTTTTCTTTTTTCACATAAACAAAAAATGAAGACGATACAGTGCATTGAAAACTCGTGTGACGTCACTACCCGCTACAATTTTTACCGGGCAGTGACGTCACACACTCCTGATCTTTGATGCTTTTTATCTTCGTCAGTTTTTATAGATTTGATAAAGGAAAAAATACCTGTCCAATATTTTTCTATAATCTAACTGACGGACTATTTAGAATAATATTTTTTTAATCAGGAAACATCCCTATTGGAAAGGGTTTTACTAGTTTCAGTTAGATTCTATTGTGACCACGGTAGCCTCCTTGGTTGCAGGTCACAGGCAGACAAGTTTGATAGAACTTTGGAAGTGTCTAGCAAAAATATAAAGTATATTTTGAACTATGAATACGGAAAATATGCTTTACTTTATATGTATGTATGACAGTCATGTAGTAGCGCTCATATAAGGCAGATGCTGTAAATAAGTACGAAGTTACATCCCAAATATGTTTTATTTATTGGAATAGTAAGTAACACTAGGGGCGAGGTTCCCTGCTGTTACCAGTGAACTTCGTTTTACCTCATAACTTTTTACTGCGTGTACCGATTTTGATGATTCTTTTAAATTGGAAAGCTGGTGCTTGTCATGTGATCCCATTTAAATTGAATGAGATTTGAAGAGTCGTTTTTGAGTTATTCCTAATAATTCGTGGCTTCGACTACATTGATGATGTTCTCATTCTCACTTGTTGATGTAAAATGAAAAAAATATACTGTTTACAGTGGTTTGGAAGAATATCGTATTATTTCGATGTCACTTTCCAGTTTGGTGGAGATCTGATGAAGAACTTCGGAGATAGGAAACGGAACTCTCCCTTAAATGATATCAATCTTCTGGCATTGGTGAAATCATATGTCTGTTTATTGATTACATCAGTTTAGGTATAATACGTACGCTGTGATGGGTACGTTTAGCTGTGGGGGGGCGGGGGGTATCTTTAAAAAATAAAAAAAAATCTTTAGGTAGTCGGTGTATTTGGAACACCGACATTTTGTTCTTTTGTTTTTTGAACACCGACTTCCGAAATTAAAGTTATTTTATACATTTTTGTGTTTTTGGGTTATATTTTCGGTTGTATTTATTTTTTACTAGAAGTTTTTTTTTTACGTTTTACATTTCAGATCATTAATTCAATAAGTCATACTCAGACTAGCGTTACGTAACGATGAGACAACAATGCAACTGTCAATTTCTAGAGACATCGAAAACAAAACAAATAAACAACAACAATGAACAAATAATTGTTGCATAATTTTTTACCTTAAACGTGGCGTCTGTTCTAGGGAGCACTTTAACACACAAGATACTTCTTCGGGTAAGCGCTCCAAAGCGATTGTCTAGTTGCACACAGTTTACTTAAGACAAACATTGGATGGCAAGATACGATTGTCGCAGCCATTGAAAAAGTAAACCAAGTTGAAGTACACACTCCTGGAGACTTGGAAATTGCGTTTGTAGTCTTGCAACGATTTGAAGCAATTTTATTTTTACAGATTACTTTGCGTTCTGAGTTTTGTAATACAGTATGTTAACTAACAGAGGGCGTTCCCGTTAACCCGCAATAGTATAGCATCCATATATTAAAAAAAAAATATTACTATTCAAAAACAAAATGTTTTATTCACTAAAAAAATTAAATTGATACGTTAAAGAAACATTCTGTACACGCGTACTTGCCGGTTTGGGCATTGCTACTACGAGTAGGTACTATTCGGCGCTACTATTTTGATTTTAAACAGGATGTTTCGAATTTATGGTCAACTAGCTGCTGCCCGCGACTTCATCCCCGTGGAATCCCCGATTTTAAAACATTCTTTATCGCTGCTCCGCTCCTGTTGGCTTAAGCGTGATGATATATTGCCTATAGCCTTCCTCGATAAATGGGCTATCTAACACTGAAAGATTTTTTCAAATCGGACCAGTAGTTCCTGAGATTAGCGCGTTCAAACAAACAAACAAACTCTTCAGCTTTATAATATTAGTATAGACTAGCTGCTGCCCGCGACTTCGTCCCCGTGGAATCCCCGATTTTAAAACATTATTTATCGCTGCTCCGCTCCTATTGGTCTTAGCGTGATGATATATAGCCTATAGCCAAGGCCTCGATAAATGGGCTATCTAACACTGAAAGATTTTTTCAAATCGGACCAGTAGTTCCTGAGATTAGCGCGTTCAAACAAACAAACAAACAAACTCTTCAGCTTTATAATATTAGTATAGATTATTATTATAATTATATATATATATATATATATTTTTTTTTTTCATGCTTATTTTTCTATTCTGATATTTTTATTTTAGTCAATAATGAAATAGATTAACGAATTTAAGGGAACGCCCTCTGTTATTTAACATACTGTATTTAACTGAACTTTTTTGCTTGTAATGTTTTTACTTGGACGGAGTAACCTACTTAGGGTGTGAATACTGTTCGTTTTATGGCAACATGCCAGGATTGTATACTTTACTGAGAGATGAGTTGGAAATGCATCGTAAAGTTTTATGCACAGAACGAAAACTTGAACTATCATTGAGGTTAGAACTGATATTAATATTGATCGTTTTTGTATTATTATGGGGATTAGACTGTACAAGTATTCGTAGCATTTAAAATTCCAAGTTAAAGTAAAAACTTTATTTCAATTAGGACATTAAACGTTACTTTTAAACGTCATCATTTACGTTGGAATAATAAAGTGACTCATTGTTGAAGCAACATTGACACATATGTATCACTATTTATTTTTAAAAGTACAAAGATTATGTTTTTTTTAAGTAACTATATTACACGTACAACGAAAACTGCTAACGAATTCAAACTTAAAACATGGCGAATTTTAACAAAAGTTTCTAATTTCGTTGAAATTTCATGAAGGGTTTCAATAGAAAGCACGCTATTTTATTAACTTGAATTAATTTGAATAACAATTCAACTGTATAAGAAAAACAAAGGCCTTAAGATTGGCTACCCGAACTATAAAGGATAAAACCTAATTTGGATCTCTGACCCGGTGATCAAACTGCCATTTTAATTTCGGATAATAAAGGTAAAATATTTAGGTCCGATTCTGAGGTACTGCTGTTCACAGTTTGTCCTCTCTGCTCTGCCCAAATTTTTTGGTTGTAAATTGAGTTTGTGAGCGCTGTTAGGGATGAACCGAAGACCCTCTTTATCCTAGGGTCACGGAATTTGCTTGTAAGAGTCACCGCAGCCCTAGAACGCAGAGGGTATTAGGAGGAACACGGACGGGTTTTAGTCAGTAAGAGTCTGACACTCCTTTCCGCTCCACCTAGAGTCGAAGAAGTCATTTGATGATTTCCTATGCTTAAAAAACGGTAGTGTAGTTGCAAATTATAATGTTTTTGGCGCTTTCACAATGACTTATTTGGTAGGTACTGAGTCTAGCAAAATGGGAAAAAAACTTTAAATTTTGCTATAAAGTCTCCTCCCCGTAAGATAGTGGACGATGAATTGTCCACACTAACAAAACACCAAAACCACTTGCGATTCAACCATATTTCCAACTTTTCAACAGCTTTATATCCTGTTAAATCCTATAAAATACTTACCAAAAATGACAAGTGGTTAGTAAATTTCTTTTTGCACATTATAATAGCGTAAATGGCATGTTCCGATTTTTTTTTGTTCTATTTCAAACGTTAATAGGTATTTCCAAAACGTATTGAACAGGAACGTAAGTACCTGGCCTAAAATATCTAGCTACAGAAATATCCATTAGAATAATCAGACTGTTTTTGCACTCGTCTCAAATAACAATTTGCAAGCCACCACCACACGTCAATATTTTGTTTGTAACCTCGCTTCGTAAGAATCTTAGCGAAAACTGAGCTTTTGCGTTAGCAGAGGCGAGGATCCGACACAGGCTCAGCTGATATTGCGAAGGTGGACCTCTTTGTGTATTTGGGACAGTAGTGAAATAGATTAAGTTATGGTATGCAATGCTTCGTATAGATGGGAACGGTATGCTAAATATTTCCTGAGCACCATTAACAGCCCTAAGGATGGTATTACTTGTAGCTTCCGAACTAATAAGGTTAATATTTGTGTGTTCACTCCGTATTTTGACCTCATTTATGCTGCTAATGAATTAAAGTCATTAGTGAGAAGGGGAGGTCAGATAGGGTGGGTTATCCATGGGCTCTATCAACATCAAGAGATTTGAAACATGTTGGAGGAATAAATGTCGTAATCAATAAATATAATAACCACCCTTTAGTAGTTAAATTACTGACCAAATTCCACAAGATTTTTTCAAGACTATAAATATTGCAATGAAAATACTGAATGGTAGGATACTGATTGGATCTACGGATGGCGAGCTATGAGTTGCTCGCTGTCCTATAACAACCAGGCCCGGGTTCCACGCGCGCCTCAAAGAGAAGTCAGCAAAGAAGACGGGCCCCATAGGGTCAGTGCTGGAATTTGTTAGAAAGAAACCGCGGCCTGGAACGCAAAGGGCACTAGGAGGAACATGGGTGGGTTTTAGTCAGTTAGAGTCTGACACTCCCTGCCGCTCCACCCAGACCCAGAGAAGTCATTTGATGATTTCCCATCCAGAAAAAAACAAAAAAGATAGATACTGATATTTGTACCAAAATCAGATCGTTCGTTAACTCTGCACATTAAATTGCCAGAACTGATTTGGGTGACGCTTAGCATATTGGTATACCAAATCCAGGAATAGGACACGGGATACTTTTTATCCCAGGAGTGTGTACTCTTGGTATTATTTTGGACTCAGCACCGAAAGTCACTTAGCTATAAACACAGCCTACAGTTAAAAAATAAAACACTTCTGTAATACTTTCCCCATTTCACAAGATTCTAATCCGACATAACACCATTTGCAAACAATCCATATCAAAAAAGGTAAACAACCTTTGAATATAGAGACAGATTTATAAAATATTTTTCCAAGCGCGATACCTATCATACGTGAGTAAAGTTTGCATGAACCTGATACCTTTTAATTTTTTCCATTTATATAAGCCTATTTACACGAGCAGGATTTTTCGCCCGTTGCGCGGTGAGAATTCCTATGGGAGTCTCCCAGGCAATAAATTATAATCTATCTAGATATCAATCACTATATGGTAAGATTTCAAGGACCTAAATCTTGAGGTAAATTGTGTCATTCGCAGTGTCATACAGTAAGGACGAAGCGGGCCGTATGATTTTGTGACACCACAAATTGGCCTGTCTAGACCGAATCAAGCTCGCCACGCGGTCGGCAATCTTCAAAAGCAGTTGTGTGCGTAAGACATTAAAAATACACTATCTGTCATTGTTCTAGTCTTGTGAGCGCGTATAAGGGGCCAATTTTATGCGATTTTCTGATTTCTTAAAATCAGATTTTTTGTTTACCAGAGTCGTATTCTATCTGACTCATTGATGCGTCTTACGATGAGGTTGATGATTCGGAGACGGAATGAAATTCCAACTTGCAGTACTTAATTAATTTATATTTACACACGGTGGACACAAAAATATGGATTGTATACAATTACTAGGTTACATAGTATGGACTAATGTAGTCCATGTCTCGCGGCGGTTAACAAGTGAGAGAGGGACGCTAAGGGGTAGCGCCCGCGCCAAATTGTCTCTTGTGTTGCCACTTAACAACGGTGCGACTTAAATATTAAAACATGCAATACCACATCTAAGGTGCGTTCACATATGCACAATACGTGAAGCCACAACATCTATTAACTAAGTCTATGGTCAAGAAGTTGATTATCTTCACTAGTATTATAAAGGCGAAAGATTTATTTTTTTGTACGTTTGTAACGAATAAACTCAAAAACTACTGGACGGATCAAAAATTCTTTCACTGTTGATAAGCTACACTATCCCCGGGTGACATAGGCTATATTCTTTCGCCATATTCCCACGGGAACGGGTACTACGCGGGTGACATGCGGGCCGCTGCAAGTGCTATAAAAACCTTGACACTAAAGTATCTTTTACAACTACGCAAGTTCCTATACACCTATCAAAACTTCATACTTCAGAGCTTGTCAGGTGTGTACCTAGAGAACAAGATTACATTTTTCATCGTTATAAGTCAATCCGATTCTCTGAGGTATTTTTGTAGGTGAAATATTTATCAGGGAATTTCATAAAGGTCTGAATATGTAGGATAATCCTTCTTCTCTGAGAGTTTATACTGAAGAAAGTAACTGTTCAGCAAAATGTGTATTTATTTGTGTATCGACATTTTTATTTTTTCCCACTATGGGCACAGCGAGCGGAAGTGTCAGATTTGATCTTTCGTACAATTCCGTAACCCTGGCTGGCACTGTCCCCAGCGGGCCGTGTCAATTATCCTGACATCTTCATGAGGCGCGCTTAGAACGCCGTCGCACATTATGATAATCTACCAACTAAAAAAGACAGAAAATAAAGATATGAATATCAAATAAAGCGCCGAAGGGAGGAGGAGAAGCTCGTAGTTAAATGATAACAGCCGCACGGCTCGATCTTCAAGGGTAAGCAATGCTTGCTAAGGTCGGTCTGTGGATGGGTGACCATCTTAACGTAACGAGTTTCCTCCGTGCCTTGGAAAGCATGTTAAGCCGTTGGTCTTGGCTGTCATTTGTAGATCTTTAGCAGTCGTTACGGATTGTCAGAAGCCAGGAATTCTGACTCCAGTCTTGCCAAGAAGTGCCGTGTTAACTAGTTAATGGGTTGTGGAGGTCTAGTAGGCAACCGCTCTACGCAACATACTGATATTCAGCTGAATCCGGGTTGACTTAAAAGCGACCCCAATATACACAGTTAAGAAAAGGCTAGGCAGATGAAATAAGATGCCTAAAATACTATTTATCAATGTGGGTATTTGTGAATTGTTGGTCCACTGGCAATATAAGTTAAGGAAGTGGGTGGTTGTGATAAACATGATTTAGCCGACCGTCACTACAGTACATACATTGCTGTTAATAATAATTTATTATCTTCTGAGAAAGTTATTGGTATCAGTTATTGTTTTTTGTTGTTGTTTATATGTATGTATCCAGTACTTCGTATTTATTTATTTATTGAATAATTTATGCCTTAGGCATTTTCTACCAGTCAAACTTTAGGTGAAACAGAGAAGTGATAGTTGCAATATGAAAAGTGAAGACCAGAAACGCGATTAAAATCAAATTTACACCAAGATAAATATGAAAGACATACAATATCAGAATATATACTCAAATAAATAAACGAATGCACGTAAATAAATTAAACAGTAGATGCAAACAAAAAAAAAAATAAAAAAAAAATTGCGCTGTTACGATACTACTGCCAACTTCTTACTAATTACATTAAAAAGTGCTCGCGAATCTTAACTTTGATGGTACCGATAAGATAAATTTTATATTTTAGAAGTTTATTCGGTATTTCGGTAACACCGAAGATTTTTTTTTTATTAGTAAAAAACCTCTTTGATTTATTAATTCAATTTTTCTGTAGCAGAATACCGTAAAAATTACCGTGTGTCCCCTGTACCCTGCGACTTCCAACGCCCAGGTCGTCACCTGCGGCTGGGTCGTGCCTCTCCCTCACATGTCCCTACTTGAAGTGAAGGGTTTGATTAACCTTTAAGTAACAATGTTTAAGTGGTCAGACAAATAATTCGAGCATTCAAATACTCGTAGTTCAATTACTACAAGTACCACTCTGTTTTTTTTTCTAACCCTAGAGTATTCACTTAACAGTGTTCGTAGATAATGACAGTTGGCGCATGAAATTTCTTCCCGATTCAAGATTCAGGATCTCATTTCCAATATGTTTATTTTCAAACGTGTGCAATTACTTGCGAGCTAGTGTGTTCTAAGTGGCGTGCAATTGGAGAGGCCTATGTCCAGAAGTGGACTGCAACAGGCTGTTGATGATGATGATGATGAGTGTGTTCTGTCATTACCAGTGCACGGAATTATTTTTGCAGGAGTAGATCTCAATTTTCGTTGTTTTTTTTTATTTAACTTTATGCCCTATCCTATATTATCATAATACACCACCCTAGAAACCATTTTATGTACACTCTAGGCGATTCCATCGCCAACATGATGTATAAGAAGCATTATCATAAATATATTTCTCATTAGGAAACATTCTGCTCCGAAGAGGTGATTCCAGTCAGAGCCCTGCATTACACTCTTCTAAATCCCTCATTCAGAGGGTAATAGCAAACTCTATCGAATTGTAATGTGATCAATATTTTATGTTTTTTAGCATTTTGACATTTCTCAAAATTGTCAAAATGCCATTCGATTAGATTAGGCAATTGCCCTATCTATTAGATTTTGTCCAGACACTCTTGTAATTCGTCAGTTTATCTATGCGCCACAATTTAATATTCCAACATACATACACGCCAACACAGCCACGGCCGCAGCTACTACATAAATACAAATTATAATATGTTAAAATATTTTGATTGTATATGTAAGTCGAAAAGGAAATTCATCCATCATCATCGGAAACTCACAAAGGTCAAACAAATACTAGCGTGTAGGTTTGTATAATGTCAGTCATGTAATTTCAATTAATATCATTCCATCGCTACATTTTTAGTTTAGTATCTAACGTATCAAATAAAAATATTTACATTAAAAGCACTGTATGACGGTAACCATATGTTTGTATTGGCATAATATAACAGCGGATATATCGCTTCATATTTATCTGTCTGTGGTGCTGTAAATCATAAATTAAGGTATTTTTAGTCTGTGGCAGAAAATTATTTATTTACTTAAAATATTACTATGTTGATTTTGAAAATAATAAAAACGGAGTTAGGTACATTGGTTTGTTTATTTGATTACAATGTTTCTTACTATTAAATTGTAAAATAAAAAGGTTATTTTTCCCACGACGACGGAACGGAGACAGTGTATGCGTTTGGGGTGAGAGGATGTTTGTTTGTTTGTGCAAACCAATGTTCCCATTTATCTCCAGTACTACTAGTCCGATTTTAATGCGGTTTTCAGTGATGGGTTCAGATTTGATTGGTGCATGTTCTTAGATAGGTTTTATGGTGACAACTCAACAGGGGGCGCCGCAGTCGGGGATATTTGGGCAAACCAATGTTGCCAATTATGTTCAAAACAGCTATTCCTATTTTGATGCAGTTTTGAGTGGTGGGTTAAGGTTTGATTGGTGCATGTTCTTAGATATGTGTTACGGTGATAATTCACAAGGGGGCACTGCAGTAAACATCGACTCATCCGTAGAACAGAGTCCGATGTGATCATGGAGCAAAAACGAGTTAAATAGCTAGATGAGTTAGGGAATACGAACTCTACAAACGTACGTTTTTAGAATTTTCGTATCTTCTTTAGTTTCTGAAATACAGAATCGAATAACGTTCAATCTGACATTAGCTCCGCGGAAAAACGCACGGAGTGAACAAGAGACGGCGCGCGGGGAGCGGAGGCGGCGCGGACGCTCCGTCCGTTCGTCAGTCCGGCCGTTATTTGTTGGATGTTTGTGTCATGCGCTTAGTTTTTTTTCGGTTTGATGAAAAATACAATTAATTAAGTGTTTTGCATGAAATAACATATTTTAAGAGATGTCACGATCACAGAAAATGTTGGCTATGCTTAAATAAGATGCAGAAAAGCCTGAGCTTAGTTCATCATTTTCAAATATTCCTGCTGTTTATATGAAGAAAAGTGTAAATGCTGGTAAGTTGACGAATTTAGTTGTATTATTTCGTAATACACACTAATAAGTACCTAATTTAATTAACATTATTGTCTAATTGCTTTTTTGTTACAGTAAACAGTTGTGGGCGATCTATTTTTATATAGGACGTTTTTTGACGGAGAGGTATATAAACGCATTTTTAGTGCGAAAATACGATTGGCGTAATGCATATTCACAGTGTAATCATTTAGTCTGTAATTTTAAACAGTAAAAAATAGAAGTCTTATGAAATATTAGTACGATTGTATAAGAACATTATTGAATTTCTAAGCGTTTCATGTGAATATAGGACGTTTTTCTACGAAATCTGTGATACGATTTGTAGGTTCGTTATTAAGATAAGACATTATTACTGGGATAATGAAATCAGTTAAGACGTTATTCATTTAAAAATATCGTAAAATGTAAAGATTTTTTATGTAAGATTTTTTAAATTAATAGTTAATTATATGAAATTTGCAATATACATATTATATATAGTATTTTATGAATACCTATTATACAATTTTTTTTTTCAGTTGTGAATGTTGACTACGACGGCATGACATAACAAGCGCCACCTTTGCCTCCTGATGCAGAAGAAATCAGTCAGGAACTAGCTGATATATGGGAAGAAGTTATACATGAAGATGGTAGGGCCAAAGAAATTATCTGCGACAGCTCAATATAGCTCAAATATCATATTTGATCGGTCTGCCGAAGATGTTTACAGCAATCAACCTAGTACATTTTCTTTGGAAGTGCCTTTTAGTTTCTAATATTTCCTTGTAGAATCGCATTATATACGCAATAATAGCCAAAAGCTCTACCTAAAAGGTGCCTTAAGCATTGCAAAAAAGTGCCAAGACAAAAAAGATGCTGTGGAGTCAAATGGAATCATGATTACTGCTGTATTTGATTTTGAAAAAGTATTGCAATGTCCTCATGACAATATAAACATATTTTACTATAAACGAAAGCTAACTTCTTTTAAGTTCATGGTTTTTGATATAGGGTAAAAGGAAGGCTGTTTGCTATATGTGGGATGAATCTGTGGCAAAACGTGGCGCAAGTAAGGTTAGCAGTTGCCTCTTAGATTTTATTAAGGCAAATGTTGACCAAGGGGGCAAATAGCTTCGCTATTGGTCAGATAATTGTGCTGGCCTAAATCGTAACCGCTTTGTATTTTCACTTTATGTTTATGCCGTAAAAAGTTGAACATATGCATAACACACCGGTTTTTACAGAAGGGACACACCCAAAACGAGGGGGACAGTGTCCACTCTGTCATCGACAGAGCTTCCCAAATCAGAACTATCTATACCTCTCATGAAAGGCGTTTTTTAGTAAGATGGGCCAAAAATGAAGGAAGTCCCTAGTGACCCAGAATGACGTGTTTGACTTTAAATGTCTTGTTAATAATAAGGTTTGGATGAAAGACATAATGGGCAAGAAGATTAGCTGGAGTAACATTCGAGAAGTTCATGCAGACGGTAGTGATCCCAACAAATTATTTTTAAATATGACCTGACTCAACCTGATTATAATATTTTAGGGATTCGCGGTAACACGAGGAACTCTGTACAATCTGAACTAAAACCTCCTGCTGCTAAATATAAAGACTTAATGAATATGTGCCACTCAGAAGTAATTCCCATAGAGTATCATCCATATTTTAACTCTTTGCCACATCACACCACTGTTGATGTTTCTGATGAATCGGATGAGGACTTATCTGAATTTGGAATATTTTAGATATACTTTTTCTTTTTTGTTACTACTTTTTTTATAAGAACTGAATTCTTTCTACTAATTCAGCGAATCAATGTTTATTATAATAACTACTCAACTAAGTAATTTAATGTTTGTCTCTGTACAATTTCATAGCTATTAAGTAGCACGCACGCCTAGGTCAAGATGTAAGACTGATTGATAATATTATAAACGCTGATTTTATAAGATTTATTTTGAATTAAGTAAATAATGCGAAGTTTAAATTTATCTACAAATAAAAAAAACTGCTTACGAATTGAAACTTAAAACATGGCGAATTTTAACAAAAGTTTCTAATTTCGTTGAAATTTCATGAAGGATTTCAATAGAAAGCACGCTATTTTATTAACTTGAATTAATTTGAATAACAATTCAACTGTATACGAGTGAAGGAAAACAAAGGCTTTAAGATTGGCTACCCGAACTATAAGGGATAAAACCTAATTTGGATCTAAAATCTCTGACCCGGTGATCAAACTGCCATTTTATTTTCGAATGATAAAGGTAAAATATTTTGTACTGCTGGCGTACCATGACGTCTTAAAACGTGAGTCGTCCGAGCGAGAAAAAGGGATGGAGCTATATAGGGTGTATAACTCCCTCTTTCTCGCTCGGAAGACTCATATTTTAACACCTCATGGTACGCCCGCTGTTCACAGTTTGTCCTCTCTTCTCTGCCCAAATTTTTGAGTTGTTAATTGAGTTTATGAACGCTGTTAGGGATGCACCGAAGACCTTCTTTAGCCCAGTGTCACGGAAATTATTCGTAAGAGTCACCGCAGCCCTAGAACGCAAAGGGTATTAGGAGGAATACGTACGGGTTTTAGTCAGTAAGAGTCTGACGCTCCCTCACGCTCCGCTCAGAGTGGAAGAAGTCATTTGAAATGTAGTTGCAAATTTTAATGTTTTTAGTGATTTCAAAATTACTTACTTGACAAGGACTGAGTCTAGCAAAATGGGAGAAAACTTTTTTTGCTTTAAATTTTTACGATACTACTGCCAACTTCTTACTAATTACATTAAAAAGTGCTCGCGAATCTTAACTTTGATGGTACCGATAAGATAAATTTTATATTTTAGAAGTTTATTCGGTATTTCGGTAACACCGAAGATTTTTTTTTTATTAGTAAAAAACCTCTTTGATTTATTAATTCAATTTTTCTGTAGCAGAATACCGTAAAAATTACCGTGTGTCCCCTGTACCCTGCGACTTCCAACGCCCAGGTCGTCACCTGCGGCTGGGTCGTGCCTCTCCCTCACATGTCCCTACTTGAAGTGAAGGGTTTGATTAACCTTTAAGTAACAATGTTTAAGTGGTCAGACAAATAATTCGAGCATTCAAATACTCGTAGTTCAATTACTACAAGTACCACTCTGTTTTTTTTTCTAACCCTAGAGTATTCACTTAACAGTGTTCGTAGATAATGACAGTTGGCGCATGAAATTTCTTCCCGATTCAAGATTCAGGATCTCATTTCCAATATGTTTATTTTCAAACGTGTGCAATTACTTGCGAGCTAGTGTGTTCTAAGTGGCGTGCAATTGGAGAGGCCTATGTCCAGAAGTGGACTGCAACAGGCTGTTGATGATGATGATGATGAGTGTGTTCTGTCATTACCAGTGCACGGAATTATTTTTGCAGGAGTAGATCTCAATTTTCGTTGTTTTTTTTTATTTAACTTTATGCCCTATCCTATATTATCATAATACACCACCCTAGAAACCATTTTATGTACACTCTAGGCGATTCCATCGCCAACATGATGTATAAGAAGCATTATCATAAATATATTTCTCATTAGGAAACATTCTGCTCCGAAGAGGTGATTCCAGTCAGAGCCCTGCATTACACTCTTCTAAATCCCTCATTCAGAGGGTAATAGCAAACTCTATCGAATTGTAATGTGATCAATATTTTATGTTTTTTAGCATTTTGACATTTCTCAAAATTGTCAAAATGCCATTCGATTAGATTAGGCAATTGCCCTATCTATTAGATTTTGTCCAGACACTCTTGTAATTCGTCAGTTTATCTATGCGCCACAATTTAATATTCCAACATACATACACGCCAACACAGCCACGGCCGCAGCTACTACATAAATACAAATTATAATATGTTAAAATATTTTGATTGTATATGTAAGTCGAAAAGGAAATTCATCCATCATCATCGGAAACTCACAAAGGTCAAACAAATACTAGCGTGTAGGTTTGTATAATGTCAGTCATGTAATTTCAATTAATATCATTCCATCGCTACATTTTTAGTTTAGTATCTAACGTATCAAATAAAAATATTTACATTAAAAGCACTGTATGACGGTAACCATATGTTTGTATTGGCATAATATAACAGCGGATATATCGCTTCATATTTATCTGTCTGTGGTGCTGTAAATCATAAATTAAGGTATTTTTAGTCTGTGGCAGAAAATTATTTATTTACTTAAAATATTACTATGTTGATTTTGAAAATAATAAAAACGGAGTTAGGTACATTGGTTTGTTTATTTGATTACAATGTTTCTTACTATTAAATTGTAAAATAAAAAGGTTATTTTTCCCACGACGACGGAACGGAGACAGTGTATGCGTTTGGGGTGAGAGGATGTTTGTTTGTTTGTGCAAACCAATGTTCCCATTTATCTCCAGTACTACTAGTCCGATTTTAATGCGGTTTTCAGTGATGGGTTCAGATTTGATTGGTGCATGTTCTTAGATAGGTTTTATGGTGACAACTCAACAGGGGGCGCCGCAGTCGGGGATATTTGGGCAAACCAATGTTGCCAATTATGTTCAAAACAGCTATTCCTATTTTGATGCAGTTTTGAGTGGTGGGTTAAGGTTTGATTGGTGCATGTTCTTAGATATGTGTTACGGTGATAATTCACAAGGGGGCACTGCAGTAAACATCGACTCATCCGTAGAACAGAGTCCGATGTGATCATGGAGCAAAAACGAGTTAAATAGCTAGATGAGTTAGGGAATACGAACTCTACAAACGTACGTTTTTAGAATTTTCGTATCTTCTTTAGTTTCTGAAATACAGAATCGAATAACGTTCAATCTGACATTAGCTCCGCGGAAAAACGCACGGAGTGAACAAGAGACGGCGCGCGGGGAGCGGAGGCGGCGCGGACGCTCCGTCCGTTCGTCAGTCCGGCCGTTATTTGTTGGATGTTTGTGTCATGCGCTTAGTTTTTTTTCGGTTTGATGAAAAATACAATTAATTAAGTGTTTTGCATGAAATAACATATTTTAAGAGATGTCACGATCACAGAAAATGTTGGCTATGCTTAAATAAGATGCAGAAAAGCCTGAGCTTAGTTCATCATTTTCAAATATTCCTGCTGTTTATATGAAGAAAAGTGTAAATGCTGGTAAGTTGACGAATTTAGTTGTATTATTTCGTAATACACACTAATAAGTACCTAATTTAATTAACATTATTGTCTAATTGCTTTTTTGTTACAGTAAACAGTTGTGGGCGATCTATTTTTATATAGGACGTTTTTTGACGGAGAGGTATATAAACGCATTTTTAGTGCGAAAATACGATTGGCGTAATGCATATTCACAGTGTAATCATTTAGTCTGTAATTTTAAACAGTAAAAAATAGAAGTCTTATGAAATATTAGTACGATTGTATAAGAACATTATTGAATTTCTAAGCGTTTCATGTGAATATAGGACGTTTTTCTACGAAATCTGTGATACGATTTGTAGGTTCGTTATTAAGATAAGACATTATTACTGGGATAATGAAATCAGTTAAGACGTTATTCATTTAAAAATATCGTAAAATGTAAAGATTTTTTATGTAAGATTTTTTAAATTAATAGTTAATTATATGAAATTTGCAATATACATATTATATATAGTATTTTATGAATACCTATTATACAATTTTTTTTTTCAGTTGTGAATGTTGACTACGACGGCATGACATAACAAGCGCCACCTTTGCCTCCTGATGCAGAAGAAATCAGTCAGGAACTAGCTGATATATGGGAAGAAGTTATACATGAAGATGGTAGGGCCAAAGAAATTATCTGCGACAGCTCAATATAGCTCAAATATCATATTTGATCGGTCTGCCGAAGATGTTTACAGCAATCAACCTAGTACATTTTCTTTGGAAGTGCCTTTTAGTTTCTAATATTTCCTTGTAGAATCGCATTATATACGCAATAATAGCCAAAAGCTCTACCTAAAAGGTGCCTTAAGCATTGCAAAAAAGTGCCAAGACAAAAAAGATGCTGTGGAGTCAAATGGAATCATGATTACTGCTGTATTTGATTTTGAAAAAGTATTGCAATGTCCTCATGACAATATAAACATATTTTACTATAAACGAAAGCTAACTTCTTTTAAGTTCATGGTTTTTGATATAGGGTAAAAGGAAGGCTGTTTGCTATATGTGGGATGAATCTGTGGCAAAACGTGGCGCAAGTAAGGTTAGCAGTTGCCTCTTAGATTTTATTAAGGCAAATGTTGACCAAGGGGGCAAATAGCTTCGCTATTGGTCAGATAATTGTGCTGGCCTAAATCGTAACCGCTTTGTATTTTCACTTTATGTTTATGCCGTAAAAAGTTGAACATATGCATAACACACCGGTTTTTACAGAAGGGACACACCCAAAACGAGGGGGACAGTGTCCACTCTGTCATCGACAGAGCTTCCCAAATCAGAACTATCTATACCTCTCATGAAAGGCGTTTTTTAGTAAGATGGGCCAAAAATGAAGGAAGTCCCTAGTGACCCAGAATGACGTGTTTGACTTTAAATGTCTTGTTAATAATAAGGTTTGGATGAAAGACATAATGGGCAAGAAGATTAGCTGGAGTAACATTCGAGAAGTTCATGCAGACGGTAGTGATCCCAACAAATTATTTTTAAATATGACCTGACTCAACCTGATTATAATATTTTAGGGATTCGCGGTAACACGAGGAACTCTGTACAATCTGAACTAAAACCTCCTGCTGCTAAATATAAAGACTTAATGAATATGTGCCACTCAGAAGTAATTCCCATAGAGTATCATCCATATTTTAACTCTTTGCCACATCACACCACTGTTGATGTTTCTGATGAATCGGATGAGGACTTATCTGAATTTGGAATATTTTAGATATACTTTTTCTTTTTTGTTACTACTTTTTTTATAAGAACTGAATTCTTTCTACTAATTCAGCGAATCAATGTTTATTATAATAACTACTCAACTAAGTAATTTAATGTTTGTCTCTGTACAATTTCATAGCTATTAAGTAGCACGCACGCCTAGGTCAAGATGTAAGACTGATTGATAATATTATAAACGCTGATTTTATAAGATTTATTTTGAATTAAGTAAATAATGCGAAGTTTAAATTTATCTACAAATAAAAAAAACTGCTTACGAATTGAAACTTAAAACATGGCGAATTTTAACAAAAGTTTCTAATTTCGTTGAAATTTCATGAAGGATTTCAATAGAAAGCACGCTATTTTATTAACTTGAATTAATTTGAATAACAATTCAACTGTATACGAGTGAAGGAAAACAAAGGCTTTAAGATTGGCTACCCGAACTATAAGGGATAAAACCTAATTTGGATCTAAAATCTCTGACCCGGTGATCAAACTGCCATTTTATTTTCGAATGATAAAGGTAAAATATTTTGTACTGCTGGCGTACCATGACGTCTTAAAACGTGAGTCGTCCGAGCGAGAAAAAGGGATGGAGCTATATAGGGTGTATAACTCCCTCTTTCTCGCTCGGAAGACTCATATTTTAACACCTCATGGTACGCCCGCTGTTCACAGTTTGTCCTCTCTTCTCTGCCCAAATTTTTGAGTTGTTAATTGAGTTTATGAACGCTGTTAGGGATGCACCGAAGACCTTCTTTAGCCCAGTGTCACGGAAATTATTCGTAAGAGTCACCGCAGCCCTAGAACGCAAAGGGTATTAGGAGGAATACGTACGGGTTTTAGTCAGTAAGAGTCTGACGCTCCCTCACGCTCCGCTCAGAGTGGAAGAAGTCATTTGAAATGTAGTTGCAAATTTTAATGTTTTTAGTGATTTCAAAATTACTTACTTGACAAGGACTGAGTCTAGCAAAATGGGAGAAAACTTTTTTTGCTTTAAAGTCTATTCTGCGCCACACAATTCATCGTCCACTAATTGTCCACACTAACAAAATATCAAAATCACTTGCGATTCGACCAGATTTCCAACTTTTCAACAGCTTTATTTCCTGTTAAATCCTATTAAAATACTTACCCAAAATTACAAGTAGTTAGTAATTAGTTTAATTTTGCACATTTTATTAGCGTAAATGGCATGTTCCCATTTTTTTTGTTCTATTTCAAACGTTAATAGGTATTTCCAAAACTTATTGAACAGAAACGTAAGTACCATATAATGTCTAGCTACAGAAATATCCATTAGAATATTCAGACTGTTTTTGCACTCGTCTCAAATAACAATTTGCAAGCCACCACCACGCTCTTAAAAGAAAAATCGGTTCGTCAATATTTTGTTTGTAACCTCGCTTCAAATTTGTCTTCGAATCTTAGCGAAAACTAAGCTTTTGCATTAGCAGAGGCGAGGATCCGGCACAGGCCCAGCTGATATTGCGAAGGTGGACTAAAACCCTTTGTGTATTTGGAACAGTAGTGAAATAGATTAAGTTATGGTATGCAATGCTTCGTATAGATGGGAACGGTATGCTAAACGTTTTCTGAGCACCATTAACAGCCCTAAAGATGGTATTACTTGTAGCTTCCGAACTAATAAGGTTGATGTTTGTGTGTTCACTCCGTATTTTGACCTCATTTATGCTGCTAATGAATTAAAGTCATTAGTGAGAAGGGGAGGTCAGATAGGGTTGGTTTATGGTTGGGCTCTATCAACATCAAGAGATTTGAAACATGTTGGAGGAATAAATGTCGTAAACAATAAATATAATAACCACTCTTTAGTAATTATATTACTGACCAAATTCCACAAGATTCAAGACTATAAATATTGCAGTGAAAATACTGAATGGTAGGATACTGATTGGATCTGCGGATGGCGAGCTATGAGTTGCTCGCTGTCCTATAACAACCAGGCCCGGGTTCCACGCGCGCCTCAAAGAGAAGTCAGCAAAGAAGACGGGCCCCATAGGGTCAGTGCCGGAATTTGTTAGAAAGAGTCACCGCGGCCTTGGAACGTAAAGGCCACTATGAGGAACACGGGTGGATTTTAGTCAGTAAGAGTCTGACACTCCCTTCCACTCCGCCTAGACCCAAAATGGAAGAAGTCATTTGATGACTTCCCATCCAGAAAAAACAAAAAAGATAGATACTGATATTTGTACCTAAATCAGCTCGTTCGTTAACTCTGCACATTTCATTGCCAGAACTGATTTGGGTCACGCTTTGCATATTGGTATACCAAATCCAGGAATAGGATACGGGATTCTTTTTATCCCAGGAGTGTGTACTCTTGGTATTATTTTGGACTCAGCACCGAAAGTCACTTAGCTATAAACACAGCCTACAGTTAAAAAATAAAACACTTCTGTAATATTTTCCCCATTTCACAAGATTTTAATCCTACATAACACCATTTGCAAACAATCCATATCAAAATGTTTACCTTTGAATATAGAGACAGATTTATAAAATATTTTTCCAAGCGCGATACCTATCATACGTGAGTAAAGTTTGCATGAACTTGATACCTTTTATTTTTTTCCATTTATATAAGCCTATTTACACGAGCAGGATTTTTCGCCCGTTGCGCGGTGAGAATTCCTATGGGAGTCTCCCAGGCAATAAATTATAATCTATCTAGATATCAATCACTATAAGGTAAGATTAGTCAAGGACCTAAATCTTGAGGTAAATTGTGTTATTCGCAGTGTCATACAGTAAGGACGAGGTGGGCCGTATGATTTTGTGACGCCACAAATTGGCCTGTCTAGACCGAATCAAGCTCGCCACGCGGTCAGCAATCTTCGAAAGCAATTGTGTGCGTAATACATTAAAAATACACTATCTGTCACTGTTTCACTGTTCTAGTCTTGTGAGCGCGTATATTATGCGATTTTCTGATTTCTTAAGATCCGATGATGATTCGGAGAGAGAATGAAATTCCAACTTGCAGTAATTAATTTATATTTACACACGGTGGGCACAACAATAATATGGATTGTATATAAATGACTAGCTGCTGCCCGCGACTTCGTCCCCGTGGAATCCCCGATTTTAAAACATTCTTTATCGCTCCTATTGTCTTAAGCGTGATGATATATAGCCTAAAGCCTTCCTCGATAAATGGTCTATTCAACCCAAAAAGAATTTTTCAATTCGAACCAGTAGTTCCTGAGATTAGCGCGTTCAAACAAACAAACAAACAAACAAACAAACTCTTCAGCTTTATAATATTAGTATAGATAAATGATTACTAGGTTACATAGTATGGACTAACGAAGTCCGTGTCTCGCGGCAGTTAAGACGCTAAGGGGTAGGGTCCCGAATCGTCTCTTGTGTTGCCACTTACCAACGGTGCGACTTAAATATCAAAACATGCAATACCACATCTAAGGTGCGTTCACATAAATGCACAATACGTGACGCTACAACATCTATTAACTAAGTCTATGGTCAAGAAGTTGATTATCTTCACTAGTATTATAAAGGCGAAAGATTTATATTTTTGTATGTTTGTGACGAATAAACTCAAAAACTACTGGACGGATAAAAAATTCTCACCTTTCCCCCAATCTTCACGATCAGAATGTTATTTTACCACTGCGTAACAGGCTATATTAAAATAAATAAATATCAACCCGTGCCAAGTCGGGACGGGCCGCTATTAATACAATTGAATTAAATTAAATTGAATTGAGCTGAATTGAATATAATATTTGTGTATAATGACAATGTTTGCAATATAAATAATTTAATAACACGGGAGCTAAGTCTGACAACAAACTGCTAGGTATGCAGTTAAGCAGAATTGTGAAATTGTCTACAATACAAAATTAAATAAAGCATTTAATATTTATTTTATTTTACATATTATGAAAACTCAAGGACGGAATAAAAAGGCGAGAATCGCACCGTCTGTCCTAGATTATTGGCATGTGAAGTCGTGCGTACCGTACATACATAGAACTAATTTTATCCTTTTCTGCAATTTATATTGGCGAGGAACTATCTCCGTGTAAATGGTCCACCACTGTGTTTACCTCAGGCGTCAATTAAATATTAACAGAATCTTTTTTGTTCGATATACCGTTTGAACGAATATGGTAATGGCATAATTGATTTCCAAGTAATTTCGTTGGCACTGTTAGCTTTGCGGATTTTTTGGTTTTATTATATTTTGTAACCTGTGGCTTTTGTATAGGTTTGCTGAGTTTTGTTTGTAGTTGCTTTAGTGTTATCTTAAGGATATGTTTTTTTATGGAGCGCTTTAATACCTTAAAGTTTTTATTTGTATTGGAGCGTTATACAGAGTGACAGATAAACCAGCATGATTAAATTTGCACGAAAAGAACAGTGCGTAGCGGCCGTATAGTTCCGTATTGCATGGTGGAGGACTTGAAATTTTCGTAATAATGTATTTTGGTGGATCTTACAACTTACAGACGTTGCGACGTCCTCAGATTCATCGTAATACGCAGTTCTGTTGAAGTTCTCAGTTGTTTTCTGCAGAGTCTACTTTTATACTTCCTACGCGTTCAGAATGCTGGTAAAGCTGCCTCACAACTGTAGTGCATCAGGGATTTTATTTATTTACTTTTATAGGGAAAACAACTAGTAGTATACTAAAAAAAAATACAAAACGTCTTAAACTCCCACTACATTTTCCACAGATTACTACTTAAAACTAACACAAACTGATGAGCAACATTAGTTGTACCACAGAACAGAAAAAAACAGAGTTGTACCCAGTTTGTGTAAAAACATTATAAACTACTGTTGATCATTCAAAATTTTGATTATGCCAGTTCTAAAGGTATATCTGCTTACAAATATTATATCAATCCTTCAAAATAGCTGATTGTATGTGTCGACTAAACGGCGCAGCGGTGAGCGCACACCAGCCTTAGATCTGCAAGATCTGGTAGCGAATAGTTGCCTGGCGCGCACCTCCCGCCCCTGCACTGTTCGAGGAACCAGGTAACATAAACTGTTTACCAAGTCAGAGCAATCAAATTTGTTTCGGCATACACTGTATAGAGTCATTGTCTCAAGGAGATGTTGAAGAAAGGATGTCCGCAGAGGCGCATGCATTACCTATATATCATATAGATTGCTGTACAGTAAACAACATTACGTAAAAGGTGCGCTTCCCTGGTCATCAACAGTATTCTAAGCACGACTGCGAGTCGCCTGGACTGTGTATACGTGGTGTACACTGGTGCGCAATTTCTCATGGATGTAGCAACGGTGATACATATATTCTTTGCCTTTTTTCAGTTTAGTGGCAGTGCTCACTTATCTAGTCGTAAGTTTTAGTTACCATTTTAGAGTCTTAGATACTCGACAAAGAAAAATCTATTACGTTATGAGCTTCAGCACTAAAACTTCAAAATACCGCAGTCGAAACACGTAAAAGTCATGCTTGTTTGGATTTTATGTACATATAGTATGCTTTTTTAAAGGGATAACCTACCTAGGAAGTACTTATGTGATTGTGAAAATACTTTTACGGATTAAATTTACAATATTACGATCCGAAATAATGCACATAATTTTATGGGTCACAGGATCAACACTGTAGGAAAGCTAAAGGAAACATTGTACTTATCACTATGAAGGAAGAACTTTTACTATAGGGGTAATCGTACTCGTCATCATGAACATAATTATTTTACACCATGGGCTGAAATCTCATAAAAGATATCAAGAGCCCATTTATGAAAACAAGAGCTCATGTTCACAGTACATTGGGTGTTTTTTTTTTATGTAGTCAGTCAGTGAAGACCTAGTCAGCAATCCAAGAGGTCGGTCCTTGTATTGCTGACTATCTAAAACATACCGAGACTCTTCTGTGCCTCGGGAAGCACAGCGGAAGTAGAGATTTATGTGTGCATAACTCGGCAAACAGTACTGAACAGCATATTTTTATTTCACAATTTCAGGGTAGTACAATAATAAAGTATGTTCATAAGGACGGGTAAAATAATCCCCGTTCTGGTTTTGCATTATTGCTATGAAATCTATTCTAATATTATAAACAGGAAATATTTAATTGTTTGTTTGCATTGAATAGGCTCCGAAACTACTGAACCGATTTCAAAAATTCTTTCACTGTTGAAAAGCTACACTATCCCTCAGGGTGACATATGCTATATTCTATCCTCATATTCCCACGGGAAGCGGTACTACGTGGGTGAAACCGTGGGGTGCTGCAAGTCCTTTAGAAATCTTGACACTATGGATCTTTTACAACTACGCAAGTTCCTATACACTTATCAAAACTTCATACTTCAGAGCTTGTCAGGTGTGTACCTTGAGAATAAGATTAAATTTTTCATCGTTAATACTCAATCCGAGTCTCCAAGGTATTTTTGTAGGTGAAATATTTATCAAGGAATTTCATAAAGGTCTGAATATGTAGGATAATCCTTCTTCTCTGTGAGTTAATTCTGAAGTAAGTAACTGTTCAGCAAAATGTGTATTTATTTGTGTACCGACATTTTTATTTTTTCCCACTATGGGCACAGCGAGCGGAAGTGTCAGATTTGATCTTTCGTACAATTCCGTAACCTTGGCTGGCACTGTCCCCAGTGGGTCCTGTCAATTATCCTCATCTTCATGAGGCGCGCTTAGACCGCCGTCGCACATTATGATAATCTACCAACTAAGAAAGACAAAAAATAAAGATAGGAATCTATACTTAATATTATAAAGTTGAAGAGTTTGTTTGTTTGTTTGTTTGAACGCGCTAATCTCAGGAACTACTGGTTCGAATTGAAAAATTCTTTTTGGGTTGAATAGACCATTTATCGAGGAAGGCTTTAGGCTATATATCATCACGCTTAAGCCAATAGGAGCAGAGCAGCGATAAAGAATGTTTTAAAATCGGGGATTCCACGGGGACGAAGTCGCGGACAGAAGCTAGTATCAAATAAAACGCTGAAGGGAGGAGGAGAAGCTCGTAGTTAAATGATAACAGCCGCACGGCTCGATCTTCAAGGGTAAACAACGCTTGCTAAGGTCGGTCTGTGGATGGGTGACCATCTTAACGTAACGAGTTTCCTCCGTGCCTCGGAAAGAATGTTAAGCCGTTGGTCCTGACTGATATTTGTAGATCCTTGTACGGATTGTCAGAAGCCAAGAGTTCTGACTCTACTCTTGCCAAGAAGTACCATGTTAACCAGTTGATGGGTTATGGAGGCCTAGTAGTCAGCCGCTCCGCGTCATCATCATCATCAACAGCCTGTTGCAGTCCACTGCTGGAAATAGGCTCTCCAATTGCATGCCACTTAGATCTATTTTCGGCTTCTCGTATCCAGTTTCTGCCAGCCGTCCTGCGCAAATAGTCACTCCACCGTACCTGAGGACGTCCTACACTACGTTTAGCGCTCCGCGTAAAATACTGGTATTCATCTGCATCCGGTTTACTTAAACTTAAAGCCGACCCGAATATATTTGGGGAAAGGCTAGGTAGATGAAATATAATGTTTAAGTGGTCGGACAAATAATTTGAGCATTCAAATACTCGTAGTTCAATTACTAAAACTACCACTCTGTTCTTTTTTCTAACCCTAGAGTATTCACTCAACAGTGTTCGTAGAGTGACATTTGACGCATGAAATTTCTTCCCGATTCAAGATTCAGGATCTCATTTCCAATATGTTTATTTTCAAACGTGTGCAATTTCTTGCGAGCTAGTGTGTTCTCAGTGGCATGCAATTGGAGAGGCCTATGTCCAGCAGTGGACTGCAACAGGCTGTTGATGATGATGATGATGAGTGTGTTCTGTCATTACCAGTGCACGGCATTATTCGTTGCAGGAGTAGATCACAATTTTCGTTGTTTTTTTTTTTTCATTTAACTTTATGCTCTATCTTATATCATATCAACCCTAGCAACCACTTTATGTACACTCTAGGAAATTCCATCGCCAACATGATGTATAAGAAGCATTATCATAAATACGTTTCTCATTAGGAAACATTCTGTTCCGAAGAGGTGATTAAAGTCAGAGCCCTGCATTACACTCTTCTAAATCCCTCATTCAGAGGGTAATAGCAAACTCTATCGAATTGTAATGTGATCAATATTTTATATTTTAGCTTTTTGACATTTCTCAAAATTGTCGAAATGCCATTCGATTAGATTAGGCAATTGCCCCATCTATTCGATTTTGTCCAGAAACTCTAGTGATTCGTCAGTTTTGCGCCACAATTTTATATTCCAACATACATACACGCCAACACAGCCACGGGCACAGCTACTACATAAATACAAAGTATAATATGTTAAAATATTTTGATTGTATAAGTCTGAACGGAAATTCATCCATCATCATCGGAAACTCGCAAAGGTCAAACAAATATTAGTGTGTAGGTTTGTATAATGTCAGTCATGTAATTTCAATTTATATCATTCCATCGCTACATTTTTAGTTTAGTAACTAACGTATCGAATAAAAATATTTATATTAAAAGCACTGTATGACGGTAACCATATGTTTGTATTGGCATAATATAACAGCGGATATATCGCTTCATATTTATCTGTCTGTGGTGCTGTAAATCATAAATTAAGGTATTTTTAGTCTGTGGCAGAAAATTATATATTTACTTAAAATATTACTATGTTGATTTTGAAAATAATAAAAACGGAGTTAGGTACATTGGTTTGTTTATTTGATTACAATGTTTCTTACTATTAAATTGTAAAATAAAAAGGTTATTTTTCCCACGACGACGGAACGGAGACAGTGTATGCGTTTGGGGTGACAGGATGTTTGTTTGTTTGTGCAAACCAATGTTCCCATTTATCTCCAGTACTACTAGTCCGATTTTAATGCGGTTTTCAGTGATGGGTTCAGATTTGATTGGTGCATGTTCTTAGATAGGTGTTATGGTGACAACTCAACAGGGGGCGCCGCAGTCGGGGATATTTGGGCAAACCAATGTTGCCAATTATCTTCAAAACAGCTATTCCAATTTTGATGCAGTTTTGAGTGGTGGGTTAAGGTTTGATTGGTGCATGTTCTGTTACGGTGATAATTCACAAGGGGGCGCTGCAGTAAACATGTTTTTGCAAAAAAAACAAAACTACTCCGATTTTGATGTAGTTTTCAGTGATGGGTTGGGGTTTGATTGGTGCATGTTTTTAGATAGGTGTTGCGATGACAACTCACCAGGGGGTGCTGCAGTAAACATATGTTTATGCAAAAAAAACAAAACTTCTCCTATTTTGATGTAGTTTTCAGTGATGTGTTCGGGTTTGATTGATGCATGTTCTTGGATTGGTGTTACGGTGACAACTCGCCAGGGGGCGCTGCTGGTTCATAATTAAATTCTCTCTAAAAAGTTTGAAATAAAAGGCAAAATTGACAATTTTGAAAAAACCCACGACGGTAAAAACATAATTGAAAAAGAATTAAATAATTAATAAAAACCCCCGACTTACAAAATTAATGTAACCTAAGAATATCCGACGGTGGCTGTCATCACTATCTGCAAACTAGCTCATTGAATGGCAGCCCTGACGGATTCATTAGTACCTAAATTCCCAAAAGTGTAAAAATAACAAAATTATAATTGCTATTTTTTCTGAGACCTTATGTGTCACACATTTTTTATATAAGCTAAGCCTGGGCTACTCACAGGTAAGAATAGTACAGGTAATGCTATTCCAAACCATCGTAGGTAATGTTATTGTTGCATTTTACATCAACAAGAGGGAATGAAAATATCATCAATGTAGTTGAAGCCACCACGCATTATTAGGGATAACTCGAATACTAGTCGTCAGATCTCAATCAAATTTAAAAGGGGGAGTAACACACACAATAAAAAAATACAGTCGACTTGAGTACCTCCTCATTTTTGGAAGTCGGTTAAAAATTACTGTAACACCTTATACAGCAGCAAATAAATATTTTCGATTCGATTTGATAAGAAAAAGACCACCTGGACGTAATGGGAATTTAAACAGGATTATCGCGAGTCTATCTCGCAAAATTCTTGTTTAAATTCCCATTACGTCTACAATTATTTCACAAGTTGCTAGCTGAATTAAAATAACCTGCCTCTTTTCTACACTCTAGAGACTCATAAACCAGTCTTGTTCTATAGACTCGGAAACCACAAGAACTATTCTGTAGAATTTAAAGTTAAAACGTAGTGAATTTTATTACTATAAATTGTTAGTTTAGCTTCACAGTCCGATGCGGTGCGAACATAATATATTCTAGAAGACCTAGGCGTAGGAAAAGAAATAAAAGGGATGCTCCGTAATCATACTAAGGCTGCGAAATTTCCACTCCTTATTCGTTCAAAATCCCTATCATTCCAGTAATACCTACAATTCCACACATCCGAATCAATCACTTTTGGACTGGATAGAATTTGAACTTGGCTGAACGAATCTAAACACATAATTTTTTTCTTTTTTTTTTATTGTTTTTTTCTTTTTTTTGTCTGATTTTTTTTAATGACGACACGGTTGGCGCAGTGGTTGAGCGTTCAGCTGCTGCGCTACGCGGGTTCGATCCCCGCACGGAACAAATGTTTGTATGGCCTACAGATAATTGTTCCGGGTCTGGGTGTCTTGTGTATGTGAGTTTACATGTATGTGAACGCACCCACGACACAGGAGTACATTCTACTGTGGGGCAAAAAAAATATATTCGTTACCTAGAAATAAAAAAATCTCACGAGCTACCTTTCATCAATGTAGGTACACCTAAAACCAGGGCTGCGGAATTTATTCGAAACAATCTCCGCGATCCCAGAACGCAAAAGGCGTTTTCAGGAACACTGATGGGTTTTATTCAGTAAGAGTCTGACACTCCCTTTCGCTCCGCACACAGCGGAAGAACTCAATTGATGATTACAAATCCTTCAAAACAAGGATACCCGAAAAGATTTCACTATCTTCATCAATATAGCCAATTACTTCTACTATTGGACATAGGCCTTCCCCGAGTGTCGCCACATCGACCGGTCTTCTGCGTCTGGCTACCAGCGGACACCCACGGTCTTCGAGAAATCATCGGTACACCTTGTAGGAGGTCTTCGAACGCTCCACGTTCCGACCCCATTGACCATTTGTTCTACAAGCATAATACTTGCCCACTGCCACTCAAGTTAACGATTCCTCAATATATACCCCATAAGCTTGGTTCTCTTGCGGATCTTCATTTCTGATTCGATTACGCACAGAACCTTCGAGCTCCTTACCAGTGCCCTTCAAGCGAATATAATCCTTCTGAAGGTTAAATCAATGCCAATAATAGTCTAATAACAACTCAATCCTCTAGAGGGCACCACTTTCATAGTTCACATCGGATGAGATGTTATTACGTTAGGCCCTAGACTAGACTCAATTAACTAGATGTAATCATATCAGGTGGAAGAATAGTGGTGTATATGTTGTAGTTATGTTTCTAGTGGCTGTGATGTAATGGTATATCAATCGATTATTTAAGCTTTTCTTGACGATGTGTGGCTGGCTAGTTACTGCTTAGAATAGTATGTGAAAAAGAAAAATATGAAAGTTAAGAAGAATAATTTTGTCTATGTATGCGTTTTCACTCCTAAACCAAAACTCTCTCTGTTGGTATGTTACGTCTGTGGGTAGTTATATGTACATGTCACATTTTATGTGAAATGCAGTGTTCCCTACTATTCCACCTCATATTTTTTATACCTCATACTTTTTTCTGGATGTGTAATCAACTATCTAGTACCTACGAGTATATTACCTACGTATGTATCTTAACGTATCGTTATGTATACTTCTACAAATGAAACCTTTTTTTGTGATTAGCAAAGAATATCAGCTACAGATTGACTTACAAGGACTTTAAACCTCTTTAACGGTTCTAACACAATATTTACTGACTGTTTATGATATTTGTTAAGACTTTACGACTGCCAATTCCGCCATAAACCATCACGCATACGGCTTTGCCCACAAGAAATTATTTTAAAAGCCGTCCTTTATATTCAATTATAGTACAGTTTGAAACCAATATCGTGTGAGCATTAACCGGAATGCCTCATAAACGTCTAGAGACTTCCATAAATTTAAGTGCTGTACGCATAGAATTTACGATATTATACCTCGTTTTAGAGTTATTGGAAGTCCTTGTCGGTACAATACGTTTGTGTTTGGACGACTAGATTTGGCATTTAGTGCATTCGTTTTGGAACAATGTCAGTAGGTTACGAAATGTGGGTAGTTTGAGAGAAAAAAATACATGTGGCGCTCGGGGACTGCCGTGGTAAAGCAATTGCATAGCATTTTTTATTAACTTATGCAATTTTATATTTTACGCGTGCAGATATTCACTGTTGTACAGAGATGATAGATACATATACACCTATATACTTTCTCACAAACAACTGCTTACGTATTCGTCCGATTTTGGAGCAGCTCGTCTCGATCCATGTGAGCTTCGTACAGTCGTACCATATACATACACGTTATGTTTCAACAAGGCGCGGGCTCGAACTCACTCGCGGAAACGGCCAAAAAGCACGCTGTCTCACTAGCATTGTGTCTAAAAGAGATAGAATCAGTTATGAGCAGTTAGCAGCTAGTCTACACGTATACGTCTAGTCGCACGCACACAAACACCGTGACGAAATCTCAAAGGGCTGTCAGCAAAGAAGACGGGGCCCCGTAGGGTCAGTGCCTTCTAGGGTTGCGGAATTTATTCGAAAAAGTCACCGCGGCCCTGGAACGTAAAGGACACAAGAAGGATCACAGGTGGGTTTTAGTCAGTAACAGTCTGACACTCCCTTTCTCTCCGCCCAGAGAGGGAGAATTCATTTGATGATTTCCCATCCAGAAAAAAGAGTTTAGTGCGAGCTTTTAACGTACTCGGTTGCGTTAGCGTAAACCTTCACTTGTGTCAAATTAAAAAAAAAACGAAAGTTTCCCGTTTCTGTCACCACATGGCGTTTATTCAGTTTCAATACAAATTGGCGTTAACGAGATCGGGGACTATTAAAAACTCGCATTAAGCTCACTTTTATTATTAAACCTCGAACTGCTTATGACAAAGACGTTTAAAATACTTTCATGAATAAACCAGATTAGTGAGCTGTGTATTCCTAAACATAACTGTTTGACAACGTAACGTTTCTTTCTCATGTCAGGTAGCGAGATGAGCTAAGCAGTAATAAATCTCTTAATATTTATGAGTTTTTGTGTTACTTCAGCAGCGCAGCAAATACATTTAGGCGACTAATAAAATTTTGTGAGAATTTTATTAGTCACCTAAATGTGTTATTTTGTCGTACATTCGTCGATGTACGAGTGAAAATATTTTCGTCTTCCCTTTCCGCGAAAAATAGGTCGCAGTTGTAACTTCCTTCTTTAAAACCTATTTGCTAGAGGAAATATTTTGTAAATTGTCAGTCAACAAAGTTACCGTCTATTTGTATAATAGTCCAGTAGCCAGAAGTCTATGCCCTTCGATAATTCTAAAGTTTTTAATTTTCGCTGAGTGGATAAGTTTCGTAAATTCATTGCTATTTACAAAAATGCTAACAGTTTAGAGTGATGCAATAGGTATTAAGTAGGTATTTCTTATTATTTCGTGTTATACAAATATTAGAAAATTTAAATTAAAACAGTATACGGGTTCTTTGTAAGTACTATCTAAAGGATATATTAGTGAAAATGCTAACAGATAGGTACTATGGAACAATAGAAATCCAAAAATGTCCCGTAACTCATTCAAAAAAATATTTAAGTTTTTCAAATCATTTCTTATATACTTAAAGAGATTAGTTATACCTTACAACAAAAGTTCTAACAACTAAGTATATGGCTGCACGAGTAATTGTATTTTTTCTTTATGATAAGCGACATATTGAATTTAAGTTTATAAATTTGCACTTGTATATTCGTAATAATAAACTCTGCTACCACACAAAAGTTTCAACAAATGCATACTATGGCTTTTGTTTAAATTGCGAATAACTATTTTCGATAACGAGCCGCGTAAGTAGGTACCTACGGCGCGTGCGATCGCTGCTGAGTAGCAACAACTCGCCCGCCCGCCCGCTCCGATCGGGGATGTCTTTATCGCCGCATACTGACCGCTTTTAATTGCCAAAGTACCTACATGTTCGGTACGTAACGCTTCAGAGCAGTAGATACTAACAACAGAGTGATGGCCACCATACTAGCAAGTGTAATTGTAAATTAGTCACTAATGCACCCAAAGGAGCTGTGTTTTTTTCATTTACAAATAAGATTAGACATTTAAAGCAAAATCGTGATTATAATACCAATTATTTACTGCAGCTGCCATTTGTCATGCCACCAACGTAATAGAAGTCAAAATCGGTTGAACGGACTGTAAAAAAGATTTATTTCAATGTCTAATCTTATTGTGAATAGGGTATCGTGTGCGATATTTCACGCGCTTTTTTGTTTTATTGGATTTAACCGACGATTTATAAGAAGAATTATGTACATTATTCAACTGGTTGTTTTTTAATTCGATAGATTTTCGTTTAAGTGTACTGTTGAGTAAGATTAGGACACTCTAGCTCAAGTTTTTTTTTTTTTGTTTTTATTGGAATTAGTCTACTCGGGTAATTCTGAATTATAAACCATTCGGTTTTGCCCAAATATTTATTTTACAAAGAAATAAGTCGGCAGTTCTCAATTTTTGCTCCCAATTGAAATTGTAAAAAAAAAACTTTTCATTGTGCACTAACGTGTTTTAAACTGTAAACTGTAATTTTATTTAACTGTTTTTTTTTTAATCAACAAAAACAAGGAGTACGTTTGACCTAACTATTGCGTAGTAAATCGATTGGCGATGCAATAAAAAAAATGGAAAAATGTTGGTTTAGCTTTTCAAGAATAAAAGTGGTATATTACTAAAATAAACTTCTTTGAATCTACAGGCGTCATTTTTGTATTTAAGTGTTATTGATAAAACACGATATTTACAAAAAATACACATTAATGAAATGATTTCGCGTCTCATTCAATAATTTACCATATTCACAACATAAGTACCTATTATAGCTACTTGTTATAGTGATAGAGGAACAGACAGAAAGTAGAGATTCCGTTACAACATTTTTTTCTGAAACAGGTAGTTGTCCCGGGTTTTAGGTCATCCCTTAAGTAGGTACAAAAATAATTATATCAAAGCAATAAAATAATTGGATTCAATAAGTAGCGTGCATTCGGGTGGTTACGAAAGGATTTGTGATCCGTTCGGAGGCATGTTTATATTTTAACCAACACTCATAATTGAACCAATACTGCAAATTTATGTCGCTTTCTTTACTTGAATATACTACTTGAAGTTCTATTGCAAAGACTTTCATGAATTTCCTTGATAATTTTAGATAAAAATGTTTAAAAATCTTAATAATTTTACTTTGTTCACGTCAAATTCTGAAGCATTGTTGATAATTCTGAATGACAGTTGAAAGTGGGTATATTTCGTTTGAGCATAAAAAAACATATTTCTTTTTACTTTTATTTCTTCAAACATTGTTCAGTTTTACCCTAAAAATAAATATTTCTCGAATTTGACCTTTCAGTAGCTTACATAATTATGTGATATTTGTTTTTCGGAATTACCCTACAAATTGTCTAAGGTAGCCATACTTTTAAAAGTAAATGCAGCATTGGTACATTTATACGATGTATACAATAAAAGATAATACTTTATTATGATATTTCGCTTTGAATAAATATTTGCTTTCGCTAAGTTTTTTTTTTTTTTTTGTAAAATATCATGTTTTATCAATAACACTCAGATACAAAAATGACGCCTGTAGATTCCAATAAGAACTTAGTTTTATTATATAGCAATTTTAGTAAAATAGCACTGATTTTCTTGGAAAGCCAAACAAAATTTAAAAAAAAATTAAAAAATACAGTGATATCCATAGCATAAGTACAACAACCACCATTATGTTGATCCTAAAACCAGGTTCAAAAAATAAGTGGTTCGTTTCGATGCCAATGTATACATTTTTATAATTAACTTCCTAGCCTCATTCAAGAACTTAGCAGAAATAAATTCCAATTATTTGTAAAACGTAAGCTGTGCCAGACAGCTTTTTATACAGTTAAAGATTATCTTGTGGACAAGTAGGCTTGGGATTGAGCTGCTTTAGTTTTGTACACCGCCCAATGTTTTAATGTTTTTATTTCTCTCTTTTGTCTGTTTTTTGTTGATATTTATACAATTTGACATTGGTTTTTATATTTTCATTTTCATTTACTTTTGACTTGAATGTTTACTTTTAAAGTATGGCTACCTTAGACAACTTGTAGTGTAATTCCGAAAAACAAATATCACATAATTATGTAAGCTACTGAGAGGTCAAATTCGAGAAATATTTATTTTTAGGGTAAAACTGAACAATGTTTGAAGAAATAAAAGTAAAAAGAAATATGTTTTTTTATGCTCAAACGAAATAAACCCACTTTCAACTGTCATTCAGAATTATCAACAATGCTTCAGAATTTGACGTGAACAAAGTAAAATTATTAAGATTTTTAAACATTTTTATCTACAATTATCAAGGAAATTCATGAAAGTCTTTGCAATAGAACTTCAAGTAGTATATTCAAGTAAAGAAAGCGACATAAATTTGCAGTATTAGTTCAATTATGAGTGTTGGTTAAAATATAAACATGCCTCCGAACGGATCACAAATCCTTTCGTAACCACCCGAATGCACGCTACTTATTGAATCTAATTATTTTATTGCTTTGATATAATTATTTTTGTACCTACTTAAGGGATGACCTAAAACCCGGGACAACTACTTGTTCCAGAAAAAAATGTTGTAACGGAATCTCTACTTTCTGTCTGTTCCTCTATCACTATAACAAGTAGCTATAATAGGTACTTATGTTGTGAATATGGTAAATTATTGAATGAGATGCGAAATCATTTCATTAATGTGTATTTTTTGTAAATATCGTGTTTTATCAATAACACTTAAATACAAAAATGACGCCTGTAGATTCAAAGAAGTTTATTTTAGTAATATACCACTTTTATTCTTGAAAAGCCAAACCAACATTTTTCCATTGTTTTAATTGCATCGCCAATCGATTTACTACGCAATAGTTAGGTCAAACGTACTCCTTGTTTTTGTTGCAATAGTTAGGTCAAACGTACTCCTTGTTTTTGTTGCAATAGTTAGGTCAAACGTACTCCTTGTTTTTGTTGATTAAAAAAAAACAGTTAAATAAAATTACAATTTACAGTTTAAAACACGTTAGTGCACAATGAAAAGTTTTTTTTTTACAATTTCAATTGGGAGCAAAAATTGAGAACTGCCGACTTATTTCTTTGTAAAATAAATATTTGGGCAAAACCGAATGGTTTATAATTCAGAATTACCCGAGTAGACTAATTCCAATAAAAACAAAAAAAAAACTTGAGCTAGAGTGTCCTAATCTTACTCAACAGTACACTTAAACGAAAATCTATCGAATTAAAAAACAACCAGTTGAATAATGTACATAATTCTTCTTATAAATCGTCGATTAAATCCAATAAAACAAAAAAGCGCGTGAAATATCGCACACGATACCCTATTCACAATAAGATTAGACATTGAAATAAATCTTTTTTACAGTCCGTTCAACCGATTTTGACTTCTATTACGTTGGTGGCATGACAAATGGCAGCTGCAGTAAATAATTGGTATTATAATCACGATTTTGCTTTTAATGCCATCTTTATGCTTACGGAATAGAAATACAAATCGGTTGAACGGACTTTTAAAAAGTTTTGTTTAAATGTCTAATCTTATTTTGTAAATGAAAAAAGCACAGCTCCTTTGGGTGCATTAGTGACTAATTTACAATTACACTTGCTAGTATGGTGGCCATCACTCTGTTGTTAGTATCTACTGCTCTGAAGCGTTACGTACCGAATATGTAGGTACTTTGGCAATTAAAAGCGGTCAGTATGCGGCGATAGAGACATCCCCGATCGGAGCGGGCGGGCGGGCGAGTTGTTGCTACTCAGCAGCGATCGCACGCGCCGTACCTACTTACGCGGCTCGTTATCGAAAATAGTTATTCGCAATTTAAACAAAAGCCATAGTATGCATTTGTTGAAACTTTTGTGTGGTAGCAGAGTTTATTATTACGAATATACAAGTGCAAATTTATAAACTTAAATTCAATATGTCGCTTATCATAAAGAAAAAATACAATTACTCGTGCTGCCATATACTTAGTTGTTAGAACTTTTGTTGTAAGGTATAACTAATCTCTTTAAGTGTATAAGAAATGATTTGAAAAACTTAAATATTTTTTTGAATGAGTTACGGGACATTTTTGGATTTCTATTGTTCCATAGTACCTATCTGTTAGCATTTTCACTAATATATCCTTTAGATAGTACTTACAAAGAACCCGTATACTGTTTTAATTTAAATTTTCTAATATTTGTATTACACGAAATAATAAGAAATACCTACTTAATACCTATTGCATCACTCTAAACTGTTAGCATTTTTGTAAATAGCAATGAATTTACGAAACTTATCCACTCAGCGAAAATTAAAAACTTTAGAATTATCGAAGGTTTTATGTGAAAAATATTGTATCCCTACTGGACTATAAACATACATATTCAAATTCAGCAAGAATCTCGAACGTTTGAAGAGGATACTTCAAGCGGAATTCGATTTTTTTCCGAAATAGTAAAGTTTGACCTTTATTTTTGTCTGGTTTACACATCAATCAGGTTGTCTTATTGAAAGAGAATCTAATCGCCGACTCAGAAGGTCCAATGTGTACAGCACTTGAGATAAGCAACTAGTTTTGAAAATGGCTACATTTTATAGTTCATTGCAAACCGGGGGCCATAATGGGGATCCGGATATTCTCACGAAAGAACATTGTTCATGATACAAACGCACCGGCCAGTTTTTGTATCGGATATAAAATATTCCTCTCTATTTAAAAATTTTCCCGACATTTTCATTTCACATTTCACAATCCCGTTATAGTTTTATATGTGTACATTATGGATCGTAATAAACGCTTTGAGATATGAAATAAAAAATCCGGTCAAATTTCCTTTTTAAATATTGTTTCCTTTAGCTGTCGAATTCCGAAAAACAGCAACCAGCACCAGCGATACCACACCGAATTTTTCCTTCTCCAATCCAAAATTATTACCAGCCAGTCTGTCTTCGGTTAGACCTTCTGTAAATAGGAATCAAATGTCTTCAAAATGTTTCAACGAGACTTCATAAAAGTTCTCTATTGTGAGCCCAAGAGTCAAATACTCTCATAAATAGGTATTATGGACCAACCAACTTAAGTTTGAAACCACTTGAGTCCACACGCATCTTTGCCAAAAACTTTTATAATAAGACTATTACAATTCATAGCGTGTTTCTTCATTTTGTCCTTTGGAATCGTTGTTTCAATTGGGCAATTAAGGATTCGTAATTTTCCTTGTTCTTGAGGCACGTTTCTTTCGACTTTTAGAAACAAAAAAACGCATTTTGGGTATATGTAATTAGGTGTCCATTCAGTATAATTTACTAAACTGGGAGTTTTTTAATGTCATATTTTAGGGACTTTTATTCTAAGAACATGCCAGCCCGTTGAGTCATAACTAAGCACTACAACTACACATTAAATAGTTTGATAACATCAAATGAAATGGGATTTGCCTATATTAGTAAAAAAAAACAACATCCATTATATTATCACACCAGTGATTTCCTGTCTCTTTTATATTTATTAGTATCCACTAATAAATGATAGAAATCATCAAGTCCACCACATAATTTAAAATTACAAAGAAAAGGTAGGAGTGTGTGTGTGTGTGTGTTGTTGTAAACATCTGTTCGGTTTGGCCTACGAACTTTTGGCTTGTATGACTCTGACGTTCAAACTGCCCACTATTCAGTCTTTAGGGGATGACTGATTCGGTGAAGTGGCGGTGGCTTCTCGCTTACGGCCTTGGTGTGATCCATGGTCTGGAGCGACGAGGCATGGAAAGCGTTGACCTCCTTCTATGAAGCAGTAATGCTAGTGAAGTAAGAGGCAGACCGCGCAAGGGAAAGGGAAACCTCACGCCCCAGCCGTTGCTAGAGAAGAAAACGCCCCGGGCGTTCTGGAGTCGTAGGGCGATTCCCGGCCACCGTAGACGCGGGTCTGAGGATAGCAAGCAATAGGTGGCTCGCCGTCCGATAACAATCAAGCCCCGGGTTGACGGCGCGTTCTCTTCCACGCGCACCTCAAAGAGAATTCAGTAAAGTAGCCCCCATAAAGGGGCCCAATAGGGTCAGTACCTGCTAGGGTTGCAAAATTTGTTCGAAAAAATCACCACGGCATGAGGTACTGGAACGCAAACGGTATTAGGAGCAACACCGGTGCGTTTTAGTTAGTAAGAGTCTGACACTCCCTTCCGCTACGCCCAGAGCAGAATAAGTCAATTCTCCCAACCAGCAAAAAGGGGTAACAACGCTTAATTAAAATAAAAACGCATAATTATTAATTCACAAGACTGCTTAGCAGAAGTTCTACTTGTAATCAAAAAGGTGAACCTAATAACCCATATAAACAAACCAGACTAAAACAAAAGTCAGTATAACAGAATCAATGAAAACAATGTCCTCTTTCTACTCCATTACAAACCAAGGGACCGAAACATTAGCTGAAATTAGGGACGCTACCATTCCTAATGTGTTGATACACTTATATTAATTAATAAAGAGCAAAGGGATTGTACGGGTGATATTCTGGGATCACGTTAAACATATATGGTTTTATAAATAACTAGTTAGGCCAGACGCTAACCGTCGTGAAAGTAGTAAATTATTCCAAGGGAGCATACTTCTTGACAGCGTCTTTGGAACCAGAGCCTTTCAGAGTTTCAGAATTGTTCGATAGAGTTACCGCGACCCTTGAACGCAAAAGGGCACTAGGAGGAACACGGATGGATTGTAGTCAGTTAGAATCTGACACTCCTTTCCGCTCCATCTCGAGCGGATGAGTCATTTGATGATTTCCTATCCAGAAAACCCCTGGAATGCAAAGGGCATTTGAAGGAATATGAGCGGGTTTTAATCAAGTTAGTTAGTTTAGTTATTCAAGTCAAAAGAAAAGGAAGCGGACTCCCGGGACAAAAAATGATTCTTTGGCCCATTCTAGGACCTCGTCTACCCTTGTGCCAAGTTTTATGCTATTCTGTACAGCAGTTTAGATGTAACGAGATAAAAAACAGACAGCCAAAGTTACTTTAAGTTTTATAACATTAAAGGTATTGCATTAACTAGTTCCTGCCAATGTATTCGCCCGCGTGTATAAATAATTATTCCAAGAGGCATAATCCTAGGACTAAAGATAGGATCCTATGTTCCACCCCTAAACATGTTCTAGCCATGCGTGAAGTTTCATCGAAATCCGTTCAATACATAAGACGTGAAAAGATTGCAAATAGATAGACAGACAATAAGCTACTCAAGATCCGTTACTCAAGCTAGTACTAGGTCGAACATCTGGACTAGAGTGCGCTACGGATCTTCATATCATCAATAAGCCGTTTAATCAGCTACAAACCGTTTCACAGCTTCGCTACGCATACGGTCCGGCTTACTACCTCGCACAGCTTTAGTGGAAACGTTTCACATTTTTCACAGAGCCTCTAAGCACCTTTGTTCGCACATCTTCGAGTTTCAGTGGAAAATTTGGAATCGCAAATCTATTGAACCAACAGAACAAGCATCGCCATATATTCATATGTATAACCATAGTGACCAATCCTGTGCATCCCGCATCCAGCGAATTCTCGCAATCTTCACCAAAAACCATCATGCGTTGCGAGATCGATGAGCCTACTGTGCTGGGGTAGATGGTGTGTCTCGTTTCTTCTTTTTATTTTTAATTACTAGCACTAGTTATAAGCAAAATTCTTACTTATAACCTTGCCTTGCCTACGGACTTTTCTGTCTGAAATAAATGTTTTATTATTATTTTATTTAAACCTAGCAGCGCCCCGCGGTTTCACCCGCGTTGTTCCCGTTCCCGTGGCAATATGGGGATAAAATATACTCCACAATAATATAGCTTTCTATTGGTGAAATAATTTTGAAAATCGGTTCAGTAGATCCAGAGATTACTCCTTACAACGTCACAAACCCACAAACTTACCTCTTCATAATATTAGTATAGAAGTATAGACTACTGACCCGCGCAACTTCGTTTTTGTCACATTTTTTATGACTGCTGCGCTCCTATTGCTCAGCGTGAAAATAGCTTGTCTCGATAAATTGGCTATCTAACACTGAAAGCATTTTTCAAATCGGACAAGTAGTTCCTGAGATTAGCGCCTTCAAGCAAACAAACAGCTTTATATACAGTTTCAGCTTTATTTATATACATATTAGTATAGATTTATCAGCCCACCTTATCGGAGTCCTTCTAGCGCTGAGTTTTACAGTCCGCAAAAACAACCATAAATATACCTGTATTCAGCCTTATGTACTAATCTTCTAAACATCATTATTCATGTTAATTAAAACGTGGTTTTAATTAACACTTTCACACATTAATGGTAACTTCGTCTTTCCCTTCAGGGATCATTATCTTGATCTTAAGTAAACACAAAGATTCTGAGACACTCTTGAAAATTCGGTTTGCTTACAAACTTGTGTAATTGTTTCGACAATATTAGGTTTCAGTACTAATTAAAGGTTTTGGGGTTTTGTTTTAATTAAGAATAAGTATTACAAGGATTTTAATTAAGCTATGGTTGTTTAATATTCCAGTTATTGAGAAATTATATATATACAAGGTGTAGTAAATTAAACGCAAACATTTAATAGGGGTCGTTGTACTCACCAGTATGAACAACTTTAAGTATGGGAACAACCCCGAAATCGCAACATATACCTGAGATATTGTAGGTGATGTTCTTCAGAAAGGCATATTTCTCGTAATCATTACATCTCCTGGCCTCGGAAAGCATATTAAGCCATTGGTTCTAGAAGTCATACTATTATAAACCAAAAACAGCGTGTAAGAATCGTAGCAGCTGGTGTCCCAAAGATTCTGCTTAACTTCATAGGAAAAAAACTTAAATCTGTTGGCCTGTATGTAATTATTACGTATAATACTTACCATCATGAACAGCTCTTTTAACGTATAGCAAAAAAATTCAGAAATTGGACTTAAACTTTATACTCTAACATTTTTGCGAAGTTGTTTTTCAATAAGCCTGCCTCTCACAGACTTGAAAAACCGAATAACCATAGTAAATAAAAAGACACAACCAAAAATATTGGCCAATGAAGATACAAAGCAGCTACTGAAATAGAGATTTTATTGTTTTAATGGCCATAAAAACCTGTGGCCATCATTCTTAACGAGTTAGTTTTTACCTGAAGAAAGAAAACGTTCAGTCCAAGACAAATTAACTAATAAGTGAAAGTTAGGAGTCGATACTGGTTGCGGAATTTGTTCAAAAGAGTCACCGCGACCTTTTACTACGCGACTAAACCCGCGGGTTTAGTCTGTTAGAGTCCGACACTCCCTTCCGCTCCATCGAGATCCAGATTTTGAAACCGAGATTGAAACCGCGGGGCGCTGCTAGTTTAACAGAAATGTAAACAATTCAAAGTACTACAAGTTTTCTAAAAATTTGTCATTTTTATGAACGTTATGACTAAACGTATCAATTATAAATAATGCGAGCCTGGTTTTTCCTTCATTTGGTATATGCTAAAAAACCACTTACCTTTTTAAACACGATACTTTGCACCATCATACTTCCAGCTCTGAAGAAGTGCAGATACAAAGGCCCGCTAGGTCCAGTAGTGCCTTCCAGGGTTGCATAATTCGTTCAAAAGATTCACCGTGACCCTGGAACGCAAAGGGCATTAGGAAGCACACGGGTGGGTTTTAGTCAGTAAGAGTCTGATACTCTCTGTTACTCAGAGAAGTAATTTGATGATTTTCCATCCATAAAAGGATACCATTTCTATACTTTTTACTGTCCTATTTTTTTTAGTTTCTGCCAACGGCTTCAACCGTGGCGAAAATAAAAATGATTCCAATGAAATATACGCCCGAAATTAAATCACTAAATTGTTCAATCCCAACCCAACTGGCTAAATTCATCAAAATCCGTTCAGCCATTAAGATGTGAAGACGTTACTAACAAACAGAGAGACATAACGACAAACATACAGAGTTAATTTGGCATCTATAATATTAATATGAATGGATGTATTAGAACACTTCACTGTAATTGCAACACTATTATGAAATACAAGCAGAGCCCCGCAGTTTTACCCGCGTAGTTCCCGTCCCCGTGGGAATATGGGGATAAAATATAACCTATAACATATGTTTGGTAAATATAGCTTTCTAATGGTGAAATAATTTTTTAAATCAGTTCTGTAGTTTTTGAGTTTATTCGTTACATACAAACATACAAATCTTTCCTCTTTATAATATTTGTATAGATAATTTAATTACTCACCATACTGTGACGAATTCTGCATCGTAGCATTGAAAAAACCTAAAAATTATGTTTCCCCACGTTTTGTTCATTCAACACCGACTGATATTTTACCATTAATTTTTCCAACAAGGAGCAAATAACTTTGATTAATATACATATGCGTGTGTTCTTCCGCCATTTTTAACAGAGGGCCTTTTGTTACTCACTCTGGGTGAGACGTGATTGTTTTGTGATGTTATTTGTAAGCTGTTCACTCTTTCAGTCATGTAACAAGTTCCTACCAATACTTATTATACATACAGTAAGTATGTCAAATAACAGAGGGCGTTCCCTTAAACTCGTTAATCTATATCATAAAAAAAATCATCAATAAGCATAGAAAAATAAGCATAAAATAATAGGAAACAGGAATTTAAAAAAAAAATTGACAATAAATTCGAAACATCCTGTTTAAAATCAAAATAGGTGTCTGGAATAGTACTCGTAGTAGCAATGCCCAAACCGGCAAGTACTCGTACGCGTGTACAGAGTGTTTCTTTAACGTATCAATTCAACATTTTTAGTGAATATTTTAATATCGATGGTGATATTTTTTTATCATATTATTATATGGATGCTATACTATTTCGGGTTAATGGGGACGCCCTCTGTTAGTTAACATACTGTATACAAATGTTTTTAGGGGTCCGAGTTTCCGAATGAACACTTATAGGATAACTTGAGTGTCAGTGGCCAAATAAGTTCATAAACTTTAGGCAAGTTTTTTTTTTCTAATGTATAAATTGGTTATTTTGTATAAATCGTTGATCGTCGAAGGGTGTTTATGTGTAGCGACGCACTGTATTTTTTTTTACTTTTTAGTTTCGTTAAAGGCAGAGTTTTTTCAATACACTGTGATGGTCATTTTTCTACTGTTATGATTACACAATCATAATACCATAATATATGCGCTTTTACCATATTAATAGTATAATAACAAATGCGCATTAGAATTATAATAAAAATTAAGTGCGTGAGATAAGATACAATTCCATGTGGTGTTGTGGGTTGAGTTGGGATTCGTATTTAAATAAAACATACAAATTATGAAAGAAACATTTTATTTTTTATAGTTTTTCACTAACAGTGCATTCACAGTTAAAGTTTCTTACGCCAAGAAACTATTTTAATAAAATTAAAAGATAAGATTATAACAAAAGATATACATTTTCGAAACAGCGTGAAATACAAATAGCTCTTACATTTGATAGTGAAATATATTTTTTTCTCTAATTTTATTAGACTTAAAGATTCGTGACTATTATTATTATTTTCTACAGAAGGCCGTGTTCTTAGGCGTTAATAATAATAATTAATATAAAACAATGAAGATTATTCTTTACTTACTGATGCACAGAAGTATACTACAAGATTTACATTTTTAAGGACAGAGTAAAATTTCGAATTCACGATAATATACATACATATTAAGCCTATATAAAGTTTATATGAAGTTAGATATATTATATGAAGGTATATCTATGTAGTTACTTATGTATGTACAAGTGAAAATGCAATTGTTTGCTGTTACATCACTGTGTGACACAATCTTCTTTTTTATTTATGACATTGAATTAAATAGCTCTTTTATGTCACAACAGGCCTTTTTCGAAATAGTCACCGCGGCTCTGGAGTGAGGGCATTAGGAGGAACACGGACTGGTTTTAGTCAGTAAGACACTCCTTTCCGCTTTGGCCAGAGTGGTAGTAAAGTCATAGATGATTTCCCATACAGCAAAAAAAAAACACGTTCATTGGAGATTTAACTTCAGATAATTATCACTATATCCCTCTCCATGGATTTTGAATCAAACCGCAGTAATTATACAAATAATTAATTAAAATGAATTTTAAGGTACCTTAATATTCGATTAATATGCGTTAATTGATACCCTGAACTACTTTGTATCTTATTAAAAACATTAAATTATTCGTGTTAGAAAATTTGTGTCACACAGTGGTATCATTTTAATAAATACTAGGGTGTACTATTTTTTTACGTTGTATACATAACCTATGTTAATTATATTTGTTAAGTTTCAAACATAGAAGAAAAAGAGCTGCAAGGGTTGATCGTCAAGGTTAAACAACGCTTGGCAAGGTTGGTATGTGGATGGGTGACCATCTTAACATACCAAGTTTCCTCCGTGCCTCGGAAAGCACGCTAAGCCGTTGGTCCCGGCTGTCATTTATAAATATTTGACAGTCGTTACGGATTGTCAGGAGCCAGTATATCTGTCTCCAGTCTTGCCAAGAAGTACCGTGTTACCAAGTTAATGGATTGTGGATGTCTGGTAGGCAGCCGCTCCACGTTAAATACTGGTATTCAGCTGAATCTGGTATGACTGGAACCCGACCCCAATGTAATTGGGAAAAGGCTATGCAGATGATGAAGTTTCAAATATAAAGGTATGATATTGGGCCGGGTGGATAGAAAGCGCGCTCAGGGTAGAACACCGGCAAGATGTTCCGATGTCATAAAGGAAGGTTCATATCTGACGGAACATGCATAAAACACTCGACGCACTAACGTATAATCGGTCGAGTGTGAACGCTCGAGTGTTTTTCTATACATTTGTCTGTTCTGGCGTTACGCGAACGATAATACGCGACGCATGTTCCGTCAGATAATATGACCCTTCCCTAAAGAAGGTTGTTGGTGGCAGCATCCACAGAGCGGTCCACGCTGCAGAAAACTGCATGGCTTGGAAACGCGTCGTATGTGGTCGCGATCCTCAGCAGTGAGGGAACGACGAAAAAGAAGAATACATAACATATCATAGTATTTGTATACCAAAATATACATTTAATTGAAATGCTTTGACTGACTGAAATTAAGTTGAAATAAATACAAAATAAATACTTTTCTTAATAAGAATGAAGGTCTGTTATATTTTTTAAATGAAATAACAATAATATACCTACCTATGTTAATTACACTTGTTAAGTTTCAAACATAAAGGTATGGTATTAGTTTTCTCTCAAGTTGAAATATTGCAGTAATATTTTAGTTTCTATTGTCAACTAAATTAGTTCGTATCATTTTCGAAGTTAATCGGAGTTTATTTTTTATTGTCTATTAGATACTATTAGTTTAATATTATTCTCTATATTCTATATTAATGATGACTAGTAAAAAAAACAGTTATTTGTACAACTCTGCATTTAAATTAGTTAATATTTTTTTGGTAAAACAAACCTCTACAGCGATAGTTTTATTTTCCTTTTATGAGATTTAATATTTTTTTATTATTATTTTTCTGCATCCGTTGTCTAAAATTAACGTTTTTCTAATTAAAAATGCAGGGTTACACTAATTAACAGAATATTAAATTACTTAAAATTAGTGACTAGATGATAGTGTTAAAAGTAATCTATGCGATATGTGACGCAAACGCTTTAAAGCATAGCATTATGAACCTTAGCCTATAAACATACAGTTTATAACATTAAATGTAGTACGCTAAATCACAACACGGCAAAATTTAAAAATGTTTACGAGTGGAATGTACGTAACGCTACAAAAGTATGAATCAATAAATTAAACCCGAGACATTACCTAGAACTTTTCCTACAATATATTGAATTCGGAAAAGCCATTACGGTCTTTATAGGGACAATTTAAAAAAGTATTGAAGCAAAAATGGCCGTGTAAGATGGGCTTACTGTTCTCGATACATCAACGAAAGCCAATATTTATTTGGGTTAGTTCTTTGGGAGAGCCTATTTCATAAAGTAGACTAAATGTATATTTGGCTCGAGAAAATACAGGGTGTGAAGAATGGGCCTAAAACTACTTGGAAGTACCCAAAAATCGATGTTTTATTTTTACTTAAGAGCAACACTGTAGTTGCCTTGAAAGTCGTAGTTTTAATACGATTTTTTTTTCCACCCTGTATAGAGGTATAGTTTTGTGAATCATAAATGTTGGTTTTGGTTCCTAAATGAGGTAAATGTACCCGTAATATGCGAACGTAGTGTCTTAAAATGCACCTCTTGTTAAGAAAAAATATTATTATTTAACATAATTATATAATTACAATATCTAATAGTATTCAAGGTATCGTAGTAAGCACATTAACTATTTTAGAACATACGCTTTTTTGTAAGTATGTATATTGTTCAGAAGTCTTATTATATACAATGCTTAAGACTATCAATAATTTTCGTAAATTAAAAGTAGTACAAAATGTTTTCTTTTGAAAACCTTAGCGTCGAGTTAGGTACTAGAATTTTTGGTTCCATTGAGAAATATATTAAAATAAAAGTACAAAATAACATAAATCGAACATGATCGTTTAAGTAGTAATCCGAAAAAAAGAAAGATGTTTCAGCATTCCAAAAACTACACAAGATGAAATGAGTGACCTACCTTTAGATAAAATGAGATTTTTTTTTTTCTTAACAACTTTTGTTTCGTTTCCATTCAATATTTGCAGTTCTATAAAAAGCGGAATTATTTTACAAAGCTGAAAACTACGAACAATTAAAACAGCAAAACAAATATTTTATTTTATAATTAAATTAATATTGACTCAGAAAAAAAATCTACATCTGTATTTGTTCCAACTATTATATGCAACTATTATATGCTAAATGACATTATGACTCCAAGTATATATTAATATGAATATCCTAATATAATCTGAATGAATTATTCTACAAGCAACACACTTGCCTTATTTTTTTTTATCTACAGCGTCGCTTTAAATCTATGTAAGTCGTAATTATCCCAGGTTCAACTTTATATACATACATATTCCTTACGATTATATAGTAAAGCTGCACACAGATCACTAGAAGTTACATCTATATGAAAATGTGTTGGTACAAACACGATAGTAAAATTACATGAACTACTAATATATGACTTTAAATACTAAGTCCCTCTTGGGACTGAGATTTTTATAGTCAGATTAGCTACAGTCGTTAAAGACTAACGATTATACAAAAAGAAGTTCATTGCTATTGATAGCCAAAAGTCCCGGATATGGGGCCGTATTATATCGTGTCAAATAAAGCCATTATTGTTCCACTGTGAGAGGAAAAGAGATACAGAATGATTAGTATTATACTCGTAGCATTTTCACAGCAAAACCATGATGGCTACTTTTTAATCGACGAAAAAAGAAACGGAGGAGTTTCTCAAGTCGACGCGTATTTTTTTTATGAAACGAACCCGTTATGAGTTGATGCTTCCAAGTAAAAATTAGCATTAATATATTTCTATCAATACACGATTAACTATAAATATGCGATATATCAGCATCTCCATTTGATTAGATCTATAATTACATCTAATAGAAAAGCATTCAGCATCAACCACGACAGCCACAAAATTCTTAATACTAAAAACGACAACGAAATAGCTTAAATATAAAGAGTATTAAAACTTCAGAGTGACAATTTTACACAAAACAAGTTGCTGAACAAAGTTTTTAAGTAACATTTTACAAAGCAATCATTAGATAAGTATTTACAGTGACAACAGGTTTTTTCAAAAAAGGATTTTGGTTTATATTTAGTTCTGCGATTCGGTTGCTCCGCTAGATTCGTCGTTCTCAATATCATCTGGTTTTGTCTGTCCAATGTTGAAATCTTTCAACGCATCCTGTATATGCTTGACCTGTCAAAGAAAATCGTGTTACGAAAACTTTTTCCCACTGAGACATAACTCAAAAAACAACATAAAAATGGAACATAAAAATTCCGTTGTTAACTGGAAGTTGGTAAAGGAAAAAATGTGTGTACAGATTCCTACACTATCAAACATTCATAGAAAAATCGTAAAGTTTATCCAATATTTGCAGGAAGTGAAAGTGAGAAAGTTCTCGAAATAGAAATGCTCTTTGATAGAATAGAAAAGTTGTTTTTGATTGATATCAAAAGTAATAAAGCCTACAGATTTGTTTGTTATTCAAAGTTAGATGCGATTAGAAATAGCACTCCATTTTTTATTATTTTTACTATGGTCATGTTTGACCACTATTTCACCTGATGGTAAGCGATGATTTGGTCAACGATAGTACACGTACTCCTCTCTTTTTTACGCTTATATAAAAAGAGACAAATACTTTTAAAAAAAACTCTTGCCTTACGATGTGTTATAAAATGATACAAAGAGTTACCGCAAATCACATAATTATGAAGTCTCGCAGACTTTTATTTTACCCACAGCGCACAGAAATGCCTTGATGGCTAGTGACGTACTCACGAATTATTTCCATATAAATCAGTGTTTCAGTCTGTGAGTGTCATGCATGCTCCATCGCTATAGACTCGATTGCTATAGACTCCATTGCTATAGCGTCCATTGGTATAGACTCCATTGCTATAGACTCCATTGCTATAGCAACCATTGCTATAGACTCAACTCCTATAGCGTCCATTGCTATAGACTCAATTACTAAAGCTCAATCAATGGAGTCTATAGTAACTGTTATGGGAATTTGAAGGGAAAACAGCACGAAATCACTGCGGCTATAGATTAGCCGCAGTGATTTCGTGCTGTTTTCCCTTCAAATTCAGGCGACATCTTATCTCTTTTTGTTGCGTACCCCTTTTGTATTATCTTGACCTGTATTCACGTCAAGGTCTTTACGACTTAAGAAATATCTACAGGAACATAAACTAAGGCTAAAACAGTAATTAGTTTTAAGTACTTAATGAATATTCAGGACCTTGCGTAAGGCCTGTTTTACGAAATGAATGTAGGCCCATGTAATTATATCCAACCTCGTTTGGTATGCGACGGGAGAATTTTTTCAAATAATTATATTAACAGAACTCAAAATAGCAAAGATTTTTGTTTTATCTTAGTTCTTTTGTTTTTTTATTTTTTTGTGAATCCGTTTTTTTCATCTTACACAGGATGATTATTATTTCGCTGGCAATGTTTCAGGAGATAAAATAACCCATGAACGTGGAAATATTTTACAATATGGAGTTAAAACTGTAAAATATGAAGAAATTATCACCCATGTTCACACAACTTGAAAAGTTGAAAGGATTTTTGAAACCCCTGGGAGATCCTGAATGTGAATAAATTAAAACTCAGCGGTTTTAAATGATTTGATGAATGATGAATTCACTTAAAAGATGTAATCACAACCTGCTTGCTTATGCTTACTGTTTCAGACTGAGTAAACTAAATATATTTGATTATGCTTCCAAAACTTCTACATAGATGAAAATTTGTTTGTTTCATACTAAAATAACAAAAATATTAAAAATGTTGGATTATATTAAGAGGTCCGGGATACCATCTTAATCAATCACCAAATCCATCAAACAAAATGTCTATGTCCATATTATACAAAATAAAACTTACCTGAGAAGCAGCAGGGTCGGTTCCAGGGTGTAAGTACTTGTGAAGGAAATAACACGTTCCCGGGATGTCCTTGGGGAACGAATTCGGGAGACAAGAGCGGTCCCGGGCCTCCATCTCGAATCCCGGGAATTTGATTAGCCACCTGTCAAAAGAGTTGGGTTAAGAAACTGTCTACCTTTACGTGGTAAGTGACTCAGTTTTCTTGTACAGTTGACAAAAGAGTTTGGTTGTGCGCAAGAATTTTGACACATTGAAGACTAAAATTAAGACATATTCTAAAGTATAGTACATTGTTAACGGTATTACTTAATTTGTTGGCAATATTTCAGGGGGTGAACTACACTAAAGGCGTTTTTTTTTTCAGATTGTACATATGTATTTATGAGTAACACTAGCTCCTAGAAGATTTACAGTCAAATGTAACTCCGCTGAAGTGTTCAAATATCCCTTAGGCGTATTCATAATCAAAAACTCCGACTGTCATTTCGAGCAAAGCAACCATCTTGTTGGGTGTTTGCAAAGTGTCAGTTGGTTGATTGACAAAAAGCCGTCTGATAAAGTAATCATTTGTACGTTCAATTTGTACAGAACTTTATTGAAATTTCCGCTTTGTTCACAAACTAAATCTACAAAGTACCTTCTGATGGTCAATGAGATGGTCTTATGGGTGAATTCCAATTTTCTGGTAAGGCCCACAATGAGCGACCACGTTTCACCGTTATAATTAATAACTGGCCACACGCATTAGTAAAATCGTTTCGTATTATTCAATGGGTATGAGGCTCTAGCCTAGGCTTCTAATAAGCACATTAATTAGATATAACTTAAAAATACACACATATATATATGTATTTTAATGTAAAACAAAAATAGTTTCACTAAACTGTTCAAAAATTGCGAGGTCTTCACAGTTGCTAGCAGACTTTAATCTCTTTTGTTAACTGTACTTTTCATTCACTTAAGAGCTACTTTATAGAGTAATTGCGGTATTGCGGACTTTGCCTTTGTAGTAAAATTAGAAGCGTAGGATGACTGTGATGTTTTCTTTGACGAAGCATCGGTAAAGTTAAATAAAGTTTCAGAATTAATTTCAACCATCCTTGAGATTACCAACAATACATACACAACAACATAACAACAACACACATGCACAATGCTCAATATGTTGTATATGCATACATGTACAGTATATTGTACATATCATGAATACTAAATTAAATCTTGCAAAGTTGTTTCGATATTTTGGATTCGAATGTATCTTATATTTTGATCGACTCTTTTTAAATACCCATGTGATAAATTGAGTCTAATTAAACAATGCTCAGGTAACTCAAGGATTTTATTTGTGCAAGTTTACCTTGTTATCTGTCTTACTCTTAACCGTGTTGGATAGCAAAGTTCAATTACTCATTTACAATTCGGTTCAGTAGGTCGAGTTAAAATATCTACGGTTCAGAGGACCCAAAATAATAAATCTATAAAATAAAAACTCATTTTTATTGTACGGAACCCTGAAGGGTAACTAATGGCACTCTAAACTGAGCCTCTGCTGTCCATCCGTCCGCCTGTCTGTCAGCGGGCTGTATCTCATGAACCATAAAAGGTAGACAGATGAAATTTTACCAGAGTGTGTATTTCTGTTGCTCCTGTATCAACAAATAATACAAATAAATTAAAATTTGAAGGCGTTTGTCGTTCGATTCTCTAAATAATTCCCCTAATATTTAAAAAATATCCCCATACAAGAGACGTGTTCTTGGAGATATTTTGCTCGAATTTGAATGGCATAATACTGGATTATAATAATTGCGATTGTAGGAATCCCTTTATACGTGAGTGCCATTTGCACTTGACCGGTTTCATACATTTTTGACAGATTACGATAAGTCACAGTCTATCAAAGCGAATGCGAACATTGCTTGAAAATCAGTAGAACTGGCAGTCATTCATAATCCACTTATTTGAACTGTGTATCGGTTGGTTCACGAAATGCCTTATGTTAAAATAAGTAGGAAGGAAGTATATTCCTTCATTTACGACGTTTTATGAATCACAAAAGCTAAATTTATCATTTCTCATGGACTACTCTGACAAAAGGCAAAAACTATAGAACACCAAACATAAGCCAAAAAAATGGTTCCGACAACTCCATAAAAATAATGTGCCACGCCAGTTGACGTTTTCTATCTTACAACGCGTTCTGATATCAATCGAACAGGAAAATACGCTCCAAAATAAATTCTAGAAGGTTATGTATGCACATCATATCATAAATTTTTCATACGCCAATATACCAGCTCTAAAAAATGTGTGCCTGCAAACTCATAAAGAACACACCCCTTTCACGCCAGAAACTAATGGATCATAACATAAAAGCTGCAATGAATTTTCACGAACATAGTGCCTTTTTTGACAGCACATAATACTTCTTAGCTTTTATGTTACGTAAAATTGTCCATTCCAGTTCGAGGAAATCATTTTTCTAGTAATATTATTAATCCCTTCGCGAGTATTGGCAGATATTTGACAGTGAACTTCTTTAAATATCTCGACAATATTCTCGAGCTCATTGATTCTACATTATTGTATACAGCTTTAAGTACTCGTACATCTGTTTAGGAACAACCGATAACAATTTTACCTTCAATATGTCGAATGTTCCATGTCCGTGTTTGGGTGACAGAAAAGTTTATATTTTTACCAAATTTTGATTGAATCGGTCAAAATTCGGAGCAAATTGGTTGTGCCAATGGAACATACATACAAATAGTCAACAGTATCTGAAGAGTGATTCAATAAGGGTTTCGTGTTTTGCCACATATATAGGGGGTAAGCTAATTCCATCACCGATTTTGTCTTTGATCTAGAATAAAAGTATTAGAGAAAAAGTATTGTGAACCCTTATTCACAAGGAAGATTAACCATTATATTTCAATGACATACTAACACGTACCGCATACGCAGTTTCCATTCCCTATTCACTGTTCTGAATGCATTATAATAACATTCTCACTGATCAAAGGCATTGCAATCAGTTCAGTTCAGTAACTGATAAAGAGAATTATTCTAGTGCATTGAAGGGTTTACCAAGCACACTCCTACATTCATGGAAGCGTTGCTAGAGATGAACTCACACGGGCAACTTATATGTTGATTGGCTCTAACTACTAGAGGTGATGAAGGTTATATGTTCCTCTCACAAAAACGTTTTGTTTTGTGATAGGTGTATGAAGGAAAAATTTTAGTTTTTATACCTACCTAAAATATTTATTGTACTAATTGATTTACTTTTTATATTCTGAATTAATTGCTCGAAATGAATACGATGGCCAATTAATACGATGTGATTGATTGAACTGACCATAATAACCAAATCCCATGCTTTGAAATCGCAGTAAATTGCTTTATTTTCAAATCTGAGCAATCTAAGTTGCCTGTTTCATGCGTTAATTTTACCAATTCCAGTTGCCCGTATAAGCGCACAGGCCGTACTAGGTCAATATCCATTATATACCATAAAGGAATATTGAGATACCAATCTGTCTTACTAAAATCCATTGCACTGATTTGAACCATGAATAGAATTCCATCTGACTACCCCACAGACCACCAGAATGGGTAATGGACGAGTGTTTCGAATTCAAGACGGGCTTACGGCCATTATTTTAGCAAACTAGCCAGTTCATACCAGGCATATTTATTGAATAGCATACCTATGACAAACATTGCCCAGCCTCCAATAGAATACATAAATATATTATGTTCTTTGAAAGAATTGGCTTTGTAGTCACCTCTGGCTGGCTTACTTGTATGTGTCATGTTACCGAACAATCATTGTGTTTATGTTGAAATCATGATAAAATGTGCATATTATTAGGCTTACCAAGACTTGTTAACACTCAAAATATTAAAAAAGTAATATTAACGAATTAAAGTTACTGAAATGGACGAGCAGTCAATTTTACACATTTCATCACAATTTAAAATTAAATTTACAAGTCCGTTCATAACATAAAACCCACTAAAATTGATTGAGTCAGGCGTTACTTTGCGGAAATCCATTTTAACTTTGAAAATGAAAACAAAATATCTAGTTTTAATTTCCGCGAATATTAGTGGGTTGCAGGTATGCACCTCCCTCCCGCCCGCTATATTCAACAACTCAACGGTCAGCGAGTCAACACGTCCCCTGAGGATGCCTCGTGGAGAGGCGAAACACGTGTCGGTAATGGTGTTGGGTTTTGCATTGCCTTCCTGCATGTGCTTAAAATCCTTGCATTTGCCTAGTAATCTTGCATGTGCATAATATAGCGGGCGGGAGGGAGGTGCATACCTGCAACCCACTAATATTCGCGGAAATTAAAACTAGATATTTTGTTTTCATTTTCAAAGATAAAACCCACTGAACAGCATTTATTTAATTAATTTGAAAAAAAAAAGTTAATTTATTCAAATTGAAAATATCAAGTACGGAAAACAGCATGAATAAAATTCACATTCAATGATCTTGATTCTAATACTTCTATTAAATCAATGGTAGAATATTAAATATTATATTCACACAATGTTGTTATGATTTACGTTCTAAGGGTTCCAAACGTGAAGCAGTATTGCAGCAGCGGAACGCGTGCGGGGGAAGGAAACCTCACGCTCCGGCCGGCGCAACAGAAGAAGACGCTCCTGGCGTCGGAAAACGCAGGGCGATGCCCGGCCACCGTAGGCGCGGGCCTGCGGACGGCGAGTTATGGGCGGCGTAGTTCCCATTCCCGTGAGAATACGGGGATAAAATATAGCCTATATCAATTGGGGATAGTGTAGCTTTCCAACAGTGGAAGAATTTCTGAAATCGGCACAGTAGTTTTTGAGTTTATTCATTACAAACATACACACACGCACACACACAAAAATATAAATCTGTCCACTTTATAATATTAGTGTAGATAAAAAAAAACAGGAAGGAAACTTTCCGCTTACTTACCTGCAACTTACTACTACACGTTTATGGAAAGACAAACTTATGGATTTCTAAGGTATTCATATAAAATAGGCAGTTGGTGGCAGCATGTACAGACCGGTCCACGCTTCAGAAGACCACATGTGTATGGCGTCGTATATGGTCGCGATCCTCAGCAGTGAGGGAATGACGAAGAAGAAACTTATTAATAACTTACTCATAAGTAGTAGGACTGACGTTGATCTTCAGAGGTTCAGAGCCGGACTCGAACTTGTTGGCTAGCGTAACGTTGTGGCCGAAGAGACAGTACTTCAGCATTGTCTTGCCGACGACTCCGGCTAAGACTGTACCGGTGTGCAGGCCTATGCGCATCTAGGAAGAGCAAAAGATTTATGTATTAGAATAGATTTATTTACGACTCAGTGTTTGGCGATCTTTTTGCAGATATGTTTTTTGGTTGTTGACAATGTGAATTTCACCTGAAAATTGCAGAATCTGTGAGATACCTTTGTAATAAATCATTATCAGATTATAATTTTTTATAATTTATGTTTTGTATAGAATAAATCCCATCCAAATTCAATATATTCGTGTATTATTAAGAAAAAATGGTTTGCGATTTCTCGCGTGATGTTTTATAATTTTACGACGTTTGCAATTTTCTGGTGGCATGAACTTTAACAACCTTTTTGTTTCATTCTTGAAGCAATAGATTCTTTCATCAAACATAAGTGACATCCTTTCTGTTTTTAGTGCTTGTTACTTTCGTTATTAGTTATTAGTGTATAGACAGCATCATTATAATATAGCAGTTTTGACTAAGTGCATTAATTTATTTTATTTGATACTGACGATCAAAACGATTTGTGACAAATTCCACCTTTTGTACTACTTTTGTGCCATATTTAACCATGATTTTTACTTGACATACTTGGCAATTTAAAAATGTTCTAACATATTTTAACCTTTTATTACAAATAAAACTTTATTTGGTTGAGGTATAAAATTGAAACTCAAACACTATCGGAATAATAAATTTTTACTTCTGTGAGCTGAAATCGCTTGAAGTGCAAATAAAATAAATATTTTATGGCAACAATAAAAATGTGAAATAATCCATAAAAATGTCAATAAACCATTTTAATACTTTAGTATGGTGATAGCAACGTTTATAGACTTTTCTAAAATATTATTGAAGGTAGGTAGGTATTGAAATCTCAAATATCACTAAGAGAATAATTATAATATTTTACCAATCGCAGCAAACATAAATAAAGCCTTTTCTGACAAGGTAATAATTATGAATTATCGTTACTATATGTAATTATTCTGTGAGTGAGTCTATATCGAAGAAACAAAATTATCTAAGAACTAACGAGACATAACAATTTTAAATAAATATATAATGTTCCTTTCACAAAAACGTTCGGTCCTGTGACAAAGTGTTTGTTCTTACAAACGTCCGTTACGTCCGTTAAACGTCCTGCCAGGGTTGCGGAGTTTGACCGAAAGAGTCACCGCAGCCCTGAAACGCAAAAGGCGTTAGGAGGAACATGGATGGGTTCTAGTCAGTAAGAGTCTGACATTCCCTTTCGCTCCGCTCAGAGCGTAAGAAGCCATTTGATGATTTCCCATCCATAAAAAATAACAGAGAGCAGTAGTGACTGAGTGGTAACGGCCCCGACTTACGAATTGTAGATCGCGGGTTCAAACCCAGCCAGGCGCATTACTATGTGTTATTTGTTTTCAATGAAACAAATTAGCAAAGCAGTGGCGATCCACTGCTCTCAAAACGGTTAAGGAAAACGTCGTGAGGAAACCGGATTGTCGTAGAACCAAAACTTCGAAGACATGTGACATTCACCAACCCGCACTGGGCCCGCGTGGTGGATTACGGCCCTTTCCCTCTACTAGAGAGGAGGCCTGAGTCCCAGCAGCGGGAACGTTAAAAGGTTGATTATGCTAAATAACAGAGTCTATGTAGGACTTCTCTTTATTTACGAACTGTGAAGCTTCATAACTCTCTTACTAATGAAGATTTTCCAACGAAATCTCTAAATTGTTTACATGAGGTAAATAGTGTTTTATTCAGTCAGTCAATAAAAAAGAAACATTCTTATTCTTACAAGTGTGATTTCTCAAATAAAAGACTTTCGGGTATTCGTTTACATATCTTTCCTATCTTAAAAAATTAAATTCAGTAATCATATTAAAGCATAAAACTTCATACAACGTTTTTTTCGTTCATGGAAAGTGTATACAACTTTGATTAAGCTTCCCGTCAGCGTTGACATGTGGTGGTAAACACAAATGTTTACATTCTCAGTATACTGTTGATTCTTTGAGGGAAATAGGTTACGGACACACGAGCTATCTTTAATAGTTTTGCAACTGGTTTTTGTTAACTTAGAATGAAATGTTGACACATGTAATGTTTTGATAGCACGACAACGTTATTTCACTGATTAATAAACATTACCTTACCTAATGTTATGTAGTAATTAAATATCAGTGAAATACAAACAAAAGCTATAGATTATTTTTGATAGTGAAAAATCTCTCTCTCTCTCTCTTACTCTACTCTTTTTCAAAAAAGTTGTCTTGTGTCTTGCGTGTGCGCATGAAATTTCATTTAAGTTGGTTACATTTGCATGAATCATGTGAGTTTTTAAGAAATATCGCGGGGACTAAACGCTCATAACGTCCTTTCAGAATTAGTATGTAGTAGCACCGATGTTCACAATAGGGATGTTTCCTGAGTAAAACTAGTATACTTGGTGCATCGTCCTCACATACATATATTTTTTGTATACCAAATATTGTAAAACATTTATTTGTAAAGAGTAACTATGGAGTTTCTTGTCTGTTCTTCTGCATAAGAATCTACTTTTGCGAATGGACGCTAGAGTCACTTAATTATGGTAACTTTTGATGATGACGTTCAAAAGTGCCGTTTAATGGCCTAGTTGAAATAAATGTTTTAACTTTGACTTTGAAAAAATATGTGATTATTTTTATTTCATCAGTTAAATTATAGAAAAATATTGAACACGTATTTTTTCCTTTATCAAATCTATAAAAACTGACGAAGACAAAAACTATCAAAGAACAGGAGTGGGGTCTTGTGACGTCACGGCTAGGTAAAAATTTTAGCGAGTTGTGACGTCACACGAGATTACAACGCACTGTATTCTTCATTTTTTGTTTGCGTGAAAAAAGCAAAAAATACTTGGCCAATATCTTTTGGAAATCTATCCAACGGACTAATCAGATTTTTTTAGTGCACTACCCTGTTAAATTAAACAGTGCAAAGCTGCTATTCTGTAAAAGTCTTCCATGAAAACTTGACAATGAAGCAAACATGAAGTGGATTGTCAATCATGATGGAATGACAGCTCATTTCAAGCTCATTCCAGCAGTCAGATCCATCAGTATGACGTTTACAGAATTGACCAAGCAATCTTATGATCTATTCTGCAAACGTTACATCAAAGATAAATTTAACATACATACCTTGATAGGGTTTCCCTCGTGCGTCAAATGTTGCGCACACGTCTCTACCATGCGCAGTGCCATCCAGGCGATCTGCGGCGCGTGGGTATCTATTTTACGGTGTAGACCGCTCGCCACGCAGTACGCATCGCCTATTGTCTCCACCTAAACAAATTTTTGACGTCAATCAAAGAGTAAAAGAACCACAACATTGCTTTTTATCAGGTAAGATTGTGGTGAAACGCGCGCATATTAATATATTAAGCTGAAGAGTTTGTTTGTTTGTTTGCTTGAACGCGCTAATCTCAGGAACGACTGGTCGGATTTGAAAAATTCTTTCAGTGTTAGATAGCCCATTTATCGAGCCGAGATACCATCAAGCCGAGAGGAGCGGAGCACCAATGAAGAATGTTTCAAAATCGGGGAGTTAGTAACTATTCCACGCGGACGAAGTCGCGGGCAGAAGCTACTAAATCATTAAAAAAATACGAAATGAAATTGCATCTGGTTTATGAGTTTTATTTGTATAATATTATTACTTATATGACAAAAAATAAACAAATATCTAAAATTCTATTTACAAATGGTGCTAGAACATATGCTTCAGGTGCTCGGAAAATATACGAACATGTGTTCGTTATATACATAAATCAATGACCAAATTCTAGGCAACATTTTAATCAATGTAATGAAAATGTTTCATATTTTAAATGTATTTTATTACAAGACCACGTTTGGCAATGTCTTTTTTGTAATCAAAAGATTCTGCCAAAAATTCAGGAAAAAATAACCTTTAAATAGAATACTTCTTACACATTATAATTTTCACTAAAATCAGTGCTTGTTTGTAAAATTGACAGCATTAATCAATTTCATACTCAAAATCATTAAAGTTTAATGATAATCAATTTTCATTAAGATAAAACAGAAGCTTTATATCATAGAATATTATCCTACATCCTTCAAAGAGATTGATAACAAGAGTAAATTATCCTCCAAAAACGACTATAAATTACACAGAATAGTAATTATACTGTGTTAATTATTATTAGACTAGCTTTTTCTCACGGCGTCGTCTGCGTAAAAATCTAAAATTATCACAAAGGGATCTTTAATCAATGTGCCTCGTCTTTTTTAATTTTATATTTCAAACTAGTTGATCCGCGCAACTTTGTTTGCGTCACTTTTTTCATGACTGCTTCGCTCCTATTTGTCTTAGCGTAATCTATACTAATATTATAAAGCTGAAGAGTTTGTTTGTTTGTTTGTTTGTTTGTTTGAACGCGCTAATCTCAGGAACTACTGGTTCGAATTGAAAAATTCTTTTTGGGTTGAATAGACCATTTATCGAGGAAGGCTTTAGGCTATATAGCATCACACTTAAGCCAATAGGAGCGGAGCAGCGATAAAGAATGTTTTAAAATCGGGGATTCCACGGGGACGAAGTCGCGTGCAGCAGCTAGTGATATATATAGCGATAGCCTATAGTCTTCCTCGAGAAATGGGCTATCTAACACTGTAAGTTTTTTTTTTTAATCGGACCAGTGCTTTCTGAGATTAGCGCGTTCAAGCAAACAAAAAACTCTTCAGCTTTATATATTACTAAAGATTATGATTTAATAAATAATACTTATATATGTAAAATAAACTTGGATTATGAACCCTATAAAAATTAGGGTCTGCTTCCAGTCAAACCGGGTGCTGCTTAACGCCTAACACACTGAAATAGCAATGTAATATTTTCACAAAAAACTTGCTACAGAGATAAAAAGACAAGTACCTATATAAAATATCATCTAATCCAGGTCATGGACTACCCTATCCAAATCCGGATAGCCGTTGAGGCGTGATTGATGAACAAATATCCGAACCAACAGGCTTTCACATAAATATTATATCGTAGGATTGGAGCCCGGCTCACTGATAAGAAATTCTTTTGTATTATTTGATGTACAAAGCTTTTCTCCGGTGTCACGTGATTAAAGCTTTTTGATGTTTTAATTTAACGGCCAAGCATTTTGACTGATGTATTTTAAATTGAGTGAAAGATCAAGTTCTAAAGAATAATTTTTCGAAAAGAAGAATTTAAGAACGAAAATATACGTAAGTCCTTCCAGATAAATTAAAAGTTTAGTAAGTAATGTTATACAAGAAGGTTTGATTGTTTGTTTTATATTTTGCAAAAGGAAGGGCAGAGGAAATTGTCATGTGGATGGAGCCTGGATGAGGGTATCACAAGATTTGCACAAGAAAAAAGAGACATATATTATGTATATAGCGAGGGACGAACTTGGTCTGTGCACGATGAAGACGAATGTCTGTTATAAATGTCTGCCTTATATGATTGCCAACATTCATACACAAACAGCTAATTTAATGCTGTGCAATATACTACGGAACCGCAGTAGTAAATTTTAAAATTATACGTATAATTATTGTAATATATGGAAAATGGATTCGCTATTAAAGCTTAATTTTCGTTAAAGGATTTTAAGGGACTAGTTAGAGTATCATCTGATAAAAGAATAATTATAACAAGATTTTGATTTCCTTTTATACATTTCAATCATTTGAAGCGTGCTGTTTAAGAATTTGATAACGTAAGCGTTAATAAATATATAAATTTAATAATATTGAAGTTGTATTCGGTTTCTTAACTAAGGCTAAGCAAAACTAAATTATTAAGCTCACATAGCTGACTTAGGTTTTCATATTTATGTTGCAAACTGCATACAAGTATGAAACATCAGCTACATATGTATGTATAAACGACAAGCTAAAATCAACGTAGCACCGAATGTAACATAGGTAATTAAAACTGACCTAAACTACAAATTAAATCGAACTGCTTTTGTGCTCGTAGTTCTTAGTGGATAATAGTATCTGCAAAGCCTGAATATGAACGGTACCGCTGGGGCTAGCCTATAAAAAGATGGCGTGAAGATCTGGTTGCCTACTTCAAGGGCAGAATCGAGGGAAAAGAAAGTTGTGGAATTTATTCTTAAGAGTCACCACGGGCCAGGAACGCGAAGGGCACTAGAAGGATCACGGGTGGGTTTTAGTCAGTAATAGTCTGACACTCGCTTCCGCTCCGCCCAGTGCGGGAGAAGTCACTTGATGATTTCCCATCCAAAAAACATAAAACTTAGCCGTCTTATCTTTTCTACAGATAATTCGGCTAATAACAATTTGCATCCATCGATACATACGTAGATACATAACGTTAATTTGAAATTAATTACATTTCAAAAATAAACCTATAATATCTAAGTATTTTTAATCAAATAAGGAGAAATCAACGCTATAATTCCACGAAACGACCAACACGAACCTCCTTCGCAACGGACTGAACCGTTGGCCATTGAAGTATTTTGTTTCCAAAAGGTAGAATTTCATTCTAATTACTAAGGGTAATTATATGCTCCTTGTTTCAAATTACTGACCTATTTAGGTTAATTTGAATTTCAAAAGAGAACAATTTTCCAACGGTTTTCAGCATGTAATGTTAGGTTGTGGGGTTTCTAACAACTTTAAAGTAAAAATGTTTACTCTAACAAAAGAAGTATTGCCACATAGGAGTATAGTTCTCGGTATACTCTTACTTTAAAGTGGCAGGATGCAAATTTTTGTTCAGGTTTTTGCAGTTAGGGCAGTCTGGATTTAGATGTACAACTTAAAACTATGCTGCGCTTCATATTTAAATCCTTTCTCCCTACAATATTATCAACGCAAAAGCGTATGGATGTTTGTTACTCTTTCACGCAATATTATTGAATGGATCTTGATGAAATTTGGCACGGAGATAGATTTTAGTCTGAAAGGCCTGTGGGATAATTTTCGACATTCACGAGGGCGGAGACACGGGCAAAATTTCAAACAGTCGTAACGACGCAATACCTTTTTTTCTGGATGAGAAATCATCAAATGACTTCTCCCGCTCTGAGCGGAGCGGAAAGGAGTGTCAGACTCTTACTGACTAAAACCCACCCGTGATCCTTCTAGTGCGCTTTGCGTTCCAGAGCCGCGGGGACTCTTTCGAACAAATTCCGCAACAACGACGCAATGCCTTAAGTCTGTTAATTTCGTACTCAGATCATACGCACTTATTGATCGAAGTACGCACTGCAGCAATTAAACTGCCTTTGAGTTTTTATTTTACTTCATCTACCTTGATTACTTTAGCTTGACTGACTAATTCTAACTCACATGTTGATCAAATGGAATTTGATTAAACAGATCTGGCATTTTGGAAGACTAATTGGATAAGCTGACGATCTAATGCATCCCCTCTAATGGCAATTGACATGACTGCAAACTAAAACGGAGAAAGTGAAATGATTTCTTGTTCTTCCTATAAAAAATTTAAAGACCGTGGAGTGATCATTCCTTTGTAGTAAAATACACGAGGTGAAACATAATGATTTTACTCATCTGTAGTAACAACTTTTACTATACAGGGCTCGGCTATCCGAAACTGAGGGTTTAGTTCTTTTTTTTTTTCAAAATCATCCGTTTTGATATCTGGCAATCATTTTAGTTATAATCAAATCCGACTCGAAACTCATTTCACTGATTTTCGTTATTCCTCATAATTCCGAATTCGGCTATTCACGCACACTTGAAAAATTCACTTTGTGTAATATTGTAATTATACTATACTAAAAAAGTTAAGTTTAAAATTTTGGTCCTATACTAAAAGTTATTAAAATCGACCCCTTTTCAGGTTTTACGTTTATTGACCTCATTTGAGGATCTCCATTTATTCTGTTACACTTTGCTTAGAAGTTGGTGACTTACCTTATAAACATCCAGTTCCTCGCAGAAGATATCGAACACGCTGTATAAGTCCTCAAGCATGGCAATGACCATCATCGGCGTGGCTGTGGCACATATCGACGTGAAGCCGACTATATCGCTGAACAGCATCGTGACGTCATCGTGGCTTTTAGCTTCGATCTTCTCGCCTATGAAAATAATTGCTTTGTTGGTAATGCTGACTCAGGAGTAGAATTTGGCTTATTAGTGTCACCGAATCATTGCAAGGACCGTAAATCTTGATTAGATTGTAAACTCTCCAAGATAATTTTGAATACATTAAGTGCCATCCGTATGCGATAGTTTACAATATATCCGTGTCTTATCGAGAAGGTAGAGTTTACTATCTAAAGCGATTGAACTTACACTGTTTGCAGTGACGTTAATTACGTTCTTTTCTGTTTTTTTTTCGTATTTAAATTCAAAGTAAAGTTACCAGTAGCATTAAAAAAGAAACATTAAATCTGCTAGCTGCCTTCATTTAAAAAACAAACATTAAATCTGCTAGCTTCCCTCAGCTCAATTCTATTTATTTTAAATAATCAATCTGTCAAATCAATCAAATTGGCACACTGTTTAGCCTAATGTAATATTAGAAACTGCAAGTTTTATATAAGAATGTGAATCTGCTTGTTCTGCATCATCTGCTAATCTATCCCAATCAAAAGGCGTCGATGCGAAGGGTTTGTCATCATTATCTGCCTAGCCTTTTCCCAACTATATTGGGGTTGGCTCCCAGATAAGCCGGATTCAGCTGAATACAGCTTTAACGCATCGCGTAAAAGCACCAATAAAAAAGTAAAGAAATAAAAAACATCTGCTGAGATCAGATGTGGATTAAAAAAAAATCATATACAAAAATTCTTCTACTAACCCAAAGTCAGCCAGAACAAAATAAGGAGTTTAACAACTTACATAATTTTCATATTGGTAAGGGGATATTATGTAAACACTAATTACATAACCATAACTATCTGCACATGATTGTTGACACGTGACTTATGTCATTACACTCACAACCTCCTACACATTGTTATCCATTGTGATTAATCCCCATTTATTATTCATCCAGCCCGTTATAAACTTAATAGAATTATAAAAGTTAGGCGCACCGCGCACCTGCCATACAAAGTGCGCACTCGAAGCATGAATAAAGTTAGTAATTAATGTGTGCCATCTAGCAATGGTTTACTACCCTGTTGTGGCGGTGGTGGGCGTGTGATGTGGTATAAAGGACGATGATATAGTAGAAGTAAAATTATTTTATACACTACAGTAGACGTTATATTATGGTGATTACGGGCTTTATGGTGTTATTTTGACAGGCGACGGCATTATTCGCAGTACTGGTAGATATACATACATATCACATGACCAAATATCATTAACATATAGTGATATTTGTGATGAATTTGACGAAGTCGTTATATCTTTCTATTTAAACGTACTTATTCTTATAGCCAGTATTGTTTACTCTATTTTTCGCAACATCATAAAAGTTAAAATTACCATTGATATTATGAAGTCTGAGCGTTTTATAACACCAACTCACAACTAGGCAATAAAAGTCATAATTCCAGCAAAAATTTTACTTATTCAGCATCATAATAATTCGTTTTTTTATGACACTCAAACTCGAGCCCACGCAGAAAAGGACAAATTATATTCAGAGTAAAATTCTCAACACAAAATATTTCTCGAAGTAAGGTTTTGTAAGCATTTGACATCAACATCGCTCAGTTTACATGACAAAATAGCGTGATAACTGTGCGTCACGCGATTCGTCGTGTCAAAACAATAATGTCGTTGAATGAATGGGACGCCTCAGTTTTGGTTTATGACTGTAATAAGGGTTCGTGGAACTAAGGGCTCCAATCTTAAGTGCTTACGTGTGGTAAGAGATTGTGATCTGTATTCAGATTTTCAAACAATGTAGGTAAACTTTTTATTGCAGCTGTCAATTCAAGAATCGGAATTAATATTTATAGCGATGATATCAATATTTAAAAAAGCAAGAGAGCTAATGAGCTAACCAATTTAAAAGACTCAAATAATGACGAAACTCCAGCAGCAGAATCTAAATAACCTTTAAAACACAAGTAAACTACGCCACTAGACGCCACTGCAAAACAAGATTGACTCGCTAAATTCTCACTAACGCCTAACTCACTTCAATTCCCAGGAAGGCAACTTTAATCAAACATAGTGCGTACTTAAATTAAACCATACATAAATCAATTTCAAACTGTACGAACAGATAATTGACTTACAAACTTACCTAACCACAGTCTCTTGGCTATGTGAGGGGGAAATATTAAATGTAGAAGGCTGACATTCTTTTGCCTTTCTTTGTCAACGGCTTTGCTTGCTTCTTCTATCGAGTTCTTTAGCTTGTCCATGCGTCTTCGGAGTCCATCCTGATTAAAAGAATATCTAGATTAAATAAAATCCAGTCAATTGGAGTCGTATTCGCACACTAAGCCGTCCGTGCCATCTATACATAATGTACATACAATAAATTATAACAGGTTGCTCTCTGAAAATTGAAGATATTAAAAAACAAAAACATATGGAGAGATTTTATTAGAGCAACAGAAGACTAAACAGCAGTTTTTATAATTTAGCCTGATTATCTTTCTGTCTGTATGTTGCAGTTTCCACCGCTCTACTGCTTATTGCTTATCTTAAAATATAGGCTACATTTAACCATTAAAAACGCAAGATTCTAAGTACAAACTTGCGGGCGAAAATCTAGTAAAGTAATAAAAACAATCGAGTATTATTTTCTGTTAAAGAACAGAAATACACACTGAATATTTCATAGAAACCTTAAAACTGCTCCCGGGCGTATTATGACGGGCCAATGTTACTATGATTGTATAAAGGGATTATCTTGTTCGTCTTGTAAATCTTCGTCTTTTTCGTACACGTAGACAATGGCTTGGGCACTTTGGTTTCTAGCTCGACAAAAATGTTATTGCTAATTTTATCAGATTGTTTTCTATGGAAGCCCCGAGTCAAAATGTGTACACATTTGATAGGCTCGTCCTTTATAACTACAGGTACAGTTGACCCTTTGGGTAAAGAAATTTACTGAAAAAATAACTTTTATTTATTTTATGACTAGTGTCTTTAAAACGTAAGTGACTTTATTACATTGTTTGTGAGTTTTTTCCCCTTTTTTGTTTGTTATTCTCGAGAGATTTTTCACCCGAATAATCATCGCATAACGCTTCAATTTCCCTAGTATTCAATCCAGAAGTCCAAGTTTCTTTGCGTCTCTAATTAATTTCCTCCAACTTAATTTTACCAACTTTTACTAAGTTGGAAATTAAAAAAAGCACTGTCGCGGTCGGCTTCAACTCGAGCGCATGTCTCCACAAAGCAAGTTTTTTTTTAAGCACTGCCATAGATATAGGACTTGAAGACGACCAACAAGTGCGAAACTTCAAATGGGTGTTTTAAAACTACTTCTAAACTGATGTTACTAAAGCTTTTGATACCTCTTTTGGTACTTTTTGAACATGTGTATAAATAACAAGTACACTCAACAATGAAATAACTGATTGCTGTATATTTTTGTATACTTTCAATAGCACCTTTTTCGAGATGTGTTTGATGAAGTTCAGATTTTTGTTTTGGAACATTTTTCCCCCACTTTACCTTTGGTTCAAATTATATTATTGTTAATATTCATTGACCATGCGCTCTCAAATATTAAAAATACGATTAATGAATTGCGTTTGCTGTCTTATCTTGTTTTATGACTATTCAGTTTTCATAAAAGTACTCGTACGTTTCATACTCTGTTTTTACTCTCAATCTGCCTACCCATTTACGAACTAAGTTGCAGTCGACTTCCAATATAACCGGATGTAACTTAGTATCGGTATTTTACTTCTATAACGACTACCTATACCTTCATAATCCCATCCATCTATTATTACTTAGCTATGACCTATTCATACATGCCAAAAATTCATCAATTACGTTTTAACTGATAAAACAGTTATTATTAGCTTAGCATAACTCACACATAGTTTTAAGAATAAATAACAACATTTTACCTGGGCTCTCGCCTGTTCCCCGACCAAGATGACATCTCTCGTAGCATCATGCAGAGGTATATCAGAAATGAAGAGCCCTCGTCCAGTGAGACCTTCAAGTCCATCGAGGAAAGGAGAGCCCACGAAGAGAAGGGAATCCGATTCAGAACAGAAAACCATCTGGCCTTTGATCTCCAAACCCTGTTAGCAACAAATAAATAATATGGTTAGGAGAAATTGAAGGTATCGAAATTCAAGAACAAGGAATAATTAAATTTTGTATCTGTTCCAATCTCTCCGGGTTGTTTATATGACTTGATTACGACATTTTGCACGAAGACAAAAAAAAAAAGATAACGCTACTCAAAATATACTTTTATACTTAGAAAAAATGCGGGACTGGGCCCATAATCTAATAAAACACATTAGCTGTAGCGACAAGACTATTTTATTTTTTATTAAGTTGCAGGACTTGACCATAGTGTAGGTACATACAAAAAGGAATATCTTAGTTGTTACATACATGCACTATATTGGGTAGTTTTATTAAAATATCTATTTTGATAATATTTTACCATAAACAAGCTATAGAAAATAATAATTTCCAGAAAAGACATACGCAACAAATTTAAGGATTTTCCGACTATGATTTGAATAAATATTTCCACAGTAAATATAAATACACGATAATTTGTGAGATCGTTAATCCGAACAACAAAAGCGAGGCTGAGTAACAAGGTACAGATATGTACATAGACGAGCTCCTTACTCTTATCTAAGGCTTTGTTTTGTTTCCCTCTGAAACAGAAACTTAATACGTCAACGAATGAAATTAAACCTTAATTTTGGTTTTTATATGAAGTTGTGCCGTTCAGTTCTTTACGAAAACTTCGTGTTACATAGCTCTATCTCTTACAGTTAAATCATGATAGCATTGACACGTCATAGTTAGGGGACGGACAGGTCTTTCTTAGTTTTTTTGTCTTCATTAACGACAGAAACAATTTGATTCACCATAGGGATGCATTTTTTTTAAAGGACATGACTAGACAGACATAGGTCCAAAAAAACATAAGATACGATTTTAGGGCCCCTTTTTACCTCTGAACACGTTCAAGTAAAAGTCCAGTTTATTCATTCAAAAGTTCCAACGATGCGATAGAACCTGGCAAATTAGGAGCGCGTTGTGTAAAACGCGGTTAGTGCAACACTGTGGCTCTTGTTTTTGTAAAAGTAAAAGATAAGTTTCCGTAACATCGTCGTGGAGAAGAAAACAGAGTATGAACTGAGTTGTGGATAATATCAGGTTAAAATGTAGCTTAAAACTTTATTATTTAGTGTACGTAAGTTTTTAAGTAGCGAATGATTTTAATTTTAATGCAGGTAATAACGGGTGTCAAAAAATTAAACATAAGCTTTGTAATTACTTTACAACAATCAAAGTGTGACTTAATATATATAAACACATCAAAAGTATCTAGGGATCAACATATATTTTTGCAATAACTTTTCTCCTGATTGATATTAATTAAAATTTTCTTTAAGGATTCATCAAATAAAGTGTTTTCGTTTGTCACAGTAACGATAAACCAAGTCACCTTTGCATTAATAAAGAAATTTGCCAATTTCCTAATAAAGGGATTTTTGACATTTGAACCACTAACATTAAAGTTCGAAAAAAAGACTGAAATAACAGTTTTCTTTAAAATTTTATTGGGTAACTTAAACAATTAATAATCCGTGTTTCTACCGCGAACACTAACAACACAAGAACATCGGTTTGGCATACTCAAAATGAGTTCATCCAAATCACGCTGTGGAATGGCCGCCCATGTTCGTTGCAACAACAAAAAAAGGTCTTCTTGCGACTGGATACCCTCCATATTCGGCAGAGCTCTTCGCTTACCTTGGCTGAGCGCCATGGAGGACGGTATCGCTGCACCACACGGAGACAAGACCGATACATTCAAATCTTAACTCGAAGAGCTCCAACAATAACCGCCATGATGTTAGCCGTGAGGCTTCATCACTCTTCAGGGAACTTAATTAGCGACCAAACAGTCAGAAACCGCTTGCATGAAGTGAACCTTCATTCCCGAAGACCGCTACGGGTACCACCTATAGCAATGCACAATCGTAGGATTCGATATCAATGGGCTCTTGAACACAGAAATTGGGCAGAAGAACAATGGCGTTTCGTGTGCTTTTCTGATGAGTCTCGTTTTGGTATGAGACCGGATACAAGACGTATACGACACTGGAGAACCCCTGGACGCCAACAGCGATTAAAATCCTGCCAGGAAGTCCATCCTTATAGTGGTGGAACCATCATAGTATGGGCGGGTATTTGGATCGGCGGAAGAACTGAGTTGATTTGGATCAGAGGCAACCTCAACGCTCAAATTTATGCTGAGACGATTGTATCAGACGTCATCGTTCCTCTACAAGTGCAAATCGGTCCCTTATTTCAGTTAATGCATGATAATGCACGACCGCACACCGCAAGAGTTGTAAGACAGACTCTCGCCGCAGCTAACATCAATGTCCTGCCCTGGCCTGCTCAGTCGCCAGACTTGAACCCGATTGAGCATGCATGGGATATGCTACAGAGAAGAGCTCTGCCGAATATGGAGGGTATCCAGTCGCAAGAAGACCTTTTTTTGTTGTTGCAACGAACATGGGCGGCCATTCCACAGCGTGATTTGGATGAACTCATTTTGAGTATGCCAAACCGATGTTCTTGTGTTGTTAGTGTTCGCGGTAGAAACACGGATTATTAATTGTTTAAGTTACCCAATAAAATTTTAAAGAAAACTGTTATTTCAGTCTTTTTTTCGAACTTTAATGTTAGTGGTTCAAATGTCAAAAATCCCTTTATTAGGAAAATGGCAAATTTCTTTATTAATGCAAAGGTGACTTGGTTTATCGTTACTGTGACAAACGAAAACACTTTATTTGATGAATCCTTAAAGAAAATTTTAATTAATATCAATCAGGAGAAAAGTTATTGCAAAAATATATGTTGATCCCTAGATACTTTTGATGTGTTTATTTTTATATTTAGACGACCTGTTTACCTAATTCTAAAGTAAAATGAATAAATCCTCGTTTTCATTATCAAATAGCTTTGTATTTTCCCATTTAATCTAAACAAAAATAAAACATTGTTCCAGCAGGGATGGCGAGGTGTGAGAAGTTTCCGGGTCAGTCCACTTATTTACAAAGTAAACAAAGGTTGGATTCCCTATCCCTTCTATTTGGTCATGCATCTTATTACATGGACCAAATAAGTGATATGTTATGTACTAGACGGATATTCAGTTTAATTTATTGTAGAATGCCGAGAAAACGCCGTTTTATTAAAAACACTTAGTATATTTTAACTTCATAAAATTATCAATTTATTCTGAACCTCACTTTATTTGACTTTATCAGTTCAATCGTTTTCAAGATATCAATATAATTTTCAGTGTTGCTTTTCAAATTCCGTTTTAAATGCCACTTACCAAACAAAAGCTTTTAAGGTAGGTATTTCTGTTCTGAATTAAATGTTTCCGATTTTTCCTGGTTTTATACGAATGTGTGCTTTTAAAAGCTTTCAGGAAGCGATTAAAATAAGGAATAAATAAATTTATTTGTTTGAATGGTAACCGGTTTTCCATCTTTATTCACCAAAATCCTATATATCAAGTTGATCATTGTGCCTTTTTAATCCCACGGGAACGTATCGAAATGTTTGCTCTTTCATGAAAAAATGTTGTTGTTTATGGATTGGTTTCGATTGCATTTGAAAAAATTAAACATGGTTTATGTTTGGTTCTAGTCAAAGCCAGTTGTATAAAAATAAAGTAAATATTGGTTTAAGGTGTATTAAGTGTCGTTCAAATTATCATTTTTTCTAAATAGATTTTCACATTTTCTTTGTCTTCTTTTCTCGTGTTTCTTCTTATACAATTCAAAAACAAAGCTTTTGTAAAACCCTAAGACTGCCAGGTACAACTGCTGCATAAATATAGCTGAAATAATAACTAATAATAGTATATCTTATTTCATTAACCCCCAAAAATACGAAACAAAAATATTCCTCAGATACATTTTAGAAGCGCTCAGCAATTAAGAAAGGGCCTAAACATGGGTTGGATTAAATAGTAGAACAAACAAACTGCCTAGGAGTTGTGGTAGATAAAATGGATCCAGTACAAAACTAGGATTAAGCCATTTCCATTAGTTGTGGCTTTACGGTTGGGGATAAGGAAAAAGGATTATGGAAGTTTAAACTAATCGGTTTATTCAGGAAACAAACGAATTTGTTGCTGCCTCCTGAAAAGAACCATTAGCTGTGTCTGAGTTGTATGATACATCTGAGAAAAGGTGAATTGATTAAATTTCATTCGACTTGAAGCTAGACGAAGAAACACAACCAAAAAAAAATACATGTAACTACTGACTAAATCGTTTTGCAGGAATTTACCTCTAAGTGATTTCTTATTACTTTTCTAAACTCAGTACTGACTGAACAAAGACCAAATATTCAGAAAAAAAAGTTTGTGATTTTCCGCAATATTTGTTAATATTTAATTCTAAAAATGTTACCACTAATGGTTTAGTATAACAATGTGTAACTACGTTCAAAATTTTTCCAGCGTTCATATTTTCTAGTGAAAGCTTTTATATTGAGGTAAAAAATTGTTTTTGTATTCAATAGCGAGCGTGGGAATTTTGTTTATAGGACGATTTTTATAAATAGAAAAACTTGTCACAATAGTTTTTTTTTAAGTTAAAAAAAAAAACAAAAAAATCACTTATACCCATGACTCTCAAGAATTGTTTTACTAAAGACTCATCTTCCTAAAATCAGTTTTAGAAAGAGCCTGGTTTGTTGTACACAACACTCAAGTACGCGTTTTCAAAATATGCTTACTTTCCTCAAGTAAATAAAATCATCTTATTTTTTAAAATCATCTCAATAATATCTAAATGAATAAAACCTATTAGTATTCATAATACGTTTACGAGCTTTCAACCGTTTGATTCCAAACAATGGCTCATTTAGTAAATAACCAAACAAACTTCCGTCTACCCGCAGTTTTCAAACAAACTTGTACTGGCAACTTTTGCAAATAAACGCAAATGAATGCGCCAAAAGTTTTGCGGTACGAAACAAAGGAGGTTGAAAATGGTGTGCAGATTGGCGCTCGGATCTATGACTACTTCTAATTAGATAGATCTACTATCCGGCTTTTGATTTATAGTCTTTAGCTTTAGCATTTGTATTTTGAGATAGAAACAGGAAACTGTTTCAGTGATAGATCTAGTTAGATTTTATTTTTGCCAGCGTTGCGAAATTTGTTCAAAAGAGTCATCACGGCTCTGGGACGCAAAGGGAATTTGGAGGAACATGGATATCCATCCATAGTCGTTAGTCAGTAGGATTCTGACACTCTCTTATACTTCGTCAAGAGCAGAAAAAGTCATTTGATGATCCTAAAAAAAAAAGGTAGGAACTAGTGTTTTTTTTTTCGATCGCAAACTGTCAAAAAGCAGTTTTAGTTTCCCTACACTTCGACAAGTTAATAAAATTGGCAAAATTATGGGTAAATTGCGAATTATAAAGGTATTTTAAGTACGAGAATAATTTCTGTGGTGCTTGAAAGAATCATGAGATAACGAGACAACCATGATAAAAAAATACGAAAATAGCACAAAACAAACTATTATCTTCTTCATCGATAAAAGAAAAAAGGATCACAATAATAACGAATGTAAGCCCAGACATCTTAAAGTAAAAGAAGATCAAAGCAGTATACGTATATGAATCCATGAAAAAGACAGTATTAAGAATTATCGATCAGGTTGGATAAGAGATTTTTACTTGACCGAAAGGGTGAAGTAAAATTAAAACCGTTAGTGATCCCCGATTAGAATGTTGATCATCAAAAATAATGTAGACCGTACCTATTGAAATATCTTTACACGATGTCAAATTGAAAATTGTAATCTCATTTTTTGTTGTCACACCTTGATATAAATTTGTATGCTAATCCAATTTGCTAAAGATAATTTAAGTTAAGGACAAAATTGAGATTCCATAAACTTCTACAAAGAAAACGAATTAACTTTGTGTTCATGAAAAATTGAAATGGTTGTTTTGATTTTTATCATGTATTTAGAGTATATCTAAGGTTTTTTTCACGTCATTTGAACAGGGCCTCAAGTCTGCTGTTACAATTGTGTCAGAATGGTCTATTATTGATTTCATAATAGTTGAAATGACACGTTTATAAAAATAGCAGACTCGGGGCCCTGGTGACAACAATATAACGTGTCTAGTGTGATATGTGTCCTGTCAATAGCAGATTTTGACAAGTTGTCAGGAGCCAAAAAATCTGATACCATTCTTACCAGGGGTATCGTGTATCCTGTTAACACGATACTGAGATTTGGATGAATTAATTAAGATAGTTGGTCGCTCGATTTGAAATATATTAAATTCAACTGCATACAGGTAGACTGGAAGCTGATGAGCAGACAGATGTGCGGGAAGGCAGATAAAATTATACAAGATGCAACAGAGTCTACACTAAAAAAGGGTAACTATACCCATCATCGCTAGCCATTGATACATTGTATATTAATAATCGATAAAAGTCTAGCGTTACTGAGTGACTAACAGACAACGCACAGTCGAAACTACAGGTCGTAGAATGTTAATATTTGTTATTTAGATTCCACGTGAAGTGCAAGTGCAAGTGCAAGTGCAAGCAAGAGAGAATTTCCCGGAATTCCTTTGGGAACGGGAAAAAACGGGATAATATTATGTGCGTACGAAATCGCGGGCAGAAGCTTAAATAAAAATAATGTCTGTTGCGATACTGAAGTAGGTATACTCGACAGAATCTGTTTATTTCAATTACGTAAACAAATGAATGCTGGAGAGGTGTCCATGATATTGCTCACATGTCACCGTGACGTTGATAAAGTGTTAGTAACGCGACAGTATGAAACCATTTACTGTTGCCGATGTTAAGCGTTGTCACATGGTGTACTGAATTGCATAATGTACGATAAAGTACAAAATTATATACATACGTAAGTTGGTACTTTGGTTTTTACGGCGTAACCATTCGGGTAAAACGGAATCCTTTTTCTAAGACTCCGCTGTCCATCCGTATGTCTGTCTGTCCGTCTGTCACGAGGCTGTATCTCATAAACCGCGATAGTTAGACAGCTGAAATTTTCGCAGATGATGTGTTTCTGTTGCCGCTATAACAATAAATACTAACAAACGAATTAATATAAATATGTATATAGGCTTTCATACAACGAACGTGTCGTTGTGTGAAAGCCTTTTTGCCGCTTTTTATATAATATAATGGTACGGAAAACTTCGTGCGCGAGTCCGACTCGCATTTGGCCGGTTTTTATTTTAAATTTCATATAATTCTTTTTTATTTCATTCATTCACTCATTCAACTTTGGTGATAAAATATAGGTTTTAAAAGAAACGATTAAAGACTAAAACATTACAGAATCACTGGAATAGTAATACCTGTATTTTTAACAGTAGATACAATGCCGCATTCAAACGAACGTATTCTTTGCGCAAACCTTTTGCGCGACGAGTTCAATTCCTTAAACAAACATAGTTAAGGCACGGACAAACAGACGGATCTGCTATTTACATTACCTAATAAATCTAAAGTAACGAGCTCATTTCGATACGGGTTTTATTTTCTAGCTCGATTGCATGTAATGGATTTAGCCAACGGAGTTCCGATAAACGAGAATCTTTTATTTTATAGAGTTAAAGCATATGAAGTAAAAAGATCTATTAGAAGGAATGTTACTGAACGTTTTAATTATGACCGTGTTAATGATACATAACATAATGCCACGCCTGTATTTCATGAACCATTGAGCAGATGATACAAATCCAGAAATTAGATGATACAAATTTGAACAGTTACAGAAAATCCTGATAACTCTTTGCCTTACCCGACAGCAGTGCTTGCAACTAAACCATTCAAGCAGCCATAGTAACTTATTATATTGGTCAATGTTTTCTGAATTGTAAAACGATTTTTATGAGGAAGCCATCTTTATTCATCAATGTCAACTTGTTGTTGATAAATAAATCTACTTTGACGAAAGACGAAGACGAAAATCTTAAAGTTACTAAAAAAGAAAATACCTCTGAGCATCCTCTCCACGTCACAACTCTAAACATTTTCGTCAGTAAACATCTTCTTATACCAACAAACATAACTGTACCTATAAAATTACCCATCCCTACGCAATTTTCACAGGCCATTGTCCATCCAAAGGCATTAATAGAGTCCATTGTGTCACTACACGTTTAGTTGGACACAGGTTCTTGTGTGACACACTTTCAAGGTGGGTCACTGGAAAAACTGTAGTCGCAATCTTTTGTCTAGCAAGCGCTTCTCTTTGTTGATACGTAATCAGTGCTGGGGGGCGAACGAGAAGTTTGCGAGGGGTTTTTATAATGCATGGAGGGGAAACAATGGAAAATGTTCTTGTAGTAGCATTATGTTTGGTATTAGCATTGTTTTCTTTTTTGGTTTGGTGAACGGTCTTGGAACTATTTTTAAGTTCATGTTAACGGGTTTAATTTTAATTTCTTTATTATCATTCATTTATGTTTGTTTCGTAATGAGATACTAAGATGCTTCTAGAATCAAATCCCAATTTAAGATCCGATAAGGTTTTGACTCGACCTTTGCATGAATAAAACTTTTTCATTAAAAGCTATGTTGTAAATACACGCTTCTAAAAATATAATAACAAAATTCAAATTCACAATTTACACCTCTTCTTTGTCCATCTTGAGCGAAATTATTTTCATTACCTGCAAAAATAAAATGAGAACTTCCAAGACTCCATCATAAAACAATTTCGTAAACAAACAAGGCCCAATTATTTCCATAATCCCACTCCTATCATAGCCTTTATAATCATCTTAACACCGGGATGAACCATCAATATTGAAACAAGCTTTAATCACGGTCTTTGTAAGTGTATTTGTATTGATCTTGTCTTCGAAACACCTAAACAAATTTGGTCAGAGAGCAAATAATTCGATGGTGTCCATTCGGAACGTTTCATTGTGTGCAAACTTAGTAAAGTGCCTCCCTACAAAGGCTTGCTTGAGTTGGAAGTGTTTTGAAGGGTTGCGGACAAAGAAAAGCGGATAAACATAGTTACTGTGGGTTTGGTTACATGTGTTTTGGGATCTATTGTGTTATGGAGAGGATGTGTGAACAAGCAAACAGCAATCCTCGTGAGATGCTAGTTTGCATGGAGTGTTGTTTATTTTTGTGTAAGAAGAATATTGGAGGATGAGGGGATCTGTTAAAAAAATTTGTTTACCAAAAAATATAACAGATTTCCAAATAAAGACAATGCAATAGATCCCAAAGAACACAAAGTATGAAACAACTTTAATTTTGGAGGGTAGATGTTTCTGGTGTCTGTGATTTCTTCGTTTTTTGACCAGTCCATATCAACTTATTTTTCTATCTCCAATCCAAAAGATAATTTGAATGTTGATGTATTTTTGTTGTTTGTTTTTTTGTTGTTGTGTTTTTGTTTTTTGTAGTTTCTTGTTTTGATGTGTTTTGTGACCACTTTAATAGGGTAGCCAAATAGGATGCTGTATACATCCAATTTGGCCACCCTCTTCGTTTCGCCCTCATTTCAATTTAATGCTAAATGTTTGCAGTTTTTGGTGCAAAACCTATAAAATATAATACATTTTTGCCAAGGAAAAAAAAACGCAATTTAAAATTGTACACAAGTTTGGCTAGCCTGTAAAATCTAAGCCGGTAAAAATAATGATTTGATCGCACTAAATAAAGAAATTGCATCATCAAAAATGTTATATCAACATAAATGATAATGACTATTGTATGCACCTTGATATTGCCTAAATACTTTAGTTTTAAACCAGGGTAGAGGATTTCATCATGGTTTTAATTAAAGTACACATTTATTACCTTTAATTTTGCAGTTTAAAATGACACGCATATTTTTCCATATGAGAATAAAATCAGAAAGAAATAACTAAAAGGATTCTGCATACATTCTGGATACAGATTTAAATACACGGCCAAAAAAATACAAAATTCAGGAAGAATTTAAAAAATTACTGTATCACAATATTGTTAATACATTACGTTTTCAAATCACGAACAGTCAAAGAAGGACTTCAAAGTAAAATAAGTAGCCAATTTTGTTTAAAATCGGTAGAACGTCGGAAAATTAGGAATAATAAATTAAAAGTCGGCGACACTTCCGTTTCCTTGGCGACGAAATGTTGTCAAAGATTATGAAGATAAGATTATTTCGGATAACATTTTGTTTCCTCGAAGATTACTTGTTTATTATTTAAATGAGTTCCGACTTAGATAGGACAACCACGTTATAGGTATCTAAGCACACCAACGTCGATAGACTGACAAATAGGTAGCACCATGTGTTCCTAAATTTTATAATAGACGAAAGATTCTAGAAAACTGACGAAGCTTTAGAACGGTAGTCGGGAGTTCTGGGTCGCATCAAAGTTGAAAAATTGAATAAGTAAAACAAAAACAATTGCTTCCCATCGCAAACTTAGTTCAGACTGCCGACGAAAAATATCTTCAAAGTATGATATCAAAATTAACTCATTTAGTCTAATGCTCTATTTCTACAAGATTAGCATAGCAAATGTTCATTAACTTCCTAATATTTTTTTCTTCCACGAGGAAAGCGAATTCTAATTAAAAATTCCTCAAATTAAATGGAAACTTTGTTCGTTTATTTCTAACTTGCTTCCGCCGGCGGCTTCGCCTACCTCGGAAATTATCCAAAGGAAACCGGGGTTAAATTATCATATATCTTCATTCAGATATGATCTAACCGTGTGTATATCAGTTCAGCCCTTTACACGTGACATCCCAAAAAAAAAACTTTTCAACGAAAAACGAAAAAGCAGCCAAAAACACCGAGTTTCGAAATTAAAGTTATTTTGTACTTTTTGATTTTTTTGTTTAGAAGTCGGTTGTATTTTTTTAAGTATTTTTATTTTTCACTTTTAGTAGTTCACTCCCAGCTAAACATACCCACTGGACAGATTCAGTTGAAATTTGGTACACATATAAAATTCTGGCACCGCGTAGCGAAAATCAAGTTTGGGAAATGGTGTCACTTGAGGCCAAATTAGAAAATTAAAAAATAAAGTTTATCCAACCGTAGCCCGTGACACATGAAAGGACTTATTATATTTTTAAATATTCCATTCCAAAGTGCCAATTCCCAGCCATTTTTTTTATTTAATACGGTTAATAAAAAGCATTTCTTTACCTATAGATTACATGAAAATATATGAGAAATCTATTATTTCAAAGTAACGTGATAAAAATACATAATTATGATTATTCTTTACACCCGAGTCCGACTCGGGTTTTATGTTTTCTGATTGCTATTTTGTTTCTCTCGCAAAAATAAATGGCTATGTCGTTTTGTTTACTCCAATAATAGAAGAGTAACTAATGTTACTGTCACAACAATTTTAGGTGGTATGTACGAGGTTAAAAAATGAGTCGTTTTCATTGAAATATAGTAAAAGTTTTGTACGATCAATTACAACAAAAAAAAGGTTTGCTCACAGCATTCTTTAACCATATAATTATTTTCTGTAATTAACTTAGAACCGCGGTTGAAAATTGCAAAAATTAGCCCCACGAACCAAAGGCCTAATTAGCTTCAATTCAATTGTCAGTTCTCTTACCTCAGCCGGTGATGAAGACCCTGGCACCTTCAAGCAGAACATGAAGGGAGTATTGACTCTCTTCAGGATCTCGCGAAAGTCCAAAGGAACTCCCCTTGGACGCAGCAACCTGAAGTACGTGCCTAAAGAGGACCCATGGGATGCGAGGTAGGTACCGAAAAGACGCATGAAGCCAGCACCTAGTAGACAAAAGACAAAGATGAATATTTGGTATTTGTAAACAGAATTGAGCAGTTATGTATCAGTCACAACACCTTTTTAAGCTATTGCATAGCTTCTATCGCGGGCCTTGAGCGTGGCAACCGAATCCAGAAATTCCGTAACGAAAATAACCTAACACCGCTACGTCATTCAATTAGGCCCCGCCTTTATAAAATGGTCGCTTCGTTACTGAGCTATTATGTCGCCGTCACCGAGCCGACCCGAACGTCTGCGTTCGGAAACAATCGGTGGGACAAAGTTAAGTGAAACGTATGTGATTTACATTAGTACAGTAACCCAGGTGAACGAATCGAGACCATATCACAATGACGCAGAGTACTAAATATAAAATTGCATAAGTTGATAAAAAATGCTATGCAATAGCTTTACCGCGGCAGTCCCCGAGTGCCACATGTATTCTTTTTCTTTTCTTTTTTTATGTTAAAACATCAAATAAATTTTTCCGCTCTAGACGAAGCGGAAGGGAGTGTCGAAATCTTACTGACTAAAACTCATCCGTGTTCTCCTTATGCCTTAAGCGTTCCAAGGCCGCGGTGACTCTTTCCATAAAATTCCGTAAACCCTAGCAGAGGCAAAACACGTATCTGTTCGGAGGAAAGATCCTTTATCGATTTGGGAGCTTACGGCCTGTTTATCATCCATCGAAACATATGCTGTGAAAACGTAGGCTTCGCGTTGGGACAGTTTATAGAGGCCTAAATACACGTACAAAAAGCATAAATACATACAACTTACACATACATTTATTACATACAATGAACGAACGTTTTTGTTAGACAAAATGTTTGTAATAACAAAACAGAGACAAATGATGATGTAAGTTTTCATCAACAATCAGTAATCACTGGTTCCAAAGAGTGATGATTTGAAGAAAAAATTTCAATTGTAATTTCAAAGGTTTTACTCGAATAAATTGTAACTGTTACTTTGCTCCATATTAATGAAAGGCATTAATATGAAGCAAAGTAACAGTTACATTAAGCAAGCATTATATGAAAATGTCAGACGATAAATTATCCACAGCTTTCAAATCAGCCTCGTCTAAATTAGTTTTTGCAACCACCAAAGAGAACATCAAGTCTAATATTGTTTGGCAAGCTAACATTATTAATGAATACCTAAAAACTAGACTGAAACGCAAAAATCAAGGGAAAATGAAAATTAGTTTGTTGTTCGTTGAAATTGTTTACGCGAAAATCGCCTTTATGAGTGGCTGAACTAAAATGGTAGCCTGCCTGTTCTACGCTTAGTAAATACAATAGAGTAGATTGAGTAAAAAATCTAATTAGTCCGTCTCACAAATTTCCAAAGAATATTGGACACGATTTTTTCTTTTTTTCACGTAAATAAAACACGAAGACGATACTCGGTGTGGCGTCACTACTTGCTACAATTTTCACGACGTGACGTCACAAGCTCCCACTCCTGATATTTGATGCTTTTTATCTTCGTCAATTTTTACAGATTTGATAAAGCAAAAATACGTGTACATATTTTTCGATAATCTGACGAACTAAATAGATTTTTTTTTTACTCAGGGATCATCCCTATTGCAGTTGAAAGAGAAAAATAAGAAAAAAAAATCTATAGGTAGGTACTTGAAATACGCGATAGAAATATTACAAGTTGCATTATTTTCAAAATTAAAAAGCGTGATTTATTCATCGGATGCCCAAGTAATTTTCGCCTGTCCCCTTTTTATATGTAATAATAACCAACTCAAAATCTAAACCAACGACGACTTAAAACGTAAAGTGTTAAGTTGTTCTTGTTTGTAGGTACGTCAATTTTGGTAAATAACACATTTGTAACGTTATACGAGAATCCTCATCTATTATTTGTACAGTGTCCCCATCCGAGGCAATTCGTCAAATTGCGTCCCCGAATAAGCCTGCCTTGTTTTGACATTGCTGCGAATCATTTATATTTTGTGATTAATCGTGTGTATCGCGTTGATACAGACATTTTAGGAGTATCAAGCACGAGTTTACAGGGTGCGAACATAGGAACCAAGAGGGTACCTATGTAATATTTTCATATTACGATAAGGTTTCAGTTAATCTTGGAGTTTATAAAAGAAAAACATTGTAAGGAAACCTAAAATGCAGCTATTCTGTAAACATCACACAGTACCGTACCATTGGTATCTTAGATGACGTGAGTTAGAATGTGCCATGAACTCCACGACTTCATCCTACCGGCCCCTTGTTTTTCGTGAAATCAATACTGACTAAAACCCATTCGTGTTCCACAGGGGACTCTTTTGAACAAATGCCGCAACCTTGGCAGGCACTGGCTCTAATGGGCCCCGTCTACTATACTGACATATCTTTGGAGCGCGCGTGGAATACAACGCGTCGTCGACCAGGGCCTGGTTGTTATCGAACGGCGAGCCACCCAACTCTAGCCGTCCGCAGGCACGCGCCTTTGGTGGCCGGGAATCATCCTGCGACCCACAAAGCCCGAGGCATCTTCTTCTGTTGCGGCCCACTTCCTCCGAATTACCATCCCTACCACCAATTCACCCTAAGCGATTCCAAACGTCTCGTATTATGCGAACAGCAATGGAGTAGAACTCTGCGTCTGCGTCTGTATTTTCGACAACAGACTTCTTCTGAGTAAGCGCACGTCATCGTCGACTTTGTCTCTGTCACCTCTGACCTAGACTACGAGTCAAGAGCAAAACTGATACATTAAAAAAAAAACTGCCAATTAATATTTTACTCCATGACAACTATTAATAGATTGGCTGTATATTCCTTAGTCTGATATTGCCAATACTCATGCGGTGTATGAGAAGAAGCTTAAGCTCTGTTGTAAGAACCTGGTAATTATAATGTCTATATTAAAAAGGTTTATGTACAATGTTCAAAGCCCGGATTTGTCGGTAGTATGACGACACAAAAATTGAAGATATGTGACATCCACTTATCCAAATTCAGCCCTCGTGAAGGATAACAACCAACTCCCTCTCACATAAGAAGACCGTGTCGCAATACTACTATTAACAGTAGAACAATTTAGGCTACTAAAAATATCAGTGTTAAAAAAATAACGGACAATAAAAAAGCCCCAATACGCCCCATTTTTCCACTGAAAGTATATATTTGAAAGTGTTTGAATAGCTATAATTTTATATTTTTACATTAAAAAGTGTATGTATACTTGGATGGTAATTCGAAACTTCACATCGCAAAAGTTCCTAAAAGCAAGTATTTCTGCAGATAATATCTTTCGGGTACTGGTAACATAACAAAATGCTCGTAAAACTTTTAGCAGCCACTACCTCGTACGCTAAAAATTTTAGAGGAGACTAAAAATTCATTTTTATAACAACTTAACCTACATCTACTGTATTCTACGACGTTACTTGGAAAACATAATTTGTAGTTGTATGAAACAATTTATTTGTCACTAGCAGCGCCCCGCGGTTTATCCGCGTAGTTCCCGTTCCCGTGAGAATATGGGGATAAAATATGGCTTATGTTACTCAGGGCGAATGTGGCTTTCTAATGGTGAAAGAATTTTTGAAATCGGTCCAGTATTTTTTGAGTATATTCGTTACATACAAAAATATAAAAATATAAATCTTTCCACTTCATAATATTAGTATAGATTGTACTTTGGCTTCGTAATTTGAAAAAGTTTTAATTTCAGAACATTGTTTTTTGAACTGACATATCTAGAAAATAAAAATAAAAATTGTTATTAAAATATATATACTGATGTACGCGATTAAATATTATATGTCAGTGGTCGCAAGTCTGACTTTTCTTAAAGATTTATTAAATTATATGTACTTTATTTTACATTTCACTAGATAATATTCTTATATTTTTCGGAGTAATTTACTACTAATACTACTTACGTATTTGATAATATCCATGATCAAAATTTCGTCTCTAACCTAATCTAAATTGTTCTACAACAGATTATAAAGAGCTTACATGACCTAGACGTTCCTATAAATAATTCACATAGTCTGATTAGTTCTACAAATTCAATTTAGATGACTAAGTTTAGCCTTCTCTTTAATAATAATCTCATTGTTTAGTTGAACGACCTGATATTATTTACTAGCTTTTGCCCGCGACTTCGTCCGCGTGGAATAGATACTAACCCTCCGATTTTCAAACATTCTTCATTGGTGCTCCGCTCCTATTGGTCTTAGCGTGATGATGTATAGCCTATAGCCTTCCACGATAAATGGGCTATCTAACACTTCAGATTTTTTTCAAATCAGACCATAGTTCCTGAGATTAGCGCGTCCAAACAAACAAACTCAAATGAATAAATAATAACAAAAATAGCGAAAAATTTCACTGTTGTAGAGACCGACAAAAATACTATAAATTAATGACGCAACTCCTTCAGTAGTTTCTAAAGAATCTTAAATATATTTTCGATGACTAGAGGTTATAACCCAAAACTACTAACAACATAATCTTAAAAAAAGTACTTGTACCCTCGTTAACTGTTATGGGCACCAACAAAGGCAAGGAAATGAAGGTACCATAGTAAAAGACCTTTTGCCGATAATCACCTTGCGTTGCCCTGAATTTAACGACGCCATTTAGTGAACCCTATCAAGTGTTGGGTAGGAACTAGACAGTAATTTAGAGCAACTGGACAACGATTCCATTTATTTCCTTGAACTTTTATTGGAGAAAAAACTACAAAGATAATAATCAAAGCAAATTTTAGTATTGGATTGCTTTTAACAAAAATAGACTCGCGTAAACGAAACTCTGTGTATCTCTTATATTTGTATCTAATGTACCAATGGGTACAAATATAAGGAAACTTTAAAAGTACAGTGCCAAATAAATATTTTTTTCTTTTCTTTCTTTCTTTCTGTGAAAGCACTCTGATTAATTTCCACTCAATTCAAATTATTCATAAACGTTAACTCATCGCCCTCAAGTAATTAAAAAAAAATCCTTTGAACACAGATTTCGCAATCTAAAACCAAATATTCATGATTAAAAATTACAAAATTATCAAGTAGAGATTAGCGATTCCAAATGAACTTTTTTCACGAACCCTTTTTAAATTAATGACTAATTCTTGGTGGAATACTTTAACTGAGACCATTTAAAAGCATCTGGACATTACTCATTCCAATTTTAAGATAAACGTTTACAAAATAAGCCTTGTTCAAGAATATGGAAGCAGAAACTCTACAGGATAGAAAATAATTAATGTCTTTATCGAGGTAAATCTCGATCCACAGGAGACTAGTTAACACGACGGTGCCAATGAAGTGTATAAGAAAAGCGATGAATAATTTTAATGGACGTTTTATTAGTTAAGCTGATACTGATTATAATAAATCTCTTGAAGAACGTTTAGTCTTTAATTTACAGCAAGCAGTGTTTAATGACAAGACTTCATTAGATGGTGCCATTTCACAGCTAGTTGCGAAGAGTTTAATGGCAGGAATAATTAATTAGATGTTGTCAAATTGTGATTGATAGTGATGATGACGAACAAAGAACGATGCCCCAGAACTGAATGTAAAACATAATAAAAATAGAAAATGCCATTTCGCAACATTTGACACTTTTAGCAAATGCTTTCATGATCCAATTTAAAACCTAACTTCAAATTCAGAATAGATGGTTTAAATGGCTGAGGCACATAAGCCGAGGCGAGGAGAGCAGAGGTGGCCGAGTGGTAATGGCCCCGACTTACGAATTGTAGGTCGCGGTTTCAAACCCAGCCCGACGCATTACTGTGTGTAATTAACTTCATCACCACTGCTCCCAAAACGGCGAAGGAAAACATCTTGAGGAAACTGGCATGTCCTAGAGCCAAAAATTCGAAGACATGTGACAGTCACCAACCCGCACTGGGCCCGCGTGGTGGGTTACGACCCCTTTCCTAGAGAGGAGGCCTGTGTCCCAGCAGTGGGAACATTAAAAGGTTGATTATGCTTAAGCATAAGCTTCACAATTTTGAATTAATAACGTAAAACTGAAGTTTATAAGGAAGGAGCACAGTAACTTTATAAAGGTTGATATAATCAATCTAATTTTGAGCTTCTTCGAGGAATATTATTTCAGTTCCAAACATTACATTTGTAAGCCAACGTAATCTGGACACGTAATAAAATGCAGCGTCCGAAGATCATAAATCAATAAAATGTAAATAATATTTCCGACTCTAGGTCGAACGAAGATATTTTCAGATGTACTGTTTTAGAATTCTATTCACGGACACTCGTTTTATATGAAAAATTGTTTGGTGTTAATCATGAATTGGTTCATATTATTGTATTTTACAATATTTATTTCAGAGCGGATATATCGTCGCCTGTAGTTTTGAGTTCATTTGGAATCTTTGAAACAGGTTCGTTATTAATTTATAAATCTTTTTGAGACTATTTTCTACGGTATTAATTTTCACGTTTCTGCTATGTTGTCTAATTGAAACCTGTCATTATTCCAAACATTTTACAACTAGATTTAATTTTTAATGACCTTATTAATAACAGGGCAGCTTTCATTATGCTTCATTAGAATGAAATGGTTATTACCTGATTTTTAATATTAATAACATACTATATTTTTACCCGCAGCTTCGCTCACGTTAAAGAAGCCTACAGCCATCTCGAGGCTCGTCTTGTCCATATACATCTCCGTAACAAAATCCATCAAAAGCGGTTCAGCGGTTTAAGCGTGAAAGATTAACGAAGAAACACACTCACTTTTATAATATAAGTTAGAATAACCAAACTTTTTTGTCACAAAAACCTAGAAAAGAATTCAACAGGAAAACTATATCTTTGGATAATTATATTTGGATCATTGAGAAGTACACATATACAGGTTATTCTAAACTCACTTCTGCCAACTAATTTTATAATAATAAAACATCATTTATTAACTAAATTAAATGGAAAATGAACCCTTCCTAAAATTATACATAATTGCGAATATGTGTTTGTTTGTTACGCATTCACGCCTAAACCACTAAACCGAATTAAAAAATTATTTCACCAATGCAAAGCTTCATTAAGATTGAGTAACAAAGGCTTCATTTTATCCCCATATATATCCCAGGAGAGTTACGCGGATGAAACCGCGGGGAGCTGCTAGTCTATAGTAATTATATTATAAAGAGAAAAGATTTGATTGTTTGATTTAAACAATTATTTCACTTCACTGTTGGGAAGGTACACTATCTGCGGATGAATTAGGCTTATTTTATCCCCATATTCCCACGGGAACGGGAACTACACGGTTAAAACCACGGGGCGCTGCTAGTTCTACAAAAAGCTGTTTAGCTTGATTTTAATTTCATAATATACATAACTTAAAGTAATCTCTAAACATTAAATAACACTTCAATTACTAAGAGTAATTTCATAGAAATGGAAATGTTCCTTCTAGTGCCGCTATTGAAAAGAGGCTTTTCAAATTCATATTAATTATTCACAGATTGAGAAAGTTACGATAAGATCCTCAAAGAAGAAATAAACACATCAAAAGTATCTAGGGATCAACATATATTTTTGCAATAACTTTCCTCCTGATTGATATTAATTAAAATTTTCTTTAAGGATTCATCAAATAAAGTGTTTTCGTTTGTCACAGTAACGATAAACCAAGTCACCTTTGCATTAATAAAGAAATTTGCCATTTTCCTAATAAAGGGATTTTTGACATTTGAACCACTAACATTAAAGTTCGAAAAAAAGACTGAAATAACAGTTTTCTTTAAAATTTTATTGGGTAACTTAAACAATTAATAATCCGTGTTTCTACCGCGAACACTAACAACACAAGAACATCGGTTTGGCATACTCAAAATGAGTTCATCCAAATCACGCTGTGGAATGGCCGCCCATGTTCGTTGCAACAACAAAAAAAGGTCTTCTTGCGACTGGATACCCTCCATATTCGGCAGAGCTCTTCTCTGTAGCATATCCCATGCATGCTCAATCGGGTTCAAGTCTGGCGACTGAGCAGGCCAGGGCAGGACATTGATGTTAGCTGCGGCGAGAGTCTGTCTTACAACTCTTGCGGTGTGCGGTCGTGCATTATCATGCATTAACTGAAATAAGGGACCGATTTGCACTTGTAGAGGAACGATGACGTCTGATACAATCGTCTCAGCATAAATTTGAGCGTTGAGGTTGCCTCTGATCCAAATCAACTCAGTTCTTCCGCCGATCCAAATACCCGCCCATACTATGATGGTTCCACCACTATAAGGATGGACTTCCTGGCAGGATTTTAATCGCTGTTGGCGTCCAGGGGTTCTCCAGTGTCGTATACGTCTTGTATCCGGTCTCATACCAAAACGAGACTCATCAGAAAAGCACACGAAACGCCATTGTTCTTCTGCCCAATTTCTGTGTTCAAGAGCCCATTGATATCGAATCCTACGATTGTGCATTGCTATAGGTGGTACCCGTAGCGGTCTTCGGGAATGAAGGTTCACTTCATGCAAGCGGTTTCTGACTGTTTGGTCGCTAATTAAGTTCCCTGAAGAGTGATGAAGCCTCACGGCTAACATCATGGCGGTTATTGTTGGAGCTCTTCGAGTTAAGATTTGAATGTATCGGTCTTGTCTCCGTGTGGTGCAGCGATACCGTCCTCCATGGCGCTCAGCCAAGGTAAGCGAAGAGCTCTGCCGAATATGGAGGGTATCCAGTCGCAAGAAGACCTTTTTTTGTTGTTGCAACGAACATGGGCGGCCATTCCACAGCGTGATTTGGATGAACTCATTTTGAGTATGCCAAACCGATGTTCTTGTGTTGTTAGTGTTCGCGGTAGAAACACGGATTATTAATTGTTTAAGTTACCCAATAAAATTTTAAAGAAAACTGTTATTTCAGTCTTTTTTTCGAACTTTAATGTTAGTGGTTCAAATGTCAAAAATCCCTTTATTAGGAAAATGGCAAATTTCTTTATTAATGCAAAGGTGACTTGGTTTATCGTTACTGTGACAAACGAAAACACTTTATTTGATGAATCCTTAAAGAAAATTTTAATTAATATCAATCAGGAGAAAAGTTATTGCAAAAATATATGTTGATCCCTAGATACTTTTGATGTGTTTAGTATGAATAACTCCTATTATCTTTTTGTACTTTCTCGAGCCCATTAAATGGATTACCATCTTCAAATTGGTATATTTTTTTACCCAATTCCCTTTTGCTAAGTTCTTAATATTCCGTTTCCTTTCTTTGGAGTTTCCTACTTAGCCTGGCCTTTACTAATTTACAGGGCAATACAATGTTCTTCTAAAGGCCACTTTATTACGTACTTAGTATCGCCCATGAAACCACTATGAAGGTATATAAAGAAGTTTGACCCAGACTAAATCCGCAAACTCAAGAAAAAAAAAAGCATGGTGTACCTTATAATTTACATAATACTTCACGCATTTCTCACATATTTTAGAAACTTTCTCTATGAGATTTAACATATTTCTAGGTTATTTCCTCATCAGTTTTATTACTTTTATCGCTTCTTCTAAACGTCTTTTAGTGTAATTTAATTTAATTGGATGAATATCAGACAAACGCTTAATGCTTTAAGAATAATTTTTAATAGCAGCACTGCGTATTTAAATTACGTACCAATCCGCACTGGGCCCGCGTGGTGGATTACGGCCCATTCCCTCTCTCCTAGAGAGGAGGCCTGAGTCCCAGCAGTGGGAACGTTAAAAGGCTGATTATGCTAATATGTACTTAAATTATTTTACCGAGTATCTTGTATAATAAACATGAATCGCTAACGACAGCGTTAGCGATTTATGTTTATTCGACTAAAATTTTCGGTATGAATGTTGACGGAATATATTAGATTCTTGCTATTGTATAAAATAAAGTTATTGACCGTTTAGTCTAGATTCTTCCACGATCAAGAAAATAGCCATAAATAGAAGATATTTGTAGCTAGTTTTTAATATCCATCCTAAATTTGTAGGTCAATTTCAATTCATTTGTTACCCCGAAACACAATAAAAATATACATACCCAATTGCACCAGCTCCAATCGTTTGTCAGTTACAAAATGCCACGGAAACGCCTTGCAGAAACTCGCGACTCCAATCCTCAAATCCGTCACTTTTGTTGACGTAGCAATACACGATGCCTCTGATTGCTCGCAATCACTATCTTTTGACTTCTGATGCAATGGTACTGCATTTATTTCGTACCTAAAACATAATGACACTGTTGAAAGTGGTAAAGTAAATGGAACTTACAGAATAACGAAAACATACATACACACATATTGACATATACGTATATTCCTGTTGATATATTTTTGCATGCTTCACTACATTATTGGTTTTGATGACATTTGGAAATACCCTACACCCCGTTCTTTATACGCGTGATAAAATTATAAATAATTATATATACAATACTAATGCAGTCATCTTGTTGAAGTGAAGACGTCTTTAAAATTGTTTCCATAGTGGGAGGCAGGTCAAAAACTAATGATAACAAAATTGGAGCATACACGTATAAAAGCCAAATCCAAATGCAGAAATTATACGGTTGGAAAGTGCTTCTCAAGAGCAATCTAATAATAATAACACACTATATGATCGAGGAAAGCAATGCCAGGGATGTTAAAGAATGAATGTGACCAAGCGGATCAACGACGATGCCAGTAAATCTGCCGATATATTGATTGGAGTGGTTGACATTACGAAAATATTACCCATTACGCACACGTATACACGTACAACAAACAATATCAGTTATATCTTTTATTTATTTACAAAAAATAAACGCTAAATATTTTGTCGTTATCAAAACTCTGTAAAAAATGATTAGACATTTTATAGATAGAAATTTTTCTTCAATAAAGGCCAGTAACCTTCTTTTCATAGAAAATTTCCCAAGCAATTAATAAGGGATCGCCTTCCTAATGGAAGTTGATCGAAGGAAGCAACTCAAATAACAACTAATTTCCAAGTTGAGGACGGATGGATGACTCATTATTCGTCCGCTCGATCTATTTTCGTGAACATAATTTTGTAAATTGTATTTTTTTTCTTATGATACTGTACTTTATATACATAGATAACTGTCTTGACTTTACTACTTTGACTTATCCCACAGAAACTGTGTATCTTATCAATTATTAGCGGTATAAACTCGACCTCTCTAAAGCTTTCCACGTAGTGGCCTATGACATATTATGGCAAGAGCTCGGGAAAGCATACGTGCCAGCTGAAATTATATGTACACGACGTGTGTTCTAGTATTGGTATGACAATCAAGTGAACTACGTAAAGTGGAACAATATTCGCTCTGCTACGTATTGGTTGGAATGTGGGGTGAGGAAAGGGGGCTGACCTCGCCCAAGCTTTTCAACTTTTACGTCAATGAGCTAATCGATGGATTCAGTAGAGAACGGATTGGATGTTAGATTGACAACTTTTGTGTCAATAATTTTAGCTACACGGATGACATTGTGCTACTGGATCCTACTGCTGGCCGATGGTGCTGCTGGATCCTATGGCTGGCTCCATAAGGGAGCTTTTGAAGCTGTGAACAGTATGCTGCGATCTACTGTACAATTGTAGGAAGAGCGTCCTCATGATCTTTAAAGCCATCGGTAGGACGCAGTCATACGACCCAATTATCAATCCTCAATGGATAGCCCATGGACAGCGGGTGAAGCAAGCCAAATACTGAGGGAGGGCACTGTGTATCGGAGGATCTTAAAGATCACGAAGATATCGAAGCGCAAAGAAGCGCGGGGCTCTTGCAAGAGGCCATATGCTGGGTCGCAGGTTTGCATGTTGTAGTAGGGAGGTCAAAATTTAATTAACTAAATTAAATAACTAAATTTTGAGTAGCTGGTCCAAAACCACTTGTGTAGAAGGTCTGGACCTTCTACACAAGTGGTTTTGGACCAGCTACTCCCGGAAAAATATTGGATACCCTGAGGGTCCAATACTACAGCTTTAGAATGCTCTTGAGGCTGCCGCGTTTCTGTATTGCCTCTGACATGTTCGCAATGGTGAGAAAGAAAACGGCGTCACTATTAGAAAGGTTGCGGCCAAGTCCTAGTGGCATTCTGAAGATGTTAATAGACAAATTTGATTCACCGATGATGAACCACTTCTTATAAGAGTTGGTGAGGAAGGATTTTTTTTAATGTTTTTTTTTTTTTGTTAAATTGAACACCAACATAGTTTTATAAGTTTTTGTAACTAACTTGTGGATCACTATTGCCTGAGCAAATAAAATAAATAATAATAATAAACCAGCTTATGACTTTCCAGACAACTTTTTACAATATAATGAAGAAACAAACAATATATTTTATTTATTTTTAATATTCACGTTATTTCAAATAAAAAAATATAGTACGATATTATAATAACCATACACTAACCTTGAAATATATGTACATGAAAAGAAAGCAAGACCACTAAAAATATGGTGTTTTTTAAAAACAATCAGCTTAATCAACAGCTGTTTAATACTCATCAGAAATAACAAAATGAACGAAGAGAAATTATAGGTTTTCCGTTTCTGAACTCATATTCTGTGTGTCATTATAAGTTTCGATTTTAATTGCCAATACCCGTGAAGGAATTATAATTTAAATAACATTAAAATGATAATCATGTTTGTGCAATCGACATCGTGTTTATTCCATGTCTGAATGTTTTTAAGGTTTATTATCGAGACAGTTTTAATTTAATCTGTTTCAATAATTGTTACAGTCCAAAATTTACAACGGGTATGACTGAATGATTATTTCGAAGTCATTTTTCCGTGAAATGTGGAACTGACAGTTTTGTTTAACGCTTTAATTTCATGATTATAAATTACTAGCAGAACCCTGCGGTTTTACCCGCGTAGTTCCCGTTCCCGTGGGAATATGGGGATAAAATATAGCCTATGTTACTCGTGGATAATTTAGCTTTCGATTGGTGAAAGAATTTTTAAGATCGGTCCAGTAGTTTTTAGCCTATTCATTACAACCAAACAAACAAACAAACAAAGTTTTCCTCTTTATTATATTAGTGTAGATAAGGACTACTTTCCTTAAAATCACTCCCATTACAATTGTAGGATTAATACTATCGAGGGATACAGAGGTACTTAAACGAAAGAGGTTGTCAAAATGTCATCTAATGTTTAGAGCGCGAAGTCTTTCGTCAGACTGTTTCGTGGAAAGAAGCTTTAACTATATATAATGTTTTAACCGTCATCAATATTATCGTCGACTGCATTCAACTTCTAAGTTTATACTTACTTAAATCTCCTAGGGTCGTTAGTATAACTCGTCAGTCTTATATCCGTCTGTGTATCATATAACAGCCTTGCTATAGATTTTAAGCTGCCAACTAGAATATATGCGACAGGTTCGCTTTCTGTCGTCAAATGAAGCTGGATTTTTCCGTCTTGTGATGTCGTACAAACGAAATTAGCTTCGTACTCATTTGTTTCATCTTTCTGAACATCATCCTGTGGGAATACAATGGCGTTATTAATAATTTTGATTTATTCATTAACTTCTTAAGTTGAAGTGTTACAATTTTATTTGTTTGAAGTGTCACTTTGATCTTTAATAGGTAAAATTTTTTGTAACTCAAAAATAACACTACAAAATTAGAAATATAAAAAATAGTACTTTGTATTTTAAAATCTCAACGCTGTGGTACAAGTGTGAGTTTAAACTTGAATGTTGTTCGTCTTATACTAATACACTACTTTACGGATATATGGATTATAATAAGGATACCGCTTTACATTCATATATTTAATATTCTAGACTAGATAGCTTATATTAGTATGCACTTACCTGGTCATGTAACACATCATGAACGCTGTCTAAAGTAGTGAGAAATTCAGTCAAATTGGTGCCTAAACATTTAAAAGCTCTCTCAAGTCGACAGTTATGCGAGAACGCCGTTAAAATTAAATATTCTCCTAATTTTGCCATAAAATCCTTAGTGCTAACACCTGCAACAAGCAAAGGAAACTTCAACATTTTCATATAATACGGTACTTATAATAAAACTCATGTTTATGGTTCACGTATGCACTTAATACTATATATTATTATACTTTTATTATTAGATGAAATGGAATTAAGAATTTTATAGCACTTCTCAAAGTGCTTAAAGATGGCAATGTTCCCATTAAAGCTGTCTGAATGAAAAATGAAATTGATGGTCTAGGTAATAGAATATTTAATGCGACAGGGGTTAAAAGAAATGTGAAAACAGACTTTAGTTGAGACACTGATATAAAATATGCGTTATCAAGAACAGTACACATAAACCGTTAAAATCTAACAAGAGGTGTTTTGAACGTTAGCAAATACTTTTGAAAAAGGTCTGCTTGAGCAACTGAATTGTAAATAATGTGAATGAGCTTCATCTGGTACTTGACAAATAAACACAGAGAATTGAAACAATGCAACGATAATACCTATTTATTGTTCAACCCACGATGAATAAACAATATTGGTTTTCTTATCTACTGGTTTCGACAAAACGTTGGTGAACTGACAAATCTGTGACCTGTTTTCATTTACACCATCTGTTTTTAATATTTCAATTACTGTTACAGGGAGGGAAAGTATATTTTTTTATATTCTTCTTAGCTCTTTCGCACTCTCCTTCTATTTGCTTTCCTTATACTATCGCTTGGAGTCGGTTCTCCTCGTTATTCTTCGCCAGACGCTTTCCTTTTTTACCAGTATATGTTACACCATAAGCATTTCTCTTACAATTCTTTCATTCCCATTATATTATTCATAAATAATTCCGCTTCAAATCTTAAGTGTCGATGTTCCACATAATGTAATTTATAACAAATTTAAACTAAGCTGCTAAATCCATCAATTAACACTGTAAATGCGAAAACAAAGGTTTCCGAAACATTTCAATCCTTATTTTGATAATACGATTCATTCAACGCATATACATATGCAACGTGTATTAAAATAAATGCAATATCTGAATAGGGGTCATTTGTACTCATCATTTTGAACAAATTTTACCATGGCACCTTTACCTTCATGGCACCTCAGCATGAAGAAAACTCAAACTTAAAGGATTTCAAACTAAATCATTTACATACATTTTGGAGCTAAAAAGGAGTTGATCAATACATTAACTTTTTAAATTTTAACTTTTTTTTTATAAAGTTCTAAGGAATAGAAACAAATCTATATGAAATATGGACAATTTGTAACTGATGTCAAAATCCAAGAAGAATAAACTGGATTAACCAGCAATCCAGTTCAATGTCACGCGATACATCCATTTTGGAAAAACACTATTTCAAACTCCATGTTCGTCAGTTGTTAGATGTCAGTCATTTATGTCTGTCTGTGAATCTCGGTTTCATGTTGACACAATGTTACTTCAAAGCGACGAAGCCATGACGCCCATGTTAGCTTTGTAACAAAGCAAACTTTTGTATGTGCTAACACTGAATGAGCGACCTGTGACGTCAGAATATTTGAGAATCGACGATAGGCTTTATTTCCATATCGGGTGATTCTTCGGTTTGAAAGTGGTGATATGTGATATTTTGTAGGGGAAAAAGGTTAGAAATGCGTTATATATAGTTAGTTTTGGAAAGATGAAATTACTACCACTATTGACTATGTCTAGCGTACCTCAAAATTATCAGAATTACCGTACGTGTGCACTCAATTTCTGAAAACTTTCAGCAAATAGCTGAGTGATAAATAGGTTCACGTCCGTATGACATCGAATAACCCTCTTATTAATATAACTTTCATACAAAATTGAATTATGACAAGCTGCCAAAAGTTACTCAACTCCGTGACAGACGGAAAAGTTATGAACGAAAGGGAATGGAATTAATGTCAACGATTTTGGAAACTCGTACTGTCACGCATTAAATTTAGGTTGAATAGATTCAAATAAGATAAAAAGAACTGACTCATTTATAAAAGAACAGAAATTTAATAATATCGGAAATAAAATTTAATTAAGTATAGTTGTTTTTTATTACTGTTACGTTGGTTGTGGTCCAAATTCAAGCAACATGGTACAAGGGCAGCAAGATGATGATGCTAAAATCTTCATACCAGCAACACATACAATCTTTTGAAAGGTTGTGGGACAGATTCCAGCTCGTAGTCTAAAAAAATACAAGTAGGACAGACTAGGTAGATGAAAGGACAAATCATAGGTCGAAAACATATAATTATAAGATTTAGACTATTGAAATAAATATTCTAGTCAAGATCATCTTCCTGCCCTTTTCCCACGTTCATCCATCGATGGTCATCGCAACACGTTTTCTTCTTTCAGTCTCCTCTGGTTACTGTAACGCTATCATTCATCACCTTATATTCTTTCAAGTCATTTCTCACATAGTCTATTCATCGTCTTGTCTCCTATCTCATATTTTATTAGCCCACATATTTCGCTTTGCTGATACCACCGTTTAGAAACATCGTATTAATGCTATATTTTTTTCAAATCGTGCAATATATTTTGATCATACAGTCCGTCTGAAATATCTGGTTCAAGCGATCTTTGTATACAGAATTAATGTCTCCATTATTTAAGCTAGTGATGGATGGATACTTACTGTCAGTGGCTCGTACCGCATCGTAAATTTCTTGTAAATACGCGTAATTCCTACAAGTTTTAACATCGTCTGGTAGTCTTCTTCTGCGAACAAAATGGGCACTTTTATATTTTTGGGTTCATTAAGAAAGGAATGGGTAGGCAATAACAATAAAGAAGGAATGTTTCTATTTTGTTTTATGCTTTGTTTGTTACAAATTACACTTTGAGTTATTAGCTTCAATGGAAATTGATGTTTAAATAATTTCATGACGTAGGTACCATAATTGTATGTTCTTATTTGAACAGCGAGTGCTGTCCATATACAAAGTACAGCATCTATATGTTCTTATTTCTCAGTTTTGTTCTTATTACTACATTAAACTTACAGGCTAACTATCTATAAAGATGGTCCTTTATCCTAAATCCATCTTAGTTCTCTTTTAAGATCATCTAGTAAAAACCTTAATGCTACTTAGGGTTTCATAAGTACAGTCTCAGATTCTCCAAGATAGATTGCGATAAGCTTGTTTGTTAAACATTTATACATTTCATAAGTACCACAATAAATTCAAGTCAAACATTCTCCTTTAAACCTCAACCATTTCATTTTAAACCACTATGAGTCATGTCTTGAAACAAACATGAAACAACAAACAAACATTTCATTATATATTTCGCTTACAACTCTTAAGCGTGTTATACGACCAATTTAAGTAGTCCCCGTAATTAATTTTAATCTTTCAAGTGGAAGTTAATTAGCAAAGATGCTTATTAACAACTGGGGTGTCTTTTCATTTTAGCGGTTTGTATTTACATTCACTTATTGTGGAATAAAGCTTTTTGATCTTGAGAGTTAGGGTGAATTGTTTAACAGTGCATGCGGTTTGGTAATTTTATGTGATGTGATGTCTCCTAGGTGTCTTGTCAATTATATATTGTAGAGGAGTAACAATCAAATCAAACAGTGCATTGAACATCACAGTTTTTGTATAGATATACTCTGTTGTAGTAGTGCCACAATTAGTTGCGTTGTTTTTTAAATTCTGACGCAACTAAGTTGTGATATAATCTCTTGCTGTAACGCACAGTTTAAGACTGTGCGTTACAGCGAGAGATTATTGCGTTGCAACGTAATTTGTGCTGTATTTTATGCAAACTTACAACTATTGTGCAAGTCGGATTATAATTTGCCGTCGGTGATGAGTTGACAGTCTTTAGCACTGCTTCGTGTGTGCCAAAGCAGTGCCAATAACCATCGGTGACAAATATGGTGATTCAAAAGCTGACATCGATTATGCACATAAAAATAGTAATAATGATAATGAATCACAATATTACTCACACACGATTTAGGGATGTTTTACTGGCGTAGATCCTCAAAAAATACTTAGATATATTTATCCATATCTGTTTGGGCTGGTAGTCGACCCTGATTAAGGACCAGAATTATTGTTGGTTCTATTGTTTAACATTTTTATTAATTACTGTTCATGTGAAATTCTGAAGGTGATGTGTCTAATTAATGCATGGTGTATATTCTATGTAGTAATTTGTTTTCAAAACTTATCCGCTAGTTGTGACCCCCTAATGGATAAGTTTTGGATTTATTTTTCGTACAAATTAAATCCGTTATTTTGAAAAGGGCTGATGGTCACTGTTTTTTCAAACATCATTTCATTGCTGGCACTATTTTATTCTCTGAGAAAAATTACATTTTCATATGCCCTTGGAAAGGGTCCAGCTTCAAATATCACAAACCAAGTCATATAGCAATCGAAAATTAGTCTGTATAGAAATGGTACGAGAGTACAAGACAGTTTTGTTTATAAAATTTGAAAATGAAAACAATATATCTAGTTTTAATTTCCGCGAATATTAGTGGGTTGCAGGTATGCACCTCCCTCCCGCCCGCTATATTATGCACATGCAAGATTACTGGGCAAATGCAAGGATTTTAAGCACATGCAGGAAGGCAATGCAAAACCCAACACCATTACCGACACGTGTTTCGCCTCTCCACGAGGCATCCTCAGGGGACGTGTTGACTCGCTGACCGTTGAGTTGCGACTGAGCATTTAGTACAAGGCACCCCCCTTTTATACACTGCCACCGTTGGTTATTTGTGTACAACTACCCACAAACATTCGCAGTAAAGGGGAAGAAACCAAATTCGTCTGGTCATTCAACAGTGCAAAATTATTATTATTACTATGTTTAAAAATCTCTAATTGTTCTAAAACACACAGCCGGAAACCCTTATCACAAATATGTAGTATATTAAAACTATTGTTGTCGCGCAAAGACGCGCGACAACACGCGCGCGCGCGCGCGTGGGTTTCCGGCTGTGTGTTTTAGAACAATTAGAGATTTTTAAACATAGTAATAATAATAATTTTGCACTGTTGAATGACCAGACGAATTTGGTTTCTTCCCCTTTACTGCGAATGTTTGTGGGTAGTTGTACACAAATAACCAACGGTGGCAGTGTATAAAAGGGGGGTGCCTTGTACTAAATGCTCAGTCGCAACTCAACGGTCAGCGAGTCAACACGTCCCCTGAGGATGCCTCGTGGAGAGGCGAAACACGTGTCGGTAATGGTGTTGGGTTTTGCATTGCCTTCCTGCATGTGCTTAAAATCCTTGCATTTGCCCAGTAATCTTGCATGTGCATAATATAGCGGGCGGGAGGGAGGTGCATACCTGCAACCCACTAATATTCGCGGAAATTAAAACTAGATATATTGTTTTCATTTTCAAATTTAAAATGGATTTCCGCAATGTAACGCCTGACTCAATCAATTTTTTTTTTTTTTTTTTTTTTTTTTTTTTTTTTTTTTTTTTTTTTTTTTTTTTTTTTAGTTTTGTTTATCCTGTAAAGATTAATATAGATAAATATTCGCCCTGTTCGAAATAACGGGTTCTATTTTATTGTTAGATTTGTTTAATAGGTTGTGTGGTATCATGAGATGGGGCAGACCTTAAGTCTACCTAGTGTTATAAGAAAAGTTACTTACAAACAGTTGTATTTGTCGTAGTGTTCCGCTTGGTTCTTTGTTAGTGCTGTCACCGCTGCGTGCAAGCATTCATTCTGTAACAACGAAAGGTTAGGTTAGAATTGTGTTTATTTGTTGATGTTTGCTAAAAACTCATTATTACAGGTCTCTATGTAATGGATAAAAAATTACACATCATCGCGATAGACTGTGTTTACCAACAGCTTGGTTTATTGTTGCTTGAACTTATTTACGTCCCAGCAACCATCTGATCTAGGTTCAAACCAATATTTGAATGAGTATGACTGTATATGGACAACTATTATGTCGTTATCATACATTGATGTAAATAACAGGCGCATCTGTTTTTTGTGTCAAAATGCCTATGCCTATGGGGCAAAAACTATCAAGATACCCCTTAAACTTTTCAACATCATTTCCATTAGTTCAATCACTAATTTCCCTCGTATAATCTTTTATTTGATAAAAAAATATCCTTATATTGTCCGAAAACTCTAAGATCAGACAGAGTCAACAAGCTTCCTTCACAACCCATCCTTTTCAGTTGTGCGCAACAAAGCGTGAAGGGACCAATTTCCCCACATTTTCTTTACGAGGCGACGCGCGTACCCTGAACGCTTTAAATGTGGTGCCTTGATGAATTGGCCGCGGTAAAACAATAGACGACCATAATCCTACGATGTTTTGTTTGTGATTTATTTGTTTGAGTCTACTGGCATGGTTGGTGTAGAATTTATTTGTGGTTTCCACACCAACAATTTAGGATTAAATGAAGGAATATTTGAACAATATTAAGGTGAAGTAAGTACTTATTTCAGCTACTAAAAATATAGACAAAGTTGAAGATATAAGAAAAGCTTTTCAACATTTATTTACTGAATAAGTCTTTAGAGGATCGTTAAAAGAAATATAATTTGTTTGAGAGTCACCGCGGCTCTGGAACGCTAAGGGGAACACGGATGGGTTTTAATCAGTAAAGGTATGACTATATTTTTTTTTTAAATAAGAATCCATTTAATATTAGCAGCCAAAGGTAGGTAGGCGACTGTCTATCTCACATCCGCAAACCAGTTACTGGGTAACACATTTTTGGAGGCCAGACTGGTGTTAGATGTTCTGTTTTACAAAAGAGGGAGTAGTAAGAGATAGATGGGAAAAATTAAGCACCAAAGATGTCCCAAGCCAAAAATATTACACTCATGTACAAAAATAGCATTTCCACGTAATACAACATACAGTATCGTAATAGCCAGCGACTTGCAGCTCTGCAGCTCTGCTCTACGGCTTCTTGGCCTTACTAGTCGGCTTACCTACCCGGTGATCCGGTTAACACTTGATCTAATTCTACGTTGAAGCGGATATTTTGTCGTTTACGATGTCAGCGGTGGAGGATTTTTAGAAGCAAAATTGTAGAGTTTCAGGAAGAAGTCTTTAAAAATCTGAATCATTAGTTCGACTAAAAGTTCATGTTCTAACTAATTAACAAAAAAACCGGCCAAGTGCGAGTCAGGGTGAGCTGACAAGAAGGGTTCCGTACCCTTATCTATAAAAAACGGCAAAAAAATTGCATTTGATGTATGAGAGCCCCCATTATTAGTTTTAATTGATAAGGTATTTTCTTTTAAGTTTGTCTTTTTCTGTTTTGTGCGTCAGAACAAAACAAAAACAACAAAAGAGCTTATTATTAATTTTAAACTGTGCGAGGCCAAAAAAGTTCCCGATCTCAGTAGATCGCATCGTATTAGCTTTTTATTATATACGATTATTATATATGATATTTAAGAAAATTGTAAATACCACAGCACTGGTGTTCTGATAGGGCCTGTGATGCCACGGATAAACTCACGGAATACATACACAGACACAGTGCAAGCATTTGTCAGTATGTACAACGGTTGTTATTAAAGCTTCGCTTGCAAGTCATCACATCATCATCTACAGCCTGTTGCAGTCCACTGCTGGACATAGGCTTATCCAATCGCATGCCACTTAGATCTATTTTCGCTTCACCCATCCAGTTTTTGCCAGCCTCCCTGCCAAGTCAAGCAAGTCTGTGCAAGACATCACATCTCTCCTCTATCCTCTCCGTTTCGATAAAATATCAGCCATAATGGTTATAAATAATTATTAAAAACTAAATTGTGCCCGCGACTTCGTGCGCGCACTTCCCGTTTGTTCCCGTTCCCGTAGGAATTTCGGGAACTCGTCTTAGTCCTTCCCAAGGAACCTACGCCCCTCAATGAAGCTGCAAGCCAAAATTCGGCTTTCTATAACCAGCGGTTTCGGCTGTCTTTCAGTCAGGCAGCCAGTAACAGAAGAGTTTTATTATATTGATTTATCAGAACATTTCATGCCGTGACGTCATTCGAAACATCCTCGACCAATCTCAAATAAGTATTAAAAATATCTTAAATCAAATCTATTAACGAATTCACTGTTTAATAAGTACCTAGAATTTTACTAACAATTCTTGTCTACAAGTAAAACACTGTAATTGTACCTGAAAATTGTCTGCTGATAAAAACATTACCCTCGACACTTTCATTGTCGTACCTACTTAATTGCTTATTCCGTCTGGGTTGGATCTGTTTACAAAGAGACTTACGTTTACTTTACCAAAAAGCATTATACATTTTTGATCATCTTGTTGTATACGAAATAATTGGGCAATTTCTTGGAAAAAAAAAACTACGATGTTGTTCAGTTAAATAACCAAAAACTAGTAAGCATTTTTTTTCTTTTGGAAGAATAAAATTGCGTGAAATTTGTCGTGTCGTCACACTTTTTACCAACAAGTGACGTCACGCGTTAATGTGATTTATCTTTGTCATTTTATATGATTAGATGGCATAAAATGGCTAATAATACACGTCCAATGTTTTTTAAAAACCTTATTGACCACCTATAACTATGTTTTTAAATTATTCGGTTTCATAATATTTCTAAAATGTCTTATTGGTCTTTCCAATCACAAGAGCTTGGTCCTTTAGACTATATTAAAAAGAAACTTTCAAATCTTCTACAGATTTGCACCATTTATAAATAAATCAACTCAACGATTAATTGAATCCCGGACCCCTAAATCAATTAAATAAAAACTTTTGACAGTTTTATCAGTCGTCCGAATGAATCAATCAAAATAAATTGTTCATCTAAATTAATTGGAGAATTGTTGGTGTTTGGTGGAATCTATTCACAAACAGTTAAAGGGTCCTTATTATTAAGATGAAGGGGACAAAACACTGACAGGGTGATAATATTGAAGTTAAGTTTAATTTTAATAGACTAAGTGAAATCTTTTGTGTAGAGTGTTCCATCATTGGATTTTGATTATTTTATTAGTCTGATTTTCCAAAAAGCTTTAGTGTAGTTTTTGACTGATACAATCAGACAGATTTAGGAAACTCTAGCCTAGGTTATTTCAGCGACCATTTGAATCTCACAAGCTAGAACAAGTCATTGAAACAATTGTTCATAATTCTAGGATCGAACGCACAAAACTTTTGCATTAAATACTTTTTTCATTGTCCGTACAGCTTAGGAGTAGAACTCACTACGGGAGGCTACGTTTCCTTGTAGGTACAACCTGAGACTTTAAATCAAGAGTGAATAAGTTATTCAAGGAAGCATCCTCTATCGTCAACCACATCATCGTTTTCCATGCGATTGTCATCAACCGCGAGCCAATATTGATAGGCGTTTGACCAAACCAAATTTTCATCAAATAGTAAAAAAATGTATAACAAATCATTGGTTCAAAACTTGCAGTCTTTTATAATTTCATGAAAATTTATGTTTATCAAATAGGAATTGGTATAATGTACCTATACTGAAAATACCATGTAGCAATCTTAGACAAGCCCATTTACAAAGGTCAATGACATGACTCTCGCACAAAAACACTTATTCACGAAACAAAAGACTATCATTATCGAGGACCAAACATAACTTCACTTAGATCACAGCATGTAATAGTACACCTTAAGTGTAGTGACGTCACGATGGATCAATGGCAGAAAAATGGCTGCTATCGCCGTATCGGATTTCTAATGGATGGGGTGCTAGGTTTGTTTTGATTTCTCTTGGGTAACCCATTTAGGTTGGCAATTCATGGATTCATTACTTTAGTCTGAGTCATAGTACAGTGTTGCCTTTTTACTTTTTTCAGGGTTCATGTATGTTTGTGAGTTTTTTATTCCACCATAACTTCTTAACGGCTTAACCGATATGAATGTGCGTGGTAACGTTAGAAGCGTTCAGTTATCCCGGGTAACATAAGATAGTTGAAATGAAAAAAAAGTGGGAGCCATGGGTCATAAATTAAAACATTTTGTTTTCATGAAAATTAGACTACTTATACTGTCATTGTCTAAACATTGCAAAAAAAGGTGTGAAATAAAAAACAAATAATTCAAAAATACGCCTGCCATGCAATAAAAAGATTACTATCTGTTTTGTTTTTAATTTTTAGTTCATTTTTTACATGGCAGGCGTGTTTTTTTTTAATTATTGTGTTTGTAATATAAGGGATTTTTATTTTTTATGGCCAAATATATTTTTGATAGCGATATAATGAAGAATAAAAGGCCTTTGCCCTGTATTGAGACAACCCATGTTAAAAATAAATAAGACTTAATAAACACACACATACACGGAGGCGGGGGTTGGTGGGTTTCACGCAATATGCGCATAATGCGCCTCCGTCATGCGCCGGGTACGCGCCAGCCCCAACAGCATCCTGAAAACCATAGCGTACAGGTGGGATAGCCCCATGCATTGGGTATGCCTGCACGGCACTGTGGCGTAGATAGTTAATTTTTTTTCCGGTAGCTAGAAGTAACTATAGTTTCTGGACTATAATATAAAAATCTGACAGAGTCCATTCTGGAATGGACTCTGTCTGAAATATAAGATTTTTATTTAAGTATTAATTAATTTTAAACATCAAGTTGAATGTTTCTGTGTAATGGCAGTGAACTCATCATTCATTGTATCGATGATTACTTCAAATGATGGTCCTAAACCCCAAGAGCCTCAATATATGCCAAGAATGATTAATGTAAAAAATGAAAGAGGGATTCAGTCTCAGGAGGATGAAGCAGTAAGTAATAAGTGAAACAAATCAAATTATACGATTCGATCTATTTCAGTAACTTCCGTAATTGATGGTTTAATATGGCAACTGTCCCAGATGAGGCCTAATAGAAATTTAATTGCGCTCTGGTTTTAAGAATTTCATTGATGGCATCTGTTGCAGGAATTTATTATCTTTATTAATTTTGCCATTTTTGACTGAATATTGTGTCTTGGTAATTTTGTTTTGCTTCTAAATGCATCTATTGTAAGTGGCAATTTGTTAACTATTGAAATAAAGTTGGGAGAATGTGAGATTAAACTTGGTTAATGTTTGTGGAAAAGAAATACAGTAAACTACTTTATGTTAGTAAATTTCAATCACTCTACTACTACGAATTAATAAATAACAAAAGGCGGAGAGCACGGCATATATTTAAAACACGTTATCTCTACAAACCAAGAAATTAGAATTTTACAAAGACTAATTGCTTTATAACACAAGATACACATATTTCCATACATAATATCTCTTAATGATACTCCTGTAAGATAAAGAAGAATAATTTGTTTTCGCACATCTCGAGTTCGTACATATATAAAAGCGTGTATACGTTGAGTAGCAATTACTTTGAGGAATTTAAAGGACATGAAGACAGGAGTTGGTACAAGTTGTAAACTCATCGAAATTACATAAACATAGCTTGAAATGCGAAATAGAGATGGACAGAGAGATGATCGCAGAATTATTGGAAGAAATTACCGTGGCTCTGGAACGCAGAAGGCATTTAAAGAACACGGGTGGGTTTTAGTCAGTGAGAGTCTGACAATCCTTCCCTCATCGGTCAAAGCGAGAGAAGTAATTTTGATGAATTGTGAAATCCAAAAAGAGATACAGAGATCTATAACAAACATTGGCAGTTATAAGGACTGCCGATAGAAGTGAAAGCTTTTAAAACTAAAAACAATAATCAGATAAAAACACTTTTTCAGCAATGCACATAGAGCTTTTCACTAAATCCATTCAATGTCACTTATACGCTTAATTCATGAGCATGTCGGTCACACAAACCCATTAGATTTCCCCTACCAAGGAGTGCCCAACGGGGCTAAAGAAGTTTTCGCTTAAATAAATAAAAAAAGAGACTAGAACTAGGGAGACATAGGCCATGCAATAAAGCTGCCACTCAGCGTTGCGGTGCAATGTACGACAGTACCGCGCTAATTTTCATTAGCCTTAAATAAATTTCTTCATTAACTTCGAAATTATTACCGCATTAATTTAAAATTGCTTATTTTAGTTTGAAACTCTTATCTAAGTATATTTTATAGAAGTCTAAAAGTCAATTCGTATAAGTGTAAATCTAAGAATTACACGCTTGGTTTTAAAATCTAGAAGCTTGTCCCTTGAGCCAAGTTCGTAACTTTATTTACAAGGAACGTGTTAGACATAGTTCTATATTGCTGGAATTGCCTGCCATCTGTTTAATTACAAACAACCACAGTACCCACCTACTAGTGTTGTCTCAGAAATGTTCAACTATTTATAGGCTTGATTGGATTTTTAGATTGGTTCGATGCAGAGGGATTTCCCATAGGGGAAGGAACTACATAATGCCATCTGCTACGATTCCTACATAGTCCTTTTGCTATGTTTATGTTGAAACATCTGGTCACACACGCCCACAGAATGTGATTACAACGCGTCCTGCTTTGGAGACATCACCCACGAGATCTCACATCTGCCTTGTAAATGCGTTTTGTTAATCACCTTTTAATCATCCTCTTCATCTCCATTTGGTCCAACTATCTTAGTATCTTGTTTTCAAATTTGGTCACGACATCTACTTCAAACTTTCTTTCTTCGTTCTTTCTTTCAAATGTTTTTATTTGTCAAATAAATACTTTTTACGCACACGTAAGAAAATGTAATTATTCTGTAACGTAAATCAGAAAATTATATGGCGTTGAAGCATAAATTTTAATATAATATGCCGCCGCCAACTCAAGAAATGGAGTAAAGATGTAAATATTAGCTGACTCCTGTTAGTATAAACATTAAGTACGTGCTTCTGGTATTAGGGTGACTCCTAATTTCCGTCTTGCGGTCCTATCGCCGCTTATACGCACAGCCATGTAATATTTAACGAGCATCATTTTAAATATATTAACGAAGAATTTTGTTTATTTACATAGAACGAGAAGCTACTAGTTTACTCTTGGTTAAATATTCATGCCTGAACCCTTTTGGGATTTTTCTCAAAATAAGTACCACAATAACATGTTCTTAGTATTTTATCATTTCTGTACTTAAATATGCACAAAAACTGAATTTCCTGCAAAATTAATGGCATTACCACTTTTGTCATTATGCTAAATCCTCACATGTATTTCAGTGACATGTCCTAACATAATCTTCAGTTCTACAAAATCAATAAACATTTCTATATCAAACATCAATCAAATATCTCAAAACTTTTCCACCGTCAACCAAACGAAAAATCTACGAACACACTAGTAAAATAAATCACTACACGTCAAATATTTTCCTGAACTTTCTCCACCCACAGGTGAAACGTGTTCGATGACATCCATTTCGTTTACAATCTGAACTCCCAACTATTTCAATCGAAACATTCCTTCTGGAATGTAGAAAGTTTCAGCTGAACCGGGTAAGGAATTGGTACCATTAATCTCAGTTATTATTAAAGTGCACCTGTGCCATATAAATGAGGGTAAGTATTAATCGAATTTATTGGAGTAGAAGTATTAATCTGAGTTATTGTAGAAGAAATTTTAGGAATGATAAACGTTGGTCATCACTACTAATCGTGAACAGGATCTTATGTTAAGTGAATAAGGAGACATAAAGGAAGAATATCAGGAGAAAATGTTTAAAAGAAATGCCAGCCGTCTGTCTTGGCATGGGCATATGATGAGAAGACATGAAAAGCACGCGACTAAAATGATGATGAACTAAAGGAAGCAAGACAGGAAGGGCAAAGAAAAGTAGGTTACAATGCATGAATAATGAATGAACTTAGACAGTTGATAAAGGATTCGTGATGCACCGACACTGATATCATGGGACAAGAGCAGAAAGGTGATGTTGAATGAGTATATAATATGATTTATTTTCTTTCAAAGGCATCTTTGTTCTTTTGATCTCTTTATTTCAGTGCAGACACTTTAACATTGATGAACGAATAAAATCTAAAATACGAAACAATTTGGGTTGTAATAAAATCAAGCGAACTCCAAACAAACATTGATTGATATACATTGCTTTGTTTGCTCAAACACTGCAAAATAAACACAGTGTGTCTGTGTGTTTTTATTGGACAGGTGTGACAGGACATGCAAATAATAAAATTAAATTTTGTTTGCCTTTGATTGCAAAAAGAGTGCTTCGAAAACCTTTTCATGGTCTAAACTAATCGCAATGCTAAATCAACATAGCTACACATGCTGTGATTTTATTCGCCGGCAACTTGCAACTGCTGATTTGTAGCAGGTGATGTCAAAATACTCGTATGTGTGAGAACGTAAAAATTTGGAATCGCCTGTGAGTTGCTGTCGACAAAATTTGCTGCTTTTACCTCATACAAGGCAACATAACTGTTACTGATGCCTTTGTGTAGATCCTGCCTAGACAAAGAGATTTTGTTTATAATTATCAGCAAAAAAAATCTTTGCCAAAAAGTAAATAAAAGCATTTTTTTTCAACCGACTTTCATAATAGTTCTCAAGTCGACTGAATTTTATTTTTGTGTTACCTCATAACTTTTTACTGGGTGATTTTGATGATTCTTTATTATATTCAAAATCTGGTGCATGTCACGTGGTCTCATTTAAAATCTTGAAATATGAGATCTGACGACTAGTATTTAAGTTATTCCTAATAATGCATGACTACATCGATATTGTTCTCATTATTTTTTATTGTCGGTGTAAAACGAAAAAATAAAACTGTGGGTGTGTATGTTTAGTAAAAAAGTTGTTTTAAGAAACTTCTGAAAAAAAAAGGTTTTTTTTAACTCTTTTATCATTATTTAATATAAAACTATTTCTCATACTATCGTCTCAACTTATACAAAGCCCTTTCATACTCACAGGCTGTTTTCTTCACTTCCATTTACCATACATCCATGATATTACATCTATCAATAGCTCTCACCATTGGTAGCACAAAAAGGAGGGTACTTATGAATGATACGGAACCATGAATGGGATCAAAGAAATTCATTAATCTGGAGTACGTTTGGAATATCTCGTAATAGAATTGGGATATTAATTACGAATGAATGAGAAGAAAGATGGTATATATAAATGAGATTGTATTGATGAGCTCTCACGTAAAAGTTTAGAAGTCAATGAATCAGGAGGATATATTAAGAGAATGAATTAATTTCTGTGATCGGGGAGGAGTTACATTTTCTCTATACAAAAACTCAAGTACAGTAGCTTATTTACGTCGTCTAAATCTTTAAATGTTTAATTTTCATACACCCAAACGTAGGTGATAAATAATAATTGTTTTTACAGATCAGAGATATTTCTCTGTGTATATTAATTGTTTATATTAATATTTTTTATATTAATTAATTAATTATATTAATATTTTAATTGACAGTTAATTATTCTTGAGTAGAAGTAAAACCCACTGCTGAAATTTCTGGCCTTAGTGCGAGTTTTTTAACTCTGTCGTCAATTTCCATAGATGCGGAATAAGCGCCGTCTGTTGACAGTTAAGGATGTTTTTTTTGTATTCAATATGATATAAGCAAAAGTTTACGTCAACGCAATCGAGTATGTTAAAAAACCCTCTCTTTTTTAGCCTTCTCTTTCTATAGTCACTATTTCCACAGATATTTCTGCAACATTCCCTGCTTGTCGGCAAAACAACAATCTACTAAGGCAACACGTCGGTAAACCTCAAGGGGTTTGTTGGCGGTGGTAACCACCTTCCATCAAGTGGAACATTAAAGCCCAACTGACAACTAACTGCGAAATACAACCTTAATGCCAAAACGTGTTTTGGCAGTCCGATAATATTCACTGCGTTGAGATGTTACTCAAAAGAAAATTGCTTGGTTACTTCAAAAGTAGATCTCTGAAAGTAATTATCTCAATACTTATAATAACCAGGATTTTAATAATATATGCCACCATTTTATGTCAAAACTCTACAGAAATTTAAGAGACCGGTGTATGGCTGGTTACAAATGCAGAGCTACGATGAAACAGAAAATCTCTTTAAGTTATCATTTCTCTAATACATGACCTACACATGAATTTTTCTCAGTCCACCATCTAACATACACATTCACCACACTCACACACAGAAACGGGCTGTCGTTCAAACTATCACTTGTCCCACTTCTGACCTTCTGATGTAACTCTTGATTAAAATTGCGTGGGAATCCTGGTACCCATAATACAAGTTAAATCTTTCCTTGGGTACCAGAATTCAATACAAATACTACTGACACGATTGTTACTCTCCAATATGTCTTTCCTCTTGTTGCATAATAGTTGTTTGTACCTAAGTATTTGATTGTAAAACATTTTTAGTCCAATAAACAATGTATTATATTATTATTTATATAAAATCATTTGGAAGAGAGTTTCTTGGCATTCTCCGTAGAAATCTTTACTTTATAATGTGCAACCTTCCTCTTTCGGACTGATCTATCCGAGGTCAACTAAAAATTACTGATAAGTGGTTTGATTGATTTGATATTTATTTGGTCAATTCGCTTTTACTTATTGACTTAGTCTACTCTTTACAATGTTTTATAGTGACTTGATTTATGATTTTTATGTTTGATTTTTCTTTATTCCATGCATACTTTACAAATTCATAAAACGTAATAAAAAGATGTGTTGCAAGCGAGTTTGTTGTGCCATTTCCGAGTGTTTTAGCTGGGAAGAATCCCCGCTAAAACACTCGGAAATGGTGACGGTCGTATGTTTTGGTGGACTGTCTTTATATAAAATGTGACGTTCAAAAATTGCTGGCTCTCAGCCTAATTTGAATAAATGACTTTTGATTTTAATTTCTCTGGGTGTGACTTATGCAGAAAAAAAATGGTAACGTAAACGAAGCCGCATGAATAATCTAGTCGGTGAAAAGAAATAGGCGTGGGTTGCTCGATAAAAAAATCGAGTTTTATTATAAAAGACCCACGTAATACGTCTTCTGTGATATTTCAATTTGCTACCTATAACAGTTAAAAAGAGACAGCCAAATAAAGCCAGATAGATGTGGTAAAAGGTACAAAACCCTATACAAAGTAAGAACGTGATTACCTAATAGCAGGATAAGTTGTTGACCAAACAACAACTATTAAAACTAATATTGAATTGAAACTATGGCTTGATTATGAACCTGTTGCATGCAGACACCATCAAGTTTCCCCTTGAGTACATCAATTTAACTTTTGTTACTCCTCCCACTGACCCAACAATTTGTGTAGGTAAAGAAATTATATTATAATTATGTATGTTTAAGTTGATATATTATGTCTTTCTTTTCTGGGTGGGATATTAAAAAATGACTTTTCCCGCTCTGGGTGGAGCGGAAGGGAGTGTTAGACTCTTACTGACTAAAACCCACCCGTGATCCTTCTTGTGTCCTTTACATTCCAGGGCCGCGGTGATTCTTTCGAACAAATTCCGCAACCCTAGCAGGCACTGACCCTTTGGGGCCCCGTCTTCTTGCTGACAGCTCTTTGAGGTGCGCGTCGAACACGACGCACCGTCGACCCGGGATATGAGTCAACTAACACCTATGAGTCTTGTTGCTCGAAATAAATGATTGATTGATATAATAAAGAGTTGTTTTTTTTTGGTACACGTTCCCAACCAACTGCAACTCATGAAAGCCAGAATCAATAGTGTCGACCACCAGCAAAACGCCGATCCAGTAAAGTTCCGAGTCCCAGAGAAACGATTCAACTGTCTTGGGGGGACCCAAGATTTGATTGACCTGCGTGTCCAATACAACAATGCGCTCAGGGTACTGTTGGGGCTGCCGTGGCGATGCAGTGCGTTAGGAATGTTTGCTGTGGCGCGGGTTGATGGCTTTGCCGCTATAATTAGAAAAAGGTGCGCCTCCCTACTCACTCGCATTCGCGGTAGCACCAACAGTGCTACGTGTTTTTGTAGATAGGTGGGATTCTCCCATGCTGCAAAGGTGGGTGCGTCTTCATATGGTAGTGTAGGTAATTTTTTATTTATTTTATTAAGTATATTGTTACGAACATAATTATGGACCTAGTCTGAAATAAATATTTATTATTATTATTATTAAAACCCACCCGTGATATTTCTAGTGCCTTTTGCGTTCCAGAGCCGCGGTAACTCTTTCGAACAATTCTGAAAAAGTTCATCCCAGACATCAGCCTAGGGTTTAAGATATCTAGAGAACTTAGCACGGTCATGTTACGGTAAAAGCTCAGGGTCAATGATCTTTTGAGCGGGAAGGATTGTGTACCTATAGTATTAGTTAAGTCGCCGATCTCCGTTGGTAGACACACAAACTACCCTGTTGCTGTAAATTACAAAAGGAAAACAGAGACGCGTTGCGAAGTAAAAGCACGTCCTTAATATTCGAACGTCGCTAAGAACTTAAGCTTTGTTATGGGGCTATGAAGTTAGCGTTCCATTGCAAGCAAGAATATTAGTGTATACTGTTTCCGTATTTTGTAAAACTACTGCCATGACTTGGCAGATAAGTATTACATTCACTTTAATCACTTTCTAAACGCTTATTAATTTAGCATCTTGAGACTTCAAAAGTACCTTGGTATCGTCATTTTATCAGCAATACCGATTGTCAAAAGTCCAAAATGTTTGAGATCGATCTCATTATTGTTTTGTAGAAGACACGCTCACCAAACCAATAATGTGACCGATCTCAAACATTTTGGATTTCCTTAACGATAATACTTAATCTAGACTTTCTTAACATATTATTGCCCTTCGGTTTTTGAAACTTACGATAGTTATCTTTATCGCTACCGCTCAGGCACGCAATCCAAGCACGGAGTTCTGTGCGGTTTTTTCTCCGCTTTTTGAACGTCGTCGCTTGAGAAATGAGTTTTCATTCAAAACCACTTATAAGTTTCATCACAGGCACTTCTTTATTAGCTAGCAACTTATCTCATTCGCCTTCTGTGGCTTCTCTCATGTGATGGAGTTTCTTTATACATTAAGTGGGGCATAACGTAAAAGAAGGTATTATATCAAAAAGATGTGTTTTATAATAAGTGTTTAATAATAAAACGTGTAATATGAATACTTGTTTGGTATTATAATCAGGGTAATATTTTCTGAGAGCTTTACACAAAGTTGTACAAATTTCGCCTAAACATTAAGTATCGTCTTCCTTCTACCTAAAATATTAATAGAGTTGCAAAAACTGACCTCTAAAAATTATGTATGTACATGGGTCAACTATGCTTGGAATATATCAGAGTTAAGCCTTTTAGGCAGATAGTCAATTTATGTTTTTTAAGGGTTCGTTCACATTCTAACGTCCAATTTATAATTTAAATCCCGTCCAGAAAAAAGGGTCTCATCGATCTTATCGATCAGCCATTAAAATCGGAGATTTAGGCGTAAAAACGTAACAAACAAACTCACTTTCATATCTATACTAATATAATAAACCTGAAGTATTTGTTTGTTTATTTGAACGCGCTAATCTCTGGAACTACCAGTCGGATTTGGAAAATTATTTTTGTCTATCATAGATTCATGAGAAAGGCTATATGGAAATGGGATATAAAGAAAGAAAGAAAGAATAATAATTTATATATTTAGCACCTACATGAAACACGCACGATACATGGTAAAACCAAAAGAAAAATATGCACGTACGAAATCGAGGGCAAATGCTAGTTTATAATACTGTTGTAAAGATTTGTCAGCCACCCTACCTGCCCACTACAACGCAATGATGGTTCTGTTGTGGGAGAGAGATGGAGCTATAGCTTTTGGCAACGGAATCATGATGCCAATGACACGTCACAGTAGGCTGCCATCACTGTCAAGCTGACAAATTGCTCTAACGCTGATATTGATTGGTATTATATTTTACTCTCTTCCGGCAATATTCATTTGATGAATTGGGCCTGACAACAACACCCGCGTTTGCTGGAAAATGATCCGTTTAAACGGTTTTTGTTTTCGCGTCGGATTTCACGTAAATAATTTTAAATGTAGCACAAATATTAAATTTATTTTGTGAGTTTTTTTTTTTACAGAAACAAAATTGTTTGATTCCTGTTTCAGTTTTGTGACAGAAAAAATGTTTAGTTCTGTAAAGAGCCAGTTTAAACCTATTTCACGTGCCTTACTTACAACTACGGGTTGCGTTTTAGAAAATGTAACCGGAAACGCAAAAAAAAAAAATGTATACCTATATATATATATATCTGCCAGTCTTGACAACGAATGATGTATAGGTATATTTTTTGCATGACCTGATTTATCAGAAATACTAAAAATAGCTTTTATTTTTAACCTGTTTTGTAAAACATTACTATTATTTTATCCTAAGCCTTATATTTATCATCCTCCATTCCATACTTTTGTCTGCCGTAGCATAAACAACAATTTATTATTAAATGGATAATGTTGTTAGCAGTGTGATAATTAAAAAAAAAAGAAAAACAACGTACTAGGTATAACTTTGCATAGTAATACCACAGATTACTAAATAGTTGTAATACTGTTTTTTATCACGCAATAAAATAACTATTATTCCTCAATGACCGATAGTTAACCTATTGAGGTTAAGTAATTAATACGGCTGATTATTAGCCTTTTATGATACACGAAGTGGTAATTAAATAGGCTAGGTACCAATTAAGATAGCAATGAGGATAACAGAACTATACAACATGATAGTTACAATGTTCCTTCTGATTAAATTTTCCATCAAACGTTAGAAGAGAGGCTGTGACGGAAAAGTCAAAAGGTAACCGCTTGTCTTAGTATGGTCATGTGAAAAGGAGGGATGAAACGCATGTAACTAAAAGGGTTATAGATGTTAATGTGGATAGGTGGAAAGGGAGAGGTAGGCCAAAGAAAAGATGGATGGATTATGTGAGGAGTGACATGAAAGAAAAGGTAGAATGATAGCGTGACGATTGACAGGACAGAATGGAACAAAAAAAACGTGTTGCGCCGACCCCAAGTAACATGGGATAAGAGCAGGAAGATGATGTTAGAAGAGAGGCTTTGAGTGTAGGTCTGATTAGCGACTAACCACATACTCATTTTTTTTTAAAGTACATTGTCTGAAATTTTGTGCTTAGTAAATTAAACGTATTTAAAAAAAAAAACGTTGTGCCGCACTAGGAACTTCTCCTATATCGTGGGTGTGTTTACAAAAATTCAGTATTACAAAAACTATACTGCGCTCCAAAACACAGATCGTTGACGTGGCTCAGAAGGCTGTCCAGCTTAAATGGGACTGTGCTGGACATGTCTACCGTGTGACCATCGAGCGATAGAACCGGTGAAGCGATGGTGCCCTGAATTCGCGAGTTGGGTCTGCGGCAGACTACGAAGGATATTTTGGCTTGGATGTTTTCCTTGGGAATTGGCAGGATGTGGCACAAAATCGCGAATCATGGAAGGAGTGCAGGGAAGCTTTTGCCCAGCATTGGATAATTTCAGGCTAGCTATAATAATAATAAGGCACAACCTTATATCCAGGATTATCCACCAGCAACTTGCTCTAAAATACTCTCTTGTGGAATCGGAGGTGCCGTACTACTGGTATGCCCGACCCGGTTCTCGATAATGGCAATATCACATTGTACTGAGATCGGTTTATCATCACTCACCGGACTATTGTTTCCAATAAGCCTGATATAATAGTGATGGACCGAATCGAGAGGCGTGCAATGATTGTAGACATAATCGTTCTGCATGATGAGAACGGCTCTTGGCTCACGAGGATGTCGACATGTGGGATATGGACTCAGTAAAGCTAGTGTGTTGGCCATAGCTCTGCAGCCAAGAGCTTCAAACAACACCTTAACGGCTCTCGTTAGGCAGCTGGATTGGTTTGATTCAGAAAGCGGTACTTCTAGACACGACTCGCATTAATAATAATAATAATAATCTGTGGTCCGGCTGTCAAGTTGACGGTCACCAAAATTTTCACCCCGTATTTTTATTACTGATTTTAATAAAACAAACAATCTTCAACATGAATATAATACTAGACACAACCAGAAAAAAAAATTAAGTAAACTACTGCAGATGGAGTGGAATGAAAACGACAAATTGAAAAGCAAAACGGGATGAAACAATTTTGACAACATGCTGACAAGAAGCCGGACACGAGCTCAAACCACACAATCAACATCTTCGGGTTCGTCGCTCAGCTCCGCCTCGCAGCCGCCGGGACCTACGCCAGCCGTGAGTCCAGAGATTCCGGTAGCTGCAGTTGCGTCGAGCTCGAGCGACGAATACTTCTCGCCGCCGACGACACCACCACCTGCGCGTCGGCGCGGACGAGGCCGACCACCGACCAGCTTAGGACCTCGAGGCCCACCGGCCTCTGACAGGGTTCCCGCTATCGGTGGAAGTGTGCAGCGCATGCGATGGACGCAATCCATTAATGAAAATGTCATGCGCTCATACTTTGGGGCTACAGAGGGGGGAACTAACCTGACTGCGTACCGTGGTCGGATGCTCTCTATGTTTCAGGTACTTGAGCCAGCTGTCAACGTTTCAGCCCAACGATTGTCGGATCAGGTTCGGGTCATCCAGCGTAACCGTATGTTGGATGACGCCGTGCTTGATAGACTGCGTCTAGAATCACGGAGTAGCCGCGTCTCACCTGCTTCGCCACCGGCCGCGGTTCAAATACAACCCAGTATTTCACCGCGACCCGACCATGTAAGTGAAGATGTTGACGACGGGGCTATTACCGTGAGTACCCAATGCAATGAGCGATTGAGGAGCGCTTTGGAGGATGCTTTCCGAGAGTATCGTTCCACACCGCCTGGGCTTAGACCTCGTTTGCCACGTTTGCCCATGCATAACAAAAATAGGGCGCTGGTGTGTGCTCTAGATTCACAACTAGAAAACTGTTTTAATAGCAGCAAAGACCTTGCCGATACCCACTCGATCTTGTACTGTGCGGCTGCAGCAGCATGTCGTGTAGCTCATGTCAAATTTCCTAACAGTGACAGAGCTGCACGACCAGCTGTACCAGCTTGGCAGTGCAGGATCGAGCGTCGTATCGGTGAGGCTAGAGCACTCATCGGCAAACTTATCTGCTTCAGGGAGGGCAACACTCGTCGTAGAGTGATGCGCTTTGTGAGGCGGGCATTCTCGGGGACTGATATTAGTCCTCGAGACTATCTGACCCGCGTCACAGAGCGTATCGACTTCCTGAAGCAGAAAGTCTATGCATGGGCAAGCCGTATACGTCGGTACAAGCGGCGAGTGGAGCGATATACTCAGAATCGCACGTTCCAAAGCAATGAGAGGTGGGTTTACAGGGCTTGGGAGCGACCGGACCAAGTTGTGACTGATACGCACTTACCGGATGAAGACGCCATGTGTTCATTCTGGCGCAGCATCTGGTCGGTGCCTGTCAGTCATACCGAGGGAGATTGGACCCGGGAAGTCGAGCGCACGTGCGATCCGATACCAGAAATGGGGGCAATTACCATCAGCCCCCAAGATGTAGCACGTGCAGTCCGTCCGTTGCCTAACTGGAAATCTCCAGGGCCGGACGAACTGCACAATTTTTGGATTAAATGGTTTACAAGATCGCACGCTCGCTTGGCGTCTCAGTTCCAGTCTGCCTTAGAGTCAAGGTCGCTGCCCCAGTTCTTAACTACAGGAATAACCCACCTGCTCCATAAATCAGGTAGTACTGCGGAACCCAAAAATTATAGACCGATCACGTGTTTACCGACGGTCTATAAAGTTCTTACATCCATTTTGAGAGCAAAGATTAACGATCATATTGAAAGTAATTCAATAATGTCTACCTCTCAGAATGGATGTAGGAACGGGGCCCGCGGTACTAAGGAGCTGCTCCTCATCGATGTTGCCATTAGCCAACAGGTTCGTCGTTCCCGAAAGGATCTGTCCACATGTTGGATAGACTATAAGAAGGCCTATGACTCAGTGCCACATACATGGCTCATGAGGGTGCTGGAGCTGTATAAAGTTGATGCAGTTCTACGCACCTTCCTGATGTCGTGTATGGGGCAGTGGAGGACGGTCCTTCACTATCCAGGATGTCGACAGACCCAGGCGAACAGTGAACCGATAAGGATCGAGCGTGGCATATTTCAGGGCGACAGTCTGAGTCCACTGTGGTTTTGTCTGGCCCTCAATCCTCTTAGTACACTGCTGGAGGGTTCGGGTCAAGGCTACCGGTTGAGAAGAGGTGGTCAGGTTATATCGCACCTCCTTTACATGGATGACTTGAAGCTCTTTGCCCCCAACAACTTGCAACTGATGAAGCTACTGAAGGTAACAGAAACCTTCAGTAGCGACATCAGTATGGAATTTGGTGTGGACAAATGTGCTGTCATGCATGTGAAGCGAGGTGAGATTATGGAATCCGTGGGAACCCAACTCTCGGATTCCATATACCTTAGATCCCTCTGCTCAACCGAAACATACAAGTATTTGGGTATGTCAGAAGCGTTGGGCATCAATGCTACTAGCGTGAAACAATCGTTGAAGGAGCGTTTCTTCGGCCGCCTGAACAAAGTACTAAATAGTCTTTTATCAGGCGGAAACAAGGTGCGCGCCTTTAACGGTTGGGTCATGCCGGTATTGATGTACTCTTTCGGCATACTCAAATGGACTCAGACAGAACTGGACGCCCTGGATAGGAGGGTCCGTTCACTGCTGACCGCAAATCGGATGCATCACCCACGATCATCGGTAATGAGGCTGTATATCCCGCGGAAGTGTGGGGGTCGAGGCTTCTTAAATGCTAAGACCCTGCACAACCGCGAGGTATGCAGCCTTAGGGAATACTTCCTTGAAGCCGACGTGGGTATGCACCGGGATGTGGTCGCAGTGGACAAGGGCCTCACCTCGCTCTCCTTGGCTAACGAGAACTGGCGCAAACCTGTGGTATTAGATACTAATGATCGCAGGGAGGTATGGCAGAGCAAGGAGCTTCACGGGCGCTTTTATCGGGTCCTACATGGGCCCGATGTAGACTTTCTAGCGTCCGTGGCCTGGCTGCGTTTTGGTGACCTCTTTGGGGAAACCGAAGGTTTTATCTGTGCGATTACAGACGAAGTTATGATGACGAACAACTACCGGAAATACATTGTGAAGGACGGTACGGTTGACATATGTCGGGCATGTCACCGGCCGGGGGAATCCATCCGCCACATTATTTCCGGTTGTTCTAGTCTGGCTAACGGAGACTATTTGCACAGGCACAACCTCGTAGCCAGGATTATCCATCAGCAACTTGCCCTTAAATACAATCTTGTGGAATCGGAAGTACCGTACTATAGGTATGTGCCCGACCCAGTTCTCGAAAATGGCAATTGCACATTGTATTGGGATCGGTCTATCATCACTGACAGGACTATTGTTGCCAATAAGCCTGACATAGTGGTGATAGACCGACTAGAGCGTCGCGCAATGATTGTTGATATAGCAGTCCCGCATGACGAGAACCTCGTGAAGGCTGAGAAAGATAAACAATCGAAGTATCTTGACTTGGCTCGCGAGGTTGTCGACATGTGGAATGTGAACACAGCAGTCATTGTGCCGATAATCGTGACGGCCAATGGCATAATTGCCAAGAGCCTCGACCAACATCTCAAGAGGCTCTCGTTGGGCAGCTGGATCAAGGGCTTGATCCAGAAAGCAGTACTCCTGGACACGGCGCGTATAGTGAGGAGGTTCCTCTCTCGGGAGCCCTGACCACCGGTAGCTTGGACCCTGTTCCCGATACCGGTGGGCTACTATTTTTTATATTTTTAAATGTTTTTTTTTTTAATAGAAATATTTAAAAATTTAAGAAGTATGTATAGTAAATAAATAAATGGAATAATAATAATAATAAATAAATATCTTGGGACAACTCACACATGGCTATCTGATCCCAAGCTAAGCAGAGCTTGTGTTATGGTAACCAGACAACTGATATACATACTTATATAATTGTTAGGAGGTTCCTCTCTCTGGATCCTTGACCACCGGTAGCTTGGATTGTGTTCCCGATACAATATCCATAAGTCCATATAATCCGTACTGGTCAACTAAAATTACATGTTCAAATGTTTTTTTTAATAATTTTATTGAAATATTTAAGAATATAATTTACATCTTTACCCGTTGAATAAATGAAATAATAATTATTATTTTATTTATTTAATCTCCAATAAGCTTCACATTCTGGTTACGAGTAACACTGGACCTCGCACTAGGACCCTGTGTCGTGAGGTTCAGTCTCTTTTATCACAAAATTCGTTTTAGCTGTAGTTTATTCAAATAAACAGATAAGTGCATATTAGGTAATAAGGCAATTAAACTTAAGGAATAGTTGTGTGCGTGTTGTAGAAAAAACGAAGGTATGTGGTAGCCCACATACCTTACACACACACACACACACTACACACTTAGAAGTGTGTAGTGTTAGCGAATTGAGTGTAGTGATGTGTTTGTGTGTTTTGATTCAACCAATAGTGCTAATACTTTCACTATCCAAATAATCCAAATCTCAAATCAGCGTTACACGCAAGTCCAACATAAAACAGGAAATGAAGATACATACGAGTATACCTATGTATATACATATATTTTTCTCAAACGGTGATTGTTGTCTATAATTAGACGCACAGCGATAAATGTAACAACGCTCAAGCATGAATTACGCAGGCGTATTGTGTTTTTCCATTTGTAAACAATACAAAAAGTGATAATGTTACAAATGACAAGTTGGTAATACGATTTTATATTGACTTTGTGTTAATCGAGTTACACAATGGCAGATCAATTTATCAGTGAAGTAGAATTTACTCGTTTTATGAAGAAACGACACGTGCTTAGGGCGGGTATTTTCGGTTTTTCATGAGACAAACAAAAATAGCTTATGTATTTAAAAATATTGCATTCAATTTATCCAGAAAATGTTTAAGTTAAATTGTTGTTGTTGTTATATTGTTTTTATTTTCATAGTATATTACATAATTCATCTTCGAATTGTTAAGTGACACAAATTTTTTGAGTTACAATTTTACGTATTTTTAATGTCCGAATCAGTATCTACAACAATGGGAGTTTTTCAAATGTTTTAAACATGAGTTTTCAATAACAGTAAAATTAACTCAAGACATCTATAATAATATAATAAATCTAAATCTAATCTCGAGTTTGTTCGTTTTTTTATTGTTCTAATCTCTTGAACTAAAAACCGTATTTGGAAAACCTTATTTGTAAATGAATAATAATGCCTACAGTTTTACCCGCGTAGTTCCTGTTTCCGTGGGAACACCGGGGTTAAAATATATATAAATTGTTAAAATTAGCCCAGTCGTTTCGGAGCTCATTCGGTGGAAACAAACAAAAAAACAATCTTTATAATACAAGTATATGTAGATAGCCACATTCATGAGTAATGCTATATGGCTTACTAGCTGCTGCCCGCGACTTCGTCCCCGTGGAATCCCCGATTTTAAAACATTCTTTATCGCTGCTCCGCTCCTATTGGCTTAAGCGTGATGTTATATAGCCTAAAGCCTTCCTCGATAAATGGTCTATTCAAGCCAAAAAGAATTTTTCAATTCGAACCAGTAGTTCCTGAGATTAGCGCGTTCAAACAAACAAACAAACAAACTCTTCAACTTTATAATATTAGTATAGATAGGAGAACAGGAAAAAATGGGATATGTGTTCAAAGGAATATAAAAAAAGAAAAACGTATCCACTAATGCACATATAAACAGAACACCAATAACCAAGTTAACTCAGACTAAATCGCCATAAAGGCACAATCCCACGAGCACGACAGACTAATCGCCAATCGCTTAAACTCACTCAGTTTATCCGAAGGCGAGCCAATCAAGCAGACCAATAACAAAACGATACCGTTTGCTTTCGTTCAGCAACTAGTGTGTTTTGCTCCGCTTTATTTTTAATTACTGTGGAAAGCAGAATATTTTGTTTGCAGAGAAATATCGTTTTAACGAAAAATGCTATAGTAGTGGTTTTAAATTAGTTTGTAATCTGCATTGTGCTTTTCTTGACACAGCTATTGCATCTTTTAATTAATGGACGCACTACTAGGATCGCTCGTTATAATAATCCAATAATTTGTTTTGGTTTCAAATAAAGAACATTCTATCTATTTATAAATATTTCTCTATCTACAGAATACCATTTTTTTAACGATGGGAAATTATCATGACTCCTTCCACTCTGGGTGTGTCATTTAATGATTTTTACTCTTACAGGCGAAAACCTATCCGAGTTCCTCCTAATGCCCTAGTTTGCGTTCCGGAGCCGCTGTGACTCTTTCAAACAAATTCTGAAACCCCGAATCTACACAATACCTAGAACTACAACATTAAGTAATAAAATGTAGTGATAGTTATTAATCCCTTTTATAATGATGATTATCAACGATTAATGAGTATATAGTAACAGCCTGTTTATAACTTACTAGCAGCGCACCGCGGTTTCACCCGCGTAGTTCCCGTTCCCGTGGGAATACGGGGATAAAATGTTACTCAGGGTGAATGTAGCTTTCTAATGGTGAAAGAATTTTTGAAATCGGTCCAGTAGTTTTTGAGTTTATTCGTTACATATAAAAATAGAAATCTTTCCTCTTTATAATATTAGTATAGAAGTATAGATATAGAATACACCCATTCCACCGGATAGCTTAGTGCCGATTCGGTAACGTCAGCATTTACGATACTAGGGTAATAGGGAAAAAAATCTGATTAGTCCGTCTGATAGATTTCCAAAAAATATTGGACACGTTTTTTCTTTTTTCACATAAACAAAAAATGAAGACGATACAGTGCGTAAAAAACTTGTGTGACGTAACTACTCACTACAATTTTTACCGGGTAGTGACGTCACACGCTCCCACTCCTGATCTTTGATGCTTTTTATCTTCGTCCGTTTTTATAGATTTGATAAAGGAAAAAATACGTGTCCAATATGTTTCTATAATCTAACTGACGGACTAAATATAATCATATATTTTTTACTCAGGCAACATCCCTATTATAACAATTAATCCATACCATAGCCATTGGCCATCTATTAACATACCTAACACTAATAAACAATGAATATACAACCGAACCATTACACCTAACTAACACAGCTGCAAGCTGCAACACTTTAAATCACTAAACGATGAACTCAAACCTGCACACAAAATCCAGAATACCGGAGTGCAATCGGCCAAAGTCCCAATTAAGCAAGTCCCAATCACAGCATTAGCACATTTCCAGTTCGCTTTCAAACGACGCGATCGCTACATTAGTCAGCCGATACGATTTCCGTGGCTGCAAGGCGATTTTGTACCCGTCTATTAGGGCACTAATAGTAGATACTAATATGTTGTTTTGTTTGTATTGCGTTGTATTATGATAGATTGGCGTGGTTATCCTTGATGATATCAGCAAAAACTGACACGTTTTAAGATGAAAATATATTCTCATATTCTGCTCGAATGTATGTACTATGCTCTCAATTACGCGAAATATGTAGAAATTATTACATTACCAGTACGCTTTCAATTGATGCGATCGCTACATTAGCCAGCGTTAAGATTTCTGTGGCTGCGCGACAATTTTGTGCTAGTCTATAAGGGCATTAGTGGTACATTGATTTGTATGTATTGCGTTTTAATGGTATAAATGTAGACTTCATTGGATGCGTCATTGTTTTACTTATATCGTAATTGTAGCCACCGAAATAAAGTCGTTATGATATGAATATACGTTCGAATTTTCAAAGAATGCTGTCATCGAGTTAATGCCTTATGCTGTCAATTACGCAAATTGATTTGAATCAGTCCTATCTCTCCATTAGTTAAGACTCCACAACAGCTTGATGGCATGTTCAGATAGCTAATAAAATCAGACTAATTAAAATTTGGATAGTAGAAATATCAGTACCGAGATAAATACGACAAACAAGATAATAAAACAACTTAATGATGCAAATCCAATCCCCGACTAAGTTTAGAAACGTTTAGACAAAGAACAATGTTCTCACCATACATCACTACCTAAGTACGCTAGAAACCAGGACGTTTCATTAGTATAGAACTGACAGACAAAGACGGATAACTCAGCTCGAGTCTAACCCGCCGGTTGCTGGGTGACACAGATTTAATGAAATGAAACCACGGATCTTCAGGCCGGTTTTAATTAATACCCAAAAATAGATTTCAATTCAGAGAGAGCTCCTTTTAATCTCGAAGAATGAAGCAATGAAGTGTGTAAGCCCACACAAAGGTGTTCAAGATTTCTCAATCAATTTGTTTTACTGGAATCGTGTTTCTTTTTTTTTTTCGAGATTTACGAACGAGTTTCACAGGGAAGAAAAGATATTTAAGAAGATTTATTACGTTGGTTGGTCGACGAAGTTGTATAATTAACAATTCCTGTGAAACTTTTTAGATTAATTTTGTAAATTTATTTATTTCAAAATGTAGTGAATGGATGTTACAAGACAGATGAACGCATTGTACCATGTAATGCGCTATTAATTTACATTTTAAATTAAATATAACACAAGTTGTATATTTCATTTAAAATGTAACTTAATATATTAATAACTTAATAATTACTAATGGTTTTTTGACATTAGTCATTTTATATTTTTACTTTAATATCAACGCTTTTATCAAATATTTCATATTAACATCGAAGTTTCGTCGTACAAAAACATTTTACCATAAAATGTTGCTTTGATATCGAGCCTAATATTCGAATAACTTTACCTTTTCAACTGTAACGATCAAAAAGAAAGTCCACTTAGGCCATTCATAAAGATTTCATTTCACGACATTTGATTTAAAAACCAAATTCCTCCCTAAATTACTTCAAAGCCAGCTTCAGAAAGGGAATATAATCAAAATGTCGAAAAAATGTGCTTTGACAAATATCAAAGGCATCGAGACGAGGGACTTATACAAATTTGTGGCTCATATTGTGTGAATGCAACTCAAACGCTGTCACAAAGGAACGTTTGGAATTCATAAGGGCGTTATGTACCACACTGCTGCCGCAAACGGGTTGGATCACGCGTCACACAAAGAATATGGTCTTTAGAAATTGAACTGTGAATTTATGGGCACAAAAGAATAAATGCCTTTAGAATGTGCTTTCTAAAAGAATATTGTAGCCTTGGCTGGAAAAAACCTTCATTTTCAAAATGGAATACAGCGTTCCATGTTATAAAATAAAGAATATAAGCTGGATAAAAAGACCATGTTGAAATCCTTTCCGGATCGAGGCCAAAAAAAAGATCACATTCCCGGAACAAATTGTTTATAAAACCCGCTACATTCACTCCACATAAGGCCAAAGGGGAAAAGTTTGAAGCCGTAACGTATTTGCTAAACAATTTTCTGCGTTGGTCTTCTGTGAAAAGCCTATGTTGAAGTTGATCAAACTTTATAAAATGTTGGCATGACTCGTTGTACAGTCAATGGTTGGGTTGACCACAACTTTAGAATATTTGCGAGCGATGGGAACTCTGCGTGGATTAGCAAACTATCGCATACTGTGGTAAGAGGAAGTGGCTAGTCAAACATGCGACTATGACTGACAATCGAATTATTTGGTTTAATAATGTTCGTTTGAGAAGAACATTTTGCTAAATGATTGATTATGAAACATGTCAGATTTGAGCGAACAATAATGTGAAATTGAAATGAGGTTAGTTGAATGTTCCTGTATATCAAAATTAGTTTAGTTTGGAGTTCATTAGTTTGACACCCACATAATACAAAGTGTTTTGCGTAATATGTACTAGCTTGTACTTGTGGCCACCATTATATGACGATTATTTTATGCTATAATAGATAAATTTAAGATGTAATACTATATCATTATGAGTCTCAACTGTATAGAAATGTCAAGTAAATGAAAACGTATTAAATTAGGCAATGTATTAAATTAATTAAATAATTTTACATGCCGTAAGGCAAAATGTATTGGGATTCTCCTTAAATTAACACCTTATCTGTTACCTACATTATTGGCAAATAAATAATTTCTATTTCTAAGCAATCATGAAAATGTATGAAACAACTTTTAAGCGGAAAGGTAGCTAGTACATTGACGAAGGAACTTACTCATTTCTTGGAAATATGACTCATAAATTTAATTAGTTATCAATAGGTTATTGATAACTAATTAAATTTATGAGTTACCAAATTTACCTAAAATCAATTGTCTATTTCGCAATAACCTTCTCAAATCATTACCATCTATTTAGCTGTAAGACGTCCATGTTTTCCATATACATACATATGTACCCTACACAGTTTCTTTTAGAAAGACTTCATTGAATTTTAGTTATCTTAAAGTGAGACGGGCTGTTGACCAAGTAACAGAAGCCTGTAAAATTCTTCATGTTTACAGCGATGCGTCGTACTAGTATGCGGAGCTGTCTCAATTATTTGATCCAATTAATTGCAATTATTCTAGAAAGAAGAAATTATGTAATGCCCCATTTTGTCGCTCAATAGCTAGATCCACGTCTCGTATACTGCGTATGCTAAGTACGCTCAACGCTCTCGTGGAGAGCAACCCTGGATTGGACTCGTTGTCTTCTTTCTCTTGCTGATGAATGGAAGACCGTTTTGTTGGATTGTCTACAGTTCTGTGAGAAGACAGATTGAAAGGTTTAACTAAATTGGTTTAACTGGCTAATTTGCTAAATCTATACTAATATTATAAAGCTGAAGAGTTTGTTTGTTTGTTTGAACGCGCTAATCTCAGGAACTACTGGTCCGATTTGAAAAAACCTTTCAGTGTTAGATAGCCCATTTATCGAGGAAGGCTATATATCATCACGCTAAGACCAATAGGAGCGGAGCAGTCATGAGAGATGAGAGAGATGAGAAATGTGACACAAGCGAAGTTGTGCGGACAGCTAGTATATAATAATTTCACCCGCGCTGTTCCCGTTCCCGTGGTAATACGGAGATAAAATATAGCCTTTGACACTCCACAATAACGTAGCTTTCCATTGGTGAATTTATAATTTAGAAAATCGGTTCAGTAAATCCAGAGATTACCCCTTACAACGTCACAAACTCACAAACGTTACCTCCTCTTTAAAATATTAGTATTGATAAATACATGTCTGGATATAAGCCTCCAAGCACCGTATTCAAAACTTCGCGTACTGGTTCAACCTCAACCTCTCTTCTTTTAAACATAAACAAACCTCAATCATTCTGTTCACATCATTACCATCTGAAAAATCCTACACAATTATTTCATAACGTACATATAAAAACGACCAATGAAGGCTTACGATGCCCCGGAGAGCCAGGGATGCAGCATCACACACGAACAAGGTAACAATTTGATGTATGACCTGACCCAGACAAATGAATCTCAATTATTAATGGTATGGCCCCACTAGGCCGTCGTTACAGCAGTAATTGGGCCTTGAAATGTTGTGAGAGTATCATTATGTAAGAGGAGCGTGGGATTTAAATTTTGATTGGCTGGATGAGATTTCTTCTTTAGAATCTAAACATATAAAAGCGAAAGGTCACTCACTCACTCACACACTCATCACAACATATCTAAAACCGCTTGTCGTATAAAGATGAAATTTGGCAAGGAGGTAGTTTATAGTTAGTAGACGTCTGCTAAGAAAGGATTTCAGGAAATTCGCCGCGCCCAAAGGTGAAATAGGGTATGGAAATTTGTATGTAAAGTTTTATTCCTTGAGCCAATGTACTTGAAACTTGCCACGATTATGGAATGTCGTCATTATTAATGTTGTTAACCTAGCAGTTGATTCTAGGTACCCTTAGAAACGATTGAAGGAAGTTTGAAGTTCGTAAGAGTCAGAACCAATTCACGCGGAATTAGTCACAAGAAGTCATATTGACTACTGAATACCACTATTTTTCATGAAGTGATTGCCTATTCAGACCTTATAATTAGTCGCTAATGTAGTAAAAGTAGTACATAGGTACAATTCAACAAGTTCAACAGTTCCAATAAATCACAACAACACAATTCACAAAAACAATCACAACACAATTCAATTAATAAAAGCTTAATTTTACTGAGAAGCTCAGGGCTAAATATAAACAGCTACACGAGTCGATCTTCTCGGTGAAGCAATGGCTACCTCAGACATTAACCTACATGGTTCTCATAGGATTTGACCAGTATGGATTGAATGGACCTTAAAAGAGACTTTGACCTATGAGTTGGTTTCGGTGTTTCTTCTCAGGGTAGTCGACTAGGAAACACCGGCATCATCTAGCTTAAAATGACAAGAAATATTGGACGTGTAAAAGTGTTATGTTTAACCTACTTACAAAATAAATATCATTTATCAATGCTTGCAGAGGATAGTGATTATCTCAACTTACTGGGTACTGAGACTCCGTGCTTAGTAATGCACAATAAGCCGTTGATCCCAGCTGACATTTGTAGATCTTTGGGAGACATAACAGATTGTCAGAAACCAGAAAATCTTCACTAGTCTTCTCCAGAAATACAGCGATTCCCAATTACAGGGGTTTGGATGTCAGTTAACGTCCAATAAAACCCAATGTAGTTGAGATAAGGCTACTGGATACTGATGAAAATTTGAATTAATCTCAATACTGTATGCTGAACCAAACCTAAAGCTCTTGCTGCAAGTGATAAGAAAGCATTTTTTATTAAGTTAATTAATACACTCTTAATTAAGGATACTTTTTATTATTAATCGATGTTTTATGAATTTGCAATTGACTATTTTGCGACCTCTTTAGCTTAAAAACCTTTTGAGGCATTAAAACGGGGTTTGACACGTTCTTAACTCAGAATACTTTTCTCAAGTTTTTGTACTAACACTATTGAAAAAGTATAACTTCTTTCCTAATGAATTATCGTCAAACATTTTCCTCGAAAATTTATTATCATAGACGTAGGCCGAAGTGCCCTAATTATTTGGCCAAACTTTAGATTAAGTTTCTACTTTCTCTAAGAAAGTCGTCGAGAAAACTAGAGTCTATTTCTTAGTAAAATGGTTATCAAAACTGAGGCATATTCTGTCCGTTTAAAATTGTAATTGGTCCTTTAAGAGAATCTTTGCCAAAGGGTTTGTCCGAATTAGAGTTTGATGAAGTATCAATTAAATTACCATTTACCAAAGTAATAATATTAGTTGTCTTGGACGATTTTGGCTACTACGGCGAACCTCAATGGGCACTAACTATTGGCGCAGGAGATTTCGCGCGCAGTTTGTGGTACGCCAACTGTCACAAGATCAATATGGCAAATTGCTCTCAGCGAATACGTTGTTGAAACATTGATTCGTGAAATGAATCTTTAACAGCCAATCACATCGCTTGACTCTTTTTTCCTGGATAGGAAATCCTCAAGTGACTTCTTCCGTTCTGGGCGGAGCGGAAGGAAGTATCAGACTCTTATCGACTAAACCCACCAGTGTTTCTCCTAGTGCCCTTTGCGTTCCAGGGCCGCGGTGACTCTTACGAACAAATTCCGCAACCCCAGCAGGCATTGACCTTATGGGGCCCCGTTATCTTTGCTGACATCTCTTTGAGGTGCGTGTGGAACACGATACACCGTCGACCTGGGCTTGGTTGTTATCGGACGGCGAGCCACCAATAGCTTGCCATCCGCAGGCCCGCGATCACATGACTTCATCTTATTTATTTTTAGATACCTAGTGTAGGTTTAAAATCTCCACTGATTCCGTAGGTACTTCGATGTTCCAATTTCGTTATGTGTATGTTGTTGATGTTCCACTTTATACACAACATTTTTATAGTGATCACTCGATAACATCTGATAAAGTTATATTTATGACTGCGCTTGTAATTCTAGCTATGTTATTAATAAACATCTTCTTTTACACTTATTTTACCTCTAGCAGCAACCCAAGTATCTACCCACTAGCAAACTTAGAGCCAATTTTACTGATTTTCAAGCAAAAAAACCTAATGGTTCAAAAATTTTTGACAGATTGCGACCGAGATGAAAATGCCAACTTTTCTTGAAGATTAGATAAAAAAGAGAAATAGTTTATTTCTCCCAAACAGACACAGATTTCATTAAATAATATAATATGCAAAAAAATAAATAAAAAAAAAACAAAATAGTGGTTTCATGAAAGCTCCCAAATCTGCTCAGCCTACACCAATCAGCAGATTCAGTGGCTACTCAAATTTTCTACATAGAATTTGAAATTGGAATCCGATAACCAGTATCCAAAGCAAACAGTAACCGAATTATGTCACGAATGTCAGGGCCGTCTCTGACATAGGCCCATTCGTGACATAATTTCCGTACATTATAGTTGATGTTAGAGTCCCGGACACATCAATATTAGTAGAATTGGCACTATTATTCCAAGAAAAATCAATATCACTGTGATTTTAACAATTACGCCAAAGTAAAATAAGCCACTAGCAACCTTATTGCAAGGCATATAAGAATTACTGTGACTTTGATTGTGAACGGAGTTTATAATAATTCTATTCACTGACATATTACAGCTAGCGACATCTATTGGCATCTAACGTGAATCACGCCACAAGTTTACAGAGTCGTTAAAATTTAAACCCAAAATTATTAATAGTACAGACATAATATAAATATCTGTACGATTAATAATTAACTACCATATAAATAAATACACACAGCTGAAGTATTTTTATGTAATATCAAAATAACAGCTATTTATAAAATGTAAATTAAAGTATCTACGACACTTATACCACATACAATTTGTATCTGTCTGTCAGTCTGTTTGTTCCGACTAATCTCCAAAACGGCTGAACCGACTTTGACGGTACTGTTACAGGCAGATAGGTGATTTTATAAAGAGTAACATTTGACAGAACAGTTCGGAGCAAAAAAAATAAACTTATTTTCGCTCGCGTGAAAATAAGTTTAATTTTGGGGCAGAAGAAATTTTCAAATAAAAATCAATTAATTCTGACATAGCATTGAATGAACCAATTTTAATCCTTTTCATCAATTACAATCGTTCATTTCAATATCACGGGCAACTACGTATTACTGGGAAAAATATTGAACCTCGTGGGAAAATCAAGCGACACAATGGTTACAAAAAAATTGCGTTTAATTCCCAGGAAAATTGCAGCTGCTACAGTTTTACGCGTGCCATTACAAGGCAATGTATTATAGACCTATTGCACTATGCAATTGACCACAAAATGCTATGCAAATTTTATTTGAATTGGACTGTGTGCGTTTAAGTGTCCATGTGGTTTGATAGTAACAAAATTATTGATAGTAATTTTATGACAGATTTATTTGAATTGTACAATCTGTATTTGTATTTTGTGTGCGTGTGAAATATTACATCGGTTATTCTATTTGTCTTTTTTGTATAAAGTCCAACAAGGTACCGATAGATTTAAAATAATATATCGGCTTGTTACGACCCACTGTCTTATTCAAATCTCGAAATTTTTAAGACTCTGTAGATCTATACAGATCAAATCATTATATTCATGTCTAACCTTAATAAATTTATCATCTAATATTAGATTTATTTTACTTTAAATCTAACTATATATACACTTAACCTAAAAATCCTCCTAACTACAAAATGGCAACAAAAAACTCGTCCGCATCGCTATCGACTGGGAGTGAACCCAATAGATTGGCGGCATTGCCACGTTGTATAGCCATACTTATCCTCTGTCTAAATATATACACAGATATACAGATTGACTCGATTCTATCAAAGACCATCTCTACTAACTTTAAAGTAACGTTCCCATTCGCATTTCAGTCGCAATTTGTCAAAAAGGCCCAAGTTCTTTACACTCTGACTACTGGCACTCTAGTACTTAGTATTCTAGTTAATCATTGCTTTATTTTATTTTTTCGTCTTTCGATATTTATGCACATATGTAAAACCGTTATATAATTTTAAAAAAATCATTCATTCAATCATAGAAGAAAGATTCAATCATAAAAGACTTTCGTTGTGTATTTTTCAACATGTATGTTCAACTATTTCATATGCATGTACGACTAGGTATGTGTTACCGTATCAAAACGCTGATTGAATACAAATCACGTTGTAAAATTGAATGATGTCATTCAAACCATTCAATGTATGTCATGTATTTCCGAATAACGATCGGCAATATATTTAACGATGCCGATATTGTCATCAGATATCCTGTATTTCCTCGTTATAGACGTGAATAGTTTGAAGTTTTAATGAGGCACAATTTGAATCTCTGTTTTGGTGATGAATTATTTGACGAAAGTTCCGTTACGAGTTATTCATAACATACCATACTCCGTCCGTATTTTAATAATAAATAATATGTGTTTCTTGCACACTAGTTACCAATAGTTATATGCTTTTGAGTTTTAAGAGCATTAAAAAACAAAAAAAAAACAGATAGTTACAGAGAGAACGATTGTCACTTACTTTTGCTAGCTAGTATTTATCATTAAGTCACTCTCTTTTGTTTTGTAAAGTCTTTTACCGCGAGGAATAAACGCTCCTGAATTAATTTACTAACAGTTCTGTTCTTAAAAATGTCTTTGTCTCTAGTATCGATATAGTTAGTCGAGGTCCGTTAGGACCAGTGCCTGCCAGGGTTGCAGAATTAATTCGAAAGAGTCACCGCGAGCGTGAAACACAAAGGGCATTAAGAGGAACACGAATGGGTTTTAGTCAGTAAGAGTCTGACACTCCCTTCCACTCCACCCAGAGCGGGAGAAGCCATTTGATGATTTCCCACCCATAAGAAACTATCGAAATAATATCAGTATATCTAGTGTCGATCGAACAGCTCATGAAAATCATTCCAGCTTGTTGTGGACGGATTTAGCCAGTGTAGCTCAGAGTATGAACAAGCTCTGGACCACAAATATTTATTGCAACAACAGCTGCAAGAGGCTCAAAGTCAGATTTCACAACTACAGACGGTAAATCATAACATCACTGCCTCGCTAAATCAAAGTCTCTTCAGCGAGTTGGTGCCTATTGCCCCATCAATGGTTTCTCAATTTGGCCCTTCCAATATTATAGATTTGACTAGTGACAATGAATCTAAACCAATTAAAGCCATGAGATTAGTCACTAGCAAAAATAAACTTAAAAAGTACATAAAAATCAATAAATATATACTAAAGACAAGGAAAATGGTTAAAAAACAAAAATTCTTCATAAAAAATGTAAAACTTAATAGGGAAAGGCTAAATTTATTAAAACAATTTGATATATGCTCATCAAACCTGGAAAAAAGCACTAAAAAATACCAGATTGACACTGAAGACTTGCAGTGTGAACTTGACCGCCTACAGCAGAAATTAAGTTCAATGACCATCAAATATACAGCCTCTGAAAATCAAATGAGAGAATATGTGTTGGCAATGAATGAGCTGGTAAGCTCACAACAAAACAACTGTGAGCGGTGTCAATTACCATCTATTGCTTCAGCACCAGACCATTCACTGTCATTGCATGATACAACCTTACTGCAGTCTTGTGCCAGTTTGCCAGTAGAAATGAGTAATTGTTTATCACAACATATTTTAAATAAAGAAGTTGTAATTTATAGTGATGAAATAGGAAAGGATTTAGGCCACCTTTTGTCAAATGAATACCCAGGACATTCAATAATAAACAATTGTATGCCTGGCTGTTCATTATTTGACATAATGAAAAAAATTATAAAATGTAAATTTAACCAAGAAACCATACTTGTCATTTTTATTGGTAATAGAGGCAATGTGAACAAAGGAGAATTGCTCCAATATTATAGAACACTAAGTAACCTCGTATTAAGAAAAATTGTGATGTTCACGTTGCCATATAGCCAAAGTTTGCCACAGGAAGAAAATCTCACTAGATTTAATTTTAATATGAATCTGCACAATATGACATTTCATAATCACTTATTTCATTTAATTGACATCAACAATTATGTTGGTGATAACTTTTATTTGACAAAGGATAGGTATCTTTTAAACAGATACTATCTGACAAACTTTTATCGAAGACAGATAGCTATGTCGCTATCATATTTTTTTAATATAACAGCCAAGAACTTGGCTAAACAATTTGCTCCTATTGAGCAATGCCATGACATTTTAAATAATTCTGCCAATACCTTGGCAGCAAATACTGACATGAATTATAATTTAAATTAAAAAGTAAGACAACAGAGATTATCTCTAGCACCAATACACAAAATAGTAGTAATTCAAATAACCTTTTAAAATCAACAAATACTATTAACCTGGTGCATCAAAATATTCAAGGATTTATGAACAAAGACTTAGAAGTTGAATTATTCCTTAATTTTAACAATATTGATATTCTCTGTTTAACGGAACATTGGCTTAAAAGCCATCAGTTTCAGTTTAATTATAGCAATCACCAGGTTGGTAGCTCGTTCAGCAGAGAAAATGCTATACATGGTGGCTCATTAATTTTAATAAATAATCATCTTAAGTTTAAAGACCGTAAGGATATAGTGAGCCTCTCTGTTGAGCGGATTATTGAAATAGCCTGTATTGAATTGGAGCAGTATATTATATTAAGTGTGTACAGACCACCTTCAGGATTGTATGATAGTTTTGAAACAGTAATGGATGAAGTTTTGCACAAAATTTGTAATTCAAGCAAGTCTATCATTGTCTGTGGTGACTTTAATGTTAATTTGTTAGAAAATTCTAGTTTAAGTACGAAAATTACAAGTCTGTTTCAGTCATACAATCTTGCAAACCTATTCATGGAGCCTACTAGAATAACTCCCACTAGTGCCACTTGCCTAGATAATATCTATACAGATGTTGTACCTACCCATACAAAGATGATTAATTTAATAGATTCAGATCACTGTGGACAATTTATATCTATACCAAATATAAATAAAACCAAAACAAAAAAGGATATCACTGTTAACCCAAAATCAAAATTTCGCTTAGAAATATTTAAAACTAAACTTTTAAATAAAATGCCAACTCTGTCAACTAATGGTGACCCTAATCAATGTTACAATGATTTTTTCAAAATGTATTGTGCAGAGTTTGATACAACATTTGTTCCCAAAACCATTTCGGTTAACAGTAACACTTCCTTCAGTGACTGGGCCACCATTGGTATTTATAAAAGTAGAGAACGGCTTTATGAGCTGTACGAAGAAAGAACTTATATTAATACTGTAGAGTTTAATTTATATGTTAAGAATTATACTAAACTATTTAAAAAGGTTTGTTATATAGCCAAGTCTAGGTACTTGAGTGCAAAAATTAAAAATAGTAGTAATGTGATAAAAATGACTTGGGATATTATTAATAGCGAAACGGGAAGGTCTTGCAATCGAAGTAGTGATTATAGCCTTGCTATTAATGACAATATAATTAAATTAGATTCGCAAGTCGCCGCGGCTTTTGAAGATTTCTTTGCAGAGATTCCCGTATCGACAACTAAGTTTCTAGATTCATCACCTAGGGCTGCAGAAGCATTACTTAAAGAAAATGTTCCAGTTTGTGATGCCGAATTCAAATTCCAACATGTCACTTCTAATGATATCGTAAAAACGTTTAACTCATTGAATGTTAAAAAGACTGCCGATCTATGGGGTAATTCTGTCGACCTTGCTAAGTCCATTATACACATTGTAGCCTCTACTTTAGCTGTTATTTTTAATAATTGTATAGACCGTGGTGAGTTTCCTGATCTAATGAAATATAGTAAAATAATTCCGTTATTTAAATCGGGGAGTACATCAGACCCTTCCAATTATAGACCAATATCAGTGCTACCTACTTTTAGTAAAATTTTTGAGAAACTTATTTTAAATCAAATGCAAAGTTATTTTAATAAACATAAATTTTTACATAACAAACAGTTTGGTTTTACGAGGGGTCGTTCAACAACCGATGCCGGTGTTGAACTTCTAGGACACATTTACAATGCATGGGAGGACAAATGCGATGCTTTGGGCATTTTTTGCGATTTGTCCAAGGCGTTCGATTGCGTTCTCCATGAGACGTTAATCAGGAAATTGCACTATTACGGAATCCGGGACGCCTCTCTGGATCTTCTTACTTCATACTTGAGTGGTAGGATTCAGAGAGTTGATGTCAATGGTAAAAGGTCTCCTGGATCGGTAGTCAGGATGGGGGTCCCCCAAGGCTCAATTTTAGGTCCCTTCCTGTTTCTGATATATATTAATGACTTGCCGTACCTCATAAAAGATAAATATGATATAGTGTTGTTTGCAGACGACACGTCGCTTTTGTTCAAACTAAAACGTCAGCAGATGGTTACTGACAATATAAATAGTGCCCTTGCGACTGTAGTTAACTGGTTTAATGTTAATAATCTTCTACTTAACGAGAAGAAGACGAAATGCATAAAGTTTACTTTACCTCATGTAAGACAAGTGAATACTGTTCTAACAATAAAGGGTGAAGAGTTGAAACCCGAAGATACCACAGTGTTCTTAGGCATCACTTTGGATGCGAAGCTTCAGTGGGGCCCCCATATAGATAAACTGTCAAAAAAACTCAGTTCTGCAGCATTTGCCGTTAGGAAAATTCGTGGCTTAACTGATTTAGAAACGGCCCGTTTAGTGTACTTTAGTTACTTTCATAGCGTGATGTCATATGGAATTCTGTTGTGGGGAAATGCCGCCGATATGCAGACAATATTTGTTTTACAAAAAAGGGCTATTCGTGCGATTTATAAATTAAATCCCAGACACTCACTCAGAGAAAAATTTAAAGAGATTAATATAATGACTGTGCCCTCTCAGTATATCTATGAGAATCTCTTGTACGCACATAAAAATATTAATCTGTTTAAAAAATACAGTGATATCCATAGCATAAATACTAGGAACAAACACAATTTTGTTGTTCCTAAAACCAGGCTCAAGAAAATAGGTGGTTCCTTTCGATGCCAATGTATACATTTTTATAATAAACTTCCTGGCCGCATTCAAGAACTAAGCATAAATAAATTCAAAGTATTTATAAAACGTAAGCTATGCCAGAAAGCTTTTTACACAGTTAAAGACTATCTGGAGGACAAGAAGGCTTGGGATTGAGCTGCTTCAGTTGTGTACATGGCCCAATGTTTTATGTTGTTGTTTTGTTTCTGTGTTTTTCTTTTATATTTTTACACTTTGACATGTTTTAATTTTCGTTTAGTTTACTTTTGACATGAATGTTTACTTTTTAAAGTATTCTTTTTATTTTATTACAATTTCTTATTTTGACATGAATGCTTACTTTGTAAAGTATTATATTTTTTAATTTATTTACTATTGTGAATATGAGGACTATATGGGTTATTATTGCTTTTTCCTCTTCAACTATTTTTTTTTCCTTTTTTTTTTTTTTTTTTTAGCGTTGTCTGGCTGTTTGAGTTTTTTTGTGGCCTACCCAAATGTCCTTTCATTGGCATTGTTCGTCGAGTCGTTGAGCTCCTTATTGGTTCTAAGTTGAGCTTCTCGACTACTGACCAAGGCTTGCAATGAATGGACAGGTCCACTCAAATCTGCGTGGTTCTTTCCTCAAAAGACCACTTCAGACACTGACATGGTCCTCATATAACGTATTGTGAATGTGAGGACCATGTAGATCGCTATGTTAGGGGTTCATTTCTTGTTAGTCTGGCGGTTTGAGTTCTTTATGTGGCCTACCCAAATGTCCTTACTTTAGTATTGATCGTCAAATCGACGAGCTCCTTAAAGTTCTAAGTTTGAGCTACTCGGTAACTGACAAATGCTTGCACTGTCTGGACAGGTCAACTCAAATCTGTGTGGTACTTTCCTCAAAAGACCACTTCAGACACCAACCTACATGGTTCTCATATGATTTGACCAGTACAATTGTATGGACTTTAAAAGAGACCTTGACCTCTGAGTTTGTTTCGGTGTTTCTTCTCAGGGTAGTCAGCTAGGAAACACCGGCCTCATCTAGTTTATAACGACCAAAAATATTGACGTGTAAAAGTGTTATTTACAACCTACTTACAAAATAAATATCATTTATCATTTATCATTTATCATTTATCATTCACACTTTACTAATATGAAGTGGATGAATATTTAGATTTTCTTTAATATATTATAGAATGTTAATACACTATGACTATTCTAATCTTTCCTCAGCAATATTGTGAGGAAAATTCAGAAGTGAGCTAATGGATTCGTGATACAAAATAAATATAATAGTAAATCTATTCTGGCCACAAAAACTAAAATCAAATGCCATTGATGGACCTTTATACATATAATCTACCTATAGATCAATGTATTGGCACTTAAGAAAACCCCATTAATTTGAGTCATTCTTGATCGACCACTTAGTTCTCTTATGATCTTCATGACATCGTTAACTATTATATAGTTTAGCTGCAAGTACCTAAAAATAGCTTGATAACAAATGCTACATTTAGCCTTTTTCTCCTTCAGTATTGCGTTATCGATTTTGACACATCTGGTTCTTAGACCGCCTGGTTGCGGAATTTGTTCGAAAGAGTTACCGCGGCCTTGGAAAGGCAGTAGGGGGAACACGGATGGGTTTTAGTTAGTAAGAGGCACTCCCTTTCGCTGCGTCCAGTGCGGAAGGAGTCTTTTGATGATATCCCATCCATAAAAAAATCGATATATATATATATATATAGTCCATTCCCAATAAGATTAGACATTGGAACAAAGTGTTTACAATCCGTTCAACCAATTTTTACTTCTATTCCGTAGGCATAAGGATGGCATTAAAAGCAAAAACCTAATTATAATACCAACTATTTACTGCAGATACCATGTGTCATGCCGCCAACGCAGTAGAAGTCAAAATCGGCTGAACGGACTGTAAAAAAGATGTATTTCAATGTCTAATCTTATCGTGAATGGGGTATAGTGTCGATGGAACAGCTTCTCAAACTCTTTCACACATTTAGACAGACACCGCCTTTGTCATTGTCCAACCTACATAATATAACGCTACCAAGTTCTATTATTAGTACTCCATTATGACGAATCGTTGCAAGGCTTCCCACAAGGTGAACTGATAACTTAGTGAAAGCCGCGGGGATCCGATGTATATGAAACGTACAGGACCGATGGATGTGTCTTACATGTGTTTCAATGAAATGTTGGCAATGTTGATAAACAAATCAATAAAGGCTTCTAAATATAATGTAGTAATACCCCTGCATACAGTTCAGTTAACTCCTCCTTGCGGTAACTTGAAGTAAAAACACAAATACTTTGATGTTCGTCTTCATGTTAAGTTTTACCAAAGTTTTCTAGGAGTTAGTTGAGTTAGAGTTGTAATGTCGTCTGTGCCAATATGCTTTTCCCTTGATTAAGGAATTGCTAACTGACTATAAAATATTGAAACAGTCGTCGTCTCAACGGCACTCACACACGACGTACGTTACATTATTAATGGCTAAAGTTCGTTTAATCGTCTTAAACACCTCAACTTTTATAAAAGAAGTCTTATACAGCTGTGATAAGGCTTAAACTTCCGCGGTAAGATTTGAAAGAGCCACAGTAGCTGCAATGCTCCGCTTAAGCGTCAATATGTTTCAGCCTTCCTCACCGATAACTTCCAGATGAAGTTTCGACAGCGAGCCTTAAGATGAAGTGATAAAGTTCAAACTAGAACGGAACGATGGACTAGAGACACAACTTGCCTTCCACTAAGATATGCACCGATGATTCAGGAAAAGAGCTTTTAAATACTACTTTACGCTCTAATGTTAAAGTTCAGAATCGAACTGTTATACCTTGCTAATGTAAGTAGAATGGCTGACCAATATCCGGACTTGCCTAGTCAGCATTTAGGGACTTAGACAGGATGATCATCTGGTTTGCACGCCAGTTCGGTCTGACACTCGGTACGGGTCGGAGGTTCCTAAATCATTATTTTGTCAATTCATCGTACAAGTTTCTTAATTGAATATACTCTGTTTCCAGTTTAATTAATTGTTTATTTTTTAAAACAAGATTCCAAACTCTCCTATAATATTTGGTGGCAGCGGTGGGATGCGAAAATCCCCTACCCGAATACGTCTCTGAAAAATAAACACTAAAACCTAAAAGTGCTTGTGAAATCGTGTGTTCAACTTAACCGTTTTAAAGAAAGTGCTAATAATTAAGTGACCTACTAAATCAATACTGTGTCGTATAAGTGCAATACACCACAAGTTCCTGATCGACACCCTGTCTCGTGTGTTGCACCCTGCAACCGAGACCGGATTTCACCCTCTGTTGATACGGAGGCCTACTACAACTGCTGTTCTGCTGTGCTGCTGTTTTCCGCTGGAGAAGCGGTCATGATGATCCTGAACATCCTCATGTGGACGGCGTTTCTGTGAGTGATCCAGAAAATAATTCAGCTATTGCCATATCCTAGAGCGAATACCAGAATTAACTCAGAGCCATTATTTAAATCTTCATACCTAATATAAAGATAAGGGCCTTATTGTACGGCTACTGTCCATTTTGTTTAGACTACGCGTTTCGATTACGCTTCTTTATCACTGAGTCACTTGTACTAAGTAGCATAAGGTGTAGGCGATTCCTTATAATTAATTAAGCTTGTATTTTAGTTTATAAAATTAAATCATGACTTCTAAACAAGAAACAAAGGAGGAAAGTTCCAGTAGCTCTAAGAGTACAAAGGTCGAAATGGAAGAAAAAATAGAACTCGGTATTCTATTTAAATTCATTAAGCCATTCGATGGGTCCAGGGAAAAACTAAATCCCTTCATTGCCAACTGCCAGAGCGCTTATAATACAGCTACCAAAACACAGAAACCTATCCTATTCAAATTCATTCTAAGTCAACTAACCGATAAAGCTGAAACTACATGCAGTGTCAAAGAGTTCGAATCCTTTGAACAATTTATCGAGTTCTTAAAACAACAATTTGGGGAAAGGAAGCATTATGCTCACCTACTTACCGAACTTCAGGACTGTAAGCAGAACTCCGCTGAAACAGTTAACCAATTTGCGCTAAAAATAGAAACATGTTTAGCGAAACTACTTACCGAAATAAACATTTCCATTCCGACGAAAAAGAAAACGGAATTAGCAGGGCGTGTAGCTGCAATGCAAGATCTTGCACTTCACACTTTCATAATAGGACTCTTACCACGGGTATCACAAGTCGTTAGATGTCGCAATCCAGACTCCTTAAATGCCGCTATAAGCTTCGCAGTCGAAGAAGAAAAAATAATTTCTAATATTTATAAGAAATCAACTTACAATACTCACGCCAGCAATGATAGATCTAAAAATACGAATTTTCGCCGTGACTTCCAATCATCACGTTTCCCAACTCCGCGAAATAACCAACCAGATCATTCGAAATCAGTACATACCAACGACATGGTATGTCGCTATTGCAAAAACATAGGGCACACCATCGAAAATTGTCGTAAAAGACAATACAACAACAGTAGGAACCAATCTGCTGCTTCTACTTCAGACGGTCGTCAGTCTTACCCCACACAAGCTTCCAACTTTAAGCCAGCGCGCAAGGTCTTTAACGTAAATCAGGACAGGGAAGAAGGAAGCGATGAAGTCGACCAAAACGATTTAAACGAGTAAAATTTCCCGGTCGGCGTCGCACGGGAAATTCGTTCTTCTATATCAAAGCCGATGCCTCTATCCTCACTGTATCCCCTGAATCACGTACTAAATCCACTGTATCACGTACTACACCCACTGAATCACGTACTAAATCCACTGAGTCACGTTATATACCCAACGTTCCTATGAAAACGACTACTAGATCCCCTGAATCGCGTACTAAATCCACTGAGTCACGTTCTATACCCACCGTTCCTATGAAAACGACTACTAAATCCCCTGAATCGCGTACTAAATCCACTGATTCTATGAAACCAATTACTAAGTCGTGTAAATTATCAAATCCAAAAGCAAAATCCACCGATTCTATTCTCCTTGCAGAATCCTTCATTACGTCTTCGGATAACTCGCCAAACCTGAAACAAAAAACAAATCTAAAAATCTATAAAATTAATAAAAATATAGAAAAAAGATACTTACCTCACGTAATAATCCACACCTCGGTCGCTGATAGGCCTCTATCCTTCTTAATTGATACAGGTTCCTGCATAAGCCTGCTGAAACTAGATTCCATGTCCAAGGTCCCAAAGCTAAGTGATGACATTATAACCCTCAAGGGAATCGATGCTGGAAATGAAGCAACTTCAACCCTTGGCAGTTTCAAAATGCAAATATTCCAAAAACACAATAAACCTTATACTCATGATTTTCATGTTGTCGAAAATATTAGTCTCAATTTCGATGGCATCATAGGCAACGACCTCATGAAAAACCTAGGTTGTCAAATCGACTATTGTCAAGAAGCCTTACAGATAGATGACGATTACATAAAATTAAAATTCGCTGATCCATTATATAACATTCCACCTCGCACAGAAGCTGTAATTGAATGCACAGTAAGCAACCCTTATATAAGAGAAGGCATGATAATAGACCAACACATCTCTGATTCATTGCTAGTTGCCAATTGTATCGTTAAAGTAAAAGAAAACAACCGTATCAACGTTACGGTTGTCAACACCTCTGAAAAGCCAGTTGTACTCCGATCTCACCTTAATCTAACACTAGAACCTCTAGACACTCAACTTTGTGTAAACCCTCATGAGTCAGTACCCCTTACTAGTGCTTCTATAAGAACTAACAAAGTTCTTAAACACCTTAGGATTGCCCACCTAAACGACGAGGAATCTAATGCCCTACTACAAGTCTGCACAGACTTTTCCGATATCTTTCACCTTCCAGACGATATGCTTACATATACTTCAGCCGCTGAACACAATATCCGAACAAGCACAGATATCCCTATCCAAACTAAATCTTATAGATTTCCCGAATGCCATAAAAAGGAGGTGGAAAATCAAATTAATAAAATGCTAGAACAAAACATAATAACACACTCAAATTCACCATGGTCCTCGCCCATTTGGGTTGTGCCCAAAAAGCCAGATGCTTCGGGACAACGAAAATGGAGAGTCGTTATTGATTATAGAAAACTGAATGACATTACTATTGGAGAAACTTATCCGATTCCACAAATTACAGAAATTTTAGACCAATTAGGGAAAAGCCAATATTTCACAACTTTGGATTTAGCTTCAGGTTTCCACCAAATTCCAATATCCAAGCAAGACGCTCCTAAAACTGCTTTCTCCATACCTCAAGGTCATTTTCAATTTACGAGAATGCCCTTTGGCCTGAAAAATGCCCCTTCAACTTTTCAAAAACTGATGAACACATGTTTAAGTGGACTTCAAGGTTCGCGATGTTTCGTCTATTTAGATGATATTGTCGTGTATTCCCCTGATTTACCAAGTCACATTCAAAATCTGTCCGCTGTTTTCAACAGGCTCAGGAACTACAACCTGAAGCTCCAACCAGACAAATGCGAGTTCCTATGCAAAGAAGTCGCATATCTTGGTCACCTTATCAATAAAGATGGTGTACAACCAAATCCTAGAAAAATAAAATGTATCACTGAATTCCCGATACCAAAATGTCCAAAAGATGTGAAATCTTTTCTTGGACTTGTATCTTATTACAGACGTTTCATACCTGATTTTTCCAAACTTGCAAAACCATTGACCTCCCTCTTGAAAAAGGATACACCTTTTAATTGGAAAAATGAACAGCAACTTGCTTTTGAAAATTTGCAAACCAAATTAATTACGTCACCAGTGCTGGCATATCCTGATTTCACCAAACCTTTCATTCTCACCTGCGACGCTTCCAATTTCGCTGTTTCTGCTATATTATCGCAAGGGCAAATTGGAAAGGATCGTCCCATTGCTTACGCATCTCGGACGCTTAATAAGGCTGAATGTAATTATAGCGTTACTGAAAAAGAATGCTTAGCCATTATTTTTGGTACCAAAGCTTTTCGCCCCTATCTTTATGGAAACCGATTCACCATCGTCACAGATCACAAACCTTTGCAATGGCTATTTAATTGTAAAGATCCCGGTCAGAGGCTTATACGTTGGCGACTAAAATTAGAAGAATTTGAGTATGACATTATTTACAAGAAAGGAAAAATGAATACCAACGCCGACGCATTATCTCGATTTCCAGTTAACCCTATTCAAGATGAACCTTTGCCAACTTCTGACCTTCTTCTACCAGACCTTAACCCTGAACTTGATGACCTCTTAGATGATCCTCTTATAATGCTACCATCTCCCATTCCATTCTCGTTCGAGAATAACGACCTATTAAATCAAGAACCAAACACTGACTCCAATATATTACAGAATCCTATCCCACAAGATGAACCAATACTATCTCCAGATCTTATTGACCTAGGGCCGAACTTACCTTATCTTGACATCAGCCCTGACAGTGCTGACCTAAACCTTGACTTTGACTCCTTACAAATCCCTTCGCCAAACGAGCAATCAAATCTAAATGACGATAATTATTCCAAATTTCTAAAATCTATTCCAAATAAAGAAAATATCGGCAACACAATTCTAAAAGAACACAACGAAAATCTCCTAAAGACAACCTGTAAAATAATTTTAATTCCTACATCTATAGATTTGGATGAATCGAATCCTTACATCTCCGAAATTCTCCTAAATTCCGATAAACATGACGAGATCCTTAATTCTGAAAAAGAATTATACCGTTTCCTAAAAACTAAATATGACGACAAGACTGTTTACTTCATATTTACAAAAGTTCACTACTTTGACGAATCATCTTATCCCGCTATCTATGATACACTGAAGCAAGTGAGAAACGAAATCCTGATTTCCGAACAAACGACAGATATTGCTATCTCAGATTTCAAAAACCCGTTTGACCATCATTCCTACACAAAAATCTACAATATTCTAACTCACATTTTTAACAATACTAAAATTCAAATCCACGTTTACCTGAATAAAACAATTTACCCTACTCTGAGTGAGAGACCTAAAATCATGCGTGAAAACCATGATATTCCAACAGCTGGGCACTTAGGGTCAACACGGATGTACAACAGAATCCGGGAACAATTCTATTGGAAGGGCATGCGAAGTGACATAGAAGACTATGTCCAGAAATGTAAATTATGTCAGGAGAATAAAGCACTGAGAAAATTAAATAAAGCTCCAATGGAGATCACTACTACATCCTCAGCTCCGTTTCAGAGAGTAGCATTAGATATAGTAGGACCCTTACCCGAATCTGGCCCTGCCAAATTAAAGTACATTCTCACCCTACAAGACGATCTAACAAAATATTCTATTGCTTACCCTATACGTACTACAACCGCTGAAGAGTCTAGCGATTGTCTTATTCATTCATTAGTATATTTAGCATGTTACTATTAGCTGGTAAATTATAATAGGTCTTTAGTATAGTTTAATTGATTCTATTAATTCTATTTCAGCGCCTCGATCAATGCGCATCAGGACTTTATCAAGCCACTTCCTTCTAGTTCCGGTATATACTTCGATAGTCTTGGAAAACTTAAAGCGATTAAAGGGAAGCTAAATATTATTAGCCATGTGAATATTTCCGTTATAAACCCTCATCTTACTAATCTCAATGATATCTTGGAAATAGTTAAGAAAACATGTCAAAAATCAAGCAACCTCCAATGTGAAAACATTCTATCCCCTCTCACAGTCCGATACACTGATATCAAACGCGAGTTCGATTCTATTTCACATTTAATTTCAAAACGAAGTAAACGTTCAGCATGGTTCGGCGGAATAGGTACCGTTTTCAAACATGTTATCGGCACTCTAGATGAAGATGACGCGTTAAAATACGATTCCGCGATTGAGTCCATTCAAAACCACGAGAAAAAACTCGCAGAATTAATGAAAGAAAACATCTTAATTACTACATCTACTCTGGAATCTTATAAACAGACGATTAATAAATTAAAAGATAACGAAGATTCACTTAAAGTATCCTTAGGTCAACTTATATTACAAATAAGTAATATCACAGAGACTTCTAAAATTCTAATATCTGAAACAAAAATCAATTCTATTCTTGCTAGTCTTGAAAGCTCCCTACTAGCATTATCGTTTCAGCTCGAAGACATAACAAATGCTATCTTGTTGAGCAGTCAAAACATCCTGCATCCAAACATAATAAGTCCGGCGCAGTTATTCAAAGAACTCGCTGATAATGACCGGTACCTGCCTAGAGACACTGGAATTCCTATAACACTAAGTCTAGATAACATCCATTTAATATTAAGCATATCTGAAGTTGTGTGTTATTATTATAAAAACAAACTTGTATTTGTTTTGCAAATTCCTTTAGTTACTAATGATGAATTTAACTTGTATCATAATTTAGCATTACCGACCCCTCATGTGTTAGATAATCCAAATACTTTTAGTTTAATTTTACCTTCTAGTTCGTATATTGCTATTTCTAAAGATAAGTTAAACTTCTGCAACCTGGATAATTTAGACAAATGTAAAACAATAAGCTCTGAGTTCTTTCTGTGTGAGATACCTACGGTACTGTTGACAAGCGGCAACCCTACGTGTGAAAGTGAACTATTAACAAAAACAATCAGTGCTATCCCCACACAATGTGAAACTAAAACGATTGTCGGTGAATTGGACATTTGGAAACCACTTATAAACAATCAGTGGATTTTCGTGCAATCTCGTTCAAGTAAAGTATCAGTGGACTGTAATAACTCCGAATTACGCGAAATCATAGTGTCCGGGACCGGCATATTACGAATCCCAAATCAGTGTACCGTATACACGAAAAGTGCGAGACTTATATCGTCTAAGGACGAAATCAATATAGACATACCCATTCCTAGTTTAGACTTTAGCATTATCAATGATTCATGTTGTAAAATAGATACTAAGACTACTAGTTTAACTAATAATATATCCCCTGTTTTACTACAAAATATCAACTTGGATGATTTAACTATAAATAAACAAAATGATAAGATATTTTCAGATCTAAACAAAATTATCGATGAAGAACCTATCCTAGTAAAATACGGGACACATTATTCTATTTTAACCGTGTGCATTTTAATAGTAGTAATGTCTTTTATAGTATTTAAGTTATATAAGATTATTTCTAAATATAAATCTAAGTTCTATATCTCTTGTATTAAACCGACGACCCAAACCGATGACGATGTCAGTAACCATAACATAGATATTGAACCTGAAAACTCTTCAATTCCTTTACCTAGACTCCGAGAAATTGTATAACTTCCTGAATTTCGGCTTTTAACCCCGAATTTCAGTCTTTTGGGGGGGGCTGTTATACCTTGCTAATGTAAGTAGAATGGCTGACCAATATCCGGACTTGCCTAGTCAGCATTTAGGGACTTAGACAGGATGATCATCTGGTTTGCACGCCAGTTCGGTCTGACACTCGGTACGGGTCGGAGGTTCCTAAATCATTATTTTGTCAATTCATCGTACAAGTTTCTTAATTGAATATACTCTGTTTCCAGTTTAATTAATTGTTTATTTTTTAAAACAAGATTCCAAACTCTCCTATAATAGAACGTTAAAGCTTAAATACGCAGTTACTCGCCTCAACGCTCGTAAGAGGAGTTAAGCTTACTTTTGCGTTTCATCTTCCCATGCAAGACGAAATAGATACATACATTCAACAATTTCCTAACCGAACTCCCATTCGAAAACCAATTCTATTCCCTTCTCGTATAGTTGAAATTTAAACGTAAAAAAACTTACCGATGGTGCTGTCAAAAGTTGAAGTGCTTCGCTCAAGTTCTTGAGTGTTAATGTGTTTCTTTCGCTTTCCTCCTCTTCAGGGCCTGGTAGGTGGACTGAGGACTGTCGAGAGCGGAACTCCGGCTTCTTGGCACTGGAACCACTCCCGTTGGCGAACTGATGCTGGGAGGACGCTCGGCGGAATGGACACGTCATGGTGGTTGAAAAACGGTTTTGGTTTCAAGTCATTGGTGTTGACGAGGAGGTTCGAACACTTTAGCACTGGCACGTTAAAGATTGTATCTGAAAAGATAGAAAATATTTTGTTAATTTTGGACTCAATAGTTATCAAGCACAACTCTTATTATTAGCTAAAACCGGACAAGTGCGTGATTGATTAACACTGTTTCTTTAATAAAGCCATATATGTATTCTTTTAGGATTAAAGAACAATTTTCGATTGTTTTCTATTCAAATTCAAAATATTAGACTCAATAGTTTTAAACCGACTTCAAAAAGGAGGAGATTCTCAGTACGGCAGGTATGTTTTTTTTTCTATGTATGCACAGCGATTACGCCGAGATTTCTGATCCGATTAACGTGGCTGTTTTTTATTCGATGAAGAATAGTTGCCATTTGGTATATTTGTGGTTTGCCGTTGAGTAGTTGTTATTTTATGAGCATTTTTGTTAATTTCAATAAATGATAGCAAATCTGTCGGGATAGCTGAAATCGCATGTTTGTTTATTGTTTACACCAATTCATACCACGTACGCTGTGATGGGTATGTTAAGGTGGGAGTGAACCACTAAAAAGTGAAAAATAAAAAAAATACAACCGACTTCAAACAAAAAAACCAAAACGTACAAAATAACTTTAATTCCGGAAGTCGGTGTGTACGAAAAACAAAAAAGCAACCAAAAGCACCGAGTTCCGAAATTAAATTTATTTTTTGTACCTTTTTGTTTTTTGGTTTAGAGTCGGTTGTATTTTTTTTTGTAAAAGTTTTTTTTTATACCTACTTTTAAATTAGGACTTACGACCCTTGATATAATAAGTATATCGCACCGTACAGTAATGAAACTTCTTTGTCTGAAAATCGGTCACATAACTTTAAATTAACTGATGCAGTTATGAAATAAAACATATCTGCTACTGATGGAGACTGAAATTTATTAAACTACTAATCTTGAAACGTTAAGTCAAAATAAACAGAAACTCGTAAATAGTTTGGAACCCAAAACAGACGGTCCTTTACTCGAGCAAATAACGTGATGGTCGAGTCCCTCTAAATATTTGAGGTAGGTTAGTAAACAATTAATATTCGGTATGAATTGCTTTACATTGAGTTCAGAAAATTAGATACGAATAACAGCAGCGGTGCTCAAGACAATTAGTACAATTTATTTCATCATCAAAGTTGCTCATCGGTGCGGCGGATGTCCTTACTTTGGTATTGTTCGTCAATTCGGTGAACTCCTTAAAGTTCTAAGTTTAAGCTACACGATAACTGACAAATGCTTGCACTGTTTAGCGAGGTCCACTCAAATTTGTGTGGTACTTTCCTCAAAATACCACTTCAGACTCCAACGTACATGGTTCTCATATGATTTGACCAGTACAATTGTATGGACTTCAAAATTTAAAGAGACCTTGACCTCTGAGTTTGTTTCGGTGTTTCTTCTCAGGGTAGTCAGCTAGGAAACACCGGCCTCATCTAGTTTTTATAACGACCAAAAAAGGATGACGTGTAAAAGTGTTTTTTACAACCTACTTACAAAATAAAATTATTTATCATTATCATTTATCGGTGCTGGAAATCACCGGCAAACCGGTACCTATCGGTATCGATCCTTGTGGTGTGTAACAACATTATAATGAGCCTGTAAGTTTCCCACTGTCTCTTACAGAGAGGAGGCCTGTGTTCCATTTATGGAACTTTGAACATGACATGGAACTTTACAGGCTTATGCTGTAGGTTAACCCCATGGATCTAGTGCGGATATTCTTTGGTCATTTCCTTAGGTTAAATGATGAGTCAATCAGCTGCTGGTAGCTACTAATGAAAGCAGTGGTGGCCCCGACTTATAAATGGTGGTTGTGGCCTAGATAAAAAAATCTCGATCTAGGGTAAAAAGCATGCGGCCGTGTAATGCAAAGGACATAAGGAGGAACACAGGTGGGCTTTAGTCAGTAAGAGTCTAATCCTCCTTTCCGCTCCGACAGGGTGGAGTAAGACATTTGATTATTTTCTATTCTTAATTAAAAAAGGGTGAAAAAAATAATTATGAATAACCAGTAAACTAACAAGATATATACATATGTATGTACAATAATGGATTCATTGTAAATAACTAAAAATGTTAGGCTTGAGTTTTTTTGTAATGCGGCTCGAAGGACTTATGAACCCGGTGTAGATTTAAAGCAGGCGGTATAAACAAAAGCCACGCTAATAAGACTAAGGTTTTAGTCTGCCTTTGTACAGTGTCTTTTACTAGGGATTTAAGTTAGGATAAATAAATAGATGATTCCGACAAATTGGTACATAATAACTTTAATTTGGGAAGTCGGTGATTTTGGCTGTTTTTTTTTTTCGTTTTTTGAGACCATCTTCCGAAAACAAAGTTATTTTGTGTTTATTTATACTTCGATAATGTTTGTAAAAATGTTTTATTTTTATTTTTAAGTGTATCCCACAGCTAAATTGACGGTTACGGGCGAAAATATCGCTGAACAGACAAACAAAAAAGCGGTCCAATTGAGAACCTGCTGCTTTTCTGAAGTCGGTTATCAATTAATAACTAAGTAACTACATTGCAAGGACAATATGATGTTTATGCTGACACTTAATACTATCATATAATAGAAATAGGTAGATATACAAAGATTACGTAAATAAATTACCTATAAACGTTACAAGGAGATATTAATATCTTACAAGAAAACCAATTTGTCAATAGATACGTGATGAATATCGTGCAAATAGTTTTATTAATCCTTATTATGTGCGAGGCCATCATTTATTGGCAGTTTTCTTGGAGCACACAGCTCCGTTCATCTCACCAGATATATGACTTTTGATATATATTCTGAGATATATATCAAAAGTCATATATCTATACTAATATAATAAAGCTGAGGGGTTTGTTTGTTGGGCACGTCAAAATTGCGGCGATAAGTCCCCGCTTTCAGGAGCGGTTAGAGACACGCCACGGCGTCCTCACCTTCCGCCTGACGCAGGTGCTCATCGGACACGGCTGTTTCAGGGGGTACCTGTTACGTATTCAGCGGGAGGACACGACTGGGTGTCAATACTGTGTAGATCAACCGGAAGACACGGTGGAGCATTTGGTGGTGGTCTGTCCTGCTTGGGCCGAGCAACGCCGTGTCCTCATTGAGGCAACTGGCGGAGGTAACCTCTTGCTTACGGTCCTGATTCTATCCATCATCCGGAGTGAGGAGGCATGGGAAGCAGTCTTCTTCGAATCAGTAAGGCTAGCGACAGAGGAGGCAGAACGCGTGTGGAAGAGGGGAACCTCACGCTCCAGCCGCCGCAACAGAAGAAGACGCCTCAGGCAACGTAGGCATGGGCCTGCGGTTGGCGAGCTATGGGAGTTTCTCTGTCCGATGACAACCAGGCCCGGGTCGATATTGCGTCGTGTTCCAGACTTGCCTCAAAGAGTTGTCAGCAAAGAAGACGGGGCTCCATAAGATCAGTGCCTGCTAAGGTTGCAGATTTGTTCGAAAGAGTCACCGCGGCTCTGGAACGCCCAGGGCACTAGGAGGAACACGGGTGGGTTTTAGTCAGTAAGAGTCTGAGCTAGGCTGTATGGGAACGGGAAATGCGCATACAAAGTCGCGGGCTTATGTGATATATAGGGTTAAACGTAGTCTGTAATTTATGTACATGCCATGCCATATACGTCAAAAGGATAGCTATTAAGACAGAGTAATACCTTAAACTTACCTATATTAAAACTAATAAGAGGTTAAATTGTTTGTACTAGGACGACCTTGTGCAAAATTATACCTCGTATTACTTATAATTCATTTAGTCCCGAAGACTACTTCGGTACCTACTCCAATTTACGATTCGTTTACTGACAAAAAACAACATGATTACCGACTATCACCGGCTACTTACACTTCCCAAAAATATACAGTTCCCGTGGTTTATTAAGCTATTGCATAGCTTCTATCGCGGGCCTTGAGCGTGGCAACCGAATCCAGAAATTCCGTAACGAAAATAACCTAACACCGCTACGTCATTTCGATTAGGCCCCGCCTTTTTAAAATGGTTGCTCGCCGTCACCGAGCCGACCCGAACGTCTGCGTTCGGAAACAATCGGTGGGACAAAGTTAAGTGAAACGTATGTGATTTACATTAGTACAGTAACCCAGGTGAACGAATCGAGACCATATCACAATGACGAAGAGTACTAAATATATAATTGCATAAGTGTAAATGCTATGCAATAGCTTTACCGCGGCAGTCCCCGAGTGCCACATGTATTTTTTTATATGAATGTTGTACACATAGCCAATCAAATCTTTTGGGCTATTTGTGTATGGGACTTTAAATGTTTGTAAACGCACCCACTATACAGGAGAAAGGCCTAGTGTAGCAAAAAAAAAATCAGTCTAGAGTAAAAAAAATCAGTCGAAAATAACAAGTTTAGCTGAAAGCTTACAGAAACCAGGCCAAAAGGAAAAATAGGACTGAAAACAATCTTAGTTTTCAAGAAAAGTTTTTGCGCCCATAAAAATGAGTAAAACCAATTTAAGACAGACCAAATAAAATCTCTATCGCGGTTCTAAATCTGTTTGAAGGTGAATCGCTCTAAGAAACAAACGTAGATGCCTACTATAAATTACTTGGGGAGCGAACAGACAACCTTGTTATAACTTTACCTATAATAATAATTGGCTTAGTTTGATTATAACTAAACAGAAATCTTACAATGGACTTACCGAAGTTTTAATCATAGAATTTCCCAGTTTCTAGGAAATTTAAATGTCGTGTTATATTGAACTAAGCAGTCCTCTTGTTCATACAGTTTGAGTTCTCAAATGGTTTCAGAGTTATATAAATAGCTTAAACACAAATTAAAATGATTATCATAGGCTCGTGGTTGACCACAATCTCACCTGATGGAAAGCGAGTGTGTGGTCAGCGATGGAACACGCTTACCTAGACGTAACCTATTCACTCTTGACTTAAAAGCCTCAAGGTCATAGGAATGAAACAACCAGAACATAGGCTCTGACAAGAAATTCCTTAGTAGCACGCACAGTGAAAATATTATCAAAACGCGCGAAGTTATTGATATTATTGAATATTTTATTGATTTATTTCGTTGGGGGATCCAAGAAAGTTAAACCATTTCACCTGGACTCTTCAAGCTGCATTGACTTGGCGATTTTTTGTATAGTCACTACTATTGCTACTAGCTTTAAGGAGTAACCATATTTGGGAATAGTGAGGCAGGATTTTCCCAAACAGAAATAAGACATGCATTTTATTGACTGACTGGAAACACAAGACTTTGTCTTGTGTTTTCATGCATTATGATATTATCATATGCATTTTTCCAAGTACGATGGAGTCAGCTCTAAATCTAATTGGATGTAGCTAACCAGTATTTTTGTACATCTGAACACATGAGTGTGTTACTCACAGACATAATGAAATCGCCACCTACATACAGTCATAATGTAGGTACAGGCATAGTCAGGCGATGGGGTCAAAAATGTTTGGAGTGGTGACCACATACCGCAAGATGTAGCTTTGGAAGACCTCCCATAGGGTAGACCTGACGAAGACCGTGGGCATCCAATGGTTGTCTGGTGCACAGGGCCGGTGGTAGTGGACACTTGGAAGAGGCCTACCTACGTCCAGCAGTGGACGGCTGTCGGTTGAAACAATAGTGATAATCAACTCATGAGCTTTTTAAAAAAAGTTAATTAAATATGTACTCATTATCTCTGGTTCTTTTAATTCCGAAAATGCAACGTAAAAAGGCAACGAAGCACATTATTGGTGTATTCTGCTTAAATTGTCTGTTTGCACAACGATGACCTAGATACAAAAAACTGTTTTTATTCCGTAAAACACAATCGTGAATAAGGTTTTACTTACAGTACGGAAATTGCTTGGACAGCAAAAAATGTTACGTGAAGAATTTAATGAAAATATGTATTTAAAGTATCAGAATCAAAGATGTTTTTATTCTCTTTGACTTTTGAACTTTACCTGTGAAATTTCAGTGAACTTGTCTCTTTAAGCTGCGTACTTACTAGGCGTGATAATTAGGTTATTTATTTTAATAATCAGTCATTAATCACTACATAGTATAAAACAAAGTCGCTTCCCACTGTCTGTCTGTCCATATGTATACTTAGATCTTTAAAACTACGTAACTGATTTTGATGCGTTTTTTTTAAATAGACTGATTGAAGAGGAAGGTTTATATGTATAACACATGCATTATATAGTAGAGACCTAGTATCAGCATTGCATCCGTGTGAAGCCGGGGCGGGTCGCTAGTAAGTTTATACAATTGCTTTAGTTCCTAAACTCACGTACCTATGTACATATATACTCATGTACGAGTACGTTGCTATTTCTGGCGAAATCGAGGAATACGTTGTGAAACTACAACTTTCCTTTTTTCAATACTTGTATTATATGCACATTGGCAACAACTAAGAGCTTATGTAAAATTTAAAATATTCACTGTAAAATAAGTAGGAACTGTTCACATAACCTTTAATAGTAAGACCATTTATAGTAAGATACATCCAAAATAGAACGTAACAAATAGAAATAAAAGTATACAATAATATAATAAACTAGCTTCTGCCCGCAACTTCATCCTCGTGGAATAGTTACTAACCCCGCGATTCTTTGTGATATTGATTCGTTGGTGGGAGAAGTGGTGAGAGGCGCCCGACATGTCGGCACAGTGGTGGCATGCGCGTGAGCTGCGCGCGGTACTGGACAGTACTTGGACATTGCAACTTTACTTTATTTTTCTAAAATAAAAGTAGCCTAAGTTACTCCTTATTGCATCAGCTATCTGCCAATAAACTCCCGTCAAAATCGGCCTAGCCATTTCAGAGATTAGCCAAAACAAACAGACAGACAAAAATTGCAAAAATACAAACAGACGCTCCAATTTTATTTATATGTATATAACGGATTTTCGAGCGGCTGAGACACCACGTGTCGCTGTTTATCCGTCATCGGTTGGTCCTCCATTATGGGCGTGTAGGTGCAGGTGGTTGAAAAATAATATTCACAAAATATCTCACTTAATTTAACTTTTAATATTTTAACAAAACTTCACGAAAATAATTAAGGATTACAATAATAATTACGGATTAAATACTGTAACGAATAAAGATTAAACTTTACTTTAGAGCCAATGGGTTTGTGCGTGTGCCTCGGCTGACGGTCGCATTAAAAGTGCCCGTCACCGCCGCCATGACATTCACAACCCCATTCGGTGTTGCCCGCTCTAAATTAAAATTACCCACAAAGAAATAACTCTTACGCCACAGAGTAAAAATAAACGATTACAACTCATAAAAATTCTTAAAATAAATCAAATAAATTATCGCGCGCCGTTATGGCCGTCCTGCATCATCACACGTCCTCGTGTGTACTTTCTTCAATATCTGTGAACAAATGAACAACCAGTTGGTCACATGCTTCAAAACTCGGTCATTCTGACCACAACAAAACTTTCAAGAATTTTGGTCAAACCTTGACATGTCTAATCGAAATAAATTCAGGCTTAATCGTCACTAAGACCGAAAGCATCACTAGAACTGAAAGTGTAATAAGATAGTGCTAAGGAAATACACGACATAGTATCACAGACTTTCACGTACTACACAGGTTAAAGCTAACAGGTGCCACACAGGCTTATGGGTGCCACACAGGCTCACGGGTGCCACACAGGCTCAGGGGTGCCACACAGGCTCAGGGGTGCCACACAGGCTCACGGGTGCCACACAGGCTCACGGGTGCCACACAGGCTCACGAGTGCCACACAGGCTCACGGCTGCCACACAGGCTACAGAAAATTACATTACTCACCAGCAACTGCGCCGTTAACGGTACATTCTGACTCTATACTGTTAGTTGGCGTTTCCAGCCCAACATTCAACTCTAAAGGCACGTAACACTCAGGCATAGGTCGTATACGATCATGTGCATACTTATACGTTCGATTAGAGTTTAATGCCTTAAGCAAATATCTGTCACCATCAAGCAGCTCAGCCACTCTATAAGGTCCTTTATATTTTGGCTCTAACTTTGTTTTATTGCGCTCATGATTTTCTAGTAGAACATAATCTCCTACTTTGAATTTATTTACTTTGGCTTTGTTTTTGTCAAACCTAGCTTTCTCTGTAAAGGCACTTGCCTCTATTGCCCGAGCTGCTTGCTCTCTGATCTCGTCTAATTCAACATGTGTCTCGTCTGTATCAAGGGTCATTAACTGAAGTGGTCTAGCAACCTTTCCTATCAATAGTTCAAGGGGGCTTGCCTTAGTTGTACGGTTAAAGGTACAATTGATAGCAAGTTGGACATCAGGCAAGGCTGCCTGCCAAGACTTAAGGTTCCCAGTTTCGACTGTGGTTAACATGTTCTTTAAAGTGGACATAACTCTCTCTACTTGCCCGTTAGCACGACTAGAACCTGTGGCTATCAAATGTAAACTAATGTTGTGAGTTGTACAAAAGTCCCTAAACTCTTTCCCAGCAAAACATCTACCCTGGTCTGCTATTATTCGCGTAGGTGCACCAAAGAGAGACACACTCTTTTGCAAAGCTTTAATAGCATTCTTAGCATCAATATTCATAGTATGATGCAACAGTACAAATTTTGTAAAAGCATCGATAGACACAAACACATACTCTTTGTTATCTCGTTTGCCACTTAGTTTTCCTGTGGCATCCATATGAATGGTGTGCCACGGGGTCATAACTTTTGGAATTGGATGGAGCTCGGCTTGAACCTTGCCCGAATGAGACTTTGAGACCTTGCATGTGATGCAATTATCAACAAATTTTCTGACGTATTTATTCATATTAGGAAACCAGTAATGACAAAAAGCCTTTTCTAGGGTTTTCTCCCAACCTAAGTGCATTACACTCTCGTGAACGTGATTAATGACAGCCCATTGAAAAGCTCTTGGCACCACTGGTAACCACACACTCCGTTTATTACGTTCTATTTTCCGATGTAATACGCCTCTCCTCATTTCATAAGTCTTAACCACCTCATCTGTAAGTTCACTAGACCCGAGTTTCACAATAATGGAATTAACCTCCTCGTCTTTTCGTTGCTCTGCTTGTAACCATTCATCTGATATTTCTGCTAAATAAACTCTTTTTTGTTCTATTTTTTTACTGACTAACTGGGAGATTGCTGGTAGAGGGTTTCGCGATAAGAAGTCTACATGTCCCATATTTTTTCCCTGACGATATTCAACGTCAAATTCAAAAGATTGAAGGAAACACCACCATCTGTGGACACGAGGGGTAAGGTCTACTTTAGACTTAGACGCCTTGACTGCATTGCAATCAGTCACTACTGTGAACTTTCGTCCTTGTAAGTAATGGCGAAAATGTTTTATGCTATTCACTACTGCTAGCGTCTCTAACTCATATGAGTGATACCTTGACTCAGCGCTAGAGGTTCGGCGACTATAATATTCAATAACATGTAATTTTCCGTTAATCTTTTGCATTAATATGGCACCATAGCCTTCAGCGCTGGCGTCCGTATGCAACTCTATCGGCTGGTTGGGGTCGAAAATAGTTAGAACGGGTTTGCTGGTAAGTGTCGCAATAATTTCTTTTCTAATTGCTTCAAAAGCTGGTGTCCACTGTATTTTGCCTTTACCTGAAGTTAATCTATAAAGAGGGGCGGTCTTTTGAGAGAAACATGGTACAAATTGTCTAAAGTACGAAGCTAAGCCTATAAATTGACGTAGTTGAGTAACCGTTTGGGGAGGTGCTAGTTCCGTCAATGCTTTAATTTTTCGCGGATTTGGTCGTATTTCGCCGGCGGCTACGTGGTACCCTAAGAACTCTACTTCAGTTTTAAGAAAAGCACATTTTTTTATGTTGAAAGAAAAACCAGCATCTGTTAATGCTTTCAAGACCTGACGCAAGCGGTCAATACCCTCATCTACGCTACGAGATGGGATTATGACGTCATCTAAATATACTACAGCAAATGACTCCGTTAACACTCCTAGAGCTTTATTTATCGCACGTTGGTACACCGATGGGGCATTCCGAAGACCAAAAGGCATTGCTAAATATTCAAATTGCCCATCCGGCGTCACGAAAGCAGTACGCTCTACTGACTTTTCCTCTACAGGAATTTGATGGTAACCACTAACCATATCAAGGGATGTAAAATAATTTGCTCCTACCAAACGTTGTATCTGATCAGATATTAGAGGCAATGGATAACGGTCGGGAACTGTGTTGCTGTTAAGCTCACGGTAGTCCACGCAAAGACGGTCAGATCCGTCTCTCTTTTTGACCAGCAAGATAGGGCTAGCAAAAGGTGAGCAACTTTCACGAATGACACCAGCATTTAGAAGTTCTTTGATCTTAGAGCGCACTACTTGTCTTTCATCACAACTAAGCCGGTATGGACGGCGTTGTACAGTGCGGTTGGGATCAATTAACCTTATTTCTAACTTTCCTGTACTAACCCTACTTGTAGGAGTACCTTCTACAAAGAAACCTTCGTAATTTTCAAGTAAACAAGTTAATTGTTCTCTATTTTCATTGGGAATATCACTATCAATACCAACAAAGTCATTTACTTTAGAGCCTACATCACAAACAGCGACTATTTTAATTTTATTCAATAACAAAGACGTTTCAGAAATTTCAACTGAAAATCCCAATGAAAGTAAGTCCCGTCCTATCATAATGGCAGTAGAAATACAATAGTCAGGTACGACATGAAATAATAACTGTAACGAGTAACCCTGTATCATAACTGTGGACAGTATTTGAAAATTGCATTGTAAACTAGATTGCGCTATGCCTAATAACGTTACTGTATTTTGCCGTCGTTTACCAGGGAATCTACTAGCTAAACTTTCTCGGATCAAAGAGCACTCAGCACCGGAATCAAAACAAAATGAAAACGACTCACCGGATTCGGTGGAGAGTAGATCTGTAGCTGGCTTAATGGTGCAGATATCCACTCGCTTCTCAACACGGTTGTTCCCGGAGTCAGTCTCCTTCTTTGGACAGCGTGTGGCAATGTGACCAGGTTCGCCACAGAAGAAACAGGTCACTGACGTCAACGCTTTCTTTGAGCCATTATCTTTGGCTGGTTGCGATCCGCTATTTCCTGAAAACTTAGATTGAGGGTTAGCAGAAGGATCGCGAGAGCTTTTAGTCACGCATTCATTTGCCATATGACCCAATTTTCCACAGCTGTAACATCTTCTTGATTGGTCGAACTTTGGCTTCTTGGCATCGGTAGGTGCATTTAATTTGTCCTGCATTGGAGGTCCTCTTTTTCGGTACGTAAAAGCCATCAGTTCTTGTTGTAATTTTACTCGAGTATCAATCTCCGCAGTAAAAGCCAACCGTTGAAGCCGAGGCTCGATTTTAGCTGCATGCGCCATAGTTACAGCGATTGCTATCTTTTCAGTTGAATAGTTGCTCCATTGACTAAGTAAAGTGCTCAGAAATCGGTTTGCATAAGCTGACAAGCATTCTCCTTCCTTAGGAACTTCATTAAAAAGCCTGTATAACATTGCAGCAGGAGTTTCTACACTATCGTATCGAGCGAGAAATAGGTCCTTTAATTGAGGCCAAACTATTCCCGGAAAAGTATTTTGAACTAGCCATGAAGCTGCCGACCCCTTGAGGGCTTTACTCATTGTAATAATCAGCCTACTGCTAGAAATTTGTTTTTCTTGCAAGCATAAATCGACGGTATTGCACCATGCTCGGGCATCACTATCTCGAGACTCGGGATTAAATTCAGGTAGTGCTAGCATAAAATCTTCTGAACTAGGTTCTTTAATCGCGCGAATCAATTCTCTCATTTGGCTTTGCTGCATTTCAAATAACAATTTCCAACGGTTATTTTCACTAGCACTTGAAAAAGAATCAATATTCTGACCTGTGGACTGTTCCTGCGCCATTCCGTCGTATCCCAGTTCTGATAACGGATTTTCGAGCGGCTGAGACACCACGTGTCGCTGTTTATCCGTCATCGGTTGGTCCTCCATTATGGGCGTGTAGGTGCAGGTGGTTGAAAAATAATATTCACAAAATATCTCACTTAATTTAACTTTTAATATTTTAACAAAACTTCACGAAAATAATTAAGGATTACAATAATAATTACGGATTAAATACTGTAACGAATAAAGATTAAACTTTACTTTAGAGCCAATGGGTTTGTGCGTGTGCCTCGGCTGACGGTCGCATTAAAAGTGCCCGTCACCGCCGCCATGACATTCACAACCCCATTCGGTGTTGCCCGCTCTAAATTAAAATTACCCACAAAGAAATAACTCTTACGCCACAGAGTAAAAATAAACGATTACAACTCATAAAAATTCTTAAAATAAATCAAATAAATTATCGCGCGCCGTTATATAGATAAACACTTTTATCCGCAGCCGTCGGCAATCCGAGACACACATGCCATTACAGGCACAAACATCTAAAAATTCGACATTCAGAACACGGAACAAATATTGCGACATACGAAAATATTTTTGGAATGTGACAATCATGTTATTTTGTATCATTTTTGTGTACACTAAGTGCCTTCATACACGGCATACCCGACAATCGGATTAGACGACTCAGTGGCAAATGTATGAACGGGTAACCCATGTTAAAAGCTTTTTAAACATACGGATTGCCATAGGGTATGTGGCGCTGACAATTCTAAGGGATCTCTTATGTTTTCACTTACGTTTTAAAACTGATGTTCTTAATTTGATTGCTAAGATCTCGGTGCTTTTTTTTTTTTGAACAAATTAAGTTATATTTGGTTTTGCCTTTTAAAATGTACATATACTTTTGAGTGAGTTATTTTTATCCAAGCATACCTAAAGATAGCTAGGTAGACAATTATATACTTTAGCAAATACTCAACTTATTTAGAGATTCGTCAAGACGTTTAGTTGACAATTCGCGTGATCCAAGAGCTGGCTTTTACCTTGGGCACAGCGTGGCAATGCTGCCAGCCTTTTGGACATAAAGCTCAACTCAAACCTGGTTGCGATGTTTAGGCAATAAATACCCTATTCTGATAGCCATTAAGCTCAACTGACACAAGTAATGCTGGAGGCGTGGCTCCAACCAATGGCCAGCGATACGGTGGAATTTTTCGGTGCCATATTTTGACTATTATTATTTTTAGTCAGTTAAGAGTTTTTTTTTTCCAATAGATAAAATAACAATTTATTCTGAATCAATTGAACGAACCTAGTCAAAAACATAAAGCCTCTCAGAGAATTGCTGATTTCAATCGCAATGAAAAAGCGGAAAAAAATATCACGTTTCACAACAGCAGAACCGTTAGATTCAACTTATTTCCCCGCTTCAATATCTGGATCAGATAGTCAATTTCCTGTCATTTAGAACCATTTTCGCCTGACATTATTGTCAGCCTTTAGGAACACGTTTCTTTTGAGGGTCTCGATTCTGCCCAATTCTATTCACATGTGGCCTTGGAAATCCCCATTCAATCTTGACCTTTCGTTGTGTATTTCAGGTAGGGTAGCCATTTTGAGTCAGGTTGAATTTATTAAGTAAGAAAAGGGATATTGGAAATTGGAATTATTTATCAGATTGTAGTGTTATTTCTTTTAGTTGTTTTTCTTATGTTATGCTCTAGTTTTTAAAACGGAAATATGGTGGCAATTTTTTAACACAAGATGTTTACAAACAACCTAGGACTTAATCATGCATTGCTATTTCCGTAGCGGGTAAGTAGAGGCCTATCCGCCTCAGGAATTTTCAGTGATATACAAAGAAAGAAAGAAAGAAAAATTGTTGTTGTGCAATATACACCTAGACATAATATTCAGAAATAGTGAAACTAAAATTGACACTGCAAGTACAAGCAAATTTGAATGCAAAATACAGTATTCTAACCAAACTGCTTTTTCATTCATTGTGTTGGGAATTGGCAAAAAAAATGGAACGGAAATAGAACCTTCATTCCCAGTTTGTACCTATTTTTTGTTAGAATTGAAAAGAGACGAGTACTTTTTTATGGATCGGAAATCATTAAATGACTTAACTTCCTCTCTGGGCGGATCGGCAGGGAGTGTCAGACTTACTGACTAAAACCTATCCGTATTCCTCCTAATGCCCTTTGCGTTCCAGGGCGGCGGTGACTCTTTCGAACAAAGTCTGCAATTCTGGCAGGCACTGGCCCTATTGGACCCCGACTACTATGCTGACGTCTCTGTGAGGAGCGTGTGGAACACATTGCTCCATCAACCTGGTTGTTATGAGGCGGCGAGCCACTCAACGCTCGTCGTCCGCATTCCCGTGGATACAGAAATACCTATACTCATCCAGGGTTCTGCCCTCCTGGTAGTTTTTTAGACTCCAGATATTCGAGAAAACAGATACAACAACTACCCTCAAGCACTTGACATCCAGACTCAACATTCTTCAATGGAAGACACAGGACTCTTGTTCGCTGATCTGCATACAACTTTTTACCCGGAGTAATGAAATAAAATGTTGCGTTTTTCCTAGAAACTAAAGTAAATCTGAATTGCAGGCTTCGAAAACCACTGAGTCATATAGTTTATATTGCACTGCAATGCTGCAGAGTGCAGACATTGTCTTTGCTTTTACTTGTTAAACTGTTTTAAGGCTTCAGAGAAAATTGAACGCGCCGCTTTTATTAAAACTTATGGCTGTTTTCTCGTCTACGTAGCCTTTTGTTTTGGTTCACGAAATTGGTTTTCTTCTATTGGGTTTTTCTGTGAAATTATTCTTGTTTTCTATTTACTATGTGTGTATGTTTATTTATCTATTTAATACTTTACGCACACACATGTACAGAGGCGGAACTAATGCCTTTGGCATTTTCTACCAGTCAACCTTTGGGTGATACAGAGAATGATTGTGGTAGGTACACTAAAGGAACACCTCTGTCAAACCCCTTGGTGAGTACCTATAGGTGTGATGTTATACTATGTGGATATTTTGCTTATTACTTATTTTTAAGCTTCATTGATTAGTAAACTGAAGTGGCAGTGGGCTGGCCATATTAGTCGTAGAACCGACAACCGTTGAGGTAAACGAGTTCTAGAGTGGAGACCGCGTCTCGGCAAACGTAGTGTAAGACATCTTCAAACACGGTGAAGTGGCGATTTGCGCAGGACAGTTGATGATGAAGCTTAATTTAACTGGCCATACCATAAAAATTGGCCAAGTGCGAGTTGAAGTCGCACGGAAAGAGTTCCGAAAGAATCCAAAAAACTTGTTATTTGAAACATTTTATAAAAATAAGTTTCTTTTTTTTCAAAACGTTTTTTTTTTTGCTTATGGTTTATAGAGCCGAGGGTATTTCATTCATGTGTTGTGTTAATCAACTGTTGCTGTTTGAAAATATGAATTTAAATATCTCCAATAAGCATTTTATTTCACACGTTAATCAATTCAGTAGATTCGGAGCAAATTGATTGACTAAACTATTAAATGCCGCATTTTAATGTTTCCGTAAAAAATAAAATCATTTCATATTAAAAAATCTTCATTTTGACAAGTTAGAACATAGGTACTACCGGTCTCAAATGACAGTGTAATTTTCAAATAACTTGGTTGAATACGATGAAATATCGTTTAACTACATCGAGTGCTATTCACCTCTTAAAATTAATTACATAACAGAACTTGCACGAGTTCTTAGAAATAGCACTATTCTTGATATTAATTTACACTTACGTCACGGAGACCTATTTTAGGAAATACGTTTTAATCGAATGATCTTATAGGTATTCCAGTGAATAATTAATACAAGGGGGCTGTTTACAATTTTATGCTGTGGTTATCGTATTTTCAGCCAAAAGACGTGTGTTTTTGGACGTATACGGAAAGTTTATAGTTAGTTAAGATTGCCCTGTTTTTCTCACATCCATTCAATTTCTGCTACTTTCACCAGAGGGGTCAATTGTCGTTCTTGAATAGCGTTCAAATTCAAGTTCCAATTTTATCTCGGCGGCGATGAATGTCATTGTAACGCTTTGACGACATGGTTGGCGTGGTGGTTAAGCGTTCGGCTGCTGTGCTACGTGTCGCGGGTTCGATCCCCGCATGGATCAAATGTCTGTATGGACTATAATAGATAGTTGTTGTCTGGGTGTTTTGTGTATGTGAGTTTACATGTTTTTGAACGCACTCACGATACAGGAGTAAATCCTAGTGTGGGGCAACGTTTACAAAAAAGATTTCATAATATATGGAAAAGGTCAAAGACAAACACCTTTTGTTACGGTATGCTACTGCGATGCGAATGTTAACGGTTCTTAAGAATACTAAAATTGAAGTCCCCTCAAAACCTACCCTGTTGCGGAATGTTGTTCTAAAGAGTCACCGCGACCCTGGAACGCAAAGGCACTAGAAGAATCACGGGTGGGTTTTAGTCAGTAAGTCTGACACTCCCTTCTGCTCCATCCAGAGCGGGAGAAGTCATTTGATAATTTCCCATCCAGAAAAAAAAGGTCTATCCTGGCTAGGTTAGGTTAGGTATATACTTTTTATCTGATTTATTTATTACGGAAACGAAATATAGTGTCGTGTATGCCTAACCTAAAAAAAGTCATTCTCTATTGACATATTCAACTCTTATTTCTGGCACTGCAGACTGGAGCTAATAAATTGTACGACTGTAAAAACTTGAATGTTTATGCCTAAAACTTTTGCGTTACAAAATCTTAGAAGGAAACCTCAAGGTCTGGTTGCGGTGAAGTTTATGATGTAAATGGAGTTTAAATACGAAACTTATTTAGTAGAATTTCAGTCGAGAAATTTTAGATGTCTGAGTTTATTTGGAAAGTAGTAACTGTGGTACTAAACATGAATAATTATCTGTTAAACAGTAGCCCGATATTGGCTTTTTTCTGTGACCTTGTTCTAAATCTACCCCTATAATTAGTGGATAGTACCTACAATGACTGAACAATTTGGTATTTTCTTTGCGCACATATACCTAATAACAGACCGCCAATTATAGTGCTGAAAAAAAAATACCTAAATCAAATTTATTCAGAACATCATCTGAGCTAGGTCAATGGTATTCAAACCGTTGGCATCAATGTCAATAACTTCTTCTGTAGGGAAATTAAAGGTAATTTAAGCTCTTTGCCGCTCTGATTGAAAAAGAAAAAGACTACTCTATGGTAGGTGTACAATTATTTTTTTATTAGTCTGTACGTTCCCATTCCTAAGCAATAGCCTCCCCTAAGGCCTTCCAAGAATTCCTTTACAAAAAAATAATACTAATAAAATACATACATATATAATATGTTAAAAAAATCTAATAAATATGATGTTTTATGATAATATTTCTATATATCTTTCATGTAATTGACGACACGGTTGGCGCAGTGGTTGACTGATTGGCTGCGGCGCTACGTATCGTGGGTTCGATTCCCGCACGGAACAAATATTTTTATGAACTGCAGATACTTGTTCCGGGTCTGGCTGTTTGTGTATGTGAGATTGTATGTTTGTGACGCTCCCACTACACAGGAGAAATGCATAGTGTTAGGCAATGTTTAAAAAAAAATGTGACTACGGCTGTGTTGGGAAATTTACAATTTCTATGATTAAGGACGGATACTTCAAGTGAACGCTCTGCATATACCTTAAGAGTTAGTCCAAGGTACAATATGATTGTCCTCTTTTCACAACCCAAATAATATAATTCAAAAGGCAAGAACTACAAATATTGTTTGCTATTCGACCGTCGAAATGAGTTCCTCGGGGACCTAGCCAAGCGATGCGTTGAGGCCTCGTCGTCAAATTCTTTATCCGCCATTTTGTGCCAAGACAAACGAGTGAAAATTTATCCTGTTTCATCAAAATTCTAAGGCTCAGTGTAGAATTTATTATAGCGAGACCCGCGTTTGATAAAATTGACGTCTTTTATGAAACGGAGGCAAAGAGGTAGGTAATTTTATGTCAAGATAATATAACCACTTCTCAGGAAGGCTTACTGTTACTGGTTTTGATATCTTTTTTAATATTATGTTCGAACCTGAAATATGTTTCATATTACGTTGTTGACTATGAATCTATACTAATAGAATGAAGAATTTGTTTGTTAATTTGAACGTGTGAAACTCTGGGGAGTTCCAGAGTGTAGATGGATTTGAAATTTTGTATTATTTGATATGATAGTCATATTCATGAGGAAGGTTCTACGCTATACGGGAACAGGAAATTCGCGTACGAAGTCGCGGGAAAGAACAAGTCTAATACAATAATACTACAACATTTTGGGTGATACATCGGAACTCAAACATGGCTGGTTTTTGCATATACAAGAATATCATTTAATGTTGCGTAACTCAGAATACATATCTATCTATCTATTAGGGTTTTGGTTTCCGCACTTAGTCCTAGTATTGGACCATTGTGCGTGAGCCATGGCGGCCGTCACTCCAACCTGCCGACCTCCCTCCAGAAGCAGATCAGTCCACTCAGTGTGTTCAGCATATCTGTAAGTGAATTCGGTGTCCTTATTGTTTGCCTCTGTATTTCGGTTTCACCTGTGCACTCAAGGAGCACGTGCGATACCGTTTCCTCCTCCTCTATACATGCATAGAGGACTGTCTCAGAATACATACAATTTATGCTGTTCTATGAAGTAATAAAATGCAACACTGCATGAGAGAATATCCTTGGTTATCGTACCATGAGCACTGTAATAACCCGCAGTTGGCATTTACAACTTGATAGACCGTTGACCAATAAAATTTTGATATATATCCCCACAGAGTCGTTAAATGCATGCAACTGTTTACTGTCCGTAGGTATGTGGTACAAAACTGTTGAGGATATTCTAGTCAGCATCAAAATATTATCAAAACAATGTTTATGTGTAATCGATACTTAAAGACGCGCTCAATCCAAATATGTAATCAGAATTTATCTAGCACGTGCATTGTTGATGCTATGAGCGAGCAATTTTTGACGAGGTATATAATTTGTTGGTCCCCAAATAAGAGAAATCTTTAAAGACCAATTGTTGAAATTTAAGTTGGACAATAAAGAGAAAGAGCAGATAGTACATTTGAGAAAAAGGCTGGGCAGATGAGGATTCAGATGCATACCTGTATTTTTAACTCCCGACGCAAAATTAGGGGTGAACGTGGGGAATAATAACCGAATGCCTGCAAATATACTCGAGTGGGGTCTCAAATGAAAGCTCATTGAAAGAGAATATTGATGACTTAATCGAGAGTGTTCTTATAAGTATGTACCTATAAAAAGTATAGAATAAAACATTAAATTTAAAATTTAAAATAGCCCCGGACACAACGTAAGACCCCTTTAAAAAGTAAAAAATAATAAAAAAAAACCTCAATCTTAAAGTCCCTCATTCATAATTCTAAAATAATTAAATTTAATGTTTACGTAGAGCGGCTGCCTACCAGATTTTCACTATCCACTAACTGGATAACCCGGTAGTCCTTGGCAAGACGAGTCAGATTTACTGGCATCTGATCTCTCACGACTGCCGAGGATTTACAAATGACAGCCATTGGCTCAGAGTGATTTCTGAGGCACCTTAGCTTCTGAAAAAATTATAAATATTTTTGGGCTGCAAATTACAAAAAAAAAACTGGTACCTACAAGAATTTCTGTCTACATATAATAACTTGTATTTAACATATCAAAAAAAAAAAAAATTGATTGAGTCAGGCGTTACTTTGCGGAAATCCATTTTAAATTTGAAAATGAAAACAATATATCTAGTTTTAATTTCCTCGAATATTAGTGGGTTGCAGGTATGCACCTCCCTCCCGCCCGCTATATTATGCACATGCAAGATTACAAGGCAAATGCAAGGATTTTATTTAGGGAGGATTGTACATAACATATTTAGGGAGGTTTTTCTATTCTTTAGATGCTTAAATGAAATTGTCGCAGAACGATTTTCTTATCGCTTAACTTTAACCTACACTCCTACAGTGGTGAAAAACAAAATGTACCTATGTTTCAGTTTCGTACAACCAACTCAAAAAGGAGCTTGTTTAAATAAAAAAAAAATACTTTAAACTAACTTAAAATAAATATTCTTAAATTTGTTATTTAAAACAACAAAAAAAAAACCTTTTCTTTTCTTAATACAAGTAACACACGTCAATAAAAAAATACATAAGAATATTGAGTAATTCAACTTTAATCAAATATTTTATTGTCCCTATACAATGTATTATTATGTAATATTCAGTTTCCTTTAAGATAAGAGGGGTTCCCATTTCCTAATGACACAGTTACGAAGACAAGCAGACCTGCGCAACTTATACGCGTCACATAAGAGAGAAAAAGAACTGTTTTTACAACATTTTTAATTGATGCTCCGCTCCTATTGGACGTCGATTAATGGGCTACCCAACACTAAAATAATATTTCAATTCAAACCAGCAGTTCCTGAGATTAGCACGTTCAACCAAACAAACAAACTCTTCATCTTTACAATTTGAAGTATAGATTTTTCAAACCTGGTTATTCGATGCGTAATATCATTACCAGCCATTCAATGAAATCATTCATGTTCATTTTGATGATTCAAATCCGAAACGTGTCTAATGTAGGAACACAAACATACTGTATTCAATGTCAAGACATGTCAACAGTGTAAACACGCAAAAAAGGGACAGACCACCCGTATCTGCGGTACACTGACATTATATAAAAAAAACCAAACGGCTAGAAAATTGCGTAACTACGACCACAACTTAGTAAAACAAAAACACTTATATAAATGCAACATTAAACTCAATAGTACTAAAAATATCTAAATCTTTTACCACAACAAAACCAAGTTAGTATGCATTAGCAAACTAAATGCGTTTTGTATAATCAAAGTTGGCGTATTTATTTGCTTTACGACTTTCACGAACATGGCTCGTTATTTTTAACTGCGTGATTATGATAAACATATCTGTATTCCTAGATGACCCTTAGCCCAAAGACATAACTCTGAAATTCGTATAAATAGGAACTCTTTAAATACATAATGTATCATTAATAAATTCTTTGCATTGGCAAAGAATTCATTGACTTTTTCTTTCATTGATTCTCACTCTCGATGAGTTTTTTCGAGTTTGTGGTATATTTATCATGCGTAAAGCAACTTCCTCGGTATAAAAAGTAGCCAATAAATTGCTGAAAAGACGGCCATTTTGCAAAATAAATGTTCGTATTGAAAGAAGTCTTGTGTACTGGCCTACTTGGGAGATTTTTTGCTATTCATTGGCTACTTAATCTTTATTTTTCTGGATCGAGGATTCAATATAGCTATGTCTGAGATGATTAAGGGTCCGTTTTCGGTTTTTCTTTTGATCTTTAGAAGGCTCTTTATTATGTCATTCAAAGTAGTGATAAGTATTTGAAAGTTCGGTATCTTTTATGAAATGAAGGGTCGCTGCGGTAGGTTTCTTATGGAGAATGGTAGGGAGAATTTTTACTCGCATTATTTTTACTGTGGTTTCATTCCCGCGGTCTTTCACAGAACCCTACAATTTTCTGTGAGTATGAATGTCATTAGCAACAGTTTACCTTATGGCATCCCATAGTTGACCCTATGGCCGGGTAACCTATGGCCAGATAGCCTTTTTTTTCTGGTTGGGAAATCATCAAATAACTTCTTCCGCTCTGGACGGAGCGGAAGGGAGTATCACTCTTACTGACTAAAACCCACCCGTTTTCCTCCTAGTGCCCTTTGCGTTCCGTGACCGTGGTGACTCTTTCGAACAAATTCCGCTCTTTTGAACAAACTAGCAGGACCCTATGGGACCCGGGTCTTCTTTTCTATCATCTCTTTGAAGCGCGCGTGGAACACGGCAATTTTTGCAATTTTTGCCGAGCCTGGCAGTTATCGGACGGCGAGTCACCCATAGCTCGTTATCCGTAGGCCCACGCCTAAAGCGGCCGGGAATCGCTCTGCGAATCCCGATGCCCGGGGCGTTTTCTTCTGTTACGGCGGCCGGAACATGAGGTTTACCTCTACCTCGCTCTGACTAAGGATTGAAGCAGGCCCGGAAGCGAGAGGTCGCCGCCGCCAATCGCCCCGATGAGGACACAGCGTTGCGCCATCCAAGCAGGGCAGATATCCACCGTCTGCTCCAGCATGTCCTCCGGGCGATCCACATAGTGTTGACACACGGCCGTGTCCTCCCGCCGAAACTGGAATAGGTACCTCCCGAAATATCCATGTTGGGTGAGTACCTGCGTCAGATGGAAGGTGAGGACGCCGTGTCCAATGGCCTGGTACCCAATGGGCGGGTTTTCGAATTGGGTACTTGAAGTCTAGAACATGACAAACCCTATCTTAAAGCTTTCAAGGATTTGTCACTCAGTGTTGCTTGTACATTAGTGTTGCTAGTAGTTATCAGTGATCCATGTTTTGTTCGGCTTTATAGTATCGTTAGATACACTTTTAGATTCAAACAATAAAACTTTACCTTTTAAATAACCTTTAAAGTGGTTGTTTCAAACATTTTTGTAAAATGCTTAGTATAAAACAATGATCAGCTAACGATCAATTTAATTAATAATACACTGAATAATATATCAATCCATAACCTCGCCTGGCCCTTATAAATGCTCATTAATTCGATATTTATATAACTGTATCAGAATAATATTACTAAAGGAGGAAATAATTCTCATTTTTTCCTCTTTTTCTCGTCCCCCGAGAAAGTGGCAATTGCGATGATAAAATATCGCATATTGTATTCATACCTGGATTCTTTATGTGGAATATAATAATTCGCTACGAAGCAGATAAATATATGGATAATAATGGCATGGATAAATTTTGTTATTATTGGATTCAAATCGGTAATTGTGACAAAAATGGAACGCCGCATTTTAGAGCGTGGAGTGTTAAGTGCCCCATTTTTGGATAACGACCACCATTTAGGCGGGTTGAGGAGAATTTTTAAACGACCTGTGGCAATTTTACTCGTCTGATAGGTATTGGAGTAGACATGTTTGATTTAGGTCCATGCAGGAAGGTACCTACGTACGTACCTATTGAATAAATGGGCCCAGTTATGTTCTGTAATATTTACATATGTATGTGTTTTTTTTGTCTATTTAACCCAAAGGTTGACTGATAGAGAATGCCTTGTTGCCCAAATCCGCCCATGTACCACTATTGTACATAAAGTTAAAATAAATAAATAAATTCTTGCTGGCTTCTTGTCTATTTTAAAGGGAGGAAAATACTGAAATCATTATTTTTAAGGTTCCTAACATCTGCTTGAAGAAATAAATAAATAAAACCTCATTCCAGATAGCTTGTAACGATTAAACTAAATAAAATTATATCAGTTAAGCCGTAAAGAAGTTATGGTGGAATAAAGAAACTCACAAACATACATGCATATATGGACCCTGAAAACATAACACTCCTTTTTTGGGCAGTTGTGTAAAACACAAAAAGATAAAATAACTTTAATTTCGGAAGTCGCTGTTACTTGGCACTTATATACTTTTTTCTGTAGAAGTCGGTTATATTTTTAACCAAATTTTAAAAAGGAGGCGGTTCTCAGGTTGACAGAATGTTTTTTTTTTGTGTGTGTCACCCATAGAACTTGTTTATTATATCTATGGTGTTACCTCATAAGTTTTTCAAAGGAAGGAAGTCGGTTCAAAAAATAAGAATATCCAACACGAAAACCCTTCATATAATAAATGCTTACAACATTTCCAGCCATTTAACAATGTCACCATTTATTAAAACCAACACTATGTAGTTCATGTACATATGTAAATATGCTGATTTCTAATTACTAGCGGTCACGAAAAACGCTGTTGCTAATTATATAATCCCTAAAGTTAATTAACACGCGTCCTTGTGTATGACATCATGAAGTTATAAGAACTCGTATGTACGTCGTGGGTGTTTGTGACGTCACCGCTGACCTTGATACATTTCTGCATTCGTTTTCTAGATTGCATCAGTTGAGACATTTACGTAAATCACTAATTATGTTTGATTGTGAGGAAGAGTTTGTTTGTTTTGATTTTAAGAGACAGCCAAACTGATTTTCAGGCATGGAGATGTTATGAAGTATTTTTAGTATGTATTCTTCCAGTAGCATGTATATAACGTATTTTTGTATGTACTTCCTTTTACTTTTGTCATGATTCCGTATTCTGGGATTTTATTTATTTTAACTGGCAACACAGCCAAATGCCATGCCACTTAAAATCATAGCATGGTGGGGAAAAAATGGAGACTAAGGCCACACGGGAGTCGCTCGGTCAGTCGGGAGACGGCAGTCGACTTGATAAGACGTTCTTTAGTAGAGTTACATCAAATTTGTATCGTATTGTTTAAAATTCGGTTGTATTTGTTTGTAAAAAGTTTTTGTTTTTCACTTTTCAGTGGTACGTTACGTTAGCTGAGAGATGGGCTCCCCCCAGCTGAACGTAGCCATCACAGCGTACGTAGTATAAATTAGATGCTCTGATTAAGATGCTCTTCCAAACCATCGTATATAATGTATTATTTCATTTAACATCGGCAAGAGGCAATGCGGGTTGGTGAATGTCACATGTCTTCGAGTTTTTGTTTCTAGGACATGCCGGCTTCCTCACGCTGTTTTCCTTCACCGTTTTGAAAGCAGTGGTGATGAAATTTACTGCACAAAGTAATGCGCCTGGCTGGGATTGAACCCGCTACCTACAATTCGTAAGTCGGGAGCAGGGCGGAAAAGACTCAAATTATTCAGCGTTTACTTGATTGATTGGTAAAAAATTCCTTAGGCTTAGGCAGTGCGCCTTTGAAACTCTATGCTACCCCCAATTGGCGAGTGAGTCAAATGCTACCTCTCACATAATATACACCTAAGAATCGCTGTTTACAGGATCTGTTGGCTTATTAATAAATAAATATAATAAATAAGTGAGCCATGCTCAAACGCTACCAGCGTTTAAAAATGGTAAAGGAGCATTACTTATCACTCTAATTTTCCGTTCCTTTCTCAACTATATACCTTTTTGATATTTATTAATATATTATGTTTTATTATATATCTTATAATAATATGACTAATTAGTATTATTTATAACGATTGTACACTGACAGCCCTAAATTTATCTCCTTTCGTTTGGTCCATCCAAAGGTTGTCTTTAAGAGTACATTTTATTTTAACCGACTTCCAAAAAAGGAGGAGGTTTTCAAGTCAACGGTATTTTTTTTATAAATATTTTTCCTGTTCTTATTATAAACTGTACAACAAGTATATAAAAGATCATAAATAATAATATATAGCCAGGTTTCTGCTTGCAACATGCATGATCTGTCATGTACACTCATGTAGATACATACATTAATATTCTGAATTTTATCAATACCTGGCTTAAATATGAAAAAAAAAAAGAACCAAACGAATTTTCTCGGAACATTTTGACAATGGATTATTATTAACATGACGCGATATTCGTGATGGAATCAGCTCTCAAACAAATTTCGTGGTTCATTGATAATTTTTCTCATTTTCCAACACACAATTTCCCACCTTGTATCCTTAAGATAAAGATGATTTTGGTTTCTGGCTGAAAGATTTTAGAGTAAACGGATTTGAGGGTAGGGGTGTATAAGGTAAATTGATGTTGACAATGTAATTTGGGTCTCATACAACGCTAATTCGTGTTGTACAAGTATGATTTAATGGGATGTGTTCGTAACTTTGTTTCCAATTAAATTGAACTTGATAACTACTGTTTAGATTATGGGGTATTGTTACGTTGTATTTTTTGTACCTACCACAGGTTGGTATAAAACAGCTTCGTTTCTTGAAAGTAAAGTAGCATTTACCTGAAAACATTAGTCGTACATAATGAGGTTCCCAAGTAATTTATTTCATTGTAGTTTGTACAATTGACTTTGGCCTGCACTTGATAGGAGGACTCGTTCCTTCAACTGTATTTTGTCACTAGACTCTTCGGTTAACACTTTCTTACAATAAATCCAATTAAACAGGTTTGCATAATAAATTAGATAAATAATATTGTAATCAAGTTAGGATTGTTTACATTCCAAATGTCATTCCGTCGAACGTCACTGTCTGTCAGTTAGAGGCGACATCTGGTGGTTGCCGATTCACAGTTGTAGTTTTAATCGATATTTTAACATGATATTGCTAATTCTCGAAATAATATTGTACGGAACAATCCTTAATAATTTTCAGCTTTCGGCAATAAAAATCATAATAAACTAAATAACCGTAAGCGGAAGTCATATCCATTTTTTTAGTATAGACTTCTATCTGGAATGTTCGCTGTCAAATAAATCTATTTTTAGTCTGTGAATTGTCTTTAGCATAATGTAGCAAGGTCGTAGATTCTTAATTTCCCCATTTAATATTCTGAGTTAATTACCCCAATCAAGATAAGTTTTGGTATTTGAAATTACAAAGAATTTGTTTTTCGGTCTGGATCATGAAGATTCTTATTGTTTCAGCGTTTAACGTCACTCTGAACAGCTGTTAGTGATTTTCAAAAGTTAAGTGTCTTAGTGTAATATTGATCTTCTAGTCATTTTACCCGAGAAGAGGGGAGATTTTAGAAATGCTCCGTCTAGTTCCGGTTGGCCTTGGACTGCCTTGTTATAGAAGGGCGTTGGTGTTAATTGGCGTCCATTTACCCTTGAACCCGCTTAAGAGAAACTACAAATCTCATCCCATGTTTTAAAAAGGTAAGGATTTGTTCGTAATAGTGCGTGGAAGTGGTCTGTAGGCCCTCCCCTGGTTGTTAAAAGGATATTGTCGTGATCCCTGGATATTTATTACAGGATTCCTAGTTGCGCAAGCACAGACAGCTTTCCAGCCAGCCGAGGATCTCGCAGTCAAGTGCTCTCTTCCCAAGCCAACCGTGAGTATTTCCTCGCTGACTATTAATCAGAGATGTGCCATAGGAAATTCACCGTGTTATTCACAGTATTAGACTATAGCTTAGGGAACGCTAAGAACACCTGTTGTGGAGTTTATGGATGCCACGTGGGTAATCCATATTCCTATTCTCACCACTCAGGCCAATGTTTGGCCTTCTAGTTGTCCCAGCTCCATCACCTCATGGTGATAAATTAGTTTTCCCTTTTATATTATTAGGCCTCCGTATTGTCGATTCCAGGAGAGGCACCTCGGGAGATTCGTCTCGCTGCCAGAATCTAGAGGAGCATCTGGGGCCTGAACGCGAGACCCGTTCCTCGAGTCCACTAGAAGCCTCTCACGGAGACGACTGTGCGGCTGGCGGACCCGTCAAGCGATAGCGCAGGCGGGACGGTTTTTTTTTATTTTTATTTTCTTTTATTCCTACTTCTACTTTTGATATTTATTTTCATACGGTTCCTGTAAGAACCAATTGGTTACCTTAGTCCGGTTTTCAACAGTGGAACCCGGCCCTTATCCTATTTAAATTGAGGATCTTGGATTCGACATTCCACATTCATCTGGAAGTATATTGGACACCTCCGTCGGCTCCGGGATCTGGGACTCTTCAAGTCCCTGGCGCCCATTTATCTTTACTTAGTATCTAGTACAATAACTGGAAGGAAGGTTCTTATTCTAACTTAATACTGAACTTGTAGAATTTAATTATCACCCTCAAACGGAACAGTACCTGTGCTTATCTCTAGCTCCCCACGACCATAGCTCCTCCTACTGAAGTTTTAGCTGGCTGGCAATAGTAGGTTTGAGTGTATTTGAATAAAATTAAGTTTCTAAAAGATTATCAATATACATTGTTTACCACAGTTGTTGTGTAATTTCTTTTTCACCACCAAACCACTAGAGGATAAATTTTTAAATTGTAACAGTATATATATGCGAAATGCTTTTAGATAGTTTATACCTAGACTGGTTTCTATTACACTGATTTCATAACAGGCGTACATAAGGTGACATTCTGGGTTAAACATTTATTCATTCTGGTGCCCATCTGGAGATAGACATACGCTTCCGAGTTAAACATTATGTGGTCACAAACAAGTAGCATTGACTCATCCATGGACAGAAAAGCCTTGTTTAAATTGCATCACCAACGTTCAAAATCGGCCTTATTTAACTCCAACCCATATTAAACCTAGCATAATCAGCCTTTTAACGTTCCCACTGCTGGGACACAGGCCTCCTCTCTAGGAGAGGGAATGGGCCATAATCCACCACGCGGACCCAGTGTGGGTTGGCGAATGTCACATGCCCGTTTCCTCACGATGTTTTCCTTCACCGTTTTTGAGAGCAGTGGTGATGAAATTAATTGCACAAAGAAATGCGCCTGGGTGGGTTTGAACCCGTGACTTACAATTCGTTACCTCTCGGCCACCACTGCTCCTAATTGCACTTAAAACCTTCAACGTTAACAAAAAGCTATCATCTTATTTTCTGCACCTCGTTACTCAGTTCCCATTTACTGGGAGATAAAGCTCGGGCGACGCGTCCGCGTTTGGCCCCGGACAGGGTGAGGAGTTAGCGCGATAGAGGTAGCGGGAGCGAAGCATCAAACGGAAGAAACCACCGTTTGCGTCTGTACTGAAATGAAGATGGCGCGTGCCGAGCGCGATGTTACCGTTCGTTTACTGCTTAACCCTGTAGAAATACTTTGCCCCTCTAGCCAAGTTACAACCGTTTCGTGTCGCATTCCGTTTTCCAATCGGTAACGCCTCGATGTCAGCAACTGAAGAAAACGATAAGCTGGTAGCCATTTTGACGCGCCTGAGTCGCCCGCTCGGTCGTCTTTTCTTCTGCTCGAAAAACGATAAATAGTCGTTTTTCGAGCAGAAGAAAAGACAAACTTTAAATATCGATTCTCAACGCTCATGAGCTCCTCTGGTGTACCTACATGTATGTGGACAAGCAGCAATAGATATATATCGATTCTGAACTAGCGATACCCCGCCGAGACTTTATATCACCTCAAAAAAAACTAGTCTATTTCGGAATGTTGAAAAACAAATATCGTTAAATTGAGTAAATAGTGTTTATTGTTAAGTTTTATCTACACACCTTTTCACAGCTACGCTTCTCTACTTCGCACCAAGCTAGCTTTGGTGGAAACAATCTTTAAACAATTAAAGCGTCGCGTCGCTACACATCCACGCACCGTCAAGATACCTCGCATATCTCAGCCATTTTCTCCAATCGTATCCGCTACCGCGCTCGCTCCCGCCTTAGCCACCGCGCGATCACTCAGTGCAAGGCCGTGGACATATCTCTCTGACTTCATATTGTCTGGCCGTACGACCTATTTCCAAAAATAGCTCCCTGCCTAGCACCTAGGTGCCAACCCACAGGCCCAAAACTTAGACTGCAATGTAGGGCGCGTTTGGCGTCTGTCTAAATCGATGTTGTTATTTTAGTGCTTAAGTTTTGGTCTAGTTTAGGATGAAGTAAAGGCGGTCATCGTTACAGGGTAATTATACTTTATACTTAAGAAAGCCAACACGATTATTTGAAACAAATATGAGGATACTTCATTTAAAAACAACAACAACAACATGTGCCTCACGCCAAATACAAAGATCCAGTTTAGCAAAGTGCCTCTCTACTAAAAGTTGTTTGACGCTAGTTATACAACGATCCTTGAAAATCATTAAAAATGCAAGTCTTTGATCGTCGGATTGGAAGGTACTATCCGCATAACAATATTATAAGTCTGTTCTTGTGCCAAGATTGTTATTCTACCAATAACAATCGGTATTATTACTTAATCAGCAGTAACAACCAGATCTACAGCAACAATAAAATTACCAAGCTTACAGGCTATCAAGAATCCCTTCGAGTCTCTGTGATTGTCTATATCTATACTAATATTATAAAGAGGAATGATTTGTATTTTTGTATGTAACGAATAAACTCAAAAACTATTGGACCGATTTCAAAAATTCTTTCACCATTAGAGAGCTACTTTCACCCCGAGTAACATAGGCTATATTTTATCCCCATATTTCCACGGGAACGGGAACTACGCGGGTAAAACTTGCTAGTAATTAATGAAAGTATTACCAAATAGAAGCGTGTTGAAGGAGACAGATACATGAAAAATATCTGATAAGAATTAACGTCGGTTCGGGAACGCTCTTGTATACGAGTTTCTGGCTAATAAAATTACTAAAAAAGCTTGTAGCAGAGCAGCTCCTTTACAAATGCATTAAGATTCACTTAGCTTTAACATTTCTGAGAAAACTAAGTTAAAGTCACTAAAGAAAACACATTTACAGTAGAAGAACAATTGCAGATGGAAGATCTCGAACAAAACATTAGAAATGCAGACAAACTGTGTTAAATTCCCATTATCTACGACTAACAATCGTTTAAATGTGTTTCTGCGATACTGTTCCAGTTTCTACGGTCTAAAGCTCTTATGCAATGATGCAGTTTCTGAACATATTATTAGATATAGTTGAAAGTTGTATCACAGAACAGACAGATATAGAAGTTCCTCTCCATACAACGAACGAAAACGCACGCACACATGGACACGCTTCACATACGGCGAGTGTAGACGCACTTGCGATTGTCAATTGTTTGAGATCGCCGCAAGTATTGCAGCTGTGTTTTCGCTTCTACTATGGAGTCGACTTTCTGTACCTATGTATTTTGTGGTACTGTCGTACTAAATTCCAATATTGTTGGAAGATTGGGAGCGCCGAAACGTGGAGTGCAATTTTATCTCGAGGTATTTTGTAGAAAGATGTAAGTCCAGATTGCTGTTAAAGTTTGGTAGACGATTTGAATTCGAAAATGTCGTGGTTGCCTGTTTGACGCAATTTTTCAAATAAGGATTCCTTTTTCGAAAAACCTATACATATTGATAAAAGTTTAATTTCCGTTCTTGTTAAAAATTATGGTGGGAACAAATTGTTTTACAATCTTTCGTAATTAAGCTGTTAGGATTATTGTGAGTCTATATTCATTTCAGCCAAAAAACCGTCCACTACTAGAAATAGGACTCTTGCAGGCGTCGCCATATCATATCTTCCCGTGCATATAGCATATAGCAGAAGCTTCCGCCGAAGCTCGCGACTTCGTCCGCGTGGAATAGTTACTAAGCATTCTTTACAGGTACTCCCCGTCCTATTAGTCTTAGCGTGATGATAAATAGCCTATTTATTGCCTTCCTCGATAAATGGGCTACACACTGAAAATCGGACCAGTAGTTCCTGAGATTAGCGCGTTCAAGCAAACAAACAAACTCTTCAGCTTTATATATTAGTATAGATAGATTCCGGCGGTCTTCACCAGGTCATCGGAGCACCGTGTGGGACCTTCCGATTCTGCATCTTCCGGTACGCAGTGGTAAGTCCAAAACTTTTGGCCCCATCAACCATTCAGTGTGTGAGGAAAGCTCCTGGCTAATTTGTAACAGCCGCACGGGTCGATCTTCAAGGTTAAGCAACGCTTGCCAAGGTTAGTCTGTGGATGGGTGATCATCTTAACGTAACGAGTTTCCTCCGTGGCTCGGAAAGCACGTTAAGCCGTTGGTCCCGGCTGTATTTCTAGATCTTTGGTTGTCGATACGGATTGTCAGAAGCCAGTAAATCTGACTCCAGTCTTGCCAAGAAGTACCATGTTACCCAGTTAATGGGTTGTGGAGGTCTGGTAGGCAGCCGCTCCTCGTAAAATACTGGTATTCAGCTGAATCCGGTTTGACTGAAAGCCGACCCCAATATAATTGGGAAAAGGCTAGGCAGATGATGAACCATTCATTGTGTGTGCTTACTGCCCTTACACTGTGCATTTTTTTAGGCTATGTCGGTAGATATGCTACTCCAACAAAGAGTTACGTAAATATTAGCAGCTTTTCAAAAGAGCAAATATGAGCTGAAATGAGCTTTGTCAATAAAACAGGGTAGCTTTACTGATTGCTGGCTGCAATTCTTTCAGCAGCACTGTTTGTTCATTTGTTTACTTCGTGTATGAACATGCGATTGTAGCGAAGTATTGAAGCGGTTTAAGTATTGTTTGCTGTGTCCCTTCCAGAAACTCTAAGAATAGGTATGTAATTTTGCAATATAAAATTTACAATTTAAAATTTGCACAATATAATAATTGAAAGATAGCTGACGGTCAATTTTCGTACTTAAGAACCGTTGAAATTCAAGACGCACCAGTATCTAAGCTACCATTCATTTTCAGTACGTAAGCCTTACATAGTATAAAACAATGCGTTTCCCGTTGTCAGTTTGTCCCTACGTATGCTTAGATCTTAAAAAACTACGCAACGAATTATGATGCGTTTTTTTAATAGATAGAGTGATTAAAGAGGCAGTTTTATATCTATAATACATGCATGATGTATTAGAGATTTAGTATCAGCATTGCACCAAGGCGGGTCGCTAGTGAAGTACCTATAACGGAAAAGCAATATCAAAAACTTGTCGAAATGTTGGGAAATTAAAGGTTTTTTTGACTTTTTGTGAATGCAAAAGCTTCTTTAAAATACTAGCGTCCCACAGTTTTTGTTGCATGAAATTCAACCCACATTTTCGTCTGTATCAAGTGCTATATATTCCATGTTCAGCCATCTAAGACGAATATAGGGCTAAACTCCCCAGTTAACAGACTCTGTAGAGAGATGAATTCTTTTATAAGGTCTGTACCAGAGGTTGACATTCACCATGATTCCTTAAAAGTCTTTTAGGCCAAAGTTCAACAGTACCGAAGAATGCAACTGAATAATTAATTGATTGTCAATTCAATAATTAATTGATTGTCATTCGTGTTTATAATATGATTTAATTATACAATTATACATTCTTGAAATTTTTATGTCATTGTTCTCTGATAACTGTGATTATTTTGTTTTGTTTTGTTTCTATTCTATTTTAATTTTATTTTTAAATTTGAAGTCATTGTACCATTAATAGATTTGTTGTTGCTTACTGGATATTTTTAATTTTGTTGTGTTTTCTTTTTAATTTTAATGTGATTATTTGTATTTTTTTGTCAATATTATAATTGCTAGTAGTAAGCCAGTGTTATTTTGCTCACTTGAATGTTGGTCGACTGTATAAGTCTGATGCTTTTGCTAATATTATACATATTTAATGCTGTATACAGAAGCTGTTGGTTTGCCTTTAATAAATAAATATATAAAACACTTTTCTTGACAGTGAGTACAAATAAACATTTATGTACACTTGTACTATTTTTACTTCAAGGCACTCAATCCAACTGCACATTTTCATCATAAGCAGTCGGAAAACAAACAACTACAATGTTTCCGTCACATCAAAGCTGGCAGTACAATGTGAAAAACGTTTTTCTTTGAAACTACTAACAAATCATTCACTCTCATATACCGAACACTTTGCCGAGGAAACACGAAAGTACCCGATGATTGACGATGCAGTCATACTGAGTCAATTATACAACTCGCATTTTGAATGATGAAAGGGCGCCAGTTTCAAGAGGTTTCGAGGTTTTTTATGTAGTTTGAAAAAACTTTTTACGAAAATATACAACCAACATCCAAATAAAACCCACCACTAGTTTTTATTTGGAAGTCGGTTGTATTTTTTTTACACAACTGCCCAAAAAATGACTGTTAAGTTTTTAGGGTTCATTTATGTATGTTTGTGAGTTTCTTTATTCCACCGTAACTTCTTAACAGCTTAACCAATATAAGTGTATGTGGTATAGTTAGAAGCAGGTGAGTGAAAATTAGACTACATATTATGTATCATCGTCTAAAGAATACTAGTGTAAACATCAGAATTGATAACGTCCTCCTTTTTGGAAGTCTGTTAAAAATCGGAAAATTCCATTTTCAATTCACTTTTTATGTAGGTACAGTCGGTGATAGCAATTAGCTGACCCCCCTAAAAATTACTCGATTTTACACCCTATGCTCATAACATTAAACGTTATTCAATATGTATGAGTTTATCAGACTAACACTACTCGTTGAACAGAAACAATAAATAATTTTGATACGCAAACTTGAGCTTTAAGAGGTTGGTATTAGGTCATTTATTTATAACTGTTCACCTATTTTAATAAGTGGGTAGTTAGACGTCAATATGCGTATTCAACCAAAACTGCTATAGATATGACATTAGGAATATGGGGTAGAAGAATAAATTGAACAAGATATTCCATGCACAAATAGCAGTGAATACGCGCGAACATTTTTACCTTGCCTTACTAAATTGTAAAAATCCACGCTTTTTTCCTTTTTATTAATTGTTATCAGTTTTGATAGTTTAATCGTCATGTCCAAGTTGAGTTGAGTGATTATTTAAAATACAAAATAATCTATTTGCATGAGGAGAATGTTGGTATTAAAGCGATTGCTACGAAACTTAATATAGTAAGTGTATTCTTTTTTATGCTTCATTTATAATTATAGTTATTCCTTAATTCGTTAGTTGGCTTAAAAGCCGTTTTATTTAGTTAAATGATACTTAATGTGGTGATGTTATTGTTATGAAATAGAAATACATACCTATATTTCTAAATATTATAACATGCTGATTCACTACATTAAACTCAGTGCAGTTAACAACGTTATTAGTAAAATAGTAAGTAGGTAAATATTATCATCTTCGTGTCGTCATCAATATAATTTATGTTATTCTTATAATATTTTTTTTATAAAATATAATCGTTTTTACCATCATTTTGGTTTTTTTTATTTCTGATCGTTTTTTTTTTTCGGTTGCTAAAGTTATAATTTATTTTTTATAACTTAAAATAAATTTACAAAACAGAAACAAAGGCGTCAATTACGCTGGTTACGAAGTAACAACCTCGATTTGTCAGCTCACTATAGTCACCACTAGACCACTCGAGACATATGCAACGTGAGCGAAATTACGTATTATAATTATTACAAGTTAAAATAATATTCAAGATCATACCTACTTTAACACTGCGTATTAAAGATCAAATTCGAATAACTATTTTATTGATCGTAGACGTTGAACCAGTTGTCTTATTGCTAACAAGCAAAAGGTTCAAATTCGTTTAATTTTTAGGGGGTCAGGTAATTGCTATAACCGACTGTACATATGATAAAATATTTTTTTCATTTTTGTAAAATAAATTCTACGTATTTTGCTATCACTACTGAATTTTTCATTGTAAGTAAGCCAATGGTAACAGGATTTACGTTTTTAACAAGGCATGAGCTATTCCATAAATTGGTAAATATGATAGGGAAACAACGACCATTAGCGAATTGTGCAAAAGTTAGAAAGACGGGACGACTATTCAAGTAAAAAATGAATGAAACATAAAACTTATCATTCAGACAAAATCTATTAGTTCTTCAGTACTAAATCACAACTTAGAAACTAGTGCTAAATGACCAGGCTTGATACTGTACCCCATAATCTAAGCGACCACTGAAAATATCAGTGCCGTGCTGTGGGACGCCCATGGCACAATCTTCTCTCATAGAGCCTTCTTTTCACAGTCATGACGTGCATTTGGCAACTTATTATTTTTCCGCCTTTTTTCTTACTTCTGTCTTTACTGACTTAATCCTAAGCATATAAATCTATACTCATATTATAAAGGGGAAAGATTTGTATTTTTGTATGTAACGAATAAACGCAAAAACTACTGAACCGATTTCAAAAATTCTTTCACCATTAGAAAGCTTCATTCACCCTGAGTAATATAGGCTATATTTTATCCCCATATTTCCACGGGAACGGGAACTACGCGGGTAAAACCGCAGGGCGCTACTAGTATACTATAATTAAGAATAACAGCTAGGTAATAAGTTAATCATTTATACCGATGCTTGTCGGAGGATATAATAAATGCTGGGTTGACCCTAACTAAATTGGATGCAAGTAAAATATAACCATCGAACGAAAACAATACATACACGGAATGTCATCAAAGCAGTGTAATTTACTTGATTTTCTTGATTGGTCAAATTAACTCACAATCAAGAGAAGGCCAAACACATTACTGCATCACAATCCTGAACGTTTATAAGATCACGACTTTAACATTCATGGCACGTTAGTTTTGAACGAAAGATTTTTTTTTATCTTTCTTTAGTAACGCAGCTAGGGTAACGCGCCGTCCGATAGCAACCAGGCCCGGGTCGAGGCGTGTCGTGTTCCACGCGTGCCTCAAAGAACTGCCAGCCAAAAAGACGGGCCCCATAGGGTCAGTACCTGCTAGGCTTGCGGATTTTGTTCGAAAGAGTCACCGCGGCAGAATGCAAAGGGCACTAGAAGGATCAGGGGTGGGTTTTAGTCAGTAAAAGTCTGACACTCCCTTCCGCTCCGCCCAGAGCGGGAGAAGCCATTATATTATTTTCCATTCATTATATATTATAGTTTGCAAAGTCCTCAAGACAAATGGACCAATATCCTGCCAGAATGGTGCTAAGGAAATGGTAAACAAAATAAAGGCTGACAACGTAAAAGCTGGGAGGACAAAGCTGATCTCACAGCAGGTCATAACTTGAGAAGAGTTGCAAAGGACACAAAATAATGGATATCGTTAGAAGAGGGCTTTGCTAAAAGGTACACTGCACACCGATTTATAAACTTCTAGCAGCGCCCCGCGGTTTCACCCGCGTTTGTTCCCGTGGCAATACGGGGATAAAATATACCCTTTAACACTCCACAATAACGCAGCTTTCTCTTGGTAAAATAATTTCGAAAATCGGTTCAGCAGATCCAAAGATTACCCCTTACAACGTCACAAACTCACAAACGTTACCTCATTATAATATTAGTATAGATTACTCAGGGAATAAAAAGAACACCAATAAAATTAACACAAGGCAGCTTCAGGGTATTGAAATTAAAATTGAAAATATCATATACATGTTTTTGATGACATACCTATTATTATATCGCGTGAAAAAATATCCCAAATATGCTGATCTACATAATTTCCCCTGTGCTAGTATTGTTGTTATTACGGCATGCTTCATAATAAAAGATGTTTGCCTTCGTTAATTATCAAATCATAATCACCATCTGCCATTCATTTCTTTCAGTTAATGATAAATGATAAACTGATGTTTATTTTGTAAGTAGATTGTAAAAAACACTTTTACACGTCAATCTTTTTTGGCCGTTATAAAAACTAATATGGTCTGAATACCAGTTTCTGTCTGCTATTCGATTATGTCATTGAAAAATATTTATCTCGCTTCAAATACGCAAAGATTAAATATTGAAACGTCCTCGGCATACAAAATAAGGTTCCGCTCTCAAAGAATTCATGTCACGCCACCGTTTAACTACCGAGATGCAGTTTCTACGAGGCCAGAGCCATACGACGCGCCGCAAACGAGCCGAGTCTAGGGCCTTGACGAAAAACTCAATAAAGACGGAATTTGTTCAATGACACTACCAGATGAAATGTGGAGAATTGTAAATAGGTGTAATCGATCAGAGATGTAAACGGTTTTGTAGTATTTATGTCAAGGCCTGCTGGAGAATGTTGAGCATAGCGTATGGTAGGTTTAATTGCATTATTTTTTGCTAGTGTTTATACCAGAAATATTACCAGATATATACCTATCCTATTGATTTCCGTACGACATGTCCTCTAAGGTAACCACTGAAAACCAGCGCCGTGCAGTGGGTATCCCATGGCACAGCATTATGCTGAGTGGAAGCCTCTTTGCCACAACCACGACATGCATTGGTTTTTTGTATTAGTTTATAAGTGATCTTGACTAACATAAATTAAGATGTACCTACTAATACTAACACTATAGTTTAAGGCAGGGTTTTTCAACCTGTGGGTCGCGACCCCCAGGGGGGTCGCGGATCCTCACCAGGAGGGTCGCGAAGCTTTTATAGTGGAGTTGCTAAAGGTTGGCAAAGCTACAGAAGTAAAAAACGCTTTTTCTTTCTTTCTTTCTTTCTAAATAATATAATTAATTTAGGGGCGTCAACGCTGCTACATAAGAAAAAAAAAACGGAACAATTTTTTACGGCAACAAAAAGTACCGCTACGCCATCTATCCCACCAGCGAGAAACTAAAATCCTGCATCGCGGTATTAGAGTGTACTATGCGATCCGAACGATGCGATATGTGTACAAAATATCACCTATGGGACAGTTATTGGAGGATCTTTCCTGTTCAATGAAGGTTTGGGGGACTTAAGTCTATCTGTGCCGCATACCTCTATATAAATACTTATAAATATCTATTAGGAAGAGCTCGTGCCTAAATAATAACAGCGAACACGTATCGACCTTCAAGGTTAAGCAATGTTTGCCGAGTATGGTATATGGATGGGTGACCATCTTAACATATCGCGACTCTTCTATCTCGGAACGTACGTTAAGCCGTTGTTCTCGGCTGTCATTTGTAGATCTTTGGCAGTCGTTACGGAATCACTATGGCGGCTTGGCATACCCCTTTGACGACAGTCTTGTCAAGAAGTATCGTGTTACCCGGCTGATGGGTTGTGGAGGTCTGGTAGGCAGCCGCTCCAAGTAAAATACTGGTATTCAGCTGGAACCAGTTGGACTATGAGCCGACACTAATATAGTTGGGAAAAGGCTAAGCAAATGACGACTTATAAGTATCTATTAAAAAAAAAACATAGTTTTGTAGAAGATCGATCTCAAGAAGCTCAGTCGGTGTATTCCGCAAACCGTGTAAATTGAGGTGGAAAGAGCGCGAAGTGAACTGTTAATTCATGTTTGTATCAATTGACAGCCCACTTCACATTCAGTTCTCCTAAGCTTACACGTTGATATATTTAAAGAATCGCACTGCAACACTAAATAAAGCACAATAGGATCAGTCCTATTGCGCTTTTTTAACTGATATAATTTGAGTGTACCTGGGGCACAAAGAAGGTGACTTCTTTGTTTTTAACGTGTCTTTTATGTTGGCATTAATTTAATTGATATTTGTGACCTTTTTTAAGCTTGCTTGGCTTTTTCAGAAAGATTCATTGCATGTGCTTTTAATGCACATGCAATGAATGCATGCATGCATTTTTTTTTGTGTTGCATGGCTACATCAAATAAAAGTTATATTCGTCTAGAGACAAAAAATAAAATAATATTATATTTAATAATATTATATCTATATCTTATCTATACTAATACTCGTATTATAAAGAGGAAAGATTTTTATTTTGTACGTAACGAATAAACTCAAAAACTACTGGACCGATTTCAAAAATTCTTTCACCATTAGAAAGCTACATTCACTTTGAGTAACATAGGCTATATTTTATCCCCGTATTCCGGTATTGAAACCGCGACGTGCTGCTAGTTTCTTATAAAAAAGTATAATATAAAAATGTGCCTCGTCCCGTTGTCACAATTCGCACTACTTTATCACTAAGAATCTACCCACAAACACGTTCTAAATATTAATGTTAGCATCACATACTAATATTTATTCGAGTCACGTCACTATCGAACCAGAAGGAATGCAATCCCGCGAGGCCATCTCACTGTCGCGCCAGGCCACACATATTCTAGTCCAAGGCCTAGAGTAAGAAGCCAATAGTGCCGTGAAATTGGGTTGACTTACGTTGTGAGTAGATCTATGTTGTGGATTATTTGAAAGATAATGTAATCTTGAAGCTGAGAAAAGACAGGATAAAATACTAGTAGCATAAGCATAATCAGCCTTTTAACGTTCCCACTGCTAGGACTCTAGAGAGGGAATGAGCCGTAATCCACCACGCGGGCCCAGTGCGGTTTGGTGAATGCCACATGTCTTCGAATTTTTGGTTCTAGGATATGCCGGTTTCCTCACGTTGTTTTTCTACACCGTTTTGAGCGCAGTGGCGATGAAATTAATTACACAAAGAAATGCGCCTGGCTGGGTTTGAACCCATGACTTAGAATTCGTAAGTCGGGGCAGTTACCACTCGGCCACCACTGCTTTCAAAATTACTAGTACTTAGATATTATTAAGTATAGTTTGTAAGTAGGTGTACCTGAATAGGATTTAAAAATAGTTGGGCTCACAATTGCTTGAATTTGGCTACAAGCACGGATTTTTAGGGTTCCGAACTAATTGGGTTACCAACTGAACTGCCTCTACTGTCAGTTGTATCCCTCCGTCCGTCCGTCTGTCTATCAGCGGCCTTTTTTTTTTGGATGGGAAATCATCAAATGTCTTCTCCCGCTCTGGGCGGAGAGGAAGGGATAGTCAGACTCTTACTGACTAAAACCCACCCGTGATCCTTCTTGTGCCCTTTGCGTTCTAGGGCCGCGGCGACTTTTTCGAACAAATTCCACAACCCTAGCAGGCACTGACCCTATGGGACCTTCGATGCTGAAGGCTCTTTGAGGCGCGCGTGGAACACGACGCGCCGTCGACTCGGGCCTGGTTGCTATCGGACGGCGAGCCACCCATAGCTCGCCATCCGCAGGCCCGCGCCTTCGGTGGCCGGGAATCGCCCTGCGTTTCCGACGCCCGGGGCGTCTTCTTCTCTTGCGGCGGCTGGAGCGTCAGTCTATCAGCGGCCTGTGTCTCATGAACTTTCATCGGTAGAAAGTTTATATTTTCAGCAAGTGTGCACCAACTTCTATTGCCACAATAATAACAAATAAAAAAATAATTGCCTTTATAAATGAAACGTTATTTTCCTTTTCTCTTTATGGCACACTCCCTTATCTTAACTTTTCTATACTAATATTATAAAGAGGAAAGATTTGATTGTTTTTTTGTATTGAATAGGCTCCGAAACTACTGAACCAATTTGAAAAGTTCTTTTTTTGGGAAGCTACGCTATCCTCGGGTGACAGGCTGTGATTATTTTATCAAAATATTCCCACGGGAACAGGAACTATGCGAGTGTAACTGAGGGGCGCTGCTAGTCTATACTTAATATTATAAAGAGATAATGTTTTGAGTTTGTGACGTTGTAAGACGTAATTTTTGGATCTACTGAACCGATTTTCAAAATTATTTCACCAATAGAAAGCTACGTTACGGTTGAGTGTCATGGGCTATATTTTATCCCCGTATTGCCACGGGAACGGGAACAGCGCGAAAGAAACCGTGGGCAGAAGCTAGTCGGAAATAATTTCGTTACATTTTGTGGCACTACGATGTAACCTTACACTGTAATACGAACATAGACAAGTCATATTAAATCTCACCCTTGGCCAGATATTACATATATTATGGCCTGAGCAAAACCCTGTAAAATAAGCATAGTGCAATAAGGATGATTCCGTAGTAAATACAAATGATTATACGAGTATTTAGTGCGTCAATTACATAATCGAAAAATATTGGACTTACTGGACAAATCAATAAAAATTGTCGAAATTGAAAATCATCAAAGACCAGGAGTGGGGGGCTCTTGACGTCATGTCGTGGTAATAAGTGTACGGCAATGTGACGTCACACGAGTTTTCAACGCACTACGTTGTCTTCATTTTTGTTTACGTGAGAAAAGAAAAAATACGTGTCCAATATTTTTTGAGAATTTATCTGATGGACTAATAAGTTTTTTTTTGTTTGTTCCCAATTACCCTATGTTCCCAACTACACGTACTGCAAAATGATTACAAACCATAAACTAACACTCTCCTTATAAATATCTAGTAGAAATAACGACTATTTCAAACACGCGATGAAGTCACGCTACATATTTATTTCTAACTTATACACGTTATACTGAAATGAAAATGAAGTATTTTTAATTAAAATGAAAAATTATCACCTTGAGACTTCATATTAATTACTATATATACATATCACTGGAGAGTTCATGTGAAAAGTTAAATTCATTATGTGCATGTTTTTTGTCCAAGAATTTCATTTCATTTCGATGATTTTTATCGATGTTTATTTTTAGATAGGTATCAATTTGCTTATGGTTACGTTTCCCCCTGTGACCAGCCAGCATGGAAGTTGCACTACATTGCTGTCTATTGAGGTACAATGTGACGAATCGCTCAAACATGCCCCGCAATGTAAATAAACTTGCAGTTGGAAACACGGCCTGAAACATGACATTTCTTACACTTTGTAGTAGTACAGTTCAAAACACTTTTTTTAGTTTTTAACAAACCAAAAGTATCATAATGTTGGTTTGCTAAACTGCGTTACCAGGAACACACAAATTCGCAAGAAGTTACTGGAACTGGCACAACGTTTATTGCCTGGAGCATTTAAAAAAAAAAAAAAAAACTGGCTGTCGCCAGTTATTGTTGCCTATGTTCTTGTATGTTAACCTGTTTTCAATTATTCGCTTAATTATATGCCTAGAAACACGGACGTTAATCATTTCATTTGATGACGCAAGTTGGCAATTAACATTAGCTGAATGTTATTAAAACAGCTGCCTAACTACTTAATGTAAATGTAGAATTGTTACGAATCATTAATACATGTTATTAGTACTGAAAACAACTATTACAAAATGGATTATGCTTTTACATTTTGCTGAACGTAATTTGGGCCTCAACAACATGCGTCTCTAATTTCTGCTATGACAGACAGACTGACGGACGGTCAGACAGACAGAACCACGATTCTATAGAGGTTTCGTTTTTCCATTCGGAAAAGAACAAACCTATCAACATTCCCAGCTAAAACACTACGAAGTGGTGACGGGTGGGCGTTTTGGGGGACTGTCTTTATTTAAAATTTGACGTTCAAAAAGTGCTGTCTCTCAGCCTAGTTTGAATAAATGACTTTTGATTTTGATTTTTGATTTTGAAAAAGCGGAAACAAAAGAAAAAAATCCATCAACTTTTTTTAATTATTTCTATTTCTGCTTACCTACTTTGGCACTTAACAAAATGTTCAAGGTAAAGCATAATATTATGTAATATAATGTAGCTTAAACTTTATGCTTTGCGACTTCCTTGGCACACATTAACTTTCTCAGGGCTGTCAACATTTTAAATTAAACAGCGTCTTATGAAATTAATTTACAAAGTTGCTGAATAGGGAAGCATACTCTAATATGTATATCCATTTAATAACACTAACGCAAGAATCAGTTGAAGTTGCGGAATTTGTTCGAAAGAGTCACCGCGGCCCTGGAACGCAAAATGCACAAGAAGAATCACGGGTGGGTTTTAGTCAGTAAGATTCTGACACTCCCTTCCGCTCCGCCCAGAGCGGGAGATCAGAGTGATTTTATAATTTCCCATCCAAAAAAAAAATGGAATCAGGTGAAAACCAGTCCAGCGTCGACTATAGTCGTATGGCATTTTGCTAATCTGTAACTATTTGGCGCAACCGTGAGGCACATAATATTATTGTTTTAAAATTAAGGCTCCTTATTTTTCACCTTCCTTTGTGTGTATATGTATGTGTGTGCCAAATAATCATGCTTTATTTTTTTTCCATGTAAATGTACAAGTCCTGTCCGTAAAGGACAATGGCAGCCGCCCATACATTGTTTTAGCTGAGGTGAAATTCTTACGTCTTTAAATGAAAAATATCTTGTTTAACTCAGCTTCACCTTCTGAACTAGTATGTGCAAGAATTTTGGTTCAAGAAGGCCGAGAAAAATAGATATTCAGTCATGAACTTTTGTAGGTTATGTCTATGGTAGCTTGGTAGGTGAAGGGCCCCTGAGACGATCAAATACACTTTACACGTCGTCGTTTCACGTTATATTCAATAGGTATCTAAAAAATAATATATAGTAAAACTGGTCTGAGGCAGCCATTGGCAGGAGAGCATTGTTTTAGGTATTGAAGCAATAAGATTTATCTAACATTCTGGGATTTAATAATTACTTGCTAAGTTTTCGCACGCTTAGCAAGTATTTATAAAATCCTAGAATGTGTGTAGAAATATCGAGTTGATAAGAACCAATAAAACAAGTTTAATTTTTAAATCTATATTTATTCTTCTTCATCCTCTTACAATTATTTCATCCAGAAATTCTGTGGGTGTGGTAATATTTTGTCGATGTCAGGCCTATCCTAAATACCAGACTAGCGTCATTACATGAGCGTAACATCCTACTGTGTGACGACGAAGTAAACAATTACAGCAATGTTTACTGATTCCTCTCCGGCCAGGAATATCATTCAGTTGATACACAGGATTCGTGTCGGTTTGCTCTACGAACTTCCATCTGGCGGTATCTAGCAAGCAACTAGTTCACTGATAAGTAATCCAAAACAATAAGGCAAGATCGGCGTCCAGTATAGAAAAAGCTCAATGTCACAGGGAAAGTCTCGCGAGTCCTTAAACACGCACATGGTCACACAGGGGCACATCACAGTCCATAATATGCAGTCCGTACAAATGAAAATTAAAAAACTATGGGAAAAACAATAGAGAGCACTGATTGAATATGGTATCAACTCAACCAATAACAATCGTCAGTAATCAAACTATTTTTTTTAGATTCGGGATACTAGTCTTTTTGCCAGTCATTAAAAAGCAATTTATTTATTTTTTCATCACAGTGTTTTGACCTCCCTGCAAGGAACACTTACACTTAAAAATAAACTAGATTGTTACTCCGTTTAATTATTCACTTACTCCGTAATAAAAAATAAAACTGATTACAATTCAATAATGCTGTACTTACTGTCACTTGGCAGGATAAATATAAAATGGCAACACTACACGGTAATCAAAAAATCAAATAACTTTTCATTTAAAATATCTTTTTTCTCCGGCCTGATCTAGTAAATGTGATACATTGAAAAAATATAGAAAAATAATGGAACTTCCGTCGTATATAAGTCACTTTTAGACGCTTAAATTCATGTCAGCTAAAATTTCGCCATTGTTCTTTACGAGTGCGCTCAGTGCGCTGGTATATGTATACATAAAATTACTAATTTTTCTGATGAATTTTCAATTGAGGAGCTCGTGGCTACATACTAACTTTCTCTCGCTCGCTCGATCTTCAAGGTTAAGCAACGCTTTCCAAGGTTAGTCTGTGGATGGGTGACCGTCTTAACATACAGAGCTTCCTCCGTGCCTCGAAAGGCTAGCAGATGATGATGATGAGTTTTTCCAAAAGTGGTACAGTATTAAATAGGTAAGGTACGTATCAGAAACTATTAAGACACTTAACCCACTAATTACATAAATTTAATTTATGGTTTCTTGATAAAACAAATTATGATCTAAAATGTTATTCACACTTTTTCTGGATCTATATTTCTTGTTTCAGACGAATTCAGTCTCTTTTCATGGAATTACTAACCAGAACTAACTGTCTAATGTTTTAAGTCATTTAGTATCTAGATAATAATATCCCGGTTGAGAAGCGATAGGCATTTCAAAGGCTTGATCAGACTGTCACTATCACTAAAGCTACTTATCAACTACGTACTGAAACTAAAGATGGCTGACGTGGCGCCATTGTGTAAAGAGCCGGTGTCCATCAATGGACGGATATAAACACTTGATACTGATTGATTGATGGATCACTTATCGCCCTAAACACAATACCTTGTTTACTAAATATTTCATCAGTCAAATAGCCACTTACAACACAGATTACTACAAAATTAGAAGGAACCATAATATACAATGTTTTCTTAACGTCTCCTCTTGAGAAGAATAATGGTTAGTGTATTACGGTCCTGTACGTGAACTTACGCGTTTACGTAAGAGCTTTTCATAATATTACGCTAAATTTTACGGAAAACGATGTTTTGCTCGGAACGCTTTCTGAATATTTCAGTTGATTTTGATACGTAAATCAATAGTATAAAAGCTTATTACCGATATCTTTTTAACCGACTTCTAAAAAAGGAGGAGGTTCTCAATTCGGATGTTTGTATGTTTTTTTTTTTTTTTTTTTTTTTTTATTGTTTGTTCGCGCATATCTCCGTCGCTTGTCAACCGATTTGAAAAATTCTTTTTTTGTTGGAAAGGGTATACTTCCCAAATGGTCCCATGAAAATTTTATCGAAATCAACCAAGCGGTTTTCGAAAAATCTAAAAAAAATATCTACATTGCCTACATTGACGACCTCTTAGCTTACTCCGCAAAGGAGCAGTACGATTTTTTTTACACCAATGTGATTGGTTCGTTTAGGTGGGGGAGGAGAGGGGGTGTAGGTACCACTAAAAAGTGAAAAATAAAAAAACTTTTTACAAAAAATAAAACCGACTTCTAAACAAAAAAACCAAAAAGTATAAAATAACTTTAATTTCGGAAGTCGGTGTGTTCAACAACAAAAAAGCAACCAAAAACACCGAGTTCCGAAATTAAAGTTATTTTATACTTTTTGGTTTTTTTGTTTAGAAGTCGGTTTTATTTTTTGTAAAAAGTTTTTTTATGTGGGATACATTTCTGTTACAAATATGGAGCGACTTTGGTAAACCACAAATAATTATTTGTCAGGTCACGTCCCGTAAAGATTATAAGAAATTAAAATGTGTATCTCCTTACTAAGCTGAAGAGTTTGTTTGTTTGGTTGAACGCGCTAATTTCAGGAACTACTGGTTAGGATTAGAAAATTTTAATGTTGGTAGCCCATTTTATCAAGGAAAGCTTCACGCATCCCGGCATCACGCTATGACCAATGAGAGCGGAATATTGAAAAATGTTCCAAAACCAGGGTTTTCATCTCTCGAGGACTTTGCAACATTTTTCTGGTTGGTTGTTTTTCTGGTTGCGTCGAGTTACTGAAGAGAGATCTTCAGTGACTCAGGCGAGGTTGGGCGGGTTTGCAAGTATAATTATGGCAAAAAGAGAACACATTAAACTTTAAGAGCGTGTACGCCGTATGGCATTTCATACAAATTTTCAAGTCACTATTTTTCGAAATGACTGAACCGATTTTAATAAAACTTCTCAAACATAAGCAAGATACATAGGTCTAAAATGTTAGTTAAAATATTTTCGAAATGTCTTATTTAAAAAAAAAGATAACTGGAAATTTATGTTTGTATGGAAAATTTAAAATGGGTCCAATTTAACTGTAACACTATTTATCGAAAATGTTTTCAACTAACTGTTTAGATCTTTGTATCCTGCTTATGTGTATAAAGTTTCATTAAAGTCGGTTTAGTCATTTCGGAAAATAAGGACTTCAAAATTTGTATGAAATGCGTATGCGTACGGCGTATACGCTCTTAAAAAATCATCCACATCGCTGTCAACGCGAAAGGTGCAGTGTAGTTCTTGCATTGCCACGTTATATAGAAATGTGAGAACGGCCAGGTGGACGAAACCGTGCGAAAAAGCTAGTATTGAATAAGAATGAAATCGTGGGTTGAAATCTCGACAAGATTAAATGAAAATATTTTTTCAGTAGGATTTATTTAAGTAAATATTAGAGTCAACCAAAATGATAATGCTTTTTAGGTCTTAATACCCAAACTGATCCCTCGAGCGGATTGCTGTTTGTTTTTTTTTATTTATTTCGGTCTGAACCTTTTCAAATATATTATTATAGAGTAACAATGAAAATATTTATTTTTGAATTAAATAAAACTACTATTCAGAAGTAAATTAGTGTGTAAATGTTATATTTAAGACCTTATTGTATACCATCATCGTCTGCCTAGCCTTTTCCCAACTATATTGGGGTCGGCTCCCAGACCAGCCGGATTCAGCTGAATACCAGTATTTTACGTGGAGAGGCTGCCTACCAGACCTCCACAACCCATTAACTTGGAAACACAGTACTTCTTGGCAAGACTGGTGTCAGATTTTCTGGCTTCTGACAATCCGTAACGACTGCCAAAGATCTCCAAATGACAGCCGGGACCAACGGCTTAACGTGCTTTCCGAGGCACTGAGAAGTCTCGTTATGTTAAGATGGTCACCCATCCACAGACCAACCTCGGCAAGCGTTGCTTAACCTCAAAGATCGACCCGAGCGATTTAACCACGAGCTCCTCAATCTTACTGTATACCATGTTTAATGCGCCTAAAAAAAATTCTGTCATAGAGAAAAATCTGCGAGGCTAACGCTGGATTTGGCTGGTCACATTCACAGAATACAGATAGGACAGGGAATTCTAAATTCTATAATATTTTATGGCCTGTTACAGAAGTCTGTCCCAGCCCTTCACTGCACACGAGACGTCAAGAAAACATAAAAGCAGCCTGGAAAATGAAAATAAATTTCTAGAAAAAAGATTTTATTGCAATCAACACTTCATGCTAGTTAAACCCCGTCAGACCCGTGTAAAAACAACGCTAATGTTCAATTTTGATAAATCGATTCTTGAGGAATGAACAGATGGTCGTCACACCAAACTTCTTCAGCCCCATGGCTGAAGAAGTCTGGTGTGACGACCGCGTACCGGAAGGCGCAGCATTGGAAGGGTTCCCATAAGGTGGACTGTGACCTGGTGGAGATCGCAGGTAGTCGATGGATACGAGACACAAAGGACCAGTTATTGTCGCGATGGTTGGGGGAGGCTTATGTCCAGCAGTGGACGTCTTTCGGTTGATATGATGATGATAATGATAAGAGTCAGGTCTTTAGAAATCTGAAGAACATTTCTAGTACTCCCCTACTTTGCTATAGCAATAAAGTCAACGTTTGCGACTACGTAGTAGATAATCAAGCTGTCAGTGCAGACGTTCTCGTATTGCAATATCTCCTCCACTGCGTTACTACCTGACCCGCTTCGATATCGACACTCACTGATTTGAGTGGCTAGGAGTTCTAATAACCTTCGTTGGGGAAATATACGAGTGTGCTCGGAGGTAATAAGGTAACCTTTTTACTAGAACATGTATTTTGAAAGGGAAATAATAAACATTTGCTTGCATACGAGAAAGTACAGCAGAGAAAGTATTTAATGGTCACAAATCAGACGTACATCGCTATAAATTATAAATAATCTTATCCATAGTTCTATTGCAACTTTATAAATGCGAAAGTATATCTAATTATCAGATTACTTCTTCCGCTCTGGGCGGAACAGAAGGAAGTGTCAGACTCTTACTAACTAAGACCCATTCGTGTTCCTCCTATAGCCCTTTGTGTTCCAGGGCCGTGGTGACTCTTTCGAACAAACTCCGGAATATTGTCGAGACGCCTAGAGTTAAAAATAAGAATTTATGATTCAAGCCGTTTTAGTACTTAGTTGTGATTGTTTGACCAATCTGATCATAGATTATTTTTTTTTGGCGATAGGAATATACCTATTTCCTAGCCTTTTCCCAACTTCGTGGTGGTTGGCGTCCAGTCTAAACGAATGCAGTTGTGAGTATTATTGTTTGGTTAAGCAGTAACCAGCCTTAGTGTGCTGAACTGTGAGTGGTCACGTCAAACAATAAAATAAAAAAGTGGTGAGTATCTAACTACCTCCTTTTTAAAAGATTCTTTTTCAACATCAAACAACCATATTGAAATGGATCTCGACAATAAACTAAATTCGAAACATATTACATATTTTATTTGCACGCGTACGTTATAAATATAAATGAATATCGTAGACTGTTTAGCTCTCTTCAAGTACTTCTTTGAGCACAAGTTAAATAACTACGAAGCTCTTTGAGTTAAATAATAAAAAATACAGAAACTTATTATACTGACAAGTATCCTCATCGCAATTCTTACAAGAAAATTAACAATTTGCTTTCGTAACATTCCAGGAATTTTGATGAGAGTCTGACTTACTTTGTCGGGCTCAAACAAAAAATTTAATATTTTCTTGAAAACTAATTCTTCATTTGTTAAAAGAAAAAGGTCATAATAAAATGAATCCCAAAAATATAAATGTGAAAATGGGAGCCAAGTTCAATGTTACTAATAAGCGTTATGGTCGCGTTTAGCGACAAAAGAATTGAGATACAAATAGGTGCCAAGTTCTCTAGATAATCCTGAAATAAGATAAATTACGGCAAAATACTAAAGTTGTTTTAGTGTCTAGCTCCAGGCGAACCTTAAAGCCCTAAAAGACCTTAAAGGTTTAAAAATAAACTAAAAAAGAGGAAAAATCATTTTAATCTCATAATACAAGCTTGTTCGCACATATTGTTCTAATTTTATTAAGAAACTCAAAAGACTATCATAAGTCTACGTAACGCTATGTAGACTTTTTCTTCAGCATTGATATTGGATGATTCGATTCAATTTTTAACATACCATTTTTAACTTTATTATAAAGCTAAAAGATGTCAACGCAGTCTCTAGTTAGATATACATACATATGTGAAAGCTTGTTATTAGCAATTTTCATTATTTAAATTAAAAAAATATAAATGTTATTAGCCTGTAAGCTTTCTTTAAAAATAAATCAATTAATTACTCTGACGTAATTAAATTAACTATAAAAAACCCAACGGATCTAGTACACACCTACTGCACACCCGGCCACGTCTTCTAGATTATTTAAACCATGTAAATTAATTGTATTATTCGTAACTAAGGGAGAAATAATAACCCTAGCTAGTCAAGCACCTAGACCTGTCACTTGCTTAAGTTCACTGTCTCAAACTAATTGACAACACGGTTGGCGCAGTGGTTGAGCGTTCAGCCTGCTGCGCTACGTGTCGCGGGTTCGATCCCCGCACGTAACAAACGTTTTTATGGTCTATAGATAGTTGTTCCGGTTCTGGGTGTCTTGTGTATGTGAGTTTACATGTTGGTGAACGCATCCACGATACTAATAAATCCTAGTATGGGGCAACGTTTAAAAAAAAATCTTTCGTGTTGCTGGAGACAGACCCAGCTGAAGTGAGCTTGACTCAGTAGGTGATTCGGGGTGGGATCGCATACTTAAATTTTCTCAAGAACTTGTTGTTTCTTCTTATTAGCCAGTTTACTAATCTGTGTTTCAAAACGGGCATATTTCCTGACGCTCTAAAACGCTCTATAATTACGCCTGTGCACTAGGATGGAGACAAGAATGATGTCAACAACTTTGGCTGATGTTTATCTTATCATCCCTTTTGAAAATAATAGGAAAAAAATAATAAATACAAGACCAGTAAGTTATTTATATAAATACAACATTATTGTGATTCACACAAATATTTATTTTTCATTTATTGTTTTCTTGTAAAGGGTTCAAAAGTAACTAGACCACAAGGTCAGTGCCTGCTAGGGTTGCGAAATTTGTTCGAAAGAGACACCGCGGCCCTGGAACGCAAAATGGCTTCAAGGATCAGGGTAGGTTTTAGTCTGTAAAAGTCTGACACTCCCTGCCGCTCCGCCCTGAGCGGTAGAAGTCATGGGTCAAAAGTAGCTCGAAATGGTTCATGTAATATTTCACACGGCTGCTGCGTCGCAAATTTCTTTTTCTTGAACTTGACTGGCACGCTGCCACATATCTAGATCGTACCAGGAATTATTGGAATATTAAAGGCCCCTTTCCTACTAATATGGGTTGGGCCTCCAGTCTAATCGGAGTTGTAATGACATTTATAGCTCGCAATAAACGAACTACGAAAAAGTACCTGACGTCACGGAAATCCTACATCGCGCTACTAAAGTTCTCCGTCGGATTTGGATAGACCTCACACCCGGTTCCGCATACTTCTATAGCTCTGAGCTCTGTTGGGGCTCTGTTTTCTTTTGCTCTATATGCTTAAACACACTAAAGTAAATAATAACTACCAATCACGGATGCCTGTACCAATATTTGCTGTTAGTTTAAAACAATTCCAATTTCAAGAATTCATGGAATTTACGAGAACATGTAACGGAAGTAGGTACTAGGTACATACATAATTTAAAAAAAAAATTGATTGAGTCAGGCGTTACTTTGCGGAAATCCATTTTTAATTTGAAATTGAAAACAATATAGTGTTGACTCGCTGACCATTGAGTTGCGACTCAGCCAACTCAATGGTCAGCGAGTCAACACGTCCCCTGAGGATGCCTCGTGGAGAGGCGAAACACGTGTCGGTAATGGTGTTGGGTTTTGCTTTGCCTTCCTGCATGTGCATAAAATCCTTGCATTTGCCTTGTAATCTTGCATGTGCATAGTATAGCGGGCGGGAGGGAGGTGCATACCTGCAACCCACTAATATTCGCGGAAATTAAAACTAGATATATTGTTTTCAATTTCAAATTACATACATAATTAACAAATTCATGCAAAACAAACTTATAATTATGCTCTTCCTAATTAAAATGTGCCATTGCAACTGCTTTTCCAAGTACCACTTAATATTTAGATATTATGCACTCACTAACAAAACTAGGATGCTGTTACTTCCCCCGAAATGAGAATAATATTAAAGAGGTAAAATACTCATTAAATATTGTGATGTGCTTTACTAATATTTATTGGAAGTTTGCTATCTAAAGTACGTAGTATCTCCGTGCAATTTTTAATGCAATTACTTAGCACTTTCACGTTACCGCTGGTGCGCACAATGAAAACTATGTCTTTCTCGCTGGTGTGGAACGATTATCTTCGGTATTTGTAGGAGTTCGACGGAGACAACAATAGGTTTCGGCTCGTGGTTACAAATGTAAGTATTTGGCATTGACGGACGGAGAAAATCACCAGCTTCTACGGCAGTGGGCCTATTTGGTAGGTATATGACCGTTACCGTCGAGTGTTGTACTCTCTACAATAAAAAAAAAAACTGGAAAAAAATCTGCCCTGATAGCAAGTATGACGACATGTAACATAACTGTAAGTAATTCCTTCATTCTCAATTGACAACGTTCTAAACCTCTTTACTTTTTTGATGAGTAATCATTAAATGATTGATGGAGGAATAATTCATTTGTCTTGGATCCCACAGTAAGATATCTACACTAATATTATAAAGAGGAATGATTTGATTGTTTGTTCGTTTGTTTGTATGCATTGAATAGGCTCCGAAACAACTTGACCGATTTGAAAAACTCTTTCACTTTTGGGAAGCCTATCTCCGGTGAATATAGGCTATATAATATCCCCATATTTTCACGGGAACGGGAACTATGTGAGTAAAACCGCGGGGCGATGCTAGTTACAAAATAAAACAGAGAAGTGAAAAAAAAACAACTCATTGACCTAATTAAGGAACATGAAAACAGATATAAACATAAAACCTATAAATGTAGTCCTTAAGCTAATGTTACAAAAAACAATAATCGACACAAAGGAAATTGATATGGCATGGATTAAGAGGGTACAATGCACATAGATTATAGCAGACATTAATATATCAATAACCTTTTCATTAAAATAGCTACTTTTTATCTAGACGGAATTGCGTGAGTTTATCCGAAGAGCGAAATTATCCGTTTTCTCTTTTTGTTATTACACGAAAACAAGTATAATTGTTTTGATTAGTTCGCGACGCTTCTTTCCTGATAAGGAATCGTCCAAGAACAGAAACAAATTGAATTGATCATATGAACAATGCAAGAAAACTCTCGAGAATTCTCGACAGCGGCGGTAAGTCGGAGAACGTTACAAAGATTCTTATAAGATTTGTAAGGAAAAACTGAAAGTACAGTAAGAAACTATTACGAGCAGAAAAAGATAGTTGTGAAATCGAATGCAGTGAGTGCAGGATTTTTATCTTTGTACAGATTTATTCACAGAAGATAACAGATTAGAGTAATGACTCAGATCGTTCAGAACATGCGCCGCAAATTGGCTCTCCAATTTCTCAAATGCATATAGACGCGCACTTCAGGGGATTTAATTAATGTTGCAATTAACGTAGCTAACGTACCTATTGGTGACGGGTGGGCGTTTTGGGGGACTGTCTTTATGTAAAATTTGTCGTTCAAAAAGTTCTGTCTATCAGCTTAGTTTGAATAAATGACTTTTGAATTTTGGCCCAAAAAATCTAAAATTTGACCATCGAGTCAAAATGAAGAAGTATTTGAAAATAATATCCTTATTCATCATCAGAGAGCGATGATGCCCTAATCGTAATTGATTCAACGTATTCTTCCTTCATATATGTATCTTTATGAGTTGTCAGCTCAGTTCCTGACTGCCAGTTGATGGTGAGAACTGGGATATGTACTGTAGACAGTCCCTTTCTAGTCATGACATAATTCACATAGTCCATCAGCTATCGTAAGTCTTTTTTATTAGTTTTTTAGACGGGCCTGTTGGTCTAGTGGTTAGCGGCCCTGACTGCTAAGCCGAAGGTCGTGGGTTCGATTCCCACCCAGAACAAACTTTGTGTGATGAGCATGATTGTTTGTTCTGTGTCTGGGTGTGATTTATCTATAATATGTATGTATTTATAAATTATATAAGTGTGTGTCAGTTGTCTGGTTACCATAACACAAAAGCTCTGCTTAGCTTGGGATCAGATAGCCATGTGTAAGTTGTCCCAGGATATTTATTATTATTGGACCTGCGTTTGGCCACAGTTTCACCTGGTGGAAAGCAATGATGTGGTCAACAATGGAGCACGTTTGCCTCGAGAAATCATCAAATGACTTCTCCCGCTCTGGGCGGAGCGGAAGGGAGTATCAGACTCATACTGACTAAAACCCACCCGTATTCCTTTGCGTATGTACAACGCGCAAATGAAGGCGACAATTAAGCTAAGTGTTTCCGACAATGATTTATCTACTAATCAGAGTCTTGTTGAAATACGACTCTTCTGAATTGATTTAATTGAATCCGTATGAGGAAGTCTGAAACAGACACCGGTATTTTGTTGAAATCAGTTGTCACGGCACGGGCACGTAATGAGGAGTTTTACTCATTGCTACAAGATGTACGTGCAATACGCCATTGGACATTTCACCCAAATGAACAAAACTCGTTGGGAATACTTTCATCATGCGTACAGCTTAGGAGTGAAATTCATGCCGGAGCCTGTTTCATGATAGTCCTTAAGTCAGGAGTGAAAACAAGGTTACTTGCCTGCGGATGGCGAGCTATGGGTGGCTCGCCGTCCGATAGCAACCAGGCCTGGGTCGACGGTGTGTCGTGTCCCACGCGCGCCTCATAGAGCTGTCAGCACAGAAGACGAGGTCCCATAGGGTCAGTGCCTGCTAGGGTTGCGGAATTTGTTAGAAAGAGTCATCGCGGCCCTGGAATGCAACAGGCACTAGAAGGATCTCGAGGTTTTATAAAGTAAGAGTCTGATACTCCCTTCCGCTCCGCCCAGAGCGGAAGAAGTCGCTTGATGATTTCCCATCTAGAAAAGAAAGGCTCTTTCCTCTCGACTCTTTCCTAACTTTTCCGTATTAAATGCCAATATCATTAAAACCCTTACATATTTCCACATATTGAAATTAATCCAAATCTTGAGGGTTTTTCTTCCTGTTAGAATCGTAGTTACAAAGTGTTGCGAAAGAAAAATTGCAATCTCTAGTTCGATTCTATTTTTTGAACAGCCACACGGGTCTGGTCTGGTCTGTCATGGGTTGGCTATTAGATGGGTGACCATTTTAACATAGCAAGTTTCCTCCGTGCCTCGGAAAGTACGCTAAGCCGTTGGTCCCGGCTGTCATTTGTAGATCCTTGGCAGTCGTTATGGATTATAAGAAGTCAGAAAATCTGACTCTAGTCTTGCCAAAAACTAAAGTGTTACCCAATAATTGGGTTGTGGAGGTCTGGTAGGCAGCCGATTCACGGAAAATACTGGTATTTAGCTGAATACGGACTGGAAGCCGACCCCAATAAAGTTGGGAAAAGGATGATTTTATTTTCTTCATTGTACTTAACGACTCACAAAACTCAGGTTTTATTTTCTTTACAATAACATCTCAGTCCTGTTAAGGTACGTCTCCATCATTTGTAGACAACGATTTTACAGAAATGCCAGGATTTTGTTTTGAATTTGCAAGTAGTTTTGAATTAAAAAACAAAAATAATGTACTTAGGTATATCGAGTACCTACATAGTTAAAAGAATATGTTTGTAATATCTTATAATGTGTTTTTAGTAATTGTAGATTTAATTATTATACGTTAGAAATACGTTATAGGTGCAAACTAATTAACTGGTACCTACAGGTAGACTAATATAAAAACTGATATATAAACGCGTAATAAATAATAATTATGTATAAACGCAAATAGAAAGAATTTAGATTTTTTCATTTCTCCTTTCGCTCGTCTATTGCAGAAATTTCGTTCGTACTTATTTTTATGTGTACATAAGTAATAAAATAAATAAATAAAAACACTCATCGTGTCAATAGGAAAATTGGCCCGTCGAATGGCAATTTTCATTCTTTGGCCGAAAATAATCCCAGTCCTTCTGATCAGGTAAAGATTCCACTGGCTGTTTACTGATGTCCCGAAAAACTTGATGAGCACTCGAACCCCATGGAATTAATATTTGAGCCCCGGCTTAGTTTGAATTCGGTAGATGTTCTATTTTGTTAAAATCAATCATTCAAAAATTCCCAACCCTATTTTCTAACTAATAAATAACAAAGAAAACCTATTTATTGTTAACAATATCAACACAATTTACGAACAATAGCAAAGAAAATCGCAGCCGTATCAAATAGATACATCACAAAAATATTCACAAATCTTCCTATTAACGTCCTAAAAACAAAAGAATGGGAAAAAGCAGTCATAGCAATATAAGATATATTTTTTTATTACTATAGATCTGTCAGTATATAAGTGACAATTTTTTATTCGCGATCAATTCATTTATATAGGTATATTATTCAGTACTAGCAACCGTCTGTGACTTCGTCTGCATAGTTTTTTAGACCTAATTCTGTGTGAATTTTGGTTTAAAAAAGGTATATTATCTTGCCAACAGCTCCATCCGTAAATTTCTGCAAATAGGAAGTTTTGAGAATAGGACGCAGAAAATCCTATACTGAGTAATTTTGTAGTTACATTTCTCCTTACATAAATTTGCCGTGCTAATTAAAATCATTGAAAGCTTTGTAAAATAAGTCATTTAAAATTGAACCATTTTATTGTAACTAGCAACTCCATATTTCAAAAATTTTAATTACAAAAAAAATCTGTATGCCGCAAAATAATTCCCCACCATTTAAAATCAAGTATTCAACACCCCAAACCCGAAAATTGTATCTTATACCCTTAGCCATCAAGTAACTTTCGAAAACCACGAAACGAAATTAAATAATTAATCCAATTTAAAACTAGGTACGAACCTGATCAGCAACTTTGCGAAGCCACACAAATATGAAAAGAAAAAAAAAACAATAGTCACCTAAAACACAACACTAGTAAGTCAAACTTATTTTTTTTTTTTTTTACTATAGCACACTACACGGAAATATTTACACAGATAATAATAAATATTTGAAAATGGAACGCGATCGCACGTTTCGTAGCCGATAAGACGTAGCGTCTGTAGCAGGGTCTACGCGGCACTGCTGCTACGGCGGGCTATACCTACCTACACACGGAGTGCGCAAGCTTAGGCTCGCTACAGATGGTGCGATTAGGCTTGGGTCGCGCGTTTTTTCGTATGTCAGGTTTTGGCGAGAATGGGTAATCTTTTTTCGTGTTTCAATTTGTTGATATAAACTGGGTTTTTGACTGAAATTTTTGCTATTGAAAGTAACGTTAATTGCCATGGAATATGTTCATGATTTTGTAAACATTTTGATGGATAAGTATAGGTGTGATGAATTTTAGACACAAACAATAAAATCGATCTTATTAGACGGGTTGCAGTAAAAAGTCTTATATTTTATCATATACACAACTTTTGCTACTGAGAAAAACAGTTGACTTCGGAACCTCCTCCTTTTTGGCAGTCGGTTAAAAAGGCACGATTGCTTAAATAAGCCACGAAAACGAAGCGATTAGTGAACACAGACTAGATTTTTAGTAGCAATGAAGTCCGATTGAGACTATTTCCTCGGGTGACTGTAAATTTTCTTTTGTTTTATTATTTCTCTTACAAAAAATAAAAACAGTTTTTAGTGATTTTAAAGATTTCCTCTAAGTTGATAACGCTTACAAAAAGTATGGAAACAAGAGCCTTTCTGTAGATGTTACCAGACGGCACTTGCTCAATTTTAGAAAAACAATTAAGAATAAGTTTAAATCGCACACGTAGGCCACAGCAAATGTTCCGGAATTTGTTCGAAAGAGTCACCGCAGCCCTGGAACGCAACGGGTACTAAGAGGAACACGGGTGGGTTTTAGTCAGTAAGCGTCTTGCACTCCCTTCCGCTTCGCCGTGGTGTTTTTGTATTCTGTGAAATAATACATATAAAGAGGGATTACACTTATTCTAACAACTCGGCTAAATAACGCGAATGATGTACTAGTACTTTTGAGTACGTTTGCTAGTACTTTATTTTTAACTCGAAGGCCGAAGGCGTTTAGAATGAAACATCTTTTTTACTGAACTGAATGTACTGTATTGAATTGATGATCTGCTTTTTGTACAAATATAATACCACTGCTTTAGCGAACAGATCTGTCCGAATTTATACATTACACACACACCTCTGAATAATTATGACCATTTGATTAGATGTATTTGTAATGATTTTGAATTTTTTGTTTCGCATAATTCAAAACTTATGCAGGTAACAACGTATACAAAAAAAAGTATTTCCTTTATGGTAATTGCTTTTCGAGATTCCAAATTTCACTTCAAACCATTCAGCTCTTAAGGCATGATTGGTTAGCAAACATTTAAATGTATAGACTAACTTACCACTACTTTTATAATACTTGCACTTGATATTTTGTATTAATTAGACTCAGTTTTTTTAAAGTTAGTTACTGACTTTCAAAAACCAAAGACGTAATTTCAGCAAAACTTGTTTTGGAGACTTATCACCTGTTGATTTTGCTGAACCACACATTAATAAAAGAAATCAAGTACCTCGACTTAGCACACGAGGTGGTCGACGTGTGGAATCTGGACTCTGCTGTCATCCAACGGCCTGATGGCGAAAACTTCGAAGCTGGCGTTGCGCAGTTGGGTAAAGGACTTGCTATAGAACTTACTGCCTTCTTACCTAACTACTGCCTCTCCTCCTTGGCACAGCTCGTTTTTTTTTAAATCCTGGATCCTTGTATTATGAGGTTCCTTTTTCAAGAGTGTTGTAGCTTGGACCCTGTTCTCCCGTAACCGGCAAACTACTACTTTTTATATTTTTAATGTGAGGTCATTTTTTTAAGAACTATTTAAAAATCCGACCACCAAAACGCGTCGCGTTTTGTTTATAGCCTTAAATTATTTATAGCGCATAAAATATTTATCATAATTATTTCCCGATATTTATGCGCCATTTTAATAACCACAGTAACGTTGGTATTTCTTTTGAAATATTTAATATTGAAGGCGGCTTAATCCTTCCGTGAGGAAAGCTTCCTAATAATGCTCCCCTCAATTTTGAGCGGGAAATCTTCTTTATTGTTATTTGGTGATAAATTGTTATATTTATGAAGAAAAAATGTGAGGTTTCTCTGGGTATTTTCATGTTGTTATTGTGCTTTTTAGCCGATTGTGGTGGAGCCCGAAGGATATTAAGTTTTATATGTATTCATACTAGGGCCCAATTATTATAATAATACTAGGGCTCATATTCCAGAACGGAAACTCTAACTCAACTTAGTTAGACACATTTTGATCTCGTTACAGCAGTTATATTTCTTGAACGCCAAAGCATTTACCATACCCACACACCAAGCTATAAATTCATCGTATTTTTTGTTGTTGCATGTTGCTTTTATTTTTTGTTTTATGTGTGTTACAATGGTTCGATGGCTATGCGGAAAGAGTATTCCCGGTATTTAAGGCCAGGTTAAATTGAATAAATTTATACCTAGGCCCAGGTCGACGGCACGTCGTGTTCCACGCGCGCATCAAAGAGATGTCAGCAAAGACAGGAACCCAAAGGGTCAGTTCCTACTAGGGTTGCGGAGTTTGTTCGAAAGAGTCACCGAGGGCCTGGAACGCAAAGGGTATTAGGAGGAAAACGGGTGGGCTTTAGTCAGTAAGAGTCTGACATTCCCTTCCGCCCCGCCCAGAGCGGAAAAATCATTTGATGATTTCCCATCCATAATAAAAAGCCCACTTAAGTGTCGTAGTCAGTAGACAGAAGATCTGACGCCAACCTTGTTACCCAGTTACTGGGTTGTGGAGGCTAGATATGCAATTGCTTTGTGTAAAATGCTGCTATCAGCTCCATCAGAACAGACTGGAAGATGACCTCATCATACATGAGAAATAGGCTAGGCAGTTTGATGATTTAATAAGACTGAAATGTTTCTGCACAATGTACCGTAAAAGCTTGGTACAACAATTATTCAACAGACTCATATACTCGTATGTATTCAATGCAACTCAAATGAAACAGCTGCTCAAAAATGTATTGCAGCGTTTCCTGTGTGGCGATAGCATGAACAAAACTTTATTATTGACACAGTATAGAACTTTGGAACATCAGACTTGAAGTTTCAAACTAAAAGTAAAGCTAGTAGTCTGAACATCCTCTTAAGAGAATTTTCAAAGCCAGTTTCCAGCGAGTTATTTTATAATGTAATAGTTTAGTGAGAAAAATGATTTCAGATTAAAAATGTAAACTTTAACTAGGTTTCAGCGTTGTAAATTTTATTATATCTACTTCTTTGATTACCGTCCTTGTAGAGGCGGCAAAAATACGGTGGAGGTCTGATCCCTTGGAAGGAGCACCGCCATGTCCTTGGCGACGACCTCTCGCGTCCGGCCTTGGTTCAATCTAAAGTCCAGAGTGAGGGGGTATGGATAGCAGCAACCTCCTTCTACGAAGCAGTAATGCAAACGAAAGAGGAGGCGGGACGTGTAAATAAGAAGCAAACCTCACGCCCCTTTTTTTGGATGAGAAGTCATCAAATGACTTTTTCCCGCACTGGGCAGAGCGGGAAGGAGTGTCAGACTCTTACTGACTAAAACCCACCCGTGATCCTTCTTGTGTCCTTTGCGTTCCCGGACCGCGGTGACTTCTTCGAACAAATTCCGCAACCAAACCTCACGCCCCTGCCACCGCAGCAGAAGAAGACACCCGGGCGTCTAGAGTCGCACGACGAAACCTGTTACTGTTGGCGGAGGGCTCATGAATGGCGAGTGATGGGGCTCGCTATCCGATAAGGACCAGCCCAGATCGACGGCACGTTATGTTCCACGCGCGCCTCAATGAGATGTCAGCATAGAACACGGGGCCCGTTAAGACCAGTGCATGCCAGCGTTACAAAGTTTAATCCTTTATTGTACACAAAAAAAAACATACAAACATCCGAATTGAGAATCTCCTCCTTTTTTAGAAGTCGGTTAAAAACAACGTATACTATATTAGTCATAATAAAGTGCATGTACAAAGGCGAGTTTAACTCAAAGGGAATTCATACTTTTTACTCAGTTTAAGCAATCGATTATTATCTTTAATATCGATTATTATCTTTAATATCGATTATTATCTTTAATATCGATTATTATCTTTAATATCGATTATTATCTTTAATAATCGATTGAAACCACAATTATTATTAATGTGGCCACACAGAATCGGTCGCCAACCATAAAATGGCGACGCTTTTTGAACTCAATCGGCTTAAATACTTATTAAACGACTTGTTTTTATATTTAACTTCCTGCAACGAGAATCAAAAAAATATTCATTTTAGTTTTAATTATATTTTTTTCTAAAAATACTTTTCACATAGCAACTTGTCCACGTAAAGCCAATAATGAGCAATTCCCTTTGAGTTTTCTCCCAGCAAACCTTTAAGTGACAGATATATCAGCATAGACAGAGATCACTTACTGTTTTTTGTTTTAGAAAGAATCGTTCAATGGTATAGTGATAATCGAACAAAAAGTATTTTCACATACAGACAAAAACACATATCATGCTAAGCCCCCACTGGATTTGCCCCAAAATATGAACTTAAGCCATGGGTTGTCACATAAAGGAGAGCGACGGTCGCGAAATGAAGACAAATAATGTCATAAGGGATGCCAACGTAAAAAATATATACCTACAATAGGGAAAATCAAGTTGTTTAATAAACGTCAAAGAATAAGCGATTGTCGAGACTTTTGTTAGGAGGAATAAAAATGGCCAATAAATACGTAAGTATTCGTTGGTACTTACTTGTTATGTATATCTATACTAAAATTATAAAGAGGTAACATTTGTGAGTTTGTGACGTTGTAAGGGGTAATCTCTGGTTCTATTGAATCGTTTTTCAAAATTATTTCACCAATAAAAAGCTACGTTATTGTGAAGTGTTATAGGCTACATTTTATCCCCATATTGCCACGGAAACGAGAACAACGCGGGTGAAACCGCGGGGCGCTGCTAGTGAAACATAAATAATATTTGATTTGCCATTTTATTAAACAGGCCATTTTAATTGATCGTAACTTTGACTGGGAATTGTAAATAGGCTAGTCATTCCTTATTTATATACATGAACTCATTACTTCTTATGTGGGTTTCTATATGGACATCCCCACTTCTCAAACTGCAGCATAAAATTTCAATAACGTATGGACTACTAGGTACGGACTTGCATTATACGTAGTACTGTTATCATATACATATGTATCTTTTGCTCATGCCTTAATAAATTTAAGGATTATTGTTCTCTCTATTCAATTTAACTAACGAATTTGCATTTTAAAATATTCCTTAAAAAATATTAAACATAAAAAACATTTAAAAAAATTAAATGTAGTAGTCTGCCGGTGAGGGGAGCATGGTCCAAGCTACCGGTGGTTAGGTCTCCAGACAAATGAACCTCCTCACAATACTCAAAAAGTTCTGCCTTCTGTATCTAAGGGTTATCATAATTCTTAATAGGGATGTTTCCTGAGTAAAAAATATATGATTATGTTTAGTCCGTCAGTTAGATTATAGAAAAATATTGGACACGTATTTTTTCCTTTATCAAATCTATAAAAACTAACGAAGATACAAAGCATCAAAGATCAGGAGTGGGGGCTTGTGACGTCACGGCTCGCTAAAAATTGTAGCGAGTAGTGACGTCATACGAGTTTTCAACGCACTGTATCGTCTTCATTTTTTGTTTACGTCAAAAAAGAAAAAATACGTGTCCAATATTTTTTTGGAAATCTATCCGACGGACTAATTAGATTTTTTTAGTCAACTACCCTATTGTACACCAAAACAACTTATATTATACAAGGCATAATAAAGGGCATGTACAAAGGCGAGCTTAACTCAAAGTCATCATTATTAATTACTTTTATTTCACTTGATTCTTGAAATAAGCTAAGCTTAGAGTTAGACAAATTCAAGACCAAATTATCCTACTAATATTATAAACGCTAAAGTTTGTATTTATGGATGTTTGTTACTCGTTCACGCAAAAACTACTGAGAAGATTTGGATGAAATTTGGCACATCTATAGATCGTAGTGTGGAATAAAACATAGGATTTTTTACCCCGGGATTATGTTCCCTTACGATAATTTCTGACAAGCGCGCGGGCGAAGCCGCGGGCAGCAACTAGTATTATGATAAGTTTTTGAATCCATAACAATCGGTAATTTAATATTTCGAAACCTCGACAAAGAAGCTAACAAAGCAAATATTTAAAGCGCCAATTAAATGAAAAAAGAATCTTCAGTAAAACAAGAGCACTGAAACGGGTCGTGATTTAATAAGTTCCGCGCAGATTAATCTACTTAGGATCTAGTTAAGTATTATTGGCGGCAGTTATTGACACTTTTAGACCCAGTTCTTACTAGAGAAGCACGTCGACCAAGAGTTATCAACTGAAGTAATTATTTGTGGTCCAATTTTATAGTTAAAGAGAAGCCTAGTTGAATGTTGCGGAATTTATTCGAAAAGTCATCGCGGCCCTGGAACGCAAAGGGCACAAGAAGGATCACGGGTGGGTTTTAGTAAGTAAGAGTCTGACACTCTTTCCCGCTCGGCCCAGAGCGGGAGAAGTCATTTGATGATTTCCCATCCAAAACAAAAAAGACTAGTTGAATAAAAACTATATTGTAAAAATAATTACTTTTATTGATGCACAGTTCTTAAATTGACAAGGGCGTGAAAAAAAATGAGATAGCAGAGCCCTCTATGATATATAATAAATGTGTACCAATAACGCAACCTTTATTGGTACACATTCGCACATGTTTAGCACTAGCAGTGCCCCGTGGTTTCGCCCGCGTAGTTCTCGTTATCGTACGAATATGTGGATAAATTATACCCTATGTCACCCGGGGATAGTGTAGCTTCTCAACAGTTAAATAATTTTTCCAATCGGTTCAGTGGTTTCGGAGCCTATTCAATTCTAACAATCGATCAAATCGTTCCTCTTTATAATATTGGTATAGATCAACTGAAAGTATTGTATGTATTACTCTTATAACATAATTCTTTAAGTTAATATACATAAGCAGGGATTTATCATGTCGGTTACTAAAATTAATCATTTGTTTATTTTTGCCAGTGACTTTGTCCGCGTGAATGTCAAAAATTACGCAAAGGGATGTAAAATATCGTATGCCTGTCAGGTAATGGTCAAGCCGTGTGCCAATTTTTATCTTAATCATAACTCAAATACAAGTCATCAGATCTCACTCAGGACCACACGGGAAATATTATTTCGTATCAATTAAAATCGGTACACCCAGTAAAAAGTTATGAGGTAACACAAACAAACAAAAAAACTGTCGAATCGAAACAAACAAGCTCAATGATGTCGCAATTATAATAATTATCACAAACAAGGATTTATTCCCCATACTTTATTTATTGTGCCCTCTTTTATGGCCCATAGCTATCATTCTTCCAGCCAACTGTATTGCGTTAGATGTGGCCGGGTATTTAAATTCAGGCCTGTCGAGCCATATTGATTCCAGATTAAAAAAAAAACATCTATGTCTGTATCAAAATTAATCGAAATCGGTTTAGCGATTTAGGCGTGCGATTTAAACTTAACAAACTAATTCAGTTTCACCTTTAAAATATATATACCTTTAAGGTTTTAGTTTTAGGTATTAAGTTCTTAATTAAACTTAAGGCCTTAGTTATTTGGGTTGCGGAATTTGTTGGGTTGTGGAATTTGTTCGAAAGAGTCACCGCTGCCCTGGAACGCAAAGGGCACTAGATGGATTACGGGTGGGTTTTAAACAGTAAGAGTTTGACACTCTCTTTCGTTGCGCCCAGAGCGGGAGAAATCATTTGATGATTTCCCATCCAGAAAAATAAAAAACGGTCTTAGTTATTTAAGGTCTTATTTATTTTTTGGACATATCAACTAGCCACCCTAATGACAGATGAGTTGTCAATAAACTACACATTACCACAGCTATTTTTGACGTCATACTGACGAAGCGTAAATATTACACAGAAATACGACATAAATAGCTGGCAGTGCGACTTAAATGAAATATAACCCTTACTCTAAAAATGGGAATTTTTTGTTTCCACTTTTTTACAATCTAGCCAATAGCCTTTTAAACCTCAATTACAAGCTACTACCATTCTTAACTTAGTAATTGACTGGGGTATAGCAACAACCCATCCCAGTGACAGGTGAATTCTTCACCCGGGCGTCGGGAAAAGCATGGCGATTCCCGGCCAACGTAGGCGCGAGCCTGCGGATGGCGAGCTATGGGTGGCTCACCGTCCGATAGCAACCAGGCCCGAGTCTTTATCTTTATCTTTACATAATTTGATGATTTCCCATCCAAAAAACGGTGAATTCTTCAATAAACCATACATTACCGCAGTACTAGCCAATGTCAGTATGACGTCACAAATGGCTGGCAGTGCGACATAAGAGTAATATTTGTTGAAGTCTCCAGTTAATTTAGTAATGGCCACGTATGCTTGGGGACAGAACTGTTTACCCTTATTTAGTTTCACTCATTAGGGGATAGGAAATGTGAATATGAAAATTCGAAGAAAAGACTTTTCGTGAACATAAAAATACGTTGATAGTGAAATGTAAGTTGTCAAGTTTCTGTCTCCAAAACGAGGTCTAGTTACTAAGACTATATTTTTGGATAATTTCTGCCTGTTTATTTATTTTATTACTAGATCATGTCCGTGGCTTGGCCGCGTTTTATTTTAAAAGCGCATCAATATAGAAATAAACCATCAGGTAATATTTACCATTACACCAACCAAACCAATATATAAAACACAATATAATTATATGTATTCTTATTAAATATCACCGCCTAATAACAGCCAATCTAAAAATAAACCGTTACCCAGGCACATAATGAAGCCGACCAAAAAGATTTCAAAACAATTTTGTCCGCGATGATCCTCATGTCTGGCATTTATTAATCAAATTATGCCTCAGTGGTTCGCGTTATTTTCCATAACATTTGCTTTCGCTATATACTTAATATGTACCTATGTAAAATTATGACGACTCGTAATTTCAGTAATACATACATAACTAGCACTTCGTCCGCACGAATTCAGTAGGTATTCGACGAACTTCAACCCCCGTTACGCCTTTTAAAGCGTAGTTTTGAAAAAAAAACACATTTATTAATTCTTAGATATTTTTGCTGTTGAAACCAGAATCAGAGTATTTAATTATTCCACTTCTGTAAGTCAGTAAATTGAAAGAAGATATAATTTAATAACAAAAGATAGTTTTTAATTGTTAAAAGAATGTTTTTTTTTTAAATTGTTTATAATTGTCAAAGAACTGTTTAAAGTCAATGACGAGTTTTAACTTCATCAGCCCAAACATCTTCCATACAAACTTTAACACCCCTAAACTATCATTGGGGGGTAGTTTTGAAAAACGAATTATCACATTATTAACTAAGATATATGTGCTAAGTTTGAAGTTTATAAACCCAAGGAATAAGATTCTTCCATACAAAATTTGACGTCCCCAAAATTGACATTCGATTTATGAGAGTAGTTCTACAAAATGTATATTGAAAAGCTTTATAATTCTCTTTTATCAGTATTCGTACCAAGTTTTAAGTAAATAGGCTTAAGGAATAAAATTTATCATACAAACTTCCACCCCCTATTTCACCACTTTGCGGGAGGCATTTTCCAAAACCCTGTCTTAACTGATGTCTGCTATTCATGATCTACCTCTATGGCACATTTCATCTTTGTAGGTCAAGTAGTTTCTGCTAGGATTGCGGGATTTGTTCTAAATAGTCACAGCGGCCCTGGAACGCAAAGGGCATTAAAATGCACATGGATTGGTTTTTGTCAGTAAGAATCTGACACTCTCTTCCGCTCTGCCTAGAAGATACTTGATGATTATCGCATGCTTAAAAAAAAATGTTCAGCTGTTTTTGAGATTTCGTGATAAATCAGTAAGTCTATCAGTAGATCAATCAATCAGAGAGAGTAAGTGAGTGATTCACACGCTGTATCATGTATCACCGGATAATTTTAAAATGCGTAAGATTAAAAACTATCATGAGAGATTGTAAACTCTTAATTGATTGTCAACTGAACATTTAGAATACTTTTTTACGCACCGGAATTTAATAGACAATAATCTGTCGATGTCATTCCGAGAAATTGCAGAATAGCAAGGAACGAAAACCGTTGCGCGGCGTGTAACCATGTAGTCAGTTTCGAAGTGAACATCATTCGTTAACGATAAATTCATTTTTTTATACTAAAAATCTGACCTCCATAACACAGTACTGTACTAAAGGGTAAGACCCATTTTGTCTTGCTTATGACTTTCCGTAACGACGGCTGGGACCAAATTTGGGTATTTTACAGAAGGTCACCCAGCCATGGACCAACCGCGGAAATAGTCGCTTAACCTCGTATTTCGACCAGCGCGACAGTTATTTTTAGCCACATGATACCAAACTACGAGTTTGAACTACAAAGAACCACAAATATTTTGCCACTTATAACGGCATTTGAACTCATAAAACTGTCAATTGTAGCGAGCAAAATTAAATAAATTGTAATCTCTTGAGGCTTCAGAGGTGAAATGGGGCACAATAAGGTAGGGAAAATGTAGCCTGAAATAATATTTAGATAAATTCCTCTAGGGATCCTCCTACAAGGATTTGAAGATAATTTACTATTAAAACAATTCCCTTATTACTTTATAACTACCTATTCGATTTATTATTATAAAGCTTAAGAGTTTATTTGGTTGGTTGAACGCGCTAATCTCAGGAACTACTGGTTCAAATTGAAGAAGTAGTTTATTGTTGGATAGCTCATTTATTAAGAAAGGATAGGCTACATAACATCACGCTATGACCAATAGGAGCGAAATTTTTTGCAAAAAGGTTTTTTTTTTCACAGTCTTATGCAGACGAAGTTGTGGATCAGTAAATGTAACAAAAATATAGCTAGCGTCTGAGAGATTGTATAAGACAGACATTTTGATTTTGCAAAGCGGGTTCCGGGAATGAGGCTTGGAAAGTTTTCGATATTCAATGCAGAGATTCACTAACTTGTAATAATTATATCTTGGAAGTCTGTTTTAGCAATATTGTTTGAGTTATAAACAGTGAGTTTCGTTGTAATTTGTATAATGTGTTCCAAGATATTTTTAACGTTATTGGTATGTATGTTTGTATTTTAATTTTAGCTTTCTACGGCGCCCAATGATAGGTGTGGCGGAACAATAATTTTGGGATATGAGATTGTGTTGTGTTAAAATTACCTATGTATAGAAACAAGGCTATAGTAACTGTAGTTTTAGTTTGTCAAAAACAGGGACAAAAATACAATTGAATGTCTTGCTGTTTATTGGAAGGAGAGCTCTGTAATGGGAGAGTTTAGTCGTTTTTGGTAAAGGGCGGCTGGGCTATATTTAGAAAAACATTATTTTATTTATATTAAATGTTTTGTTATAATAAAGTTTACATCAACAAGTGTTGTGCCTTGAAAATTGTATTGAAGTACTGACTACTGGATATGAGGAACTCGTGACTAAATTATAACAGCCGCACGGGTAGATCTTCGAGGTTAAGCAACGTTTGCCGTAGTTGGTCTGTGGATGGGTGACCAACTTAACATAACGAGACTTCTCCGTGCCGCGGAAAACACGTTAAGCCGTTGGTCCCGGCTGTCATTTGGAGAACTTTGGCAGTCGTTACGGATTGTCAGAAGCCAGAAAATCTGACATTTCTTGCCAAGAAGTACCGTGTTCCCCAGTTAATGGGTTGTGGAGGTCTGGTAGGCAGCCGCTTCACGTAAGATACTGGTATTCAGCTGAATCCGGCTTAATTAGGAGCCGACCTCAATATAGTTGGGAAAAAAGCTGGGCAGATGATGACTGACTACTGGACATAAGCCTCCTTTAACTCTTCCGAAGCCTAGAACACAGTATATGGGTCGACAACCTCGCATCCTAGTCAACGAATACATATAACGAAGAGTTGTGAGCACACGATGGGTGAACATATCATTAGACCAGAGTTCGTAATCTACTAAATTCATAATAATCGATCATTGGTCGGTCATTGGCCTCGTAATAGAACTGTTGTAGAATGGCTTTGTCGCATTGCTATTATTATAAAACCTCTTACGGCCGAACCCAATAACCGATCTATCACATACTGGAGATAGAAAAACAAATGAAACAACAGAAAAACTATATAATTTTTCTTGATTTTTCTGTTGTTTAATTTGTTTTTCTATCTTCAGTATGAGATAGATCGATTATTGGGTTTGACCGTTAGTTAGTAGAAATGATTATCGAAAAAGTACTACTAAATTGGAATATTAAGTCATGCTAGATTTCTTTTATATATATTTTTACCTATTATTAATTAGTGTGCTATGCAATCTAAAGTTACTACATACGTCTGTCATTCATTTGACATTGGGTATCAGTCGTTGATCATTGGAAAGTCATATGTAATGACGTTTTTATATTAGTAGATCAACAAACTTGGCAAAATCAACAATTACGAAATAAGTGATAGACCATTCTGACAATATTGTAATAGCAGACTTGAGGCCCAGTACAATTGTATGGACTTCAAAATAGACTTTGATCTGTAAGTTTGTTTCGGTGTTTATTCTCAGGGTAGTTAGTGAGGCTTCATCGGCCTCAACGACCAAAAAAGATTGACGTGTATTTACAACCTACACGTACTTGTAAAATAAATATCATTAATCACGAAAAAAGTACTTATTGTTTGCCCCATATACATAGTTCTGGTCATCGAAGGTGTTAAGCATCAGCATAGTCCAGTCCTATGCTTCTCGCTCCAGCTGGATCACACGGGCATAACTAGATTGTCGGTCGAGGTCCTTGAAGCTATCATGACCGCGCCAGGCCAGGGCCCCAAGTCTGCTATTTTTATATAAATTTGTCAATCCAACACGATTCTATTGTCATTTTGTTATAAGTTCGTAATCTGCTAAATTCATAATAGTCGATCATTGTTCGGTCAATATTCTCATAATACTTTTTGAAAACCGAGCTATTTAAAGCAATGACTGCACAATGACGTTCTAATGGTAGGTCACTGATCAAAGGAACTTGACAAAATAGCAGATTACCGAATACGTTTATCATTCATTTGTCATTATGTACGAGATTACCATTATATGACATTTCTTTCAATGTTGTGTCAGTGGTAGACCATTGGAAAGTCATAGTGACGCTTTTATATTAGTAGATTTCCAAACTTGTCAAAATCAACCATTATGAAATCAATGATAGACCATTCTGACACTATTGTAATACCAGACTTGAGGCCCTGTTATCCTGCTAAGAACCATTTGAGTATCGTAATTTGTTATCCGATGTCAAAATTTTTTCGTAAATCTTCGTCTTCTTCTAACACTACTTACTACTATTTTATTTAGTACCTTTCATCTCTAGCTCACTTATCTTGCGAGCGATAAAATAAGTTTTATATTTCGCCTTGGCAACCATATTTCACCGTTTATATTGAGTTATTGCTACTGATTTATTGTGATAGAAAAATGTTTGTATATGTATGTGAAAGTAGTATGTATTTTATAGGGCTTATAGTAAAAGTTTTTTTTTACTATTTATTTATTATTGACTCATAGCTTCTGCCAGGAACTTCGCCTGCGTGATTGTTGGAGACTTTCTCAAAGGAAAATACACTCGAGATAACAAGTGGGAAGCTATCCGGTTTTTGCGTAACGTACAAACATGACATCTGTCCAAACTTTCGCATTTATAACAGTAGCGCTGGGTGTCTGGCGCCCAGCAAATGCTGAGATGATAACCCTTTCAGTATGGGCACGCTCAGCGGTACCTACTATTATTTCTATTCAATTCTGTACCTACTATAATTTCTATTACTTTGTTTATTTGTGCCAGTGCCGAATAAATAGTTTCTTGTGTAATTTATTCTAGTATTGTATTTCAAAGAGTTATCGTATCGCTCAGTTACTGGGTTTTGGAGTAGCTACCTACTCGTACTGATCTGCATACCGTTAAAACGGAAGCCTATGTTAGGAACATTTTCCCGTCTATACTAGTTGGATGGAAAAATTTGCCTAACGGTAGGCTATAAATAAAAAAGATCCTTTTTATATCCGTCCGAAAAAAAGCATTGTGGATAAAATATAACTTTTTTCTATCACATTCTCTAATATTATTGTATCCTTTTATCTGCAAAATAATACGAAGGCCATGATTGTTGCAGTAAAAATTACATCAGCTTTGTTTTCCGCCCCTAATAAAGGTCATAACATAGATTGCTGTGCTATTGTTATAGTCCTAATCAAACATTTATCACAATAATGAAAGCTCACAACAACAAAAAAACTATAGATTTGTCGACGAAAACAAAGATAAACTTTTATCGCCTGAGTATAAAAAAAAAACTTTGGTTATAAAACTTGTCGTCAAAACAAAATGAATCAAATCGACCTCAAAAAAGTTTTAGATATTCCTTCTTGTTCACAAATAAAATATATAGCTTTATTAATAGATCGTTTTATCAGTATCTGATTAATAAACATGCTAATAACATCTATCTACCAATTGTAATTGTTTATAGAATTTTATAGAAGGTAACGTAAAAATCGTGATCCGACAGCAATCAATGTTAAAACTTTGTTATAATACATGAAAATTACGAATTGTTTTTACAGACTTAAACTATCAACGAATAAAAAAATAAAATACTCCTTGCTTGAAAATCATTTCTGTGTGTCAACCTCTTTATGCGAAGCAGTAATGCTAGCAAAGGAGGAGGCAGACCGCGTGCGGGAGAGAAAAACCTCACGCGCCAGCCGCCGCAACAGAAGAAGACACCCCTGGTGTCTGCAGACGCAGGCCGATTCCGGAAACCCACCCAGGTCGACAGCGCGTCGTGTTCCACACGTGCCGCAAAGAGCTGTCAACAAAGAAGACGGGGCCTCATAGGGTCAGTGCCTGTTAGGGTTGCGGAATTTATTTGATAGAGTCACCGCGGCCCTGGAACGCAAAGGGCATTAGAAGGATCACGGGTGGGTTTTAGTCAGTATGAGTCTGACATTCTCTTCCACTCCGCCCAGAGCAGGAGAAGTCATTTGATGATATCCCAACCAGAAAAAAAGATTGAAATCATTAATTCTAGGGTTGCGGAATTTGTTCGAAAGAGTCACCGTGGCCCTAAAACGCAAAGGGCATTACGAGGAACGCGGATGTGTTTTAGGTAGTCTGTAAGACTGACACTGCCCAGAGCGGAAGAAGTCACTTGATAATTTCATATCCAAAAAAGATGAAATAGATTAAATCACCTACTTCCTACATAAATGGGTTTAGACCCACACGATTTTCCATTGCTAAATAGCAATATATTTACTTTTATTTTACTAAATACCTTTTTGCGCCAACAAAACATTATAAGCTACATATGCTACACCGACCATACTTTCCCATTTTCTTTTCCCTGAAACTTTAACACAACATGCTCACTTGGCTACCCTACATAGGAGTTACACGGTGCAAAGGGGCTCAAGATACATCAATTTAGCTCGTTCCAAGGATTAAAATCAGTTGAAACTGCCCCGATGGATTTACAGTAGGAACGAATGTTTCCAACTGTTGGAGAAAGGAAAATGCTTTATTTTGTACGAGTTTATTTTCTGGGTATTAGGTCGGCTTTTATTTTCTGACTTCGGTTGAACGAGGCATTTTTAGTTTATTTTTCGCGTAGACGAGAAACTGGGAAGTAAAAAAAAACATGTGGCACTCGGGGACTGCCGCGGTAAAGCTATTGCATAGCATTTTTTATCAACTTATGCAATTATATATAGTACTCTGCGTCATTGTGATATGATCTCGATTCGTTTACCTGGGTTACTGTACTAATGTAAATCACATACATTTCACTTAAATTTGTCCCACCGATTGTTTCCGAACGCAGACGTTCGGGTCGGCTCGGTGACGGCGGCGGCGACATAATAGCTCAGTAACGAAGCGACCATTTTAAAAAGGCGGGGCCAAATCGAATGACGTAGCGTTGTTAGGTTATTTTCGTTACAGAATTTCTGGATTCGGTTGCCACGCTCAAGGTCTGCGATAGAAGCTATGCAATAGCTTAAAAATGTATACGATGGTTTACAAGAGCATCTTACTATTTTAAGGTGGTCCCTTTCTAATTTGTTGAAGATCTGATGAAGAACAGAGATAGGAAACGGAACTCTTCAATAAATGATAGTAAATCTTTCGGGATGGCTGAAATCGTATGTTTGTTTATTGTTTACACCAATTTAGACCGTGCACACTGTGATGAATACGTTTAGGGTTGTACCACTAAAAAGTGAAAAATAAAAAACTTTTTATATATAAAAAACATATGTTTTATTAAATATATATGTATATTGACAAATGAAACGCGCAATAATTCTTAAGTCTCCGCTGCCGTATGTCAGTCTTAAGTAAAGAGTAAAACATACATAAAGTTCTGAACACATTGTCTTATTATCAATCGTCGCGCCCCTTGCTTTCAAAGTTTGTAGGACGGATGTCAATCAATCATTATGTACCAAATCGCTGAGTCAGCTGTACTCACGCGTGCCGCCACGCTGTGATTCAGTTAGAGAATTGTTTTCTGGAAAAACATAGGAATAGGATACTTGAGTTTGTCATCGTTAGCGATGGGTGGAAGTTGAGTTATAGGGGTTTTGAAGCATTTTATTATTAATTACGTTTTTTTTTATGGACGGCAAATCATCAAATGCCTTCTTCCCAAGTTGACTAAACCGACGACGCCATAGAATTGATTAAATGTATTAACCGAATTTTAAATACTGTAATGCCAGGCATACGTGTAAGACGCCATAAACTACACTATTTTCTAAAGCACTAACAGAAAAAATTCTATCACGATTTCATCAAACAGTATTTACAGTTCATTTAAAATAAGCCAACCAATAACAACTTTAAGCCCTCTACCGAACAAACTAGTGCATTCAAGAGCTTTTTCTCATATTTCTACATCAACTGCAACTGTTCACTGTTACCGGACAAAATTAAAACATTTTATCCTGTATTGGAAAATAAATCATATCACAACTACTACACAATTCAAGTTACACTACCACCGTGGCTCAGTTACGCCCTTTTTGCATAACCAGCGTTCCGTTATTACAATCTGTATTGTCACATCGAACGGAAATCTTTTACGGTTGACTGGCGAGTTTAGACTTTGTTGCTAATGTTATTTAGTTGCTTGTTAAATGCCTGAATGGTTGGCTAAACAACTCTGACAGGACTGATGCAAAAATTGCATAGATTGTCATATCAAATCATATTTTCAAGTACTTTTGGTTAGTTTTTGTGATTTTATATTGTTTTTGTTTCTGATTAAAAATATCACCTGCCTAACTTTTTGCTATAAAATTATTCTATAGGTTTACACTCACTATTCGTGACAAAAAGACGGATTCAAAGACAAAAAACGGATTTTTGACATTGAGAACTAAAGACGCTGTCTAAAGTTGTCAAGTGTCAAGAATCCGTCTTTTTGTCACGAATAGTTTTGCCATCAACATTCATTAAAGGCGACATGTCCTTACATGTTTTTTGCCCGATAGACCTATCACTATCACAAAACAAATAATGTAATTTAATACATCAGCAAATGGTTGGTCCGCGCTATTAACACTAACACTCATCTAATTTCACGCCTCGACTGTACCGACCGTCAGGGCTGTCAACCAGTTACTTTTTTTGTACTATTGGCAGTGTGGCTATTAAATAATAAATAGAGGCAATATTTTTCGTGTGATGTCGGATCAGGAAACAGGAGATAGGACTTAATCTTACTTGGCGCCAATAGTTTTCCCATATTGAAACTTTACAATTACAACATAAAAGAACAACACACAAAACAACAACGCATACATATAAATAAATGTATTTGTTTTCTTTTTTTTAAATCCGTTGCCAATTTGGGAAAAACAATGCAGCAACAAATATCAACGAGATAATATTATAAAGAAATAAAAATATTCAATGGATACGATATTAACAACACTAAGAATACGTTGCGGTTCAAATGTCTGAGATAAACATTAAAACAACTGCATCGCTATTCGTAACGGCAAAAGTAGAAAGCACCTACATTAAAAATATGTTCCGTATTTGGTTTTCCGCTGCCTAATTCTGAAATAGCTTGCAGAATTGCATGTTCTTATTTGTATTTTCAATTTTAAATGCTTGCTTTAAGACGAAGAAGAGGCCAAAAACTTTGTATTTTTTTAAGTCTTTCACAGTTCTGGAGTCTCCGATTTCCTGGACTTTTGAAAAGCGTACGAGGGGCTGAAACCAACCGTTACTATTATTATTCATTTATTTTCAGATAAACGTCCATAAAATTTATGAACACTTACTCTCTGCAAAGTGGAAGATGAGAAAGGGCCTCCCTTCCCTCCTCCAACTTTTTCCAGTCTTCTGCAGTTTTGAGCCAGTCCTTTTAGAAGGAGTCATCTCTTTCTGGGTTTGCCGCATTGTCGTTCTCTTGGTTTGGAGGAAAGTGCTCTCCAATATACGACATAGACTAAAAACATGTTTGGGAATTTGTTCGAAAGAAGTCGTCACGGCCCTGGAACGCAAAGGGCCCAAGAAGGATCACGGGTGGGGTTTAGTCAGTAAGAGTCTGACACTCCCTTCCGCTTCGCCCAGAGCGGGAGAACTCATTTGATGATTTCCCATCCAAAAAAAAAAGATATTAAGGTGCTTAAAACAATGTTACTGAAGCACAACCCTGAAACGTAGGTAACAATAATGAGACCGTTCAGATGAATACAAATAGATTATCCGATATAATTACGACGACCGCTACCAATTTGACGGTTCCAACTAATATCATTGATATTTTAATGAAGCCTAATAATATCAAAATTAGCTTCAGTGTTTACTGTTTTATTCACGTTTGGCTACTCAGTTGATATCTGTTTAATACCTTTTGCAATGATGCTATCTGAAAATAGTTCTTTTATGAAGATTTTCAGCCCATAAAGTGATTCACCAAAATGCATGGCATGCACTATAAATATAGGAATCTGGCCTTGAACTTTGCTAATTTACTAATGCCGCAGTAGTATCTGATAGTTTGAAGCATTTTTTTGTTTTGACAAAATCTGTCCAGAAATCATTATCAAGACACCTGTACCCTATCTGATCTGACCAGTATTGAGACTTGGACGCGTACATTAAAAATAAATGTTTCTTGATGGATATCACTGATTTTTATGAACAAGTATACAGACTCTGGTCGGTAAAATATTCATAGCCAAAAATCAATACCTACATACAAGCTCTTGAAACACAGAATCTGAACCAAAACAAGGCAATATTCTATATTGCACTGCAATCTCTATCACAGTGAATTCGAACTCGATATCTTCTCGAACTTACTTCATCGAGATTGCAAGTTCAATAGTCATGGATATTCTTTCTCAGACAGTTAGACAAGGAACTTTGTAATGTTTATTTGTTTTACTCGCATGAGGTGGGAGTTATCTTTATCTTCATGTTTTATAAGGTTATACTTAGATCAAGTACTAGAAGCACCCCACGGTTTCTCCCACGTAGTTCTCGTTCCGGTAGGAATACGGAGATAAAATATAGCCTGTGTTACTCGCTGATAATGTATCTTTTTAGTGGTGAATAAATGGTTAAAATCGGTGCAGTCGTTTCAGAACTTTTTTAGTACAACCAACATTTTCTTTAAAATCTTTACTGATATACGAGTGTATCTATACTAATATAAGTATAGATATCATAGTTTAATACCCCAGTTTTCGCGTAATTTAATTTGCTTTATAAGACAACCTAGATCATTGAATACAGATATTCAGTAGTCACCACTTGAGGAGTAGTTGGGAGTGTCATGGTCACTCAAAAGTCTTACTGATGGTGGCGTATGTGTTTCATTCATCAATTGGCTCCGTCAGCTGGGACGGGTCATCTCTCAGCTGCCATGGTTTAGTTATATGTACTTTAAATTGTTCCTTTCAATCTGGATACCTGTACCTATCATACACGTCTTTCTACATCGTTCTCACATATAGGAATAACATCAAGAAGAACATTGTATCCACACAACTTTGTAACAATTTATTGATTTAAAAGAGTGTCCGTGGAGTTTCTTGCACGTTCTTCTCGAACTTTAGAACGAGCAGATACTCATCACTTCTTTCGACCTTGACAATTAAAAAAAACAGGGAAATGATTATTATTTGAAAAAGGATCCATATACATACATGCATACTTGCTTTTTTGAAACACCGTTACAATTTGATTATTATGTAAATCACGTGCCTCTAATATTACTTTTTTTTTCCAAGACATAGTATATTACTTTAGTCGGGTTATTTATAACACAGAGTGTGCTAGGCGCACTACAAAGGCGGTTTAATTATCCCACTTCAAAAACCTTTCTACCACATCAAATTGCCGACCGATAACACAACACGTTATCGGATACCTTTATTAAAGATTCACGTGTCGCTCACGTCATGGCAGTATCTCACAGTTCAACCAAATTCAATTTGGTTGAAAATGATAGGACTTCATCGATTAAAACGCTTCGGTTTTAGCAATAAGGCCGCCCATTGTGTCAATCTATGTGATGTTTTCTTTATTTTCTGTAAACTATTTGGTATAGTACACCATATAAGTTACAGAAAATAAAAGACTATATAAAGAGTATTTTATTCTATTCTAATGCCTTTTAGGACTTCAAATAAATATAAATACATATGTGAATGCATAGCAGTTCCAAAAATATTACAAACATACGTGTCAAATTGCTAACCTATTTATGTATTTCAAAGTCTGTTATAAAAGGATCGACTTGTATATTATTTATAATTTAATCATAATCTTTCAGGTATATTTTATTATTTACTGACTCGTATTTATTCACAAGTCAAAATGGTCGTACAACGATGGACTCAATACTGAAGCCCTTTTCCACATACCAATATTATAAATGTGAAAGTAACTCTGTCTATATGTTAACTTTTCACGTCTTATTGGCTGAAGGGATTCGGCTGATAGTTGGCACACAAGTGGACGATGTCCCGGAATAGGACATAGGATATTTTTCATTCCGGTTGTATACTTAGTATAATTTTCGCCTTTCACGCGAGCAAAGTTGCTGACAGGAGCTAGATAACTTTAATTCACAACGTCAATAAGTAACAACACAACATCTTAATTTAATCCATATAAAAAGGCATCGAAACATTATTTAACATTGATTTGAACTACCTCAAAAGACTGATGGCATTTCCACATGGCGCAGGCAATACTTTTCGGTATTCCAGCTAAAAACCAGTCTATGGACGTTAACTTATTAGCCGTTTCCAAACCACTTTAGAATTGGTTTCCAGTCTATCCAGATGCAATTGAATACCAGTATTTTTATACATGAAGCGACTGCCTACCTGACCTGCGCATTCCAGTTGTTAGATAAAACGAAGATCTTCAACACGAATCAATTGATTTAGATTGAATTTGGTTGAATCAACCAAACTGAACCGTGTAATGACAGCATTATTACCGATATAGTCCCGTACAGTAATTTGCTAAGGTCTCAAGTGTTAATCGTACCCTATTGTTTTAGAGACCCAATAAACACTGATCGGCCCCCAATCACTGCTACCCAAAGGCTGACCTGATGGATACCGCTTGTATGATGTAGATTAATTTCGGGTGCGGTGTGTGTGAAAACCCGCGGGATGGGAAACTTTCTAGAGCTTCAAAGCGTCGAAATTGTAATTGGAGTCGTTGGAGAATAAATATATTTTGCGTCAATGTAATTTATTTATATAACTTTGTATGTTTGTACATCACGTACATAGATTCAACAAACAGATTAGAAGACGGAAACAGAAAAATGGTGCAAAAGTGCTTACGCTTTTTTTTATTGTGAAATGGATTTGCTCTTGACTCTAGTCTAGGTCACAGGTGACAGAGACAAAGTCTACGATAGAATGAGCTTACCCAGAAGAAGACTGTTCACTTTAACTTTGAAGAGATTAGGGTTGAATGCATTCGGAAACACAGACGTCGGCAGAGAGTTCCACTCCTTTGCTGTGCGCATTATAAAAGATGATTGAAAACGCTTGGTGCGAATTAGTGGAACAGCTACAAGGTAGGGATGGTAACCTACAGTGCGTCTAGATGTCCTATGGTAGAAGGGACCGGTGGGATGAGAACGTGAAGTTCATGGGGTGTGCCCATGAACTCCACGTCCTCATCCCAAGTCACTCATCCCGCCGAAGTACAAACTGTAGAAGACTGACAAGCATGCGACCTTACGGCTATGACCCAGGCTGTGAAGCTTGACATTTACCAATTTTTCGTCACCAATGAGCCAACGCTTATTTCTACAAAAATCTCATCCAGCACAATTTATTTTTTTCTGAATGGAAAATCATCAAACAACTTCTCCCGCTCTGGGCGGAGCGGAAGGAAGTGTCAGACTCTTACTGACTAAAACCGCCAAGGATCCTTATGGTAGCACGGTCACTCATCCATGGATCTTCCTTAGCGAACTTTGCTTAACCTGAACCTTTAGCTACGAACTTTTTTTTTGCAAGTATTTCAGCAAACATTACATAAGTAACTGAGTTGTCAAGAAAAAGATTTCCTGTGTCGACTTTAAAATATGGCAAGCTATCACTACATTTTGCGCCCTTGCCAAACTTTATATAAACGGCATTTTCCAATGCATTCATAGTAGTAATAGTTTTTGACACTCCGGCGGTATGTTCTCAATTTTTGGCAGGCATTTGTTTTGGCAAGAAATCGTAGCGTGGTCGCAATCGTTGCCAGTTGCTATGAATGCAATATAGGCCTTCGCAGAGTTAGTTTCGCAGAAGTTACAGTAAAATGGGGATATTAGAAGGTTGGATTATTTTTGGTAATAATATAAATATGGGTTAAGGACACAGGTTATTATGATAATAAATAATGATATGATATGTCATACTTACGGAACCCTAAAATATTAAGGCAGTTACTAATACCTACAGCATTGACAATGATCTACCACGTTGCGCCCGCTGTCACCGTCACCGTGCAATTAGCTATCACAGCATTCCAATGGTCTGGGATCAAAGATTGTGCATTAGCAGTGATCAATAGGTATTGATTTAGTGTATTGGTGAACCAGTCTTGTGTCTCATAACGAAAAATTGTATCCTAATTTCCCATCCTATAATCAGCCTTTTTAACGTTTCCACTACTGGGACACAGGCCTCCTCTCTAGGAGAGGGAATGGGCCGTAATACACCGCGCGGCCCCAGTGCGGGTTGGTGAATGTCACATGTCTTCGAAGTTTTGGTTCTAGGACATACCGGTTTCCTCCCGATGTTTTCCTTCACCGTTTTGAGAGTAATGGTGATGATATTAATTGCACAAAGTAATGCGCCTGGCTGGGATTGAACCTGCGACCTGCAATTCGCAAGTCGGGGCCGTTACAACTCGGCCACCACTGCTCTTTTTTTTCCCATCCTAATTTTACCGATCTAATCATAAAAATAAAAAAAAAAGTATTTATTAAATTCTTGAAGCAAATTTTATCGGTTTCTTTTGCATCCTGCTAAAACTGAACTTCACTAAATTAATAAAAATATTTAATAAATCTTCTTCCGATGATAATACTATCGACACTGGACAAAGTGACAATCTACATATCACGGACTGATTAGGCTCAACTGGGACTTTATAGTAAAAGAAGTGGACTGTATTTCAATAGGTTTAATACCGTAACTACATGAGAGACAAGATAAAAGAAATGCCCGTAGCGGAGCGCGTCTGTGAGCTGAGTGGTGTGTCGCGCGCGCAGCGTCCGGCCTGTCGTGGGTTCGGTACCCCGATACCCCGCGCATGCCCCGCAGCCAATCGCGCGCATATGTGATGCGCCGACATATTCCCCGGGTTGAAGAGAAGTCTTCAATCTTCTACTGGAAGCGGGCAGATGCAGTTGAAGGCGCGACGAATGGTGCCCCGCTTCGTCTTCAGTTCGGCCACTCTCGTGACCCCGTCTACGCCGGGATAGGTCTTCGTGACCCGGCCCAGGAACCAGACTAGAGGTGGCGTTGTTTTGTCCTTTATCAGGACTAAGGACCTCGGCTTCACTTCGCCTCTGGAACGAAACCACTTTGATTTGGCCTGCAGCAGAGAAGTGTACTCATTATGAAATCGTCGCCAGAAATGCTGTCTGATGTGCTGGATTCTCTTCCAGCGATCCAGCCTCGTGATGTTGGCTTCAGTCACCTGAGGATGTAGGACTGATAAGAATGGCCGTCCAATTAGGAAGTGGAAGGGAGTAAGTGCCGAAAAGTCGTTAGGGTCTGAAGAAAGAGGAGTAAGAGGGCGTGAGTTAAGAACCGCCTCTATGTGAGTGAGACAGGTAGCCATCTCTTCGAAGGTGAAATGAGTATGATGCAGCAACCGTTTTAAATGATGCTTACAAGATTTTACAGCAGCTTCAGCCAATGAATTAAAATGAGGGCTGTATGCAGGCGTGAAAACAAATTCGATACCTTGCTGCGCCATTTCAGATGCAACATTTGATGATTGCAAGAACCTGTACATATCGTTTGATGCGCCTACAAAGTTAGTCCCGTTATCGGACGTGATACTTCGAGGCTTTCCACGACGCGCCACAAAACGATTTAGAGCGGCCATGTAGGCCTCAGTGGTGAGGTCGGTGACGAGCTCCAAATGTACGGCTTTCACTGCCGAGCAAACAAAGATGCACATATAGGATTTTGTAAGTTTGCATCCTCGGCCTTATAATACTGGTTCAGCATAGTCAACGTAACTATTTAAAAAAGGAAACTCAAGATTTGTTCTTGAGCTAGGTAGTTGACCCATTATAGGCTGTATGTTTTGAGCCTTATGCCTGAAACATTTGAGACACTTATTCACGACAAATCTAGACAAGTTTCTGCCACCTAGAGGCCAGTAAGTTTGTCGAATATGTGACAATAACAATTGTGGACCAGCATGTACAAGCTTTAAATGTTGCATTTGAAATATGAGTTTTGTAAGTATGTGCTTACTGCATAAAACAATAGGATGTTTCACATTAAAATCGTAGGGGGAGTTATCGAGCCTCCCGCCCACGAATGAGGTTGTGATTGTCAATGAACGGTGTCAGAGGAAGCAATCTACTTTTGCGTGGTAATATCTGGCCAGTTTTTAACAAATTATACTCTTCAGGAAACATTTGAAGTTGTGAATGATGTATAATTAAATTTAATGAATTTTCTAATTCTGTTGTTGAAAAATTACCATGCAATTTACTTTTATTTTTTACATTGTAAATAAAGCGTTTCACATATGTAAATATATTATGTATTTTTGTTAAGCTAGAATACTTTACTAATAAATCATGAATGATAGATGAATGAATGGTTACGTCTGAATGATTACTACTTAGTGAATTGTTGTTACCATCACTACCAATGAAATGAGTCACTACTTCCGGCAGACTATCTTTCCCGTTGTTTGGCATGCTCGGCCACTCATTTTCACTATGCTGTAAAAATGAAGGCCCAGACCACCACAGAGGTGTGTCCACGATAACGTCGGCCCTGAGGCCACGGGAAACAAGATCCGCCGGGTTGTCCTTCGACGGTACGTAGCTCCAGGTATGACCACAAGTACTTTCCTGAATCTCATTGACTCTGTTTCTGACAAAAGGTTTTAATTGATTTGAAGGAGCAGAGAGCCAACCCAGGACTATGGTTGAGTCGCACCAGAATCTACATTTATGAATGGGCATGGTAAGCGATTCCAGAACCTTAGTACACAGCATTGCACCTAACAAAGCTCCACAAAGTTCAAGCCTCGGTATCGTCGTTGGTTTGATGGGCGCTACTCGATTTCTAGAGACTAGAAGCTGTACGCCTATGGATCCAGTGTCATTATAAGACCGAATGTACACACAAGCGCCATACGCCTTCTCGGACGCATCGGTAAAGACGTGTACTTCATGCGTAACAGAGTCTTCACGCAAAACCCAACGAGGAATTTTTAAATTATTTAATGCTGTTATTGTGCCTTCAAATGTAGACCAAAGGTTTCTGACGTCATGCGAGACTTCGTCATCCCAGTCACACTTATCTAGCCATAGACGCTGCATAATAATCTTTGCTTCGACAACGCACGGACCTACAAGGCCTAGTGGGTCAAAGATTTGGCTGATAACAGAAAGAACATGACGTTTGGTGACTTTAGTAGTGGAGGTGATGTTAATTGTATAAGTTAGTAAATCAGAGTCACAAACCCAGTTAAGACCTAAAGTCTTTGTTTGGGATGAGCTTGGACATTGCTCCGGAAACTGTAAAGTATTATGTATTTCATTATTATCTGTTATTTCTTTAAGAATTTGAGGATTATTTGACCGCCATTTACGTAAGTTGAATTTTGCAGATGATAGAACGGAATGTACCCTTTTAGAAATTTCCACAGTCTCAGCTATGGTATCCCCTCCACTAAGAAAGTCATCAACGTAGAAGTCACGTCGTATGGCACATTGGGCACGACAGTCCTCAATGTTATCAGCCAGACTTACAAGACACTTAGTAGCTAAATAGGGTGCAGAAGCAGTACCATAGGTTACCGTATTTAAAGTGTAGGTCCTAAGAGGTTCTGAAGGTTCAAACCTGAAAATTATGTTTTGAAGAGGTCGTTGGACTGGATTTAACTCGATGGCCCTGTACATTTTTTCCACGTCACCTGAGACCACGTACCTATGCTGACGAAAACGTGTTAGAATGGAAAACAGATCGTCTTGAACTACGGGACCGATCATCTGAATGTCGTTGAGCGACACCCCCGAACTGGTAGAAGCCGATGCGTCGAATACTACGCGTAGTTGTGTAGTGGTACTAGAACTGCGAATGACTCCATGATGTGGAATGTAATACTTCTTCATGGAGTTTTCTGGTGATGGAGTACAGTCTGAGTCTAACGTCATATGACCTAGGCGCTCATATTCTCTCATGAACTCATTATATTTTTTATGAAATGATGGATCGCGTCTGAATCGCCGTTCGAGGGAAAGAAAACGATTTTTAGCATTAGTAAAAGAATTACCTAATGTACTAGGATCCCCTTTCAAAGGCATAGTGACGACAAATCCCCCACTATCATTTCGAACGGTGGTTTGAGCAAAAGACTGCTCACACATTCTCTCCTCAAGTGAGAGTGAATGTTTTGTAGCGACGTTGTCAAGCTCCCAAAATTGAGTTAGGTCGGGAGTGACTTTGGAATGATGGCAAAAATGATTAGTGGAAAAACATGAGTGGTGCGAAATACTACCTGAAACTAACCATCCAAACTTGGTCTCGCATAATTTAGGTAGGTTTTTCCCTAAGTCTATCGTTTTGCTACCTACGACATTCCAAAAAACTTCAGCCCCTACCAGGATGTCTACGACCGACGGAACGTTAAAGTTCGGGTCTGCTAACTTAAGACCTGTAGGAATAGGGACGTGATTAATATGCACGAATGAAGACGGTAGAACCTTTGTGATTTCAGGCAAAACATGACACTCGACATCAACAGTAAAGGCACAGCATAAAGACTCTATTGTGAGGTGACAAGACTGTGTACTGGTGGATGTGTGATTATTAATACCCGTTACCTTGGTGCTCGTACCGCGTCGTAACAAACCCAGCTTCTCCGATAAGCTCTGCGTAATAAAGTTCGCCGTACTGCCATTGTCCAGCAATAGGCGCGCAGTGTACTTCTTACCCGTCACGCCAGTCACTTTCACCATAGCTGTGGACAGTAAAACATGCGCAGAAGTAGCAAGCTGCATGGCATTGGCTGAAAGCACAGTATTTGAAGAAGGCGAAGCAGAAGGCAATGGATTGGAAACAAGTTTGGGCTCGGTGCTTTCCAAATGCAAAAGCGTATTGTGCTTTGTTTTGCAATATTTGCAATGTGAAAATCTACATTTTTTAGCATTATGTCCAAAGCGTAAGCAATTAATACAAACATTAAAGTCAATTGCTTTTTGTATACGATTTTCTATAGACAAGTTTCTAAAAGATTCACATTTAAATAACGTATGTGTTTGAGAGCAAAGTGGACATTTACTGTTTTTATTTTTATATTCATTTTTTTTATTTGTTTGGTTATGGTTAGAAACAGTTTTGTTTGTATGGCTATTATTTAAGGCGACTGTAGCATTCATTTCAGAAGTAGAATGGTTACCATTAGACTCCACTGATTCTAACCAGTCCGCTTTCTTGCTTAAAAAAGAACAAAATTGTGTTAAAGTAGGATCATCTTTAAATGTATTGTTTCTATACTCTTCCCAGTCACGACTTGTTTTTAAATCCAATTTTTTAACCATAATATAAATAATGATATCGTCCCAATATTGAGTGGGCCTTTTTAATGTAGTTAGTGCCCTAATATTTTTATTGATAACACCTACAAGGTTTCTGATGGAAACACTTGACTCTCTTGTAATGAGTTCGACATCAAATAAAGCTTGAAGATGGTTTTTAACTAGAAGTCGGTTGTTATTGTAACGTTCGCACAATAGTTCCCACGCTAAAATGTAATGATCAGCTTTAAAGTCTATATTTTTTATAATTACAGCTGCATTTCCCTGAAGTGAAGCTCGCAGGTAGTGGAACTTATTAATATCACTTATGCTAGAATTGTCGTGAATCAATGACCCAAAAGTATCCCTGAACTCTAGCCAGCATTGGTAGTTCCCATCGAAATGTGGCAAATCTATTTTAGGCAAACGAACAAAAGAATTCCTAAAAGTAACATGTGCACCTGTGTCAGCATCTTTGAAGCCCGCCTCCGACACAGCACTGTTGGCCGCGACACCGAGCAGGCTGCGCGTGAGTGCCACCAGGTTGAAGAACTGGCGGTCAAAGTCCTCACGCTCAGCCAACGCAGACTCGTCGTCGTCGGAAAGCACCTCGATCTGTGTCTGTAAGGCATCAAAGTCATTATGTAAGGCTTCGAACTTATTAAAACGCTCCTCTAAATCTATACGTTGCAACTCAGATATGGCGGTACTACTTTTAACTAGATTTAAATAATTGCTGTAAATAGTAAGCTTATATTTAATTGAACTACGTTTTTTTATAAGTGTTTTTAAGTTATCTGCCATTGTAATATTAAATAACAGCTGGTCGCACTGATGCTAATGAACTTAATAGATAAAAAACGGCAAAACAACTGTGCGGTAGTGAAAGGATCGAGAATTAGTGTCAAGGTCAACGACTCAACACGTGTTAACAAAGTGCGAATTAGCTAATGACCAAGCGTTTTCGATAAGAAATATGCGTATTTTATTAAGCAGTGGCGTTGAAAACCCTATTAAGGCACTAATATATAAGCACTGTATGGAAAAACTGAAAGATAGGAAGATGATCAACGATTTTCGGCAAGAAAATGAAAGCAGGAAAATAACTAATTGGAACGGACTCACTCAAATACAGTATTATACTCCCAAAGAATGACGTCAGCTCCCACGATGACGATGCAGGCTGCCTCGGGAACGACTTCTTTCTTCCTTTCTTCGTGGCCGTACCGCGTGGTGCTCGCGAGCGGTCAAAGTCCGCACAGGTGAACACGACGACAATGTTGACGGCGTTAATTACGGTAAAACCGGTAATTATTTTGCGCAATCGAAGGACCAATGATTAGGCTCAACTGGGACTTTATAGTAAAAGAAGTGGACTGTATTTCAATAGGTTTAATACCGTAACTACATGAGAGACAAGATAAAAGAAATGCCCGTAGCGGAGCGCGTCTGTGAGCTGAGTGGTGTGTCGCGCGCGCAGCGACCGGCCTGTCGCGGGTTCGGTACCCCGATACCCCGCGCATGCCCCGCAGCCAATCGCGCGCATATGTGATGCGCCGACACGGACAAAGATTTAAACCCTAAGGCCCTTTGGGTTTGGTGATTTTTGATATTTTGTTCGACCGATCGGTGTTTTTCTTTTTGTGTGCAAATATTTAGTTGATAAAACGTAGATCTCTAATGTACTTCATAAACTTTGGACACACAACAAATGGTTGTTTGATCTAAAATTATATGAATGGCCTGGCCTTTAGATTAATTATCAACAGTTCAAAATATCACATGGCAATGACCACGTGACATTTTTGCTAGTGCTAATCCATCTCATACATCATCATCTGCCTAGCCTTTCCCCTACTATATTGGGATTGGCTTCTAGCAAAACCGGATTCAGCTGAATATCAGTATTTTACGTAGAGACGCTGCCTACCAAACCACCACAACCCGTTAGGTGGATAACACGGTACTTCTTGGCAAGACTGGTGTTAGATTTTCTGGCTTCTGACAATCCGCAACTTCTGCTAAAGATCTCCAAATGACAACCGGGACCAGCAGCTTAATGTGCTTACCGAGGCACGGAGAGGATTCGGTAGGTTAAGATGGTCCACCCATCTCGTAAGCGTTGCTTAACCTTGAAGATCGACCCGTGCGTCTGTTATAATTTAACCACGAGCTCCTTAGTAAAAATTGTCCCTTTATGTAGACTCTGGGGTTATTATAACGCGATGTCAAAACGAATTAATTGCTGCGAGTCCGCCCTGTTATTTCCACGAGACGATTTTTCTACAAATAAAGTTACATGGCTACAACTCGTACAACGATTGACAGCTCTAAAATATGACGCGACCTCAAAAAAAAACCAATACCGCGACCAACATGTCCGCATTTCAGCTCTGTGAAATACTGACACATCAAAAATACAGGATGCTTCAAGTTCTAAACCATCTGGCAACACCATCTGTTGTTGTTATGTTGCTCTTGTTGCTTAATGGCCTGTTGGCGTTGACGCCGTCCAGTCCGTTTTGAGGCCTTTTTGTACAAAACTGTCACAATTTGTGGCTGGCAGGAAAAATTGTCTTGTATTTTGCACATTTTTTTTTAAAATTCGAATTGTATTCGAAAATGTTTGCTGCATAAAATGTTGGGCGAGTTTGTGAAGGTAAAATAATACAGTTTTAAACTCGTATGAAAGTAAGTTTATCGAAAGCTAGTGTAGAAATAAAATATTCTAAATGGTTTCAAAAAACATAAGGATAATTTACTATCGTCTAGGTTTATGAAACTTTTCCTTCATTTCTTTTTATATTTGGAGCTTGTGACTAAATAGTAAAAGGCACACGGTTTGACTTTAAAGGTTAAGCGACGCTTATCGGGGTCAATTCTTGATTCCTCAGTGCCTCGGAAAGCACATTCAGTTGTTGTCCTTATAATATCCTCTTTATAAAACTATCTTATTTATAGTACTACTAGCAGCGCCCCGCGGTTTCACTCACGTAGTTCTCATTCCCGTGGGAATGTGGGGATAAAATATAGCCTATTTTACTTGCTGATAATGTAGCTTTCCATTGGTGAAAGAATTTTTAAAATCGGTTTAGTGGTTTCGGCATGAAAACATAACAAACAAGCAGACAAAAACACATTCACATTTATAATATTGCTTAGGAAGTTGGGATTAAAATACCTAAACTAATTTGCAATATTCAATTCAAGTACCAAATGTATTGTAAAATATATGAGCCCAATTAAATAGCCTACTCCACAAAAAACAACACGCAAAACCCAGCACGAGAAAGACACAATTCAAAAATACCCAGTACGTTATTTCCTTCGTTACAAATCACCATACAAATTGGTTACCTTGTACAACGGAGTAAGCAAACATGTCATTTACTAAAGAAATGTCACCTTAATTAAAAGTACACAACCACAGTTTAAGGCAAGTTCGTGTAAATAAAATGACAGGGCTGAAGCAATTAGGTTATTTTTATTACACCTTACGTTTACATGAGGGCATTTTATGACAACGCTTCACCAAAATATTTGCTTCTTCTGGGTAAGCTCGTTCCATCTTCGACTTTGTCTCTGTCACCTTTTTTTTGGGCGGGAAATCGTCTAATGACTTCTCCCGCTTTGGGCGGAGCGGAAGGGAGTGTCAGACTCTTACTGACTAAAACCCACCCGTGAACCTTCTTTTGCCCTTTGCGTTCCAGGGCCGCGGTGACTCTTTCGAATAAATTCCGCAACCCTAGCAAGCACTGACCCTATGGGCCCTGTCTTCTTTGCTGATGGCTCTTTGAGGCGCGCGTGGAACACGAAGCGCCGTCGACTCGGGCCTGGTTGCTACCGGACGGCGAGCCACCCATAGCTCGCCATCCGCAGGCCCGTGAAATTTGTAAGTATGAATGGATGCATGATTTGTTATCCTTACACACAAAAACTACAGAACGGATTTGGATGAAATTTGGCACACAGATTGTTTATAACTAGGATTAACATATAGGATAATTTTTACCCCAATATTCCCACGGGATCGAAACATATGTGGGTGACACCGCGGGGCGCTGCTAGTCTTAAATAATAGTGTAGTAGCGAGATATATTCTTAGAGTACAAAACACTCAGTACAAAAACAAAATATTTTATTTGTAAAACGGGTAGGTATTGCGGTTTATTAATTATCTTTAAATTAGTGAAAGTAAAAAAAACTATCTTTGATATTACCAGAATTTTAGAGATTTTTGCGGACCTCTGAATTGTGTGAGATTTATCTCACATAGGGAATAGTTGCCTAATCCATGTGAATCACGTTTAGGATATTTTCCTGTCCGAGAAAGAGTCTCTCCTATCAGACGAAGTTGTACGTGTCAGCTAGTTCTTAGTAAAAGGTAAAAACAATCAACCCCATGAACTCAATAATTAATTCAAGCTTTTACGTTTACCAAAGCACGCAATGAATAATCCTACTATTAACTGTTTTTATTCTATTCTATCGGCGTTCTGCCAAACTACTTCCCTGTGTACTCACCCTTACGTAGTTATCATTACACGACTGTTTGCGCGCCTTTGACTCGGCAAAGTTCTTTGTTCCTTTGTAAGAAAAACAATGCGATAGGCCCGTTATAGTATGAAAGTGATATGGAGCGCTTATGAATACGCATAAATGGTATTCTAAAATTTGAAAATGAGTCATACTCATCGTGATAGCCATATCAAGTTCAATCCTATACGTAGAATCTAGCATAAACTGTGGGACTGGTGAAACAATAGCATTTCAACTTAAAACTGTAGGATATAGGCCTTTTTTTCTGGATGGTTAATCATCAAAAATGACTTCTCCCGCTTTGGGCAGAACAGAATCTCAGTGTCAGACTCTTACTGACTAAAATCTACCCGTGTTCTTCCTTGCGAACTATAAAGTATCTTGCGAATATATATATTATAATAAACCAATATAAAGGGTTCTCTATTGTGTCACCTAACTTTTTTATCCATAATTTAAAGAGCCATAACTTTTTTTGTCCTAATCATCATTTGTCCGAATGATAACTTACCCGAACTTAATATCACCTAATATCTGATGCCATAAAATTGAAATCCCTAAATATAATATGTCCTAAATCCGTTTGTCATAAATATTACAATCAATAATATACATAATTTATAAAATCGTTTTCAATAAAAGTTATAATTCCTAAATTCAAGTTACTTAATGTTTATTTATAATAATAATATTCTTAGATCTTATAACAAAGCAATTGCTATGAGCTTCTCTCATTTGTTATAATTAAAAATATCTGATCATGCATTATAATCTTCATCTATATTTTCTGTAACTTATATGGTGTACATAATAAAGAGTATTCTATTCTATTCTGTAATATTTTATTGTTCGTAAATAAATATATTATACATGTACTCAATAAAGCAGTTGATTGTGAACATGTGGTTTTTGTAAGCAAGCAAGCATGCAAGCAAGCAAGCATGCAGCATGCAGCAAGCAAGCAAGCATGCAGCATGCAGCATGCAAGCAAGCAAGCATGCAGCATGCAAGCAAGCAAGCATGCAGCATGCAAGCAAGCAAGCATGCAGCATGCAAGCAAGCAAGCATGCAGCAGGCAAGCAAGCATACAGCATGCAAGCAAGCATACAGCATGCAAGCAAATCAAATCAAAATCAAATCATTTATTTCTTTGCAAACATGGGTATAGTACACAGGTGTTTTTATAATAGTATGGTTCTCCATATTTTACCATCACATGGGCATGCAAAGGTTTACAATTTCAAATATAACACAAAAAAATTGGTGGCAGATCATTCGAATTAGATTATACAAATATATATTTAAAAAAAAAAAATGTCAGCGTGGTCACAGCAATAAAAATAAAATAAAATGAAAAATTATAGAATCACAATAATTATGTCAACCAGAAGTATGTCAATCAGTTAGTGACTCATCATTAAGAAAATCGTCAATCTTGTAATAAGTTTTCATAATTAAAAATTCATCTAGGGCCCTTTTAAATTTTAATAAAGTCATATTTTTTATAACAGTTGGTACTTTATTATATATGAGTGGGGCAATACCAAAAAAACTTTTTTTCATTAGTGCAGTTTTACATTTTAAGTGACATAATTGAGCGATGTATTGAGTCCGTATTGGATTTTTCCTGACATCTGATAGTTTTTTAAATAGATGAGGGTTACATTTTACAAAAGTAGCGGTTTCCCTTATGTATAAGCAAGGCAAAGTTAGAATCTTTAACGATTTAAAATAGGGGACGCAGCTATCAGTTGTTTTAAGACCGCACATTGACCTGATGCATCGCTTCTGCAGTTTAAATACCAGCTCCCTATCAGTGGACTGCCCCCAGAAAATAACGCCATACCGCAAAACAGAGGCAACCAGTCCATGGTACGCTGCCAGGAGAGCCTGAGAGTTAACTTTCTTTGAGAGTTGAAAAAGAGCATATGCGGATTTGCTAAGTTTCTTACATATTTCTTCAACATGAGGTTTCCATGTTAGTTGGTTATCAATTATAATGCCCAAGAACTTAGCCTTATTAGTTTCCTCAATATCACAGCCCTCGTAGGAGATTCTAACATTTGGGTTTTCCCGGCGTTGATAAAAATGCATGACTCTTGTTTTGCTCAGGTTTATAACCAAATTATTATTATTTAACCAATTTATAATGTCACTTAAGCAAGTGTTAATGTCATTCTTATAATTATTTGAATTAGTATATTTTATTATAGCTGTACTGTCATCTGCAAAAAGAACCATTTTGTTGGTTGTTGCATTCGGGAGATCATTTATATATATCAAAAAGAGTGGCGGACCCAATACACTACCTTGGGGGACACCATATTTTATGTATCTTGGTTTTGAGACATATATGGTTTCTAATTTAGTTTTAGGACATATCCTAGAAATTTCCGTGCATTGAACCCTATTACTCAGGTATGATTTTATCAACTTCAAGATGTTTCCTCTTATACCATAACTATTTAATTTTTGCAACAGAATCTTATGGTCTACATAGTCAAAAGCCTTGGTCATGTCAGTGTAAATTGCACAGACTGGATTTTTTTTATCGACAGATGGCATTATGTTAGCTAGCAAGTCAAATATTGCCATATTTATCGTAGTATTTTTACGGAAACCCTTTTGTTCTGTGCAAAATAATTTATATTTTTCGAAATAAGCATATATAGAGTTATAGATAACTTTCTCAAAAATTTTAGAAATAATTGGAATTTTTGCAATAGGTCTATAATTCTTAAAATCTGTTTTATCATCTTTTTTATACAGGGGTTTTACTATTACTTTTTTGAGCTTGTCCGGAAAAATTCCATCAACTATGCACAAGTTAATTATATGAACTAATGGAGGTGCTACCAGTTCTTTGGTAAACTTCAATACTTTTGTGGAAACTCCATCGTATCCAACAGTATTTGTGTTTTTAAGGCCGGAAATTATTTGTATTATATCATCAATTGTTACAGGTTGCATAAACAGCGAATTTGATGTTTGATTGTTTATATTTGTCTTATTTAATGTGATGTCAACTTTAACATTATTCTCAACGGTGTCAATAAAGTAATCATTAAATTCGTTTGCAATGTCCACAGGGTCCGTAAATGTCAAATTATCTCTTTTTACGCATGCCACAACATGCTCCAATCCACGACATGCTCCAATGGCAGACAAAAATTAGACTTATTTATAATTTGCCAAGTAGCTTTTGATTTATTTTGAGCAGTATTGATATAATGATTATTTTGTGCTTTTTGCGTTAAGTTGATAATTTTTCTATAAAGTTTGGTATAGTTTTTTAGAGCTAATTTATTTTTTGAATCTGGATTTAATCGGTATGCCCAGAGTAACTGCCTTTGCTTGTTACTACATGTTTTTATTCCTCGTGATATCCATTTCGTTTTCTTGCTAGTTTTAATGGTTATAGTTTTTTCCGGAAAACACAATCTATATAGAAGAATGAAATCTTCCATGAAATCGTCAAAAGCCTCATTCGCGTCCTTAGCTTCATATACTCGCTTAAAAGATAGAGAGCTGAGATGCCTTTTGAAAGCAATTAAGTTTTCCATACATACGTCCTGCTTTTTTGTTTTCCAATATTTTAGATTGCAAGTTTTGCTTATAGGTACTTTAAATATTTGATATGTATGATCCGAAAGGATCAGATCTACAACTTCAGCTTTACATTCTTTCCTAAAGTTATGAGCAAAATTGTCAATACAGGTTTGACTTTTTAACCTAGTAGGAGTACAAAGCGCTAGTTTTAAATTGTACGTCATAAGAAAGTATTCTAGTTCTACTGTAATTTTATTTCTTTTCAAAACATCAATATTAAAATCTCCACATACGACGATTTTCTTATTTGAAGACAGACAGATTTTATTTAAGATATAACCCAATTTATCATAAAATATTTCATAGTTATATTTTGGGATTCTATAAATACAAACAATAATAATTTTATAAGCTATTATTTCTACAGCGCAGCATTCAGAGATGCCTGTAACTGATTGTTTTGCTATGTCCGATACTTCTGTAAACTGCAGTCCTACTCTTACAAAAATACCTGTTCCTCCTCTCTTTGTTTTTCTTGAAAAGAAAGCTGCTGGACTAAGGTTCGGAATGTGCACTAAATTCTCAAAGCCTGTTTGTATGAAATGTTCTGTAACACAAAGAACATCTATAATAGTACCCTTGTTAAATAATTCCATTAATTTTACAGTGAGCGTGTCAGATTTATTAATTAGACCAGCCATGTTTTGGTGTAAGATGTTAAGGTAGTTGACGAAAAAACTGATGGTTTGATGGTTGTGAACTACTCGAAAAATCGTGTTGACTATTATTGATTTGAGAGTGGGAGTTCGCTGCTGATTCGAGTTGCATAGGCTAAGAATCAGGTCTTGTAAATCTGATATAACTACATTTAAACCACTATTATTTAAGGTTCCAAAGCGTTTGCTGTAAGTGTTAACGTCATCATAGGATAGATTCAAATTTGAGTCAAGTAAATATGCATAGTTACATGTGTTTATATCTAAGTAAATTAGGTTATTGAATGTTTCTACGCGGCTGTTATACATTATGTTAGCATCTATCATATATTTAAACGTTGGTAAGCAAATTATAAAATTAGTATGACTCAATTCCATTAACTTTTCCCTAACAAACATGACTAATTCTAAATAATTGTGTGTTTTTCGAAAGTCTTCCTCTCCAATGTAGATGACACAATAGTCTGAGTGCGTAAAGTTTTTCACTTTTCCTTCAATTTTGTGAAGCAAGCACGCAGCATGCAAACAAGCATGCAAGCAAGCATGCAACATGCAAGCAAGCATGCAACATGCAAGCAAGCATGCAGCATGCCATCAAGCATGCAGCATACAAGCAAACATGCAACATGCAGCAGGCATGGTTTCTGTCACGGCTCCGGCGCTGCGGGGCTCCGGCGGTCCCACGCGAGTTTATCGTCGCAGATGGGTTTAACGCTCTCCACCGCAGCTTCGGCTTGCTGCCCGGCTACGCCGGCCAGCCTCAGCCGCGGCGGCGAGTGTTACAACCACCTGCTCCTCAACTCGCGGGCCACCTCACCCCTCCGCGCCTACGCGATTTTAAATTACACTCTAGGGGTAGGGCAGACAAGACTGCGTGGAGTCGGATTTACAGCGATTCGTTTCTGTCACTAAAACCTATTTTTAGCAAATGTTTTAGGACTAAAATATTTATTATAAATGAACATTCGGAATAATACACATTATTCAACACAATACTTAGGACATATGACTTTAGGGCATGTAAAATTAGGAGATTCAATTATTATGGTACTCGATATTATGACAGAATACTTTTAGAACTAAAGATAATTATGCTGAACAAAATTTCGGGGTTTTGAACATTATGGTTACTGCAGTTTATAGCAAACGTGTTATGGATAATGATTTTCGGACAAACAATTTTATGTGAAGAAAGGGAGTACCATATAAAGACAACATTTTAGTCATGATTCACGAGTTTCTTGCAAACATTAAAGCTTTCATCGGACAAGAACAATAGCTGGTTATATTCATACTCAAAATATTTTCAAAGTCCCTTATGAACTGGCGACAATTGGGTCAATGTTGCAATTATTTTTGTTCTTAAATGCCAATGAAACGAAGAGGCTTACTCAGCTTTCCTGATAATAATACTTCCTAGAAGTGTTTGTTAATATTTGAAGTGTTAATATTATGCTAAAATACTAATACGGCTCACATTTAGGTACATAGTCTAATTTTTTAGGCATGTTTTTTATTTACATTTGATAGTTACTAAACTCATTTAGTAAATAACCTTGAGTTATAAATAACTCAAACTGTGTGTATAAATAAAACAATGAGTTTTTAACAATAATAAACAAGCTTGTTAAAAATTGTAGTGCCAAAATTTGGCCATTTGATTTGTTGTTATGACATTTTAGCAGTAGGCATGTTATGAAATGGCCGAAATAATTTTAACTTGACAGTAGAGCTTGGAGCTCTTTTTTTCTGCCTGCAGAGTTTAAAGGAACCTAGCATAAATGGGATGGCGGAAGATAACGTTAAGAAAAGGATGACGGGCGCTAGAGTAACACGACTTTCTTGCTCACTCACTCTAGCCCCCGTCATCCTTTTCAAACCTAACTTATCACATCATTAAATAACTAATTCCACGGAATGGTCATGACATTTTCAACATTTCAGCTCTCGAGAAGAAAGAATTGCGAGCTTTGATTACAGACACCGAAATAAATGAAAGCTTGTAAAAATACTGTAAACATCGCTTTTAGAAATGAGCGACTTCACGTCGACCTCCGTATCCCGACTATCAAACAGTTCACGAAACGCTTTTCAAAGCGTTTCGTGCTCCAAAACCCCCTAATCGTATCTGCTACCCGATATGCTCCCTCCCAAATCAGCAAGATCCGCCGACCGTGGCATACCCTTGTTGAACCCAATGACCCCATCACACAGAGCACGCTTAGACATAAAAAATACAGATCGCGTTCCGTATTCCGGCCTCGCCGACGAGGCCCATCCTGACGCCCGCGTCAAAACTCTCCCCAATTTTTGCCGAGCCAGTCCGCACCGCTGTGCCATCACCGTTAAATCCCCTAAATAATATCAATCTGACCCAGCCTGCCCTTGCAGACCTCCCCAAATGACGCCGTTAAGCCGAGGCCCGTGTCTCACAGGGGATGCCCTTAGCGAGTGGTCATTTAGCTTGTAATTTTAGTTTTAGCCCTGGCTTGGGGCCTTACAATAATTTGAGGCCACCACAAGATAGTCCAGTTAAGCAGTAACCAGCCTGAGTGAGCTGAACTGCGAGTGGTCCCGTCCAAAATAAGAAAATGTAAACATCGCTCTTGTGCTTAAGGTTTTTTTTTTTCTCTGGATGAGAAATCATAATTATGAATTCTTCCGCTCTGGGCGAAGCGGAAGGGAGTGTCAGACTCTTACTGACTATAACCCGTGTTCTTCCTAGTGCACTTTGCATTCCAGAGACGCCGTGACACATTTTGTAACAAAATCTGCAACCCTAGCAGGCTCTGACATGTGGGCCCGTCTTCTTTGCTGACATCTCTTTGAGGCGCGCGTGAAACACGTCGTGCCGTCGACCGGAGCCTGGTTGTTATCGGGCGGCGTGCCACTTATACCTCGCCATCCGCAGGCCCACGCCTACGGAGATAACCAGGTACATTTATAAGCCCAATTACTGTCAGCACTATCACAATACCGACCTCGCCGACGAGGTCCATCGCGACGCCCCCGTCAAAACCCACCCCGACTTTTGCCTAACGAGCCAGCCCGCGCTGCTGAGCCATTAGCGTTAAATCCCCTAAATAATATCAATCTGACCCAGCCTGTCCCTTGCTGCCCCCCCTCAATGACCCCGCTAAGCCGAGGCCCGTGTCCCACAGGGGATGCCTTAAGCGAGCGGTCATTTAGTTTTTAATTAGTTTTAAGCCCTGGCTCGGGGCTAAGCAATAACCAGCCTTAATGTGCTGAACTGCGAGAGGTCCTTTCAAAAAAACAGCACTATCACAAACGTTTGTTTTGAACATTTAATATGAGTCAGCAGCGAAATGATTACTATTTATTTTTCCAAATAAATACATTTTCCCCAATTTATCCCGGATGATCTGTTAAGTAAAAACACATTCGAATTTTATGCACACAATATGTGACTGTGTACAGTAAAAGAGTTTCAACTGTGCCAATTATTCGGAATTGTTCGTTCATTATAAATGTAAAACGGTACATTTCACGCATTAATATTTTTTGCGATATTTCCAACAACAGTATCTTTTTTTAAGAAGTGGGGTTTTCCTTTTGGTTATTTGAATTTCCTTTGAACTCCTCAATTGCACTTATTAAGTGTTCGATGAAGCATAAGATTGCAACAATGTCGTTCCCTTTATCAATATGGGGCTTAAAAATAAACAGAGCTAACACTTCTGCCTCACCCTTCAAATAATATAACTTTACGAGTTCTTTTATGTAGATCTTAACTAGCGATATTGTAATGGACACTTAATTTTAAAAGATTTCTAATAAGACCTCAGTTTCGGTATGTTCGATGCGTCATTTATAGTCATTATTAATCATAATAAATCTTTATTGCAGACCTTACAAGATCCATATTCACATTAAATAAAACATTAAGCGCACAACAAATAAACTAACTAACAATCAATACAAAAACGACACACAAAAAAACAGAGCCCTTAAGCTACTATTTCCAGCCAACGGTTGTAAGTCTTGGTATAAGTCTTGGTAAACGAAAATCACAGTTTAACGTCAGTCTCATTCATTCCATACCCAGCATTTAATAGCGAACCACCAAGAGCGGGCAGCACCTCTAAAAAATCAATTTACACTGCACGAGGCGGTGCCAAAAAAATGAACATGTTACGTAACGTAATCTCAATACATAGTTGGTACATGGTCGGGTTGGACGCGAGCCAGTAGACCTAGGGTTGTCATAGGGCGCACATTTATTGAAATATTAGGTCAGTGCCTGCCAGGGTTGCATAAATTGTTTGAAAGAATTACCGCGGTCCTAAAATGCAAAGGGCATTTGAACGAACACTGGTGGGTTTTAGTGAGTAAAAGTCTGACACCCGCCCAGGGCCTGAACCCCTTACCTTTACCTATACCGGTATTACTTTCCTATTAGTTGTATACTCTAAGTACATCGTGGTCATCATTTTGACTAGTGGATAGCTACTGTTGATAGAATGTTACTTTGGCTAGAGACCAAGAGGTTTCAACCATTTTCAATGCAGATTAGGGTAAAAAAGCTTTTGTAAACTGACATGCGGCTTCTACAGTAGGTAAGTCCATAGTCAAAGAAATGGTACCCTTATCATGTCAGTACGTTCGTCGTCTGTGCAGTTGTCACAGTACTGTAGCTGTAACTTATGTAATGTATAGAGGAAACATTTACATAGCTATATATTTACATTGGGATATGTACTTGTATGCCATAAAGGTTGCTGGGAAGTTATTTTGCGTTATGTCTTCATCCGTGCTAAAACATTAGGAACGGGCGTACGTTTCGCGGCACTATTTCCATGTCAATTTTTAAAGTTAAAAAAGTCTTGATTTCAGACGAGTTCAAAAGTTCTAAAAATCATGGTTTATTGAGTTAAAGCAGTTTTATTTAAGGTTTAAATGTCATACGTTCGAGGGAGTTCTTTTTCATCTATAGTATTTTCCCAACCATTGTTGCCAAAACAGTTCTGTTGTCAACATTGAACAGCCATTTTAGGAAATGTGATCAAAGCTTTCAATTGTGACGTCAGCCATCAAAGAGGGTTTACCTTTAACATTATTTTATTATAAAGAAATCGTGTGACCAATCCCTTACAATAGGTACACTCGAGCCATTGTGTGTGACTCACTCAATGTATAGTTATTCAAGGCATGATACGGGTTTTTTTTCTTTTCTTATAAAATATAATAACTTTCCTGGTGAAAGCTGCTTAGTCATTTTTGTGCGAAAATCAGTGGCCTTTGGACGTAGTTATGGATTACAATGATAAGAGTTGGATTCATCGGGTTCTGTGCCAAAAACCGCAGAAATCACATTTTTTTTTATGAAAAAAAAAATCAGTGGCTATTTTTAGTGATATACAGGCGGACTGACAGATGGACAATGGAGGATTAATAGGGTTCTGTTGGCTTCCTTTCGGATATGGAATCGTCAAAAGAGAGAGTACGATTTTATTTTTGTTGTGCAATATAGAGTTTGTGTTTGTGTAATGTTTGAAACCACGTGGCCCTGGAACACATAGGGCATTAGTAGGAACACGGATGGGTTTTAGTCAGTCAGTAAGAGTCTGACACTCCCTTCTGCACCACCCAGAGCGAAAGATTCATTTGATGATTACATACGAAAAAAACCCCTATCGATATTCATTTTTCAGTTACTGTATTTTTTTTTATCGATTTCAATTTTCCGTTTTTGTATATTGGAATGGTGAGGCGAGCCATTGAAAAACATAGACTTTTAAATGTCTACATACACAGTTGAGCACCCCTACAAAAGGGTCCCCGCGACTAAGTCATTATAAAGCTTGTCTACACGAACGCGTCCGCTGTAAAATTGCTATGGTTATCGCCTGTAGTTCCAATCGTGTGGCACAACCTTTATTGAATCCCATTCGAGGTGCCTGGGGTGCTATTGTGAGCAATACAATCCCAGAAATTGATACTTTGTAGGCTGTCGTGGTCATGACATCAAAATAGATTGTGGCAATGTGTGTGGTACGTTTGGATCTATTTTAAGAATGTTACTTTGTTTTCTAGGCAAAATGGGCTCTCAACAACGATTCATTTTATTGAAAAAGTGGACTTTAAAATAATACAGCAAAATCGTCATCGAAATTCAAATCCACGAAAGTTTCTTAAAAAAGAACGAGTTCGTTTTCCAAATGGGTTTCTGTCAGGTTTTTTTTTTTTGTTAAATTCATCAAAAGTCAGATAAAGATAAGACTCAGTGAAAATGATATTTTGAAATGTATATAAAAGGTGGAGTCATAAACTGAGATAACGCGCTTTGTAGGAGACGTCACACGCAAGTAATTTCATACGGCCGAAACCAATAACCGATCTATCGCATACTGGAGATAGAAAAACAAATGAAACAACAGAAAACCTATATAATTTTTCTGTTGTTTCATTTGTTTTTCTATCTCCAGTATGTGATAGATCGGTTATTGGGTTCGGCCGATAGTGAACTTGAGCCAGCAAGCATAGCTGCCATTTTGTGTGACATGTAAATTAAAATTATAATTGATATTTATTTTGTAAGTAGGTTAAACATAAAACTTTTACACGCCCAATATTTCTAGTCATTTTAAGTTAGATGAAGCCGGTGTTTTCTAGCCGACTACCCTGAGAAGAAACACCAAAACAAACTCAGAGGTCAAAGTCTCTTTTAAAGTCCATTAAATCCGTACTAGTCAAATAATAAGAGAACCATGTAGGTTAAAGTACCGCACAGATTTGAGTGGACCTATCCAGATAATGTATGCATATTTTGTCAGTTACCGTGTAGCTCAAACTTAGAACTTTAAGGAACTCAACGATTAACGAACAATACCCAAAAGTAAGAACATTTGGGTAGGCCGCATAAATGACTCAAACGGCGAGTCTAACTGAATATGGCGATCTATTAGGATATTATTCAATGTTTTTAACAACTGTTATACGTACTAATATGCCTACATATAATGGAATGCAATTAAGTATTGAGAAAAATAATTCCGAAGACAACAACATCGGGAGAAAAAATGGAGGAAATGCTCTCCCATTTCTTCCCAGATTATTTTTATTTACATATATTCTAATATAGCACGATTTTAGAAACAATTTTTGAATGAGTATTCATTCGTGAACAGTTTTAATAGTAATCAATTAATATTCTTGTGTCTTGAGTGATGTTCGAACTTGACAGAAGAGCACCACTGGAAAGCTGGTTGAACGAGCTCTTCAAGTTATTGAGACGGAAGGCTCTTGATGCATTAAGAATAGCCTCTTATGCAGTCAATCGAAGCTAGTGTTGTGGAACCAAAAGACAGACAGAAACAAGAAATATATAAATAGGCCCGACATTTTTCCACACACTTCTTCGGAAAATAATAATTCTGAGAAATACCTCTGACACCCAAAGATTTTGGTGTCTGGTCCGATGTTAGGACTATATACATACAGATTTATGTTTAATTGACTTGTTACACCATTTTAGTGATGAAAAATCCACACTGAATTAGCATAGCAATCAAGATCATCCCTAAATAGAGCTTTCCTCAACAGGACACGACAATCACATGCAAAAAGGAACAATATTAACAGCAACATATTTTTAAAACAAATGACGAATATAACAAAAACAGTAAACATAGCAACTTGGCAAAATAAATTACCATTGCAGATCTGTGTGGTCGCGAGTAGTTTGTTTAATATATGGCGGATTTTGTTTACATATGTGCATACAATATGCCCAATTTACATAGACCGTGACTGGGGAACTGACGGTGGTATGGACTTTTGTTCGGGTATGTTATTATTATTCTATGTATTCCAGATGTGGAGATTTCTTCTTGCGGGTAAATTTGTGTGTATTTTATTTTGGGGTTCGGTTATTTGACTATAACACCTGTTCCATAAAATAAAAATCCTCCCGACCGAATTTTGATCATGCTGGAAAATGCCAACGGTGGTGGAGATTATAAGTAGGCTTGTAGAGTTAGGCCTTTTTTGTGGGAAATCATCAAATGAATTCTTCCGCTGATAAACTTTTTAAATGCGTTATGTGGAAAAACTTGGCATTTTTTCATAGTCACAATGCGTTAGTCGAATATTAAGTAAACCACGAGATGTATTTCGATGCGTGCGTTTGGAAGAATCCAGAACGCGTTGTTCTTTTTTTTTTCGCAATGAGAGTCTTTGAACCTAACATTTACAACAAAGGGAAGGTTCGGTAGTTTTTTGCGTACGGCCGCTGCTTTGGCGTCGGTAACTCACGGTTTACCGAGATATATATGGCGGCTTGTCAGCTCTACACAAGTTATTATGTGAGGGTTCAGCAAACCTTACGCCCCAGTCGCCACAACAGAAAAAGACTCACCCGGGTGTCGGAAGTACCGCAAGGCGATTCCCAGCCACCATAGGGGCAGCCTGCGGAAAGCGAGCGTTGGGTGATAAAAACCAGGCCCGGGTCGACGGCGCGTTATATTCCACTCACGCCTCAAAAAGATGTCAGCATAGGAGTTAGAGCCCGATAGGGCACTGGCCTGCCAGGGTTGCGGAATTCGTTCAAAAAAGTCACCGCGGCCCTGGAACGCAAATTGAAGGAACACGAATGGGTTTTAATCAGTACAAGTCTAACAGTCCCTTCTGCTCCGCCCAGAGCGGAAGAAGTTAGCTCATGAGTGATTTAAAACAGCTGCTCGGATACGGATCAATCTTGAAGATTAAGCAATAGTTATGAAGATTTGTCCGCGAACTGGTGGCCATTCAGTACGTACTCGCACCAAGACTCCTCAATGCCTTGAAAGTCAGGTCCCAGCTGCTATTTGTAGATATTTGAAAGTCGTTAGTCTGACAACCAGACTTGCCAAAGAGTATCTGGTTTCCAATTTATTAGTGTTTTGTTGATATATTGAGATCAGCGGGCTTACCATGAGGTGTTAAAACGTGAGTCTTCCGAGCGAGAAAGAGGTTTAGGGTTATAGGTACACCCTATATAGCTCCATCCCTTTTACTCGCTCGGAAGACTCACGTTTTAAGACGTCATGGTACGCCCGCTGGTCGTAAGCCGCTTCGTGTAAAATACTTGTGTTCAGCTGCATTCCGTGAGACTGTAAGCTGACTGTTGCCTAGTTGGGAAAGCGCTTGGCAGACTGGTTGAACAAGAAAGTTTCAAAATGAAAACCATGCGTCTTGCAGCGTGTTCTTGCGGTCCGCGTTACGTTACGTCGGTAACTCATGGCTTACCGAGATATACGAGTATGGCGGCTTGTCGTCTATACAAGTAAATATGGCCAAGTAGTACGGTACAGTAAGGTTTATTTATTTTCTTACTTTTATATATTATCTTACTTTTAATAGATCGTTAAATTAATTTTAATTCAATTTTGCTAGTTACGTAAATTTCTTGTGTTTAAAACTTATCTAGTTCAATATATATGCTAAGTAGACTAATAATATTCGTACTTATACAAATGCGAAAGTGAGTTTGTTTTTTTATTTGTTTGTTAGGCTTTCACACCTATGTATATTGCTGAGCCATTTCAATGAATTTTGGTACAGAAATAGGATGGACCCTGTAGATGGTTACTGGCTTTATTTAATTTTATTTGTATTTATATATTTGTTTAGGTGGGTAGGTATGTGCTCCGTGAGTGTATCCATGGAATCACAGGCCCTATCGGAACACCCGCGCTGCGGTATTCTTTTTTAATATCGTCGCATATGCTGAGGCATGGACCTTTTTTGGCCTCGCACCGTTTAAAATTAATAATAAGCTTTTTTGTGTTGTTTTGTGCAAGTCCTAAATAAATATTTCTATTTATTTATTTCTACTTTAACTGAAGTATAATCGCGGGCAAAAGCTAGTTTTCTATCAAAGATTTTTTTAAATTATCCAATTCCATCCTAGATAATTTTTCCTCCAGCAGAAAAGAAATATACACAGTGGAAATGTTTATTGAAACATTACAATGCAAACACCCTCTTATTCACCACCCTTACAAAAACAATACGCTTGCCAATCTAAATGAAATTTAATGGGCCAATAAAATTTCGCGCCCTAAAAAGCTTATTTCACCCTACATAGATTTGAATTAATTGTTTTCCTTCCTTCAAAGAGATGTTGTTTTGTTGGCTTCTGTTCTGCCCATTTCATTGTTTTGACAATGGTTCCTTATTACTTACTAAGCCCCCTCCCTCCTGAAGTCTGTTTGTCTTTCCCAGCGATAAAAGTGTTAAAAAGGTCACGTTCAAGTTTAGGACGGAGAGACATGACAAACGGGTACCTTTTTTGGGTCCTTCCTCCCATTTATTGCCATTAACGGCTCTGTTACAAGATTGGAAAAAAATATATGTTCATAATAGATTTATATACGACATTATCAATTAATGTTTAGCACTGTGACGGGGATGCTAATTTGTTTGAAAGAGTTACCGCGGCCCTGGAACGCAAAGGGAATTTCGAGGAACACGGATGGGTTTTAGTCAGTAAGAGCCTGGCATTTCGCTCCAACCAGAGCGGAAGGAGTCATTTAGACCTTTTTCACATCCTAAAAAAAAAGATATAAATAAGGTCTGGCTTATGAGTCGCGCTCTACGGTTCACTTGAGTATTTGGGACGTTATACATAGGTAAAATACTTATTACATTGTAATGCTATTTTTTTTCAGCGAGAACATAAGTGAAACGTTATATGAATGTAATGTAGTACCCGTTAGATTAAATATACCTAGTTGTTATTTACATAGCATGTTACATCGTACGAAATTGACATTTTATCTTATGACATTTCTTGTTATACATTTATATCTTGTGACATTTCTTATTACATATCTTGTAATATTTACTGCTACATATCTTGTTACATAATTATATCGTGACACATCTTGTTACATATCTTGTAATATTTCTTGCTACATATCTTGTGATATTTCTTGTTACGTATCTTGTGACATTTCTTGTTACATATCTTGTAACATTTTTTGCTATGTTTTTTGTTACATTTCTTATAACATTTCTTGCTACATCTCTTGTTTGTTTCTTGTTACATATCCTGTTACATACCTTACTATGTTTCAACAATCTGTACCCAGCAATATGGTGCATTTTTAGGTGAACACTTTCACATCACAACCAATAAAATCTACCAGCCTTCATCATCTGCCTATCCATTTCCCAACTAAATTCAAGTCAGCTTCCAGTCAAACTGGAATCAGATAGAATACCAGTGTTTTACGTGGAGCGGCTTCCTACCAGACCTCCGCAACCCATTAATTGAGTAACACGGTACTTCTTGGCAAGACTGGAGTCAGATTTTCTGGCTTATGATAATCCGTAACGACGGCCAAAGATCTGCAAATGAAAGCCAGCATAAACGGCTTAAATGCTTTCCGAGTCACGGAGGAATCTCGATATGTGAAGATGGTCACCCATCCACAGACATCTTCATCTATCTCTTACTATAAGGCGTGAAAAAGGAAGAAAAAAGAAATCCGCAGACTTTAAATTAATGTCATAATGTTAAAAAAATAACGACCAAGCCATCTTGATCCTCATTACCATGCCGCGTTTTTAAAACCATCAAAACATAAACGACTTAAAGGAACACAATGCAATGGCGTTGAATAATCACCAACATAACTCGAGGAAGGCTTTTTGAATTCATCCCTTTGACATTAGTATAGGAATTTAAAACCCCGGTTACCATGAAGAATGGAATGACAGATGTCTTTTAGAAGAATATTTTCGTTCATTATGCCATGCTGCCAGTGGCGTGCAGTGGTTCGAGTTAGGGTAGGCCAGAGAAAATGTCCAAATAAATTTAAAAAAATAACCACATTATTCAGGGTTGATTTTTAATGAAATGAGTTTTTTTAAATAGCCTATGAAAAAAAAACCAAAAAAAAAAATAACACCACATTTCAACCCTGAATAATGTGTGTTTTTTTTTTTGGACATTTTCTCTGGCCTACCCCAACTCGAACCACTGCAAGCCACTGCATGCTGCTTTTCTAAAGGAGCTTGTGTCTAAACAACATTAAATTTAACAGTAGGACTAATCGCATTTCAAGGTCAAACAACCAAATCAAATCATTTATTCGCACAGAATGTAGGTATTGTAGAATAAAGTATTTATAAAAAACGTTTGGCATGCACATTTTTAACAATAATAATGTCAGTACCTATCCCTACTCCATAAGAGTATGGGTAAGATGATGATGATGAAATCTATGTATATTTTAAAGATGTAAGATTTTTTCCTCCGAAACCACTGGACTGATACTAACCATTTTTTCGCCAATGGAAAGGCTACATAATTAGCGAGTAACATAGGCTATATTTTATCCCCGCATTCCCACGGTAACGGGTACTATGCGGGTGAAACCGCGTGGAAGTGCTATTAATAAAAAAAATGATTACAATACCAATAAATTATATTATAATGTCTAGATTAATCACAATAGAGTAGTGGTGACCAAGTGGTAACGGCCCCGACTTAAGAAATGTAGTTCGCAGGTTCAAACCCAGCCAGGCGCATTACTTTGTGTAATTAATTTCATCACCACTGCTCTCAAAACGGTGAAGGAAATCAGCATGTCCTAGAAACAAAAATTCGAAGACATGTGACATTCACCAATCCGCACTCAGCCCGCGTGGTGGATTACGGCCCATTCCCTCTCCTAGAGAGGAGGCCTGTGTCCCAGCAGTGGGAACATTAAATGTCTGATTATGCTAAGCACAATAGTAGATATATCAAATAAGGTCAACAATATTAAACTGATGTAATGTCACAACGACAACGCTGGAAACAAGATCGGTCTTACATACCTACCGAGTTTTTTCCGAGTGTACTATGCCAAATCGAATATCACATTGATCGATCATTATTTCTGTGTCTCGAAAAATACGGTACGTCATTGATCTATTGCTTTGTCTAAATTTTATTACTAGTGCCTTACTTAATTTAAGGCTTTAAATTTATTTCTCAGTTTTATTTTACAGTCTTGTTTAAAATTTGTTATAATACTTACCTAACTCTAAAAGAAAGAAAAAAATTGTCGTTGACTGTTCAACAGTCAACTCTCCTTTTTTTTTTCTTTCAACTTTTGCAATGCAAGATTATTTTATTCGACGCAGTGACTAGAAACATTCGCATTTTTGTTACACTTCGAACTGTGAACGTTGGTCTGAGATTTATGGTGCGGGAACCCGGAGACGGCTCCCACCGGCTAGTTATATTTTTCAATCTTGAAAACCATTTAAAATCGTAAAACTTTGCCAATTAATAAGACACTATACCTACCCGGATCAATAACTCACAAAATCGGATACAAACAAAGGATATCCTTCGCAAAACATCCTACGCCCTCTTAAATTTGACCGCCGCAAATGACGTCATAGCAATCGCCTTTGGAGACGTCATTAGGCGTTTACAAACTTACCAATTCCACTTACACAACTCCTATTTCCAACGCTATAAGGTTGAAACTACCGTGAACGGTGCTCAAAGTGACTTGGTATCAAAGGTGTCATTGACGAATCTGCCCCATTTCTCATCAAGTGTCATTACGAAATGTCACCATCAGTTGTCACAAGTCGTTATTTGCGATGTAATACTGAAAATGACTACCTTCATAGTATCCGCGTAGGTATGGTAATTTTGGGGTTTACGTGATCAAAATGGAATGAACTCTCTTTGTTGCACCATTAATTATAAGGAACGTGTAGAAACTATAGGTGGCAGCACAGACGCGTCAATATCTAGTATATTTTAATTATAAGTTTCAAATTTGCAACGCTAGAAGGCACAGTCTAGCTTGTGCACGTTCCCCTAAATGGAGGGTGCAGGAAATATAGGTGGCAGCACAGATCAAATATTTACAACGTAAAAGTTTTAGATTTGCAACACTAGATGGCATAGTCTTCGCTGTGTACATTCCCTATATTCGTCTGAACTATAAAACTCTGGAATGAGGTTCTTCTTGACATCAAAAGAGCATCGTGTAAGTAAAATTCAGTAGTAGAATTAGTACTTATTTCAGCAACGTTCATTCGCATCTTAGTCACAAACTGATAAAATAGCCTCGGTTTCCAAATATTTCTTACAGATTGCAACTGAGATGCGAACGTTGCTTAAAAATCAGCGAAATTGGTTTCTTGTCTTTGTCATAATTATTATATTATCAGGTTTTGTTACATTGAACGAATACACTTGCTATTCATCATAATGGGAAATGGGAAAAAAATGGAAAGTCAAGAATTAATTTCGTCCCGTTTGTGCGTTGTTTTATAGAAAACAGTTTAATAATTCATTTCACATATTTTTTTATCATTTCATAGAAAAATAAAATACAAAGAATACTTACTTTGAAAATTAAACCATTGGTTATATTACAAATAAAATTAATGTTTCGATATTTTATACCATTGATTTACAAATAAAATATTTTTAACCATCGTATAAACTTATTACCAAGAATAAAAAAAGTCGAGTGACAGTTTCTAAACGTTTTAATTCATACCTTTGTCAAAATTCATTCCTATTCCATATAAAAAATATTTACTCCTTTATTATTTTATTTATAATATATTTCTTAAACGCTTAATTAATGTAACTCAATATTTATTTAAATTTTCCTTGAAATAAAATATCATGGAAAAATACACCAAACAAATAATATTCGTTAAAAAATTATTCTACTGTTTGCTAAGTTTGTTAAATTAAAAAATATGTCCATAAAATTAATTAAAACGAGTTACTGTCAAATATGATTCGATCAAATAAAAAGTCGTTGAAACAATAGTATTCGAAATAAAAATACAAGGACAACATATTATACGAAACATTGGCTGCGAAACGAAATTTAATTAAATAGATGTCTGCGAAACTAGAGAACACCGCAGAACGACAAATTGGGAATATAATTTTGGAATATAAACTACAAAACTGAATTTAACTTCAGTTGACCGGTAAATAATCATTAAACGTACCCGTAACGATAGTGATTTCCATATTATTATTATATTAACTCACGCTGATGATATTAGTTTTTGTCCAACTGACAATTACTCGGTTTTCGTTCACATTTCCCTATTGTAATTTCTAGTTGAATTGTTTACTTTTTATACTCTGCGAGCGAATGAATATTTCGGGTTCATTTCTGGAATGACTTCGGAATTAAGAATATTGCATAAATACCAAATTATAACAGCCGCACGGGTCGATCTTCTAGGTTAAGCAACGCTTGCCGAGGTTTGTCTGTGGATGGGTCGCCCTTTTAAGCCGTTGGTCCCAGCTGTCATTTGGAGATCTTTGGCAGTCGTTACGGACTGTCAGAAGCCAGAAAATCTGACACCAGTCTTGCCAAGGAGTACCGTGTTCCCCAGTTAATGGGTTGGGGAGGTCTGGTAGGCAGCCGCTTCACGTAAAATACTGGTATTCAGCTGAATCCAGCTTGACTGGAAGGCGACCCCAATATAGTTAGGAAAAGGCTAGGCAGATGATGACCAAATTACAGCAACTTAAACATACTTTTTATCGACCTATAATATGCAATAGAAGATAATAGAATACTCTATATTATGAACACCATATTGTACCATCAGGGAACCTCACCCCTAGTGTTACTTATTATTCGAATGAATAAAACACGATTTGGGATATGACTTCGTACTTATGCATTTACGGTATCTGCCTTATAAGAGCGCTACTACTCGTACTTGACTCTCATATAAAAACAAAGCATATTTTCCGTATTCTTAATTCAAAATACTCTTTTTGCTAGGCTTGTCCAAAGTTCTATCGACAAACATGTCTGCCAGTAACAAAATATATAACAGTAAGAAAATATAGGAGAAGAAAACATTACCTACATAGGGTGAGACAATACACGGCCTTATCGCTAAAAGCGACCAGTATTGCTAACCAATAAAAAATATTGGCTCTACAAATACTGAAAACAGTAACTAGAACTAATCACCATAAATATCTAGACTAGGCCAGCTCATTCATATTAGGTCCAATATTTGCTACCAACAATGTCAGTCATAGCCATAAAGATTCCGACTACCTTCATAAAATTCACCAATACCAATAACTTGACAATGTTTGGATATAATATGGCCAGTTTGTTTTGGTAGACCGAATAATATTAATACCAGTAGCCCTACCATAACGTCTTAAATCCATCATGCTTTCTGTGTCGGAGAGAGACGGAATTATACAAGACGAATAGCACTATCCTTTTTTCACACTGAAACATGATAGCTTTGGCATTTCGTGGTACGGCCCCAGGCCAGTATTTACCCACAGTATATTATGCGATCTCTAATTATGTTAAAAGTGCTGCGGGCGTACCATGACGTCTTAAAATGTGAGTCTTCCGAGCGAGAAAAAGGGATGGAGCTATATAGGGTGTATAACTCTATCCCTCTTTCTCGCTCGGAAGACTCACGTTTTAACACCTCATGGTACGCCCGCTGTTTTCTTTAGATGATTCTTCAAGCTTTTCGTCTATATTATTATGCTGCCTCAGAATCTTCCTTATGCTTCCTCAAAATGTTAGTCAGAGACGCCATAATTCTATGGTGACTTGCAAGATTGATGAACTAAGAAATTCTTGTATACGATTAAAAGCCGACAGACTGAACACCGACAAGACCTCATTTCGACGGAACTCTTCACTGACAAGGTTCGGGATTTGGGGCACCCCGACTCGGGGTTTAGTTTTGGTAAACCAAAAGAAGCAATAGAAATAGGAGCCCCGCGGGGTTCCATCGACTACGATTACAACCTTGTCGGCGAAGAATCCTGCCAGCGAGGTATCCTGTCGGCGAAGAGTCCCGTCAAAGTAGTCTTGTCGGTGTTCAGTCCGTCGGCGTTCAAGAAATATATTACGTTTTTATTTAATGTTGGATGATATAAGAAATGTAGATCTACGACGACGAACAATTTACAGGTGAAATAACGAATTAATTTTAAATGACAGAGACCTAAACATTATTATAATCATCCTACCCTCATTCTTCATCATAAACACAATTTTATATTCATCCAACGCGCCATCTTTGCCCATCTATGATCCCTGAAGCTGAAAGTTCATCATATACTGGTCACTTCATAAAAGTACTTTCAATGTAAGGTTAGGTAAACATTTTTTGAAATCACCTCCTTGAAAGTAATGGGGTAACTTTGACAGTAAAATGATTTAACGGCCATTTCCTTTGCCTCGTCTTTATAGGCCACTTAACTTTTTAATTTATGGTTGTAATGCACCTCCGCTGGCAGGCCTGGGAAGTTATCGTTGAAAAAAATTAAAAATACCTAGGAAGTATCTTGCGAAAGAGCAGTGGTGGCCGGGTGGTAACGGCCCCGACTTACAAATTGTAGGGCACGGATTCAAACCCAGACAGGCGCATTATTTTGTGTAATTAATTTCATCACCACTGCTCTCAAAACGGTGAAGAAAAACATCGTGAGGAAACCGGCATGTGACATTCACCAACCCGTACTGGGCCCGCGTGGTGGATTACGGCCCATTCCCTCTCCTAGAGAGGAGGCCTGTGTCCCAGCAGTGGGAACGTTAAAAGGCTGATTATGCTATATATCATTTTAGAATGGCGCGTTCGATTTATGGGTTTTAGAGAGGCGATAAGTTTAAAAAAAAGTGAGCTAAAATTTAAAAACAAAATAGTGATTTTCAGTTTACGTACCGGTTTTTTTAATTTTAATCGGTTGTTTAATTATAATTAAACGAATTTATTTGTTTTATATTGTGATAGAAAAATATTTTTCAAACGCAGAATATGCAAAGAATAACAATGCACTGAGCAAGCTTTAAATGATGGCAGTATACGTAGTCTAATTTTCATGAAAACAAAATATTATGTTCGTTATTATTTATAGAACTATGGCTTCCCCATTTTAAAATGTCCACTAGTCTATGTTACCTGGAATAACTTGACGCTTCTACAAAATGACATCTCACGTTCTAACATGAGATGTCATTTTGTATCTATCGATTAAATATTTAAAGTATATTCAAATGCTAGTAGCAATGTAGTACTATAAATATTTACAATATAATAATAATATGATGGCATAATTGGATGTACATATACTATTTTAAATTAAGCTATTATTTTTTAACTATAGTATTCAGGTTTCAGAATTTCATGTGGATAACAATAGCCACGTTTTTTTCAGCAAATGTTTCTAAAATGGACTAGCTTTAGTCGTGTTTTCATCAAATTTGTGCATACTTCTTTATTAGGTACCCCACTAACAAAGAAAATATTTTTTCTGCATTTTGTTACAAAAATAAACCACGACACATTTGTCATACAATAAATCATAAACAAAAAAAAAAAACAGACACCGTTCTGACCATCGACCTCGAAGCTAATAAATTACCTACGATATATTCCCAAAAGTACCAGCAACCCAACAAAACAAAACACACTATAATTACGCAAATGGCTAAAAATTAACGAGCAACGGAACAAAGAAACATATCAAAACAAACACACCGGAGACTACACAACTTGTTTCCTAGAAAGAAACATAAAATCGAATAAACACGTATACACAAAACAAAGATAAACATTATACATATAGTTGTTTGTTCGGGAATGGAAGTGGTGTTAACCATTGTACATTTCGATCAACACTGTACTATGAACTACATATTTTATTATCTAGCGAGTGCGGACGTTGGATCGGAAGTTCTAGTTTACGAGTAAATTTGATGACTTGGTAAAGGCCGTGAAAATACGCTGGATGCGACACACGGTCGATGCAGCGATACTTGGGAGGCCTGAATCCAGCAATAGACGTTTTTGGCTGAAATTATAATTATAATGAGGAGCTCGTGGCTAAAAAATAACAGCCGCACGGGTTGATCTTCAAGGTTAAGCAACGCTTGCCAAGGTTGATCTGTGGATGGGTGACCATCTTAACATACTTACCGAGTTTCCTCCGTGCCTAGGAAAACATGTTAAGCCGTTGGTCCCGGCTGTCATTTGTAGATCTTTGACAGTCATTTCGGGTTGTCAGAAGCCAGAAAATCTGACTCCAATCTTGCCAAGGAAGGAGCACCGTATTACCCAGGTAATGGGTTGTGGAGATCTGGTGGGCAGCCGCTCCACGTAAAAATACTGGTATTTAGCTGAATCCAGTTTGACTGGAAGCCGACCCCAATATAGTTGGGAAGAGGCTAGGCAGATGATGAATCATCACCGGTTTCTCTAATTCGTAATATTGTTAAAAAAACGTCAGCAAAAAAGAATGGAAATTGTGCCTTTTGTTTTCAGATTGCGAGTGAGATGCGAATTTAAACGCTACTTAAAAATTTGCAGAATTGGCTCTCAGATATACACGGCCCATCTACACTAATATTATAAAGAAGAAAGATTTGTATTTTTGTGTGTGTATGTTTGTAATGAATAAACTCAAAAACTACTATGCCGATTTCAAAAATTCTTTCACAACTAGAAAGCTACATTCACCCTGAGTAACATAGGACATTTTATCCCCGTATTGCCACAGGAACGGGAAAAACACGGGTGAAACCGCGGGGCGCTGCTAGTGTTAAATACATTGGTATTTGGCCTCATCCAGTTAGACTGAAATTCAACTGTTCGTTACTCATTCACACAGAAACTACTGAACGGTTTTTAATACTATTATAATAATTCGGTGTAAATCCGATGCAAATGATTTCATCTCGTTATGACTATCTCATATAGGCACACTAGTTGGGAAGAAATTCGGGGAAATTGAACAATTTAATTTAATCTATACTAATCTATACTAATATTATAAAGCTGAAGAGTTTGTTTGTTTGAACGCGCTAATCTCAGGAACTACTGGTTCGAATTGAAAAATTCTTTTTGGGTTGAATAGACCATTTATCGAGGAAGGCTTTAGGCTATATATCATCATGCTTAAGCCAATAGGAGCGGAGCAGCGATAAAAAATGTTTTAAAATCGGGGATTCCACGGGGACGAAGTCGCGGGCAGCAGCTAGTATTATTATATTACTAGCAGCGCCTCGCGGTTTCACCCGCGTAGTTCCCGTTCCCGTGAGAATATGGGGATAAAATATAGCCTATAGCCTTCCTCGATAAATGGGCTATCTAACACTGAAAGATTTTTTAAAATCGGACCAGTAGTTTCTGAGATTAGCGCGTTCAAACAAACAAACAAACAAACAAACTCTTCAGCTTTATAATATTAGTATAGATGTATTTAGGTACTTAAGATCCATGTTAGAAGGACCATGGATCTTAAGAATTGCTAGTAACATTTAAGTATTTACTAGCAGCGCCCCGCGGTTTCACCCGCATAACTTTCGATTCCGTGGAAATATCGGGGTAAAAATTATCATTTATGCTAATCCTGGTTATAAACCATCTGTGTGCCTACACATTTCATCAAAATCTGTTCTAAAGTTTTTGCGTGAAAGAGTAACAACCATCCATTCATACTTACAAACTTTCGCGTTTATAATATTAGTAGGATATGGATGTTTTCTGAAAGAAATGGTTTATTATACTAGATATATTTGGAAATTTTATTTGATTAAACAATCTATACATCAGAAAAACATATACAGGTTCTATGTAATTGATAGAGAAAAACTACTAAACCTGAACGAAGTCGTAGTTAGCATCTAGAAATATACTAAAATATGTATATAATCCAATAATCGATATTGACAGTTTCAATATTTAAAGCATTGACCACTTTTCATACCTATACATTCCGGATATTCGGTAACTCCGTCAGATGGCCCAATTCCGAATTGGCAGCACTGCCAAATTGGATAACAATGATAATAATCAGCGCCTAACCTACTAAATTGCGTTTTGATGGAGTGACGAATCAATACTTGAGTGTATTGTTATGTACTTTACTTAAAATATGAATACATAGTTTTTGTAAAAGAAATATGTTATTTACCAACAGCACCCCGCGGTTTCACGCACGTAGTTCCCGTTTCCGTGGGAATACGGGGATAAAACATAGCCTACTTGTTCATTACCGTTGCTCGCTAATAATGAAGCTTTCCATTTCTAAAAATGGTTACATTCGTTCCAGTAGTTTCGTAGCTTATACGAAACAAACAAACAAAAAAAGCTTTACTTTTCTTAATATAGTGTATAGATTCAGACTTAATACTAAAACAACTAATAAATGTGTACACCAAATTAATTGGTGACACATAAAGCTCGACGAAAATATATACATAAGAGCTTTCTTTTAATACCTGTGCTCACGAATAAAGATAGTTTGATTAAACTTCATTGGAATTGGAGTCAATAATGTGAGGTGAGTCAGCCTTTTTTTTTGTATGGGCAATCATCAAATGACTTCTCCCGCTCTGGGCGGAGCGGAAGGGAGTGTCAGACTCTTACTGACTAAAACCCACCCGTGTTCCTGCTTGTGCCCTTTGCGTTCCAGGGCCGCGGTGACTCTTTCGAACAAATTCCGCAACCCGAGGTGAGTCAGCCTTAGCTTAACATTTTAAGTAAATTATGTCCACGTGACCTGCACCCAGCAGCGCGACCGGTGACCGTGATAAATTTTTCGACTGAGTACTAAATGATAAATGATAATGATAAATGATATTTATTTTGTAAGTAGGTTTTAAAAAATACTTTTACACATCAATCTTTTTTGGCCGTTATAAAAACTAGATGAGGCCGGTGTTTCCTAGCTGACTACCCTGAGAAGAAACACCGAAACAAACTAAAAGGTCAAGGTCTCTTTTGAAGTCAAGTCCATACAATTGTACTGGTCAAATTACTATTACACAAAGATTCAAAATTAGTGATTTTCTCAGAACAATTTTTCGGTACAATTGGCGCAGTGCATTCTGCTGCGCTCCGTGTTTCAGATTCGATCCCCGCGCGAAACAAATAATTGTATGGCCTAGATTTTCTGGGTCTGGCTGTTTGTGTATGTGAGCTTATATGTTTGTAAACGCATGCACAACACAGGAGACTTTCTCAGTGTATATACGTTTTGCTTACAAAAAAAACGCACTTGGTTAAAGATTTTTATCACTGTGTAGATTTTCACGTAACATATACGATCGTGTAGGTGTATATGATTTATAACATTTTGTTCAATGGTAATATAACAAAGAAAGTTCTATCATACTTTGTATCGAATATTAACATATTTATTTTGTGATACAACGACGATAAAAAGACAATTTATCGTTTCATTCGATAATATTTCCTTGTGTTTTCAGTTCCTAAAGTTGAGTTTTCTTACTGTACAGAACAAAAACTGTTTACAGACAAACCATCAAAGCCATACATCGTACAACACGCTACACTAAGCTCCCGCCATCTTGACGCAGATCGTAACAGAAACAAAAGAAGCCCAGCACAAGATTTATTACTGCAAAAAGTGGCCTTTTGAAATTGTCAGCTTATTCGTCCTATACGAATATGTAAGAAATGGACTTGAAGGTTGGTTAATGAGTCAGAAAATGTCCACTAACGTTGGTTATGTGGTATAGACTTGAAATTATAGTATATAGTTCCTTCAACGTTAGGTTCAGTCGAAAACCAGCGTCAGGCAGCTCCTAGTTGTCTGGCATTTTGCTGAATGGCGCAGCCGCGGGACACACAATATTATTGTTTTAAAACTTTTTACAAAAAAAACAACCGTATAACAGACAAACGGTCGGTGTTTTTCGTTGTTTCTTCGTTTTTTGAATATCGTCTTCCGAAATTAAAGTTGTTTTATACTTTTTTAACCTTCTTCCTTGAGAACCTCCTCCTTTTTTTGGAAATTGGTTAAGAATTAAGTTTCCTTATTATTGTACCTACAATATCTGTATCTGTACGTGCCAAGTAAATTTACTTTCTTTCAAGTGCAGCTAATCAGCTTAAGTGCTTAACAATCAACCTAAACTTTTAACCAGCTGCTCCCTACATTTATATTCGTATAACTCATCAAAATGTAGGGGACAACTGTTTTTTTTTTTCGCGATATCATGTTTGGTCCCATAGTAAAAGTTGTTCATAATGATGAGTACAATGACCTCTTAAGTACGAAATCTTCCATTACTGAGTGACTCAGTGACTGACAGACAATGCACAGCAGAAACTATTGGTCGTAGAAGACTGAAATTTGGCATGTAGGCAGGCATCATGGGGAGCGTAGTCTGCTACGGTGACAACACCCTAGTTGTTGGTTGTTATCGAACGGTGAGCCACCCAAAGTCGCAGTCCGCAGACCCGTTGGTTTTCGTATGTCAAATCTTATACCGAACGCCAGATAAATGTGCAATAAAGGTCATTGCCCTTTCCTTGATATCTCTTCGTAGGTACATGGACAAAAAAAATGAATCATTTTCCATTACTACTAAATATAAAAGATCACGATGGATGTCGATTCAATATAGCATTAATTCATTATTTCTGTTTTAAGAATTAAGGTTGTAAATAAATGTAGGTGGGTCAATGACCGTTATTGCACATTTATCTGACGTTCGGTATAGATGAACACTTAAAATCAGCGCCGTACTGTGGACCTAGAACGTATGTTTTTTTTTTTATGGAAACCATGACTGAACAATACTAGTGAAAAAGTCTTACTAAGAAATTAAATAAATATATAGTAAACTAAAATGAATGAAACTTCCAATATGATCTAAGTTACAAATTAAACAAAAAAATACATATACTATACTATCTAAGACACAAACAAAGAACATTCAACGTTTAACCACGAGTAAGTTTATGCTAGCCTGGTAACAGGGGAATCATACTGTTCAAGAGAGAATGGAACTCTTTTCGTAATAAACTAAACTTGCATAATATTTAGTTAACACGTTCGAGGACGCTACCACTTGAGACTGTGTACCAAAATGACACAGTAAATGTCCATACAAATTATACGACGTATGAGTACGTAGCCTCCCATGAAAATATATTGTTTTAAAGACATCATGACACAACCGTTTTATCACGTTATCGTATAAATACGTTATGTCATTAAAACATCAATTTCACAGAGTAAAATTATTAATTCATAGTAAAATAGTATACTGTCTGGCTAAGGAATAATACATAAATCAAATAAACTAAATACTTACGATGTTTTGTCGTGGCAAATATTACGATACGCCACGAAATGTTTAGCGAACGCGAGCGCAACCCGCAGTGACGCAGCCGCACTGAATGTAGGAGCGCGGTAGGCGCGCGCGACGCATTTACACGTTGTGCGTGTGTGAGTACCGTTCCCGCCCACTGTCAACGGCACTTATTTGAAATAGTTTAAAACTTACTCTACGTGACAGTAAAGCTTCGGGTATTTTAAATGTTGTGACACAAGATACATTCAATAGGATTTTAACTTGAACGTTCATCGGATATGTACGTTCTGTCGTAAAGTAAAAAAAATATTTGGACGTCATTGTACGTTGTGCCATATCAAAATTTCGAACGATGACGTATAATCTCGTTCTGTCCTCGAACGTGTTAAGTAACATTGTTGCAGTTTGAAAGCTCCAGGAGCTATTGAAATGCTAAACCTACTTGATTTTCGATACTAATTCATTAGTCAGGAATTAAGATTTTTAGATCAAACTTTACATTACGAAATATATTGCTTATTTATTTATTTTTACTGCTTCTTATGTCGGAGACAAAACGTCGCACCGCCCGCCACTGACCACTGGAGGGCGCCAGATCGAGCGGGGAGTGCGGGACGAGGCGCTTGCCGACGGTTGCGCGCGCACTAACCTGTCTAACCTGTCAACGAGTGACGGATAAAAAAGCAAGCGTCCTAGTGTTCTTGAATAAACCGCATATATTTTACAGTCCACTATTTTATTACTTGCAGTCAAAGATTCAAAGCATTTATTTCAATTAAACCCTTTACAGGCACTTTTGAATTGTCAAGTCGAAAGAGGTGAAGCTATCTGCACGTTCGAAAGCGTAGATCTCTATGGAGAAGAACGTGCAAGAAACACCACGGACACTCTTTTAAATCATGTTCTGTATTCCATAACCTTAATTACATCCTTGGTCGCTTCTATATGTGAGGACAATGCCAAGAAAATAAGGAAACTATAAAAACAATCCAAAGTATAAAGATTAAAACAAGTCAGTGGCAGTTAAGGGGTGACCAGTCTCAACCGACGGCGCCCGTTCACGAACATTTTTAAGGGAACCGAATGATCCAACACACAAGCCACCATCAGCGAAACATTTAAGCGAGCATGACATGCTCTCAACTGCCATTTTAGTTCAAGTCACAAAGTAAACTATAACTTATCACATGTAAATGGCTCCATGGTACTCACATTTCACAATTATTAACTGAACTTCATCTTGACATGGCTTTTTATACTATTGATAGGCACGCGTTTGATCTTTATCTCACCTGATGGTAAGCAATGATGTGGTCGAAGATGGAGCGCGCTTGCCTAGAAGTAACTTTTTCACTCCTGATTTAAAGACTCCCAGATTGTAGGTACTAACTAGCTATACACACAATGATTGTCTTCCTAAAACATTTTGTGTGTGTGGCTCGGATGTCCACCATGTAACGGGGGCGCATTGCCGTACATCATGTGGTCTGATTATGGAACTGGCTTGGCTGAATTAAACTATGCAATTCCGTTGCATCATCATCTGCCTAGCCTTTTCCCAACTATATCGGGGTTGGCTCCCAGTCAAGCCGGATTCAGCTGAATACCAGTATTTTACGTGAAGCTGCTGCCAACCAGACCTTCACAACCCATTAACTAGGGAACACGGTACATCTTGGCAAGACTGGTGTCAGATTTTCTGGCTTCTGACAATCCGTAACGACTACCAAAGATCTCCAAATGACAGCCGGGACCAACGGCTTAACGTGCTTTCCGAGGCACGGAGAAGTCTCGTTATTTTAAGATGGTCACCCATCCACAGACCAACCTCGGCAAGCGTTGCTTAACCTAGAAGATCGGCCCGTGCGGCTGTTATAATTTAGCCACGAGCTCCTTATTTCAGCTCCGCAATTACGTTCCATACTCCCCAAAATGCAACCGGTAGAAAACCGACAGGCTAGCAACTCGGCGTCGATGCTCAAGACTTTGGAGCTTCGACTCGACAATTGAATGTGTTACTAATATATATTGAACTAGCAGCGCCTCGTGGTTTTACCCGCGTAGTTCCCGTTCCCGTGGGAATATGTGGATAAAATATAGCCTATGTTACTCAAGGTGAATGTAGCTTTCTAATAGTTAAAGAATTTTTGAAATCGGTCCAGTAGTTTTTGAGTTTATTCGTTACATACGAAAATACAAATCTTTCCTCTTTATAATATTAGTATAAATGAATCTTCATTTTTATAGCTTCAACTGTATGCATGCCTTAGTTAAGGTACTAAGTATAAGGATAATTTTAAACTTAACGTCTGGAAGTTGTGTTTACTTTCTGTGCAAATATAGAACTTTTCTATTCGAACGTCTACCGACTTGCTCTATACGACTTGGAAATAATGGGGTGCTACTGAGAGATGCCTGACGGTAAAACTCATTTACCCTTTTGCCCCTTTTGGCCAACCTGGGAATCGAACCCAGGAAAATCATAAATAATTTATTGATTTGCAAACATGGGTAAAATATACATTGATGTTTTGTTTTTAAATGAATAATAAAGTTCTCCGTGTTTAACCATCGCATGGGTATGCAAATAATGAAAATTGGTACAGAATAAAAATTTAGATGTTAGCCTTGTCGGTTACAGTTATGAAATTATTATAGTAATATTATTACTTATATCAAAATAAGATAAAAAATCAATATAAAATTAAATCTTAAAATAAAATAAAACAATCACTAAAAACTTAAATGTCGAAGTAAAATATAAAACCAATAAAAATAATAATTTACAAACAAATACATACATATGTATTTGTTTACATATATATGTATAACTTAAATTCTAAATAATTCAAATATTAATATAGCTCAGATAATAAAATCAAACTAATATGAATTGATAATTTATTCATAATCATAAAGCTAATGATTTTTCCCTAATATAGTAAATCGGATGTAGTAAGTCTAGCATCTTTCATTAAAATAATCTATACTAATATTATAAAGCTGAAGAGTTTGTTTGTTTGTTTGTTTGTTTGAACGCGCTAATCTCAGGAACTACTGGTTCGAATTGAAAAATTCTTTTTGGGTTGAATAGACCATTTATCGAGAAAGGCTTTAGGCTATATATCATCACGCTTAAGCCAATAGGAGCGGAGCAGCGATAAAGAATGTTTGAAAATCGAGGATTCCACGGGGACGAAGTCGCGGGCAGCAGCTAGTCATTAATATGATGAAACATTTTGCAACTAAAAAAGGGTAGTTGTTTTTTTTTTTAATTAATCTATTTTTATTTTATTATATATTAAAGTAGCTGACGATTAGCGCAGGACGGCTGGCAGAAACTGGATGCGTGAAGCCGAAAATAGATCTAAGTGGCGTGCAATTGGAGAGGCTTATGACCAGCAGTGGACTGCAACAGGCTGTTGATGATGATGATGATGATTAAGGTATCTTACTGTAAATTTCATTATGATCAACCAACATAAAAGTTCAAAAAACCATGCATCAAAAATCCATAACCTACTACATCCTGAGTCCAAGATATGCTCCAAGTATTCTCAAAAATATTATAGCAATATCCTGCTTAAATGTATTTTAAATTCAAATGTGACCGGGCGGCGATATCGCTGATTTATTTCCACCGTATTTCATAAGTCATAAGTTACTTGGAGTGCGAAGATGAGTTCTTTTACTGGCTTTTTAACTGACTATTGTAAAGAAAAAGTATTTTTGGGTTGTTACTGGTCCATTGAATTTGCAAGCACTTTGTTGCTTGGTAAAAAAAAAATAAACTGATAAATATGTGGTGCTGTATTTATCAGTTTATTTTATTTACATACATCGTTTTTAGAAACCATCGATAAAGTTTTTCTTGTGATTTAAATGAGATTTTTCATTGCCGACACACCTTGTTAGTTAATAACCTCATTTTTCGTTGCCCTATGAGTCTTTCCCCTATTTTACTCCGCTTGTATATAATTATATATATATATATATATATATATATATATATATATATATATATATATATATATATTCTATATTATAGCTTATTTTGTAAATATTTTTAAATTTATAATACATAATTGTGATTAAACGGAGTAAGTGATTTTTTGCCTTGTTAGTGGTGTTTATTTTAGTTCAGTGACAGAATTGATGTCATTGACTGCATCAGATTGCTTGCAGTGATTTTATCTCAACTTTTTAATCATTTTTCGGTCGGGTTTAAAAAAAAGTATATATACTTTTTTAATTTTGTTATTGATTATTTATTTAGTCTATAGCACCTACATAATACCGCCCTTAAATATGAACACGCATTTCTAGAACACCCTGTAGAGGTGTTTTTACTTTCTGTAAAAATATCCCCTATACCAGAACCTATAGGGTACAGGGGCATAAAGTAAAGTAAGAACATGCAGTAACTTTATATGTACTTAGAATGCAGACGAAAAGTGTGCAACCGTTAACGATACCCTAAAGCCCACGCAAAATATTCTTTCATCCACTTAAGCTTAGAAAACTATTTAAACACGAAGTTCCCTTTATGAGTCACCATATTCACTAAGAATACTTTTAAAGTGCCTGTAATACTCTATGGTGACTTTGAAATGCATCTTGAGAAGATTGTTTTTGTGTTTCTGTAAAACCACAGGTTTTGGTTGAGTAAGTAAACGTTTCTAAGTAAACTGTAAATGAATACTCTTTATTTTACTAGGAACATGTACATTGTACTAGTCCAACTATACAATAAAAACAAAAACTCCTAACCAATATGCTGTAGAAAAATTCTTCCGCATTGCTGTCGACTGGAAGTGAGCCCAAAAGACTGACGGCATTGCCACGTTGTATGGATTGCCATACAGGGTGGCAATGCCGTTAGTGTTTTACCCCGGCTTTTACCTCGGATGAGTATTAACTCATCCTCTGTCCGAGGTAAAAGCCAGCCCTTGAATCACACGAAGTGTCAACTTTTTTAAATAACGCATGAGCACTTGGACCCCACAGTCCAAGAGTTTCAACCCCAAACAACGCAGACTAGCCTTTTATTCGGAAAACTACCAGAAACTCAACAAGAAACTGTTTCTACATCAATTCTTATATATTCTTAGATATTTTTATATTCTTTCAATTTTGCTTCACTAATCTCATTATTTATGTTGTTTTCATTTCAATAGAATTTATATTGTGAAACATTTGCTGTTATTATTTGTCACTTTTATTTTGTATACTATGGAATTGAATAAGTTATAATAATGTTTAAAGTTTTAGTCACTAAGGATATGATTTAATTCAATTTAATAATAATAATGTAATCAATGATTCTAGCTTTAAATTAATTTTAGTTTACAATCATTTATCTTCATTAATTTCGTCTTTTGTATTTTATAACTTTCTTACTATTTTAATGATTGTTTGAAGTCTTTTTTTTGATAATAGATATTATCTTTTTAGCCTGTAAATGATGTGCATGCCTGTAAGTGGCTAGTTCACACAGGATTTTTTTTTTTCATTTTGTGATAAATAATTGTCGTCATATTTGTGAACAAGTCGTTGGTGTGCCTATACAAATAAATAAATAAATCTTCAGTTACAAAAAAAAAAAAAAAAAAAAAAAAAAAAAAAAAAAATTCATTTTGATTCAAACTTACAAAAAAAGAATCGCGATAAAGGAAAAGTATTAAGTAATACATTTCTCTTTGTCAACACCAACTATACAAGTATACAAGCACTTAGCGGGAAAGCGACACCCTACGTCTTATTTACACGCCGTGAGGCACTGAAAGACGTTTCCTGAAAAAGATATAAATAACAGAACATACCAGTCTGATGAAAAACGAAAATGGTAAAGTCATTCTACATGTAACATGTACGTTTAACAGACTCCCTTTAAATGTTTGTAAGCATCTCCACATTCAGTCAAATGGCAGGATAAGAGTGTTTTTGACAGATTGCGTCTGAGTTGTGAATACGAATAGATTTTTCATCACATAAGATTATAAATCAGTCAGTGTGTACGAGTATATTTAAAAAACAAGCCTGCTACGGCGTAGCAAGTCGTAGAAGCTCTACGCCATTTGCTACGTCGTAGTAGCAAGCGTAGCTTCCTTTTCTTTTTCATTTGTAGTATTTACTTTGTCTTATAAGCACCTTTGATGTATATTTAATTATACCTGTACGAGTACCCGATACTTACTCGATAACAATATTCTCAAGTTTCAACTTTGCTTTAATTAAAGAGAATAAGCCTACAAGGGGATTTAATGTTGTTGTGAAACAGTTTTTCAATGAACAATACTTTTCAGTATAATTAACATATTTTGTATCATTAGGAAGTAGGTTCTCATGAATTACTAATAACAGCCATATGGGTCGATCTTCAAGGTCAAGCAACGCATGCCGCGGTCGGACCATGGATGGATGACTATATTAACATACCGACATTCCTCCGTGGATAAAGCACATTAAGTCGTTGCTTCAGGCTGTCATTTGAACGCGGACCTGTGTTTGGCGAGTTATGGGTGGCTCGCCGTCCCATAAAAACCACACCCAGGTCGACGGTGCGTCGTATTCCACGCACCTCAAAGAGACGTCAGCAAAGAAAACGGCGCCCCATAGAATCAGTTCCAGCTAAGGTTGCGGAAATTGTTCGAAAGCGTCACCGCGGCCCTGAAACGCTTCGGGAACTAGGAGGAATACGGGTGGGTTTCAACAAGTAAGAGTCTGACACTCCCTTCCGCTCCGCCCAGAGCGGGAGCAGTCATTTGATGATTTCTCATCCAGAAAAACAAGGCTGTCATTTGAACATGTTTGACTGTCGTTAAGGGATAGAATTCGAATCTATATACCTATGATATGATAGGATATAGAATATATGATATGATGATTAGAATTTGATAGTCTATAATCTCTCGAAATCATTCCAAAGTAAATTAAATTTCAAAATTCTAACCACAACGATGGAACCCCACGGTGTGGGTCTCTTATTTCTATCTGCAGGGTTTAAAGGAACCTAACATGAATGGCATGACGGGATAACGCTAACCTATCCGTGTCGAGGAGCCTTAAGTTTCTAGTTGCCTTATGTTCAGCTACTTGGCTAGACAACAAGGATCCGTACATTGGTTTACTATATCTCAAAATGACTTCGAGAGATTAAATACTATCAAATTTTTATGCGGAAAAAGTATTCCTAATGTGCAGTTGACAATTTATCGAGGTTTCACAATCTGTCAAGCTGTTTTATAATCGTACAGAATTTGGTATTTTACTAGATAAAAAAATCAAAATTTTATTTAGCGCGTCCGTTGGTTTTCAAAAAAAAATATTGGACACGTATTTTTTGACATTAGAAATTTATAAAAAAAAATATAAAGATAAAGCGCATCAAAGATCTAGAGGGGGCTGGTGACGTCACGTCGCTAGTAAAAATTATAGCACGTAGTGAGTTTTCAACGCACTGTATCATCATATTTTTTATTGACGTGATAAAAGAAAAACTACGTGTCCAATATTTTTTGTAAATATATCTGACGGACTAATTAGATTTTTTCAGTCAAATACCCTATTTACAATTTTACAATTATCCAGTAATATATACAATCTAAAATAACCAAACCAAGTACATACCACCTGCCTGCCAAATATAAAGCCAAACACATAAGCCGAAACGACTCCTTTTAGTGGTCCCCAACAAGGCCAATATCAACACAAATTGCTCAAGTGAGAGATGTCCTGAGCAATTTCATTAGGAAGCCGGTTTATAGCTAGTTTTACCGAGATACGCCGCCGGATCTTTCCAATCACGGCAGACTCGGGGAGTAACATGTTTGGAGTATAAGAATCGTGCTCGAGAAGATGAATTACGTTGGATTAGATCGTGTTTTTGGTGTGCTGTGGTGAATTTACTATAGTTGTAATAGTGGGAAGGAATAGGATGATAGATACAAAAACCTAAGTTCCCTTTAAAAAGTATAAAATAATTGAAGAAAATACTCAATCTTAAAGTACCTAAGTATGTATTAATAATTCTAAAAAAATATTGTCGCGTTGGGGGATCGCTCCAAACCTAACAATTTAATTACAAACAGCGCGGTTTTTGATGGATTTCTTTTCCACTTTCACCCCCCACAACTTTTAAATTGCTCAACCGATTTTCACATTTATTTATTATTTATTTTATTATTTATGTACACACATACAATAAGTAAGAGATAACATTACAATTTTCATCAAACATGTCTAAGAATATTTGCACATAAGTCACCTTTAATACAAAAATAACTAAATTGAAATCGCTTCATCCATTCGGGAGCTATGATGCCACAGAAAAACAGACAGACACACACACAGACAGACACGTCTTTATAACACCCCTCTTATAAACGAAAGCTAAAGGAACACTTTGATCCTATAAACTTTACAAACTATTTTAACTTAGAAAAAGATTTAACCATTGACATAGTTTACTCATGGAACGTGTTCTAACAAAGAATAATGATATCATACACAAACTTAATTTAGCTCTTTCTCGTATTTATTTTTGTTAAGAAAGCTTTTAATATAAAGCCAGCCTGTATTTCTCACTGCACATCTTAATTCAACACATAACAAGACAAAAAGATTAATTCTTATTATCATCAACAGTATCTGCGAAGACACTATAACCCAGCCTAATAAAACGTTATCTTTCACAATGAGGCACTCTTAGTTTCATGGACTTCTAAACTTGGTCGGGTTATCTGCAAATTGCCGGTGGAACGGTGCAGCAGTTATAGTTAAGGAGCTAGTTAGTTTGGAAAAACCTTCATCATATTTTCTTTATGACTGAGCAGAACAGACGAAAATATTTTGATGAAGCTGAAGATAACCTGGATAAGACTAGTGACCCATCCCGGCTTCGAACGAGTAGACATTTATCTATTTTAATATAGCTTATGTTACTTAAGGATGATGTAACACTCTAAAGGAGCAATACTTTAAATCGGGCCAGTAGTTTTTGAGTTCAATTTGTACTTTAAGTTTGTCGTTGCCTTTAATTTTTTTTTGCGTTTATTATACAGGGTGATAAAGCCACCAATTTGTTTCCTTCATGTGAATTACATGAACGTAAAGAAAAAGAATCGATTTTTAATTTTCAGATAATAAGCATTGCCATCCATCGTGGCAATACCCGCAGTCTTTTACGCTTACATCCAGTATAGTACAGCAATGCGGACAATTTGACGCTATATTAATATTACCTATAGTGCGTTTTTTTTTTTACTAAACCTTACGTTTCAGATGAGAAACATTTCACCCACACTAGCTCCCTAACTATAAGGATTATCTCGTGTTGTGATAGCTGTTTATGTTGGATGTAGCCTGCATCGGATTATGATGGAAATAAAATTGATTGAGTCAGGCGTTACTTTGCGGAAATCCATTTTAACTTTGAAAATGAAAACAAAATATCTAGTTTTAATTTCCGCGAATATTAGTGGGTTGCAGGTATGCACCTCCCTCCCGCCCGCTATATTATGCACATGCAAGATTACTAGGCAAATGCAAGGATATTAAGCACATGCAGGAAGGCAATGCAAAACCCAACACCATTACCGACACGTGTTTCGCCTCTCCACGAGGCATCCTCAGGGGACGTGTTGACTCGCTGACCGTTGAGTTGCGACCCAACGGTCAGCGAGTCAACACGTCCCCTGAGGATGCCTCGTGGAGAGGCGAAACACGTGTCGGTAATGGTGTTGGGTTTTGCATTGCCTTCCTGCATGTGCTTAATATCCTTGCATTTGCCTAGTAATCTTGCATGTGCATAATATAGCGGGCGGGAGGGAGGTGCATACCTGCAACCCACTAATATTCGCGGAAATTAAAACTAGATATTTTGTTTTCATTTTCAAAGTTATGATGGAAATGATACACGGTGTTCGGAGATACGGGTGTTATGTCTTACTTTGTGCTTGTGAAGCTTGCATTTAAGCTGTTAAAATTACTTAGCTGGAAAACAAACTTTAGGAATGGAGATTAGATGTAAAGCTGATTTGATATGCGCGGGTGTCTGAAATTAGTGTTTGAGTAAATAAGGTGTCAAACCTGCATTGACAGGTTTGCAAGCTACTCAAAACTCAGGGGTCAATAACTTACGGTGAAGCATACGGTGAAGGTCTGCCCTGCTTGGGCACAACAACGCCGTGTCTTCGTCGAGGCGATCGGCGGCGGCGCCCTCTAGTATCCGGCCTGGTTTAATCCATAGTCCGAAGCGAGGAGGCATGGGAAGCGGTCACCTTCTCCGAAGTAGTAATGCTATGGAGGCAGACCGCGTACGGGAGAGGGAAACCTCACGTTCCGGCCGCCGCGACAGAAGAAAACGCTCTGAGCGTCGGGAAACGCAGGGCGATTCCCGGTCACCGTAGGCGCGGGCCTGCGGACGGCGAGCTATGGGTGGCTCGCTGTCCGATAGCAACCAGGCCTGCGTCGACGGCGCGTCGTGTTCGACGCGCACCTTTAAAAACTATCAGCAAAGAAGACGGGGCCCCTTAGGATCAGTGCCTGCTAAGGTTGCGGAATTTGTTCAAAAGAGTCAACTGCGGCTCTGGAACGCAAAGGGCACTAGACGGATCACGGGTGGGTTTTAGTCAGTAAGATTCTGACACTGCATTCCGCTCCGCCCAGAGCGGGAAAAAAAGGGTCTATAACTAAGAGCGTTGTTATAATACCCGCGCGTTGTTGTAATAAAGTTGGCATAACCACACAAATTAAAAATTGAAGAATAAAAAGATAATAACAAAGAATTATATGTCATTCAAGGCCTCCTTTTTTTTCTATTTGCGTTCCTAATTTCTTCCAAACTGAATTACTTAGTGGGAATATTGTTGCTTCTGGCTATAATATCACTAGCCTATCAATAAACTAATCACGGGCGGTAAGCGATTTAGATAAGCCTATCTATGGTAAGAGATAGTCTTATCTAAATCGCTTCAAAAGAATGGATTTTTGGAAGAATTTTGTTACTTGATTACTGAGGCTTAGAACGACTCTGACATATATACATACTTAGGTCAATTTGATACTGGGGTTACCCGCAATATAGCGAAAAGTACATACTGGTCGAATCGACCATATGCTATGATATGATGAAAAAACAAGAAGATTAATACAGTGAGAGTGAATTATTGCCACCATGAATTCATTTGATTAGTCAAGTTGTGATATCCGTAAAGACGTTCATTTGTTTAAATCTCCTTTTCTGACAAAGATACCGTGAAGCCTTTATTTTAAAACTTTAATTATTCACTTTTTTTTTGCGAACAAACAAATAATTTTGAATTTATTGTTTAGACAAACATAAATGGGTGATGGCAAACTTTTATATTCAAAAGTTAGTCGTACTAACTTGAATGAAGATTTTTATTTATTCAAAAAATCTCATCCGGGATTTTTGTTGTAAAATGATTTATGTTTTAAGATTACTGGTGTTTGTATTTAAATTATATCAAAGAACAGTGGTGAATCCTACCTAAAGAGAGTTTGTTAAATAATTTTGATGATTTGGCATCGAGATAGATGTGACCCTGGTGACGTTTATTGGCTTATTGGGATCTATGTTAGCAAGCGCAGACACGATCAAAAATTAGCTTTTGCTTGCGGCTGACTGACCTTATAAAATATTATTATTATTATAGAATTTTTTTTTTTCTAAAAACCGTATAAGTGCGAGTTTGGCTCGCGCAACGAAGGGTCCGTATAAACATTTATTAGTTCATCTATTAAAGAAATCGAGTCTCAATTTTTTTTTCCAGTACCTATAAATTGCCCACTGAAGTGTAAACACTTCTGTTTTCATAGTTTATGAACTATGAAAAAAATTTCTTCACTCCGACAAAGAGTTCAATTATTAATATTTTTTCTTTCTATGTGCTAAGACAGTGCTTTTAACTGCCAAATTCATGTTTTCAGCTCAACGGGGAGTCCCCATAGGTTTTAATTCCCTTGTGAACATCAAAACATGCGCCATTAGTGGAGCATATACGGCCTTATCTGTAGATTTCGTTGAATTAGAAGCATGTTGTATTTTTGATCCAAGGAGTAGCGGACCTGAGTATTTGATGTTAATACCATGCTTCATTCCTCCACACGTACCTGAGAAAAAAGGTCTTGAGATAGACAGAAAACAAAGTGACCCCATAAGGGTCCTGTTATTGTCGACTGAGATTACGGAACCCTAATAACAAATAATTTATTTGCCTATGCACACACTAGCAACTCAGTAAGGTAGTTGACAAAGAAAATTAAATCCGTCCGCCAGATAGATTTTCAGACAATATACGTATTAGACACGTATTTTTTATTTCATCACGTAAAAAAAATCGAAGAAGATACAGTGCGTTGAATACTCGTATGACGTCACTACTTAAAGCTTTTTACCTTCTCTTTTTAATTTTTATAGATTTAATAGAACAATAAAATAGTTGTCTAATATTTTTCGATAATCCAACTGACAGACTACATAGAACGATTTTTTTTTAATTCAAAAAACATCTTTATTCTGGCTGTCGGTATTTTAATAGCCTTTGGACGAGATTACATCACCACAATGTTTAAATACTTTGTATTATTTTAAGTTCCAGATTTGGTATGCCTCCCATAAGGTCGACCGATGACCTGGTGGGTTTGTTAAATACATTTTGAATTATATCCCTGTCTGCATAAGAACACATTACAAACAATCAAGCAAAATATTTAGACCATATCGATACTTGCTGTAACTTAGTTTTGTATCAACAACAATATTCCGGACAGTATGCCATTTTGCTATGGAGTGAATCACTTATCTTTGTTACTATATTATAATCGGAAATTGCGTGTACCTCAGCTGTTATTGAAACGCGCGCTTTGCTATTGCGGTTATGGTGCCGAGTTAAAAAATCAGCCAAGTGCGAGGCAGACTCGCTTGCAAAGGGTTCCGAACGATTTTTTTTTTTGCTATCTGATTTCTTTTACGTATTTTTGTAATCTCCCTTTACCATGGCAGGGAAGCGGTGACTCTTTCGAACAAATTCTGCAACCCTACCATGCACTGACCCTATGGGGCCCCGTCTTCTTTACTGACGTCTCTTTAGGCACGCGTGGAACACGACGCGCCGTCGACCCGTGCCTGGTTATTGTTATCGGACGGCGAGCCACTCTTCGCTTGCTATCTGCAGACTCCCGACGCCCGGACCGTCTTCTTTTTTCTTTTGCTAACATTTATGGAAGAGTCCCGTTTCCTGTCTCGGTTCTTCATCAAATCTTCAGCAAACTAGAATGGGACCGCCTCGAAATACTAAGATGCTCTTCCAAACGATCGTAAATATAAACTTTTTTTTTTCATTTTACATCGACAATGACAGAAAGGGTACATCATCAACGTAGTCGAAGCCACACATTATTAAGTATAACTCAAATACTATTCGTAAGATCTCACTCAAATGGTATCACATGACAAGCACCAGCTTTCGAATATAAAAATATTCATCAAAATCGGGAGACGCAGTACAATGTTATGACACACACAAAAACTTAAAAATAGACTGTGACAGACTGACTGACAGACAGACAACCGTGATTCTTCTAGAACCATAAAAATACGCCAGTGACAATCTTAACTAATATTTTAAATGCGAAAGTTTTACAATTTGTTGATTACAGTACAATTTCGCCAATGATAAACAATAAAAGCCATGTTTACCGACCTTGGTATAATAATTCATTTATTTTAAGTAAAATTAAAATTTATGACGCATTTTTTTCTGATTATCAGCCGCTTAAAATACTTAAAATCTATAGAATATGTATAAAAAACTGGAAGCCAACATCAACGTGTTTGGGAAAAGGCCTATAAAAACTCTTAATTAAAATTCAAGCTCTTTTATTTCCTATTTCAATTCCTATTTAAATTTAACAAACCTAAGAACTATTCCGAAAAACATTCCATAAAATTTTACCTGCTTAAAACTCAAATTACCAGCTGTTTTCGTGCTCCTCTCCTTACAAGCTAAAACCACCAATGTTCCAATAAATTTAATATGCACCGCATCTAATAAATCTGGTAAACAATGCCGGGGCCTCCGCTAGTGATCGATAAATGGATGTTAACAAATTTAGCTTCACCACAGCCTGCCATAGAGTATATAAATACAGAAGCCTCAGTCCATGCAACGAGCGAAAACAGGCACACGTCTGTTTAAACAAAAGACGGCAACCGGACGTGCGTGTTCACACTAAGACGGGTCGCCTGTCTTAAAGAAAGATGGCGGCCGGAATATGTCGGTAATCTCAAACAAATGACAGTCGCGAGTGCCGTTGAACTCGCTTTACGTAAAGCCTATTTAAAATGGAGAGATTAGATGCGTAGAAAGCAACCAACCAACGATTCCGACCCCGGGTTTTTTTTTTCGATTTTCCAACTTTTACAAACCATTCGATACAGATAGAGTTAGAGGTAGTTAGAGTTAGAATTAAGATATATATATATTTAAGACTGTGTGTAATTTGTCCTGTTAAATTGGTAATAATAAATAAATAAATAAATAAATAAATAAATAAATAGTTTTCATATTATTGTATTTACTGTGTCATCCCCGCACGGTCGCCATTCCTAGCCAAAACACTCCGAACCCTTCACATCAATTGACTATCAAAGGTTCATCTTTCTGCAGCGCTGGAAAACCTCCCGCTTTCCAACGCTAATAGAATAGATGAACCGGTAACCTGTAAATTTGAAGGATCGATCGACGTGGTGACACTTGGCGAAAGCTCATGTCAACCAGTTGAAGTGGTGTGAATGCATTAATTACCTTTGACTGCACGAACCCAAACTATTTCAAAAATTGACATCGAACTAATAGTCCTTATCTTAAATGAATAAAATTCATATTTGCATTCCCATTGCGTGCGTGTGCGTGCATTTTATCTCATTGTTCGAAGCTGCCCTTTTTTTAGACGGGAAATCATCAAATGACTTCTCCCGCTCTGGGCGCAGCAGAAAGGAGTGTCAGACTCTTACTGACTAAAACCCACCCGTGATCCTTCTAGTGCCCTTTACATTCCAGGGCCGCGGTGACTCTTTCAAATTCCGCAACCCTAGATTCGAAGCTGGCCCTTCTTTAAATATTTATTCTCTGACTCGGCTCTTACGTACGTCTAACAGGCAGATATCGATTCCTGATTGAAGCAAAGTGGTTCAAAACGTTCAAGAAACATAAAATATTAAAGGTAATATTTCTAAGCAGCTCGATTTTGAGGGTTCTATAATAATGATAACACCTTTAAATATTAAATAGATAATCAATATTAATTTCACCTAGATTTTAAAATAATGAGATTCTGAAATGTGGTTTTGTGAGCAAAACACGCGTAACGATGATGGAATTTTGTTAAACATACTTAGCATTAATTTTCACACCTTGGTTTATTGGTATGATTGTATAGAATACTATTTCAAAATGACTAGACACGTCAAAAATCAATTAAAATTCGATGGTTAATGATTTCTTTCACTAACTAATGTTAAATATAATTATTTAAACATGAAAATCCATTAAAACTCCAAATATTTAATAATTCACAACATGTCACTTTCACCATGAAAAAACAAAAGCCCCGCCACTTGCTGTCATTCTGACTTCGCTAGGGATGTGTCACGCTGCGTAGGGTTGGGATTCCAATTACGGTGCGTATACCGAACACCGTTTATCAGTTCGGCCTTCCTGACCCTCCGGCGTCCTCGACGGAATTGCACTCTGAATTAGCAAACAGAGCCGTGAAACCTGCAAAATAGTCGTACAAAACCCGCAGGCAGTGCACAAGCCCCGTAGGCGATTAGTAAGCCCCGTAGGCAATGAGTAAGCCCCGTAGGCAATGAGTAAGCCCCGTAGGCAATGTACCAAAGCTCGCAAGCTGTGTACCCAGCCCCGTAGGCAACAGGTAAGCCCCTTAGGCAACAAGTAAGCCCCGTAGGCAACAGATAAACCCCGTAGGCAACAAGTAAGCCCTGTAGGCAACAGTAAGCCCCGAAGGCAACAGGTAAGCCCCGTAGGCAACAAGTAAGCCCCGTAAGCAACAGGTAAGCCCCGTAAACAATATATCAAGCCCCGCAGGCAATTTACTAAGCCCCGCAGGCAATTTAACAAGCCCCACAGGCAATTTACCAAGCTCCACAGGCAATTTACCAAGCCCCGCAGGCGATTTACCAAGCCCCGCAGGCAATTTACTAAGCCCCACAAGCAATGCATTTGGCTTCATAGCCAGCGTATCAGGTTTAGAAGGTAAGTGTTATTTAGATAAGCCCCACAGGCAATTTACCAAGCTCCACTGGCAATTTACCAAGCTCCACTGGCAATTTACCAAGCTCCACAGGCAATTTACCAAGCCCCGCAGGCAATTTACTAAGCCCCACAGGCAATTTACCAAGCCCCGCAGGCGATTTACCAAGCCCCGCAGGCAATTTACTAAGCCCCACAAGCAATGCATTTGGCTTCATAGCCAGCGTATCAGGTTTAGAAGGTAAGTGTTATTTAGATAAGCCCCACAGGCAATTTACCAAGCTCCACTGGCAATTTACCAAGCTCCACAGGCAATTTACCAAGCTCCACAGGCAATTTACCAAGCCCCGCAGGCAATTTACTAAGCCCCACAGGCAATGCATTTGGCTTCATAGCCAGCGTATCAGGTTTAGAAGGTAAGTGTTATTTAGATAAGCCCCGCAGGCATAAGACATTATGGTAATCTTACACGCAAGTATAATTTCAGATAAAATTCAGAGACATCAAACGTTACGACAGTCTCACAGGTAAGTATAGTTTTAGCTAAGCCCCTGAGGCAACAATTTAATTTTTACTCACTCCTCATCTGAGGAACTCATCTCTCTTGAGTGCCATACCTTCATTCTGTCGCGAGCAATAATATTTCGATAACCTTTCTTGCCTTTTATAGCAGATGTTACCTCGTATCTGTCATTAGGCAATACTGCTGTGACCTTGTATGGTCCTGCAAATCGCGGCACGAGTTTGCCACTTGTCAAACCCGGCCTCACAATTCGGCGCTCCACCATAACTAGAGCTCCAAGTTTAATCGGTTGTGACTTCCTGCGTTTATTGTCAAAACGCAATTTCATATGTGAAGCAGTCCTCTCAATTTTATTAGCAACTCCTTGACGCAATTCTGTCACATCTTGCTCTACACTTAATGGACCCTGTAAGTCACCAGCTAACCGTGGACGCAAACCACACAACACTTCTAAAGGAGTCTTCCCTGTCCCTTGACAGATAGTACTATTAATACCCAGTTGAATTTTCGGAAGATAGGCATCCCATCCTTTTTGTTCTTCTCCCATGTGAGCTGTCAGCGACGCTAGTATGGTCCGATTTAAACGTTCCACTTGGCCGTTAGCTCTTGGAGATGCCACGGCATTCTGAACATGCTTAATATTCAAACCTTTACAATAATCTTGGAATTCACGTCCCGTGAAGGCAGTACCCCTGTCACTGACAATTCTTACCGAATAACCAAATACTTGACTCAATTTATCCAATGATGTTATAGCCGCTTTTGCATTGGCGCTAGCTACAGCGTTAAGCCAAACAAATTTGGTAAAGCCATCAATGACTGCGAAAATATAACTTTTCCCAGAACTTTTGCAGAACGGCCCCAAATGGTCCACATGTATTGTGTGGAAAGGAATAGGAATACGTTGAATTGGATGCAACATACCAGGTTGTTTTCCTGTCGGTTTCTTGGTGAATTGACACCCAATACAGCTCTTGACATACTTCTCAACAAATTTCCTCATTTTAGGAAACCAATACTTAGCTTTAATAGCCTCCACGCACTTCTCTACACCAAGATTACCATTACCGTCGTGATAAACTTTCATTATATGCCACCTAGCCGCTTTAGGTAAGACAAGTTTGATCCCCTCTTCCATAATTCTATACAATCGGTCATTTATCACCTTATAATCTTTATTCAGCCCATCCTTTTTATTCTTGTTAGCTTCAACTTCCAACTTCATATTTAACATCAAGGCCTGAATTTCTTCATCACCCTCTTGCAAAGTATCAATAAACTCCTTCTCCTCAATATGCTTTACTTCGATAGGGTTTCGACTGAGGGCATCTACATGTTGCATTGATGTACCTGGTCTATGTTCCACTACGAAATCATACTCCTGTAGGTCAAGCCACTACCTAGTTATTCGAGGGGACAAATCCCTCTTGGACCAAACTAAACGTAGTGCAGAACAGTATGTTACCACAGTGAATTTAATTCCTGTCACATAAACTTTAAACTTTTGAATACTGAAAACCACAGCCAATGCTTCCAACTCAAAACTATGGTATTTTTCTTCTGTAGCACTAGTTTGTCTACTTGCATATGCAACAACTTTTGCAATAACATTCCACCAAGACCAGCTTTCGAAGCATCTGTGTGAATCTGAGTTTCCCGGTCTGGACTATAATAATAATAATATTATTATTATTTACTCTTTCGTAACTTAATACCAGCATGAGCAATTAACCTAAGGATTTTTCTTAGGTTGTTTAGACATTCCTGGACGTCCTTGCCCCACAAAATCACGTCATCAATATAAACTTCTGCGCAATCATGAAGGACTGATGCTAATATTTCATTCATGGCTCTCTGAAACACCGCTGGAGCATTACAAAGACCAAAGCTCATCATTCGGAACTGAAAATGTCCATCAAGTTCATAACTTTAATAATAGTGTTCCCATCTTTAGTTTCTACTTCTTGTTCTATAACATCAATTTAACATCTAGGTTTACGCTGTTCACCATACTTCACCTAAAGAAGTCCAGTTACAATGGGATCCGTCATAGCCACAACTTTATTAACACCGGGCAATAGGGTAACCTCAGTTTGAGGATGCAATCGGATTTTCTCCAATTGAGCGCAAAGATCTGTGATTTCTAAACCCAACTCATTATAATAAATGTTAAGATGAGTAGATGTTTTCACGACAAGTACATTTGGTGCCTCAGTAAAAGGATGTCCTATTAACACATCAAACTTCTGTATATTGTCTGGTACCACATAAAAATGTGTATTTTCCTACACCATCAACCTTTAAATGTGCATTAACTACACCTATTGGCAAAGTCAATGAATCACCATAACCTTTAATGACCAATGTATCATCAGTTGCAATATGTAAGTTCAATTGTTTACTAAAAGTTTCCCTCATAATATTGCATGAACTTCCAAAATCAATAAAGGCCTCAGCATCAATTCCATTAATTTCCACCAATTTATAGTATTTCTTATCCGAAAAATCAGAGGACAGTATGTACCTTTTTAACGGTTTTATTACCAGAGTCCTTCTTCCGACATTCCTCGGTAGTATGTCCTTTAATATTACAAAAAGTACACAGTTTATTCTGATTTTTCTTCTTATAGCATTCTGCTTCCTTGTGTCCCATGTGTCCACAGAATCGACACTTTATATTATTTATTTTTGGTGTCTTGCCACACATTTTAGCTTTATGACCAATCTTTCCACATGTGAAACACTTTGGTTTGTCTGGCCTTTCTTTATTATTCTCATATTGCTGCACTACAGCTGAAGATGTCTTAATACTAGCCAGGTATTTTAGTAAAGAGACAGAATCATGACAACCTGCAGATATTGCACCTACTTCTAAAAATTTATCACCCAAAGTACCAATAATGGCTTCTGAGGTCAATTCATCGGACATCCCGCAAGACATCCCTATACCCAGCTTTTCATAGTAAAATTTTATTGGATCCTCCTTCTGTTCTTTTACTTTATTTACAAGTTCTCTAATTTGACTTAATTTATTTTTTGTAAATGGAAATGCTTTTATGAGACGTTCCTTCCATTCTGCCCAGCTCACATCATATGAAAGTTGTCTCTCGTACCATCCTTTAGCATAACCCCGAAGTTTAGATGTACAGTTACAAATTATAGTTCTGTCGTCCCATCCATACATTAGAGCTATACTTTCACAATTTCTTATCCAGTGTTCAATTGATACAGAAGTTATCTGCGGATCGAACTCTGGCAAGATGTCATTACGCCCCACATAACGTACTGTAGTGGTTCCACTGGTACTGGCTTCAAGTAAAGATGTTGAATTTGGAGCTACAGTTGGTAAGGATGTCAGCGGTGAAGACTCAGCGGCATTATAATTGTTTGTTTGTCTCATCTCTCTAACAAGCCCCTCTAAAGCTTCTATTCTACAATCCTTTCTCTCCAGTCGTTTCCTGTATTTCTTTCTTCTACCACTTTTTTCTTTCACTGATTCCTCAATGGCAGAACTACTGCTTGTGTAATACCTCTTTTTCTTATGACGCCCCATTTTCTATAATAGTTAAGCAATAAGCAGTATTCTGAAAAATAATAACTAGGTACACTAACAATATTATAAATCAACAGTCACTTGAACTTAATTAGCCAATAAGATCAACAACAGTCCACAATCCTTAATCCACACCAGATTAATTATAGTTCTTAGCTGACTCAGTTACTCAGCGGCTTTTAAAATGAATGAATGTAACTTTGTCAATCATAAGTTTAACTTTTACAGTAACATAAAGTAAGCAGTACACATGCGAACAAACACATTATAGTTATTTACATCAATAAACGAATTATTTACACCAGCACAACTCATAACTATGTTTTTTTTTTATATTCAAGTTCAAGTAAAATAAATCAGAACAATCTCACCAAGTCAAAGTTTTCATGATACATTTACCATGTGCCTTTCCCACAAAGTAATAATTACCAACATCATCTAAAACACACCAAACCACAACCAAAAAAACTGATGTTCTATTGTTTTTTCCTTTTTACTCGGTAAGAAAACTTTTCATATTGCAGTCAAAGTTTTAACACAATCTTACACTAAAATTACACTAAAATAGCACGCAAGTGTTTATGCCACTTCTGAACTGTTAAATATAATTATTTAAACATGAAAATCCATTAAAACTCCAAATATTTAATAATTCACAACATGTCACTTTCACCATGAAAAAACAAAAGCCCCGCCACTTGCTGTCATTCTGACTTCGCTAGGGATGTGTCACGCTGCGTAGGGTTGGGATTCCAATTACGGTGCGTATACCGAACACCGTTTATCACTAATAATATTATTTTTTTATTCATCAACAAATCTGCCTAGTGTTTTCTCACTGTAATGTCGGCTTTCAGTCACACTATAGTCTCTAGTTAAAGTATTATTCTACTAGCAGAATGCGTTTGTCGAAATGTCAAAAAATGGGTTTGATAACGTGACAATTCGACAGCCTTTGTCAATCCCTTACATTTTGAGAATCACCATACGCCACGCTTTGATGTTTTTTTAAAGATCGGAAATCATCAAATGATTCCTTCCGCTGTGGGCATAGCGGAAGGGAGTGTCAGACTCTTACTGACTAAAACCCACCTGTGTTCCTTCAAATGCTCTTTGCGTTCCAGGTTCGCAGTGACTCTTTCGAACAGATGCCGCAACACTTTAGCCACGCTATTGCTGACAGAATGTCACTGTTCAGAAATTCTGATTTCTTTACATTGGATGTCTGTCTTCCAACACTTAGTTACTGAGTAGCATGATACCTCTTAGGAAGACTGGTGTCCGACTTTCAGTAAGAAATGACAGCTGGATCCGATATTTTCTGAAACACGTAGGGGGCTTGACATGTAAAGGATGTCACGTATTCCCGGAACCAAGGTTTTCTTAATCCTAAAGATCGACCTCTATAATAACAATCGTACGGTTGTTATTATTGAGGCTTAGTTCTGCTGCGCGAGCGTGCGGATGGCGAGTGATGGGTGGCATGCCTTACCATAGCAACTAAGTTCAGTCAACGGCGCGTCGTGTTCCACGCGCGCCTCAAAGAGATGTCAGCAAAGAAGATAAGATCAGTGCCTGCTAGGGCTGCGGAATTTGTTCGAAAGATTCACCGCAGCCTTCCACTCCGCCCAGAGTAGAATAAGGCGTTTGATGATTTCCCATCCAAAAAAAGACGTGGTTCTGCTAACAGCGCATGAATGTTGTAGATATTTCTCAAAAGAATTTTCTCCTAGCACGAAAAGTATGCTACGTACTATTCCAGGACCCTTTTGCCAAATTTCTTCCAAATTTGTTAAGACATGAAGAGGTAACCAACATTAGAGATTGATAAACAGAGTTAATTTCACATTTATACCTTTAATATTAATATGGACGGCAATACATGTGAATAAAAGTGCTGGGACACGTATTTAAATCCCGGTGTAATCCCGAGCCGGGACTCAAATACGAGTAAGCCAGTTTGCTGACGTTAACTCAAAGCAATTATACAAGAGAGCCCCCGGGATCGGGAGAGTGACGCGAACTTATAAGGTGGCTGTATTAACAGCTTGCTGAAGATATATGTCGGATGAATCTCTTCCGTTTCTCACTGATAATTATATGTTGGTTCAATTACATATATGTGTATGTATATAGGTTGGTGGTTTAGGTGCATATTATTGTAAAGATATTGAAAAGATCTGCATGACAGATTTAACAATGGAACCTTTGTAGAACAACTAGTGTTTCTGTGTGTCTGTCTATCTTTCACATCGTGCTTTAAATCTAGTGAACCGATTTAGTCGAAATTTGGCTCACAATCATATGTCAAATATTTACCATTCTCAAACTTATAGTTACTCTTTTTTTTATCTATCTATACTAATATTACAAAGAGGTAACGTTTGTGAGTTTGTGAGGGTTGTGAGTTTGTGACGTTCTACCGGGTAATCTCTAGATCTACTGAACCGATTTTCAAAATTATTTCACCCATAGAAAGCTACGTTATTGTATAGTATCCTCCCCCCGTATTTCCACGGGAACGGGAATATAATAACTACCTAAAATTATCCATATGGAACCAAAAACAACGTAATTACTCATTTTATTTCTTGAGCCCGCGCTTCCTCAATCTCACTCTCTCTTAAGCAATTTATGAAGTCTACGGCGGTACGAACAAGCCCAGAAGATACTTGTTTCCTCTTAGTTGGAAAAGTGTTTATTATTTTAAGAATAAAAACAGTATGAGGTTAATCACCGATTTCAAGTAAACCAGTACCTTAAATGTATCTCTTATAACCTAACTAGCGACCCGCCCCGGCTTCGCACGGATGCAATGTAGATACTTATGTTTTCTCTACTATAATATGCATGTATTATACATATAAACCTTCCTTAAGAATCAGTCTATCTATTAAAAAAACCGCATCAAAATCCGTTGCTTAGTTTTAAAGATCTAAGCATACATAGGGACAGACGGCGGATAGCGACTTTGTTTTATACTATGTAGTGATAGTGATTTTGTTCGATCCGGATTCGGAGCCATGCGTAAATTATTATTTGAGCAATGATAATGTGCTTTGTGCTTATATAATCTCATTTATTTATTATAAGTGGTAACACCTCAGACAATAATTAGGTTCAAAATGGCGTTTTTTTAATTCCACTAAAACGTCAGCCTCGGTCGTGTTTGTTAGAAATTAGGTTATTAGGTCACCACTGAGTCTAAAATGGATATTTTTTCACTTTTAGGCTATCTATGTAGTTCTTAGCATAAAAAAAGCCAAATCTATAACACTAGTCATTATCCGAAAAGTTTACGGTATGGAACGATTTACAGTAGGTACATCTGCTAAACGTGTACTGAGGTCACGCACAAAAAGAACCTACTTACCCCCAGTGACTGCTTTAACGTTTTGTGAATAAGATAAAATTGATACATAAATAAAAATTCCGTCCATAAATTTCACTTCAAAACCAATGGAATTTTTCGTGTTTTTACATACTTCTCTTGAAACACAGTTCATTTATATGATATTTACAAATTGATACACAACCCACCAGTCCCCGAAGTCCAAATGCTCCAATAGTATCACTACATCACACGATTAAATCTGTTGATCCCACATAATATATTCCCGGGATCAATCCCGGGCTGCGGGCCACGTTAATTACCAAAGTGAGCAATAAAATAAATCCGATTATTCGATTCCCGGCCATCGCGTGGCAAATCACTGAATTTAATAAAATTGAAATATTAAATTTTCTTATAATTGACAAAGTAAGATTATAGTTGATGAAATTAGCAATTTGGCAGCTATTACCAAGGTGAAGGCGCTAATTAACGTTTAAGTAATTTCTGAAATTAATATCGCCAAACAGATACACGATAATTAAAATACGAGAACATAACATTTGAATATTTTTACACGACTGCCCAAAAAAAGGAGTGTTATGTTTTCAGGGTTAATGTATGTTTGTATGTAAGTTTCTGAGTTTCTTTATTCCACCATAACTTCTTAATGGCTTAACCAATATCAATGTACGTGGTATCGTTGGAAGCGTTGAGTTATCCCTGGTAATATAGGCTAGTGAAGATTAAAAAATAAAAAAGAGGAGCCATGGTTCTTAAATAAAAAATCAAAATATTTAGTTTTCATGAAAATTTGACTACATATACTGTCATCTTCTATGTTGTCTTCTGTATAAAATACAAAACAACAACATATTATCATCTATATATCTTGTTTTTAATTTTTTAGTTCACTTTTTACATACCTATTTTTCACCCATTATTTGACTTGAACTAAGAAGAGCCATCCAGATTTTAAAAAGGGGCCGTTCCCGTCGGCCCTAAAAGACGTGGCATGACTGGTTTCAGATGGCGTGGGGGAAAATTGGCTAGAAAGTCTTTGGAGAGGCCTTTAACCAGCTGCAGTGGAACAGCAACGACAGATAAAAAGATAAAGTTGAGCTGGTCTGAGCACACGATACGACTATATGAAGATATATTTAGTAAGTGGATTTGTTTAAAATATAACATTTTTGTATTCTTATAAACCACACATCGTAAGATACAGTTGAATGTCATCATCATCTGCCTAGCCTTATCCCAACTTTATTGGGGTCGGATCACAGTCAAACCAAATTCTGCTGAATACCGGTATTTTACGAGAAGCAGCTGCCTACCAGACCTCCACAACCCATTAACTGGGGAACACGATACTTCTTGGCAAGACTGGTGTCAAATTTTCTGACTTCTGACAATCCGTAACAACTGCCAGAGATCTCCAAATGACAGCTGGAACCAACGACTGAACTTGTATTCCGAGGCACGGAGAAGTCTTGTTATGTTGAGATGGTCACCCATCCACAGACCAATCTCGGCAAGCGTTGCTTATCATTGAAGATCGACCCATGCGACTGTTATAATTTGTGACAGAACTTTTACAGAATCTTTGACAGTAATTTTAATTAAACTGTAGTAAGTAGTAGTACAGTAAGTTTGGTCATTATAGCTGATTACCTTATTTTCCAAACAACCTACGAATGTCAGTCAGTTATAAAAATAGCAGCACAAAAATCCTCTTATCCAATCAGCCGACCCACACTAAAGATTAAAGAGGTAATTACTCTTTGATATCTCAGCCCTCAAACTTCTGAAGTAGGTCTAAAAACAAAATGGTGGCCTCTGACGCTCACCACTAATTTTGTGATACAAACTCTGATCAAGGCTGGGAAGTTTAGGAAACTTAGGTGACATGACCGTCACGTTTACTCTACTGCTCTGAAACGAGGCTAAAGTATTGTAGATACAATTTTATTTGGGGGTCAATCTGCGGAGTGAGCAGCACAACAGTTCCATGTTTAGTACATTGAATCTTTGTACTGCGCTTTTTCATGAACTTTATATTATAATGTACTAAGTACATTCTTGGAGGAGTGTGGAAATGCACGCCTACATAATTATATTATTCTCTTGAGTCTGTCTGTCACCCTGTCGGTTGATCTGTGTTTATCTTGATTACCCCCAGAAAAAACTGACTATGCTAGAAAATACTCCTTTGCTGTACATGTAACTTATATAAGAAAATTTCATAAAGACCTTCATCTAAAATATAACAATAAAAACACCAGTACTTTATTAAATACTACCAAATAAAATCTCAATTAAAAAATGAACACTACACGTCGCATGGATACAGAATATGCGATTAAAAATGCAACATTTTCAAAATTAACTTCGGAATTCCACGTCCGAACGATACGAGTAACATTTCCATAAATGTTTAAAAATTCTGTCGATAAATCTGTCCGATTCAAATCGATTCTCATGTCCGATTCATACCTATCCTGAGGTTGCTTATATGCCAGAAATATGCGCGGTAGCTGAGTGGGGCCGGGATAGAAAAGCTGTAAATCGGCGTGTTTATGATTGGTGCAAAGAGGCGTAACAAACTCCCGACCCTTGCTCGGGCCTGCTCGCGCCGCTAAGTACTGTAGTCTTAAATTTGCCCCTAAATAATAATGCTAGCTCGATCCAGACCGCTCCTAGCTGTTCTCCCTCCAGTGACGCCCAAAGCTGAGATCCGTAAAGCACAGGGTTTTATACTTAGGTCGCCACAGACAAGATCAGCTCGGCAGTCAACAACCTCCTAGGTTGAACTGTGAGACAGTGGCGGCCAGTGGAGGCCACGGGCGATAGATATTAGCGAGGCCCCGGGCGAAAGACCTTTATGACCCTTGTTTTTTTTTTAATTGAATAAATAGGTATCTTAGATTTTTTGGGAATACCCTTGATATTAAAATTTTGCATGACATCAAATAGAGCTTAGAAATTGTCTAATGAAAAAATTGCAAAGCAGAAAGCCCATCTTGTGTCACTTCTCTCTCTTTTCACTCACTTCAAATCAATAGAATAACGAATTATTACAAACATTTAAAACGTGTTATAAAATGTTAGTTACTTTGCACTCGGGTTGTGCGAGGCCCCTGACAGAGCGAGGCCCCGGGCGGTTGCCCTACTCGCCACCTCCTAAGGCCGCCACTGCTGCGATAGGCCACTCATAAACAAAAAAAACGTAACGCACTTTTTATGTGTAAATCTTATGTTTACACGATTTTCGCTCGTGTTTTTCGCACCTCACACAAATCTTTCGCTTATTTGAATGTACAATTAATGTCCAGCTGCGGCCCTTTTTAATCTTTAACTAACTGGGGTGCAGTAAGCCCGGTTAGGAAAATAAAGTAACCCTATTGATGGCTTTTTTCGTCACGCATCGCCTAGCCAATGCGGTTACCTCTCGTAGACAGTTTATTGTCTGGTCTGATTATGCTGAGTGTAAACCTTTTTGCCATAACCACGACATGCATTTCCTTTATAAGTTTATATATACATACTTAATCACATCTGTTATTTGCATTGTTATTTAATTTTAAATTGTCTTTATTAACATAATTTAAGAACTACTAACACTATCGTTTACGTTTTAGTGGAAAATCCATTAACTTTTGTATGTCGTTTTGTAGCAATTAAATACTTTTTCTTTCTTTCAATCGCTTTGAAAGTCGTGGCTCAGCCTGATTCGTATCGACGTGATTATAACTGCTGATTTATCTGACGAGCCAATAGTTTTAGTTAATTGCGTGATCCATTCAATTATGTCGAGTATTGCATTGTATTGTATATTAGTTGTAAACAATGGCATATTAACATGACAATGACGTAATAATGGCGTGATAATGTAACCATTGAGTACCGGAAGAATAGCCACTATGCCTAATTCGTCCGTTCAAACCTGGATATTCGAGAGTTATGATGGGCTAAATAAACTATTGGGCCAATTATTGTATACTGGAATTTTGGTATAACAATTTAATCTATACTTATAATAAATCTGTAGAGAGGTCAATTCTGTACAAGGAATATATTTTCAAAATAACTATCAGGGGGTGATTAGTGATCGATACTGGTGCCAAAAATGCAATCAGTAAATTTTTTGTCTGTCTGTCTGTCTGTATGTTCTTTATAGAAACAAAAACTACTCGACCGATTTTAACGAAACTTGGTGCAATTATTCTTCATACTCCTGGGCAGGTTATAGTATACTTTTCATCACGCTACAATCAATAGGAGCAGAGCAGTGAAGGAAAATGTTGGGAAAACGGGAGAAGTTACTCCATTTTTTAAGCTTCCGTCGCGTGTGTAGCCTTAATGGTTAAAGTTACATAGAAATCATGTATTACGGAAATGTTCTACATAAAATTATCTAAAAAATATCCCGAAACAGCATATGTCTATCTTTTGTCAATTTTAAACCGATCGGGCTGAGAGTTTCAAAATCGGGGGTAAAGTAAATATTCCACGCGGACGAAGTCGCTGGCAGAAGCTAGTCTGTCATTAAATATTCTGAACACGGCTTCAAATATTGTTCCACCGCTACTTCAAATAATATCATCATCGGCCAGAAACAAGTAAAGTGCGTTTCATGAAAGAATTCCTTTCGCCGTAATGTTGGCATTACGGAAAATCAGTGTTGCTATAATATATTTTTAGCAATAAAACTACTTAATATTAGAGATTAACTAATATTCCGTTACTTTTACCAATTACCTTAGAATTTTGTTTTTTCTTTTGGAAACTGTAAAACTATTTATTTTTTTTGATAGCCATCTCCATTCTTTGACGTTAAGACAGACAGGGCAGCCAACAATACAACGAAGGGAATTCTTTCGTGAAACGCACTATAGACGAAGTCGAAAGGTTCTGGAGTAGCGATGGCGTACCGGAAGATGAAGTGTTGGCAGGCCTCCCAAAAGGTGGACTAATGACCTGATGAAGGCCACGGGAATCCGCTGGATGCAACATCCCAAGTGTCGCTATATCAACCGACCCTGTGGTTGATGTAGCGACACTTGGGAGGCTTATGTCGGACTTTCAAACGAACGTCTAAAGAACTCCGTTCTTTATATTATTTTACTTTTTAATTTTTCATTGCATTCAACTCGCTTACAAAGTACCTTCTCAAGTTTGACTTACCCAAACCGTAAGTACAGTGTGAACTACAAACAATACCACACTTACAAACGTAAAGTTTCCGAGAAAATCTTGGAACTGTGAACTGCACTTTGCTGGATAAAATATTTTATTTGCTCGGTACAACAGCAGGAGAGTTCGGAAGGTCCGTTGCATACGGCGAGTAAAACAGACTAAAGCACATATTGTTTTTTTTTTTTTTTGAGGAGACCACTCGCAATTCGGCACGCTAGGGCTGGTTACTGCTTAACCGGACTATCCTGTGGTGGCCTCAAATGAATTTAAGGCCCCCAGCTAGGTCTAAAAACAAGCACTTACAAGCTAAATGGCCGCTCTCTAAAGGCATTCCGTGTGGGACACGGGCCTCGGCTTAACGGGGTCATTTGGGGAAGGCAGCAAGGGACAGGCTGGCCCAGCCTGTCCCTTGCTGCCTTCCCGTGTGCAGAACTGCCTTGGTGTGTGTGTCCACCTAACCCGGCCTGACTGGGTTAGGTGGACACACACACTGACAGTTGTGAATTAATTGTTAATTGAGACTCAATTGACAGTAATTTGTTTGACATCGCAAACAAATGACTGTCGCGAGTGGTCTTGCCCTCGCTGTACGAGAAGTATGTCTATGTGTGCGTTCTCATCCGCTATACGGAATTTACCTTCTGTGCCAATGTGTATTCTGTGGTACAACTTTGTGTGGTTTTCGTGGAACTAGCTCTTGTCATGCAGATGGTGTAAATAATGCATGCCTTGCTCATCGCTTCATCAGTCGTTCCTTGTTGCAGAACTTTGTTTTATATTGTGGTGCATGTATTTTATGACGGTTTTTGCGTAGTTGCCAAATTAGATAAAAAGTGCATCGCAACATACAAGGCGATTTTTTTCTATTTATATGCTCATTTATCGACTCCGTATCTTCGGAACCGATTCAGTTGAAATTGGATACTTAAACATTTGAACTACTGTGAACCATTTTAAATATCGGGGACAAATCTGAAAATAAAAAATCGGTATCCCAAATTGTACCGTGCAACACTTTTTTTAATGATAGGAAATCATCCAATGATTCTTATTGGCTAAAATACATCCGTGTTCCCCGTAATGCCCTTTGCGTTCCAGAGCCGCGGTGACTCTTTCGAACAAATTCCACATCGTATCGAGTAACTGAATGGGCTTATTGCGAGGCTCTCAATTATTATTACTTTGCTAAGGAAAATAGATGAAATCTGGCCGGACAACACTTTATAGCCATGGTATATAACAATATTTTCATCTTAAAGAACTAATTTAAAAAAAATCGGATAGTAAAAATGTATCTGTAATTAAAAAGACTTAAAAAAGTAGGGTAAAGTTACGAAAACAGATGCTACATTTTTTAAACTAAGTAAAAATTAATAAAAATAATGACTTATTTTAATATATATAATGACTTTACAAGTTTATGTATACTTAGTTAATCACATAATTATGTTATTTGTATTGTTATTTAATTTTAAATTGTCTTTATTAACATAATTTAAGAACTACTAACATTATCTTTTAGGTTTTAGTGGAAAATTCATCAATTTATGTAAGTCGTTTTGTAGCAATTAAAAAACTTTTTTTTTCTTTCAATCGCTTTGAAAGTCGCGTCTCAGCCTGATTCGTATCGACGTAGTTGTAACTGCTGATTCATCTGACGAGCCAATAGTTTTAGTTAGTTGCGTGATCCATTCAATTATGTCGAGTATTGCATTGTATTGTATATTAGTTGTAAACAATGGCATATTAACATGACAATGACGTAATAATGGCGTGATAATGTAACCATTGAGTACGGGAAGCATAACCATTATGCCTAATTCGTCCGTTCAAACCTGGATGTTCGAGAGTTATGATGACCTAAATAAACTATTAGGCCAATTATTGTATACTGGAATTTTGGTAAGCGATAACAATTTAATCTGTCATTAAAAATGCTGAACACGGCTTCAAATATTGTTCCGCCGCTACTTCAAATAATATCATCATCAGCCTGAAACTAGTAGATGGAGTCGAAAGTCTGGAGTGGCGACGGCGTACCGGAAGATGAAGTGTTGGCAGGCCTCCCACAAGGTGGACCAATGACCTGATGATGGCCACGGGAATCCGCTAGACGCTACTCGCAGGGTCGGTTGATGAAGTGACACTTAGGAGGCTTATTTCTGCTTACGTCTTTGGGCTGAATTAATGATGATGGTGAACCTGAATCTAAAGGACGGGGTATGATTGCTCGCAGGTTTACTCGTTGTACCATCGAAGTGTAACAACTTTATTCAATGCATTCTGTACTGACATCTTTAGTATTTGGCCATTAGCTCTGTTTACTTTGTTTCGGAATTTGTTCGAAAGAGTCACTGCGGCCAGCGGCATTAGGAGGAACACGGGTGGGTTTTAGTCAGTAAGAGTCTGACACTCCCTTCCGCTTCACCCAGAGTGGGAGAAGTAATTTGATGATTTCCCATCCAGAAAAAAAGTTTTTTTCTTCATGGGAAATTATCAAATTATTTCTTGGAAGAGACACTTGGGGGGGCTTATTTTTGTCGTTCAAATGATCGTCTTCGGGCTGAATTAATAATGATGATGAACCCGAATCTAAAGCACGGAGTTCTTTATATTATTTTACTTTATTAGGATTTTTCATTGCATTCAACTTGCTTACAAAGTACCTTCTCAAGTTTGACTTACCCAAACCGTAAGTACAGTGTGAACTACAAACAATACCACACTTACAAACGTGAAGTTTCCGAGAAAATCTTGGAACTGTGAACTGCACTTTACGGGATAAAATATTTTATTTGCTCGGTACAACAGCAGGAGAGCTCGGAAGGCCCTTTGCATACGGCGAGTAAAAACAGGCTAAAGCACAAATTGTTTTTTTTTTTTACGAGACCACTCGCAATTCGGTACGCTAGGGCTGGTTACTGCTTAACCGGACTATCCTGTGGTGGCCTCAAATGAATTTAAGGCCCCCAGCTAGGTCTAAAAACAAGCACTTACAAGCTAAATGGCCGCTCTCTAAAGGCATTCCGTGTGGGACACGGGCCTCGGCTTAACGGGGTCATTTGGGGAAGGCAGCAAGGGACAGGCTGGCCCAGCCTGTCCCTTGCTGCCTTCCCGTGTGCAGAACTGCCTTGGTGTGTGTGTCCACCTAACCCGGCCTGACTGGGTTAGGTGGACACACACACTGACAGTTGTGAATTAATTGTTAATTGAGACTCAATTGGCAGTAATTTGTTTGACATCAGCGATGTCAAACAAATGACTGTCGCGAGTGGTCTTGCCCTCGCTGTACGAGAAGTATATCTATGTGTGCGTTCTCACCCGCTATACGGAATTGACCTTCTGTGCCAATGTGTATTCTGTGGTACAACTTTGTGTGGTTTTCGTGGAACAAGCTCTTGTCATGCAGATGGTGTAAATAATGCATGCCTTGCTCATCGCTTCATCAGTCGTTCTTTGTTGCAGAACTTTGTTTTATATTGTGGTGCATGTATTTTATGACGGTTTTTGAGTAGTTGCCAAATTAGATAAAAGTGCATCGCAACATACAATGCGATTTTTTCTATTTATATGCTCATTTATCGACTCCGTATCTTCTAAACCGGTTCGCTTGAAATTGGATACTTATAAAACATTTGAACTACTGTGAACCATTTTAAATATCGGGGATAAATCTGAAAATAAACAATCGGTATCCCAAATTGTAAAGTGCTTTTTTATGATGGGAAATCATCCAATGATTCTTATTGGCTAAAATACATGTTCCCCGTAATGCCCTTTGCGTTCCAGGGCCGTGGTGACTCTTTCGAACAAATTCCACATCGTATCGAGTAACTGAAAGTGCTTATTGCGAGGCCGTCAATAATTTTTATTTATTTATTTTATTGTAAAGGTACTCCAACGACTCATTCACTATAACATATTACATTAACAACTTGTACATAGTATCATGGTGAATTTGTCACATACAGAAGTACACAGCTTAAACATTAATAAAATATACATACACAACTATGAAATCTGTTTCAAATAAAAATTAAGAAGATAATTATGAAAAACTGTACAATGTTATAAAAGAAGATTAGGAACAATTTACGATTTCTTTACCAATAAACAATGGATAATTAGATACAATAAAAAATATATTATTATTGGGAAAACGAAAGAATAATTAATATTTTGTTAAGGAAAATAGATGAAATCTGGCCGGACAACACTAAATAGCCATGGTATACCTATAACAATATTTCCATCCCAAAGAATCTATTAAAAAAATCGGATAGTAAAATGTATCTGATAATTAAAAACACTTAAATCTTTTAAAGTAACGAAATCAGATGCTACATTTTTTAAACTAAGTAAAACTTAATAAAAATAAGATTTTCAGATGTTCGATTGACTTCTCAAGAAAATTTTCTTAGTCAAATTTACAGCATTTCTATGTTGTGCACTGAAATGCGGTGACTACTTACTGATAACATTGTTTTCATTGGTCGATAGCTCGCGGGGTGCGGGAGATTTCTGAAACGCATTCCAATGGACCCCTATATAGACCCGTATATAGGGAATCGATTTGATTAATAGACGATAACCGAGATTATGAATTATCTTTCAAATCCGTTTAGCCGTTTTTAGTATCGGCGTGCACAAAAGCACAGAAAGTTATAAATGTCTTATATATATGTAGATAATTATTATGTACAGAGGACGATGTTAAGAGAATATAATAAAACAGCAATATATGTATACGTGTTCAGTAGTTTGATTGGCAACAAAATATTGTTGCTTTTTTTTTGCATAGAGCTAACAATTGGACGACCCGGTTGGCGCAGTGGTTGAGCGATTGGCTGCTGCGTTACGTGTCGTTGGTTCGATTCCCACACAGAACAAATATGTGTATGGCCTACAGATAGTTGTTCCGGGTGGGGGAGAAATTCCTAGTGTGGGGCAAATTTTTAACAAAAAAAAAATAAAAAATCTTCGTATATTAATTTACTACGATCAAAGTGTTTGGACTCAAATTTATCTTGTGTACTAAAACATAATAATTAGACTGCAAAATTAATGTTTTCATACAAAGTAGGTAATATCTCCTTTAAAATACGGTTTAAAATTACAAAACACCGGCGTGATATAACGTTTAATTAAAATTATGAAGTTTCATACGGTGAAATATGATAGGTATATTAATTTCGACTTTGCTATATAATTATCAAAGTTATAAAGTATGTTTTCCAAATCTCCTGTGATATATTTTTGGAAAAACATATTTTGCAGTCAGTAAATTATTTTAACGACTTATGCTTTGTTGGTTGTTTTGAAAATATATTCAAATAATATTTAGTTATTGAACACTGTTTTTTTTTTCAAATATTTATTTTTTAACCTATGTAGTTGAAGACTGACACAATATTTTTCATACATATCTCCATTCACGCAAGTATTTTTCAGCTGGAATTGAACCAATTGTGGGTACTTTAACACACTGAGTAGCATAAATCAACATGAATTCTCGAACATTCGCTGTAGATACCTCGGGGATTCAAAACGCAGAGCGCCATTATATATGTACTTCAGGGGGTAATAAATCGCTTAGGGAGATTTAGTATAGGGGAAAATTCTATTTTATCATTGTTTGATTAACTGCTTGAATTCTTTATTTTTTCTTGGCGGTTATACGGCTTTGCGAAGCATGTGTAGAGGTTTTTTTTTTTTCTGGATGGGAAATCATCAAATGATTTCTCCCGCTTTGGGCGAAGCGGAAAGGAGTGTCAGACTCTTACTGACTAAAATCCACCCGTGACTCTTTGGAACAAATTCCGCAACCCTAACAGGATGTGCAGTGGCCTTGGTACCCGTTTTTTAACATGCTCGATCGCGTTAGCGTAAACATCCATTTTTATTGAAGCTTAATAAGCACCGTTTGATGACATAAACAAACGTCTACATTAATAAAAACTCGCACTAAGCCCTCTGAGCCCTCGTATTGACTTACATTTCTCTGACACTACGAATTGGCCCGTATAGATCGAATTAGATCGAATATGTGGTCGAATTAAACATTTCTAATAATTTTAAGTAGGAAATAGTTAATTAGAATTTCTTAAATTGCTACTTAGCCCTCTTCCTCTCTCCTTATGTTGCTGTGCCCGACAGGGTCCATATTGATATTTTACCTTATTGTACCATCTATTTAATACATATGGAATGTGTTATAAAATATACCATTTCAATGTAATAAGTTGTGAGTGTAACAGAACTACTAAATACTGTCTGTCTCTCTCTAGTAATAAAAAGCTATATGGCGATTTTCCTGTGTTCTGTAACAGACGTGTTAAAGTGAATAAACGTTTCTATAAGGATTGAAACAGTATTTTATTAATATTTAATCTGAATGCAATAAAGTATTGAGTATTGAATAACTTTGAGTGCAATTGTCTGCGCAAGACATTAAAAATGCAGTGTTTCTTGTATTATGAACGCATATAGGCACCCATTTGGAAGGCGGGGACTGCTGTATCTACTAAATATTAATCTTTCCTGATTAAACTTTCCTGATTTTGCCGTGTTTTTAAAATACGAACTTCATTCTCAAACAAAACCGAATGATTTTAATCTTTGAACGGCTTATAATATCATCAAGGTCAGAAAACAAGCTTTTTGAAAAATACTGATATTCAGCTGAATCTTCTACGAATGGGAGCCGATGCTACAGATAACGTAGTGTGTGGGTGACGATATACACCATGTCAAAGCACTGAGGTGTCAGGTTCCGTACCTGTCAAAACGTTTATATTTTACAACATTAGTTAGATAGATAGCCCTTTACGTCATGCTTACGTCAAAGTTAATTTTTTTTAAGAAGAGGACTCTCGCTTAAATGGCACCAATGAGTGTCGTAAATTTTCCGAAAAACCCTCTTGTACATAATCAGAAATGACTAAGGTTACTCCTAAATTCTAATACCATTGTATAAATGTGAGAGACCAAACATAATCTATTTCACTGTATTATATGTAACATTTGTAGTCCTTATACCAACTAGACCTCCAAATAAATCATGAACTTATTCTGTTTGATATAACTGCTGGTTTATGCGAAAAGGTTTCGATTATTGGCCAACTTTACGAATGGTTTTGTAATCCTTAAAGCAAAATATAAAGGCACAGAAGTCCTGAGGCTGCAAAAATTATATTCTGTCAGCAGTAGTGTAGTGAAGGCAATTGTAAAAACTTCTAAACTATTGATTAAATTGACAATCGCTGTCGAAATGTCACAATTTGTCAAGTATTTTGATATTTCAGCAACCGCATTCGCTAATAGAACGCCACTATGTCTAGCGGATGTAGTTCTCCAAGGAGCAAAAGCTGTCACACGCATACATAGACGCCTACGTGCGGCGATATCAAACAAATAACAGTCGCGAGTGCTCTTGCACTCGCTGTCAGTAAAGCATGTCTATGTGTGCGTGCGTTCTCGTACGTTGTATGGAGTGGCCCTTCTGTTATTATCTACTCTGTGTCCATACGGTTACATACATATGTATGTTACGTCTTCTTGTTTCTAATTACCCGACCATAAGCTAGGGCTGTGGGAATGGTTATTTAATGACCATATGTTGTAATAATATTGCTGTAAATTATCATAGGTATCGCGTTATATGTACGAGCAAGTGTATATAGTAAGGCGTTATTATTGGTGTAGTCTAACAGTTGTGGCAACTTTAATATGTGTATGTTATGGAGCAAGCAATAAATTGGGGCATTATGAATAATGAAAAGCTACTTACGGCGAATTTAATAACAATAATTTGAACTTCCTCATCGTATTGTCTAGACATTATGAATATTGAAATGTGGTTTTCGGGTATTGTAATATTGGTCTTTGTTTTCGGGTAATCTGATAAGAAACAGGTACATACAGTCTAGACTAAAATTAAACAGACCTATCACCCAACATATACCCGCCCAATATGGTTATAATTAAAGGTAGATTTTTTCCGGTTAACTATTTCCAATAGCTGGAAATTCTGTTCTATGTAGAAACAATTACTTTTAGGGGTTAAACTTAGGAGGAGTTGGTAATATTCCTTTAATATAACCCTCTTAAAATTGTATTTGTTACGAGTATAACAATTAATAGGTTTCAGGCTAGATAAGTTAGTATTTTACATTTAAACAACCACTGCTCGATATAAGCCTCACTCAATCTTAGCCAGATTAACCAGCCCTATTATAGTCGCATCCAGCGGAATTCCGTGACCTTCATCAGCAAATAAAGCTAGAGTCTTGCATTATCTTTAGCTATTGGCACGAAACGCATACTTTCTTATAATGCGATCGGAAATCATCGAATCAAAATTATAAAAAAAAAAACATTTATTCAAACTAGGCTAAAAGCCAGCATTTTTCGAACGTCAATTTTTTCATAAAGACAGTCTCCCAAAACGCCCACCCGTCACCACTTCCTAGAGTTTTAGCTAGGAATAAGAAGTGGTGCAACAGACTCCCCAGCAGCTCTGTCTGTTACGTTTTATGAACTTGAATCTATATTATAGTATGCAAAGTCATTAATACATGACACAGAGGGAAAAAAATATCCAACAACAAAATCATAAATCAATAAATTCACAAAAAAACATGTTCCTCCAAATGCCCTTTGCGTTTCAGGGCTGCGGTGACTATGTCGAAAAAAATCCGCATAATGTACACCTACTCATAATCATAACCAGCCTATTAACGTTCCCACTGCTGGGACACAGGCCTCATCTCTAGGAGAGGGAATGGGCCGTAATCCACCACGCGGGCCCAGTGCGGGTTGAGTACACCTACTACCTACATCCAAACTGAAACCATAGACGAATCCTCATTACATCTCCGCACGTTAAGATACGACACAGAGAATACACAAGGCATTCACACAATGGCCCATTACTCCTTCCATGAATGATTAACACCGTGCTGCATCCAGTAATCCCTCTGTCAGGTGCCATGACTGGTCCATATATTAGTCTAGATATCATGATAATAATTAATGATTGGCATTAGTTATGACGTTGAACGTAAAGGGTGTAAAGGACAATAGCACTTCAAAAACCTCGAAATGAAAATAGTTCTTTTTTTCTTCAAATTAGTCTGATGTTTTATACATCAAGATTTACATAAAAATAAAATACCATACGTTAATAATGATGACTTAAAATCAGTTGTTCAACATGCTTATACTTAAACAGCTTCTATTTGAATGATAAAATTAAAATGTCCGGGGCCAAAACTGAAAATTCTGCTTGTAACGATCGATCCTTTCTATAGGTTCGTTCTCTTTTGGCAAATACAAAGCAATACACGGTGGAACTGAAACTGAAAAATTCAACATGCTTTGTAGCAAGATTTTAAATTCAACTGTTCAAAGTATGCATTCGCGGTTAGAACTTTCTAGTCGCACACACTTCTGTAATAATATTATAAAGAGGTAAGATTTGTATTTTTGTATGTTTGTGACGAATAAAATTAAAAACTACTGGACCGATTTAAAACATTCTTCCACCATTAGAATTCTACATTATTCCTGAGTAACATAGGCTACATTAAAATAAATAAAAGTCCGGGCGTGCGAAGCCAGGGGACTAAGTCTACTATTTTTATAAATTTGCCATTTCAACACGATCCCATTGTCATTTTGCTAAAAGATCGTAATCTGCTAGTCACAATGGTCGATCATTGGTCTATCAATGGTCTCGTAATACTTTTTGATAAAAGCAATGCATGTAAATGATGTTCTAAAGGTCACTGATCAAAGGAACTGTCAAAGTTTTAGCCGATTACCGCATACATCTGTAATTCATTTGTCATTATGTACAAGATTACCATTCTATACCATTCTTTTCAATGGAGTGTCAGTGCTTGACCATTGGAAATATAATGACGCTTTTATATTAATAGATTACCAAACTTTTCAAAATCAACCATTATCAAAATCAATGATAGACCATTCTGACACTATTGTAATAGCAGACTTGGGGCCCAGGATTACGGAAATTGTTCGAAAGAGTTGAATGACGCTTTTATATTTTAGATTACCAATCTTGTCAAAATCAACCATTATGAAATCAATGATAGACCATTCTGACACTATTGTAATAGCAGACTTGAGGCCCAGAGCAGGCCGCTAGGTTCACATAAAGCATCAGTCAAGAGGTAATTCAACGCTGTTTTCATGAAAAATGCATCTAAGCGTGGAATATTTTTATGAAGACAGCTCCCCAAGTTGCCAGACAACAGCATAAAATTGTACTTAAACTTAGGTCGTGTTCTACTTTCTGTACTGTCAGACGGAAGTTTTATTTTATTAGGTTCAATCTTAGTGACTAGAAGATAAGGCTGCAATGCAGACATCTCATGAATACAGAGTTGTTCAACCATTGATACAATCAAGTCATTTGGCACGTTGTATGGTAATTATTTATTTATTACTAGCAGCGCCCCGCAGTTTTGCAGTGGTTCGAGTTAGGGTAGGCCAGATAAAGTGTCCAAAAAAAAACACACCACATTATTCAGGGTTGAAATGTGTTGTTACTTTTTTTTTAGGCTATTTAAAAAAACAAAAAAGAACTCATTTCATTAAAATCAACCCTGAATAATGTGGTTATTTTTTTAAATTTATTCGGACATTTTCTCTGGCCTACCCTAACTCGAATCACTGCACGCCACTGCCGCGTAGCTCCCGTTCCCGTGGGAATACGGGGATAAAATATGGCCTATGTTAGTTAAGGTGAATGTAGCTTTCTAATGGTAAAATAATTTTTGAAATCTGTCCAGTAGTTTTTGAGTTTATTCGTAACATACAAAAATATAAAAATACAAATCTTTCCTCTTTATAATATTAGTATAGATTAAGTAATTAATTTTTTAATTGAGTTACCTAATAGTAATATCAATTGCTACCCTCTTGCTTTTTTCACAGGGACAGTGAATCAAAAAACATAAAGAAGAACGAGTCGTACAAACGACGCGTATTTTTTAACAGATTATAAAAGTACAAACTTCTTTTATATTTTCCAGTAATCAATATATATAATATAACAAAGGACAGAGAACATAGACCTTTGTAATTTTATATAATGTAAAACTTTTATTTTTCTCATTTTAAATACCTCACTTTACAACATAACAAACATTACCCTAACTTACCCTTACTGCTGTAAGCAGCCAAACGAACACGTAGGTCCAGTTTACTGCAAAACTAACATGGGTAACTTCAATTATACTGTGCTCCTTGTAAAGTGCTTTGTGTGGTACACAATTGCTACAAATTGTGCAAGTTGTCGTTCTCTACAGTTGACACAGAAGAGGGTTACCGTAATAATGCAGTATTGAGGTGAATTACTTAACTACTCTGTGCATTCAGGGTGTTAGTTAAATGAGTACTTTAAACTAAACACACTTACAATAACACTTAAACTTCTTTGGGAATATAAAACTGTTGCTTGCTCCTTTATAAATTAAAGGATACGTATAAACTGTGCATATTACTTTTGATATGTTTATCTAAAGCCGTCCAAAACTTTTTGCGTGAAACGAAAAGAGTAAAAAACATCCGTCCATACTAGAAAACATTCATGTATATAATATTATAGAGGACTAGCAGCGCCCCGCGGTTTCACCCGAGTAGTTCCCGTGAGAATACGGGGATAAAATATAGCTAATGTTACTCAGGGTGAATGTAGCTTTGTAGTAAATTTAAAATTAATATGCACAGTTTATAGCCATCTATACTAATATTATAAAGAGGAAAGACTTGTATTTTTGTATGTAACGAATAAACTCAAAAACTACTGGGTCGATTTCAAAAATTCTTTCACCATTAGAAAGCTACATTTACCCTGAGTAACATAGGCTATATTTTATCCCCATATTCCCACGGGAACTGGAACTAGGCGGCTAAAACCGCGGGGCGCTGCTAGTAATATAATAAAGGTAATGCACGTGTTCATTTGTATTACACTATTCTTTTTATTATTATTCAGCAAATCAATCTCAATCTTTCGAGAGCCATTTATTTGTAGGCCATTAACGTCAGTATCGCTTCTTTTTTACATTTTAACATAAAAATCTACAAACTCCCTGAAGTTATTGATTCAACTATCAAAAAGTGCAAATTATCTAAACCTTTGGATGGATTTTAAAGAGAAAAGGAAGGCGGTAACTCTTTAGAACAAATTACACAACAACGCTGCATCTACCGGTATGCGCTGGCAATATTATTAAGAAAATTGTACTATGATATAAAATACATATAACTGCTTGTGTGTTGTTTATATGTTTACTAGCAGCGCCTCGCGGTTTCACCCGCGTAGTTCCCGTTCCCGTGGGAATATGGGGATAAAATATAGCCTATAGCCTTCCTCGATAAATGGGCTATCTAACACTGAAAGAATTTTTCAAATCGGACCAGTAGTTCCTGAGATTAGCGCGTTCAAACAAACAAACAAACAAACAAACAAACAAACTCTTCAGCTTTATAATATTAGTATAGATAAAGAGCAAACAACCTTGATCCTATTTTAAACATTCTTTAACTTAGATATTAAAAAGCTACGCTGATACTTTTTATCCTGGTAAATGCATGGTTCTTATGAGATGGACCATAGAAGGAAAGTCACTGGAAACATCTACTTATTTATACATAAAACAATTTACTAACGATCCAAGATTAATGTGTTCTACTGACTCCGCCCCATGACAAGGAAAATGTTATAAATGGATAGGGGCCTCATTTCATAATGGGAACTTATTTTCATATATTATTACATGGTTATTTTTCTATTAGGTTTTTACATAGTTGTTTTTGTTTTTTTTTTCTCTAATACTCGTATGTCAATGTCATGCATATCTTTTATTTGCATTTATGATTTCTGAAATGCCAATTATAAATATTATATAATTTGAATTGTAAGTGACTGTGCTGTTGGTGTGCTTATCTATACTAATATTATAAAGCTGAAGAGTTTGTTTGTTTGTTTGTTTGTTTGAACGCGCTAATCTCAGGAACTACTGGTCCGATTTGAAAAAATCTTTCAGTGTTAGATAGCCCATTTATCGAGGAAGGCTAAAGGCTATATATCATCACGCTAAGACTAATAGGAGCGGAGCAGCGATAAAGAATGTTTTAAAATCGGGGATTCCACGGGGACGAAGTCGCGGGCAGCAGCTAGTTCTAAATAAATAAATAGTAAATTGCCGTTTTATTAAACGCCCCTATGACAACTAAGTTAATTTGACTTGACATTATAACTTAATATAAACTTTATGTTTAAATATTATTAAAATATGTTTTTTTTTGTTTTTTTTTTCTAATCGAGTTGTTTTGTTTTAATCCTAACTTTCTTACTATCTATACTAATATTATAAAAACTACTTGACGAATCATCATGAAACTTTGTACACATATTCTGGGAGGTACTAGAAGTAACATAGGATACTTTTTATCCCGGGATTCTGTTCCCTTGGGATAATTTCCGACATCCACGTGGGTGAAGCTGCGAACGCGTATGTTCGTTTTTGACATACGCGTGATTAGACTCTTTCTCTATGAACCTTTGCCCCAAATCTGCTATTATTATAAATTTGTCATTCCAACACGTTCCCATTGTCATTTTGCTAAAAGTTCGTAATCTGCTAAATTCATAATGGTCGATCATTGGTCGGTCAATTGTCTCGTAATACTTTTTGATAAGCAAGCTATTAAAAGCAATGACTGAACAATAACGTTCTAATGATAGAACACTGATCAAAGGAACTGTCAAAATTTTAGCAGATTATCGTATACTTCTGTCATTCATTTGTCATTATGTTTACCATTCTATGCCATTTCTTTCAATGGAGTGTCAGTGTCAGTGGTTGACCATTGGAAAATCATAGTGACTTTTTTATATTAGTAGATCACCAAACTTGTAAAAATCAACCATTATGACATGAATGATAGACAATTCTGACACTATTATAATAGCAGACTTGAGGCCCAGGACCGAAGTAGCTTATAACGTTTAAGTTCATCAGGCCTGATGAACTTAGCCATCGATACGGACATAAGTATCGACTCAAAACAAAGGGTGTCATGTGCTTAATTTAAGTGACAACGCACAAAATGTGATGACGTCACAATCTCGACTGTTACCACGCCGCCGTATCGGTGTTAGTTGAGATCTGAGTTGGGTCCTAAAGTGAGCGGAATTGGAAGTATCGTATATAATATTCTACAGCCAACTTCGTTAAAGAATACTAGTTTTTTTCCGCTCAAGTAGTCGTATATAACCTTCTCCACAGCCACATCTATCTTTTTACCAAAATCCATCCGAATTGGTTCTGCAATTTAGATGTAAACGAAACAAACGGAAACACTTTACTTTATTATTTTAAAAACCTATTCATTGATTCATCGGACTTCTCTGTCTGTGGTAAAAGTGCCAAGATCCGTGGTAGCATTGCTGGAAATGCTGGTTTTTTGACCAAAGAAAAGGCCAGTTCAAAATCACGTCACGTGTAGAGTTTTTTTTTAATCGCTTACCCACATTAGGAATTGCTCCTGCATTGCGAATGCGTTTACAAACATACAAACTCATATACACAAACAGCCAGACCCGGAACAACTATCTGTAGGCCTCACAAATATATGTTCTGTGCGGGAATCGAACCCGCGACACGCAGTGCAGCAGTCAATCGCTTAACCACTGCGCCAACGCCTGCGCTGGTTAGTCAACAATGCCGACATCTTGTTGTCGTTGACAACAAGATGTCAGCATTAATTTATTTATGTACACACAAGATACTTAATCTGGTGTGTACATAAATAAATTAATGTACGTAAGGAATGAGGTAAAAAAAAACAGATACAAATATAACGAGACACTTGTGTACAAAGGTGAGTTTAACCCACAGCTGATTATTTATCGTCGAATACATTCTAACTAGCTGCCGCCCGAGACTTCGCCCGTGTGAATGTCGGAATTATCCCAAGGGAACATACTCCCGGGATAAAATATATCCTATGTGTTATTCCGGACTATAATCTACCTTTGTGCCAAATTTCATTACAATCTGTTCAGGAGTTTTTCCGTGAAAGAGTAACAAACATCTATCCATCCATACCTACAAACTTTCGTGTTTATAATATTAGGACTTAATATTTCTGGCCAAAAATCGCTTCTCTAAAGCCCGTTACTTAAGTGGGTACCTACATGACGCTGTCGCTGCTCCGGACTTTGATGGATTAAAGATATGAGCACGCGCTCGTTACAAAGATATTATATACGGAACCAGCTGTTCAGTTGTTGCACTGTGCATGGCGTGGCCTGAATTAATGTATGTAGAATTATATATCTGTTGTAGGGGGTACCGTATTTGGATTTTTTTTTTAATAAAAACTATGCCCCACACTAGAATGTACTCCTGTATCGTGAGTGCGTTCACAAACATGAATACTCACATATACAAGACACCCAGAGCCGGAACAATTATCTGTAGGCCATAAAAATAATTGTTCCGTGCGGGGATCGAACCCGCGACACGTAGCGCTGCAACCGAACGCTCAACCACTGCGCCAACCGTGTCGTCGTATTTGGATGTTTAATTTTGGATTTTGGAAAAAAAAAACACGGCTTCACGTAATTCTGACATGGCAATAAATATACCATAGTAATATTCATATTTTACCAGAAACATCATTAGTTTTTCTATATATTATAGTTTCTCTAGATTATTACTTTCTATATTATTAAATAGACAGGACAGGACAAAGGATGAGCATTGCCTTACAGCATGGCAATGCTTTTCCTTTGTCCAAATTAAAAATAGCCAGCCCTTGGGTCACGCGAAGAGTCAACTAAACGTCTTAATAAATCTTTATAAGTTATGAGCACTTGGACCCCGCAGCCCGAGACTTTCAACCCCAAATGGCTCGAAAATATATATTATTTTTATTTATATATATATATATATATATATTTATTTATAATACCAACAAGGTTATTATAAATAAAAATATAAAAATAGAAAAACTAATTATGTTTCTGGTGTGTTGACGAAATACTTTGTGTAGTGCCAACCCTAGATAGTAAATCAGGTCATATTTAAGAAAAAAAAATGTAAATACAGAACTGAGCCAACATGTAAAATTTCAACCCTGTAGTATAATAAGTTGTTCTAATTCAGCTTGAGGGGTTAAACTTAATAATGTAAAAAATACTGCAATTTAATAAAAACTGTAAAAATTAGTGTGGGTCGAAAGTCATTTATCAAATGAGTACTTATTATTCTGGATGGTAAATCATCAAATGACTTCTCCCGCTCTGGGCGGAGCGGAAGGGAGTGCCAGACTCTTACGAACTAAAACCCACCCGTGATCCTTCTAGTGCCCTTTGCATTCCAGGGCCGCGGTGACTCTTCTAACATATTCCGAAACATCAAATGAGTACCTAAATGTTAATTTTTACTTTCTTCTAAGCAGACCTTGATGTTGCTGCCCATTTTCATTCTGTTGACTCTATAATAAAATAACATCACAAGCTAGGAACATTATGTGTGAAATATGAAATGGTATATTTACGAATATTCCATTTAAATTTAAGCACAACATAATCGTTTTTAACAGCGATTTCTATAGCATTTCAAAGCGTAAAAGAAAAAAAAACACCACATTCACAAATTGAATGACAACAAAGCATTTTCATAGATAAAAACAAAAGAAAAAAATACTATGAAGAAATAGAGGTTCGATCAGTTAAAAATAAACGAATATCGATAACAAATGACACAAAATCCAATACAAACAACACTTTTGCTCAAACGCGTTCCTTTTTCAAAGTGGAAAGTTAAACATGGTTTCGAAACAGCAAAACGAACATGACATAATCCAAACATGTAACTCGTATCAAAACAAAGGCATCCAGTTTGCCGTTGGGATATCATTGCAAAATAAATAAAAGTACCAAATCCCGGTAGATGGGGCTTCAGTGAGGCGCATTTCAGACTGCAGTGCTCGGAGATGTGACATATAGGGATGCGACACCAATAAACTGGAAAAAAAACCATCGATAAAACAAATGAATTTGTTTTTACCCTAACATTAGAAATGTTTTTTCTGCGTTTGTTATGAGGTGCACAATAAATTATATAACAAATAAATACAAAGAAAACGTTTAATACATTTTATTTGAAATTTATAAAAACTAAAATTGATTTTAGTTTCAAAAACTGTAAAATTGTAAAACAAAGCCAGTGCCAAAAAGTATTCAGTAATAAGTATACTGTGGGTGGGTGACGACCTTCTGCTTATATTTTAGCGTCATTAAAAAAAATCAAACTTTAAAATTATCTTGCGACCCTGCCAGGATTCGAACCTGGAATCTTCTGATCCGTAGTCAGACGCGTTATCCATTGCGCCACAGGGCCTGTTGCTGTGTGGTACAAAAATGTACGAGTAGTAGTGTCTAACAAAGTTGCATTTCTTTTTTATTTTGGCACGATGCCAAACTTAGACTTGTATGAGGGTAAATAATATACTCATATGCATTCATTAGCAATTGCGCGACGAATTGTCTTAATGAAAACAATTTAAAGGTGAACTCCTAGTTATTTTTGTAACTGTTCTGAATTAGGGATGTGCGTATTAAAGCATATTTTTAGTATTATGTAATACAATATTAAAATATAATAAAAGCTTCTAATCAGGCTATTTATATAAAGATATATAAAGATTTTTACAGCGTGATCCATTAGAGCTACAATCCCTTATATTACATAACACCTTAAAATCACAGATGGTTCTTTATAAAATAACGATAAAGTTTATTCTAACCGCCTTTCAAAAAAGGAGGAGGTTCTAAAATCGACTGACTGTGTTTTTCTTTGTGTGTTACCTCATAAATTTAAATGGGACCACACGACAGGCACCAGCTTTCGAATATAAGGTTATGAGGTAACACACACACACGATAAAAAAATGCAGTCGAATTGAGAACCTCTTCCTTTTTTGGAAGTCGGTTAAAAAATAACTGTACGATGGTTTGGAAGAGCTTCTTAGTATTTTATTGATGTACTAGTTTTTACCCGTGGTTTCGCTTATGCATTTTTATTTCTTATGCAGCATTTCGCAAATAATGGTCCAATCTATCACTGCACCAAAAGATCTTCTCAGCGATTTAGGCATTAGCAAACCCGCTTTCGCATTTAAAATATTAATCAGGATTGAATTATTTGTCAAGGGGTCACGGGGTAGTAGTAACTTTACGGAGTTTGTTCGAAAGAGTCACCGCGGCCATGAAACACAAAGGGTAATAGGAGGATACGCGTGGGTTTTAGTCAGTAAGAGTCTGATACTCCCTTCCACTCCATCCAGAACGGGAGAAGTCATTGGATGATTTCCCATCCAGAGTAAAAGAAAGGTTCAGTACCTCAGTAGGTACTAAATCTTTTTTTACTGTCGATCGACTGACAATTATTAAAAAAATCAAACAATCCACCAGAATCAATTAATTCTATATAATCTATGTCTAGACCTACATATATGTAGATATTTAACGTACATAAATAAGAAATAAAAATATTGATTATAGCTTAAGTTTCAACAATAAATACTGACCTGTGTTATATTTATTGCTTATGTAATTAAAAAATATATATTTGTATGCCATAGTGTCAGGACACAGAGACGCATTACTCCGTATTAAGGACGTTCCCTGAGTAAACAACATAATTATGATTCTACGAGTATTCGGTCCGTCAGTTAGATTATTATAGACACGTATTTTTTGCTTTATGTAATCTATAAAAAATGATGAAAATAAAAAACATCTAAAATCAGGAGTAGCAAGTAAGCATTTAAAATTAGGAACACGTGAGGTCACGTCGTGGAAAAAAATTGCACGTAGTGACGTCACACGAGTTTTCAACGCAATTACATCGTCTTCATTTTTTGTTTACGTGAAAAGAGAAAAAACACATATCCAATATTTTTTGGAAATCTATCCGACGGACTAATTCGATTTTTTAGTCAACTACCCTAATTGTTCTACCCATATTTTTACCTGTGTACACAAATAAACGTATGTATTTGATTTGATGAAACATAAGACTTACTTACTTAAAGACGATTTCCAATCTCTTAATCAATATCCTTGTGCAATGTACCATGTTTTCCTTGATCGCTCAAGGGGAGCTCTCGAACGTCCTCTTTATCATTCTATTGATTATCCACGTCTTTTGTCACGGAGTCAGTAGGAATCTAAGGGGCCGAATCGTCACAATCTACAAGCGAATAACGACGACAATTTGTACTGATTGGCGAAATATCACTTTTATTGTAGAGGATTTATTTCAGGTGGCTCTTTTAGATTAGTGAAAGGATATACTTAGTTTAGAATATCTCGTCTAGTTTTATATAATCACAGCTTTTTTACACATAGCTATTATAACTGTTAAATATATTTGAGTAGGTTTTTCAGTTAATAGTCTTATCTTCGCAAAATACAAAATACACCTATGAATCTGCCTAGCCTTGTCCCAACTAAATTGGGGTCGGCTTTTATTCGATCTTTTTTTTTAACACCCAGACCCGGAACAATTATCTGTAGGCTATACAAACATTTGTTCCGTGCGGGGATCGAACCCGCGGCACGCAGCACAACAGCCAAAAGCTCAACCACTGCGCCAACCGTGCCGTCAAAAAATTTATCATACTGTTTTTTTATATTTTTCGATAAACCGATTCTCTCGACTATACCCCATCACTAAATACTCGACAGACGCCGTGTGCAGCGTTGACCCCGCGAGATACCCGGAATTAGATTTGTAAGCTATCACAACCCTACCGGGTCAGACCCGGATATTATACCCGCTTTAAAACAATGCCTCTAGGTAACACCCGCTATACAAATGTCTTTCAACACATGAGCCTTTGTAGATAATCGTATGGGCTGTTTGGGAATATTAAAGTGAATATTTTGTTTTTTTATGTTGGTGGTTAAAATTGATGTTTAACAAAGAACAGCCTGTGTGTTATTAGTTGGTCTTTTAATAGAGAAGTAAATTGAAGGTCAAGCAGTAGCATCGCTTTTTGTATGGATGGGAAATCATCAAATGACAACAATGTTTCATCGCATTGGTTTTGCTTTGTTATACATTTGAATAACGCTTTTACTTTGGCCAGAGGTTAAGTACCTATTGCCATTCAACGTGGCAATGTCAACGGGGCCGCGGTGACTCAGCGTTGAATTTTTTGATGTGATATTTTAGTTTTTCGTTAGTTTAGTTTATTTAATTTATAATATTTTAGGTTCTATATTCTGCCGCTTTTTCTAAAAGCGACTAATAATAAGAAACATCTTTAAAGGAATTATCTTCTTCTTAAAATATAACAACTTGTAAACATACGGAAACTTTCCCTGGAAACTCGGTCGAACTTTGATGAAAAACCTTGTCCATATTTCAGCTAAGGCAAATTTAATGTAGGTACAAATTCTGTACTTAAAGGCCTTGCTAATAAAACTTTTTTAATAACGTTTTTTCGTATTTTTATCGCATTTATCCATTGAAACGGTGAACGTGAAATTAGTACCTATAGAATTTTGTCAGAAAATTGATGGTTGTGACAAATTTTGACACTTTATGGCCGTGATTAGGATCGTCGACGATTTAATTGGGTGGGTTTTTGAACTGTGTGATTTGTCGTTTTACCTCTTTTGTTGGTATAGTATCAAAAGAACTGAAATTCAGTAATGGAAGTGTGAGTGGAATTTTTAACATAAGCATAGTAAGGTATGTAACTATGTGACATTATTATAACGCATAATGAAATTTCATTGCCAAAAACTAATATGTTTAAATCATAAATTATAATTCATGGCAAAAAATTTAAAAAAAATACCTAAAAGTAAAACATATTTTTTTTATCAACGTAGTTTGATTTATTTCTTGGTTTTTCAAAGAATTTTGAAGGTTTAGCTTGTGTAGGTATAACAAAAAAGTCACTCATGAGTTTTGTTTGAAATTTACTCATGACGACGAAAAACCTACAAAGTACGTAACAAATTGTTTAGCTACACGAGCGAACGAAAACTTCTTATCTAACGTTAAATCGTTTTTAAACAAAAGTCAGGAAATTAGGCTTATACGCAACCAGGCCCTGTGGCGCAATGGATAACGCGTCTGACTACGGATCAGAAGATTCCAGGTTCGAATCCTGGCAGGGTCGCTAATTTCATTTTGATTTTCTTAAGCTTTTCTTTTTACAATTTTTTTTATTCGTTAATTGTGATGGGAAATTGGGTAAATTCTCTAAGTAGCATCTTCCGGTTTTGCCAAGATCGCGAGGTGTTTTCATCCCAAAAAATACCTGAGAATGTTGGTACTAAAATGTCGACTATGCCAGTTGCCAAATACCTAAGCGTGTCACTAGACGCATAATTGGCGTTCCATAGCGCTTCGCTATTACGGATAATGCTATGCATGTATTTGTAATGCAATGCTTTCTGTAGGATGTTTAATAATTATTATTTTCGCAAAAGAGAACTTTCTGTCGAAAAGAGAAAAAAAAACACTACTTGATTTGCAAAATCTTGTGACTGCATTTTAAGTTTTTGTTTTTAGATGAAACTATTGGAAACAATTTTGATATTATTAATTTTACATAATGCGAGTTGGTGATAACCATTATAAATAAATAGAAATATATATGAAATTAGCCTTTAAGCCTGTTGTAACTTTAATATCATGCATCGAAGGTAAAACGTGTTCCCGAAAACGTTTAATTACTTAATTCTATTGCACACTATTATATACCTATTCACTTTTAACAATTTGGATCGGAACCAGTCTTTTTCCCACAGCTGTTTTTTTTTTTTAAGTATGGCTACTCAATAAATGACTTCTACCGCTCTGGCCAGAGCGGAAAGGACTGTTCCGTTCTGAATAAACCCACCCGTGTTCGTCCAAATGCCCTTTGCGTTCCCAGGGCTGTTGTGACACTTCCGAACAAATCCCGCAACTCCTACAGCTTGCCCTTTGTCCTTCTTGTTCAGAACTACATTAAATCAAGATTCGCTTAAATCATGACAAGAACTATTATTAGAATACAATCTACTCCATAAAAGCACGTGCATATTACGTGCAATTGTATGGATTGTCTTTTAATCTGAAATAAACTGATTAATAATAATAGTGACTTAATCTCGAAATATTTCGGCAACATGATGCATTGAAATTTTTGTTTGTTTTTTTAAGAGTCCTAACTATACATACAATTTTGGTTGTGCACCTTGAAAAAATTCAAAATGGTGGCTGGTGACTATGCCAGCTCCAACACAAAAATGTTCGAACCCCACTTGTAGTCGACAAGTTGTTTTTAATAACCCATATTTATTTATAAGTACACTGTAATAATACAACCCTAACTTTTTTTTCTGAATGGGAAATCATCGAATGAATTCTCCCACTCTTGGCGGAGCGGAAGGGAGTGTCAGACTCTTACTGACTAAAATCCACCCGTGATCCTTCTAGTACCCTTTGCGTCTCTTTAGAACAAATTCCGCATCCAATACAACCCTAACCCTTTGGATCAACGTTTGATTATAACTATTATTTTATACGCGCTTTTCCGAAATGCTTGCTTCCTTTCCCTAAAAAACAAAACACAACCATAAAAATTCACATACAAGAAAAATATTTCCATATCATAAAACCCCATCATACGAGCATAACTTTTGATACGTGAACTCTGCATCAATCCGGGGGTTAGCTCGGCAATAAAACCGTAACGACAGCGAAATGGTTCCGTATAATGCAATAAACGATTCTTTATGCGGTAAACATATTATTATATTAGAGGAATGTAAACAGGCCACGTCGTTGGGGATTGGGATATGAAAATGGGAAGATTCTGCGGTTTTTTGGGAAGGAACACGCGTTTTTTTTTTCAGGAATTTGTACTCCGTAAAGTACTTATCTAATCTTTCAGCCTCTTATTAAAAGAGGCTGAAAGATTAATTATAATCATTATCATTTACCCTCGCACATCACTTACATATTTTTTTCTTTTAATGTGACTAATAATAATGTATCTAATCGATTTCCAAATTTGTCGTTACAAATTTTGACTGCAATAATATTGTATAACTAGAAATATGTGATAACTAAATATTTACATAAATGTCACATAATTGTGTGTTATGGATCTGTAAATATTTATGTTAAAACTGGAATTGTACCAACACTTATTGCGAATAAATTGATTTGATGTTATCCGGTCTATTATATAAACATTTCAACTTGAAAAATTTCTTGAAGCGAGCATGAAGCGAACTGTCACTCCTCCTAAATTTGTTGAAGCAAGCGTGAACTGAACTATCACTCCTCCTAAACTTCTTGAAGCAAGCGTGAAGTGAACAGCTGTCACTCCTCCTAAATTTGTTGAAACAAGCGTGAACTGTCACTCCTCCTAAAGCTAGGCGTTGACTTCACCTTAGTTTTAAGGTGGATTTTTACTGAAAAACATAACTGATTAATCCGTCTTGCTACTTCTTGTCTTATTTACATCAGAAATGATTCAATTTCAGATTGCTATCCTTTGTTGGACATAAATTGTTTCCTGTTTACGTCATTTCAAGCCGTGCTCTTAACGATATTCCCAACGCCTGATTTGTGGAGTTTCTTGCCGGTTTATCTCCATAGCAAACAATTAAATGAAACCGTATTATATCTTTTGACGTTTTGTTAACGCCCATGTAGACCTATATCATATAAAACATTTTGAACTTTAGTAAGAATTTTACCAAAATGACGCATAAATAAACAAACTACATAATCAACAACTACACAAACTTACATCTCCCTCCTTATTAAAAGCGAATGTTTTCAAAAGTCGTGCCAGTTGATAATTATTTGATTGAATTGATTTCTTTTAGAGCAAATCTCACCACTGCTGGGAGTTACGACTATTCGTTGTCTTCCCAAAAGTGGGCTGCGATGAATTACTATTGTATATTATTATAGGCCACTTTTAAACGACATCACAACAAGAAGGCAGAATAATAACGCCTTCGGGCATCCAGTGTGAGACCAAAATAAAAGAGATCAACTAAATTAGCAGCTCGATCATACTCGTTAACCTACTTACAATGCATTATTTCCTTGTTAGTTTTTAAGAGTAATGAAATAGATATTTCCATTTCATCGTCGTAGATTCCATTTGATGACACGGTTGGCGCAGTGTTTGAGCGATTGGCTGCTATGCTGCGTGTCGCGGGTTCGATTCCCGCACGGAAAAAATATTTGTATGACCTACAGATAGTTGTTGCGGGTCTGGCTGTTTGTGTATGTGAGCTTAAAAGTTTGTAAACACACCCACGACACAGGAGAAATTCCTAGTGTGGGGCAACGTTTTTTTTTTTAATAAAAAGATAAGAAAAAAAAAGAAAGATAATATCGATATTATATAAAAAGGAAACTTCTCAGTACCAATATCTCCGTGTAATCGTCCCCAAATCAAACGAAAAAGACAAAAGGCAATCGGAGATTCCAATATATTTTTATTCGTTTCTCGAAAGGTAAGAAAAGTGATTACGGTAAGGCCACATTACTGTCAGGCCAGCGTCTAAGGTCAAAGCTTGGATATGTCGCAGGTTTATTAGGAAAATCGTTTTTTCGCAATCATTCTTAGACGGTGCTCGCTGTGACTTGCCAGCCACGGAATTTGAAAGAGTCACCTCGCCCCTGAAACGCAAAGGTCATTAGGAATAACACGGATGGGTTTTAGTCAGTAAGAGTCTGACACTCCCTTCTGCTCTGCTCAAAGCGAAAGAAGTAATTTGATGATTTCTCAACCATAAAAAGGAGGTTTGCAATTGACGAATTTAGTAATAATACGGAAAGCTTTTGATTATAGAATTAGACAAATAAAACGTTGTTTTTTTGTTTTTTTGAATAGCGGAAACATATTTGCTTGTTGAAACTTGAATGCTGAGTAGCTAGCCTAAGAGTAAATTCAAAACATCTTTATACTGGTTGATCAGAATATGACTGGAATGTAGCTGTTAACCAATCAGAGCATCTATCAGCAGGTAAATAAAGTTCAAATCACTGGCCTAAGTCATCCTAATAAAAGCATAATTTCCTCAACAAAATCTAATATAGGCTCTACTTTGATTACAAGAATCATTTAGTTCTTAATAATTACTATCTTAACAAAATCCCAGGATTTTAGCAAAAAAAATGATTTTAACAATTTCACTGCCACAGCTACAAAAAGAGGGACGCCTTATAAGGAAAAGGATGGTCATCGGACAATAAATCAACGTCTTTTAGTCCAAAGAAATTGAGGAAGAATCCTTGTTTTTTTACCTCGTGTGTGTGGATTTCTTAGTGCTGATACGTATATTCTGATATAATATTGTAGGTTAACATTGGTTATACTTCTGTAAATAGTCTGCCTAAGACAGTTGTAGTTGTTGTCAGATGTAGTTGTATAACTATATTCTAATTTTGTATTTTGTATTATATTTGTATAGGCATAGTTTCTGACTTCTGACTACCTATAACAACAGTCAAAGATCTACAGATGATCACTCGCGAGGTACGGAGATGTCTCGGTAAGTAATAGATGGTTACCCATCCACGGACAAACCGCGGCAAGCGGAGCACTACTTACCACGGTTGGTCTATTGCGGTCCGTTGTACGTTGGTACAACTACGCGGATCGATCTTCAAGGTTAAGCAAGCGAAAGAGTCACCGCGACCCCAGATCGCAAAGGGTATTAGGAGGAACACTTGTAGATTTTAGTCAGTAAGAGTCTGACACTCCTTTCCGCTCCGCCCAGAACGAAAGAAGAAATTTGATGATTTCCCATCCAGAAAAAAAATACTGCTCTGATTTGGATAATGATAAAATAATGCAATAGGAAAATTCCAAATCACAAAGGCAAATAAACCAATACTAATAGAAGCCACTAACTCAATATCGGTTATCACAATTCATTACTAGTAATGTGCGGTCTACCTGACTTTCGCAATCTTACGAGTATATCAGTTCCCATAAATAACTGAGGGAAATCTTTTTTCCTTTGTTTTCTTTTTCCTTTCTTATTGCTTCCATTGTCTCCGGAATTATTGGATTACATCGTCGCCAGGTGCTTGTAACAGTTATTAATGGTTTCAAGTGGGTATATTCTTGTTCGTTTTTTTTTGCAGGTAATTCTTTTTTAACTTTTATGAGGTTGTATTCAAAGTCTTCTAATTATTTTCAAGAATGCTTTTTTAATGATAAGATGTTTTATTAATGGTTTTTAGAGATTTATTTTAAGGTTCGTATCGCTCCCCAAATCGTGACAGTGCATTTTCAGATATTTCTCATCAAATTACCATCGAATGTCAACTCAGCTGTAGCTCTATCATCATCTGCCTAGCCTTTTCCTTACTGTACTGGAGTCGGCTCCTAGTCCAACCGGATTCAGCTGAATACCAGTATTTAAAATGGAGTGGCTGCTTAGCAGACTTCTACAACCCATTAGCTGGGTAACACGATACCTCAGTACTCAACTGTCGCTCTATTTTTGAAATATATTAAAACATAATCAAACTAGTATTTCCAGATTTGACAGGCAACAAAAACTGACTTTTGTTTATGATTTAACTAGATCTAATGAGATTTAAAACAAGACGACACAGTGTCCTGTTCAGTAATGACTGAACAGTCGTCTTGTTTAAGATTAATTCAATAATAGAGTAGGTAAAACATTTTAAAGTCAAAACTATATCTAACCTTCAATTAACCAAAAACATACACATCACTAATGTGAAAACAAATACCTTACAGCTTATGCATTGCAATGCCCACCTACATACAAACGGTTTCAGTAACTCAGTGGCTAGAATATCATAATGTGGCAACCGACTTGTCTGTCCAGTCTGTGGATTTAAATCCGATTTAGCACGCGTGTGCGCGATGTGCTTCAATAAAGGGCTGTTCGAAATTTGTGCGGAAATCCATCGCCAATTTTCAGACTAACAGTGAAATTTGCAAGCATCTTCGTCGGACACATTTTGAGGATATTTTGAATATTGCAAATCTATACTTGTTACTTATATAATATTTATGTGACACAAACAAAGTTGCGCAGCCCCCTAGCCAAGTTACAAACGTTTCATGACGAATTCCGCTCTACAATCGCTAACGCCTTGGTGTCAGCTACTGTAGAAAACGATAAGTTGGTAGCCATGTTGACGCGCCTGAGTCGGCCGCTCGTTCTACAATGTCTTTAGAAAAAAAAACCTATTGTTTAGTCTATGGAGAGCGTTCTTACAAACGTCTAACAGGCCAAAATTTAAACTCTGTTTAAATGATTTAACCTTTAAGATTAAATATTTTAACAAAAAATTTAGCGTTGAACATTGTAGAAACGATAACAATTCGTTCTATCATTTTGAACGATGTGAACATGGCTACAAATCTATTCGTTTGTTCTAACCACGTGACTTAACATTGAGATGATTTCATTCCCATACATTTGATTCGTTTTTGACTAGCGTTAACGATTGCAAATATCAACTTGGCTGTCAACTGTTTGTTACAATGAACAATGTGTAACCGCTATTGACTTGCTTTCAAGAATGATACGTAATCGCTAACAAAACAAATAATTTATGTACTTTTTTCTTGATACCCATTCAAGAACATTGTAAAAGTATTGAGCATCTACTACCTACTAGTTTGAGTATCTACATTTCTTATGTCAATCAACGTATTTAGTATTTTGAGTACAATAATTATACATCTCGTAATAAGTGAATTGTGTTCTTTTTGAGGAAGAAATGTCATCGTGGACCTTGCCTTTGCCTGTTTATTAAGATTTTCATATAAATGAGTAACCGTGTTCAGTAAAATTCTGTACAACCGATAACGCACATACTGTCGAATCGTTTTAATAACGTTTCAGTATCGTTAGTGGTTCGGCAATCATAATTACACCCGCAATAAACGAAATGTATGCTCCCTTCACACGGCTGGTGTCTTTTGTTCGAGTCACTCGACTTGTTTGTGTTACAGTGACTGATTGTTATTCATGTTGATTTAGAAGAATAATGACTGTCGTGCCCGTTAATCATTAATCATTCCAGTCACTAAAATAGGATGTTGTTTATTATAGGTATTTTGTTAAAATACATAGTTGTTTATTTACGTCGTGTATTTAATGATGAAAGCAAGGCAACGTTTTCTTTCATCCAAGCCTTTTTAATAATTTATCGTTTGACCACTTTTTTACCTGATCTTTACACAACTATACACACATAAGCAGGATACATAGGTCTAAAAAAATAGTTAAAAACATTTTCTAAATGTCTTCAAAGATAACTGGAAATTTATGATTTGTATAGAAAATTTAAAATAGATCTAATTTAACTGTAACACTATTTATCGAAAATGTTTTCTACTAACTTTTTAGAACTATGTATCCTGCTTATGTGTGTATAGTTTCATTAAAATACGTTTAGTCATTTCGGAAAATAAGGACTTGAAAATTTTTATGAAATGTCGTATGGCGTGCACGCTCTTAAGCCATGATGTGATCGACAATAGAGCACGCTTGCCCAAAAGTAAACTACTTACCCTTGAATTATAGACTACTAAAAACTAATGGCGTAACGTGAGGGACGTTACCCCCTTAGTTATATCTATGCACTAGCATCGCCACGCGGTTTCACCCGCATAGTTCCCGTTCCCGTGGGTATATGGGGATATAATATAGCCTATGTTCACCGGAGACAGTGTAGTTTCCCAACAGTGAAAGAATTTTTCAAATCGGTCCAGTATTTTTTGAGTTTATTCGTTACAATATTAGTGTAGAAATTGACAGTACACCCTAAACGTTTTAGGTGGCATTAAACACAATGGTATTAAATCTTTTATTACTGACAAGATTCATGTCAAATAAAAATAACTTTAATTTGACGCGAATCCTGTACCTAATTTTATTTAGTACCGCATGATATATTGAAATAATAAAAAATAATCGTTTAAAAATCGCAAGCAGAGTAATAACTACTTCGTTTAGGAATTGTATCTTTTTTTTTTGGTTTGATTTGGTTTGGTTGGATATGTTAACCTACACTATTAAAAACATTATATTACAAACATCTGCTCCTGTTACTTTCCTAGGCAATCTCATAATCAGCCTTTTAATGTTCCCACTGGGACACAGACCTCCTCTCTAGGAGAGTAAATGGGCCGTAATACACCACGCGGGCCCAGTATGTAGTAGGCCAGTAATTTAATACAAGCGGCGTACCAAACACAGCATAGCTCGAAATCAGGCCAGTCATGTCCCATAATGTGGTTAGCTTGGAAAATGCACCGTAACGGTCAAAAACAACACAGGTTATTTAATATAGTGCTACAATACACTCAGGTTATTTGATAGTCTTGCATGTTATGCTTTATTATAGCCGTGTTTCTTTGTGAAGAGAACTTTAAGGAGCGACTTATACAGTCGAAAATTCTTGAAGAAGAACATACTGCTACAATGGAAGTAATATAACCAGGTCTTTAAGAAGCTCCTGGTTAAGTAATGATAGTTGTACGAGGTGCCGATATCGGTCTAAGGATATGTGACAACTGTCAATTCATTACAAAACACTTAAAGTATAAAATAACTTTTATTTCGGAAATCGGTTGTTTTTGGTTGTTTCTTCGTTTTTTGAACACCGACTTCCGAAATTAAAGTTATTTTATACTTTTTCTGATTTGTTGTTTACTTTTAAACAAACGGTTTTTTTGTTTTTTTTTTTTAGCTGTGACACGCCACGTCTTAACGTACCCATCACAGCGTACGTGTTATAAAACTGTAGTAAACAATAAACATACAGACACGCGATTCCAATAATCTCAAAAGATTTGCTATAATTTACTGAAGAGTTCCGTTTCCTATCTCCGTTCTTCATCAAATATTCACCAAACTAGAAAGGGACCACCTCGAAATATCTAGTTAACTACAGTCGAATGAAATCCTAGAATCAAAGTCTGTTTTATAAGTGAAATGCTAATCTAATTTAGTTAATCAACCTAATAACAGAATGTTAATTAAAATGAACTTAAAAATCAATTTCCAAATTAAACTTGCACAATTTATCAAAACAGTCTACGGATTCAACACCCGTTACTTCTGACGGTCCCTAAATATCTGATAAGGACAAACTTTCCACACCAAAGACTTTGGAAAACTTCCATAACTTATCTACCTTTCGCACTAGGGACGCCAAACAGAACGCTGTTCAAATATTTCAACGATAGATTAAGACCCCTTTTTTTTTTTTTTTTTTTTTTCCTGGGTGGGAAATCATCAAATGACCCCTCCCGCCCTGGGTGGAGCGGTAGGGAGTGTCAGACTTTTACTGACTAAAACCCACCCGTGATCCTTCTTGTGCCCTATGCGTTCCAGGGCCGCGGTAACTCTTTCGAACAAATTCCGCAACCCTAGCAGGCACCGACCCTATGGGGCCCCGTCCTCGGTGCTGACGGCTCCTTAAGGCGCGCGTGGAACACAACGCGTCGTCGACTCAACCTGGTATCGGACGGCGAGCCACCCACGCTCACCGTCCCCAGGCATCAGCCACTGCGCGATAGGACAGCGGCCGACTTGTCTCTGGAGGGGGCCGAAATGGGACCATTACTGGCACTCCATCTCAGCACCCTCCCGAGTGTTGGGAGCCGCAGCACCCGCAGCAGAAGCGGCAGTGGCGGCGACAGAAGCCGCGGCTAGATTAAGACCCCTGCAGACGGCTTTTTAACTGTCAAATAAACTTTTAGAATGGAGGGGGGGTGAAGCGAGTACCTACCAGTGCTTCAATTTTAATATAATAATAATATTATTTTATTGGAATAAAAAAGGCTGTACATTTCCTGAGCTCCTGAGCTAGGTGAGACCTATGTTACAAGAGCCAGTGTCTCACCCGTTATTGGAACTAAACATTTAAAATGCTATAAAAATCGAAACAACTTAAAATATTATACACACGTGCTCTTGTTTTTACGGACGTGTAAATGAGTTGTGTATGTGTGTGTGTGTGTATGAAATTTGAGTGACTTATTGATTACGCTCGTGGCTGGACTTTGGGTTATTTTGATCCTATCATACTATTACCATTGGCCAACTAATATATTCTATAACAGCGCATTCTCATATACATACATACAATCCAATCTTTGTTGTTGGCTGTCTGCATTTGCCGCTCTTATTCACGAGGCTCAGCTAATAAATTACAGCTTATCTTGTATACCATTCAAAAGAGATTCTGGGGGTTGCTCCTTAATCCCAAATAATGGAGGCCACCGATTTTTAGACATGGCTTAAAGCTGTTTTCACAAAAAGCTTTTTTAACGTTTAATTAGAACAGTTTTAACTTAAGGATTCTTTATAAAGGTTTGTATGTATTTTTTGGGTCCTTCGTACATTTTATCTGATTTTTCATCAACTCGTTTTCTGAATTCATTGCATTTATCCAACTAAGGTATATACACTTATAGGTATATTGTTTACAAGCAGCGCCCTGCGGTTTTACCCGCGTAGTTCTCGTTTCCGTGGGAATATGGGGATAAAGTATAGCCTATACCACTGACGTTGAATGTAGCTTTCTAATGGTGAAAGAATTTTTGAAATCGGTCCAGTAGTTTTTGAGTAAACTCAAAAACTACTGGACCGATTTCAGAAATTCTTACATACAAAAATATAAAAATACAAATCTTTCCTCTTTATAATATTAGTATAGAAGATTTAACTCATTGCCCACAAGATAAAGGTCTATACAAAATACAGCCAGTTACTTCGGCTTAAACTTTAACGAATGTAGGCTTAAGATCTAAGAATAGTTTTATAAAGCCCGGATCTATAACTTACTAGCTAGTACGGTTAGTTATATGGTGTTTATTCAAGTCTTATATAACTCCTAACTAATAAATGGTTTCGAAAAATTCGTCCGTATCGATGGCGGCTGGAAGTTATCCTAAAAGACTGGCGGTATCGCCACGTTGTAAGGCAATACTTAACCTCTGCACGAGGTCCAAAGCCAGCCCTTAGGTCACGCAAAGTTTCAATTAAGCGTTTAGCAAGTTATTTAAATAATACATGAGCACTTAGACCCCGCGGTCTAAGAGTTTCGACCCCAAACGGCTCTCAAAAATTTAATTGCCAACTAGGTTATTAAATTTCCGCCATTTGAATTTCACAGCAGCCGCAGTGGTAGCACTAGCACAGCACAACGAGCTAGGAAGATCGGATGGCGCAAGAGTAATATTTGAAATAAATGTAGGTACATACATGCAGTGGTAGCCGAGTTGTAACGACCCCGACATACGAATTGTGGATCGCGGGTTCAAACCCTGCCAGGCGCATTGCTATGTGTAATTTATTTCATCACCACTGCTCTCAAAACGGTGAAGGAAAAACATCGTGACAAAACTGGCATGATCTAGAACCAAAAATTCAAAGACATGTGACATTCACCAACCCGCACTGGGCCCGCGTGGTGGAATACGACCCATCCCCTCTCCTAGAGAGGAGGCCTGTGCCCCAGCAGTGGGAACGTTAAAAGGCTGATTATGCTATGCTTATGCTTATGCTACATGTTCTAGTAAAGAAGTTTGATATATTTATAATTCGTGTGTTTTTATTAGTCACACATGTTTTGAAAATTTCAGTGTGATTAAAGCTAAGAAGTCCTCCTAAGATTCCTGCCGGTATCTATGTTTTTTGATGACTACAACCTGGGAGTCTATAAGTCAATATTAAATAGGTTATTTCTAGGCAAGATTGTTTCCCCGTTAATCATATCGTCGCTGTTCATCAGGAGATTGAGGTTAAGCTTATCATCAATCCTACTAATATTATAAACGCTAAAATTTGTATGAATGGATGGATAGATGTTTGTTACTCTTTCACAGAAAAACTACTGAACAGATTGTAATGAAATTTGGCACAGAGGTAGATTATAGTCTATAATAAAACACAGGATACTTTTTATCCCGGGAGTATGTTCCCTTGGGATAATTTTCGCACTATGCGGGCGAAGCCGAGGGCGGCAGCCAGTATAAAATATAATATGTCAAATTATCTGGACTAAATAAAATTATACAAAGAAATGGAGTTCCAGCAACAAAATATTTTCATCCATTTTAAACATTTTTCTTCAGCTAAACCGCGCTTGCCAAAATCCCAACATGTAACAGACTTTAATCAAGACTCGGCTACCATCGGTAATGCTCGGCAATTTACGGCGATACTTTTTTTTTATTGTCGAGTCAAGGCGCAATTATCCATCAGTCTGCCACATCCGTTTCCGGGAATAAATTCGTTGCTATTTATGTTCCATTTGAATCCCAGTTTCATCTCAGTTTTACGGGATTTGGCTGTTTTGTTTTTCAAACGAGTTTCCCTTTGAAATCTGCAATTTGGTTTTCTGAATTTTAAATCCGAACAATTCCAGTTTGGCTCGTGTAGTTATTTTTGTGACTTGGTTTCTGTAGCCAGTCATCCGAAAAACAATCGTGTTTGTAATTCGCTTTAAACTGAAGTAGATTTAGTGAAGGTTTAACATAAAGGGGATACAACATTTGTGGCATAGGTGCCCCGTCACCATCTTAATCGCTATTTAAAATAGTAATGCATAAAATGATCAGTCACTGTTCGCAGTGTTCGCTCATGACGCCTTTACCTCCAAATATCTCGTCAACCTGATGCTTTATGGCACTATTTTAATAACATTTTTGTTTATTCAAGTACCCTCTACCCATACATTGCCATTATATTGAGAGTCGCGAATTTGAAATAAAAATGGCGATGGTCACCTGTGCCAGCTCCCATTGAAAAATGTTCGATCCCCTTCAAACCACTTAGGTTTATAGGTAATTGACATACAATAAATATGGTAATTACAATTTGTTCAATCAATTGGTATATTAATTATTATGGCTCGGCTTGTCTCTTTTATTTATATTACTACCCCATCAAAAAAGGACCCTATTATAAATGAAAATAACATTATGTTTAAATAAAAAAGCAGACAACATTCAACTGATGAAGCCATGAATAATGTAATAAAATAATATGTACATAATTTAATCTTTGTGTCAAAAGTCATTTTGATTACATTTTTCAATTTTCTTTTGATGAAACTCCATCTATATTAATTAACATTAAGTTTCCAAGAATTGTCGTTTTGATAGACAGGATCTACGAAAATTAAATTTAAAATGATTAAATACTGACTTGTTCCATTTTGGAACTTCCCCAATAAAGAAGCCAGGTAAATGATTATCATATTTTGTTTTAAACTTTGCCCCACTCTAGGGATTTGTCCTATATTGTGGGTGCGTTTACAAACATTTAAATTAACATACACAAATATTTGCTGCATGCGAGAACCGTGTAGTCAGATTATATTGATGCAACTATTTTCAAAATTCAAAGCATTTATTTCAATTAAACCCTTTACAGGCACTTTTGAATTGTCAAGTCGAAAGAGGTGAAGCTATCTGCATGTTCCAAAGCGTAGATCTCTATGGAGAAAAACGTGCAAGAAACTCCACGGACACTCTTTTAAATCCTGTTCTGTATTACATAACCTTGGTTACATCCTTGGTCGCTTAAAAAGGAAACTATAAAAACAATTAATTCTCAAATTAATGTATACAATTTATTGTGATTAATTTTGTGTTTTAACACTGATTTTGGGGTGCTACTATAAAATTGAGTAAGTGCCCAAGTAAGGGTTGTTATTGAAGGGAATGAATGAAAAAATAAAAAAACAGCCATAATAGGGTATTTTAATGAAAAAATCTAATTAGTCTGTCAGATAGATTTTCAAAAAATATAGAATACGAATCTTTTCTTTTTTCACGTAAACATATACTGAAAACGATACAGTTCATTGAAAACTCACTTGACGTCACTAAGGTAGTATAATTTTTACCAGTAACGTGACGTCACCGACTCCCACTTTTGAACTTAAATGCGATTTATCTATATCAATTTTTATCCATTTAAAATGATAAAAAATAGGTGTCCAATAGTTTTTGAAAATCTAACGGACGGACTAAATAGATTTACCTATAATTTTGATATCTAGTAAAATACCCAATTTCTACCAGACAAAAATTTCATCCATTTCACCATCCAAGACTCCGTGGATGGTGAAATGGATGAAATTTTGCTGTTTTATCTAGAAGATAATAAAAAAAATAACAATAGCATAAAAACAACCAAAAACATCACAACAAACAAATTTAGCCATTTTGTCGCATACGTAATATGTACGTAAATATTACTTATTAGTTGTGACATTCTTCATGATTTTAGCGAAGAATTTTTAAGAATAATATTGTTATTGTGATTTCTGCCCTTTCAGAAAATATCGATTGACTATTGTATAATAATAATATTACAAAGAGAATATTTTTTTTTTTTTGTAAAGAATAAGCTCTGAAACTACACAACCTTTAAAAAAAAACACCAATTAAAAGCTACATTATCAGCGAGTAACATAGGCTACATTCTACCATCGTATTCCCACGGGAACGGGAACTACGCGGGTAGAACCGCGGGGCGCTACTAGTTGAGAAGAATATCATGAATTATGTTCTCCGCCCACGCCGTAGCCTTAACGCGCAAATATTCAACTGTTCTTTATCCGCGCTACCCTTATCACTCATTCCCTCACAAACGGGGCTCTACGTCATCGGACAGTATCATGGAAGCGCACTGATAAGTCTCACTAACTCCTTCGCTAGGGTTGTCACAACACAAATAAAAAAAGAAAATCGTTTTTAAAATATGTACTTACATAGAAAGAAAGAAGAAAGAAAATGTATTTAATTGCTACAAAACGACACACATTTATGGATTTTCCAGTAAAACCTAAACTATAGTATTAGTTTCCATGCTGTCTCGCTCCCACACCCACAATCGTTTGGCGCTATTATTAAGCCTTACTTTAAAAACCTACGTGCCTACATCTTCATTAATATCACTTTTAAGTAATTGATGACCTGTGTAAAATTTTAACCACGTTTATGATCTCAGATAAACCTAATTATAAAATACTATCGTTATACCAAACAAATAAATAAAAATAATCATCATCATTTCAGCTGAAAAACGTGCACTGCAGGGCCTCAAGTTTGCTAGTACAATAGTGTCAGAATGGTAGACCATTCTGACACTATTGTACTAGCAAACTTGACTTTGACAAAATCAACCATTATGAAATCAATGCTAGAGCATTGATTTCATAATGGTTGATTTTGTCAAATTTGGTAATCTACTAATACAAAAGCGTCATTATGACTTTCCAATGGTCAAACATTGACATACCATTTAAAGAAATGGCATAGAATGGTAGTCTCGTACATTAATGAATGAAATGTTCCTTTGATCAGTAACCTATCATTAGAACGTCATTGTGCAGTCATTGCTATTAAAAGCATAGCCATTATATTCATAGTCATTCAACCACGATTCTATTACGAGATCATTGAACGACCAATGATCGACCAGTATGAATTTAGCAGATTATGAACTTTTAGCAAAATGACAATGGGATCGTGTTGGAATGAAGAACTTATAAAAAACTAGTAGCGCCCCGCGGTTTCACCCGCGTTGTTCCCGTTCCCGTGGCAATACGGGGATAAAATATATGCTTATGACACTCCACAATAACGTAGCTTTCTATTGGTGATAATAATTTTGAAAATTGGTTCAGTAGATCCAGAGATTACTCCTTACAACGTCACAACCTCACAAACGTTATCTCTTTATAATATTAGTATAGATAGCGGACTTGGGGCCCTGGCCATAGGCGTTCCCTCAAGTGTCGCCACATCGACTAGTACTAACTTGGATCCAGTGGATTCCCATGGAAGGCCATGGGAATCCACTGGATCCCCCACAAAGCGGGACTGCCCTGATGAAGGCATCAGGGCAGTCCCGCTTTGTGGGAGGCCTATGATATGTAGATTATGTGAATAGGATATAAATAACACTTTCACACGGTAACGATGAAACAAACTAAGAAGTCCTTAAACTCCATGTAATGGTAAACACGTATTGATCAAATCTTTGGTGATCTTTTGAAGGAGTCCAGAACTTTAAAGAACATGGAGTACTCAAATTACAAAACAGTCACAAAATTTACCCCTAAAATGACGACTTGTATACTTGTAACTTGTGATGGCTTCGTGAGTTATAATTTTGTTTCAGTTTTTCGTGACAATTGATAATTAATTGAAAAAAAAATCGGCGTAGTAAAAAGTACATAGCTTGCTTAAGTTAAGGCACAGTTTACTCCAAAAAGTTAAGTCCACAACGGAAAAAATCTTCCAATGAACTACGATAAATAACAAGCTACAAATCAAAGGATTTCAATGGGAATTCCTCGTGTATAAAAATATTTATAATAGAATCGTAATCATGTCATTAGTTTTAAAACGCCTCTACCACGCCTTGCCACTTTCTTTTTTTGTTTTCTGGGTGGGAAATCATCAAATGACTTCTCCTGCTCTGGGCGAACGGAGTGTCAGACTCTTACTGACTAAAACTCATCCTTGATCCTTCTAGTGCCCTTTGCGTTCCAGGACCGCGGTGACTCTTTCGAACAAAATCCGCAACCCTAGCAGGCACTGACCCTATGGGGCCCCGTCTTCTTTGCTGACAGCTCTTTGAGGCGCGCGTAGAACACGACGCACCGTCGACCCGGGCCTGGCTCCTATCGGACGGCCAGCCACCCATAGCTCGCTGTTCACAGGCCCACCACGCCTTGCCTTTGTTTTCATTCCCAACACACATTTTAAGATATTTATCCGACGAAATGCTAGCGTGATAACCCTACGTATAATGCCTAAGGGACAGAACACAAAAGTTGTAAGGATGGTGAGTGAAATACATGGCCACTGGTATTAAAATATATGGTTCAACAAGACATTTGGTCCCTTTACAAGATTGTGTTATTGGTTTTTGTGGTCCTTTATTTACTGTTTGATCTAGTTTTATTTTGTTTTGCTTTTTAAGTATTTGTATTGTATTTTCCTTTTATTTTCATGTATATTTCAGTACATCCAACGGTTGCCTGGTAGACATCTCTACTTAATATATAAAGCTGAAGACTTTGTTTGTTTGCTTGGACGCGCTAATCTCGGGAGTCATTGGTCCGATTTGAAAAATTCATTAAGTTTTAGATAGCCTATTTATCAAGGAAGGCTATAGGTTATATACCATCACGCTAAGACCAATAGGAGCGGAGCAGTTATGAAAAGTGTGACTCAAACGAAGTTGTGCGGGTCAGCTAGTAATACTATGTAGCTGTCAGCAATAAGACCAGAATTGTACCCTCAAATCTAAGATACCTCTTTTTTCTATATGGGAAATCATCGCATACGTCTCCCGCTCTGGGCGGAGCAGAAGGGAGTGTCAGACTCTTACTTACTTATTGCTGGGGAGTTTGTTGCGCCACTTCTTCTTCCCAGTTAAAACACTAGGTGGTGACGGGTGGGCGTTTTGGGGGACTTTATGTAAAATCTGACGTTCAAAAAGTGCTGTCTCTCAGCCTAGTTTGAATAAATGACTTTTGAATTTTACTAACTAAAACCCATCCGTGATCCTTCTAGTGCCCTTTACGTTCCAGGACTGCGGTAACTCTTTCGAAGAAATTCCGCAACCCTAGCAGGCACTGACCCTATGGGGCCCCACCTTTGTTGCTGACAGCTCTTTGAGGCGCGCGTAGAACACGACGCGCCGTCGGCCCGGGCCTGGTTACTATCGGACGACAAAAATTCCTTGTAAAACAGATATGTCACGATTTTAGTGTTTCTTTAAGAGTATTATATTTCTTGCTGATTTATTTTTAGTAGGCAGCACGTTTATAAGACACAAAAAAGATAACAGAATTCGCCTTTACACCTAGTCAAAGAGCAAAGGATGTTGGAAGCGCCTCGGATCAAAAGGCTGAGTTGCAGTACAAAGCTTTTACAGCTCACTGACTCTCTGGCTACCTTAAGAGGTAATTAGACATCCCCCGGTTCGTTTCTAATTGGTTTTAAGCTTTTTACGATCCACAGTAATGTGTTTAGGATGTAATATTACGTGGGACAGTTCGCACACATTCATTGATGACTATAGCCTATTCCTTCCCGAATAAATGGGTTATAAAACACTTAAAGATTGTTTATAATTCGAATCAAGAAAGTTTATACAGTTCCTGAGATTATCGCATTCAACCAAAGAAAAAAAAACAAACTAGGTATATAATATATAACATTGACAAAATAGGTGTTAATCTTTTGTTGTGAGGTATAGAGATAATAAAAACTAATGTTTTTATTTTTAACTGACTTCCAAAAAAGTCTCAAATCCACTGTATTTTTTTTTGTGTGCTACCTCATAACTTTTTACTGGTGTACCGATTTCAATGATTCTTTCTATATTCGAAAGCTGGTACTTGTCATGTGGTCCCATTTTGAAATTGAGTGAGATCTAACGACTATTATTCGATTTATCACTAACTAGCAGTGCCCCACGGTTTCACCCGCGTAGTTCCCGTTCCCATGGGAATACGGGGATAAAATATAGCCTATGTTACTCAAAGTGAATGTAGCTTTGTAATTGTCAAAGAATTTTTTAAATCAGTTCAGTAGTTTTTAAGTTTATTTGTTACATACAAAAATACAAATCTTTGCTCTTTATAATATTAGTGTAGATATAAATAATGCGTGGCTTCAACTACATCGATAATGTTTTTATTGTCACTAGTCCATGTAATATAAACTGTATACGGTGGTTTGAAAGAGCATTTTAGTATTTCGAGGTGCAGGGACCACCTCGAATTGGCCCTACACAAGTCCGAGGCGATGTGTTTTCACGGACCTCGGAACCGGCCACCATCGGGATCCCAGATAACGGTGGGAGGGGTTTGCATCGGCGTCGGGTCGACGATGAGCTACTTGGGTCTCGTCCTCGACAGCCGGTGGAACTTTGCGGAGCACTTCCGCCGTTTGGCTCCCAAACTGGGGCGGGCCGGGGCTGCCCTCAAGCGGCTCTTGCCCAACCTAGGGGGACCAAGCGCCTCCTGCCGGAGGCTGTACGCGGGGATCGTGCGGTCCATGGCCCTTTACGGGGCCCCGGTGTGGGCGCTGTCGCTGAGGCGACTGCCAGCGCGCCACCTGGTCTCGGCCCAGAGGGTCATGGCCATCCGGTTGATCCGGGGATACCGCACGGTCTCCGGCGAGGCGGCGAACCTCCTTGCCGGATTGCTGCCGTGGGATCTAGAGGCGAGAGCCCTCGCGCACGTCTACGCGTTGCGCGTGGAGGCGCTACGCCGGGGCGAAACTCTGCTGCCGCGGCAGATTGCTGCGCAGCGGATGGAGCTCCGGCGGGATCTCACGGAGGTATGGAGACAGCGACTGCTGCAACCCAGCGCTGGGCACGCCGCCATTGCGGCGATAAGTCCCCTCTTTGAGGAGTGGTTAGAGAGACGCCACGGCGTCCTCACCTTCCGCCTGACACAGGTGCTCACCGGACACGGCTGTTTCGGGAGGTACCTGTGTCGGATCCAGCGGGAGGACACGTCCGGGTGTCATCACTGTGTGGATCGCCCGGAGGACACGGTGGAGCACACGGTGGAGGTCTGCCCTGCCTGGGCGGAGCACCGCCGTGTCCTCATCGAGGCGATCGGCGGCGGCGACCTGTCGCGTCCGGCCCTGGTTCAAGCCATGGTCGTGAGCGAGCAGGCATGGGAGGCGGCCGCCTCCTTCTGCGAAGCAGTAATGCTAGCGAAGGAGGAGGCGGAGCGCGTGCGAGAGAGGGAAGCCCCCCTATCCAGCCGCCGCAACAGGAGAAGACGCCCCGGGCGTCGGGAAACGCAGAGCGATTCCCGGCCACCGTAGGCGCGGGCCTGCGGATGGCGAGCTATGGGTGGCTCGCCGTCCGATAGCAACCAGGCCCGAGTCGACGGCGCGTCGTGTTCCACGCGCGCCTCAAAGAGCCGTCAGCAAATAAGACGGGGCCCCATAGGGTCAGTGCCTGCTAGGGTTGCGGAATTTGTTCGAAAGAGTCACCGCGGCCCTGGAACGCAAAGGGCACAAGCAGGAACACGGGTGGGTTTTAGTCAGTAAGAGTCTGACACTCCCTTCCACTCCGCCCAGAGCGGGAGAAGTCATTTGATGATTTCCCATCCAAAAAAAAAAAAAAAAAAAAGGGACCACCTCGAATACTATATAAAATCTAGTTTGATAAAGAACTGATGAACAACGGAGATAGGAAGTTGAAACCACAAATCTTGTTATTGTTTACACAAGTTTATACGTCATACGCTGTGATGGGCACGTTTAGCTGCGGGTTGATACCACTAAAAAGTGAAAAAAAAATACAACCGTTATTTTTTGCGTTTTTTTTAGAAGTCTAAACAAAAACTGCAAAAAATTAAAATATCTTTAATTTCGGAAGTCGGTGTTCAAAAAACGAAAACGAAAAAAAACCAAAAACAACGACTTTCGAAATTTAAGTTATTTTTTTGTAAAAAGTTTCATCTCATGTGTATGTGACACACATGAGATAAAACCTTCAAACGATCTGCTTTTTTTCTTTCCTGTTACGGGGAACAAACAACATGATCATCATTATTATCACCATATCAGCCAATTATCAGTCTTTTAAAGTTCCCACTGCTGGGACACAGGCCTCCTCTCTAGGAGAGGGAGTGGGCTGTAATCCACCACGCGGGCCCAGTGCGGGTTGATGAATGTCACATGTCTTCGAATTTTTGGTTCTAGGACATGCCGGTTTCCTCACGATGTTTTCCTTCACCGTTTTGAGAGCAGTGGTGATGAAATTAATTACACAAAGTAATGCGCCTGGCTAGGATTGAACCCGCGACCTGCAAATTGCGTAAGTCGAGGCCTTTACCACTCGGCCACCACTGCTACTAAGCTTGAGCAGCCTGCATCCATCCGCTGCCGACCATCTTCCTCAAATCTTCGATCCATCGTGCCGCAGGGCATCCAACACTACGTTTACTTACGTTTTCAGTCTCCACTCTAACATCTGTCTGCTCCATCAACCGGCCCACTTTCACTTCAGCATGCTGATTCTACGTAATTACACACTAAAACTTGTCATGATTCTAGTACTCCAACGTCATGGTTCTAGTATTTTTGGGTTTAAAACGGCAACACTGATGACCGCTGTTTCCTGGCGTAACCGGTTTAGTTTGCGAAGTGGTAGGGCTCGAACTGGCATTATTGTGGATTTTTGGGCAGTCTTGTGAACAGCTTGTCTTTTCTAACTTGGAAAAAGTTCGGTTGACTTGTAGAATCTACGTCCGACTGAGACTAGTTGTACATAAGACGATTATTGTAAAATATTATCATCACGTAAATTTGAAATTGAAAACAATATATCTAGTTTTGGACTGAAAACCAGTCCAACAGCAGTCACAACTCAACGGTCAGCGAGTCAACACGTCGCCTGAGGATGCCTCGTGGAGAGGCGAAACACGTGTCGGTAATGGTGTTGGGTTTTGCTTTGCCTTCCTGCATGTGCATAAAATCCTTGCATTTGCCTTGTAATCTTGCATGTGCATAATATAGCGGGAGGGAGGGAGGTGCATACCTGCAACCCACTAATATTCGCGGAAATTAAAACTAGATATATTGTTTTCAATTTCAAATTAAAAAATGGATTTCCGCAAAGTAACGCCTGACTCAATCAATTTTATTATCATCAAGTATAAAGTAATTGATTAGAGAAGAGTGTTTCACTTTAAACTCAAATCTGATGCATGATTTTAGTGATGATATGGCATGTATTTTGAAACAGGCGTGATATTGCATAGTAATAGGGGATCCATCTCGAGAGTATAACGTGTGATAAATTGTATAAATTAAAGCAATATGTCTAACAGAGTTTGATATAGCAATATTTTGCGCTACAGGATAGAAACAGAATGTTTGCGTTGCGACGCGCACATTACTATAAACCGCAAAATAAATCATAATCAGCCTTTTAACGTTCCTACTGCTGGGACACAGGCCTCCTCTCTAGGAGAGGGAATGGGCCGTAATCCACCACGCGGGCCCAGTGTGAGTTGGTGAATGTCACATGTCTTCGAATTTTTGGTTCTAGGACATGCCAGTTTCCTCACGATGTTTTCCTTCACTGCTTTGAGAGCAGTGGTGATGAAATTAATTACACAAAGTAATGCGTCTAGCTCGGTTTGAACCCGCGACTTACATTTCGTAAGTCGGGGCCGTTACCACTCGGCCACCACTGCTCAAAATAAATAAATAAACAATCAACAAAATAAATAAACAACATAAAACAAATTTGCGAGACCACAAACATTTTCTATCGCAGTATTCTCTGGACTTATTTTCAGATTAGCTTATTCGAAGGTGATACAAAATTTATGACATCCACTTTACGACAGATACCATAAACTGGATTGCTATTTACGATTAGTAAAATATTATGTTTATGGCACATTTTACGATACCTAGGTTTCGTTGATAAGTTGGTTCAGTGTGCTCCTTTTACGGCTACTTATAAGTTCAAACATGATTGACGCGTTTTATTAAAAAAAAACCTTTGTGTTTCTGGTACTTAAGATAAATCTAAAAAAATGAGGTATCATTTGTTAAAATCTATCCAATCGTATAAGCTACACGGTGTGCCAAGACACAAACATACATACAGTCTCAAAATGATTCCCATCCTCCTTCCGAAGCAGTAGGTAAAAAGCGAATGAAATAGAAATCAATTAAATTGATTCCATAAATTGGATTCCGTTAATTCAATTATAAAAGTTTCGTGAATAAATGTATCGCTAAACGAAATGGAACTAATCTCAAAATAATGAACTACGAAGTCCGTTTCGCGTTTAAAATAACATTTTAAAATGTTCGCTCAAATCCGTTTGAATAATTCCAAATGGCCGAGCCGGGCTAAATAAATTCGCTGACGATTGTTTGAAAAAAAAAACTATTATGGATTTGTTTTTGTAGTATCCGATTATTTTTGGAGTTTTTGGAGTAAACATACAACGGAATGGGCGTATTATTTGTAAGAATATTTGTTATTTCAGAGCTAGGAAAAGCAAATGTTAATGCCTACTTGATCATTAGAATCAAATCAACCTTTTTTATCAGTATTAGGATTCCGTACCACTGTAAAAACGGAACCCTTATAGGGTCACTGGTTGTCTGTCTGGCCGGCTGGCTGACTGTCTGTGTCTGTGTCTGTCCATCTGTCAAAGCTGAATTGATTTCAGAAACTAATACAACAATTATAATTTTGTGTGACCCAAAACACGGACTCGTAACGAAAATATAAAAAAAAATGTGAGCCGTCACGGGACGCCTGGCAGATGTGAAACATCGACATAATTTTGTAAAAGTAATATGCAGAAAAGAACAGATTGTGATAGGAACTAAATATGTCATAATGATAAAATAAAATATTACGAACAGTCGATCGCGCATGGCGACGCGTCGCCACACCGTACACACTACTGCATATAAACTGTATATAATTATATACCATCATATAGCGTGGCGACGCGTCGCCGCGGCATGCGTCGCCACGACAGATATCGGTTTTACGTGCGGCTATAGATGGTTCACATCAAAAATCTTGAAAATTGGGTCACTTTTTGTGGGTAAATAAATTATAATCGTTTTTCGAACTGTGTGATATATCAGATAAAAGGGCTCCTACAGCTAAAAGATTCAAAAGATTTTTTTTTATAATTTTAAAATATTCCATCTCGAACTTATTCACTCTTGACTTAAAGATCCACCCAAGTTATCAGGAACAGACTCCATCACAGATTTACAGTTCAATGAATGTTCGATGAACAAAATTTTCCAAACAAACATATCGCGTTCAACTTTATAAAATCATCAGTGTACTATAATTTACATGCAATGACTACATTCCAATTCGGTCATAGTTGTCACAAAAAAATGACATGCGAGACAAAATTAAATTAAGCTACATATTACGAAAAAACGTTCAGTTTCCGCGGTTCATTCCACTACCCTAAATAGAGAGCGTGTTTCTTCTAAAACTAACTTCATTTTTCGAGTACTCAGCCGTAAAAGGGCCGTTCAACCTTTGGGAAAAGGGAAACACCCCGTGTCGTTATTAGAATTTTGACAGTTTCCTTAGCACCACCGCCTTCGAGTTTATTGGAAAAGAAACTGGTCATAGTGTGGGTTGTACTTGTGTGCCCCATAGGCAAGGTTCCGTACCAATAAAGCATTAATTATGTGTTGTATTCTCTCTTCTTGTTGAACCAAATAAAATATGTCTTATCTGTCTATCTGATTGAGTTTAATAAATGATATTTATTTTGTAAGTAGGTTGTAAATAATATTTTTACACGTAAATTATTTTATCAACTAGATGAGGTGTTTCCTAGCTGACTACCCTGAAAAGAAAACCGAAAAAAATCTAAGACGTTGACTAATCTGAGTTTGTTTCAGTGTTTCTTTTCAGGGTCTCTCTTTTGAAGTATATACAATAGGGATGTTTCCTGAGTACACATAATATGATTGTATTTAGTCCGTCAGTTAGTATCGAAAAATATTGGACACGTATTTTTTGCTTTATGAAATCTATACAAAATTACGAAGATAAAAAGCATCTAAAATCAGGAGTGGGGGCTCATGACGTCACGTCGTGGTAAAAACGAGTTTCACTGCACGGTTGGCTTGCAATTTTATTGTAGTCATACTAACTGCATTCAAACAGCAAATTTCCATTTGAAGTGTACATAGTTGAAAGGCAGCCTATCTCAAAATCAAAAGTCATTTAGTCAAACTAGGCTGAGAGACAGCACTTTTTGAACATCAAATTTTACATAAAGACAGTCCCCCAAAACGGCCACTCGTCACCACTTCCTCGTGTTTAAGCTGGGACGAAGAAGTGGCGCAACAAACTCCCCAGCAATGTCCTTCTCTGTCCATCTGTCTATAGCTTTAAACTAAGCATACATTTTAATGAATAGGGCTGAAAGTCCGTTCTTAAGGATTATGTACAGAACCCCAAAAATAAAGTTTCCTCTCTATGGACCGTCAGATCGTTCAGAAAACAATTTCTTTGGGGCTTTGTCAGATGCTCGATTTTGACTCAAGTACAAGTAATAGAAAAGTCTAAACGTCTTGTTTGATCTAAAGAGTTATTTTTTTTTTGTGAGAATTCTATTAGTATTTAGTTTAGTGGTTTGAATTTGTTTTTGGAACTAAAATATGTGGAAAAATCTCTTCGCTTTTTATTAAGTACTTAGGTACGACAAGCCCCTTATAGAAAATCTAGTGTTTGATTTGATTTTTGACGAACCAGATCGGTTGTTGTAATACAAAAATCGTAATAGGTAGTGTGATTTTATATAGGAGGTAATAAGTACATACCTATTCAAAATTACAAATTAATAAACGCGACGACATTCATCATTATCTGCCTTGCCTTTTTTCCCAACTATATTGGAGTCGGCTCCCAGACAAGCTGGATTCAGCTGAATACTAGTACTTCACGTGGAGTGGCTGCCTACCAAACCTTCATAACCCATTAACTGGGTAACACGGTAGTTCCTGGCAAGACGGAGTCAGGCTTAACGTGCTTTCTGAAGTGAGGAAGAAATTTACTTAAGAAGGTATTTTATGTTGGTCACCCATCCGCATACTCACCTTGGCAAGCGTTGCTTAACCTTGAAGATCGACCCGTGCGGCTGTAATTGTGAGCCACGAGCTTCTTGCGACAAAAACTTAATTAATAAACCCCTGAAACTTCTAGAAAATTTTCCAAAATATACGCAAATAAGGTGGAAAATATTTTAAATTTCGTAGATTTGAGGCCTGCAAAATTTTCATTTTGATCTCTCCAGGCGGCAAATTAAGAGCTAAAGGAAAAGCGGGAATTTAAGGCCTTAGCCGGAGTGAGGAATTTGCGCGGGTGCTAAGAAGAAATAATTGTTTGCGTTCAGTATGGACTGAAGTGACTATACATATACATATGAACCCCATTTCACCCAATTTCACCCCAGTTCCATGACAGCTCCTCAAAGCGATACCTGGGCTTCCATAGATCACTGATCAAAGGAACTGTCCAAATTTTAGCAGATTACCGCATAAGTCTGTCATTAATTTGTTATTATGTACGAGATTACCATTCTATGCCATTTCTTTCAATGGAGTATCAGTGGTTGACCATTGGAAAGTCATAATAACGCTTTTATATTAGTAGATTACCAACCTTATCAAAATCAACCCTTATGAAATCAATGATAGACCATTCTGGCGCTATTGTAATAGCAGACTTGGGCCCCTGCTGCCTTCTCTTCCTAGATGCAGGCTCTACAGAGGTGACTGTTAGTTCAGAAGTGTTTATTAAAGGACCGGTGCGGTGGCCCTGCATGGCTGTAACGTTGCGGTTGTGAAGTCAGTCAGAGAAGTAACTGCAGCGGAATGGAGCGGTATCGCCAGCAAACGATCCTCTTTTGTTTTGCTCTGAGAAAACATCTCTTCGCCTCTACCGCTCGCTAAACTCGCGTTGCACTGTGGCTACTTCAAAAAATTAAAATTCTAATAGGGATACTAATTCGGAAAGTAAAAAATGCATGTGATTGACATGCTCTTCTGATATGTTACTTACGTGGTAAATCTCAAACACAAAAGTCTCAATTTCCATTAAAAAAAAATACAGATTGCGACTGACATGATCGACAATACTCATTCTTAAAAAGCTTATATATTCAAGTTATCATCATCAATATCATCTATTAGTTGCAACAGGAAATGTCAAAAACTTCTTAAAATAACATAAGTTGTGACTTTGACTGCGATATGACACGCTTCTTATAAAGAGTTAGAGTGTACAGGCTTCTTCTGGGTAAGCTCATTCCATCGTAGACTTTGTCTGTCTCATGTGACCTAGACTAGAGTCAAGAGCAAATTCATTTTAGAATTAAAAAAAATATCGCAAACTGAAGCTCTGCTCCGCGCCAGTTATCGCGCCGGCAACCGCTTTCGCATTCACTCTGGACCACTCAGGACCTAAACCCGTGAAGGACTGTTGTTTGGACTTAACCCAGTTACAGCTACCGATCGTTATAAAGATCAAAAAATTGTGTCACAAGTACCCTCAAATTAAAAATATGAATGGGCGGAACACGTCTGCTTGTTGTTGACTAGTCGTTGCAGTGATAGTTTGACAGTATTTCGGCGCAAATAATATTATCTTTTAATCGTAATATCGAAGTGTTTTTGCGTTTTAATTTGTATTAGTGGAATAATCTTTCTCAATGTCTGCAAAAAGGTAAGATTTTACGAACTTGCCTATGATTCAAATTAATTTTATGCATGTTTTTTATAAATTTACGATCTGCCGAACAAAACTATGAAATAATATTTGATTTTCATGTTATTTATTTAAATAAAAAATGGTAATACATTTAATGATCGTTATAGCGATCGGTAGTAATTAGGGGATGTGTTTTATCTTTCTAGGCGGCGAAACAAACCACTTACTCTCAATGAAATCATTGACGAATTTCCTTCAAAATATAACCATTTTACCACCGGATAACGCGAATGATGACGTCACAGATGAAATTCTTCATAATAAATATGTAAATTTACAAAGTTACGACCCCTTCTAAATTTTAATGATAAACGTACAATATTCCTGAAGAAATGTACAGCATTGACAAGGCTATGGTACCTTTACTGTGGAGGACATAGCTGTAAGCAATTTATACGTGGAAAACCAATTCGATGGGGTTATAAGTTCTGGGTTGGTGAAACTAGATTGGGATATTTATTGTGATTCAATCCAGATCAGGGCCATGCAGAAATTATTCCACCGGTTTATAAGCGGTAAGGTTTATGAGCTGGTGCCATTTTGCGTTTTGTTGATCATTTATAATTTCGTCACCCAGATGCGCCTTGTCACTTATTCTTTGAAAATTTATTTTCTTCTATTCCTCTCTTTCACGAATAGAACAACAAAGGACTCTAAAGTCACTGGGAGAATTTGCGAGTACCGTACAAAAAAGTGTCCTTTGCCATCCAATAAAGAGTTCAAGAAAACAGAAAGAGGCACTTTCCAGTACAAGTCTAGCCAACCAGAGAATATTCTGGTTTGCAAATGGAATGATAATAGTTCGGTAACAGTAGCATCCAACTCAGAAACCGTGGAACCCTTGTTACACAAAGCAAAACGTTTCTCGCAGCAGCCTCTAATTATAAAAACCCATAATCAGAATATGGGAGGAGTGGATAGAACCGATCAAATCATTAGTCTTTATCGTACTTCTATTCGTGGCAAGTGGTATGAGATCAATAAAATGGTAGCTTAAGATGTATGAAAGTTAAGCTACCCGCCTATTACTACTGATCGTTAAAAAGATCCACGTTTTCCGGGTTTTCCAGAAAACTCCGATTTTTAATGCTATTTTTCCATGCATATTACTTGCATCAAGGTAACAATATCAAAAAATTACGGTGATACGAGACAAAAAATAGTTTCAGTAATATCTGGGTTAAGGTATTGTAAAATGATGTCCTGTATAATATTGTTTGGCCTTTTTGTGGGTAACTTTGCCCGATAAAGTTTTTGGAGGGACCCGAAAATTTTCAATTTGACGGCGAAATGTTTTTGACAATGGAAAAGGCGAATAATGAGCTCCGGATATTTAACGGACGGATCCACTGACCAACCTCGGCAAGCGTTACCGAAGTCGGTCGGAAAAAAGAAAACAACCATAATCATAAGTTCTTCAATTTCCTCTCAAGAAAGATATTCTTCTCACTATAAAAGAACAGCATCGTTTCTTTGTAATCATGCTGTAGTTGCTACCAAGAATGCAGCAAGCGCGACATTTTTATAACTGCGCTATAACACGCCATCTTAAGCCTCAGCTGGCTTTTCCCTTGAAAACTTTATTTTTATCTCTTTTTTCAACTGTTATAGTTAAGCTTAAAGAGAAATGAAAGTTTTAATAAATGAGGTTTAAAAAAAATTACAGTAGTGTTTTCTTGATTGTAGCGAAATGGGAATCCTTTTGAGACGAGTATTATAAACAGGCCGGTTTATAATACTCATCTCAATCATCATAACAATCTCGCACTTGGCCAAGTGCGAGTTCAACTAGCTGTGGCACTAGCTTAAATTCCTGTTTAGGTAGAATTCCTTGGTTACTCAAGGAATTCTGTCCATCTGTATGTGCATCAGCAGGCTGTGTGTGTGTGTGTGTGGCGATGTGTGGCTGTGTATGGCTATATGTGTGAGGTGGTGTGTATGTATGTTTGTTCATGAAGCGTTATGTCTTCCTATTAGCTGCTATACCAACAAATAAAATACTTACTTATTTGCATGTGGTCTACGGAACCCTAATAATTACTTTTGCTAACTAGCTTTTGCCAGCAGCTAAATCCTAATTCAGGCTTTGGTCTACGGCCATCGTAGGGGCGGGCCTGCGGATGGCAAGCTATGGGTGGCTTGTCGTCCGACAATAACCAGGCCCGGGTCGACGGCGCAACGTGTTCCGCGCGCGCCTCAAAGAGATGTCAGCAAAGAACACAGGGCCCAAAAGTAGGTGGTGCTAGCGTTGAGGAATTTGTTCGAAAGAGTCACGTCGGCCCTGGGACGCAAAGGCCACTAGAAGGATCACGGGTGGGTTTTAGTCAGCAAGAGTCTGATATTCCCTTCTACTCCGTCCAGAGCGGGAGAAGTCATTTGATGATTTTCCCAACCAGAAAAAAAATGTCTTTGGTGTAGGTACAACTACTAGTGTGACAACTATGTACCAACCGTTCAGCCGTTTTGACGTAATTTACTAACAAACTTCAAAACTGGAACTCGACTATCTACTCTTTCGAGTCCATGATATCAGAATCACTGATGCCAAGAAAGTATTTCATCATTGTCCCAGAAATGTATCACCAACAATTTCACAGCTCAATAGAAACAGTATATCGAATATCGAACTTCCCCCAATAAATACGTTTCCGCACCATAACATAAATATTGAACAACAAAAACTGCGCGGTTTACAAAATTCCTCTAGGAGCACATTTATTTTCATTCGTTCATAGGTTTGGCCGAAGCCATTACGTTAAAGCCGAAAATTCCCTATTCGGCACTCGGCTCAAATAAATGGCAGTGCAAATAATTTTGGGGACAAACAACGCCGGACTAAATTCTTATAGACGTCTCAAAAGTAGGTACCGTCAGCAAAATAATATTTTTGATAGAATATAAAATTAGATGACTATTACATTAAAATCAATCTGCCTAGCATTTTACCAAATAGATAAGTCCTCTGTTAGACATGATAAAAACTAGTAGGGTTATACCTAATGGCATTTTGAATGTTTTTTTTATATTATTTCGATGAAAGTTAGGAACTTAGTATTGGAACACCATACAGTATGTTCCAGTCTTATTAGAGATAACTACGAGTATGTGGCACATTATGTATATATATAAAATCTGTTACTCGTGACTGAGTGACTGACAGACAAATCACAGCCGAAAATTCTAGTCGTAGAAAGCTGAAACTTTGCATGTAGGTTTCTTAGGGACCATTAAGATTTCCTGAAATTCCTTCAGCAACATGATATACAGGCAAAAGCTAGTAAAATATACGACATTAATGTTTTACCGAAACATCATTTAGTTAATCCCAAACATTTAGGCACATCGACAATCACTATCGCCACCAAACATCACATTATCTAGAGCCCCATTTTAGACCCTTCACTATCCTTTATCACACAAAATATTCCAACTTTTCCCTAAATTTTACCCTACGTTTTTCCTACCATTACAGGAAAGATATCAGCACTGCTACATTATTCAAGTTGTAGTGGCCATACCTTATATTGGGCCGGTCCGCTCATAGTTGGCTACCCTGAATATTTTACCTGCCGCCCGCGTTGTCAATTTTGCAGTAGCCAGCCATAGCCGGCCGACTAAATAAATTACGTTACGCTTACAACACCACTCGAATTTAGTTGGAGATGAATGATGTTTAGTGTCGGCTTAATTTTGCTGGGATAATATTTATGCAGGAATAAGTTTGTTTTGAATTACGGCAAACGCATCTGTGTGTTTTAGTCGTTAAAATGAAATGGTAGTATTTTTTTTTTGTTTTTGTATAGTAATCTGATAGTTTTCGGGAACGCAGATGGAAGGTATCCTATATCTGTCCCCTTGATGCGTCTTACGATGAGTTTAATGATTCGGAGACGGAATCAAATTCCAACTTGTGGTATCTAATTTATCACATTTTTTTTTACACGGTAACAGCACTAAGGTTTAAAAACAATATGGATTGTACATAATAAACGATTACTAGGTTACATAGTATGGACTAACGTAGTTCGTGTCTCGCGGCAGTTAACAAGTGAGAGAGGGACGCTAAGGGGTAGCGCCCCAAATCGTCTCTTGTGTTGCCACTTAACAACGGTGCGACTTAAATATTAAAACATGCAATACTATATCTAAGGTGCGTTGACATATACACAATAACGGCCGTTCCCAATAACCTATCCTCAGTAAGCGATATTTTGTTATCGACGATAAATACTAGACTTCTATCAATCCTTATTTTACGTCCCACAAGTGACGGTAACGTTTATCTATGCGTCGAATTCGGTAGGTAAGCTCAGCTATCCAGTCCTCCCATACGTTTTGTTAATACCAAAGCTATAAAAAATAACAACGTTTAAACAAATATTTTTTCACATAACTTTTTCCTAAAACAATACATATTGATCAAATTAAAACGTTGGTGATATTTTAATGGTAAAATAAGATTTATAATCTTAGTTATCTGTTTCATTGACATCGGTTTGGCGAACAAAAATACTGGCTGCGAAAAAAGAAAGACGAAAACGTAGTAAAGTCAAGTAAAGTGTCACTTGTCATGTCAATAAAACTCGTAGTATTATTGTGGTGTTATAAAGTTTTTTTAGTGAATTGTGCTTATTTTCTACATATTATTAGCGCTGTAAGTATTACCAGCATGTTATATACGTTCCTTTTCAAGTTGACAGAGGCTTTAGGTATATACCTATAATATTTTGTAAATTCCAGTGAGAACTAAACCTCGAAACAATTAATATTTTTTTCGTCTTTGTCTACATATAGGTAATTAGGATCAAGCCTGTATAGAATATTTGTTTTGTTTTCAGACAAAAGGTGTACCTTTAGCCAAGGATGAGGTGGCCTTGCTTATTGATCTTGTTGAAGCTAACAAACAAGCAAAGCTACAAATCGGCTTAAAAAGCTGCCTGGACTAAAATCACACATGTTTTCCATGCATCGGTTTCAAGTTGCCCTCGAAGAACCGATCAATTAAAATTGAAATGGGAGAATTTAAAAAAACTGCTCGAAAAAGATCCAACAAAATTAGGATGAACCAAATTAAGGTAATCTTTTCGCGCTTACTCTTGTGTGTAGTGTATGAACAGAGTGGCATCCATATTAGGTGCAACATGTGAGGGTTACAGTGTATCACACTGTAAACCCACATGTTGTGTTGTGCTGTGCAGTGGTAATGGTGATTCTGAAGAAATGAGTGTTGATAATGAGAGTGGACCATCGGGGAATAACCAACTACTGGTTGTGGCAACACCTAAACCAAAGACATTATTTTTTAACACTCCCAGTGGCAGCAATATTAGTATGTATCTGCTGTCAGCAAAATGTACTAATTTTACCAACAAAATTGTCTATTTGCAATTATACAGTTTACCATTCAAGTGTTAACAAAGTAACAAGCATTAGGGTAATTTACACATATTTGTAATCTAAAAAGTTTTAAGAAAATCTGGGGTGGTGTACTTAATTGCAATAAAACCAGTTGTTTTCAAGAATACTTATATTTCCTTTCAGATAAACAAAAATGTAGGCTACTGGTTGAAGACATAAGGACTCGAGCTGCACGGAATCAAGCTAATGCTGATTATTACATAATTAAAAGGAAGAAATAAGAATTAGAGATAGAAAATATGTAATTAACAAATAGGAAGTTAAGTTAGACTTGGAGCAAAATAAAAAAGTACTAAAATAAAATTTTCTTTCTCTTTATTGAATACCCACTAACACTTCATTCTAAGTTATTCACTGAAAGGGGAGGGCACGGTGTGGGAAATTCACTTCGGGACGAGACTGCGTGTGGTAGTAGTTTCCCATAAGGGTATGCAAACCCTAAAGGATTATTTCAGAATGGCCAGTAGTTTCGAAGAAATAAGCCTTTGAAACTCTATGTGTAACTCATATACTTGTTTATTTTCGTCAACAACACAAACGGTCAAATAGCCTATTTCGTAGTGCCTCCGACTCCTATGCGGTCGCTCAGGGTTCGATTCCCGCATTGGACTATCCTTTTTGTTTTTTAATTACTTATTTATTTTTTTAAATTAAATATTTCAATAATTAAATGAATTCTATCGAGAAAAACATTGTTAAGTAATAAATTAATTTTAATTTACATTAACTATTATACTCTCTAAATTATAAAGCAACTAATAAATTATGGTATTCATAAACAATAACAACATTTACATCTATCATTAATTATTTAACAAAGTTTTCAATCATATATTATATAAATAATTATATAATAATAGAATAACATATTATTTGTGAATACCATAATTATTAGATGCTTTATAATTTAGAAAGTATAATAGTGAATGTAAATTAAAATTAATTTAATACTTAACAATGTTTTTCTATATTTTATTCATTTAATTATTGAAATAGTTAATTTAAAAAGAAATAAATAAGCAATTAAAAACAAAAAAAAAGATGGTCCAATGCGGGAATCGAACCCTGAGCGTCCGCGTAGGAGTCAGAGACACTACTGACTGGGCTATTTCACCATTCATGTTGGAGATGAAAATAAACAAGTATATGAGTTACAGTTACACGTAGAGTTTCAAAGGCTTATTTCTTCGAAACTACTGGCCATTCTGAAATAATCCTTTAGGGTTTGCATACCCTTATGGGAAACTACTACCACACACAGTCTCGTCCCGAAGTGAATTTCCCACACCATGCCCTCCCCTTGTGAAATCAAATCTGAAACAAATAAAATATAACATTAATAATTTGTGTAACAGATTATAGATAAGTCTAACAATGTGATGTCTCATTAGAAAGGAATAAAGTGACTCAAAGAATGTGCACTACAATAATATTTTAAAAGGTACCTTTCAATAGTATTTTGTGTGGGCTTCATATGCTTCATATGGGCTTCATTGTACATTTGCTGACTGCGTGAAATTGAGTTCAATAAAGGAGTTAATAAATAAGGTTTGCAAGGATAAGCACTGTCTCCAATCAACTAGTGATTTCCACATAAACCACTTCCACATTCCGCTGAAAAATCAATAAAAAGTGTTTGTAAAAGCTCTTCCAAGTGTAGAGTTGTAGAGTAGTTTTAAAAAAATATTGTTTTATTGCTCAAAATAGGTAGTATGAAGCAACTAATCACTTTGTTAGGTACCTCTTAGTATTGAATTGTTTAAGATTGTTACATCATGAGTTGATCCAGGCTAACAGGCACCAAGATTCATAAATCTTAAAGTGCATCCCACACAGCTTGCACATTCATAGAGAAATATCCTTTCCTATTTCTTAATTCATCTCCAATATTAGAATCTATAAATCAAAACAATCACTTTAGAAAATAAAATGTTAAAAGCTAATTTAAGCTTTTTTCTTAAACAATACAATGTATACTTACTTGGTGATTGTATTAGATTATGTATACCATCAATTGCACCCAGACAGAACTCTTGGTATTTGGTTAATATTGTAAAAATCTTCCTGGATAGTGCTATGTATGTATATGTATTTAATTTCTATATAGCCTTGCTATTGCACATGAGACATTGGCTATAATTCTCCCTGTTGATGATTTTGGGACTCTTTAAAGTTTGCAACAGACACTTAACATTGTGCCTTATGCATAAAATCTTAGGGTTAAAAGTAGCTGATGCAAAGAAGATATACCAGGATTTCTGAAAAAAGTAAAATCTTTAAAAAACGATGATACATTAGGTACCTAGTCATTACTGTTAAGTAATTAATATTAAATGAATGTATTCTCGTTCAAGTTGGTACTTACCTTTCTAGGTTACTTTTAACGAAGGATATATTTCTGTTAGTAAATTACTAACAGTAGTTTTGTTTAAACGAAATCTATATGTGAATTTGCTACTATTTAATTCGTTCATATGGTTTAAAACAAACTACAACACCCGCGGTGTTGTAGTTTTTCTGGGATTCATCTTCAAAATCACTGTCTCAGTCAGATAATTCCATTAACATAGATAAATCACTCTCACTAGACTCAGACATTATTAGGAATGATAAAAACACTGCACTTCTACAAAATTATTCACATTTCTATAAAAATAAACAACGCTTATCCCTGCAATTCGACGGTTTGACAAATTTGATTATCTTTAGTATTGACATTACTGACAGATAGCTATCAAAAGGATATTGGGACGCATAATGTTGCAATTTCATAGAAATATTTATCTGTAGTAAGAAATAGCCCCTCCCAACGATAGATAGTTTAGTGCGGTTAGTTGCCATAATCATCAGTATGTTATTGGGACAGCAAAACCGATGACAGATAGATTTTTCTACCTTTAGTAGAGCGAAATTGGCGATAGATAGGTTATTGGGAACGGCCGTAAGTGACGCCACAAGCTTACCTAGGTACTAGATCTATCCATTTTTAAGTTTGCTCGGTGAGAGAATAGAGTAGATTAGAAATACTTATTGTTTTACATCAAAGTTAATTTATAATAGGAGCTTAAAAATAGTAGGGTGTAATAGTTGTTCAGTCCACTGCAATAACGATAAATGTCCTTGTTACCTCATTTTGAGATAATTGCGTTTCAATTGTATTAATGGGAAAAGGAAAGTCGTGTTTAAATGTATGAAAATAATACATTATTCGTTACAGCACATTTTTTTTATTGATATTATGTTGTTACTTTATTCAAGCTTTATATAAGAACGTGAAAAATATATTATTTAAAAAAAGCCATGACTTTACTGAGTCCTTTTATCTAATATAAGCGAGCACGGTTTAGAATATTGGAGTTGTAAGTAATATTGCAAGCTAAGTTTGCCAACTACAAATATCCAGTAGCTGAATGACGTGCTTACTTAGAATTTTTACAAAAATGAACTTTCATCATGAGTCTCCATTCATGATGAAAGCTCATTTTTGTAAAAAAATACACCTATAAGTGGTCGAATGCCTCACGTGCAGTCAAATAAGGAACGGTCACTGTGAGCATAATTAAGTCAGAAGAACTTTATAAGTACCTCGTGATTTAGGCATAGGTAGTTAAATACCTCAATACAGCATCATTAATAGTGCTGCACAGGTTGCTCAATACTGGTTAAACTGGTTAATATGTATAAAGTGATACGAAAAGAAGAAGAAGCATCATCAAAAACAAAAGCCAGTGAAGAGGTGTTGGCCTGTGTGGGAGAATGCCCTTTTTTCTGAATGGGAAATCATCAAATGACTACTCCCACTCTGGGCGGAGCGGAAGGGACTGTCAGACTCTTACTGACTAAAACCCACCTGTGTTCATCCTAGTGCCTTTTGCGTTCCTGGGCCGCGGTGACTCGAACAAATTCCGCAACATAGGGAGAATGCCTGACGCGCAGCTAAATAAGGAACGGTCACCGTGAGAGAACTTAGTAATTACCCAATTAATTAGGCGTATGTAGCTAAATACCTCAATTGAATAGAATAGAATAGAATACTCTTTATTATGTACACCATATAAGTTACAGAAAATATAGATGAAGAAAACATTACATAGGGTGACACAATGGGCGGCCTTGTCGCTAAAAGCGATCTTTTCAAGACAACCTACATACACACAACAAATACAATACAGCATCATCAACAAAAAAAATGTCAAAAAAAATAATTGGTTGAACAAAATATACAGCATATTTTGTTCAACCAATTATTTTTTTTGACATTTTTTTTGAACCAGTATTTGAGCACAGTTGCTCAATACTCGGCAGACAAAATACATGAACCAATCGACATGAAAAGAAGGAGAATTGACTATTCTTAAACTTTTCACAGAAGGCTCCATCGCGTCCCTAAATCCCAAGAATGAAATCACCCAATCACTGGAATTATTTACGTAACAAATCAAATAGTTGAATAATTCATCTTCTAAAATACTTTGAAGTAACTTTTGCGAGCAAGAGATACAAATGTCAGGAGTTATTTTTGAGAAGTTCAATTATTTATGAAGACGGGGGATTAGGGTCGTTTTCCATGAGGCATATTATACGAGTTTGCTAAGCGGTACGAGGATGCTTAACTAAGCTGTGAAATGGACGTGTGTAGTTGAATGTTGGCACGTCCGTCACACACATTCCTCGCTCGCTTTCCTCGCACACATTTCTCGCTTTCTTGTATACAGGATAATTTTTCAATGAGGAGTCATTTTTTTTTTCAAATTTCGGGTTTTAATCGAACCAAAACCCAAAACGAAAAAAATTACGATATTCAGTGTTTTCGCACATAACTTGGCAAAATGTAGGGAACAGGTTATTTTCTTTTGTTCTTTTTTCAGTAGACCATTTTTGTATACATTGTGTCTTTGACCTGCTGATGCCAGGAAAATACTTACACATGACAAAATAGCCCTGTATAAAAATACCTACCTGCGCTAGTACTCCAGAAGAGGCTCTAGATAAATGTCATTTTGTTAGCGGTAGCATGGCGAAGGTGATTGTCTAAAATGTATGATATTGACAAATACTATCAAAATGTCATGTATTTCATCGCTTATATTAAGCCATTTAGACAATCGCATTGACTAATACAATGGCACTTTGACCAGATCCCCAGGACTGCGCTAAGCCAGTTCAGGAAAATGAAGTTGAAAATCGCCTCGCACACCGCCTCGCTCTCAACTCGTACCTCACACATCTCTAGTGAAAAAGCACCCTTACACATCTCGACTAAAGTCACAATCTACTAAGATTGATTGTCATTCATAATCAGGCTTTTATATTATTTATTTTATTGTAAAATCCTCATTTGTTATCGGAAAGCGTCTGTTTTATTTAATAGATGGAATAAAATATGGACGCTGTTTATTTGATCGGCTTCGTTTATATTTTATCGTAAAGCCCGTTTTTTCGCCGATCTGAAAATAGGTAAACAATCTGTTTGAGTAGATAGAAAAGTCTCTAAAGACTGTATATAATTATTAAAGGGCTTAAAAGATCTATGGTAAAATCACTCGGAAATTCGTGACATTGTTATTTATTTATTTATTAAGACTATGCACTAGTAAAAAAAACTGTACAAAGGTGGACTTAATGCCATGGGCATTTTCTACCAGTCGACCTTAGGGTAGTGCAGAGACAACATGGCAGGTGCAACTTTAAAGAAAGACAAACAGAGAGGGAACAATCATAAATACATAAGTAGATACATACATACAAATAAAATTAACAATGGCATTGAGAAAAATGAATCCAACGAATTAACGCTATAGTGATTCACCGCCAACTTCTTGCAAATAATATATGTTCACGTGCTTTCACCTTAAAGGACTCGACTAGTTTTTGGTTGGTTTGGTTGGTTGTTGGTTATTCTTTGAAAATCTCTTCACGAAAACTTGGTGAAGTGTACATGAAGAAAGCTGTCAATCCTGTCTTGACGGTGAGAGATGTCTACAGAATATACCAAGCTTCTGAGCATGAAGCTCTGAGTTTGATTCCCGGATCGGGCAAAGTGTTCTTGGTTTTTGCCATCTGAAATTTAGTAGTCTAGATTAGTGCACGGTTTATAGCACTAGCATAAACACATTTCTCTTTATGTATGTACGTATATAAAGGGAATTTAAAATGTACATATGTGTATGTGTATGAACATAGATTAACCTATCAAAAAAGCCTATAACTTTGATCAGGGTCCCATGTATTCCTGTACCAAAATTCATCAAAATGAGAGCTTCAAAAAACAAAAAAAAAACACATTCGCAATTATAATATTAATTAAGATTGCCCACAATACAATTAGTCATATACAATACTAGCTTCTGCCCGCGACTGCGTCTGCGTGGAGTAGTTATTAAACATTCTTCATTTGTGCTCCGCTCCTATTGGTCTTAGCGTGATAATTGCCTTTCTCGATAAATGGACTATCTAATACCTACTGAAAGAATTTTGTGAGCAAGAGATACAAATGTCAGGAGTTATTTTTGAGAAGTTCAATTATTTATGAAGACGGGGGATTAGAGTGCTTTTTAACATTCGAAAGCTGGTACTTTTCGTGTGGTGCCATTTAAATTTGGTTGAGTCTGAATACTAGTAGTTGAGTTATCCCTTATAATGCGTGGCTTAGTCTACATTGATGATGGTCCCTTTCTAATTTGATGAAGATCTGATGAAGAACAGAGATGATAGGAAACGGAACTCTTCAATATATGATAGACAATCTTTCGGGATTGCTGAAATCGCATGTTTGTTTATAGTTCACGTTTAGGTGGGGGAGTGTATCACTAAAAAGTGAAAAATTAAAAAACTTTCTACATAAAAATACAACCGACTTCTACACAAACAAACCAAAAAGTACAAAATAACTTTAATTTCGGAAATCGGTGTTCAAAAAACGAAAACGCAATAAAAACAACGAGTTGAGAGAGATTGCATTTTTTTTTCCATCAGCCAAATACGAGTTAGCTAAGCGGTGCATAGATGCTTAACTAATTGTAAGCTGTGAAACAGCGTGTAGTGGAGTGTATTTTTCAAATCGGACCAGTAGTTCCTTAGATTAGCGCGTTCAGAAAACAAACACTTCAGCTTTATAATTATGTATTAGTATAGATGTCATTTAAAAATAACTGGAAAGTTGCACCAGAACGCCTAGTCCTCCGCGAATATAGGTTATATGTATATTTATTTAAAAACAATTTTCCTTGTCTCGAATTGCTCGTGAAAAATGTACGCAATTTTAAGATGCCATCGATAAAAGTTCGCAAAGTATTATTAAGGCCAGGCGACAAAGCCCAAAGAAATTGTTTTTAATTAAAGTTTTAAGTTACATCAGAATATTATTAATATTTTATCGGATCCACGCAAACTTCTGTTTAAGAGCTTTGGGCGTCTGAATATTTATAAATTATAAATCGGTATAAGGACAGATATTTTTAAATATTCCATTTATTTGTAAGGTTTGGAATTGGCTTGAATTTGTGTTATGGAAATTGTATTTAAATAAATGAGGACAATTTAATAAATTAAAGGATCTTATTATTTTATTTAAATGAATGAATTAATACATAATAAATAAATACATAATAAATAAATACAATAATTAAATTAAATTAAATTATGAAATTTTGATTTGTTAATGTTTAGTTTAATAGTAAAAAACAAACCTATTACTAAAGTACCTACATTTTATACATAACAAACCTACTCTAGACTCTTATACGTTTATTATACGCACGCAAACATATTCTAAATGTATCTTTAGCATTTTCTTTTAGGATAGGTACGTGAATTATGGAACATATTAAAGTTATGTACGTATGAACTTTCTCATAAATAATAATAGGGGTTAAAGTATGAAATTGCCGTTTTATTTTAATAGGTTTTTTGAATTGACATAGAATCTTCGTGGTTTGAGGTTTTCGAAAGAAACTTTTTTCACATGGTTTCTATGATGTTCTTCTTTTAAAAAATGTGAAACATTTCGATTGTTTTTGTTATTCAACTTATACAAGAAAGATGGATACTGCAAAAAATCGAGTGATTTTTTAATACGAGTTCCGACGCGGAAGTAACGCGGCAGAAACAGCCCGCAATATCAATGTTGCGTTTGGAGAGGGGTCTGCTAATGAACGCAGCGTGCGATTTTGGTTTAAACGCTTTCGTGATGGAAACTTCGACTTGAAGAACGAGCCACAAGGAAGACCGCCCACACAGGTGAATAACGATGAATTAAGAGAGATGGTGGAAGTCGATCCTAGTCAAACTACCCAGGAATTAACGGCATGGTTTAACGTTACCTTACCCACAATATTGAGTCATTTGCGTCAAATCAATAAAAAAAAATACGAAAAATGGGTGCTTCATGATTTGACTGATCTGCAGAAAGAAACGCGTGTTGAAACTTGTGTTGCCTTGTTGAATCGGTACAGAAATGAAGGAATATTGGATCGAATTGTGACATGTGATGAAAAGTGGATTCTTTATGATAACCGTAAAAGAAAAATGCAATGGCTGCCCCAGGTCAAACGCCGCAACAGTGTCCTAAAGCAAAACTTACCAATAAAAAGGTAATGGTAACTGTTTGGTGGTGTCAGCATGGTGTTTTTCACTATAGTTTTCTCCGATCTGGTCAAGCAATAACGGCAGATGTCTATTGTGCCGAACTCTGAACAATGTTGGCAAAACTAGCAGTAAAACAGCCCCGACTCATGAATCATCAAAGATCTTCACCATTATTGCTCCATGACAACGCGAGACCTCATACAGCACGAGAAACCGTTTTGACTCTTCAGGAACTGCAGTTAGAAACCATTCGTCATCCTCCGTATTCGCCAGACCTTGCTCCAACGGACTACCATTTCTTTCATGATTTGGACAGTTATCTACGTCACAAGAAGTTTTCTTCCCAGGAGGCAGTACAAAATGCTTTCACACAGTTTGTGCAGTCTAGATCCTCAGAGTTCTATCGCAAAGGCATAAATGATCTTCCTATTAGATGGCAGCAATGTATAGATAATAATGGTAACTATTTTGATTAAATACATTTGTTAAAAATTAAAAAATAAACAATTTCGATTTTCAGTACAAATCGGCCATTTCATACTTTAACCCCTAATAATATAATAATACTAAAGCCTTTTTATTTTCTATAAAACAATACAATTAAATTTACTTTATTCTTAGTTTAGTGTTAGTACGTACTTATTTCTAATGTTAGGTCTAGATTATAAATAATCTTTTTTTTTTTCATAGAAACTCCTTAGTTAGGGTATATGCCTCCTCCATTTTTCTTCTCTGTCCCGTGCTGTTGTGTACCAGTTCTTCTCCGCCACCGATATTATATCGTCCACCCATCATAGTGGTCTGCCTACGTTTCTCTTTCATTGTGGTTAGTACTCCTGAGAGTCCATCACCCATCGGTGTATCTCGCCACATGGCTGGCCCAGTACTTTCTCATATAATTTATTTATTAATATAATAGGTGTTTATCTGTGAAGTCGCCCTTTTATTTAACAGGCCACTTTAAACAGTGACAACTTTGGTTTGACTTGGAATACTAAATTACTCGCTTCAAGTCGATAGCGATGCGGACGAATTTTTGATATCTAGAATATGGCATCAAAAATTCGTCCTTATTTTAAGTGCATATGATTACAATGAACTTCACGTTTCAAATAAAAGTAAGAAAACGTGTTTATGTTTATATACAAAATTACACACGACATAGTTTGCATAATTGTGATTGGATACAGACACTATGGAACGTATTATCCTTTTTTAAAATAATCCGTTATCAATTTATTTCGTTGGGTTTAATTTTTCTGTAATCGCGCCATGTTTGTAACTTTTCTGTAGGTATCTGTAACAGGTAATACCACAGAACAGATAAAAGGGTAATACTAACTAATATTATAAATGTGAATACGAGTTTATTTTTTTAAGCTTTTACACCCGAACCACCAAACCAATTTTAATAATTCTTAACCAATGGAAGGTACATTATCAGAGAGTAACATAGGCTATATTTTATCCCCGTATTCCTACAGGAACGGGAACTGCGTGGGTAAAACCGCGGGGCGCTTCTAGTATAAATCATAGATTACAGGTAAGTCCTAGGATAAGGTCCTTACCTAAATACACCGTACATACACCGCGGCCCTGGAACGAAAAGGGCACTAGAAGGATCACGCGTTGATTTTAGTCAGTAAGAGTCTGACACTCCGCCCAGAGCGAGTGAAGTAACTTGATGATTTCCCATCAAGAAAAAAGGTCCTATATTATAAAACCTTATCATACCTACGTCTGAAAAGTTCTATTTACAATCTAAAGTTTTAAACAAAAAATCTCTAATCCTGAGACATTGAAAAACGATCACATGTCTCCACAATATTAATCTTCGAACTAAGATAGTTTCAGTAAAGACTTTCTTCAAGTTCGATGGGTAATGGGAGTTTTTCTTCGACCTATTTCTCTGTAAAATGGAAACTGTAATCTATCTTTATAAAGACGACTGTCCATAATGGGATCAGCAGAGTCCCATAAATCTTTATTTGTAGTTCTTGTCTTAGGCGGAGCGAATTTTCAAGGTCAGCTTTCTTGGATACGAATGACGGAAGGGTTTTGTGTACACGTGAGCAAGATTTGGAAGAGCACGAGTCATTTTGCTTCGTGTTGCTTTTTCATGTTAGTTTGAGCAAAAATTGTTCACTTGTGTGCCAATAGATGGCATTGTTAGTTGAGAGCCGATTTCTGAATCGCGGTGTTAAGATTCTCCTGCAATTACCAAGGTCCAATATTTTGTCATGCTAAAAGATTCAGCCCTGGCTGGATTGTGCAGTTGAGCAGTAACCAGCCTTAGTGTGGTGAAAAGCGAGTGGTCCATTCAAAAAAAAAAAAATGGGGGCCTTAGATTCATTTGAGACCACCACAGGATTGCCCGGTTAAGCAGTAACCTGCCTTAGTGTGTTTGTTGACACTGAACACATTTTTTAAAATATCGGATTTGTCGCTATTTTCAAATATAACAGTATCGAGTTTGATATATCAACAAAAAATATCGATATTTTGATATATCGATATATTTTTCGATTTAATTTATCGATTTTGTTTTAAAAGAACAATCGCAACTCCACTTAAAAATAATTTAAACGTAGAACTAGAGATGCTAAAGCTGTTAACGCAGAGTGTGACAAATAACAACAAACAACAACAATTGGTAAGATAGATAGAGTAGATAGTAGCTATTTGGTTATAGTTTTTTATACTTAAAAATAATAATAGTATACAAATAATTAGCTAAAATAGGAAAAACATAATATAGTGTAAATACAGTACATTAAGTTTAGGATGTTGTTGTAATTTAAATAATTGTGGCGAGTAAAAATAAAACAATATCAAATGTCAATATCTACATTTCAATATCGAACTATCGATATATCGTCCAAAAAAGTATTAGCAATAAATATCGATATTTCTAAGTAATAATATCGATAGTTCGATATATCGATATTTTATCAACAGTTCTATCCTTGAACTGAAAAGGGGTCATTGTACTTATCATTATGGATAGCTTCGCGAAAAATATTTACTGGACCATAATATTTATAAGCGCGTAACTCGATAAAACATACTGAGCAGCTGCTTGTTTTAATGATTTCGTGTTTTACTCGTAGTAAAACTTGTTCTTATTGATGAGTTTAATAACCCCTTTTGAGGTACTACGTTTATTATGTTAGGACTTGTTTAAATTATTATCTTACATTGTACATGTGTGGTAAAAAAAACTTTTTTGAATAAAGAATAACATGTTTCAAACATAAAGTTTATTTCAATTTATAATTCCAAATCAAACTGAAATTATTACATTAGTTACATTTCCAATTTTTCCGTTAAATAAAACGGCAATTTCATAAGTTTTTCTTTATTACGAGACTCACTCACCTACTCATAAATCTAAAAAAAATTATTTATTACAATACCAATCCAACTATGTACAAACACTTAAAATTAAAATGAACTAAAATCCTCCTGACTAGAATATGGCATCAAAAAATTGATCCGCATCGCTATCGACCGGAAGTGAACCCAAAAGACTGGCGGCATTGCCACGTTGTATGGATTTGGGATCATTTTCAGTCGATAGCGATGCGGACGAATTAGCATTGGCTTATCCTCTGTCCGAAGTAAAGTAATCGCTACTTCTGGTATCGAATACCTATTTTTACCATTATTTTTGAGAATAGATATTTTGGTATTTTAGAGAACTGTCTTTTATTTTTAAAGCCATATGAACTAACGAACGGTTTGGAATTTTGGCTAAATGCCTCTTACTTTAAATAATACTTCCGATATCGATATGTTATCTCAGTAAGTTATGGTATATGTAGTCTTAAATAGTTTATCTACTAAACGCTTCACTAGAATGAGATTTATGTTCAGGAGTGCACGCCTTTTGGCTGAAATGATGATGTCGATAATGATGGTGAACCACTATGAAATAATTGCAAATTCTGTTTATCATTAAAAATAATTTCACAAGAATCCAATTTAATTTATTTGAAGCCTATAAAAATAATTTCATCAGTAAAGTGGCTCGAAAGCAAATTGAATACGAAATTGAAAACAAGAATCTAATTGAAATACAAAACAAAACGACCAAATGTTGTTTCATAATGAAATGACATTGAACTATTTAGATGCAAGCTACTGGCAACGTACTGAATAATGAATTTGGGGACGGCCACAGACCAAGGAAACGTGAGAGGCAAAATGGCGGGTGTAGGTGTATTAACTAATCTATTTTTCAAATAACAGCCAGAGAGACGTCATCCATCAGTCATCATCTGCCTAGCCTTTTCCCAACTATATTGGGGTCGGCTTCCAGTCATACCGGATTTAGCTGAATACCAGTATTTAACGTGGAGCGGTTGCCTACCAGACCTCCACAACCCAATTACTGGGGAACACGGTTCTTCTTGGCAAGACTGGTGTCAGAATTTCTGGCTTCTGACAATCCGTAACGACTGCTAAAGATCTACAAATGACAGCCGGGACCAACGGCTTAACGTGTTTTCCGTGGCACGGAGGAAACTCGGTATGTTAAGATGGTCACCCATCCACAGACCAACCTTGGCAAGCGTTGCTTAACCTTGAAGATCAACCTGTGCGGCTGTTATTCTTTAGCCATGAGCTCCTCACCCATCAGACACGCCCACACTCACCCATCGGACGTCATCCATCAGTACATATTATACTTAAATGTTGAATTCGATATCATTCGTACACATCGCCACCAATTAAAGTACCGATTTAAGCGTTGCGTGTTGAACTAAATTGTTTTTTAATTGACGATTTGTATAAACATTGATTATTTATTGCCAACCTTGTCACAATATAAGAATGAAGCAAATTAGAATAAATCTTGTTAAAAGGCCATACAAATATGGATTAAAGTCACCGCGGCCCTGAAACGCAAAGGGCACTAGGAGGAACACGGTGGGTTTTAGTCAGTAAAAGCCTGACACTCCCTTCCGCTCCGCCTAGAGCTGGACAAGTCATTCTCTGTCTGTCTGAACAGTCTGGACAGTCAGATGATTTCCCATCCAGAACAATAGGGTTTTTTAACTATGAAAAAAAATATCTGTTCTTTGTGCTTTCATACGTTTGATTTCATGTGACACGCCTGCGTTGTGTGGAAAGTTCTGACCCTTCTCAGTGGTCGCAGCCGTTATTTCAGTACTCTATGGAACCGACTATGAAAATGAGAATAAGTAAGGTTGGCAAAATTGGGTGAGGGTTCTTCATACAATTTTGTTCTTGTAAAGGTATTATGCCTACCGCCTCAATGTTTTACTCGTTGGCTATTCAAAATTCTGGGGCCTAAGCGAAGCGATATGTATAAATACTTTATTAGATTTTTGATAAATTTTTCACCTAGCCTTAAAAATAACTGGCGAAACTTGGGTTAACGATAAGTACACTTTTGCTTAAATCTTTGGCAAAACCAAGCCTGTAGGCTTAATATTATGTTGCGGAATTTGTTCGAAAGAGTTACCGCGGCCCTGGAACGCAAAGGGCACATGGAGGAGCACGGGTGGGTTTTAGTCAGTAAAAGTCTGACACTCCCTACCGCTCCATCCAGGGCGGGAGGGGTCATTTGATGATTTCCCATAAAAAAAAGGCTTAATATTATGTTTTATACAAAGTATAACATAATAAAAGCAATACCTGAGAAGATGTCAATTTACTCATCATTATGAACAACTTGTACTGTAGGACCAATCCAGAAATCACGAAGAAAAATATCAGCTGCTACGTATACGTTCGGAGCAGTCGAATTTTTGTAGCGATAATTTGATTGTTATAGGATAGAACTATAATAAGATAAGATTTACTTTTGTAAAACATGAGTACAATACAATTTGTATCTTCTTACAATAACATTTGAAAACAGGATCTACATGTTTTGCCATAAATGGCGTACAAAAAATGTTTGGTCAACTCAGTTAACCATTTGAATGTATACATCAAAAGGAAACAACGCAGTCAGTTAAACAACAAATTCTTTTGAAAGAGAAACAATTACAGTATGAAGGTACAGATTTGCGATCAAAGAAATGTCATAATAATAGTATATGGGTTCAAGTTCAAACTACGTACGATCATTCAAAAATTCTGATAGGCTGTAAATAACATTTGCTTATGAGGTATTTTTTTAGATATAGTTTAAATAGAGTTGTGGGCATTTGTCTAATGACTTAAGGGATTTTTTTGAAGATAACTGATGTTGCCCTATGTATTATTCTGTGAAAAACCTTCCAGCCATATTGATTAAAATCCTAACATTAATTTTGCAATATTCTAAACCAAGTGAACAATAGGAATCACCATAAAAACCAGCCATTTTAATTTACAACCCAATTTCACTGACCATATCGCCTGACAGCCAAAACGCAGTACCTACCTAACCGCAGTCGAACAAGTGTTCAATTTAGTACGACACGCAGGCAAATTGAATTCTTTGTCGTTTACCTTATTCTGCGCACCTATTGCCGTATTCGTACGCAACATTGAACGCTTTCATTCAGTTTTATGGTACTTTGAATACATAAGTTTGCTGCAGTAATATATTTTTAGGGTTCCGATCGTCATTATGAAAAACTGGAAACTTCATAGGATTTGCATGTCGGGCTGGCTATCTATCTGTCTGTCTATGTGTTTGTCTGTCTGTCTCAGTCTGTCTCAGTCAATTCTCTCCGAATGTACTGGGCCGATTAAGTTGATATTTCGTAAAATTAAGAACTTACTAGAGCTAAACTTACTTTATATTAAGGACACCTTCAAAGCCGAACTACGTCTCGTACTTATAACGGTCGGAAAATCCCAAGAAACTAAAGTCTTTATAAGTGGCTGCTACTTCTTTAAACAATTCTCCCTGTTCGCCAAAATATTATGATAAAAGATCGTCAAAAATCTCATCATCATAATGCTAATGATATTGAACCAAATTAAATAAATGTAGTAATAGCCCACGGCTTTAATCAAGTAAAAGACACGAAAAAGACAATAAACGAAATAGACAAAAATCTCATTATTATCAGAGCAAGCAATATCCGACTATCGACTTATTAACTAACTAACTATTAATAACATCGTTCACATGTTCTTGAGGCTATGAATCATTTTATGTGTTCCTATTACATCTCTTTGATATTTTCTTACATAGATGATATTATTTCTTCCTCAAATTGGGCAGGGTGAATGAACTATGTAGTACTACGCTCTGTTTTGTTTATTTGAATTTCAGTGTAGACGTGTAAGCTTTTTTCAGCATTATTACAATAGAAAGTTAAGATACAGCTCTCAATCGGTTAAGGCACCCGAGTGTGGTTAAAAACTATACAACTTCATCAAGTTTTTCACAACTACGAGTATTTATGTTGGAATCGGCTTTAAGTTTACGCCTGAGCATCAGTAAGCTATTGGGCAACTGCATTGGGCTATTCATTAAAAGTGAGATGAACATGCATAACTCATGTAAATTAATAATAATAAGCTGTTGAATTTCCAAATAAATAAATAACGACTGCTTACCTGATCTTCTAAACCCAGAAACTGGGTAACACGATTCTCTTTCGCAAGACTGTTCTCAGATTTGCTGACTTCAGACTGCCCGTAACGACTATCAATGATCGACAATATTGAGTTTCACGGCGCAGCAGACTTTCTAACCTCTCCTCCTTATTTCTATCAATGCATCTTTACTACTATAACTACCAAGCTAGTACACTAAGTAATAAACGAGAAAGGGTTGTCCATCCAAACGATCGGATCGGTCTAGGGTTGACCCTGAACTTCTGGAGCGGCGGGTAACCGGTCCGAATACAAATAGGCTGAATTTTGCGAAGAAAATATGGCGGCCGGATTATTGCGGATAGAGCACCGAGAAATGATTCATTGACGATATACTTGGGGCTGTGGAACGTGGAACTATGTTGGAGTGTAAGGGCATTTTTACATGTTTCAAGCATTCTGCTTAGCTGATGTCAGATGTTGCTTCCAAAACTTACTGTTTATTCATCAGAAAGCCAATAGTCGAACTTAAAAAGGTGTTCAAATTCAAGTCGTAACATCATTACAGCGACAATCAATGTCAAAAACTTGTCAAAAGGTAGAGAAATTACGGCTGCGGAATTTGTTGGTTGCAGAATTTGTTGGTTACGGAATTCGTTCGAATGAGTCACCGCGGCCCTGGAATGCAAAGGGCACTAGAAAGAACACGGGTGGGTTTTAGTCAGTAAGAGTCTGACTCTAACTTCCGCTCCGCCCAGATCGGAAGAAGTCATTTGATGATTTCCCCCATTGATAAAAAAGGTGTAATTTGTCATAGAGATTAATAGGAAAACAAGGTATTTATAGGTATAACAGACAGGAAGTGCTTGGTTATGTAGGCGGATAAACTTATCAGAAAACGGTTGTAGTGGGATTTTAGTCAGGAGTTATAACTCCTCGTTCTCCACAGGCTTATCAAAGCAAATTTCCTCACGCGGAAAAAATAAGGAAAAAATATTCATTACTTTCTTTCAATCGTTTTTCCTATATTCATTAGTCATTATTAAATAATAAACTTGGATTTTCTTTACCTATTGAAAAGATATTAAAAAACAATGATGAAAATTATGTTAATGTAACGAACTCGTGGAATGTAATTGATTTTCAACCATTGTTAAATATACGTAGGTATATATTTTACAGGTTTACATTTAGTTTTATATGCAAAAAGTTAACAATTTATATTTAGACAACCTTTTCAAGAATTTTCAAAACCGGTTGTAATTGGGAACTTATTAGAGTAATTAAAATAATTAATAAGTATACTTCGGTTGCAAAGCATTGTAACAAAAACAAAGGCGCATCGAAGCATGAAGTACCATAGAGAAAATTGCTAATTCTGATTTTAACATATTAAATAAAATACGCAATAACAATAGGTCTCGAAAACAAAGCCACCACGCTTGCTCAGTAAAAGAGTCTTCACTTTGTCCACAAAATAGATGAGTACAGAAGGTCCACACCAATACAACGAGCGAATACACACAGACACACTTCACGTACAGTGAGTGCAAGTTCGACTAATAGTAGGCCATAAAGTTCGACAAATCGTATTAGCTGTTGATAATTGGATACTTTACTAGATATAAAATCATAATTCAATTGAGTCCGTAGTTGAATTTAAAAAAAAAATATTGCACACGTATTTTTTGTCATTTCGAATCGTAAAAAATAAAATGACAAAGCGCATGTCGCAGTGTCGTCACGACGTTAGTAAACATTGTAGTACGTAATGACGTCACGCGAGCTTTCAGCGTACTGTATCATCTTCATTTTTTCTTTACGTGTAAAAAGAAAAAATACGGTTCCAATATTTTTTGGAAATCTATCTGAGGGACTTATCAGGTTTTTTCAGTAAACCGTATTTGTTTCTAGAAACTAGAGAAGCGATTCCCGTTCATATAATGAGACCGTTACCATTTGCACCACAGCAGCAATCTGTCAAAAACACTTCTAAAATCCCTAAATTTTGACTGATTACGTAGAAAGCGCAAATGATGTCTGAGTTGCAAGAATCGGAACACAGGTTTTAGCGTTGTGGTTTGCTAAAACTCTGTTTTAGCTAGCCGTACGCGATTTTTTTTTATTATGAGGATTCGACCTTCTGCACCATTATATTCTGTGGCACAAGCGTCTTTACTTTGACTGGTGACGCGCATCTAATACAATTTGCGCTCACGATGAGATGCACCGCTGAGTGGGCCAGCTTCCACGTTATTTATTGTAAGAAAAGGAAAGCAATATAGACGGTGAATAAATAACGAATATTGCGGAGTTATAATATGATTCTCCGAGTAATTGAATAGGCAATAAAAGCGGTATTTCCTTATGAATTTAGGCGAATACGACGTCCTCACCAGGATTCACCTGTTTGGGCTGCTCAGGTAATTTACATCTTCGAAAAGTATGCTATAGATAATTATGATAATGATAAAGCACAAAATGTTTCATGTATTGTTTGGTACCGATCTTTTAGCATAAGAATATTTGTTCTATATTCAAAAGCTATAACACTCAAATGTAATTTGGGCTTAATATAACTTTCAGTTTATATAACAACACTTTTTTAACGTTTGTTCGATATATTTTTATGCTTCTTTTAATCTAATTTTCCCTTTGTGTAACTAACATATGAGCGAACCGTACCAGCTTGGGAATATACCCTGATATGGATAAGCTAAATTCGAATAGAGTGACGTGAGCTAGAGTGACCAAGCAAAGCAAGCAAACTTAGCTCCCGTAATCCCATGCATATTAGGTTCCTATAAACCTTGCAGATGGAAATAGAAGTCTGGGGCGGAGCCTCTTCGACTTACCTTGGTCACGACCGTAATTTAAGCCAAATTTACAACCTATAAAATTATATAAAATAATCATTAGATCAAAATAAATCTAAGCAACACGGACTTTATAACATTTAATTATTATTTTAAGTGTATATTATACCTGAAAGTTAAAAAAAATGAAAATAATATAAATCGAAATTATATTATTCTTTGTAACTTATATTAAAAATATTCATACCAAACACCCATTGTATACTTCCGCGGAAAAAAAACTAATAAGTCTACACTGCAGTGCTAACCTTACAGACAAAATATATCATTACTGGGAGTCAACGCAAGACGAGTATAATATGTCTTTCTCCTTTGAATATACTTACATAACTAAAATCACAATATTAAAAGTTATTTTTGTCTCATCAAATATAGCAAACCATAACGCTCTATGACATGAAAAGGATATGCTACAGATATACATAAAACTATATAGCAGAAGGAAAAGCCCCGGATGTTTCATTCCGTACCTTCGTATGATGATAAGTATCGTACAAGCTAAACTGAACCTTGTGTTCAAACAAATGAAGTCTTTCTATTCTTCAAAGTACAAAAGGATTAATTTAGATAGGTTTGTACAAATCTGACGTTGATCACGATATGAAATAAAATGGAGGCAGTCAGAAATACGCGCTTTAATTTATCACCCCTAAGGCTGTTTTTAGATGAAGAAGAAAAATTAATAAGTATCCTTTATTATTATGTCAGGGAAAATGAAATGTTTCATTTAGATTTATATTACTCACTTTCATAATTATGTAACTTTTCAACTTTGACTACCGAATAGAACACCATCTCGCCTTGGTCCATAAATTTTGGCAGCGGTATCATCATGCCATTAAGATGAAATACCACTCTATCAGGTGAGCAGTGGTGGCCGAGTGGTAACGGCCTCGACTTACGAATTGTAGGTCGCGGGTTCAAACCCAGCCAGGCGCATTACTTTGTGTTGTGTAATTAATTTCATCACCACTGCTCTCAAAACGGTGAAGGAAAACATCGTGAGGAAACCGGCATGTCCTAGAACCAAAAATTCGAAGACATGTGACATTCACCAAGCCCGCGTGGTGGATTACGGCCCATTCCCTCTCCTAGAGAGGAGGGCTGTGTCCCAACAGTGGTAAAATTAAAAGGCTGATTATGCTTATGCTTTATGCTTACCACTCTATCACCTTTAAGCATCAATCAGCCTTCAATGTAAGAGTGAACAGGAATCTTCAAGGCTCGCTCGTTTGTCATCGTCGATTTCTATCAGATGGATATGGTCAAACGCAGACCTTTTAATCATAATAAAAAACCAGACCAAATCCAAGCCACATGTTCGCCCTCAAGCAGTACATGACTAAAAGGTAATAGGCACACATTTCGGTTAAATACAGACCAGTGACAGTACAGCTGTCATTCTGAAACTACTCACGCCTCCAATCAGAAACTCCATTCAAGACTAAAAATATTGTAACACTTGAATATCCATGGTATATCCGATATAGTGGATTTATTTTAGTCTTAGCAATACAGGTAAATAAATGTCGCAAGGGTCGTTCTTCGAGATTAACTAACACTTGCTGAGATTAGGCCGTAGATAGTAACCGTCCGCTAAAGAGGAGTCTAAGATTTTGCAGTGCCTCGGATATCATGTCAATCCATTTTATTTTTCTGGATGGGAAGTCATAAAATGACTTCTCCCGCTCTGGACGGAGCGGAAAGGAGTGTCAGACTTCTAGTGCCCTTTGCGTTCCAGGGCCGCGGTGACTCTTTCGAACAAATTCCGCAACCTAATCCATTAATCCCGGCTTTCATTTGTAAATGTTTTTCATTCTTTACAGGTAGTCAACAGCCAGAATTACATTATTGTACCTATTGGTAGTATATCGTATATATCGTCCTCACATATACATATGTAAATCAATTGATTTATACATACAAAATATTGTAAAAAATTACCACTGGAGTTTCTTGTCCGTTCTTCTCCTAGAACTAGAGTCACTATAATATTTTTATTTTCAAACTGTTTTGACGTTCAAAAGTGCCTTATTATGGTCTAGTTGAAATAAATGAATTTATTTGACTTTATGTTAACGAGTTATGGGGTAATAATAAAAATTGAAGTCGCTTAATGTAAAATACTGGTAATGAAGCTGCACCAAACGCTGCTGTAAAATACTGGCAAAGGCTAGGCAGATTAATTTTGTAGATATCGGTTGATAATCATTTACAATCTGGATAGTTATTATAACAATTATGTTGTCAGCACTTGCTCCCGGAACCTTCCCGAACAATAAAGGCTCTCCTAACTATATTCTCGTCATCATCATCTGCTTAGCTTTTTCCCAATTGTATTGGAGTCTGCTTCCAGTCAGACCGGATTCAGCTGAATACCAGTCATTTACGTGGAGCCACAGCCTACTAGACCTGGAGGTCTAGGTTGTGGAAACCTATTAACTGGGTAACACGGTACTTCATGACAGCATTTTATATGGGAAATCATCAAATGACTTCTTCCGTCCTGGGCGGAGTGCAAGGGAGTATCAGACCTCTTACTGACTAAAACCTGAAAGAGTCTCGGTAAATTAAGATGGTCAACCCATGCGGCTATTATTATTTAGCAACGATCACCTCCTCCTTTTTTGCTTTTCTTTGTTGCAGATTTATTTATACCGCGAAAATAAAGCAAGAAGCATTGAACACAGTCTGATGTTAAGAAATACTTCGCTGTTGCGACACAGGTGTGAAATTTCAGAGATTTTCAATTCTTTCTTGTATAAGATTGTTTCATTTCATTGCAGATTGCACCTGCTACTCGATGTATAGGTAAAATGAGAATCTCTATTCTCATTCTACCTATACATATGGCATCTTGCGACTTAAAAATTCAATTACAGTGAAACAGCTATCGAATTTATTGTTTAAGTAATTTGTTTTTTTTTTCATTAGTCCTACCTGTGCCTCACGTCTTATAGACATACATATCTATACTAATATTTTAAAAGGTAACATTTGTGAGTTTGTGATGTTGTAAGGCGTAATCTCTGGATCTACTGAACCGATTTTCAAAAATATTTCACCAATAGAAATCTACGTTATTGTGGAGTGACATAGGATATATTTCATCCCCGTTTTGCCACGGGAACGGGAACAACGCGGGTGAAACTGCGGGACGCTGCTAGCATGTATATAAAATTAATCCACAGAGCTGTCGACTGTACCCAATAGACTGGTAGCACTACCACGTTGCATGGCAATGCTCATCCTTTGTCCTAAGTAAATGCCAGCTTTGAGAAACTGTCAACTGTTAAATAGATTCAAACTTATTGTTTTAATGTATAGAGATGTTTCAAAAAGTGCAAACGATTAAGTTATCACAATTTCCCAAAGAGTACAAGTGGGTCTTTAACTACGAAATTACTTGCGGTTGGGCTAGGAATTTTCTTAAACTCAAATAAACTATTTTTTAAAGCTGGCTTGTTTAATAAAATGGTAATTTTATATGTAAAGGTCTAACATTAATCTCGTCACCTTTAAGAATTCCAGCAATTGTTAGAATTCTAGCAATAGTCAAAAGGCCTTGTCTTTCTTCTTTTTTTAAATCTCTAACATAATGTACAGATCTGGCTTCAAAGAATCTTAATATTTTCAAAAGATAAGACTTACCATAATACTATAATTTAAGTTTCTTGAAAAAAAAAATCTTACCATTAATTTTAATCTTCGTCTTAAATATCTGAAGACTTATCTTAACAATCAACCTCTTTAATCTAAACAAGGGCGACAAAGTTTTTGATCTTCAGATTTTATGATATTAACAAGCTCTTATAAACAATCATTTTCGAACTAACTCTTTAATAAAGTGAAACTCTACTAAGCCTTAGAAGCTTTAAAATAATTACATTTTAAAACATTTCAGAAAATCTTCTTAACGACTGTCAAAGATCTTCAAGTGACAGTCGGTACCAGCAGCTTAACATCCTTCCTGTGGCACTCTTTCGTGTTTCGGTACATAATGCATCGTCATCCATCCCCAGAGCGACTTTGGCTCTAAAATCTGATCACGCACTTCTGAAACACCTATACAGGGTATTTCAGAAGTGCGTCATTAATTATCTGATAAAACCAGAAAAACGCACGCTTGTAGCCTATAACTACTATTTAATTAACTTAAAAGTATGGTTAAAAAAAAAAGTGAAAAATATATTTATTGATACTGAGTTCGGAGTTAATTGACTCATTCAAGGTGGAACACACCCTGTTTAGCCTAACGCTACACCTATTTTACCCACCGACTAGAGAAAGGGGGGAGGTTTGCGTTTGTCCACAACCTCACCTGATGTAAAGCAATAATGTGATCCACGGTGAAACATGCCTGCCTTAAAGTTACCCATTTGCTATTAGACCCCTACGCTGCAGTCTTCAGAGAGAAACACAAACTCTAACAGGAGATTCCAAGTCTTAGCTTAACTGTACGCACAATGCAAGCATTAATACTACGACACGAATGACGGGCATTCTGTGTCAGAAGCTCATCGCTTAACGCACTTTTAGCTCCACGAATTCCATCAGTATACTGCGGTCTTTAAGTATCAGTGATTTGTGGTTTACAAGGTCAATGTTCAAAGAAAAACAACGTTTTTCAAGATCAGTCCGTGTATGGGTCACTTGTCACTATTTGATCATCCGTTATATATCGATAACCCTCCGTGCCTCTGAAAACACGTTACGGCTGCCATTTTAATAGTCATTACTTAGTCAGAAGTCCAAAATCAACCTACCATACTCACACACCTCAAACTTATACGCGCCATTTGATACTTATCTACGCAAAACGCTCACTCATTATAGTGCCATTTTTATAATTTTAATCTAATCATATATTTTTGTGGTGGCCGAGTAGTAACGGCCGTGGCTTATGAATTGTAGGTCGCGGGTTCAAACCCAGCCAGGCGCATTACTTTGTGTAATTCATTTCATCACCACTGCTCTCAAAACGGTGAAGTAAAACATCGTGAGGAAACCGGCATGTCCTAGAACCAAAAATTCGAAGACATGTGACAGTCACCAACCCGCACTGGGCCCGCGTGGTGGATTACGGCCCATTCCCTCTCCTAGAGAGGAGGCCTGAGTCCCAGCTGTGGGAACATTAAAAGGCTGATTATGCTTATGCTATAATTATATTTTTATTTTTGCACGTTTAAATTGTCTACTTTTCAATTGCATAAGATGAATGAATGATAAGTGGAAGTGCGGTGTCTCCTAACACTAGCAATTCCAAAAGGATATCTGCGATAACTTGTAACGAAATGCCCTTTGTAATTGAAATAAACTTTTTTTTGTTTTTTTTTACCTGCGTACGGGTATTCAGCTGTATCCAGGTACACTGGAAGCCGACCACAACATAGCTAGGGTACTCCTAGGCAGATTGAATTTCTGCTGCCTATAGTTGTTGCAAATACGCTGGTTCCGTGCTCTATGACAATTACAGCCATGGTATTGTTCTGCACGTAGCGTTACATTGCATGACTGGGCTTGCAGTGTTAATGTTTGCGTACCGTTTGCGCTGTGTTGCAGACTGTACCGTAGCGTTGCGTTTTCATCCGTAGAGAAGCGTTCATCGACACAAATATTAATCTGAACTATTATCACGTTGAAATTATTTGCTTGTTTATTGTTTGCATGAGGATCCCTGGAGAGTACTGATTCGTTTGTGAAAATTATCTTATTGATTGTAAAATCCATATACTGAGTTTCAAAGGGGCATAAGACTATTCGTGGTCCCTATAAAATTAAACCAGCTCCAGCGAAAACGTTTTATATCACATATTAAATAGTAAAATAATACCATCACCATCGCTCTTTCTGGTGGCACATATGATTATCTGCTGACAGAAGTTTTTAGGTAGAATCTCTGAGCTACGCCTTACAGCCTGAACTACTTGATGGGCTTTAACAAATGAGGTATCATTAGATTCGCTTTGACATGGGATACACAAGATAAATGATCGAATCCAAATTGTACGGCGACAAAAAGAACAAAGTCTTCAATCTTTCCATAGGTTATTTCCATCGATGTTTCTTTCATAAATATCCTCATCATTTTAGCCAAAAGACGGCCACTGCTCCAAGTTATGCCTCTTGAGCACGAAAACGTCAATTAGACAAGCTTTTTTTTTCTGGACGGGAAATCATCGAATGACTTCTCCCGCTTTGGGCGGAGCGGAAGGGAGTGTCAGACTCTTACTGACTAAAACCCACCCTTGATCCTACTACTGCCCTTTGCGTTCCAGGACCGCAGTGACTTTTTCGAACAAATTCCGCAACAATTAGACAAGCTTTCATTGAAATTTTCGTTCTCATTTTTTAGTTTGAATTTGAGTTGAGTTTGAGTATACGTTATGGAATAGGTATGGAAGAAGAAGAAGAAAACAAGTCTATTTGGCACACATAGATACACACAATGTAGATACAAATAAAAGGAGTCCAATAAAAGGGTCCAGTTCAACCATATTCCAGACAAGTAGGAGCTGCATGACGCTGGATTTCTACTGAATCATACGTTGAAGTGGAATATAATAGGCCTAAGTGTCGCCACATCCGGTCCTCTGTATCTAGCATCCAGCTGACTCTCGCATCCTTCACCAGGTGTTCGCCTGTTTAGTACTGTGGCTACTCCGGAACCTTTCGACCCCATCGACTATTCCAGTTTTTTTTGTGCGAAGAAAATGCCTAACGCATGCCATACCGTCCGGGGAGACGACACTAAAAGCTTCACCAGTCCTCGCGGCCCACCCATCAAGGTGAAAGTAGGCGATTTTCACCTTGATGGGTGGGCCGCGAGGACTGCTACGCATGACATTCATGACCCATCCAGCGTGGCCCTCTTCTGGGCTCCCTCTTCTTTACCCGTTTCAGGGCTTCTTCCTCCTTCAGCGATGTCCGGATCCACTGGGACACCACCACAACTCTAGGGGCCGTGCAGGGTGGAGTCCCCGATCAATCGTCCGTTGACCCCTCTTATGACGGCATCAAGTCGGCGTTTCGCCGCCTGCGCCGTCATGCCGTACGACGAATCGGGTCAGTGAGAGCATATGGCTCTCTGACCCGCTTCGCCGCTTCCTTTTAATCATAATCATTTATTCATTTGCAAACGTGGGTAATTTTTACAGGTGTTTGATTTATATTAAGTTCTCCATATTCTACCGTCACATGGGCATGCAAATAACATTAAATTTCAAATTAAATAAATTAAACATTGGCATGATTTTGCGAGATTACACCCTCGCAAAATGACGTAACGCCTCCCATACTCCTTCACTGCCGATCCTACTAAACTTTTGTTAACTTATCTGAGCCATGATCCAAAAACATGAAATATTGACGCCTTGAGCCCAACAAAACGAATTTTATGTCAATTGTATATTCTGTCAATTGTCTATTTAAATGTAGTCGAAATGTCAAAGTCTATAAGTAATACTTCCCAGAGTAAATATTAACCAAAATTATGCAAAGCCCCCAAATAACGGTATTTGAATTAAAATCAAACCAAATGGATGAATTACTCGACTGAATTTGCATTTGTTACGTCAAATGTTTCAGTTAAAATTTCATTTCGAAAATGGAGATTATTTCGACGCCAGACGGAGATTAAAGATTCAGGTGCGTTCTGAAATTGGAAGTCTGGAATTGTTATTACTGGGTGGAGTGGTAGTTGGATGGCCAGTGCTACAATATGAATAACTGTTGGTAAAGGATTATTTTTAAATTTAGTCCATCAGTAAGGTTTTAAAGCATATTAGACACTGTTTCCTTGCACTTTCAATAGCCGTTGTTACGTACTTGATAACAGATTTAGAGATATTAATTTTGAACAAGATCACCCGATGCGTTCTGTAGTTTCATCAATCCTTACACACTTTTATATAGGTATTAGTAGGAAGTCAGAAATATAAATTAAAAAACTGTACCCATGGGTATCGATATAACCATACCATAACTATTTGGTTACCCACCTTATCGAGAAACTGAAAAGTTCAAAATAACGGCCATTTTTCCCAAAACTGACCACGTATTCATATTTGTGATACGAGTGTACATAATCTATACCGCCTCAAAAAAGAATGTAGGGACTACGTGTCCGGTGGAGGTCTGCCCTGCTTGGGCGGACGGGGACCCATAGGGTCAGTGCCTGCTAGGGTTGCGGAATTTGTTCGAAAGAGTCACCGCAACCCTGGAACGCAAAGGGCACAAGAAGGATCACGGGTGGGTTTTAGTCAGTAAGAGTCTGACACTCCCTTCCGCTCCGCCCAGAGCGGGAGAAGTAATTTGATGATTTCCCATCCAGAAAAAAAAGGGACTACGTGTTGCCACATCCAGTCCCCTGTGTCTGGCATCCAGCTGACTCTCGCATCCTTCACCAGGTGTTCGATGTGGTCACCAGGTGTAGGAAGTCTTCTATGTATTGTATATCTGCCTGTTGGCTACTCCGAAATACAAGTGCATCACTCAGCAACGAAGTACGTCAAATAAATTTTGCACCACGTTATTTCTGATTTCCGTGCGATTTAAACATACACAACAGCCCAAATATCAACTAGCGGGCAGTTGGTCGGGGTATCTTCCCTATTCTATGGAGGTTTGTGAAACTTTACAACCTGTCCTGTGGCCTTTTTTTGGTAGGAAAATCATCAAATGACTGCTGGCGCTTTGGGCGAAGTGGAAGGCAGTGTTCTCTTACGAACTAAAACTCCATCCGTGTTCGTTCAAATGCCCTTTGCGTTCCACGGCTGCGGAGATTCTTTCGAATAAATTCCTCTAGCCTTCTTTTTTGCCGTAGACTCTGGCCTGGGCTTTATCAGACGAGGAGCCACCCATCGCTCGTCATCCACTGACCCAACTCCCGACGCCCACGGAGTCTTCTGCAGCGCCCAGGCGCTGCACGTGAGGCTTGCCTTTCCCTCACACATCCCTTCTCATTTTTTGCTTGCATTACTGCTTAGCAGAAGGAGAAGAGTGCTTCCCATGCCCATTCGCTCCGGACGATGGATTGGACCAAGGCCTGACGCAAAACCAGAAGACATGTTAATAAGGTTTTTTTAATCACCGAGAGACTCTCACTCGTGGAGGTGACGTCTTATGCCTTTTGGGTCTCGAAACTTCAATTAACCCTTAATAGTATGAATAATAGTTTTAAAAAAACTTTCATATAATTTTGCTGTCCATAATTTTCAATTAAATCAAATTATTTTTATCGCTCTTCTGCAACAAAAAAAGAGGAGCACGAGGCAACCTGCTAAACGAACCACAATTTACATTAACTTAGTGACGCTTATTAAGCCATTGATTATTAATGAACTCATTATTAATTACAAACCAATACAAAATCCGCTTTATCTCATGGAAACAGTTTAATAAAATTAAAGGCTATTTTAACAAATTAATTTCGTGCTACATTGCTGTTGCATGAAATTAATTTGGTTTTGTTGTTGCCAAATATGTGTTCGCTGCGCAACATATTTGGCCTATCAGCTGAAGCCAATGTTGATATCGACGGAACCATCTGGCCAAACCTAGCAGAGGTTTTCTGTTCAATATTGACAGGCTAGCGTTTCAACACAGTACATATGTAGCAAAGGCTAGGCGCATGTGTTCACATTCCAATACTCAATACATTTATTTGCATTCCACAATGTGAATTTAGGTGGTAGGTACATATAAAATAAACATAATTTTAGATCATTGTGGACCCTGTCGGGCAGAGCAAGATAGAACAGAGGAAGAAGGTTTATTATTATTTATAACAAGTAAAATGTTAATGTTTTTCTACTACTCACTTCGATTTTTTTTCCTTTGTTAAATATCAAACTTCATGAGTTTTTTTTGTGGTGATACTTGACAACTAAAGTGTGTACACAACATTATACAAATGGAATGAACCTTTCTAAAATCTGGACACGTGTACAGATAACTCCAAACCGCATACAATATCGTCATTGGACACCAAACGACACCGGAGTCGGATAGTAAAATCTGGGTTTCTATTAGTCAAGACTAAATCGGTTACTTCTGCTCAAGTGTGCTGGTGCTCCATCTACCAACACAATATCGCTTTTCATCAGGCGAGACTGCTGCCAAAAGCGAGCATTTAAATTAAAAAATATATACATACAATCATTTTTGATTAATTCTATTTATCTTTAGTGAATTATCCTTTAATTTTAAGTTGCTGGCCATATTGTTCAATTTACATGTCGAAATACTACATTGATGAAATGTCAATTAACAAATGATGAGAGCAGTGGTGGCCGAGTGGTAACGGCCCCGACTCAGGAATTGTAGGTCGCGGATTCAAGCCCAGGTGCATTACTTTGTGTAATTAATTTCATCACCACCGCTCTCAAAACGGTGAAGGAAAACATCGTGAGGAAACCGGCATGTACTAGAACCAAAAATTCGAAGACATGTGACATTCACCAACCCGCACTGGGCCCGCGTGGTGGATTACGGCCCATTCCCTCTCCTAGAGAGGAGGCGTGTGTCCCAGCAGTGGGAACATTAAAAGACTGATTATGCTATGCTTATGTAATTTTTATATGAATAAATGACTAAAAAAAATCCCTGCAATTCACCATGATTACGGTCATGACCTGGATCACAAGTTCATTATCCTTCAACCCGGTCTTAATCTACCCTTCTTCACCAAATATTTTTGTTTTCACCCCATCATTAATTTTCCACTAACATGGGGTCTGTTGGCATCAAACTGGATCCTATACTCATCAATCAAAGGCTCTTAAAACATGGCACCGATAGTCAAAACGTCCTTAATACGAATCTCAATCTTAACGCCATCGTTTCAAGGGGTAGTTTTGCTTGCCTGATGTAATATTTATCGTATTACAATTTATTTTAGTATGAGGTAGTTTGTAAAGTGATTACAGCACGTCTTTTGGTGGTTTTTGGTGAATATAGATAATATGGCTACATTAGTTTTTGGTAGAATAATAGCAGTAAATAAGTTAGAAACGATGAGAATAGGAAAAACTTCAAAAGAACATAAATTCAAAAGATATCTTTGTGTTTGTTCAAATATTTGACCTTTTACTCAATTAATGGAAGTGCTTTGTATAGGTCAGAGTAAATAAGGAAGAGAGTATTTCATGGCTTTTTATTTGAAAAAATACTTTTTGTAAAAAAAAAACAACATTCTTAAGTAATCTAAACGAAAACTTGAAAGCATTTTTTCTAGTCCTACGTATACTTGCACCATTTTACATTTCAATCATAATAGGGATGTTTTCTTTGTATATACTAAATAGAATCATATATAATTTTTTTTTTTTAAACTATTTAGTCCGTCGTCGGTTAGACTGTCGAAAAATATTGGACACGTATTTTTTGCGTTATCGAATGTATAAAAATTGACAATGTATAAAAAGCGAGGGCTTGTGACGTCATGTCGTGGTAAAAATGTAGCACTCAGTGACGACACACGAGTTTTCAACGCACTGTATCGTCTTCGATTTTTGTTTACGTGAAAAAAGTAAAAATACGTGTCCAATATTTTATAAAAATCTACCTGAAGGACTAATTAGAATTTTTAGTCAACTACCCTATTATAGAAAACGCTAGGTTTTCTTTGTGTATCATTCAAGTCAATGTCATACCGTCATTTATAAGTATATTCTTCTCTTTTTCCCGCTGCTTTGCTCGTTTATATATGTATATTTCCACAAAAGAAACAGCCTAACTTTGTACCAAAATTCAAAAAATTGATTCAGCAATTTAGGCATTAAAGCGTAACAAACGATGAAACTCAGTTTCATGTTTATAATATTAAGTTGGTACTGTATCGTAGATTTGATTAAAATAGTTTATTCCTAAAATATTACCTTTACCAACCAGCACTGGGCCCGCGTGGTGGATTACGGTCCATTACCTCTCCTAGAGAGGAGGCCTGTGTACCAGCACTGCTGCAGTGGGAACATCAAAAAGCTGATTATGGTTATGCTATTATATTACTTTGCCTTATTCAAACCTTAGATATTCCAACAGGTACAAACAACAAAGATTAGCGAAAATTGGCTTAACCCGCCGCTAATGAGGGGAGGATTACCGAACGCCAAAAAAGGATGTAGCTACCGATCTCGCAGAAATAATCCACTTGACAAAACAACAACCCAAATTAAATAAAGGTCAGACTTCTGCCTCTTTTAACCGACTACAGAAAGGAAAAGGAGGAAAGGGTTCTCAAGTCCGTGTATCGATTTTGATGATTCTTTTTATATTCGAAAGCTGGTGCTGGTCATGTGGTCCTATTTAATTTTGAGTGGGATCTGATGACAATTATTTGAGTTATCCTTAATGCCGATTTAAAATGAAAAAAAAGCTGTCTACGATGGTTTGATAGAGCATCGTAGTATTTACAGGTTGGTTTTTAAGTTTTTAGTACGTCTTGTAGAAATATCCAACCTGACAAAACAACGAACCAATTTAAATAAAGGTATTTTAACCGACTTCAAAAAAGAAGGAGGTTCTCAGGTCAACTGTATTTTTTAAATATTTAACTTCATTACTTTTTACTGCGTGTATCGATTTCGACAATTCTTTATATAGAATGGTACGTTTTGCGTATGGGGTGCATTTTGCGAAAGATACATTCTGCGACTGAATCTTCGAAAGTTGGTGCTTATCATGTGGTTCCATTTAAATTTGAGTGGGATCTGATGACAGTTATTTGAGTAATTCCTAATAATGCATGGCTTCTATAACGTTAAGGATGCTCTCATTTTCACTTATCGATTTAAATTGAAAAAAAAAAACTATCCATCACAGCGTAGCGGCGAGTTATAAACTGGTGATTTTATCCATCCCGGAAGATTGCTATAATTTATTGTGTTGAGTTACGTAGTTTATCTCTGAATTTCTTCATCAGACCATCATCAAATTGAAACGCGATCAGTCCGACACTTCCAAAAAAAAAAGAATCAACCAAATAGGTTGATAATTGGCGTAAATATCGCTGAAAACAAAAAAAAACTTATTTTTATGAAATCGGCTAAAAATCAGCGTCAGACATCATCAGTTTGTCTGACATATCTCTGAAATGGACCTTTTATTGCAGCCGTCAAACACAATTAGTTTATGGCATACTTTTTTCAAGGTTAAGCAACGCTTTCCAAGGAAGGTTTGTGGATGGGTGACCATCCTAACATACGGAGACTCCTCCGTGCTTCGGAAAGCACGATGCGCCGTTGGTCCCGGCAGTCATTTTGAAATTTTTGTCAATTGTTAAGGATTGTCAGAAGACACAAATTCTGACACCATTCTTACCAAGAAGTACCGTGCTACCCAGTTAATGGGTTGTGGAGGTCTGGTAGGCAGCCGCTCCACGTAAAACCTGGTATCCAGCTAAATCCGGATTGACTGGAAGCCGATCCAATTGGGAAAAGGTAGATTTGGGAAAAAGTCATGAAGAACAAACACTACATGAGCACCTTTATATAAAAGAAAATAGCATCAGCGAAAAAATCCCCTCCGTTTACTGATGTCAATATTTTATGACAGCAAAGGATAAAATATCAAAGGTAACAATATATCTTGAAACTCGTGCACACGGCAATTTTCTTTTATCCAAATATTTTCCTCTTCAGGCGTGACTTATAGACGCCCACGCAAAAAATATTTCCTCTTTATCCTAAAGAAATACCTTGACAACACAAACAGCCTAAGTTGATTTCAGAAAATATAAGTAGAAATCATAAAATATTTATTACATAAAAATGTTTCTAAAAGAATAATATCTTTAAAAAACTTCTAAATTCAGCCACAGACAAACACTTTAGCTTTACGACCTTCGATTACTTTAGTTTCAACTGAAAAAGGTAAAAAAACACAAAAGTCTCAAAGTAGTTTAAAGTTTTATCAGTTTAAGTGAATAATATGGTGCGTTACGAATCACGGGTTTACCAACTTTAGGTAGGTATAGAACAAATATTTAGAAGACATTCAGAAGGCTGAATGTTAATATTTTAACGTCCTCAACCGCGTTACTAAACGTTCGCTTATGCCAAATAGTATAGAATATAAAGCTTGTGGCTAAAGAATAATAGCCGCACGGGTCGATCTTCAAGGTTAAGCAACGCTTGCCAAAGTTGGTCTGTGGATGGGTGACCATCTTACATTGTCCGAGTTTCATCCGTGCCTCGGAAAGCACGCTATGCCGTCAGTCCCGGTTGTCATTTGTAGATCTTTGGCAGTCGTTACAGATTGTCAGAAGCCAGTAAATCTGACATGCCAATCCAGTCATGCCAAGAAGTACCGTGTTACCCAGTTAATGGGTTGTGGAGGTCTGGTAGGCAGCCGCTCTACGTTAAATATTGGTAGTGAGCTGATTGCGGTATGACTGGAAGCAGTGGTGTGCAGTGGTTCGAGTTAGGGTAGGCCAGAGAAAATGTCCAAAAAAAACACCACATTATTCAGGTTTGGGTCAAGCCGACCCCGATATAGTTGAGAAAAGGCTAGGCAGATGATGATGAAAAAGGTTTTCTATTATTGTCACCTTTTTCTGTGGTTGTTTACGCTGACGCGATCGAGAGCGCTGAAAAGCTCACACTAAGGCCGCTGTTCATTCCGAGTTCCAGAGAGTATGCAGATGGTAATATTAGTCCTGTAATTCAAAAATAAATGGTTACCATTACTAAAAATCGTATATGGAGCAACGAATGATGACTTTGTGGTTATTTTTGCCTTCTGTAATAGTAGACAGTACTAAGTTATCGGGTTTTTCGTGAAATCAGAAAGCAGTTAGTCGACTCTTCATGTGACTAGAGGGCTGGCCTTTTCTTTGGTCAACGAATCAGCATTGCCATTCAACGTGGTAATGCGGCCAGTGTTCTGGGCACTTTTCCCGTTGACAGCGATGCGGACAAATTTTTCGATGCCCTATGAATTCTTCCCCCTTCCCCCCTTTTTACTCCGCTTGTACATTTATATTATAGCTTTTCTAGCGCAATAGGGATGTTGCCTGAGTAAAAAATATATGATTATGTTTAGTCCGTCAGTTAGATTATAGAAAAATATTGGACATGTTTTGGACATGTTTCCTTTATCAAATCTATAAAAACTGACGAAGATAAAAAGCATCAAAGATCAGGAGTGGGAGCGTGTGACGTCACGGCCCGGTAAAAATTGTAGCGAGTAGTGACGTCACACGAGTTTTTACGCACTGTATCGTCTTTATTTTTTGTTTATGTGAAAAAAGAAAAAATATGTGCCCAATATTTTTTGGAAATCTATCTGAGGGACTAATCAGATTTTTTTAGTCAACTACCCTATTAGTAATAGTTGTTTTTTTAATAAATTTGATATGAAATCAAAGTTAGAAAGAAAAGAAACATTTCCGACGATTGTCGATAATTACCGAAGCATGTCTACATTTCTTGCAACATCGGCAAGTCTTGTACGAATTAGACCTTCTGTCTCACCTCTTATCTAAAAGAATCTCTTATGTATAAAATTGGAAAGACGTTTCAGGTGACTATAAAATACAGAACATTGAACTGAATGCTCATAATTTAAAGAATTCTGTCGAGACAGCACACTTAGGTCGATATGGTGCCGAATATCAATTTTGCTTGATAGCAAGTGCGATTCCACGTGAAAACTTCTGATCGTTTCATCCAATGGAGTAAAGTGAAGAAATTGTCTCCAATAAAGGTATTTTAGATGATGGTGAAGAGAAAATTCTATTATATTTTTCGCGTAAATCAAACAGAACTTGAATTATGGGCTTACTCTCAGATACTTAATCTTCTCTGGAATTTGCAGTATCTGCTTTTGATAAAAGCTTGCAACAGGTGCATTATTTCGTAGGTCAATTATTATAGTACTTTGAGGAGCTCGTGGCTAAAGAATAACAGCCGCACAGGTCGATCTTCAAGGTTAAGCAACGCTTGCCAAGGTTGGTCTGTGGATGGGTGACCATCTTAACATACCGAGTTTCCTCCGTGCCTCGGAAAGCACGTTAAGCCGTTGGTCCCGGATGTAATTTGTAAATCTTTAGCAGTCGTTACGGATTGTCAAAAGCCAGGAAATCTGACACCAGTCTTGCCAAGAAGTACCAGTTCCCTAATTATTGGGTTGTGGAGGTCTGGTAGGCAGCCGCTCCAAGTTAAATACTGGTATTCAGCTAAATCCGGTATGACTGGAAGCCGACCGCAATATAAACACATCAAAAGTATCTAGGGATCAACATATATTTTTGCAATAACTTTCCTCCTGATTGATATTAATTAAAATTTTCTTTAAGGATTCATCAAATAAAGTGTTTTCGTTTGTCACAGTAACGATAAACCAAGTCACCTTTGCATTAATAAAGAAATTTGCCATTTTCCTAATAAAGGGATTTTTGACATTTGAACCACTAACATTAAAGTTCGAAAAAAAGACTGAAATAACAGTTTTCTTTAAAATTTTATTGGGTAACTTAAACAATTAATAATCCGTGTTTCTACCGCGAACACTAACAACACAAGAACATCGGTTTGGCATACTCAAAATGAGTTCATCCAAATCACGCTGTGGAATGGCCGCCCATGTTCGTTGCAACAACAAAAAAAGGTCTTCTTGCGACTGGATACCCTCCATATTCGGCAGAGCTCTTCTCTGTAGCATATCCCATGCATGCTCAATCGGGTTCAAGTCTGGCGACTGAGCAGGCCAGGGCAGGACATTGATGTTAGCTGCGGCGAGAGTCTGTCTTACAACTCTTGCGGTGTGCGGTCGTGCATTATCATGCATTAACTGAAATAAGGGACCGATTTGCACTTGTAGAGGAACGATGACGTCTGATACAATCGTCTCAGCATAAATTTGAGCGTTGAGGTTGCCTCTGATCCAAATCAACTCAGTTCTTCCGCCGATCCAAATACCCGCCCATACTATGATGGTTCCACCACTATAAGGATGGACTTCCTGGCAGGATTTTAATCGCTGTTGGCGTCCAGGGGTTCTCCAGTGTCGTATACGTCTTGTATCCGGTCTCATACCAAAACGAGACTCATCAGAAAAGCACACGAAACGCCATTGTTCTTCTGCCCAATTTCTGTGTTCAAGAGCCCATTGATATCGAATCCTACGATTGTGCATTGCTATAGGTGGTACCCGTAGCGGTCTTCGGGAATGAAGGTTCACTTCATGCAAGCGGTTTCTGACTGTTTGGTCGCTAATTAAGTTCCCTGAAGAGTGATGAAGCCTCACGGCTAACATCATGGCGGTTATTGTTGGAGCTCTTCGAGTTAAGATTTGAATGTATCGGTCTTGTCTCCGTGTGGTGCAGCGATACCGTCCTCCATGGCGCTCAGCCAAGGTAAGCGAAGAGCTCTGCCGAATATGGAGGGTATCCAGTCGCAAGAAGACCTTTTTTTGTTGTTGCAACGAACATGGGCGGCCATTCCACAGCGTGATTTGGATGAACTCATTTTGAGTATGCCAAACCGATGTTCTTGTGTTGTTAGTGTTCGCGGTAGAAACACGGATTATTAATTGTTTAAGTTACCCAATAAAATTTTAAAGAAAACTGTTATTTCAGTCTTTTTTTCGAACTTTAATGTTAGTGGTTCAAATGTCAAAAATCCCTTTATTAGGAAAATGGCAAATTTCTTTATTAATGCAAAGGTGACTTGGTTTATCGTTACTGTGACAAACGAAAACACTTTATTTGATGAATCCTTAAAGAAAATTTTAATTAATATCAATCAGGAGAAAAGTTATTGCAAAAATATATGTTGATCCCTAGATACTTTTGATGTGTTTAGTTGGGAATAGGCTAGGCAAATGATGATGAATTATTATAGTACTTTAATGACAGATATTGGTAAAAGTAGTCATTTTGGAAGCATATAAAGAAGTACCCCACGCTTTTTTATAATAAAAGTTTTTTTTTATACTTACACTATTCTTAACTTAAATTTATCGAAAATTATCTTCTACTTAGTTCAGTGATCAACAAAAGCAAGTTTTTTCATAACTTTTATTAGTTTTCTATTTTTTGGTTCTGCTAACTACAAAAGCTTGTTTTGTATTTATTTGTATTTGTATTTTAGTCATTGCATTATCAATGTGCAGCCTTGCATCTTGTGTACAGTTGATGCCCAACTCAGGATAAGTAGCAAGGTTGCGGAATTAGTTTGAAAGAGTCACCGCGGCCCTGGAACGCGGCGGGCACAAGAAGGATCACGGGTGGGTTTTAGTCAGTAAGAGTCTAACACTCCCTCCTGCTCCGCCCATATCGGGGAATTTATTTGATGATTTCCCATCTAGAAAAAAAAAAGGATAAGGTAGCAAAATTTGTCTTTCAACGGTACCATAGCTATATTTTGCGGCAAACTGCATTGACATTGATTACATGTATACTGTCCGTTCCAAAATCGATGCGGCCTGACTGACGATGATATCTGTAACATATACTTGATCCCGTTGAAAATTACCAAATGATCTCCGCGATAAATAACATAATTATTGCCATTTACTAAATCATTTGACATGTCAATGTTAGATCTAAACACCACTTTAGCCCCTACGAATATTTTCAATACATTAGGAAGACCTCCTGTTTTTGAGTTCTTTGCTACCTAAATTTCGTGTAGCATCGACGCGTATTTGGCACAAAGACTCTACCGGGTATCGCATTTCTTCTGTTCAGGATAATGGCTAAAAATAAATTATATAAAATAATTTTGTGTTTTTTTATAATTATAAGTATTATATATTATTTATTATAATTTTTTATTTTTATAAATATAAATATAATTACATTGTTATAATTATAAGGTTGTATCGTTTTAGTTACAAGTAATTTTGTGTTAATGTGTTGTGTAGTTATTAGTAATAGTGTTATTTAAAATAGTTAATATTTAGTAGTCTTAGCTATCGCATTAGGTTTTTAAACCTGTAATGATAGTTTAAGAGTTTAAAATTAAACAAATATATGTGTGGTAAGTTTCAAATTAGAGTATTTAAGAATAAAAAAATCACGTTCAAATATTTCATTACATATCAAGCTAATAAAAGCTTGTCAATTTTTTGCGGATTCACTTTAATGACAAGGTATTACATCATACTTAATATAAAGATAATTGCGCGGGTCAATTGTGTTTTGGCGATATGATTGGTCCTGGCAAGCAACACGTCCAGAAGCAAATGGCAGCTCCATCTCCATACAACGGTCTGGTACACTGTAGTACTCCTGGCCTGGGTTAAAGTCAATGCCACGAAGTAACCTAACCAAATACATTACAAGCCGTTTCACGTCCCGCCGAATTCCCGTCGAACCCTCAGTTGATCGACGATGACCCTCGGTTGTACCCATATCGAGCACAAACAAAGTGTTGTATCTACATCAATGGGTAAAAGGAATATGTATACTAATGTCAGTGGCGTGCAGTGGTTCGAGTTGGGTAGGTCAGAAAATAATGTCCAAAAAAACACCATATTATTCAGGGTTGAAATGTGGTGTTTCTTTTTAATAGTCTATTTAAAAAAAAAACTCATTTCATTAAAAGTCAACCCTGATTAATGTGGTTATTTTTTAAAATTTATTTGGACATTTTCTCTGGCCTACCCTAACTCGAACCACTGCACGCGCCTGAGTCTGTATAAAGCTGAAGAGTTTGTTTGTTTGTTTGAAAAAAATTTTCAGTGTGAGATAATCATTCTTCATTGGTTATATAATAATATAACCAATGAAGAATGATTCAAAATCGGGGGGTTAGCAAATATTCCACGCGGATGAAGTCGCGGGCAGAAGCTTCATATAGTTTCTTGTACAAGAGGCGCGTGAACTTTGTTCTGTGCACACTCCAGCATTACAGTATTCTCTGCTTCAATGCAAAGCCCATATAACAGCACTATGTTCCATATGACTCCTGACAAGTACGCCATACAGGATCCTGACTGTTGCGGTGTTGGTGAAATGTCTATCTAAGAACAAATTCCATAATATATATCACTTAGTTTTAAGAATGGAATACAACTCAATCGTAATTTATCGATCAAGTATCATTGAACGAACAAACTAAATTACCTGATCTCCTTATATCTTGTTGGCAAAGTTACGTATTTTCTGAAATACAAAAACATTGTTGCTTTGTGTGCTAACAGTAGGATAATATGGCATTGTCTTCGCGAACTTAGTCATCGAGCTATTTGACTTGCTTTGTTTGTGTTAATTGTGTATTTGCTGACAACTTGTCAGACTAAAAGGAATCATCATAGCGTTAATTCGTTGGATTCATTTTTCTCAATGCCGTTGTTAATTTTTTGTTTGTTTGTTTGTATCTATGTATTTATGATTTTATTTTTCCATCTCCGTTTGTCTTTTTATAAGTTGCACCTGCCATGTTGTCTCTGCACTACCCTAAGACTGACTGGTAGAAAATGCCTATGGCATTAAGTCCGCCTTTACTAGTGCATACAATTTTATTAAATAAACAAAAGGACAATACAAGATATTTTCTGATGTTGTGAAGAGACTGTGAAATCAGCTGTGTTGTGATCGCTATCATGAAAAAACTTTTATGTCCGTTCACAGGTTCTGTTAAAGCTACAGACAGCATCGCTATCGACTGGAAGTGAACCCAATAGACTGGCGGCATTGCCACGTTGTATGGCAATGCTTATCCTTTGACCGAAGTAATATCTTTGTTTATATTATTTGCGCAGATATAATGTGTTACTGTTTGTATGTCCCACATAAATAAATATTGATTTTATTCTCTTTTAATATTTTGATGTTAAAGCGGCAACAGAAATAAATCATCTGTGAAAATTCAACTGTCTGTCATTGTTCATGAGATACAGCCTGGTGACACACGAACAGACAGACAGGCGGACGGACAGCGGAGTCTTAGTAATAAGGCCCGTTTTACCCTTTGGGTACGGAACCCTAAAAAAGGTCAAGAGCGAGTCGGACTCGCATGAACGGTTCCGTACCATTTGAAGACCTAGCTTCTTCGGAAATGTTACTCATTATAAGACAAAGGTAAATATTTAACATATAAGTTTTGCGAGTATCTAAAAATGCTGCTTGGTACGTGAGTCTGAGGGGCATTTGACTTATTACTAGTACAAAGCTTTTATTAAACTTGCAATGTATGTATGTACTAGCATTGCGGTTTCACCCGAGTAGTTCCCGTTCCCGTGGAAATACGGAGATATAATATAGCCTATGTTACTCAGGGTGAATAAAGCTTTCTAATGGTGAAAGAATTTTTGAAATCGGTCCAGTAGTTTTGAGTTTATTCGTTACATACAAAAATACAAAATTTTCCTCTTTATAATATTAGTATAGACTAGCTTCTTGCTGTTTCGGGATATTTTTTAGATCATTTTATGTAGAACATTTCCGTAATACATGATTTCTATGTAACTTTAACCATTAAGGCTACACACGCGACGGAAGCTTAAAAAATGGAGTAACTTCTTCCGTTTTCCCAACATTTTCCTTCACTGCTCTGCTCCTATTGATTGTAGCGTGATGAAAAGTATACTATAACCTGCCCAGGAGTATGAAGAATAATTATTCTTCATACTCCTGGGCAGGTTATAGTATACTTTTCATCACGCTCGCACGTCGTAAGTTTCGTTAAAATCGGTCGAGTAGTTTTTGTTTCTATAAAGAACATACAGACAGACAGACAGACAGACAGACAGACAGACAGACAGACAGACAGAAAGACAGACAGACAGACAAAAATTTTACTGATTGCATTTTTGGCACCAGTATCGATCACTAATCACCCCCTGATAGTTATTTTGAAAATATATTCCTTGTACAGAATTGACCTCTCTACAGATTTATTATAAGTATAGATAGATTGTTCTAGTCTAGATCATCATCTGCTTAGCCTTTTCTTAACTATATTGGGGTCGGCTCCCAGTCATGCCAGATTCAGCTGAATACCAGTATTTTACGTTGAGTGGCTGCCTACCAGACCTCCACAACCCATTAACTGAGTACAACGGTACTTCTTGGCAATACTGGAGTCAGATTTACTGGCTTCTGACAATCCGTAACGACTGCCAAAGATCTACAAATGACAGCCGGGACCAACGGCTTAGCGTGTTTTTCGAGGCACGGAGGAAACTCGGTATGTTAAGATGGTCACCCATCCACAGACCAACATTGGCAAGCGTTGCTTAACTTTAACCACAAGCTCCTCCTTCTAGTCTAGATAAACAAGTAATTAATAACTTGATGTGATTGATTTTAACTATTATATTACTTAAATCTCGCGACAAGATTTTATATCATCTAAATTATGCAATGACTTTATAAGTAGATAGTAAAAAAAATTAAACTATTTTCGCATTCAAATAAAAGCTTTGTCTTTTTAAAAGGATTTTACTTTTCATTGTTTTTTTGTTTCTATACTTAAGTATGGGCACTTTAGGCTTACAAAGTTAGGCACTTTAATGCTTTTGCGTTTAAACATAGAACGAAAATAAAAGTAATGCGTAATTATTAAACATCACGTTTCTTTGTTCTGTCTTGTAAATATATCCTTTGACCATTTTGTTTGTTGCAGCGGCAATACAATAACTAAACACTACTACCTTATTTTTCTAGGTGGGAAATCATCATATGACTTCTCCCGCCCTGAGTGGAGCTGAAGGGAGTGTCAGACTCTTACTGACTGTCTTTGAAATCTGTGGCGGCACTTTTAAAAATCGCTCAATTCTTCGTGTATTTTTAATGTTGCCCCACACTAGGATGTACTCCTGTATCGTGGGTGAGTTCACAAACATGAATACTCACATACGAAAGACAGCCAGACCCGGAAAATTTATCTGTACGCCATACAAACATTTGTTCCTTGCGGGGATCGAACTCTCGACACGTAGCGTAGCAGCAGAACGCTCAACCACTGTGCCAACCGTGTCGTCATCGACACAACATTGCGTCTGTGATTGCATCCCATTGCAAAACTACATCACACCGTGCCACTATTACTACATATGCTACATCGTATCGTGTATATATTTTAGCCGTAACACCGACCTCAGAACCACACCTAACAATTAGCATTAATTATTCAACACGCTATACGTACAATTCAATTAATATGCACTAGAGCCAGGTGAGAATGGCTAATTTAGTGTAATGTTAGTGGCGGGTTTGGATATAATACAGGGGTTAGTTCATGTGTTACTCTTATACTTTTTGCCCGACTTGCAGCAAGTCAAGATAAGTTCAACGGTAGCGTATCAAGGCACCTGTGGACGACGAGCATTGGGTTGCTCGCCATCCGATACCAACCAGGCCCGACTCGACGTCACGTGATGTTCCATGCGTGTTTCCAAGAGATCTCAGCAAAGTAATCAGCGCTCGGTAGGGCCAATTGCGTATTTTGTTGGAAAGACCACGGCCCTGGAACGCAAAGGGCAGTAGGAGGAATACAGATAGGTTTGAATCAGAAAGAGTCTGATATTCCCTTCCGCTCCGCCCAGAGCGGAAGAAGTTAGGTATTTGATGTATTCCCACATTTATTTTTTTAAAGTGTCCTGTCGAAGGCGATTGTCAAAACATCTAAAATGTATGGGATCGCCTAGCGTCGGTCGAAATATCACAAATGATCAATATGAGGGATGTAGCTCGCTAATAGAAAGGCAATTTATCTAGACTAATCTAAAGCCTCCAGTGATCGAACCCACGACCCCATACTAGGCTGCTCATGCTCGCAGTTGTGAACACCAGACCAACGGGGCAGTCACTTTCAAGCATAATAAGAAACTCTTTCTACTCCCCACTATCATAGTTTTAGCTTCAGAATTAGTTCTAGTATTACCTCGTTAAATCTTAGCTAGGTTAAATCATACCTCAACCTATTATGGTTAGTTCAAGATAAGTTAGTTCGAGCCAAGAGTACAGTTAACTGTGAAAGTTGAAAAACTCGCTCGCAACTGTTGTAATAATGCTTGGTTCTGTATATTTGATACATGAATCTGTATTTAATTAAGTTTCGGTTGAAGAGCTTGTGGCTAAATAATAGCAGAGGCATGATCCGATCTTCGAGGTTAAGCAACGCTTGCCTTTCTCGGTCTAACATCCATTCCCAATATCCTCCGTGCTTCGCAAAGCATCTACTGTCATTTGTAGATCCTTGGCAGTCGTTGCGGATAGTCAGAAGCGTCAGAAGAAAGTCTGACTACAGTCTTCCCCCCCAAGGGGTATCACTTACAGGGTAATTTAAGACCCTCGATTGAATTTATTTATTACTAGCAGCGCCCCGCGGTTTTACCCGCGTATTTCCCGTTCCCGTAGGAATATGGGGATAAAATATAGCCTATGTTACTCGTGGATAATGTAGCTTTCGAATGGTGAAAGAATTTTTAAATTGGGTCCAGTAGTTTTTGAGCCTATTCATTACAACCAAAGAAACAAATTTTTCCTCTTTATAATATTAGTATAGTGTGACGTTGCAAAACAAGAAATGTAACTCGCAGCGACATCTTTAGCGGACAAATGGAATCACATTTGACAGAGCCCATGGTTTAAACAACAGATGGCGCTAGAGATCGATCGTCTTTTTAAAACTTAATATATATTATCAAATAAGTAGATGTAAATTAATTAAAACACACAAAAATTGCATAAAAGCATAAAGTTTAATAAATTTAAATAATTAGGAATATGTCGGAAACGAGAGTATTTAGTCTGTGGCATGGAAGCTTCTCGCAAAGGACTTTTCAATGAGAGAGTGGAGAAATGGTGGGTCCTTTTGGACGACAGAGGTCACAGAGAGACGAACAAATGATACTATAAAGGCACTTGTTTTTACAACGGTGACCCGAAACCCGAGGGGTTTTCAAGTGCATTAAAAGGCTGAACCCTGTCTGGTTGTTTTACTAGCCTGGATATTTGAGGTCCGGGATTGATGAATGCCTGAAGCCATCCGGAGAACGAGATTTGAGACAGTGTGGCCGTCCATGGTACAGGAAGGCCTTACCAATCCGAAACCTCGTTGAGGAAACATCGCCGTTCCAGGTAACAGCAATCCTGCTGGACTTCTCCCGTAGGCCGCGTCTGTTCGTGGGTACCAAGGTTTTTAACCTTGGTGCCATGCCGAGGGATTCTGTTCCACTAATTGAGTAATTGAGTAGTCTTGTATTGAGAGAGACTTGAGCATTAACTAAGTGCTACTTGAGCACTAATTGAGTAGTAATTGAGCTGCTATTAATTATTATGAGGGAGATGCATTAGACCTGTATACTGGGTTTATTTTCATACAAAGAGTTAGGCCTTTTGTTAATGTGTTAAGTAACAAGACCAGTAATAACTTCCTTTTGTATTAAGTTGTGTCACGGGTATACTGTACCATAGTGAGTAGGTTTCTTAACGTGCACAGCCCTGGTTGGTAAATACCTTGCGATTGAGCTAGTGGTATTTAGGCGTTCACCTCGCGAATCCTTACAAGCGACCTGAGACGTTGTTTTGTAATATCTCATGTGGTGTACCTCTGTTATACCTTGGTACGGAGACAGGGTCTAACAGGGTTAGACATCTTAGTGTGTAAGTCTGGGAGGTATTATTTATGATTAGTTGCCTCATTCACTGTATTTCTATGCAAGGTGATACTTCTTTTTATAGTGAATAAACTTTGTATGTGTATTGAGGTATGTCTTTAATTTTAGTCTTTCCAGATATTTATGTATATATACCTTTATAAATTTACTTTCACACGGTTGGAAACTTTAGGTTTCATCTACAATCCATAACCCCTATAGTGGGGAACTGTGACGGAGGCCGGGTGTGACAATAGATTTATTTCAACAGTATGTACAATAATGCTACATGGGCGGACTTAATGCAACAAGGCATTCTCTAGCAGGTCAACCTTTGGGTTTAATGAACTCTACTGTGGTAGGTGTAAAAAAAGTAAAATATAATATTGTATTTAGTTTCGGAATGAATATACGAATTGACTTTTACATTGATTAAAATATGTATACGAAGTGTTACTTAGATCAAATAGCTTAATATCAAGATTATATATTTAGGTGTTTTATTTCACACCCCTTAAATGCACACGTCTACGGCCCTGATCTAATAGAGCAGACGTGAGATGTTCATCCAATATTGATTCTAAAGCCCCTTTTACACTTACAGGCAATTCAAAATCAGTTCCAAACACCTTTTATTTTGTCTGGAAATCATCAAGCGACTTCTTCCGCTCTGGGTGGAGTGGAAGAGTGTCACACTCTTACTGACTAAAACCCACCCGTGATCCTTCTATTGTCTTTCTTTCTTTCTCTTTCGAACAAATTCCGCAACTCTAGCAGGCAGTGAGCCTAGAGGGCCCTGTCTTCTTCGCTGTCATCTAGAACACAACGCGCCGTCGACCCAAGTTGGTTGTTGCACAATGGTGCAGCTTTAAACACCTAAGAATAGTATTGTACAAGTATTAGTTTGGACAATATCGAGGCATTAGGTGATAAACTCCTCTACTTTATTACTGTGGAACAGTAACATATGAACATAATGATGTTACAGTAATTCCAAAGTTAATTTTTGTAATTTCTCTTTACACGCAGTGGATATGTCGATTTGTGTTTTTATGTTGAAGCAACATAAAAACAATAATCGCTGCCGTCACCCAAAAAGCAGCCAAGCTAAAATGGGAGTAGGCCGGAAGCATCTGCTGCATATCGAACGGTTCAAGGGCTAAATCCTCAATCCTCGGTCCTAAGAAATATTCGATGACACCACGGTTGACCCAGGCTGAGATGACGGGACGAGTTTAACTTCTGTTGGCAGGATTGGTCAAAAACCGAGATGAATAAAGGAAAGGAGCTGGGAGGAAGAAGAAATGCCTTCTCCTGCGGTAGAATAGAAGAAGCCCAAAATAAAATTACAAAATATCTTATTTTGAACTTAAAACAATTTATGTGACCCTTACGAAGAACGCGAAAAGACACAATTTCCATGATGTCCTGGTACTTCGATAGCCATTACAATCGTCAACCGATGCTGAGAACGTGATTTTGAGGCGGATCTTGGGAATGGCCGATATCTAGCAGCCGCTGAAGATATTTTTAAAATTATTCATTACGCTTAAGGCAGAAAACGTGACGAAACCATTTTTGTCCATCATCCAGTACGTACTCTAACAAAAATACCCTCGTATCTGTAATTTCGCTCATATCACGTTATTACCCGGTCCCGCATGATTACGCAAATCGACTATCGTAAATAACTTTTATGCAGTCCAACGTATTAGTTAGCAGAAATTATTGTCACGCGCCGTAAACTTTTATGTACCAACTAGAAACGTTTCCACTTATGATCTACACTCACTGTATCGCTTTTGAAGCATTTCCGAGCGCAAACTTCACTTTTTACTACCCTTATATGCTCCATCTTATATATATTGTATAATTTTTCCATTACCGAATGTCCGATAGCCACTAAAACTTCCTTTACAAATTTTCTACACGAGGAAAGAAATTGGCATCAATATACACGGGTGGGTTTTAGTCAGTAAGAGTCTCAGACTCTTACTGACTAAAACCCACCCGTGTTCCTCCTAGTGCCCTTTTGCGTTTCAGGGCTGTGGTAACTCTTTCTAAAAAAATCCGCAGCTCTAACAGGCAGTGACCCTAGAGGGCCCTGTCTTCTTTCCTTTCCTAAGAAATATTCGATGACACCACGGCTGACCCAGGCTGAGATGACGGGACGAGTTTGACGCCTGTTGGCAGGATTGGTCAAAAATCGAGAGGAATAAAGGGAAGGAGCTGGGAGGAAGAAGAGATACCTTCCCCTGCGGTGGAATAGAACAGGTCCAAAATAAAATAACAAAATATCTTATTTTGAACTTAAAACAATTTATGTGACCCTTACCAAGACCGCGAAAAGACACAATATCCATGATGTCCTGGTACTTCGATAGCCATTTCAATCGTCAACCGAGGCTGAGGACGTGGTTTTGAGGCGGATCTTGGGTATGGCCGATGTCTAGCAGCCGCTGAAGATATTTTTAAAATTATTCATTACGCTTAAGGCAAAAGACGTGACGAAACCATTTTTGTCCATCATCCAGTACGTACTCTAACAAAAAGAACCCAATAACACCCCATGATAAACGTAAACGCATTACTCGAGTCACTCATCGCTCGAGACGTGACAATCGATTCTCCCCGATCATTCCCGATCGTGCCCGAACTGACAATAGGACCATTGTCACTCTGGGTGCCGGAGGTGCCTCAGAGGTCATCGTGACATACACGGCTGGAATTTGTTATTAACATACCTATGGATTTTGGGGGTGAATTTGTATGTAAATTGCATATGGATGGTTTTGGTAGAACAAAGGATTTATGGTGGTACAAGGGATAAGTCAGTTACTGAGTTGATGCATTGGTAACGTTGTGTTTCTAGGAGTTAATCTGGTGCTTGACTGAAACGAGCTTTACAGATTGAAGCAAATCCCAGAGCCCGTAGTCTTATTTTCTGAGAAACAAATGGTTGATATAGAGTAGTATAAATATGTACTTTGAACGTATGATAACTTGGGCAAAGATGGACTGCTGGGTTATTTTAATGATTTACAGAATTTCATTGAATAATTTAACGCCTAATTAATCATTCATAAGTGCTTGTCGCCACCTCAAGTTGAATACTTTTCACTAGGCTATAATTTGTCTGGTATGAATAAAAATTACTGAAGTCTATCCGGATTTGAGAAGGCGCAAAACTACCACCTTGACTTCTAAATTATGTTCTACCAAAAAAAGAAACTGTCGCCTCCAAGCTCGACAACTTGTCTTGGTTTTGCCAAACTCTCCATTCCATTGATTGTTTTCTGGACTTCGAACCATATAGGTAAATGTTTAAAACATCAATTCAAAACCTATGTGCTCACACCTTATACGAATACGAAGTTCTCTACAAATCTCCAGTGTAAACGCGACCTAATCCTGCCAATCAAATCTATTGGAACACCTCTCCAATGAATGAAATTACGTGGAGCCGGCACACTGGCGCAGTGGCGCCCTCTGTGGCGAATATTAAGCACGTGTGCGAATAATTATATGCATGATAATTGAGTAATGGATACGTGTTAAGTAATAATGAGATATTGGTAATGCAAGAGGTTTAGTAATATGAATACGCTTCAGCGTTCTAATAAAGCGTGTTTAGGATGTGTTCGAATACTTACTTATAACAAACAAATCCCACATAGTAGTGTTCTATCGACGAGGAGTTTATGTCTAAATAAAAACAGCCACACGGTTTGATCTTCGAGATTAATGCTTACCGAGGTTGGTCTGTGGATGGGTAATCATTCAATATTATAAATAATAATAATTTATTTGCGTCCTACCCGTCATGGCATACGGAGCCAAAACGTGGAAACTGGCGGCTCGTATGGTCCATAAGCTCAAAGTCGCTCAGCGGGCTATGCTCGGTGTGTCTCTGAGAGATCGCATCAGAAATGAGGTGATCCGTCAGAGAAGCAAGGTCATCGATATAGCCCACCGGATTAGTAAGCTGAAGTGGCAGTGGGCTGGCCATATTAGTCGTAGAACCGACAACCGTTAGGGTAAACGAGTTCTAGAGTGGAGACCGCGTCTCGGCAAACGTTGTGTAGGACGTCCTCAGGCACGGTGGAGTGACGATTTGCGCAGGACGGCTGGCAGAAACTGGATGTGAGAAGCCGAAAATAGATCTAAGTGGCGTGCAATTGGAGAGGCCTATGTCCAGCAGTGGACTGCAATAGGCTGTTGATGATGATGCTGATGAGGTTGGTCTGTGGATGGGTAACCATTCATTATTATAAATAATAATAATTTATTTGCAGACCGTGTCCGTGTCCATGTTATTATTTGATTGTGTCTATTATATATACATGTATGTATATATTGTATCTGTTAATAATAACGTTAGTACACACACAAACGATAGCACAAAACATTACAGATTAGGTAATGTGTACCAGCCAAACCACCCAAACCTACCAGCCAAACATTGGACATTCCCACCGGTCTCTCAATGCGCCCAGCATGCTGAAGGAGCTGCCGCGTGGTCTGTGCCGTAAAGAGGCGCAGCGCTTGAAGACAATCGCATAAAAATCATACACCCGCGCATCGGCAAACATACCTGAAGCACTACAGTGCCGCGGCAGCCCCATAAGCTTTCTGAAAGCATTATTATATTGGACACGCAGAGCGCTAAATTCCCGCTGTGTATACTTAACCCACAAACCTAAAAATACCTAAAATGCTATATAATAAATGGGTTAAAATGACCTTTTGTCAAACTCACCTGCAGTGCTCGCAGATTTGCACGGTCTACTCAAGGGAGTAGACCGTGCAAATCTGCGAGCCAACATATTACCACGGACAGACAGCGCCCTGCGCTCTCCCTATCAAAAATCAAAATCAAATCAGAAGTCATTTATTCAAACGAGGCTGAGAGCCAGGACTTTTTGAACGTCAAATTTTACATAAAGACAATCCCCAAACGCCCACCCGTCACCACTTCCTAGTGTCTCACGCCCATGTCATCACATAGGTCCTCAGTGACCCAGTGGCCCAGGTACTTAAACTTTGTAACCCGATTTAATGGTGTATTTGCCATTGAGATATGCGGCACATACTTGTCACCGCTGGCAACTTTAAAAACAAGAAATTCTTTTACTAATATTGTACCTAAGCTCATGAGCCACCGCATAGTCCTCACATATCTTCAAAAGCCGTCTAAACGCACTGATCGAAGGGCTCAGCAGCATCATATCGTCTGCGTAGCTGATGTTGTTCATAGCAACACCAGTACCTACTGCTGAACTCATATAATATTTCGAAACTCATCAAAGCATCAGTTGAAGATTTTTGACAGTCGTTACGGATAGTAAGAAGCCAGAAAACCTGACGCAAGTCTTACCAAGGTTTGTCGAGTTACCAATTCACTGAATCCAGCTGGACTGAAAACGGCCATTGATAAATAATGGTATTCTTATGAAAGAAAGAAAGAACAAAATTTATTTATTTGCCACAGTTGAGGCACACAACAAAAAATATATAAACAAAAAAATAAATAAGAGGTGTGCGCCGCAGGGCTGTGCCAAATAGGTCCAGTTCAGCATATATGCCAGACAACTAGTGCCTGACGCTGATTTTCAACTGGACCTGAGGATGTGACATGTCACGGACGTAAATCAGTTTTATGTGCACTCTCGAGTACTGCCAGTTTTTTCTATTAGCTTCTTTTCTCACTTTTATGATTTTGGTCCATTTATACGTTTCCATTTACGCGCTACACGTTTCACCCGCATAGTTCCCGTTCCCATGGGAATACGTGGATAAAATATAACCTATGTTACTCGCTGATAATATAGCTTTCCATGGGTGAAAAAAATGGTTAAAATTGTTCGGTTCGGTACAACAAAACAAATCTTTATAATATTATCTTCTTTCTTTATAATATTAGTTTGCATTTTGGTTGAGGAAAATATTTATGTACCTACTTATTAAATCCTTTATGGTGATTAACAGTGTGTTACCAAGTTAGAATGTCGGCCTATTTTAGTGTGAAAATTAAAGGCCTTCACACAATACTCACCGCTATTTCCTTTTAATACACAATAAAACATGAGTATCTATAAACTTAATATATAAATGTGAATGTAAGTTTGTTTGTTACGCTTTCACGCGAAAACTACTCAACCGATCATCATGAAACTTTGTACACATATTTTTGGAGGTATTAGGAGTAACATAGGATACTTTTTATCCCGGGATTATGTTTCCTTGGGATAATTTCCGACATTCACGCGGGCAAAGCTGTGGGCAGCAGCTAGTATATAAATAAAGTTGTAATACCATAGTCAGTGCGCACCAATCTCAGGAGAGGAGCCGAGAAGAGATGGTTTCGTTGCACAAAGGAAGCGTTGTAGTAATAAGCTGGTTCAGTAAAATATACGTTTTGGAATAAATATAAATGTGGTGCATTTCCCTTGATGCACTGAGATGTTGGAAGTTTTATTTGGTTCGTTTGTTTTACTGCAGTTTTAAGGAATGTTACACAGTAAGAGTGGGTTTAGGTTTCCACTCGGAGATCAACCGCATCTTAAAATGCCGGTAATTGGAACAAGGGAAAGGGTTCCATTAGGAAAAAGCTAGGCAGGTTCTGGTGATTATGAGTGGGTTTAGGTTTGTACTACAAGATCAGCAATATTTTAAAATGCCGATAATTGGAACAAGGGAAAGGGTTCCATTAGGAAAAGGCTAGGCAGATTCTGGTGATTATAAGTGAATTTAATTACCGTGTAATATTAGAGTCAACGCGGTAGATAATGATGAGCTCGCTGCTAAATAATAACGGCCGCACGGGTCGATCTTCAACGTTAAGCAACGCTTGTTGAGGTTGGTCTTTGGATGGGTGACCATCGTGATTCCTCCTTTCCTCGGAAAGCACGTATATTACCTGTTGGTCTAGTGGTTAGTGGCCCTGACTGCTAAGCCGGAGGTCGTGGGTTCGATTCCCACCCAGGACAAACTTTGTGTGATGAGCATGATTGTTTGTTCTGTGTCTGGGTGTGATTTATCTATAATATGTATGTATTTATAAATTATATAAGTATGTATATCAGTTGTCTGGTTACCATAACACAAGCTCTGCTTAGCTTGGGATCAGATAGCCGTGTGTGAGTTGTCCCAATATATTTATTTATTTATTATTTATTTGTTGGTCTCGGCTGCCATGTGTTAATTGAATCTTTCTCAGTCATTGTGGATTGTCACAAGCCAGAAATCAGACACCAGTGATTACCGAGATATATCGTGTTAATGGATTGTGGAGGTCTGTTCGACAGCCGCTCCACGTTATACACTGGAATTCAGCTGGAACCGGTTTGACTGGGAGCCGTACCAATATAATTGGGGAAAGGCTAGGCAGATGATGAAAGTTGATAATAAGGTCTCAAAAAATTAAATCACAGGGCGCTGCTAGTTTTTAATAATATCAATTATTAAAAACTAGCAGCGCCCTGCGATTTCACCCGCGTTAATACGGGGATAAAATATAGCCTATGACACTCCACAATAACGTAGCATTCTATTGGTGAAATAATTTTGAAAATCGGTTTAGTACGAGTAGATCCAAAAATTACCCCTTACAACATCACAAACTCACAAACGTTACCTCTCTATATTTTAGTATAGTTATGACTCTAAGTAACTGACTTTTTAACCGTTCCATGAAAATTCAAAAACCAGGAAAGTTACTTACTTTCCCTAGCAACAAAACTAAAAACTTGACTGAAACACATAAATCGTCTCTCTCCTGGCATCCTGCCGAAACACATTCGACATTTTAAGACCTTTTATGTCTCCTATCAAACGTATGTAGGTATGTACAGTCGAGTCGTTTGTACCTTCGTCAGCTTTGAAATTCTGTTCTTTAACATGTCACGATAGTGTTGTGCCTTTTGAGACACGGTAGTGAGTTGGTCGTAGATATGTTGAGTAATATCATCTATCTGTATGTGTGATTAAATAATAAATGGTGAAAATACCATAAATATTTTAGTAAAGTCTATTTTATCCAACAAAGTACTTTTTAATGGTTATAACAGACAGATGAATATACACACAAATTTATTTTCACATGTGTATTAATTAGTATGGAAGTTAATAAAAGTACACAAGCATATACAAATCTGGTCAAATTTGTTTTATTTAAGGGTCCATTTTTAGTAAGCAAATGACTGTCAGTCTGTGACATTGACAATATGACAGCAGGACCAATACAACTAACAAACTGACGAATCTATTTTTATTATGACTGTACATAAACATCAGCGAACATAAAAGTAGGTCCCGACATTGGTACTTATTGGGGTTTTATTTTTCGCGTCCTAAATGTAGATACGGAACGGAATAATAAAGTTTCACAAAACAGAAACAAAGTCTACTCAGTCAAAATTTATTAAACATTTAGGTACATTATGTGTGGCTAAAAACAGCAGCCGTACGGGTCGATCTACAAGGTTAAGCAACGCTTGCCAAGGTTGTCTGTGGATGGGTGACCATCTTATCATACCGAGACTCCATCATGCCCCAGAAAACACGTTAAACCGTTGGACCCGGCTGTCATTTGTAGATCTTTGGTAGGTGTTACAGATTGTCAGAAGTCAGAAAATCAGACGGAAATCTTGCCAAGAAGTATCGTGTTGCCCAGTTACTGGTCTGTGTAGGTTAGTTAGGCAGTAGCTTAGTATTTGACGTGGAACGACAATTTCATTCAGCTGATTCCTTTTAACTGGAAGCCGACCACATTTATGTTAGACTAGCAGCGCCCTGCGGTTTCACCCGCGTAGTTCCCGTTCCTGTGGTACTATGGGGATGAAATATAGCCTATGTAACCCGGGGATAGTGTAGCTTCCCAACAGTGAAAGAATTTTTCATATCGATTCAGTAGTTTCGGAGCCTATTCAATGCAAACAAACAAACAATCAAATGTTTACTCTTTATAATATTAGTATAAAAAGCCTAGGCAGATGATGATGTTATGGATAACACGTATTTAACTAAATACCTTTTACGTATGTTTTTTATAGATAGAGACACAATATAGTTTGTTATGAAATGAATTTTATGTATAACAGGTACCTACTACGAAATATCTGCTAATCTCGACAACCAGCAGCCCTACCATGACGTCTTAAATCCATCATGATTCCTGTGTAAGAGAGAGACGGAGTTACACAAGACGAATAGCACTATCCCTTTCCCTCACACTGAACCATGATAGCATTGGCACTTCGTAGTACAGCCACAGGCCCGGGTCGATGGCGCCTCGTGTTCGTCGGGTTGGTCCGCTCCGCCCAGAGCGGTAGAACTCATTTGATGATTTCCCAACGAGAAAAATATACATAATAATATATACCTATATACGTCTAAAGTAATAAAGCAATTTTATGCTCTAGATAAAGTTAAGCATAAAATATTTCGTTTTTCTTCAAGTGACCCCTTACGAAAAATCAAGAACACAATTTACCTTAAACGTTCAAAAACACAAACAACATTTAAAAAGTACATCTCAGCTTAAAACGGATCAACATTCCGTCCCATAAGTTCAAAGCGAAGCGTTCACCAAAAACTTTTTCATTAAAATTCCCGGGAAACATCTTGTTGGAGTATGAAAATATAAAAACCGCCGTTGAGCTGTTAAGATAAAAGTTTACTCGATTTACGTTACGAGACATCGGATGGGTCAAGAGCTTCGCAAGAAAGGTTTCGCCGGATGAAGTCGCGATAAAGGCAGATGTTCACAGTTTTGGATGTGGATTAAGAAATGGTTCGAAGCGGGCAGACTTCGGTCCTTTTTTTTTCTGGATGGGAAATCATCAAATGACTTCTCCCGCTCTGGGCGGAGCGGAAGAGAGTGTCAGACTCTTACTGACTAAAACCCACCCGTGATCCTTCTTGTGCCCTTTGCGTTCCAGGGCCGCGGTGACTCTTTCGAACAAATCCGCAACCCTAGCAAGCACTGTCCCTATGGGGCCCCGTCTTCAATGCTGACGGATCTTTGAGGCGCGCGTGGAACACGACGCGCCGACTCGGGCCTGGTTGCTATCGGACGGCGAGCCACCCGGGCTCCATAGAGAGAGACTCCATAGAGCGACCTCGGGCGCCCGACGCCCGGGGCGTCTTCTTCTGTTGCGGCGGCTGAGGCATGAGGTTTCCCTCTCACGCACGCGTTCCGCCTCCTCCTAGACTTCGGTCCTGGCTATTAAGTTAGGGTATGTGTAGATTGAGTTTTAGGGCCTTACTTCGGGACAACTTTCTGACTAGAAATTACATTTTAAATATTAAAATACCAAAGATATAAAAACATTTAAAAAAATAGTAGCTCACCGGTACCGCGAACAGGGTCCAAGCTACCGGTGGTCAGGGCTCCATAGAGAAGAACTTCCCAACAATGCGAGCCGTGTCCAGAAGTACTCTAACTTTAACTAGGGTTGCGGAATTTGTTGCAAAGAGTCACCGCGGCCCTGGAACGCAAAGGGCACTAGAAGGATCACGGGTGGGTTTTAGTTAGTAAGAGTCTGACACTCCCTTCCGCTCTGCCCAGAGCAAGAGAAGTCATCTGATGAATTCCCATCCAGAAAAAAAATGTTCCGATATTTTTGTATTACTATGAAACTTCAAGTGCTCCCCAAGCTATTTCTGTCAAGTACTTTAGTCTTACCTCTTCAAGGTAAAATTCTTGCCAGAAATTTGTAAAAGTCGTAGGAATTATGACATTATGACACTGTATTCAAACTCTGTATGTTTTTGGATAAAATTAAAAAAAAAAAATTGTTAATTAGTTGGCATATTTACGTGTGACTTTACTGTGTTATCATCTTTATCGTGTTGTTTTGGGGATAAAGACATAATTATTATTGCTCGTTAGACTTGGTGCTTAAAAAACTTTGTGATTTTAAAAGGTAATGGCTCATTAAAGACCCACTTTTAATTTAGTTGTAACCTTGTGTTAGTTAAAATCATCCGATTTCGGCTTATTCAAAGATGTTCCCGCTTGAAAATCAATGTTTATAGTTTGTAATCATGATGTTGGACCCTTGTTCGTGAGCGTTTTGTAGTGTAGTATTCAAATTAGGGCAGACGCAACTGAATCCTTCTTTCCCAAACATCGAATCCAACAACACAAAAAAAGAAAAATATTCGAAAATAGAACGTTTACAAACCGTCTTCCCTAACTTGATCTCTAATCTCACATATCGCGACCTATCGCGACACAATGAAAGTATATCGAGTAGAGGCTTTACTTCGTTCGATAAGCAGAGTACGGAATGCCGCGGTGGTACCGACTTGATTCACGAATGTCAATATTCGTGGTCGTCCAATAGCGCTGAGCACAAGTGTTGGCTACCAATACCATACTCATATTAGGTAGTATTTGACTAATATCAAAATTCTATATAAGCATAAGCATAATCAGCCTTTTACTGTTCCCACTGCTGGGACACAGGCCTCCTCTCTAGGAGAGGGAATGGGCCGTAATCCACCACGCAGGCCCAGTGCGGGTTGGTGAATGTCACATGTGTTCCAAGTTTTGGTTCTAGGATATGCCGGTTTCCTCACGATGTTTTCCTTCAATGTATTGAGAGCAGCTGTGAAGAAATTAATTGCACAACGTAACGCACCTAGCTGGGTTTGAACCCGCAACCTACAATTCATAAGTCGGGACTGTTGCCACTCGGTTCTACATGATAAATACTTATCTGTAAGATGTTACTGAAATTGAAACTGAAGTAGGGGCAACACCACGTTGACGCAAATACACTATGAAGTAAATTGCGTGTGACGTCACACGCTATAAGCGTCTCAGTTTTTCTTGTTTTTTAAACGCTCATAATGAACTCCGTATTTTTTTAGATTTTATTTAACTCAACTTCCTTTTTTTCTTATTTTACCTCAATACTCCGACAGCCAAAATACCAACGAACGCTATTTCGACAGGTTATTTTTAAGATGTAGTGTGCCTACCGACAGAACATCGACATTTTGTGGTACCACAAAGCATCGCAAAACGCTGCAGCGCCACTAACGCCACGTAACCATTCATTGATTACATTTATTCGCTGCGATATGATTTAGCTGTGGTACTAGTGAATTCTCCCTTACTGAAACGCTTAATTTATATGTTTTTTTATAATGCTGTTTCTTTAAGCAATGGCATCTGCAGCTTCACCAACTCGCGTCGTTACCGTGCTCTATGGTTTGATACAATAGCGATTCAATCCCGGGCCAAGCCCTGTACTGAGGGTAGTCAGAAATTCAGTTGCGACTACGTGGCTCGAATGGAAACATTTTTCTAACTGTATTTATGATTGGCATTTGTTGCAGGTTTAGAAGGAAGCAGGTTTATGGTAAAAATACATTTTCAAAACTCCGTAACGTCTGAAGGCTAATGGAAATTAGATAAGACTCCGCTTCACGACGGTTTGTTTGTCTGTCTGTCAACGGGTTTTATCTCATGAACCGTAATAGGTAGTCGATTGAAATTTTCATAAAACACTTACTAAAACTATGTAACTAAAACATTATAAATAATGAAAGATCCTCCGCGTCAATTTTGAAAGTCTTCCCACCAGAGAACATTAAAAAAAAACAGAAACAGAATCTGTTCAAAACTGCCAGATAAGCAATCAACCCGGAAATTAACTGGAAGTGCTGAAACAGGCCGTAAATCTCTTTGGATCAGCGATCTGCAAAACAAAATATTATTTTCAATTATCAGTTTTGTATGCTCACGTTCACACTTGAGCGCTTTCCCTCTTGTCATGACGATAACTTTGTAAAAGCGTTTCACATATCTAAACGTACATACAGTGTGTTTAAGTTTGCGTATCATATTTTAAACACAAAGACAACGCGGAAATCGCGTGTATTCGCATCGCTTCCAACACGTTATGTCTGTAAGTGTCATATTTTTGTACGTGTTGGAAACATCAAATTGTCTATTGTATTTTTTGTTTATGAAATAATGATATAAAAAATTGTATGTACTGTCTATGGTCCCTCCCCAATAAACCTACAAGGACGAGCCACACGCTTTTATTTCGAAGACATCCAAAATTGCTCCAATACGACGAAAAGGCCAGCAAAAACCCTCACCAAGCCTTTTACAGTTTGAAACATATGTATGTACCAGAATGAAAACTGTTTCATTCGATGCAAATGAAACGATCTAATCAGGTTTTATTTGGTATGTGGAACTATCATGGTAATCATATCTGTTTACCAAAACCAAAATAATCGATTATTAGATTATTTAATATAAATGTGTATTTTTTTTATGTCGGTAGTTCGTCTGGCACTATAATGCATTGCCACAAATTCAGAAATTCAGTAAATGTATTTACTCTTATCTTAACAATAATTATTTTCTAGTGTTTTGATTCATGTCATTGAACCCATCCGTGTTCCTCCTAATGCCCTTTACTTTCCAGGACAGCAGTGACTCTTTAGAAAAAAATCCGCAACTTATTTGACCACCTAAAACATTAAGAGAGAATTTGGAGATCGATCAATACCATTCCGTGATATACTTTTATTGGTATACCATAAAATTCTTTATCATTAAATGAGCAACAAATAAAGATATACCGTCTATTTATTAATTTACGAGGCAATAAAACGGTTCGTTATCAAGAAACTACGTACATTCCACGACTGGCTTAATGTTCTCTTTATTGTATGTACAGTTAGCAAAATCATTTGGCTAATAGGCAAAAAAAAATACAACAACAACAACGAGATTATTTTATTGTAACACACTGAACGATTACTAGGATTCACAAAGCATAAAGCATAAAACCAGAAAAAATTGTAAATACTTATACTATGCGAAACCTAATCCTTAAACACAGATTCTGTGCTCTAACACGAGTCCTTAATGTTCATACAAATCACTATTCAATCAAAAATCCATGATAAATTGGCCTTGAAGTGAAAGTCCAGTCTGTTTATTCTGTAAACATCTCACCTTCATTCTCACCATCGGATCTTAGTCACAAACTGACTAAGATCCGATTTTTTACAAAGAAATACAGCCCCTATAAAAAGTAGTAAGTTTATTTATTTAATTTTTCTACCAGACAACCTTTGGGTTAAAATACTGCACTGTGATAGTTGTACAAAAAATAAATAAAATGAATTTTGTTTCGGAAAGATAAAATGTAAATACTCGTAATTTTATAAATATAAAAATCTCGTGTTACGAGCTACATAAAAAAATGGTTGTCTTGAAAAGATCGCTTTTAGCGATAAGGCCGCCAATTGTGTCACCCTATGTAATGTTTTCTTCATCTACGTATATTCTCTTTAACTTATATGCTATACATAATAAAGAGTATTCTATTCTACATATGTGTATTCGGGGTAAACTCCGTAACTACTGGACCGATTCTAACCATTTTTTTTTCAGCAATAGAAAGCTCTAATACCAGAAACTAAGATAGACTATATAGCAGGTGTGGCCAACTTGATTTGACCCAAAATCTACTTTTTACTGTTGATACCCTGTGCGATCTTCCAATATATATATTTTTTTAATTTCTCCTGTGTCGTGGGTGCGTTCACAAACATACAATCTTACATACACGAACAGCCAGACCCGGAAACACTATCTGTAGGTTATACAAATATTTGTTCTGTGCGAGAATCGAACCCACGACACATAACGCAGCAGCCAATCGCTCAACCACTGCGCCAACAATGTCGTCGAATTACATACTTCTTAAAATTTTAAATCAATCAGGGTATAAGTTCAGTATACAATTATATAACATTTTTTATTAACCTACCCTATTTTTATACATATGTATGTAGTTGCGCAGTCTGTTATATGTATGTATACTTTTTGTCTTGCCGCTATCGACTGGACTAATAGCCGGGATCAAGGCAACTGGTCGACCGCAATCGACCGGTTGACCATCCCTGCTATATTGTATCCTCGTATTCCCACGGGAACGGGAAATACGCGGGTGAAACAGCGAGGCGCTGCTTCCCTTGGGATAATATTCGACATTCACGCGGGTGACACTGCAGGTGACAGCTAGTAATAAATAACTTAATCTATACCTCTTTTGTCAACTGTACATCATTATTCCCTCGTTTCAGTATTTTGTTCACGAAGGATTTGTGTAATCGGGTCAGACAGATAAAATAGCGACTCTTGCCTTAGGCCCTGTTTACACAAGGCCCGTGTGAGTACCACTTCACCAGTATGTAACCAAATGCCCATATTTGCTGAAATAAAAGGTAAGGTTTCAGGTTCCACTCGGTTCTTTGCTACACGGGAGAATTAAAAGGAGTTTGGTATCAGTTTTGACCTTTTGCAAAATTAATTAATATTAAATTTGTTTGTGAGTATTCGCAAGAAATGTTTGTGTAACTTTGATTTTAGAATTGGAACTAATAACTGAGGAAGTATGAGTCGTCCTCGCACACAAAGGGTTCCGTACCATCAACCGAAAATATCACGTTTCATAAATGGAAAAATTAAAGATTAACCCTAAGCAATACAATTACACACTAAGTGAAAATTGACAGAGAGTTAACCCGCTGTAAAACAAGCAGGGACGGAAACGGAAGGACCACGATAGCTTAGTTCAAGAGGGGTATTTAATCTAAAAAATACGAGGCCAATTATTTAGTTTTGTTACAAGATTCGCTATAAACTTATACGAGCATTGCCTCGAATCTGCTACAAGCTTCGCTACGAGCCTGCTACGAGATTCACTACGAGCCTGCTACGAGATGCGCTACGAGTCTGCTACGAGATTCGCTACGAGCCTGCTACGAGTATCGCTACGAGCCTGCTACAAGCTTCGCTACGAGCCTGCTACGAGATTCGCTACAAGCCTGCTACGAGTATCGCTACGAGCCCGCTACGAGCCTGCTACGAGATTCGCTACAAGCCTGCTACGAGTATCGCTACGAGCCTGCTACAAGCTTCGCTTGAGTTATGCTACGAATTTACTACGTTATAATTCTTGCAGTAGCATGGTAATGGCGGTTATTGACCAGATTATATTGAATAATTTTCTTAATTAATAAAATAAAATGACATAATAAACATAAAGACATGTTGAATCGACATATCTATCAATGGAAAAAGATACATTATTTATTGATCGGGTTCCAACACAAATAAAATTTCAAAAGAGCAATGAACTGCTATTGCCATCCTAAAAAAAATAAATTATAATAGACACACAGGGATTTACCCAGTCATCAGGAATTAATCAAAGATACGATTATGTAAAAAACACTCACAAAAATGAAAAGAAAAAATCAGCTCAGTGACTCAGCAGAATCTAGTTAGTAAAAAGCTTTTTTTCTGATACCTGAAAACAAATTAGCTGGTCATTGAAAACTAACCCTGCATAACGATAGTGAAGTATACAACTTCAATCAAACATTCGAGTTCCACTAGACATTCAAAGAAACATACGTCCATTTTAATGAACACAGATCGCATAGCCTCGCAGTACTACCGACCTCATAAAAAAGCTAGCAACCCATTCAAAAACTGTGTACAAGTCCTTAGTGGAACAGTGATCCCGCTACGCCGAACAGACGAAATGAATTTTGTGCATGACGTATTCACTGTTTATGCCGGTTTTATTCGAAATGGAAGATCCCTATTGCTCGAAATCGTTCGGCAGTCTCCGGAAATCTTCGGGATTGTGTTCGCCGTTTGATTGATGTTTGTCATTCAGTAGGATCGTCACACGATTGAGCACAAATTGTTTGTTTTCGCATATCGTCGTTTGTTGGATTCTGTTGATGCTAAATGGTTTCCGATATTTTGTATGAAAGGTTTTGCTTTTTGGTAGGTATTGGTATGCTGATGGCTTATTTGTTTTTCTACACTAATATTATAAAGAGGAAAACTTTGTTTGTTTGGTTGTAATGAATAGGCTCAAAAACTACTGGACCGATATTAAAAATTCTTTCACCATCCGAAAGCTAAATTATCCACGAGTAACATAAGCTATATTTTATCCCCATATTCCCACGGGAACGGGAACTATGCGGGTAAAACCGCAGGGTGCTGCTAGTTTTAGATAAAGTAGTTACAGTGATATGTAAGTTGAACGTTTAGATTTGTGTAGCGACTGCTTATGCTGATGGCTTATTTGTTTTTTTAGATAAAGTAGTTTAAGTGATTGTAAGCTGAACGTTTAGATTTGTGTAGCGACTGCTTATGCTGATGGCTTATTTGTTTTTTTAGATAAAGTAGTTTAAGTGATTGTAAGCTGAACGTTTAGATTTGTGTAGCGACTGCTTATGCTGATGGCTTAGTTGTTTTTTTTAGATAAAGTAGTCGCAGAGATTTGTAAGCTGAACGTTCAGATTTGTGTAGCGGCTGCTAATACATGAAGAGGTAACAAACAAACATACTTCCACATTTATATTCTCCTTTATTCATTGTAAATACATACATAAAAATTACATTTTAAATATTAAAATATAGAGACACAAAAATATCTGAAAAAAATACTAGCCCACCGGTACCGAGAACAGGGTCCAAACTACCGACGGTCAAGGCTCCAGAGAGAGGAACCTCCTAAGAAGTACCGCTTTCTGGATCAAGCCGTTGATCCAGCTGCCTGACGAGAGCCTCCTAAAGTATTATGTAAGGTTAATATACATTTTTATTATCATTTATTTATTAAAACTTTATGCACTAGTAAAAAAAAACTGTACAAAGGCAGACTTAATGCCATAGGCATTTTCTACCAGTCGATTTTAGGCTTAGTGCAGAGACAACATGGCAGGTGCAGCTTAAAAAAAAGACAAACAGAGTGGGGAGAATACAATCATAAATACATACATACAAATAAAACTAACAACGGCATTGAGAAAAACGAATCTAACGAATTAACGCTGTAATGATTCTACAAACTTCTTGCGAATATGCTCACGTGCCTTCACCTTAAAGGACAACCGACTGGTTGTCGTCCTGATGTTCAGAGGGAGCACATTCCAAAGGAAGATCGCCTGGATAAAGAAAAAGGAGTGAATAAACCCAGAAGGAGGATATTAGGATTACGATGATTAACCTACTAACATTAAAAAAAATTGAAAATTTTGTTTCTTCATCGGGTGTGCCAGAAGTGCATGGTCATATTTAAAGATGATGATGAGTAACTGATATATATGCATTAAGAAAACAAGATAAAAAAAACCGACAAAAACAGTTTAAAAAAATCACTTTCCAAGCAGTCTAATGCAGTTGATGCCATCAAATCTGTGATTGAACTAAAAATAAATGCCTATAACCGTAACAAACTGCTTGAAAAGAAAAGAAAAGATTTGTTTTTTTTTTTGCTTTTTTTCCTTAATGTATATCAGCCTTAAATATGACCAAGCACTTCTGGCACACTAAATATATTTGTTGTATAGTAGTTAATGGTTGCATCCACTCCTTTATAAGTTGTGTAGCTTGCCAAATTATACTTGGCCCCCTCTCCGACTTTTGCCTAACGAGCCAGCCCGCGCTGCTGAGCCATTAGCGTTAAATCCCCTAAATAATAACAATCTGACCCAGCCTGTCCCTTGCTGCCCCCCCTCAATGACCCCGCTAAGCCGAGGCCCGTGTCCCACAGGGGATGCCCTTAGCGAGCGGTCATTTAGTTTTAAGTAGTTTTAAGCCCTGGCTCTGGGCCTTAGAATCTAAGGCAACCACAGGATTGCCCGGTTAAGCAGTAACCAGCCTTAATGTGCGGAACTGCGAGTGGTCATGTAAAAAAAAAAAAACAAATTATACTCAGTGTGCTACATGCTACCAGTCGTTTCACTTGTCCTTCGTTCGAATACATATCAATATCTGTACAAAAGTAATTTTTGAAAGTACCAATCCAATGCTATGTTTATGTCAGTTATACAAAACTACACTCAAGTCTAGTTTTTAAAAAGCTAGTGTTTTTATAGTCATACTAGCTGACCCGCGCAACTTCGTTTGTGCTACATTTTTCATGACTGCTCCGCTCCTTTTGATCTTAGCGTAGCCTATAGCATTCCTCGATAAATGGGCTATCTAACACTGAAATATTTTTTCAAATCGGACCAGAAGTTTCCGAGATTAGCGCGTTCAAGCAAACAAACTCTTCAGCTTTATATACATAGGTACTAGCTGCTGCCCGCGACTTTGTCCCCGTGGAATCCCGATTTAAAAACATTCTTTAACGCTGCTCCGTTTCTATTGGCTTAAGCGTGATGATATATAGCTCAAAGCCTTCCTCGATAAATGGTCTGTTCAACCCAAAAATAATTTTTCGATTCGAACCAGTAGTACCTGAGATTAGCGCGTTCAAACAAACAAACAAACAAATAAACTCTTCAGCTTTATAATATTAGTATTGATGTATAAGTATAGATTAATTTCCTTCTATTTTTTTATAAACGGACATAAATAAGCTCAATGTACTGATTCTAATAGAACATTTTTATCAGTCCCAGGTTCACACACCATAATTTATTTTTTAAATAAAGGTAACACGCTTTAACTTATAAACATAATTTATAACAATGTTTACAAAAGGTTTGGTAAGAGAAAAAAACATTTTTTTTCCGGCATAACGCCTAAATCAACGGATTATTAATTGCTCTGGCAACCTTTTATACATCTTTAATTAATGTTTTGATACCTCCGGGGTAAAAACCACGGAACGCTGTCACGGAAGGTATTAATATTTTTGGGAAAGCTTAATCATTAACAGTTTAAAGGCATCCCTCAAGTACCTATTTGATATAGTCGACCACATCATTAGCATAAATGCAGCCTTTTAATTTTCCCACTGCTGGGACTTAGGCCTTCTCTCTAGGAGAGGGAATGGGCCGTAATCCACCACGCGGGCCCAGTGCGAGTTGGTACCGACCACATCATTGTTTCACCACTAAGTGTGACTTTACTGAAATTCGAGCATAACAATAAAAAGACTACTTACTTCTGTAAACAAATATTTAAAAAAACCCTCTTAAAAGTGTTTTTATTTTTTTTAATAACTGAAACGTGGCGATTGTGAGTTGGACTCGCTCACGAAGAGCTCTGTACCATTATTTATAAAAATGGTATATAAATATCTATTTAGTTTTAATTTAACTATGTATTTTTAAACTAGCAAAACGGTCAAAATGGTTTTGGATACGACTGGAGGACATGCCTTGGTGTCACCGCTGTGTTGATCGCTTAGTTGACACGGTGGAGCACACGGTTGAGCTCTGTCCTCGTCGAGACGATCGGCGACGTTGAGCTCTTGTTTCCGGCCCTGGTTCAATCCAAGGTCCAGAGCGAGGGGCATGGGAAGCAGTCAGAAGTCACCTCCATCTACGAAGCAGTAATGCTAACAAAGGAACAGGCAAGTCACTAAGATTCTGGCACTCCCTTCCGCTAAACCCCAAAATGGAAGAAGTAATTTGGTAATTTCCAATCCTTTTTCTTTTTTTGGATGAGAAATCATCAAATGACTTCTTCTTCTACACAGTGTTGGCACCCGGACGTGTCCTCCCGCTGGTCCAATTCTTAAACCTCAGGCTGAAATAAAAAAAAATAGTTTAGATGCATATGTAGATGGAACTACACGTGTTCCTAGTAATTGATACACTCTTAACTCTCTATCTCAAAGACTACTGAAACGATTTTAATAAAACCTTTACCTTGGTTCCTACATTAGACTATAAATAGTCCAACTAAAATAGTTATTACAATACGACTTATAGTTTTTGAGATATGCGCGGACAAACATTCATACATGAATCATCATCTACCTAGCCTTTTCCCAACTATATTGGGGTCGGCTCCTAGTCAAGCCGAATTCAGCTGAATACCAGTATTTTACGTGAAGCGGCTGCCTACCAGACCTCCACAACCCATTAACTGGGGAACACGGTACTTCTTGGCAAGACTGTTGTCAGATTTTCTGGCTTTTGGCAATCCGTAACGACTGCCAAAGATCTCCAGATGACAGCCGGGACAAACGGCTTAACGTGCTTTCTGAGGCACGGAAAAGTCTCATTATGTTAAGACCACATCCACAGACCAACCTTAGCAATCGTTGCTTAACCTTGAAGATCGACCCGTGAGGCTGATATAATTTAGCCACGAGCTCATTCATACGTGCATAATTTTATGAAATTTAATACACATGTTTAAAAGCTCGTAGACAAACATTTACAAAAACTGTGCAATTCTGTCAATATCATTACACGGGTCGAATTGATAACCTCCTGTTTTTAAATCGGTTAAAACACTTGTATTAGACAATTAGGGCAACAAGAACAAGCACGGGAAAAACAAAAAATGATTAACCTTAAAAAAAATTAAAAAGTAACACGACATTTCAAATCTTCGTGATGCATATAATATGCTGCTTTGAAACTGCGTATTTGGAATTGCGTATCTGTGTAGAAAGCTCTTAGAGACAAGAGGTATATGTTCCGCAAATTGCATGCATGTCTTTTTAAATAGATGTGTCCTCAAAATTTAAGGAAGAGTTTTTAAGCAAAGACGTAGTTTTAAATAATGTAGTTTTTTTTAATAATTATCTTGAGTAACATTTTTTAATCACGATATTTAAAAAACACATCGTTTAAAACTTAGCCTCTTCGAACGAATCCAATAAAATTACGATACACGGAAGCAGAAGGCACAAAAACTCTAAAACAAACTTCTATTCATCCATCAAAACTTTCAATACATTTTCTAAACACCGTTCGACTTTTGTTTCTCTCTGAATAAATATATATTTACATATGTACATATCTATACTAATATATAAAGCTGAAGAGTATGTTTGTTTGCTTGAACGCGGTAATCTGAGGAATTGCTGGTCCGATTTGAAAAAATATTTCAGTGTTAGATAGCCCAATTATTCAAGAAGGATATATGATCACGCTAAGACCGATAGGAGCGGAGCAGTTATAAAATTTGTGACACAAACGAAGTCGCGTAGGTCAGCTTGTATATGTATATAAAAGCAACACTGACTGACTGACATATCAACGCGCAGACGAAACTAATGTGACTGAGAATATGACATTTTCCTCAAGGCATCCTTTTATGATATAGGTAAGCACTAAGAAGAGATTTTTCGTCAATTCAACCCTAATGGGGGTGAAAAGGGGTAAAATTGTTTATACTAAATCTGCGCAGATGAAGTCGTGGACGAAGTGCTAGTTTTTAATATATAGGAATAATATAATAGGAAAGATTTTTGTTCGTCTTTTAGTTTGTTTGTACCGAATAAGCTACGAAACTACTCTACCGATTTTAATCATGTTTTCACCATAGGAAATCTACATTATCAGCAAGTAACATAGGCTATATTTTATCCCCGTATTCCGACGGGAACGAGAACTACGCGGGTGAAACCGCGGGGCGCTGTTAGTTTCAATAAAAGCATATGTAAGGCTGCAAGACTTGAGCGGTGCGCTGTTCATATGCTAATGTGGTAGTGGACACGGTCGGTGGGAACTGTGGGATGCAGATTACAGCCTTTGTGGCACTTCTGGGACTGGACGAAGACTGTAATAAGGTAGGTAGCAGATAGGTGTTTCCTGTGGCTTTGTCTGTAGAAATAAAACTTGTTACTTTATTTTATGAAATTGTTGAACACGAAGAATCCGAATGCGTACCAGAACATGAAGCGTTGGATAGCCTTTATAGAGGTGGACCGACGACTTGATAAAGGCTGGGGGAGTCCACTTGATGTGAGACGCACAGTGAACGCAAATATAACATGGAAGCATTCCTAACTCTAAAAAATGACCTAAAGCACATTGCGCCGCAGTAGACGGGGCTTACCGATTGCGCCGCTCACGTGTTTAGTCACACGGGCTATTCGTTACATGGTAATTTAAACCCAAATACTTGGGAAATAAGGTCAATTTTTAACTGTGCATCGTATTAGCAATAATGTTGTTGGTGTGGTTCGGCGAATCAGCGACGAGGTTTCGATGTGTGAGTTTGTTTGGATTTTTAACCGACTTCTAAAAAAGGAGGAGGTTTTCAATTCGGATGTTTGTATGTTTTTTTTTAATTTATTTTTTATTGTTTGTTCGCGCATAACTCCGTCGCTTACCACCCGATTTGAAGAATTATTTTTTTGTTGGAAAGGGTATACTTCCCAAATGGTCCCATGAAAATTTTATCGAAATCGAACAAGTGGTTTTTAAAAATCAACAAAAATCAAAAAAAAAAAAATCTACTACAAGCCCAGTTCAGCAGTAGACGGCTGTAGCAAGTAGTGCAAATAAACGGTGTTAATTCATCGGGCTTAAACGTGAAAATGGGCGTTCCACAGGGCTCAATTTTGGGTCCTTTTTTATTTTTAGTTTATATAAATGATTTACCCCATTTATTGCAAAACAAGCTAAACATGGTCTTGTTTGCTGACGACACTTCTTTGATTTTTAAAATAAATAGACGTAGTAATAATCTTGACAACGTAAATAATGCCCTTTTGCAGGTCCAAAATTGGTTCACTGCTAATAATTTGGTTTTAAATGGGAAGAAAACGAAGTGCATAAGATTTGCTTTACCAAATGTCAAAAGTAGTAATTGTGATATAGTATTGAACAGGGAAAAACTAGAATTCGTCGATAGAACGGTTTTCCTGGGGATTACGCTTGACTCAAGGCTACAATGGGGTCCTCATTTAGCATCTCTTGCAGGACGTCTAAGCTCAGCAGCATATGCTGTTAGGAAAATCCGCCAATTTACTGATGTTGATACCGCGAGACTAGTCTATTTCAGTTACTTTCATAGTATAATGTCTTACGGTATCTTGTTATGGGGCCGGGCTGCAGACATCGAGTCAATTTTTATTCTGCAGAAAAGAGCCATCAAAGCCATTTACAATCTACGCCGGCGTGATTCTCTAAGGGAACTGTTTAAGGAAATTAACATCATGACGGTACCTTGTCAATATATCTATGAAAACATTATGTACGTTAGAAAAAATCTACATCTCTTTAGTAAGCGAGGCGACAGACATAATTATGCTACTAGAAATAGGGATCAATTAGTTCAACCAGGTTTCAGACTAGCTAAAGTAGCCACATCTTTCATGGGGTATTGTTTAAAATGTTACAATAAAATTCCTCCCCATATATTAGAACTGAATGAAACGAAATTTAAAACCTGTATTAAACGCACATTATGCAGGCAAGCATATTATAAGTTGGGGGATTACATTGAAGATAATAATGCTTGGCTAAATGCCGGTCCTGCTCCACAGCCTCAACCACTTGGATAAACAAGTTTAGGATTTTATATTGGAAGAGATGCTCGCCCTTTTTTTATTTTTTGTCTCATTTATTTATTCTTTTTTTATATATAATATTAATTTGATAATTAATAATTTCTCTTTTTTTTTTTACTTGTAGTTGCTTGGTTTTTGTAAACCATAGTTTTGTATAATGTAGAAGCATTTTATTTTCAAATATTGTAAATGTGAGTACCATGGAGCCATTTACATGTGATAAGTTATAGTTTACTTTGTGACTTGAACTAAAATGGCAGTTGAGAGCATGTCATGCTTGCTCAAATGTTTCGCTGATGGTGGCTTGTGTGTTGGATCATTCGGTTCCCTTCAAAATGGTTGAGCTAAATGGTGCCAATACACGCGTCATGTTCGTGAACGGGCGCCGTCGGTTGAGACTGGTCACCTCTTAACTGCCACTGACTTGTTTTAATCTTTATACTTTGAATTGTTTTTATAGTTTCCTTTTTTTTTTGCATTGTCCTCACATATAGAAGCGACCAAGGATGTAACCAAGGTTATGTAATACAGAACATAATTAAAAAGAGTGTCCGTGGAGTTTCTTGCACGTTCTTCTCCATAGAGATCTACGCTTTGGAACGTGCAGATAGCTTCACCTCTTTCGACTTGACTATTCAAAAGTGCCTGTAAAGGGTTTAATTGAAATAAATGCTTTGAATCTTGAATCTTTGAATCTTTTAATTCCTTGACTATTGAAATGCCGCACGGCGTTTACACGCCGTACGGCATTTCATACAAATTTTCAAGTCCTTATTTTCCGAGTCGACTAAACCGATTTTAGTGAAACTTTACACATATAAGCGGGATATATAGATCTAAAAAGTTAGTTGAAAACATTTTCGATAAATAGTGTTACAGTTAAATTAGACCCATTTTAAATTTTCCAATCTATACTAATATTATAAAGCTGTAGAGTTTGTTTGTTTGTTTGTTTGTTTGAACGCGCTAATCTCAGGAACTACTGGTTCGAATTGAAAAATTATTTTTGGGTTGAATAGACCATTTATCGAGGAAGGCTTTAGGCTATATATCATCACGCTTAAGCCAATAGGAGCGGAGCAGCGATAAAGAATGTTTCAAAATCGGGGTTAAAGTAACTATTCCACGCGGACGAAGTCGCGCACAGAAGCTAGTCAAAAATAAATTTCCAGAATAAGACATTCCGAAAATATTTTAACTATCTTTAAATGTTAAACATAACACTTTTAGCCTCAGACAAATGATAAGCATTGCCATACAACGTGGCAATGCCGCCAGTCTTTGGGTTAACTTCCAATCGATAGCGATGCGGACGAATTTATTGATGCCATATTCTAGTTAGAAGGATTTTAGTTTATTTTAATCATAAGTGTATCGTCGGCTTACTGCAAGGACTCATTGAGTGACATACACAAAACTTTGAGAATTCATTAAATTACTGTTGATTCCATTTGAAACTGCGTTTCAAACCTATAATACTACTGGTTTTATAAGGCATCCAATGAAGTCAAAAGTAATTTATGATGATTTCTCGATGTTTTTTGTATGTCCCTTAAGTAAACCGACGGTATATTTATTTAAACTTTATGTACAATAGTGGTACATGGGCGGACTTAATGCAACAAGGCATTCTCTACCAGTCAACCTTTGGGTTAAAAAGACAACACTGTGGTCTATGTCACTATGGTATATAGAATAATTAATAACATAATTAGCCTTTTAACGTTCCCACTGCTGGGACACAGGCCTCCTCTCTAGGAGAGGGAATTGTCATAACTCTTCTTTAGCATGAGAATTTATCAAACTTTAGTATTAATCTTCCTATTATTTTTATCATTTAGAAAATAACAAACAAACTCTTCCTTATTTATTAAAGTTGCGGTAAATAATACGGAAGCTGTTTTAAAACAATATTCAAATAAAAGTTTCAAAGAAAACCGGGAGAACTCAACGGACTGAAAAATTTAAATACGAATACAAAGGTAATGGGCGAGCTAAGTTTTACAAAGGAGGCATTAATCGCACTACTTAAAAGCCTGTCATTCTTAGTTTGGTCTTCATCATAATTATTATGAGTTCTTTTAATCAGAAAGATGATTATAAAACATTTTTACTGTAGCATATAAGGAGTTCGTGGATAAAACGGAGCTCGTGACTAAACAATACTTGCCGTATGGGTCGATCTCCAACGCTTGCCAAGCTTGGTCTGTGAATGGGTGACCATCTTACCAAGTCTCCTCCGTGCTTCGGAAAGCACGTGAAGCCGTTGGTCCCGGCTGTCATTTTTTAGATCTTTGGCAATCGTTACGGACTGTCAGAAGCCAAAAAATCTGACTACAGTCTTATCAAGAAGTACTGTGTTACCCGGTTAATGGGTTGTGGAGGTCTGGCCGGTAGCTGCTCCACACAAAATACTGGTGTTGACCTGTATCCGCTTTGACAGGAAGCTGTGTGTGATAGTTGGGAAAAGGCTCGGCAGGTATTTTTAGCATATACATAAATGTATTTTATTTTATTTGTATATTTTTTCCTAAACATTTTTTAGTGTGAACATTTCAGTCTTATTAACTTTAAGGTTGACTGCTAGAGAATGCCTTGTTGCATTAAGTAAGTACATTCATGCACCACTATTATTAATTAATATAGAAAAAGCTTTCAAGAAATAAAGAAAACGAAGAAGTTTATAAGAACTACTATCATATTAGAAAAACAAAAAAAGAAATCAACAAAAGACAATGTGAAACGCCATTGTAAGTAAATACGTTAAAATAATTGTTAATCAAATAAAATTACTAATCTTGAGATTCTCAAACAATTTTGTTACAAATATTAACATGTTTCTTTTTTTTAATTTTAGAAAAAAGATATATAATACCATTCCCCGTTACCCCTGATACAACCGTAACTAATAATAAAAAAAACAAATACAGAAATGGTTCACTACTATAATATGGTAAAACCTTTATGAAGATTATGCCCTTTGCACTAATTAAGTTAACTACCATCGGAGAGTTTATAAAAATAACTTTATTTAACTGACATAGTGACAGTGAAGATAATAATGTCTTAATCCTAAAGATACAATGTACTTATAGCTAAATTATGCTAATATGACAATTGCTGCGTGACGACAATGTCCTACATTATAATTACTTACTAACTAGATTTGGAAGAAGCTGCATTTATTTATTTATTTAATACTTTATTTACAGACAACTAAGGCCCATAGAAAAAATACACAACAATTTTACAAAATAAAAAACGAATACAAAACAACAACACAAACACACACAAAAACACACACTAACAAAGCTAATTGTAGTATGGCTAACACATTTAACCCGAAAGAGTTCGGCTATCACATAACCGGTTTATTTCGTCTTCGTAATGCTACAGTTCTGCTTCATACTGGTCGTGCTCTCTAATTTCCCTTCCTTTTGATATAAAATTAATGCATAAGTGACGCTGCTACCATTACCCAGAACGTGACGAAGTATAATGCTTTCATACCGGTATACTATGAATGCCTAGCTTTTTTTGCCAACAGTCTTTTATATAAAAAAAAAATGTTTATGCTCAGACAAGAATGATTCGTAGTGTTAGTTTGAAAAGAGTTCACATGAATATTTGTGATGAACTATGGTATGAAGTGCAATATTTATTATTTTAAGCTACAAATGATGTTCCACAAATCTACAGTATGGATGACTAACGAGTGACCAAGCCATTAAAGCTTGCTATTATTTTATGGATAGATCTTATTTTTCTGAGCAAAGGTTTCCCCCATAACTTATTACTCTCAGCGGAGTGTTGCCTATTCTAACCAATTTTTTTTTATTCTTAAAGTGGTTATAGTCCAAGATCCCGGAACCCCAACGGTTAACTAAAATCAGGAGTATTGTAAAGGTACATTCAACGAAACTAAGTTACCCTAATAATTTAAAGTGAGAACCCTGCAGAAACAAGCCATTTTTTTCTACGGAATATTCCAGAAGTTGCTCAACTTAAACATCGATCGACCCTTACCAATAAGGGATGAATGAGACCCACGTAGTGCCCGTAGGTACCTATTCCAAAGGACCAAGATACTGGATGCTACGTGAGAGCTTTCGAAATTGAGATTCTGACATACCAACCCTAGTGTAGTATATAGCTACTTAAGTCGAGAGGTAATATTTCCAAATATTTCGCTCTGTGGCTTTTTTTGCATATTGTACGGCAAATTGAAGCTTGTTTTGTCGAGGCCAAAGTAACCTATAATTAATCAGTCTTTTTAATGATCCCACTACTGGGACTCAGGCCTCCTCTCTAGGAGAGAGAATGAGCTATAATCCACCACGCGGGCCCAGTGCGGGTTGATGAATGTCACATGTCTTCGAATCTTTTGGTTCTTGGACATGCCGGTTTCCTCACGATGTTTTCCTTCAGCGTTTTGAGAGCATTGGTGATGAAATTAATTACACAAAGTAATGCGTCTGGCTAGGTTTGAACCCGCGAACCCGCGATTCGTAAGTTGGGGCCGTTACCACTCGGCCACCACTGCTCATAACGTAAGTAACCTAAATAAAACATTTGTTTTTCAAACGTATACATATACATTCCTAGAGCTAGGCGTTGTTACGCCTAAAGTACTGCAAAACCTCTATTGAAAAAGGGAGGAACATCCTACCACACGGAAGTTGTTTCTGGTGATCAACTACACGATGGTTGATGTTTGGGCTGTTGTATATGTCCAAATCACACGGAAAAAACTGATACCGCCATGCAGGATTTGTTGAACGTAGTTCGCACCTGTCGGTATAGATGTCGCTACATTAGTTTTTGTGGCCGCATAGATTTACGCAAATAGAACGGTATCACCACCTTTTTATCACAATCTTCGAAATGGTATATATGCTTTAACGATTAATCAATCAGACTAATATAAAAATGACATCATGAAACCAAAATAGTGTTTAACCTGTACAAAAAAAAAACTCAAGTAAGAAGCTGCAAGATGAGGTAGATATTGCGATACGCCCACGGCAATTGAAAAAGTAAGATAATCAAACCCTAGGATAATTTTGAGGTTAAAATTCAATTTGAAACGAAAGACTCAACCAGTAATTGGTTTATGAAACAAATTAATGTCAAAGACAGAGCTGGGTCTTTGGTGTCGAAAGTCATTGTAGGTAAATTTTACGCTGAAAAGGTATTTTTCAGAGATACCTTGTTTTCCTTGATCTATAGTAGGTATGGATTTCCTTTTGAGAATGCCTGATTTGTAAGTTTTTTTTTTTGTGAATGCGTAAACATAGGTGTACTCTTGTTTCTTTACCCTCAAAGTCCGATGGATTGACATTAAAACACGTACGGGTTGAAGCGCAGTACCATCGTTTTTACGCGCTTTCAGGTATTACAACATTGAATTCTAAACTCAAGTCTAGTCTTAGAAATGAAAAAAACCCATCACACTGTCCCACCTGGCGTGAGAGAAAGACATAGGTACCTCACGCTCCAGCCGCCGCAACAGAAGAAGACGCCCCGGGCGTTGGGAAACGCAGGGCGATTCTCGGCCACCGTAGGCGCGGGCCTGCGGATGGTACGGCGGATGACGCTGTGTGGCTCGCCGTCCGATAGCAACCAAGCCCGAGTCGACGGCGCGTCATGTTCCACGCGCGCCTCAAAGAGCCGTCAGCAATGAAGACGGGGCCCCATAGGGTCAGTGCCTGCTAGGGTTACGGAATTTGTTCGAAAGAGTCACCGCGGCCCTGGAACGCAAAGGGCACAAGAAGGATCACGGGTCGGTTTTAGCCAGTATAAGTCTGACACTCCTTTCCGCTCCGCCCAGAGCTGGAGAAGTCATTTGATGATTTCCCATACAAAAAAAAGGTTTCTAATTAATATTTTTATTTCTTTGCCTAATCACACACTTTTGGTACATCCCGTATATCAAAGCGACTGGAGCCGCGCACAAAAGCTAGCATAAACTAAATCTGACTTAAACCATAACGTGTAATCATGGGCGTTGTAATATTGTTGTTAGTTTAATATCGAGGTAATAAATCACGGTACCCTAGTTATGAATAATAAGTTAATTAAAACATGCAGTTACCATAGCTTATTTAAATAATTACGGTTTCTTTTTAATTGACAGGTTTTGTAATATGTTATAAACTAATAACTTAGAAAGAGGGTGAGTTTTTTAACTTTAAAACCTCGTGATCTTTACTATATTATTTTTTTTTTTTTCAATATAAAGCTACTACTGGTAAGCGTTGCTAACCTTTTACCCTCTTTAATATTGTGCCAAAATCCAGTCTTCCCAAAAATATATTTATCAATCAGTAAAATATAGGTCACTAGCAGGGCCCCACGGTTTCACTCGCATAAGTTTCGATCCCGCGAGAATATCGGGGAAAAATATTCTATACGTTAATACTGGTTTTAAACCATCTGTGTGCCAAAATCCGTTCAATAGTTTTTGCGTGAGAGTAACAAACATCCATCCATCCATCCATTCTTACAAACTTTCGCGTTTATGATATTAGTAGGATTAAAATTACTTTCATTTACACAAAAAAAAACCGGCAATATAACCGCGTAAACAAATAAGGTGAAGCGCATCCGAGGCTACAAAGCTAGCTATAACTTCGTTATTGTACTGCGCTTCGCTTATTACACGCCGCTTGTAAAGCTTATGAAGGAAAAAAAAAGCGATTCTTTCTTAACTAGCTCACCCTCGTAACTTTGTCTGCATCACATAAGACAGAGAAAAAAAAACCGTTTTTGAAACATTTTTCATTGATGCTTCGCTCCTATTGGTCATAGCGTGATGTTATACATATATAGTCTTATATACGTAGGTATAATTTCTTATGTATAAAATATACATATTTATATTGGTTTTGCACTTTTTACGTGACGCGTGCAGGACTCAGTCAGCGCTATGATTAGCACTCCATGAAATTTCTTACTAAACTTAGAATTTCAATAACATATGTTTTTGTGAGTCGATTTTTATGAAATAAAAACTTGATAAAACTCTGGATAGCACTCAATATGTCTAAGTAAGTAGATTTCGAATGCAATCAGTGGTTATTGCGTGATACTCCCACAAACATACAAAGAAACAGATAAACAGACTAAAATTTAAAAATTGTATTTTGTGTTGTTTGTAGTTTTTTCTAACTGTTCTCAGTTATTTTTATGTAAAAATACTTAATGAACAAACACGGCGAGTCTACGGTTTTATTACCTTCTTATATATAAAATCCTCGTGTCACGATGTTGAACTCCTCCGAAATGTCTCGACCGATTTTCGTGAATCTTAGCGTGCATATTGGCTAGGGTGGCGAATCGGACTACATCTGTTTTTCATCCCCCTAAATGTTAAGGGTTGTCCACCCCTAAATTTTTATTTTATTTTATGTGGCAAAACGACGTTTGCCGGGTCAGCTAGTATATATATATTATACGCCACTTTTATGATGACCTCTTATCCATTTCATATACCTACAATACAAGCAATAACAAGAGTCGTTCACTAATAATTGGTAGTATTTACAACCACAAATTATTTAATTAACATGTCAAAAAATGTACTACTTTCAAACAATATAATATTGTAACGAAATATCATTATAATCTATACTAATATTATAAAGCTGAAGAGTTTGTTTGTTTGTTTGTTTGAACGCGCTAATCTCAGGAACTACTGGTTCGAATTGAAAAATTATTTTTGGGTTGAATAGACCATTTATCGAGGAAGGCTTTAGGCTATATATCATCATGCTTAAGCCAATAGGAACGTAGCAGCGATAAAGAATGTTTTAAAATCGGGGATTCCACGGGGACGAAGTCGCGGACAGAAGCTAGTATTAAATAAAAGGGAGTAAGTGCTAGCGTGACGGCTGACAAGACAGAATGGAAGACAAAAACGTATTGCGCCGACCCCACGTAACATGGGATAAGGGCAGGAAAATGATGATGACTGTGGCGAAATCCAGTCTTCTCAAAAATATTGATGACATAGTAAAAGTATCACTCGGCTCGAGAGGAGCTCGTGGCTAAAGAATAACAGCCGCACAGGTCGATCTTCAAGGTTAAGCAACGCTTGCCAAGGTTGGTCTGTGGATGGGTGACCATCTTAACATACCGAGTTTCCTCCGTGCCTCGGAAAGCACGTTAAGCCGTTGGTCCCGGCTGTCATTTGTAGATCTTTAGCAGTCGTTACGGATTGTCAGAAGCCAGAAAATCTGACACCAGTCTTGCCAAAAAGTACCGTGTTCCCCAGTTATTGGGTTGTGGAGGTCTGGTAGGCAGCCGCTCCACGTTAAATACTGGTATTCAGTTAAATCCGGTATGACTGGAAGCCGACCCCAATATAGTTGGGAAAAGGCTATGCAGATGATGAGTAAAAGTATCACTAAAACTACTTTCTTTTACACAAAAATAAAAACATTTCGCAGCACTATAATCGCGTAAACAAATAAGGCCAAGCACAACCGGGGCCACAGAGCAGGCCATAACTTCATTATTGTACTGCGTTTCACTTATTACTCGCTGCTTATGAAGCTTATAAAGGAAAAAACGTTTCTATCTACAAAGTATATTCTTAATTTTAAAATGTTATGAACAATTTTCTTCTTTCTTGTCTTTATTTTACAGTTTTTATAGTTATGGTTATTGGGTTATAACTTTGTATTAAAAAAACTGTTTTGAAGTCTGGATAGGTGTTTTAGTAACTCTATAAACTTGTGGATTATTTTACTCTTTTTCTGTGGCAGATGGAGCGTTAGTACCCAATATTACTCACTCATACTGTTTTTACCATATAGGTTGCTATGTCACTATACAAACAAACCGACTCGTTCATGTTGTTTTGGTCACAGATTAAAATATTTTGACAATTTTGGCTTATAACTAAAAAATGCAACTCTACTACAAAATACTAAGGCCTACTAGCACAAACCAAAGTTATTTTAACTCCGAGTTAGATACTAACAAAAGGTTAAATATTTCATACATCATATCCCGAGGATAGCAACAACTGGTTTGTGCAAGTGGACCTTATAATATCTTAAGTAGCTGAAAAGGTTCAAACCAAAGTCAACTACACTCAAACAACAAAGCAACAAACTCAAACTCAAGGCATTTATTTCAATTAAACCATTTACAGGCACTTACAAATTGTCAAGGTCGGTCAGACAAAGAGGTGAAGCTATCTGCACGGTGGTGAGCGTTAAAACCATCTGCGACGATAAGCTCGCGTGGGGCCGCCCAAACGTGACAGTAACAATGCTTGCTGCATGTTGCATGCCTGCTTGCATGCTCGCTTGCACGCTGCATGCCTGCTTGCATTTGCATGCCTGCTTGCATTTGCATGTTGCATGCTTGCTTGCACGTTGCATGTCTGCTTGCATGCTGCAAATCCCCTATATTATTCATGAATCACTTCGGTTAAGGTAGGTTAGAACTGTGACTATTCAGTTTTACAAGGTGTTTTTATTTCGGAATTGTATTAATCGGAATTCGTAATTTTGATGTTTCGAATTATAAGTCAGAGTTTTTGTTATTCGATCTATTAAAACTCGGTATTTTGAGAATAGTAATTATAAACGTTAGGCATATTGAAATTTAGGAATTATAAAAATAGGAGTAATGATAAGTCGGAGTTGTTATATTCGGAATTTTGAACCATTCGAAATTATGAAAATCGGTATTTTGAAATTCGTATTTGTAGGTAACTGAATAAAGTTTTTCGTATTTATGTAGTGCACCCGAAAAATACATAAGTACTGTAATAGTTAAAAGAAATAATCATCATAAATAAATACTTCAATAAATCAAAGTTCCTTATAAAATAATCAAACTTACAAAGACGTTCAAAACAGAATAACTATAGGGCAATAAAACTGTCTACAAGCATAGTAAAACTGCTTAAAGGTTATAAATCTTCTAGGCTATTACTGTTTTTTCCCTTCGTGGACATTTTCGCTCATCCCGTGGTCTATGTATCAATCATGTCTTTTATGCTGTGGTAAACACTCACAAGCAATAAATTAAATGGAGCAGGGATTTATTTATGTTTAAAGTGACTACATTTTATTTAACAACTAGCTGCTGCCCGCGACTTCGTCCCCGTGGAATCCCCGATTTAAAAACATTCTTTATCGCTGCTCCGCTCCTATTGGCTTAAGCGTGATGATATATAGCCTAAAGCCTTCCTCGATAAATGGTCTATTCAACCCAAAAATATTTATTCAATTCGAACTTGTAGTTCCTGAGATTAGGGCGTTCAAACAAACAAACTCTTCAGCTTTATAATATTAGTATAGACTAGCAGCACCCTACGGTTTCACCCGCGTTGTTCTCGTTCTCGTGACAATACGGGGATAAAATATAGCCTATGACACTCCACAATATTAATAATAATACTAGCGACCCGCCCGTCTTCGCACGGATGCAATGTAGTTAGAGATACTATTATTTTCTCTATTATAATATACATGTATTATACATATATGTATAAACCTTTTTCTTCAATCACTCTATCTATTAAAAAAACCGCATCAAAATCCGTTGCGTAGTTTTAAAGATTTAAGCATACATAGGGATATAGTTACAGAGAAAGCGACTTTGTTTTGTACTATGTAGTGATATAATATAATATAGCTTTCTATTGGTGAAATAATTTTGAAAATCGGTTCAGTACATCCAGAGATTTCCCCTTACAACGTCATAAACTCACAACCTAACAAGCGTTACCTCTTTATAATATTAGTATAGATTGAATAACATATTGTTTTTGCGGTTTTATATAGGCACCACATAGGCGCAACTTTGTCTGCGTCACATAAGGGAAGAAAAAGTAACTTCGTTTTCGCAACATTCTTCATTAGTGCTATAAATAGTCTATATAATAGCCATAAAACATACCTGCCGGATTGAGAACCTCATCCTTTTGGAAGTCAGTTAAAAACAATTTTAAATAAACTATCACAGAATCCGCTTCATTAGATTAGTCGCTTACACCAATTTCCATGAAAAGTTTGATTTTATTCATGACCCCAAAAGTCTGAAAACTTAAAAATATTTCTCCGACTTTGAAGCTCCTACAATATTCTTGTCTGAATTTTTCATGTTCGTTCTGGCAATGTTCCAAACTAGGCCATTTTGGTACCAAGTTTCATTGCCATTCGCAAATGGACTATCATGAAACTTTCTACCTTATGTTTGAGGGGTAAAATCGATTTTCTTTCAGACGAATTTTATATCAGAGAATTTATATTTTCAGTAAAGGTGCGTTATAAGTTATTGAAACTCCGCCCTTAATATTTTGCCAATACATGTAGCAGTCAAAGTTGGTAGACTTTGATCTGAAAAAATGATAAGTTGTCTATGGATCATAAATAGTTGAGAATGTTTGGATTGATCGACAGTGGGATTTGATGGCTTTGTATATGTTTGAAAACTATCTTTGGCCATTGTTTTTATTTTCATATTTGTTTTTATTGACAACGGTCATATTATCAGTCGTCTTTCAGAATGTTTAAATTGTTATACTTAAAATTTCGTAACTTGATATTCTACAAAATCGCGAAATAACTTTGAGAGATTATAGACTATCAAATTCGGATGCGTAAAAAGTATTCCAAATGTTCAGTTTACAATCTCTCAAGATTTTTTATAATGTTACGCACTTTTCAATTATCCGGTGAAATACCAATATGTACTGTAGGGTTGTGTCTGTTTGGAATAAATGTTTTCTAATACTACTTTATGTTTTTGTTATACCTACTAATAATACGGAATATAAATATTTAAATCTAAATTTCAGCTCAGTAAACATCGGTTTAAGGTTAATTAGGTAACCGCCAATCTCCTCTGAAACAGGCCAAAAAAGGCAAGGCTTTTCCCTGAAAATTGGGCCTGCTTATGGCCGCTGCTACCTAATAGCTCGCCAAGAAGGTGACCTACTAATTTAATTATATAAATTCTGTTCATATTTTTGAGTTATGTTTTAAAATAAGAGACACTACAGAATATAGAAAGTCACACTATCGTTAAGTTTAACAAGCAGTGGCAAAAAAAATCCCAGAATACGTGGTTCCAGTCCACGAAAAGATAGAAGTAAAGAGGTACATGAAACAATCACCAATATTAGGTCAAAAATCTACGACGAAGAAACCTTAAACTAAAACCGTTCCGCTCATAATAATTTCGATCACGACGAAGTTTTCGGAAACACAGTAACTTTGAAACAACTAAGTACAACAAAACTTATAATATTGTAAACGATCTCCAACAAATTTAATTAAAAGTAACTAAATTAATGATTGAACTGTACGAAACTCATACGTATGTAATAATATGTATCAATATCAATATGTGTAAATTGTATTAAAACTTTGAAAAATACACTGTATCAATATTGTTTGCTCCTGTTAAATTACGTGTGATACTGTGTACAGTATTGACACTGCTATAGCAGTGTCAATAAAATGATTAAGGGGTAGTTACGTTTATTGCGGAATTTGTTCAAAGAGTCACCGCGGCCCTACAAAGGGCATAAGGAGGTTTTAGTTAGTAAGTCTTAGTGTCTGAAACTCTCTTCTGCTCCGCCTAGAGTTGAAGACGTCATTTGATGATTTTCCATCCTTAAGAAAATAAAATTAAAGGGTGCATTAAAATAACATATTATTTGGCACTATCCTAATTGTGTCCGCTATCTGATGCTGATTTGCTTATGCTAACTAGGCTAATTTTTTAATTGACAAAGTTGCTTTTGGCCGCGGCTTCGCTCGTATTATCATGAACGTATGAAAAAAAAATAAGAAGCCAAGACACCCTTTTTTATGGGAAATCATCAAATGACTTCTCCCGCTCAGGGCGGAGCAGAAGGGAGTGTCAGACTCTTACTGACTCCTAACCCACCTGTGATCCTTCTTGTGCCCTTTGCGTTCTAGGGCCGGGGTGAATCTTTCGAACAAATTCCGCAACCCTAACAGGCACTGACCCTATGGGGCCTCGTCTTCGTTGCCGACGGCTCTTTGACGCGCGTGAAACACTACGCGCCGTCAATCGGGCCTGGTTGCTATCGGACGGTGAACCAAAGCCAAGACACCCTACGATCCTAATGAATGAGACAGTGACTTGGTTTCTTTCACTTTCAGTACTAAATCGCCGAACAGACATTTATGAATTTTGGTACAGATATAGATGGGAAACTGTTAGATGAATGGGCTACTTTTATTTGTGCAAAGCCGTGGGTAAAAGCTATATCTACAATAAAACAATGAGCATAGTATATGCAAATTGGCATCAGATAGCAGACATTTTAGTGGTCGTTGGGTCTGAGTAGAGGACAATAGCCCTGTAATTAGCTCACTAACTGTGCCTTAATGCATTTACAGTACTTGTTAAATACTTGGCTCTTGTTGCAGATTCTGTGGATCTTGGCAGCGGTAGTGTTTAGATTTAAGATGTGAGGAATAATTTATCATTGTGTTTATTTGCATGCAAATTAATCGTGCGATTCGATGAAGACCTTCTGTACTTGTAATAACTATGTGAATTTATACTTTTCAAGATAACTCAGGTTCCCAAGATATAGGTTTTGTATAGTTTGAGGCGAACAGTGTAAACAAACTAACTGTCAGTACAGGTGTTCTCAAAGTAGCTGAATTTGTTTGAAAGAGTCATCGTGGTTCTGGAACGCAAAGGGCTTTAGGAGGAACACGGATGGAATGTAGTCAGTAAGAGTCTGACCCTCCCTTCTGCTCCGCCCAGAGCGGAAGAAGTCATTCGATGATTTCCCATCCATAAAAAGGACAACACTCTGTGTATCTAGTTAAAAATATGATAGGTATTCGTTTCAGTTCGAAGTAAATTTTGTAACAAACTTTTATTCGAATTCCGGTAACTGAATAATTTATTTTAGACCACACCATGCCAACATTTAATTGGACCCACCAAACTGTGTAAAGTTTTTTCGTCAGGATTACCGTCCGTATTAACATTTGTTTTAAACAACCTACAGTCAAAATAGTATGTTGAGTAAGACATATAACTATAATTTTCCTTATGACCCAAGTCTAAAATATTCCACAACATACACGACATACTTACGTCTCAAAAACGTTTGTTTGCGTCCCCAACACACTACACCCTCGTATCAATCGATAATATTAATTATATTTCCTCGTATGAATTTCAAAGCTCCCTCCCATAGTTATTATACGTACCTTTTTTTTTTTTTTTTTTTTCTGGATGGGAAATCATCAAATGACCCCTCCCGCCCTGGGTGGAGCGGTAGGGAGTGTCAGACTTTTACTGACTAAAACCCACCCGTGATCCTTCTTGTGCCCTATGCGTTCCAGGGCCGCGGTAACTCTTTCGAACAAATTCCGCAACCCTAGCAGGCACCGACCCTATGGGGTCCCGTCCTTGGTGCTGACTGCTCCTTCGGCGCGCGTGGAACACAACGCGTCGTCGACTCAACCTGGTATCGGACGGCGAGCCACCCACGCTCACCGTCCCCAGGCATCAGCCACTGCGCAATAGCACAGCGGCCGACTTGTCTCTGGAGGAGGCCGAAATGGGACCATTACTGGCACTCCATCTCAGCACCCTCCCGAGCGTTGGGAGTCGCAGCACCCGCAGCAGAAGCGGCAGAAGCGGCGACGGAAGCCGCGGCGGCGGCAGAGGCGGCGGCGGCGGCGGACCTCTTGCCCTTGGTCGGGGCGGATGGCGCGCAGGCCCTTCCCCCAGCCCAGTGCTCGGCCGGCTTGCCAGCAGCCGCACATGCACTGCAGTGCGGCGTGGCCTCACACGAGCCGGCCCGATGACCGGGCTGACCACAGCGGAAACAAAGACCGCTGCGGTCCACCTCCGAGGGGCACATAGCTCCCGTGTGGTTGCCCACATGGCAGCGGTAGCACCTCAGAGGCCTGGGTTCCAGCAGTTTTACCCGCGCAGACACCCATCCCACCAAGAGTCTTCGGCCCTCCGACACAGTTCTGGCCGCCGTCACGGGGCAGCTCACCACAAGGGTTTGCATGCCCGTGTTGTCAGGCCGGAGGGTACCCGCCTTGACGAGCTCGGCAGAGCACCCCCCAGTCCTGGCGACGGCGGCCACAACTTCCTCCTCCGTAACGGAGTCATCCAGGCCCACTATGCGCATGTCGATGCGCTTAGTCGGCCTGGACACCCGGACCTCGTCCGCGGGTAAGACCGCCCTCAGCCTTTCGGCCAGGGCGTCCGCGAACGGGCCACTCTCCGCTCCGGCGAGCTCAAGCTTGCGGGCACCGGTTAGGGTCCTCCTGACCCCGATGCCCCCGCTGATGCCCAGCTCTTGGAGGCTCACCGCCTCCTTTGCCCGCTTCAGTACGGCGAGATACGTCACGCCCTTCTTTTCCGCTTCCGGCTGCAGTGTGAGCACCACAGCCGCGGATTTCGGGGCGCGAAGCCTCGCCGCAATGGCATTGGCTTTCCGCCGCTGCTTCTTGTCCTTGTTCTTGGCCGCCTTCTTCTGTCGCCGCTTCTCTCCAGCAACCTGCCACTCGGCCTCGGCCGCAGGAGGGTCCGAGGGTGTGGGTGGGGGCGGCCGCGGCGCCACTGGCGCAGCAGCCTTAGCCGCTCCCCCTCCAGCCTTCCTCCTACCCCTCTTCGCCGGGGCCGACTTGGTCGACGCCGGCGTTGCAGGCGCCGGCGCCACAGGTGCTGGCGCGGCTCCTCCTTTGGCTTTCGCCTGGCCGGACGTTCCCGTGCTGGCAGCAACGGCGGCCACGTACGAGGCCGCCTTCTGCTGCTGGCCCGGGGCCCTCTGAGTCGCCACTGTTGCCGCTGTTGGGGGACGCCGGACCATGTCCTCCAGCATGGAGAACTGCCTCCGGAAGGGAGCCAGCTCCTGCCGCACCAGGTCCCGCACCTGGCTCAGCACCCGGCCCCCCTCCGGCGCTGCCGGACTCAGTCCCCCTCGCGGCTCCACGGAGGCCGCTCTGGCCATCCCTGCCAGGTCCCTCCGGAGCGACTCATTCTCCCGAACGAGTCGCTCCGTAAGAACCGCTAGGCGGGCGACCTCCGCCCGCAACTCCGACGCCTCCTCTGAGGCAGTCCCGCCAACGTTGGCCGCCGCTGCCGCCAGTATGGAGGCTTTGGCCGCACTGATGGCCTCCCGCTTCGAGGACTGCTTCCTCTTGAAGGCCACAGCGCGGATCGCGGCCTCCACGACCTCCGCAAACTGGGCCCTCTGGTCCTCATTAGCGGGAGGCACCTCTCCCGGGGCCTCCGAGTCGTCAGAGTCGAGAGGAGGCGGACGAGTAGAGGGAGCCCCGCGACCGCTCCCTCCAGGGCGACGCCCCTCCTCCACCAACCTCTCGGCCCGACGCTCCACCTCCCGGGTAGAGGGAGCCAGCCCCCTCCCTGCCTCACAGCCCCTGCCCCGCCTTGCGGTGGGGATTTTGCGGGCGGAGGCAAACTCGCCCTCGGAGGACGACTCCTTGTCATCCTCCCGTCTGGGCCGCTTGCGGAAGAACCTTACGTTCTCCGCCGCAGCCCCCTCTCCCCCGTCTTCAGAGCCCGCCGAGCTGACCGTTACTAGGTCTGGCGCGGAGCCGGGATCCGACTCCACACCACCCCGGCGCTCAGGCGAACCCTCCTCTACGAAATCGTACGCCATCAGCTCCTTATAGGAAGCGGATCCGGATGACGACGATTCTGAGCCTCCTCGGCTCCTGTTGCCACTGGCAAGTGGAAGGTGTTTGTTGCCCACCCCAGAGTACGGAGGGCAGCCCGCCGAAGCGGGGTGGGATTCCCCGACTGCTGAGCAGTCGGGACCCACCTGGGGACTCATTTTGCAAAAACCTTTTTTCATCTTGTTCCTTTTTGAGGGTGCGGTCCCTTACTCCTCCGCCCTTTCTCCATCACAGGGCCTCTCCTCCCACCCGCTCACTGCCTTCACAGCCACGTCTGATGAGCAGACGCGTACCAGAAGGCAGTGAACGGGATTCCTCGCGTGTGTGTCTCTCTTGGTCTGATCCCTCACTTGCGACCTTCCGGCATGAGTGGCTCTACCGGGAAAGCTCGCAAGATCATTGAGACGCTCAAGCCCCACCACGACGACAACGTGGAGACACATTCGGTGGGGTATTATACGTACCTACGAAATAACTTTGGTAACACATGTGAAGTTTTGAAACAAAAGGCGCTAAACGTTCCCTTAACACTGTTGAAGATTACTCCATTTATTAATGGGTCAGGGTTCCAGATAGAGAAATCTCCTAACAATACGAGCTGTGACCAAAAGTACAGCTGGTGCTAGATCAAGATCTAGCTGCCTAACGAGAGCCACCTAAGGTGTTGTTCGAGGCTCTTGGTTATTAAGCCTTTGGCTGACACGACTATCGGTACAATGATTGCTGAGTCCACATCCCACATGTATGTCGACAAACTCGTGAGCCAAGTTAAGATACTCAATTATTGCATATCTTTCTCAACTTTCACGAGGTTCTCGTCATGCGGAACGGTTAAGTCTACAATCATTACTCGCCACTCGATTCCGTCAACCACCACTATATCAGTATTATTGGCAACAATAGTCCTGTCAGTGATGATAAACCGATCCCTTTACAATGTGATATTGCCAATATCGAGAACTGGGTCGCACACATACCTGTAGTACGGCACTTCTGATTCCACAAGAGAGTATTTAAGAGCAAGTTACTGGTGAATAATCCTGGCTACAAGATTGTGCCTATGCAAGTACGAATATTACTTATTATGATACAATGTATGTTTAGTGCTTAGTGTAGCTCAAATCTAACCATCTTAACATACTGAGACTCCTTTGTACCTTGGAAAGCTGGTTACTGGTCCAGGTCGCTATTGGTCCAGGCTGTCATCTGTAGATTTGTGACAGTTGTTACAAATAGTCAGAAGCCAAGATATCTATCAGTAGCCTTGCCAAGGGGTATCATGTTACCCAGTTACTCTACTGTGGAGGTCAGGCAGGCAATTGCTCAATGTAAAATACTGTTACTCAACTGTTACTGTACCTTTATATAGTGGAAGTCGACCCAAACATATTTGGGAAAACGCTACGTAAATTGATATATGTTGTGTGATGTACTCCTTTTTTTTCTGGGTGGGAAATGATCAAATGACTTCTCCCGCTCTGGGCGGAGTGGAAGGGAGTGTCAGACTCTTACTGACTAAAACCCACCCGTGTTCCTCCTAGTGCCCGCCACCTTAAAGGGCCGCGGTGACTCTTTCGAACAAATTCCGCAAGCCTAGCAGTTATGATGTACATCTTTGTTTAAATAAACACAGGCAAGTATATTGCTGTATTCAATTTTATAAGAAGGGAGGTGATTAATTGAGGTTTTTTTTATTTTTTAGTCTGAAAGACAATTATCGTGTGAAATCGCGTTCCAGGTGAAAAACTGGTCAAAATGTAAGTATAAAGTGTTTTTCACAGTTTCTCAAACTTTGCGACTAAGTGAGATGGTAATGCGAAAGTTCTATAAACATGCAGGAATCGTCCCTCTGTGCCGAGTTTTAATTAAGATTTCGTAAAATTAAAATGTTAATTGTACCATTTTAATTCCGCACCCGTCAGTAACTCTATCTTTTTGATCAAAAGTGTTTTCCTGTCCCAAAATAAATTCTTAATCAGAATGTCTCTCAGTTTAAAATACAAAAAATAGATAACATCTTTATTAAAAATGTAATTATCGGAAATTAATCCCAAAATAAGTACAGTTGTTTTAATACATTATTGGTCATCATTCTCAGAATCCCATTCCACGTTCATCATCATATAATTTGACCACTACAATTGTATGGACTTCAAAAGAGACCTTGACCTCTGAGTTTGTTTCGGTATTTCTTCTCTGGGCAGTCAGCTAGGAAACACCGGCCTTATCTATTATTAAACGACCGAAAAAGATTGACGTGTTAAAGTATCAACCTATTTGCAAAATCATTTATCATTATCATTTATCAAATAACGAATAAATATCGTCACGTTATACTCTAAAGTTCACATTCGACATTTAATAGGCACTCCAGCTTCCTCAGACGATGCCATAAGTACCTGTCTAGGAGAGCCTATTAGGCATTCTGCATACCTACGTGAAGGATTGGCATACTGCCCGTATATGTAGTAAGAAAGTTATGTAACGATTTAAAGATGGCTGAAAACGATCATAGAAATGGATTGGGAATATTTAAATACATATGAATTTTACGTTACCTCAGTGAGATGACTTTTTTTTGTGGATGGGAAATCATCAAATGACTTCTCCCGCTCTGGGCGGAGCGGAAGGGAGTGTCACTCTTACTGACTAAAACCCACCCGTGATCCTTCTTGTGCCCTTTATGTTCCAGGGCCGCGGTGACTCCCAGGAGGTTGGTGGAGGAGGGGCGTCGCCCTGGAGGGAGCGGTCGCAGGGCTCCCTCTACTCTCCCGCCTCTTCTCGACTCGGACGACTCGGAGCCCCCGGGAGAGGTGCCTCCAATTATTGAGGAGCAGAGGGCCAAATTTGAGGAGGTGAGCGGTGAACGGTGAGCGTGGGTGGCTCGCCGTCCGATACCAGGTTGAGTCGACGACGCGTTGTGTTCCACGCGCGTCACAAGGAGCCGTCAGCACCGAGGACGGGGCCCCATAGGGTCGGTGCCTGCTAGGGTTGCGGAATTTGTTCGAAAGAGTTACCGCGGCCCTGAAACGCATAGGGCACAAGAAGGATCACGGGTGGGTTTTAGTCAGTAAAAGTCTGACACTCCCTACCGCTCCACCCAGGGCGGGAGGGGTCATTTGATGATTTCCCATCCAGAAAAAAAAAAAAAAAGCCGCGGTGACTCTTTGAAAATGACTTACTACGAGGTAAATGGAAAAAAAATGGAGGAAAATCATTACACAGGAGAAGGACAGTTTTGTCTGCAAAAAGAGATTGCCAACTAATGTAGACATGGTCGTAAAAGAGACTGTTTTAGATTTAAAGTGATTTTCTTTCAGCAACTGAAAATATTAGGCTCGTTTTTTTATCATTGCGAAATTAATATTGGTTAATTTTTTAAAGAAACTCCGACGACAATATACAATGTGATTTTTTATTATCGTCCTATTTTTTTTCCTACCAGTGCTGTGCTCAGACATCGAAAATAAATTTGAGAACGAGTTTTTTTTATTAATGGTGATAAAAATATCTCAGTTTCACTAGTCCTTCCACTGCGTCTGTCAGTCGATCTGCCTGTTTGTAAACGACCAACTCAATCGTTTTTGTGTAAATTGACAAAAACAAAACTATTTTGTTGATTACATTGAAAATTTCGCAAAAAGCATACTGACTGGAAGCCTTATATATGCCTACTAACCGTTAGAAGCCAAAGTTCACCTTGGGTTACTAGTAAAAATTATGAACAAATGTTTTATCGCGCAAACAAACACTACAATTTACAGAACACTCATAATGAACGCCATGATAAATGTTTGCTCACAACAATCACTTTCAAATCTTACATCAACATTGTGAATTTGCATGCACTCATTAATAAACGTCAAACTTAATTACCTAAATATTACAAGTCGGTCTTTAAAAACTCATTTAAGTTCATTTTCGTCAAAATTTTGGACAGACTAATAAATTATTAAGCAACTTTGGTAAGGACTATTAACTGCCCTCGAAAGTCTTTGTTCAGCATCAATATCAATTAATTATAGTTACTAGCACTTAGCCCGCGACTTCGTCTGCCCAGATTTAGTAGAAACAATTTCCACCCCCGTTTTACCCCCAGTTTCATAAAATCCGTTCTTAGCGTAAGTCTACACCCTATAAGAAACCTACCTGCCAAATTTTAAGTTTGTACATAGATGTTATGGTCTCTGAGATTTCGTGATTAATCAGTGAATGATATTTCGCTTTTCAACCGACTTCCAAAAAAGGAGGTTCTCAATTCGACTGTTTTTTTTTTTGTGTTTACCTCATAACTTTGTACTGGGCGTACCGATTTGGATGATCCTTTTTATATTCAATGTCAAAAGTTATCATTAAGCCAAGTTATTACTTCCTTAACTGCATCCTCAGCGTAACACTGGACGTCCTTCCAATCATCTCCTCGAACAATCAGCACATCAGCACAGTGTCATCTTGAAGATTTTTTGAACACAAGCTGTTAATATACAAGAGAAAGAGGGTAGGTCCAAGTACACTGCCCTGTGAAACGCCGAAAGAGAGAGATGCCTCAGAACTTGTGTAGTACCTACTTAATAACAGAATCCCCCTAGGTTGCTACAATTCTAGCATTTAAATCATTTATTTTAACAGTTAAATAGCTACACCACATAACCTATAAATCAATGTCATTATTGTTTTTCATTTTAAAGACAACCAGGACAAATGTTCAGCTATCAATAATAAATATACAATAAGATGCTGCATATTAAATGTTTGTAAATTAATTTTATTGAGTGGGGCAAAGGTCTATAGAGTTTCTGGTATTATCCTTTTTATGCTTAGTTACAATAAAATAAAGATTTTTAAGGAAATAAAGTATTTTTTAAAAATCACCACTAAAAGATAACCAAATATATGAAAAGGACAACATGGCTATCAATCTGCTCATCACATCAATATTTGGGTAAGACGATAAAATAGGTACAAAAGGTTCTTTTAACTCTTGTCTCACAAAAACTTAAAAACATAAACAGATTTTTTATCACTACTTCAAGGCAATAAATTGCCATTTTGAACGAGCCGAAAAAATCTCGAGATTCGAAGGTCGCCGAGAGAACGGAAAATCCGCCAATGATTGAAATATGTAGACCTACGTTTATCAGTGACAGACTTATATTTCTATTGTTTTTATTTATTTACCAAACATTCTTGCCCCATTCAAGTTTTGCGCGTTTACTTATGCTTCTAGCCGGTAATTTAACAGGAAAATATGCCTATCTATACTAACTAATATTACTTATAAAGAGGAAAGATTTGTATATTTGTATTTTTTTGTATGTAACGAATAAACTCAAATACACCTAGTATTTGAGTTTATTCGTTACATACAAACTGGACCGATTTAAAAAAATCTTACACCATTAGAAAGCTACATTCACCTTGAGTAACATAGGCTATATTTTATCTCCATATTCCCACGGGAACGGGAACTATGCGGGTAAAACCGCGGGACGCTGCTACTCATATATAATATGATTATCATGATAAGCATGACAATTATTTGATTAAGATACAGGTTTAGCTTTACATACAATATGCTTGTATGGAACATATAATACAATGTCTGTTTTAAAATAGAATTGGAACTAAAAACTATCGATATTTATCATGTGGCCAGTCCACATGATAAATATCGATAGTTTCTCTAACTCTTGCCAACCAATATTCGTACACTATTGTATTGCTTTCGAAAATATACAAGAGAGAGAGAGGTAGTTCATACTCACACACACACACACAAGAACACACTGCGACTCTTGGAGATGCGAAATTCCTGCTTAAGTCACAAGAAGTTCAAAGAAAAACTTTACTGAATTATAGGGATGAGTTTTGAATTAACAAACTAGTTGAATCAACCGTTAATCTCCGTCAACGTATTAAACGTTAACTGTTTATGAATCAACTAGTTGAATTCGTCAACGACGTTTATGAATTCAACTTAAGCGTCTCGTTCAATAATCGTTATCGCAAATGCAAACTGAGCAAATTAATAAACTAAAGTTGTAAATAACGTAGGTAATAGATTGCCAGCGACGTCCATGTCATACAATTTAAGTAACGTGTTGCAGAGTAGATTTTCGAAATATTTATTTTAAGGATAGTTTTAAGGACCATTCAACAAATGAACGGTTTACATTGCAAGTTGACATTAGTAGTAAGTTTACTCGTTGACGAATTTAACTAGTTGTTTAACCAGTCGACAAACGTAAACCAATGTTAACGTTTCGCTAACGGAAAAACCATCAACGACCAATTACTAGAATTACAAACGACTCAGTACGAATAATTTTGTTTCGTTGTATTTTTATGTGCAAAATTAGAAGAAACAAAAATAATTTAAATGCACGAACTGCACAGGCCCCGACGAGATTCGAACTCGTGATCTCCTTTTTTTTTACTAGACAGGCGCTTTAACCAACTAAGCCACGGCGCCTCATGTCCAGTCTTACATACAACTGAGCCTATACCCTTGCAACTATACCATATTTTATGTAGAATTAATAGGGTAGTTGAATAAAAAAATCTAATTAGTCCGTCAGATAGATTTCCAAAAAACATTGGACACGTATGTTTACTATTTTCACGTAAACAGAAAACAAAGACGTTTCATTACATACAAAACTCGTGTGACGTCACTACGTGCTCAAATTTTCACCACGGCGTGAAATAACAAGGCCCCACTGATCTTTGATGCGTTGTAACTTAGTATTATTTTATTGATTTGATAAAACAAAAAATATTATATGTGTCCAATATTTTTCGATAATCTAACTGACGGACTGTTCGGTCCAAGAAACCGAACACTTGCTAACGCTGCATTTTCCAACAATCGTCGTTTCTACGTGACAATTTTATTAACACTCGAACATTAGTGCATTACCAGGCATCGAACGGAACGGGTGCATTCACTTAACATTCTAACATTTTCTAAACATTTTCCAACATTCAACATTAACATTTTAGTGCATAAGAACAAACATTTTGTGAGAACTCTCAATAAACATATAAACTCAATTCAATCAGTGGTTTGATACTACAAACTTCCTTGCACCCCGCACATACTGGTCCTTCGAGCCGGATCCTCGCGCGTACCTAAAACTATTGTCGCGAGTGTGGTGTGAACAAAAGTGTGGTGTGTGTGGACGAGTGTGGTATCCTGAACTGATTGAACGCTGAACAACGCTTTTGAGCCAAGGAGTACGCCAACGGTGGTATAGCTACAGACCAACAAGTAAGATCTTTCCATTATTGTCTACACTTTGGGAGATTTTACGTACAGTCGGTGATAGCAATTAACTGACCCCCTAAAAATTAAACGAATTTGAACCTTTTGCTTGTTACGAACGATCGAACTAGAACAACGTTGGAACTGGTTCAACGTCTACGATCAATAAAATAGTTATTCGAATTTGATCTTTAATACGCAGTGTTAAGGTAGGTATGTTCTTGAATATTATTTTAACTTGTAATATAATACGTAATTTCGATCACGTTGAATATGTTTCGAGTGGTCTAGTGGTGACTGTAGTGAGCTGACAGATCGTGGTTGCGAGTTCGTAACCAGCGTAATTGACGCGTTTGTTTCTGTTTTGTATATTTATTTTAAGTTATAAATAATAAATTATAACTTTAGCAACAACAAAAAAAAAACGACCAGAAATAAAAAACCAAAATGGTGGTAAAAACTTTTTACGATTTTATTTTATAAAAAAAATATTATAAGAATAACATAAATGATATTGACGACGACACGAAGATGATAATATTTACCTGCTTACTAATAACGTTGTCAACTGCACTGAGTTTAATGTAGTGAATCAGCATGTTATAATATTTAGAAATATAGATATGTATTTCTATTTCATAACAATAACATCACTACATTAAATATCATTGAACTAAATAAAACGGCATTATACGTTGAAGTTCTACCTGGTCTACTATATATCAATTTGTTTTATGAATAGTTATTTTAGTTATAAAATAAGGTTTTGACAAAAAACTAGGTATTCGAAATACTTCGTTACAAATTATAACAATAGTTAATTTAACACACACACTGACATACGTTAGTATTGTTTGTGACCAACACTGGTTACTCAAGTTATTCATGCTTTTAATAGCGAAGTGGAGCACCATTTTTTCTATTGCTTGTTGCAAGCGGTCCCGCATACCGCGCACCATATTCCAACAACGATCACTTCCACTTGCAGTTGAATGAGTAGGCAAAAATGGGTGTTCAGTATGCCTTCTAACAATTGCTTGATGACGTTCTGACACTGGAGTATGTAACATAGTAGGTAGGTTTTGATCCAGGACGATCTTTTTGAATATTCCCTGCCTCTTCAAAACGTCTTAGTGACAATCTGACTGTATTTCTCTGAAACAACACAATAAGCATAATTTTAGTAACGAATAGGTAAACATAATTTATCGATTAAGTTTGAAAAAATACGTTTAGCAAATTAGATTATATAAATCAAATTGACCTATAAATGATCTCAAATTAGACTCATAATGAAACACAGTTAATTGTCTATTATTCTACATTCACCGGCTTTTAAGCAGACTAACGAATTAAGGAAAAAGTATAATTATAAATGAAGCATAAAAAGAATACACTTACCGCTATATTAAGTTTCCTAGCAATCGCTTTAATACCAACATTCTCCTCATGCAAATAGATTATTTTGTATTTTAAATAATCACTCAACTGAGACATGACGATTAAACTATCAAAACTGATAACAATTAATAAAAAGGTAAAAAGCCAATTTAGTAAGGCAAGGTAAAAATGTTCGCGCGTATTCACTGCTATTTGTGCATAGAATATCTTGTTCAATTTATTCTTCTAAGTTCTACCCCATAGTCCTTATGTCATATTTATAGCAGTTTTTGTTGAATACGCATATTGACGTCTAACTACCCACTTATTAAAAAAGGTAAAAAGTTATAAATAAATGACCTAATACCAACCTCTTAAAGCTCAAGTTTGCGTATCAAAATTATTTATTGTTTCTGTTCATCGAGTAGTGTTAGTCTGATAAACTCATACCATATTGAATAACGTTTAATGTTATGAGCATAGGGTGTAAAATCGAGTAATTTTTAGGGGGGTCAGTTAATTGCTATCACCGACTGTACTTGAACAAAGAGCAAAATGGCTGAGCTTTACGAGGTTCAACTGGCTCTCACCAATAACATCGAAAAGATCGGGGTTAATTTAAAGAAAACTAGTATTCCGAAACGAACCTTTGAATACATGAAAAAGTGTTTGGGCTTTTTAGAAGATTACTGGAAGGAGTACCAATTTAATCACGATCGACTTTCATCGGAAGTAAGTAAGACGCATGTGTACTTCACCAAAAAGGAGTACGAGAGAACAAAAATGGCCTACCAGTCCATCAAAACGCTGATCAATCAGTTTCACCAACAACTCCTGGAAACTCCATCTAGGAGCGATGATCAAGGACAGCCAGAAGAAGGTGAGGCTTTTGGTACAGAACTAGAGACCGAACAGGAGTCTACGGATAAACAACAGCTGCCGGGAGAGTTGGGTCAAGGAGCTCATCGTGCTTGGATGATAAACAAGGGTACGAATAGCAGACTCGACGACATGCTTCGCAGGCAAGCGGCTAACTTTAAAGCTTTTCGTAGAACGGTCTCGAACATTGACTTGGAACATATTTCCGACAAATGGGAATTTGAAGACGTCCTTAAAACGCTGCAGGCTAGGTGGTCTGCTATCGATACTCTGCATTTAGAAATTGACTCTGAATTAGGGGATGAAAGTGGAGAGTACGAAATTACTTTTATGAGTCACGAAAAACAATTCAACAGTTTGAAAAAGGCTATTAAGTGAGTGAGTTTTGTGAATGTCTTAGTGAAATAGCTGCTATCGTTGAGAGTGAGAATGTTCAGTCTGTTTATATATTAGGGGATTTTAATGCGCACCCTGGGGAATTGTTTAGTCAGGAAATGTTATCTTTTTGTGATGAGCAGAGTTGGTGTTGTGCTGACTATATGAACCTAGGTATAGACTCGGACACTTTTACCTTTGTGAGTGATGCCTGTGGCAGTAGACGTTGGCTTGACCATTGCCTGGTTTCTGAAGCAGCGTGGAAATCAGTGGAGAAGGCGGAAGTGTACCATAACGCCTACTGGTCAGACCATTTCCCACTCTGCATTCAGGTCAACCTGGGGATGGTGAGGCGAACGGATGCCTCAGCAAATCTTGAGGGCAAGGTAGTAGATAAAGTGAGGTGGGGGGAAAGATGTACTGACCAAATAAATTGCTATTACCAACTATGTATGCAAAAGCTTAGACTGGTCGATTTCCCAGCTGAGTTAAGCAACTGCTGCGATAACTTCTGCTTGAATAAAGAGCACATTGTAATAATTGATAATCTGTACAAGAATATTGTTACGTCACTGCGAGAGGCGGCTGAGGGCAGTGCTGGTTATGTGAGAAAAAGTAGTAATAAACGAACTGTAATAGGGTGGAATAGACACGTTAGGGACGCTCATGGGTGCGCTAGGGTGGCTTTTAAAAGCTGGGTTTGGCACGGGAAACCTCAAAGTGGTCAATTGTTTATAGATATGCGAGACACGAGAAAAGTCTTTAAACAAAAACTTAAATATTGCCAGGACAACGAAGAACAAATTAAGTTGGACATTATAGCATCAGAACATAAGAAAAAGCAGTTCACTAAATTTTGGAAGTCAACTCAGAAGTTAAATACCAGAACTGCTGTTCCTTTGAGCGTCAGTGGCGTGTCTGAACCAGTGGGGATTGCGAATATGTTTAGAGTGCATTTCTCTGTGACACCACGGTTGCTAGTCAATAAGCAGGAGGGGTGCGGTGGGGAGAGACTTGGGTCGTCTAGCCCGATTTACATCTCGTCAAAGGAGATAGGGAAGGTTATAAAAACCATGACTAGGGGTAAGTCTCCTGGTCATGATAACCTTAGTATAGAACATTTCCAACATGCCGGTCCGCATCTTCCTAGGGTCTTATCTATGTTATTTAACTTTTGTATTAGGCACTCATACCTCCCTGCTGAGTTGATGAGGACGATTGTTGTACCCATAGTAAAAAATAAGACAGGCGACAGCGCAGACAAGGAGAACTATCGACCAATCTCATTGGCTACTATAACTGCAAAAGTGCTTGACAGTGTGCTCGAGCGTAGGATGTCTGGACAGCTCAACTTACATGACGCACAGTTCGGCTTTAGAGCTGGGCTGTCTACAGAAACAGCAATTTTGGCTCTCAAGCACACGGTCAGTTACTACACCAGCAGGAATACACCTGTGTATGCTGTATTTTTAGACCTTTCGAAAGCATTTGACCTGGTTAATTATAACGTCCTATGGACTAAGTTGCGTGACCGGGAACAACCTGAGGAGATAGTTGAGCTTCTCAGGTATTGGTATAATCACCAGATTAACCAGGTCAGATGGTCGGGTGCTTTGTCGGAGGCGTATGGCCTGGAATGTGGGGTAAGGCAGGGTGGTTTGACCTCCCCAGCTCTGTTCAGCTTGTATGTCGATCAGTTGATCGGGGAACTCAGCAGCACAGGGGTTGGATGTTCGGTAGATGGTAAAATTATAAATAGCATATCTTACGCGGACGACATGGTGCTGCTGAGTCCCTCGATTGAGGCACTCAGACGATTGCTTGAGGTTTGTGAGAGATACGCCTTGACGCACGGTCTCCTGTACAACGTGAAGAAGAGTGTGTTCATGGTTTTTGGGGTTACTGCAAAGGGTCACAAGGCAGTACCGCCGGTGTACCTATATGGTGTTCCACTAAACAGAGTGCCTTGTTTTAAATACCTTGGACACATACTAGTCGAGGATCTTAATGATGATCAGGACATAGAACGGGAACGGAGGGCGTTGTCGGTCCGATGCAATATGTTGGCCCGTAGGTTTGCAAGATGTACAAGACCGGTCAAGATCACCCTTTTCAAGGCTTATTGTCAGTCATTTTATACATGCAACCTGTGGGTCAAGCATACGCAGAGGGCCTACAACGCTCTTCGTGTCCAGTACAACAACGCCTTCCGGATGTTGTTGGGGCTACCGCGATTCTGTAGCGCGTCAGCCATGTTTGCTGAATCTACTACTGATAGTTTTTCAGCAATCATGAGGAAAAGAACGGCATCATTGTTACGCAGGATTCGTGGGAGTGCCAATGGCATCCTGAAGGTGATTGGGGATAGGCTGGATGGCGTTTTCCTGGAGTATTGGACCCGAATGCATAGCTACGGGTCTGATACTGCAGGAAAATACATGAATTAAATAATTGTAGGTGTTATTTTGCTAGTTTTTTTTGTTAATTAAGAGTAAGTACTAACATAGTTACGTAAGTTGTATCACTAACAAACTATGGAGCAAGTTTCCGAAATAAACGTTTTATTATTATTATTATTATTATTAACACCAAAATGTGGTCCGTAGCGCATAGGGAAAAAACAACCCCTACACTCCAAATACCAGTGTTTAGCGGCAGTTACAATCAATGGACGTCCTTCAAAGATTTGTTCTAAGAAGCCATACACAACAATCCGTCTCTTTCGAGTGCTCAAAAAATGCAATTTTTAAAGGGAAAAGTCAAGGGGGAGGCGGAAAGGCTCATCCAACATTTACATATTAGCTCAGATAACTATTCCGTGGCGTGGGACATTCTGCAACATCGCTATAACAATGAAAGGGCTATCTTCTCTTCCCATATGAACATACTACTAGGGATACCTAACATGCAACAACAGTCTTCATCTCAATTTAAAAAAACTACACGACACAACATTAGAATGTCTGAATGCTATCCGCAATTTAGGCGTTGACATAAAGGCTTGTGAACCAATGGTAGTTCACATTTTATCCCTAAAGCTAGACACTGACTCTTACACCGATTACATGGAGTCTTTTGGAGTCTTCCAGTACTTCAAGAATTTTTAGATTTCCTGGAAACCAAATTCATCAGTTTGGAGTCAGCTCGTCGCAAACAAGACAACCCTCAACAAAAAGGACTTAACAACCAATAACATTCCTTAACAGGTTTCAAGAAACATAACAACAGTGGGAATAATGGAACCTTGAAAAAGACACTACACGTGTCCAAGATCAAGTGTCCACGTTGCAACGGCGAACATGGGCTCTACAATTGCAAGACTTACTTGGAATTGCCCGCCGAACAAAAGCTTGCAATTGCACAGAAATTGCAAGTTTGCATCAATTGTTTGTTTAGCCATAACGGCAACCCGTGTACATCTACAAAACGATGCCGCAAATGTCAAGCGTATCATAGCACGGTGTTACATGACGCCTTTGTCAAGGCAACAAATGCGTCGGCATCGGGCGCTCAAGTCACGAAACATTCTGAACATGGAGCTAAACTTTCTAATGCGTCACAGGAATGCACTACGGAGATTTTGCTCGCTACTGCTCTCGTACAGGTGATGGCAGCCGACGGGACTTATCACATCATGCGCGCTCTTATCGACCAGGGTTCGCAAATATCTTTAATCACTGAGAAAGCAGCTCAGCTGTTAAAGATTAAACGCCAAAAATGCAAGGGGATTGTTCTAGGCGTAGGCGAAAAGGAAAACACCTGTAAAGGGATGGTTAACTTAACATGTAAGTCTATAAGCACAGACTTCAGTTTTACAACAGACGCCGTAATTATGAACAATCTTCTCAAAAATCTCCCCAATCATACATTACAAAAACCTTCATGGTCCTTTACACAGAACATTGATTTGGCGGATCCAGAGTACTACATTAGTAGGCCAGTTGACTTACTACTCGGCGCCGAAGTTTACGCAAACATTATCATGGAAGGTATTATTAAGGGAACAAACACAACACAGCCTATCGCACAACAAACCCATCTGGGGTGGATATTGTGTGGAGGCTCAACAAAAACATTCCAATGTAATGTCGTTCTGCACAACCTGGAAGACATACAACGATTCTGGGAAGTGGAGGAAATAAGCGAACAGCCCAAAATGTCCTTGGAAGACCAGGAATGCATTACATTTTACTTGAACACTACAAATAGGCAAGAAAACGGTCGATATGAAGTTAGACTACCTTTAAAGGACAACATTGAAAACAAATTGGGTTCCTCAAAACAAATGGCCTTGGCTCAATTCAGAAATTTAGAACGCAAATTTCAAAAACAAGAAACATTAGCCAGTCATTATAAAATATTCATGGATGAATATTTACAATTAAAACATATGAAGCTCACATTACACAGTAACATTACACCGGAATGCTACTTGCCGCATCACGGTGTACAACGCGAGGAATCCACTACAACAAAATACAGGGTTGTCTTTAACGCATCTGCGAAGACATCATCAGGCCACAGCCTCAACGATTTGATGCATAAAGGTCCCAATCTCCAACAAGATCTTCAAACATTATTGCTAAAATGGAGGCAGTACCAATATGCGTATACAGCAGACATTGAGAAAATGTATAGGCAGATCCAAGTGCACGAATTGGATCAACCATTACAAAAAATTGTTTGGCGTAACAACCCTCAACAGCCTATACAATTTTATCAACTCACAACAGTTACGTACGGAACAAAAGCGGCCCCATTCTTAGCTTTAATGACATTGAAGAAATTAGCAGCAGATGAACAAAACAAAATAATATCCTGACGCAGCCCAGGTGCTAGAAAATAATTTCTATATGGATGATTTGGTCCATGGAAGCCATTCCATTGAGCAGGGAAAGAAACTCATATCAGATCTGATGGCTTTACTACATTCAGGAGGGTTCAACCTACGAAAATGGGCCTCCAACGAACCTACAGTAATCGAAGACATACCGAGTCATCAAAATCCTGATACAAACATCGTATTCAATGGGAAATCGGAGTCAACATCAAAAACACTGGGTCTGTGTTGGAACACAAACACGGATAACTTTTTCTTTCGCTGTGATTTTACAAAACTCTCTTCAACTAAACCAACAAAACGCAACCTACTGTCGGAGATTTCAAGATTATTCGATCCGTTAGGTTGGTTAACGCCATTATCTACAAAACTAAAATTACTTTTCCAAAAACTATGGAAAAGCAATTTACAATGGGACGATGAGGTATCCGATGACATCTCTTCCGAATGGGCCAAAATAAAAGCAAACATCGACAAAATAAACAGCTGCGAGGTACCAAGATGGTTGAAGAACAACATTAACGACATTATAGAAATTCATGGATTTTGCGACGCATCCATGGAAGCCTATGCGTGTGTAGTTTATGCACGCTTAAAACATAAATCAGACGTTATACTCATCGCCGCAAAATCTAAACTCGTGCCGCATAAGAAAGCCCTTACGTTACCGAAATTGGAACTTAGCGGCGCATATTTACTCTCTAAACTAATAAACAAGATACAACAGTCGCTAACAAATAAACTCGAGATATATGGGTGGACGGACTCCATGGTGACTCTCAGTTGGATCAAGGTTGAACCTAACCGTTGGAAAGCTTTCGTCGCAAATAGAGTTATCAAATTAACAAAAACAATGCCTCCTGACTGCTGGCGATATGTGAAATCAACGAACAACCCAGCTGACTGTGCCAGCCGCGGTGTATTACCGTCGCAGTTAGCTGAACACACGTTATGGTGGCATGGCCCTCAATGGCTACAAACATGGTCTCCAGACGATGAAACTGATAAACAAATATTCAACATTAACGAGGAGGTCCAAACAGAGAAGAAACAAGTCCACGTTGTACAAGATTGCCCAAATATCATCGATCAACTATTAAAAAAATACAACAATACCAAGAAAATAACAAACATATTAGCATGGATATATCGTGCAATCACACCTGCACGTTATCGTAAACAATTACCAAGCTATATCACCTTACAAGAGTTGCGCAAAACCAAAACAATTACTATAAAACATGTACAAAACATAGAATATGGATCAGATATAGAAAGGCTGCGTAAACATGGTACCATAGGATCAAAAAGTCAGTTATTGAATTTAGATCCCTTTATTGACCAAAACGGTTTATTACGTGTAGGAGGGCGATTGAAAAACGCAAACATAAGCAATGAGATGCGGCATCCGATAATTATACCTCATAAGAGTCGGTTGGCGGCAATTCTTATCGACGAAGCACATAAATTAACATTCCACGGCGGACCACGGGTGACCCTCGCTAAACTACGTGAATACTACTGGATTACGAGTGGGAACAATACTACAAAGAAACAAATACGAAAGTGCGTGATCTGTCGTAAACATGAAACAGGAAGACAGTACCAGCTGATGGGTGATCTTACCGAAGAGCGATGCAACCCCGCCCCTCCTTTCTACCACACGGGCGTCGATTACACGGGCTTTGTGGAAATCAAAACAAATAAAGGCCGCGGGGTTAGAACAACAAAAGGCTACGTGGCAGTTTTCATTTGCATGGTCACGAAGGCCGTGCACTTGGAACTAGTCTCGGACTTAACAAGCTCTGCCTTCTTGGCTGCGTTAAGAAGGATGGCAGCTAGGCGAGGAGCCCCACGTCACCTCTACAGCGACCAAGGAACAAACTTTGTCGGAGCCAGTAACATTTTAGAAAGTGAATACCAACAATTAAAACAAGTTTTCAACGATAGTTTCGTGGCTGAAGTGACCGAGATGAAGATCGAATGGCACTTCAACGCTCCATCCTGGCCGAGTGCCGGGGGTTTGTGGGAGAGAGCGGTCAGAAGTCTTAAGTTCCACCTTAAGCGAGTAATTGGTGAACAGAGGCTCACATACGAAGAGTACTCGACTATTCTTGCTCAACTTGAGGCTTGCCTGAACACTAGGCCCCTCTGCTCTATCACAGAAAACATTGAAGACCTGGAATTTTTAACACCGGCCCACTTTTTAACAGGCCGTACAGGACTGACAGTTATCGAAACTGAAAACGACGCTAGAACACGTTGGCACTTAGTTCAGAAACTATCTGAAGACATTTGGAAGAGGTGGAAGTCAGAGTACCTAAGCCAGTTAACTGCGAGAAGTAAATGGTTGAAACCACAACATAACTTGAAGGTAGGCGACTTGGTCATTATTCAAGAAAACAATATACCTGCCGGAAAATGGCCTATGGGAAGAGTAGTTGAGGTCCACCCGGGCAGAGACGGACTTGTCCGAGTGGTATCCTTAAAAACTAAAAATGGAATCGTGAAGAGACCTATAATAAAACTTTCCCTATTACCTATTAACTCATCGGAAACAAGTGAACAAGAACAGAAACCGAAAGAAAAACAACAAGAAGAAAACAGAAAAAGAAGACGAAAACCGCCAGTCAGATTTGGACAGGTCAACTTTATCTCTTTGGCCTTAGCATTAACATTTTTTATGTCAATCACAATGAACACTGCGTATGGCATGATTTACAACATTACAAAATTAAGGGATAATCAGTCTTTATATTTTGATCCTGTGGCCAAAATGAATATCATCCGTGATAAATGGACCCTAGTTGTCTATTACGACATGTCGCCCTACTGGGAGGGCACGGCGGCGCTAGAAAAACTATTAACTCATTTAAATAACACCTGCTCTACTATAAACAATGGTGTTTGTAACATGATAGTGCCGCAACTACAGCACGAGTTCACGGAACTGACATACTACAACACACTTTTGATGACACAACAATTCATCGAACACTCCAGACAGCGTCGGGGCCTTATCAACGGGATAGGCTATGCGACAAATTATCTTTTCGGAGTATTGGACGAGCGTTTCGCTGAACAATACACCAAAGACATTGAACTCATAAAACTGAATCAAAATCATTTGGCAAAATTATGGAAAAATCAAACATCCGTGGTAGAGTCAGAATACAACATCTTGAAACGAACTGAAAGGATTATCCATAAACAACACAAAACTATAAATCAACATTTGGGACAACTAGACCGAATTACAAATGGGGTGCAACAAGTCATGAGTAACATGAGTGAGGTTCAAGGACAGATTGTAACAGCAATGACTGCTAATACTTTGCTTCAAACATTAAGGGGAAACCAAGATACTTTACTAGACACTTTGACGGACATACGCCATGGTCAATTTAATATACACCTGTTAACGCCTAAACAACTTCAACAAGAACTCAACATAATTGCTGGCCAACTGTCGGATGACATAACCCTCCCCGTCGATCAAACAGATATCAGGAAACTGTATCATTTGTTACAAATTAAAGCGAGAATCACTGAACAATACTTCATATTCCAAATAACATTTCCATTGATAAGCAGAGATCGATACAAACTTTACAGAGTCATACCAATTCCCAAACAACATGGTAAGAATATGACGAGCATTCTGCCAAAATCTGAATACATTGGAGTTAACCTCAGAAAGGACTCTTACATTCCCATAAATAGCGACGAACTATCTACATGTTTCACTCAGGAAGAGAATTACCTATGCCTGCTAAAAAAGCCTGTTTATCATCTAGGTAGCGATAAAAACAACTACTGCAATCTCAATCACGAGACCAACCAATGTAAGGTCGAACAGACCTTATGTTCCAACAAGTGGGTACCGTTGAACGAACCTTCTGAATATTTATATCACTGCTGCGACGACTATACCATCAAAATAATTTGTGGAGAACATGTAACAGTCGAATGTAACTCAGTCAAGCAGGATTGATATATCTCGAACAGGGTTGTGTTATCAAAGGTCAAGACTTTACCTTACATGCAAACACAAAATTTGACAACAACATGACAATTAAGTCAAATGTTTTCGTACCCAAGATTGATCAACTAAACAACATCATCAACGTGAGCATACCGATGGAGATGACCCACAACAACCAAATAGAGGAGGGTGAATTGGATGACGACTTACTCAAACTCTACAAGCAAATCAAGCAGATGCAAAACAGCGAAGCAGACCTTGATGAGATGTTGACACCGCATGACATCCATCATTACGTGGTAAGCTACACCCTGGTGCTGGCGGTGGCTGCGGGCGCAGCCGCGCTCCTGTGGCGGTGGCGACGACGTCGCATGCGACGCGCGCTCCACATCGAGCCAGACATCGAGCTTCGAAGTGTTAACGACGCGAGTGTTAGTGCTAGTGCGCGACAACGTAACACGGCTGACCGTCAGCCTAGTGTTCAAAGTGATGTGCAAGTGTGCGTTGTTAAAAAACAAAACAAAGCGTGTTCGCCAATCTTTAATCAAAACTAAAAACACGAAGACATTGTTTTAATGTCTCAATGATAACTATTGTTTTTATTATTTTATAAGAATCAACTCTAACATTAGACTATTTTCATCTCATCTTCATCTCTAACATGATTGTACTCATCTCATCTTCATCTTTGTTGCCCCGGAATATGTTCGGTCCAAGAAACCGAACACTTGCTAACGCTGCATTTTCCAACAATCGTCGTTTCTACGTGACAATTTTATTAACACTCGAACATTAGTGCATTACCAGGCATCGAACGGAACGGGTGCATTCACTTAACATTCTAACATTTTCTAAACATTTTCCAACATTCAACATTAACATTTTAGTGCATAAGAACAAACATTTTGTGAGAACTCTCAATAAACATATAAACTCAATTCAATCAGTGGTTTGATACTACAAACTTCCTTGCACCCCGCACACGGACTAAATAGAATCACATTTTTTTAACTAAGGAAACCTTCCTATTTGAGACACATTAGTCAAGTGGAATCTTAGAAACCTAGGTCAGGTTAAAACTAATAGGTGTTTACCTTAAAGACATTCTTTGGTACTTTTAAGATGAGGTATTCAATTATTGTACTCAGCAATTCTAAACGCACTGCTCTGAAATTATAGCTGTCGTTACAAGATAACTTCATACATATATGATGGATAAAAAAAATATATATTGCATTAAATATTATTCTAAGAGTTGCTTTTAAACCAAATCTCCGTCAATCTTCCGTCTCCAGAGCCCGCCGAGCTGACCGTTACTAGGACAGGTGCAGAACTAGAATCCGATTTTGCACCTCGCGCGCGGGGCGGGCGGGCGCTCAGGCGAACCCTCCGCTACACAATCGAACGCCATCAGCTCCTTATAAGAAGCGGATCCGGATGACGTCGATTCGAAGCCTCCTCGGCTCTTGTTGCCACTGGCAAACGGAACACAATTGGTGCCCCCCCCCCCCCAAGAATACGGCGGGGCAGACGCCCTTGCGAGCGTGGCGGATTCCCCAACGGCTGAGCCGCTGGAACCGCCCTGGGGTAGTTCTCTTTCCTCATGTGTTTGCATCTTGTTCCTTTTAGAGGGTATGGTCCCTTGCTCCTCCGCCCTTTCTCCCTCACAGGGCCTCTCCTCCCACCCGCTCACTGCCTTCACAGCCACGTCTGATGAGCAGACGCGTACTAAAAAGCAGCGAGCGGGATTCCTCGCGTGTGTGTCTCTCTTGGTCTGATCCCTCACTTGCGACCTTCCGGCATGAGTGGCTCTACCGGGAAAGCTCGCAAGATCATTGAGACGCGCAAGCCCCACCACGACGGCAACGTGGAGACACATTCGGTGGGGAATAACGTCTGCCTATGATCATAGCCTGGGACATGGACGGATTAATCTGTGGGCCGTAAGATTTAGCCCATTGATTAATCCTCTCCAGGTCACAATTCATGGCATTAATCGCTGCGTCCGCGTCGGCGAGCAAGAAGTGTCGATAAAGCTGCAAATCGTCTGCGTAAAGATGGAAATTGGAGGAAATAACCTTAGTAACTGTGTTTATGAAGATAGTGAAAAGAAGATGAGAGAGAACGCCACCCTGAGGAACACCTGCAATGAGGTCACACCAGTCAGAAAAAATCTCTTCAAGGCGAACACACTGCTGAACGGAGCACGGAGGAATCTCGATATGTTACCTTGATCTCTCATCCGCGTACAGACTTTGACAAGTTTTGCTTAAACATGAAGTTGGCATGTCTTTATTTAACCACGAGCGCTATAACAACAGTTTTAAAAAAAAAGTTGTGTTTGTCCACCCACCAAAAATACAGAAATCATGATCCTATCCAAAAGTAAAACAAACCCATACAAATAACAAGGAAGAAATTCCACAACCCTCACGGAATCCACTCGCAACTAGACCTCGTAGAACGAATGACCCTAATTTGTTATGTCCCAAGAATCTGCTAAATTAAGCTCTGTTGTGCACCCCACCACTACTTGCGACTACTAATTTTAGTCGAGTGGTATACTGCCTTTGGTAGCCAAAACGCAGTATCTAAAAATATACGAAAATTGTGTTTTTCTTTGCATCGGAATGCTTTAAACGATATGCAAGAATTATGCTTGTTGAAACAATTGTTGCTCTAATAGAACATTGAAAAATAAAAACTCTGCTGCCCTTACTCACTTTGTATTACATTTAAAAGTGAAAGGGGAATGCCGATTTTAGGCCTTGCAATGCCCAAGAAATTTAATTTACTAAAAAAAATATGTAAATTTTACGTAATTAACTCTTCTATTTACGACGCGATACAAGTTAGCAACATTTTTTAATAAAAAATAAATATAGAAACGATACAACGAAATAAACAGACATTTGCTAGGTTGCCAATTTAAAAACTGTACAAAATAAAGATTTGTTGCAAAACATTTACACATATTTGTACTTTATTTATTCGTTCTTTTGTTTATAGAAGTCCCAATGCATTTTATGTTAATATATTTAGATTTGTAATCAACTTACAAAATCTAATATAATGATTTTAAAATGATCTACATAATGCACCGATCTATACTTTGTGCAATGGCAACACTAAAAGTTGTCAGTACAGACAATATTAGAAATGTCATTGTCATTGTCAAATCAAATGTAATATTAGAATTGTCACTTTATTTGCATTTACATCATAGTGATTCGCTGCGTGTATTTTGCTATTAAAATCGACGTTTTTGACCATGAATACTGACTCTGGCGATTTTCCTATTCTGATAATGACAACCAACAATAAATTAGCTTAAATATGTTATGTAGGAAGAGTTTTTAATAACTTTTTAATACTTGTGAAGGGTACATTAAAAAATCCTTATAATTTTTTTTTCAATAATTTTCTTTTATGAATATATTATTTGTGGGGCATACTAATATTAACATTCGATGTTACTTGTGGGCACTCAGGGCCTAAATCACTATGGCGGCTTGGCATACCCCTTTACTCAGTTTGTTTGTACGCTTAAGCTATACAACCGATCTTAACGAAATTTATCATAGATATAGCCTAGGATGTGTAGAATAACTACAGATACTTTTTATAAAAAAATCACCTAAGTGAATTCGCGGCCATTTCGTTTTAAATATAGTAGTATAGGAGACTTGAAAAGGAAATATTTTATTATTCTGATCCGATCTTTCTCGAAATTCAATTTGATTGAGTTACCGCTTCTTGACTTCTAAGGGCAATACAGCAGGGCTGGGCTTAGGTAACACTATTTACTCTTGTAAGGCCTTGTTTATGCAAGGAGTTAATTGAGAGGATAAATAAGAGTAAGAGCTTACGCAGTGCGGTAGATCTCGCAATTAGTAGGGTCTTGAGATAAATTAGAAGCTTGTTAGGCAGCGTTTTTTTTCGAAGAGCGTTTCGACCGCACGGGGTCTCATACAATCTTTCAAGTTCTAATTTTTGGAAATTACTTTGGTAATGAAAAGTGTAGTTTATAACTATATTTCGATGGAATTCAGAGGGAAAGAGAACTATTTTTCACTGAATAGATAATTTATAAATGCCCCTCCTTTCTCTTCTCCACAAAATTACTTTCGGAAAAGTTCTTAACTAACTTTTTAGACTTCAGTGTTCGCATATGCGTACCAATTTCATTAAAATTGTTTCATTCATTTCCAAAAATGAGGCCTTAAAACAACATGAGGAGAAACGTTAAAGACGAGAAGAGTCAGCTCTTTTTATTTAAGGAAATCATCAAATTACTTCATCCGCTCTGGGTGGAGCGGAAGGGAGTGTCAGACTCTTACTGACTAATACGCACCCCTGTTCCTCCTCTTTCGGACAAATTCCGCAACCCTAGCAGGCACTGACCCTATGGGGCTCCGTCTTCTTTGCTGGCAGCTCCTTAAGGCATGGAACACGACGCGCCATCGATCCGGGCCTGTTTGCTATCGTACGGCGACTCTTTCGAGCAAATTCCGCAGCTTTGGCAGACGAGCCAACTCTAGACTATTATGAGTTGTATTCTCGAACAATGCTGATTCATGCCGGTTTGATTCCAATCTTAATTCGAATATTATATGTTTCATAGTTTAACAACGAACTGAAATAACGACGTAATATTGTTATTGAATACAAAAACTGGAATGATATAGATAAAGTACCGTTTTTCTTTTTTAGTATATTACCTATTGTCATGTCAGATAATTATTTGAGAAAGCCTAATTTTTTGTTGACAGCCCTTAGGTATAAAAAAAAAAACAAATTCCTATCCACATTTTCACATCAGCGTTGAAAAATCCGATGAAATGAATTGAACAACTCTCTTGTCTATGACGTGAAGAGTGAATTGAAACGGTGGTTTCGGTGGTAAATTGACAGAAATTGTACAGTTTTCGCTGTAGCTTTGAAATAAACTGTATGATCCAGCCTTCATAATTATTGCCGTTTAGAGTAATTTGGTGTCGTTTTATGCGCCGAGTTTTTTTTTTTGTTTAACTGGTTTAACTGTTAATCATATACATCATTCTGCCTAGCCTTTTCCTTATTATATTAGGTTGACTTCTATTTAACGGGATGTAGCTGAATACCAGTATTTTAAATGGAGCAATTTTCTGGCTTCCCAGTAATGAAACATTTTTTAACGACCTGCTGCTCTACCATGACGTTTTAAATCCATCATGATTCCTGTGGCAGAGAGAGAGACGGAGTTACACAAGACGAATAGCACTATCCCTTTCCCTCACACAGTTCATGATGTATTTAAGACGTCATGGTAGGGCTGCAGTTCGGTATCGGTAAACTAACAAGAAAAGTGTAAAACTACAAGAAAAAGTTTACCGATTCAAAAGCTATAGCTATAGCACCTTTCTTAGAAAAAACTAGATAAGTACAACAACAAAAAAAGCAAAACTTTTTTCTCTTAGAGCCCTTTGGAGTAAGGCCCTATTCTCGAAAGGAAACTTTTTATTTTGTACTAGCTTCTGCCAGCGACTTCGTCCGCGTGGAATAGTTACTTTACCCCCGATTTTGAAACTCTCAGCCCGATCGGTTTAAAATTGACAAAGTTTCATACAAATAATCAGAAAGCGCCGAACTGCTAAGCTATCGGGAGTTACACGTGTTATTGTGAGTCAACCATAAAATATAGACATATGCTGTTTGGGACATTTTTTAGATAATTTTATGTAAAACATTTCCGTAATACATGATTTCTGTGTAACTTTAACCATTAAGGCTACACACGCGACGGAAGCTTAAAAAATGGAGTAAATTCTCCCGTTTTCCCAACATTTTCCTTCACTGCTCTGCTCCTATTGATTGTAGCGTGATGGAAAGTATACTATAACCTGCCCAGGAGTATGAAGAATAATTGCACCAAGTTTCGTTAAAATCGGTCGAGTAGTTTTTGTTTCTATAAAGAACATACAGACAGACAGACAGACAGACAAAAATTTTACTGATTGCATTTTTGGCACCAGTATCGATCACTAATCACCCCCTGATAGTTATTTTGAAAATATATTCCTTGTACAGAATTGACCTCTCTACAGATTTATTATAAGTATAGAAGATTATTTTGGGTTGTTATTTTTTTTTTGTGGTTATTTTCGCGTTACTTTTATTTAGTAACAGTATAAACAATTGGACATACCTATGTATACACATTAAGAATGATTATATGAATACCCAACAGAATAACTGTAGATCACAGATGCTGCAGGATGGTGCTGGTGGGTGTCGAAATAAATCGCGGGACAATGGATGTACTTGTTTTATTGTAGAAAACGAATTTACATATGTCTGTGCGCTAATAAAAATTAGGACGTGCGCATCGACTCGCGGATGGTGGCAGACTAGCGGGGCCCGCAATGACAAGCAAGTCGTTGGGTCCGCCTTACATAAAATCTTATAACTAGGTAAGTACGTTCGATACACACAAAGTATTTTCGATGCCTACAAAATATTCTTAACTATAAATGAGCGTGTCGCCAACATTCCCCACCCCAGTGCTGTCACAGCACTCATCACTCAACGATATAGGAGCGACGCGTGCCGCGGATCGACGCCAGGTCCTCGAGCCAACTTTCACCTCCACTAACCTGATACGGCCATCCTTGCCGGGAAACACTTCTGTAATGATTCCCTTTGGCCATGAGTTGCGAGGAGAATTCGGGTCCACAACTAAAACCAGGTCACCAACCTGTAGCGGCTTCTGCTCCACATGCCACTTTCGCCTAGGTATAAGTTCAGGTAAAATTTCCTTTACCCACCTGTGCCAAAACATGTCCGCCAATCGTTGACTTGTACGCCAATGCCTACGGAGATATAGGTCGGAACTGTCAAACGATCCAATCACAGGCAAGTTGGATTGTGTACCTAGAAGAAAATGGTTTGGAGTGAGGGTTTCTACTCCATCTGGTGCGACTGAAACGTGCATCAAAGGACGACTGTTCACTATATTTTCTACTTCCGCTAGTAGTGTGCCCAACACTTCGTCCCTTGGTGCCCGTTCATTTAAGACAACTTTAAGTGATGCTTTGACGCTGCGGATCATTCGTTCCCACGCCCCACCCCAATGGGGACTGGCGGGAGGGATGAAAGTCCAGTCCATCCCAATGTTGACACCTACGTTACTTAGACCCTCCCGGTCAAGGTCCTGCATAGACCGTTGGAGTTCCTTGTCAGCGCCTCTAAGATTGGTGCCATTGTCTGAGTACAAGTGACGCGGCCAACCACGCCTCGCTGCCATCCGACGCAGTGCCATGATTAGAGAATCCGTCGTAAGGGAGGCAACGGTCTCAATGTGGATTGCGCGCAACGTTAAGCACGTGAAAAGGACACCGTACCTCTTTTCCCTGCGTCTGCCTACTGTGACCTCCATTGGTCCAAACAGGTCCAACCCGCAGTATGAAAAGGGGCGCTGATGATGAGCCACGCGAGCCTGAGGTAAGTCGCCCATGCGAGGAACCTGCGGCTTACACTTATTAATTCGGCACACCATACATTGCGACACTACAGTTTTTACGGTAGGCCTAAGTCTTAATAACCAGTATTTTTCCCTCAGTTGATTCACTACTGTTTCTTGGTTGCCATGAGCCGCCTTTATGTGGTAGTGCCGAACAATAAGTCTAGCTACAGGGTGTCGCCCATCCAATATTATAGGTCTCTTTACCTCCATAGTGACATTTGCAGCAGCATCGATACGACCGCCCACACGAAGCAAGCCATGTTCATCCAAGAACGGTGAGAGAGTAAGTAACCGACTAGTTTTAACTAAAGACTTACCTTTTCGTATCGATACGAACTCGTCAGCGAATGATTCTGCCTGTGCGTGTCTTAATAGCAGGTACTCTGCTCGCTCCATCATCTCCACGGTGTAATCACTGACAGGTATACCTTTCAGTTTATCAACGAATTTTAAAACGGCAGCTGTTGCTCTAAGCAGGCGCAGCCAAGAAGAAAACCGTGCCGGATCCGGTACCGGTAGGTTGGCAGGGATTACCTGTACAACGGCTGTAAGTACCGCGCCCACTTCGTCCGTGTCCGGCTCGATGAAAAGAAAGAAAAGAAAGAAAGAATAAAATTTATTTAGCACATACATGAAACACACACGGTACATGGAAATAACAAACAAACAAAGATATAAGTATGACAAAAACTTAGTGAGTGTCTCACGGCTGCACTAAAAAGGTCCATTTCAGCGATATGCCAGACAGAATGACGCTGTCTGACGCTGGTTTTCTAATGAACCCTTTTATAGGACGTGTGATGGTTGATTTGAATCAATATAATTTATGAATACCATCGAATACAAATAAAAACAAAAATAGTAAACAGATATATAAATTGAGATTGAGCAAATTATCTTTAAAATACTGTGCACCTGTATGTGTGTGTGTGTGTGTAATGTGTCAACAAATACATGAACAGCAAACCACTCATGGAAACAAATAAGTTTTTTGCTAATTAATAACAGCATACCCTCCTTATTAAAAACTAGTTCCTATTATTTCGCTGTGATATTTATTTCCGGGCGCGGTGACTCACAAACCGACGCAGCCCGCCGAGCGCAGCCATACTACCGACATTTTTATTTTACGAAGTATCCTGAGTATTCCGTTTTTAAGAAATTTATATAAGACTAAAAATGCGATAAATAGTGTAAAAAACATGTTTCGGAGAGAAATTAAAATGAAAAATTGAACGTGCAATGTGAATAGAAGAAGGTAAGCGGAATTTTATATCTTTATGCAGATGTATGTATATTTTCTTGATAGGTCTGAAATAATTCGAATAAGACTCCTCTTTTGTTCCAGTTTTATATATATTTAAGATAAATAAGTCAATGCTTTTTATATAATAGAAGTATTTAGGGTGACCATGTCTTGTTTTCGTTGTACATCTATTAAGTACTGCCGTAAATGTGTTCGAAACGAATGGATGGTTCCCAAAACCCTCAATGGTGGTGGAATATTGTTCCACACCTTAGATGCAGCGTATCGGAAACTGCCTCTGAAGGCTGCTGTCCTATGCGACTGTGTTGACAGTTGCTGCGCACAAAGCCTGGGCGCACACTCTCGTTTGCTAGCCATCCAACTAAGTTTGTCATACAGATACTTGGGCTTCTTTGACCTAACGACACCAAAAAGAAGACAGGCTAAATGTAACTTGCGCCTCGACTTCATTTTAAGAATAAAGTGTCTGTTTAGGAAGGGAGTGACATGAGTTCTAGGAGGAACCGAATAACAGAAACGTGCACAAGCATTTTGGACTCTCTGTATAAGTCTATCGGTACGCGCGAGCAAGCGCGGGCCGTAAACTGTATCTGCGTAGTTTAGTTTCGACAGGACTAGGGTTTCAACTAACTGCTCACGAAGCTTTTCGGACAAGTAGGGCCTCATTTTGTACAGCAGCCTCAGGCGAAAGAAGCAATTTTTTACGGAATCAGATATGTGTTTCTCAAATCTAAGGGTACTGTCCATATATAACCCAAGGTTCCGCGCCTCATCAACACGTTCAATAGGCTCACCCATCAAATTCAAACTAAGGCTCGCAGGTAGCCGCTTCAACTGCTGCTTCGTACCAAACAGTATGTATTTGGACTTTAACGGGTTCAATGCGAGACAGTTTTGACGTCTTTCGGCCATTCCGAATCGTCAAGGTACAGGAAACCTGGACCAGTGATCCACTCAGTGTACAAGGTAGGGTCAAAAGTTTCCCTTGTAGCCAAATCAGCTACGTTAAATTTTGTAGGAACATATCTCCATTCGTCTACGCGCGTGAATTCATCGATCTCCCCAAGACGGTTAGCTTCGAACGTTTTATAAGTTCGAGTATTGTTACGAATCCAGTGTAAAACCGTAGTGGAGTCGCACCAAAAGTACCGACGCACTGGAGATATTCTATGTTCCTTCCCAATAGTGTTTGCTAACCTTGCAGCCAACAATGCTGCTTGAAGTTCATACCTAGGTACTGTCAATGGTTTCACAGGCACCACTCTGCATTTACTCACGATAAAAGAAACATTAATTTTACCCATTGTTTCCCAACGCCAATAGGCTACCGCACATAATGCTTTTGTAGATGCGTCGCTAAATATATGCAACTGTAGGTTTACATACCCTGGCTCACCCGAGTCCAAATTCATAGCACTACTAGTGGCCGCTACGGTTTCGTAGCCGCCGGTAGCAAGACGAGAAGACGGTGCTGACGTCACGCTAATATAATCAGGACTTGACGCCAACATTGACTTGAATGAAGACACGCCCGCACTTGTAATCGTAGCACTGCTAGCTACCGCTACAACTTCGTAGCCCGTAGTAGAAGGCTGCGTAGCACTGTTAGATGCGAGCGGGGTGGCCGAGGGGGGCGACGTTGCATCTGCTATCTCGTTCTGATAACATTCAATCATTGCGTGGCACCGAGGAATGCGAATATTATCTATAACTTTAAGTAGGTTAATCCATTTCTTCCACCTGTCGTAAATACTGTCAGGAATATAATCGTCCCATGCAATATTTAAACGCCAGGTGTCTTGAAGCATGATTTTACCTTGAATTGTGAAGGGAGCAAGAAAACCTAAAACATCAAAAATTGACATTATTACCCTCAACATAACCCGCTTCGTCGGTCGTTCATCACCCTGAATAATGTTTTGCGGGATGCGCTTTAGGGACACGTCAAAACCAAGCTTATCTTCTGCCGGAAACCAAATAAGTCCAAGTGTTCGCTCACCTCCATACTGCTGTCCGACTTTAAACTTTACTGCACTTGGGCCTAAAGTCTCTTTCGGCACGCTGTCTAAAACTGCAACGCTGTTACTCGTCCAGTTTCGAATTTCAAAACCGCCATTCCTGTGAATATCGCTAATATTTTTAACTAGCTCACTCGCCGTGGCTTCGTCCGGCAGACTGTCAATATAGTCGTCCATGTAGTGAGAGTGACAGATCGCATTGACTGCGGCCGGCAACGATGACTCATATCGCCGGGCGTTCTTGTTTTTAATAAACTGAGCAATAAAGGGTGAGCAGTTAGCTCCGAAAATCAAAGAAGTCATAACATACGTTTTGATTTTTTCCGTAGGGCTGCTCCTCCATAAAAACCTTAGAGCGTTCTGATCTTCAGCGTGGACCTTGACCCTCAGGAACATGTCCTTTATGTCACCTGTTACTGCGATTTTTCTCTCCCTGAAGCGCAGCATAATACCAAGAAGTGATGACAGTAGGTCGGGCCCAGTGAGTAAATAGTCGTTAAGACAAGAACCATTTACCTTACCAGCAGCGTCGAAGACCAGCCGAAGCTTGCTTTTATTAGGGTTGTCAACACCAAAATGTGGTAAGTACCACGTGTTCGATGTGACGTCAGTATCCATCAGTTCACGTGCATAATCATTGATTAGCAAATGATCAACACGTTCCTCGTACCTTTTAGCAAAACCTGTATCCCTATCCATTTTCCTTTCAATACCTTTCATCCTTTTCAGTGCATTAGGGTAGGAGTCCGGCATCCTACGATCTGCATCCCTCCAAGGTAAGCCAACATGCCAGCGACCGTTAATGAGCACTGCGGAGCGCTCCAGCTGGGCGATGGCACGCGCATCATCAGCATTCTGTCGCGGCTTAGCAGATACACCCATCGCGTCCAAGGCAAACGAGCGTCGGACCTCATCATGGATTTCTTGCAGCAAGCTGTCATCCTGTGAAGTGGCACTTACCTCCTCAATCTCCGTGATGTTGAGCGCAGTTTCAGCGCTGCAGGTGTGATGGCCGGCTGCAGAGGAACGGGCGGCGCTCCGCGACACACACACTTTTCCATGCACGCACCATCCGAGGGGGGTAAGTGTAGCGGACGGCTCATTTAGTTTACCTAGCTTTATTTTTAAAGGTACTAATAAATGATAATTATCTTGTCCTATCAGTAATTCAGGCTTTGAGTTAGAGGTACATAATTTATCTTTAATGCTCATTAGGTAGGGATAACTATTACAATCAATAACAGATAAGTTTTGAGCAGGCAAACATAATTCCTTTACACAACGCATTCTAATATTATGTAACTTGTCATCATTAGTACCAGCTATGTTTACATTCATAACTAACGACTTACAAACCAGTTTGTTATCAGTCCACGCTCCGCGCACTGTTAATGTTTCACTACGGCCGCGCAACCCGACGCGCTCAGCGAGCCCCGCACTTATAAGCGACACACTTGATCCGTCATCAAGAAGCGCGGTGGCGTTCACTATACCGGTCGGTCCATGCACACGAATAGGCAACACTTTCAACAACACTTTATGATCACTCGCGTTAATATGCGTTATTGTCTCTGAAGCTACCGTAGGCTCGGTTCCTAGCACGCCATTTGCGTTCGCCGGAGCTGAAGTCGATGACTGATCCTTATCGCTGGTAGCGAGCTCACGTTGATTACTCGTAGAATAATGCAGAAGGCGATGATGTTCTTCATTGCAGCTGTCTTTATCGCACACAGGTGCTGCGCAGGTTTTACGATCGTGTTTTGATATTAAACACTTGTAACATAGACCGTGTTTCTTCACATATTGCCATCGAACTTTACGTAGTGCTTTCTTAAATTGCTTGCATTCGCGTTACGTTCTTCGCCTTGTACTAACACGGTCTGTGTGCGTGGAGGCATACTAGTTTTATATTTCGAACCGTGATCGCTTCGCACGGTCGAAAAAACGCTAGCAGTGGTCGAAATCTTAACGGCCTCCTCATTTAAAAAGTCAGATAAAATCACTAACCTGGGCAATTTTCCTTCGGTGATTATTTTGAAACTATAATCTGACCACTTTGATATTAGCACTGTAGGCAGTTTGGACAGAATTATTGAAGCGATGTTAACACCTTGCAGGTACTCCTCACGTCCGACTGCTCGTACTGCTTCCACGACATTTTGTACCTTCACAGCAAACGGAACGATGTCTTTATGATATTCCTGTTGCAGAGGCTGGAGTTTCTTTATCTCATGGAATATTCTCGAAATGATGCAGTCAGGGTTACCAAACCGTAGCTCCAACGTCTTAATTACTTTTTCTGGCGACGTGGCGCTAATAAACAACGCGGCGACTGCATCCTTCGCCTGCCCTCGTAGACACTTTCTAAGCCTCCAAAGATTTTCTTTAGGCGTAAATTGACATAACGCCGTTGATTCGTCGTATGCTTGCTTGAAGAGAAGCCAATCCAATTGGTCACCTGAAAACTCAGGTAAGTCTTTCGGTGTACTCATACGGCTGAGCAAACTAGCTTGAGGTACGTTGTTTGCACAGTTAACCGAAATATCCTTCAAAGTACCAGCCAACATGTGGACCGCTGTATTTAGCACAGTCACGGTGTCGTCGAGTGGCGGCGGCACTGCGCCGGGCAGCGGGCCGGCCACGTTTTCAACGCAGGATGAATGTACTTGGCGATTCAGCTCGCCCGTATAAATTCCTTTCTCGGGGGCTTGCTGCTCGATTGTGGGTTCCTTGTGGGTACTTTGGTGGGCTACCCATTCCTCTAGCTCACTTCGAGGAAGCTCGTTTCTATCGATTTGTGAACTGTATCCTAACTGTTCTTCCTCGTCGCTGAGTGCTGCCAATTGGGCCTCCAGGTTCCTGTCGATGAGCTGGATTTGAATGTTCGCTTTCTGTTGAGCCGCTTCAAGCAACAACTGCTTTTTCTTCGCTTCCTTAGATTTTTGAGACATACTGATAGATTTTTGAGAACATTTGCTGCTGTGCAATGTGGCTGGTTTTTCAGGTTTTGCCACGTGGGGCAGCGGTTCCGATTTTATGCTACTACGCGGTACGTCGGAAAATAACCGTTGTGGGAGTTTGGGTTTCTCCTTAGAAACCACAGTTGCAGCTTGAGCATTGTCTGCAATTTCCTTTTGTTCCAGCAAATCACGCTGCTCCTGCAGCATTTTTGCTCGCCGCGTCCTTACACATGGAGTTTGGAACATCAGATCTGGCTCGAAGTACCACTTTGTAGATCACAGATGCTGCAGGATGGTGCTGGTGGGTGTCGAAATAAATCGCGGGACAATGGATGTACTTGTTTTATTGTAGAAAACGAATTTACATATGTCTGTGCGCTAATAAAAATTAGGACGTGCGCATCGACTCGCGGATGGTGGCAGACTAGCGGGGCCCGCAATGACAAGCAAGTCGTTGGGTCCGCCTTACATAAAATCTTATAACTAGGTAAGTACGTTCGATACACACAAAGTATTTTCGATGCCTACAAAATATTCTTAACTATAAATGAGCGTGTCGCCAACAATAACCATGTCCAGAAACCTGTTCAGCTGCTTTTTAGAACCCTGCAATTTACGTGATCACATACTAGACCCACTAAACCAAAGATTAAATCATCGACTCGAAAAGAAGAAGACAAATAATGTTCAGCATGGTTGCTGAATATTGTTCCACAAACGGTGGTTGCCGAAAATCAGCGCCGTTGTTTGTTGGAGTTGTCTAGAGTCGCGGCATATGCTGAGCAACAACCGATTCTTGCTTAGATGCGACAACTAGATTTATATATATTTTTAAGTACCTAGTGGTAAACAGTCTACTTTTAATATAATTGTTTATTTTGTTTTTGTTGTCACTGTCTGTAGGTGCCGGATGTCACGCCATAGACAAAAGCCAAACTGTGTATTGTTTTGTCTGTGGTGTGACCAGAGACGCATGATAGTTGATGCCCGGTCCTGACACAGCGTGTAGTTTTAATTGAAAAGTTATTTTCTTTTAAGTTTGTGTTTTTCTTTTTTCTGCGTCATTTCAGGCGGAATCTATATCTATACTAATATTATAAAGAGGAAAGATTTGTATTTTTGTATGTAACGAATATACTCAAAATTCTTTCACCATTAGAAAGCTACATTCACCCTGAGTAGCATAGGCTACATTTTATCTTCGTATTCCCACGGGAACGGGACTTACGCGGGTGAAACCGCGGGGCACTGCTAGTAAATAATAAGAACAGAATAATAAGAAAGAATAAACTCTTTATTATGTACACCATAAGTTACAGAAAACAAAGATGAAGAAAACATTACATAGGGTGACACAATGGGCGGCAATGAGTTTTCTTTGCTTAATTTTATCCATGGCATAATATATCATCTAGGTTACAGCAGAATTGCAATTTTACGGTCTTTATTGCCACAGCAAACCTTACCCCACAAATCAATTTACCTAACAACATTTCAACAACAAGATCCCAAATTCTCAATCCAACAAGAAGTTTACCTAACCAGAATTCAGACAAGCACTCGTAAAGACAAATACACTTTACACAAGAAGCATCGGATTAAAACCAAACACTAATCAAGCGGTGCCTTAACTGTTGAAGAACACATTTGTATGCGAGCCTGTAACGGGACTGTACTAACATACATACGTATGTACAATGGATTCCTTTGTTGTAGGCCAGTGTGACATACGAATTTCTGATGTAGTAAATAGGTTTGTTTAACTATTTTCAGTCATAACGGAGGGCATACTAGTATCATAGTGATATGTGAAACCCGCAAAAGACAGTTTTGCGCGTTATTTTTGCTTTTTAAGTACCTTTTTTTTGGATGTGAAATCATTAAATGATTTCTCCGGCTCTGGGTGGATCGGAAGGGAGTGTCAGACTTTGCTGACTAAAACCCACCCGTGATCCTTCTTGATGTAAAGATGGTCACCCATCCACGGACCGACCTCGGCAAGCGTTGTTTATCCTTGAAAATTGACTTATGCGGCTTTTATTATTTATTCATGAGCTCCTCATTTAGTCAGAACCAGGAGGTGCAATGTTGTCCTAAATTAATCTAGAATATCTAATTCAGCAAAACTAGTTTAATGTTGTTTTGACGTTTTATTTATTTATTTATCCACGCCACACGTTGGAACACCTTTTTTTCTGGATGGGAAATTATCAAACGATTTTTCCCGCTCTGGGTGGAGCGGAAGGGAATGTCAGACTCTTAGTGACTAAAACCCACCCGTGATCCCTCTTGTGCCCTTTGCGTTCCAGGGCCGCGGTGACTCTTTCAAACAAATTCCGCAACCCTAGCAGGCACTGACCCTGCCTGCTTCTTCGTCTTCGTTGCTGACGGCTCTTTGAGGCGCGCGTGGAACACTACGCGCCGTCGACTCGGGCCTAGTTGCTATCGGACGGCGAGCCATATCCTCGAGCTCGCCATCCGCAGGCCCGCGCCTACGGTGGCCGGGAATCGCCCTGCGTTTCCCGACGCCTGGGGCGTCTTCTTCTGTTGCGGCAGCTGGGGCGTGAGGTTTCCCTCTCTCGCACGCGTTCCGCCACCTCCTTGCTTGTTAAGTACCTGTAATGGTGATTTGAAATTTTGGTATATACTTTTTGAGTTTAGGAACTAAATTAATACTGAAGGAATAAATGATACGAGGAAACTTAGCAGAGCTACCGTTCCCGCGGGAATATGGGGATAAAATACCTACGACACAGGATAAATTCCTAGTGTGATGCAACGTTTAAAAAAAAAAACAAAATATAATAGAAATCCACACAGTGGAAATTGCAACTGGACAGTCCGTCGCTTACAGACAGCTTAAAGGTTTCCGTTTGTGTCCCTTCGGATGCGTAACCCTAGCTAGATCGCAGACAGTAGACAGATATAATCCCACATTTATCCTAACAAAACTTGAAAGACAATGAAAACAAAGCCATCGGTTTAGGCCGTAAAAAGGTATGATTTAAGTAACTACGGATTATCTTGAGTATTCTAGAATCTACGGACAGCTATGAATATAATAACTATGGTATCCTATAATCATTTCACTAGCCTTTTCCTCACTATATTGGGGTTGGCAGTCCAGTCAAACCGTATTCAACTGAATACCAGTATTTTACGTGGACTAGCTGCCTACCAGACCTCCATTACCCATTAACTAGTTAAATTGTTAATAAAGTAAAAATAAGAGCATGTGAAAACCACTTTACTAAGAACTTGTCTACATACGTGCATCGTAATCGCAAAAAATGTGTTTTATTTTAAAGAAATGGTTAAATTCCAACAACCATAAAATAAAATGGCGGGTACCCATGCCATAAAGACTCTAACCCCTTTCCTCAAAATTAATGATGACATCTTGTCAAAGAACTCTGTTAGTTATAATGAACTTTCAACGACCGAACGCACCACTTGATTGTTTCAATTTGTTGATATTTTTTTTCGGGAATCCGGGCCTAATGTTGTACCTACTTACTTTAACAGCCTATCTCTAAAACGGGCCCAATATAATGTATGTTTTTAATCCTATCCTAATCCCCGGGAATACCCGGACCGGGTAAGAGATATTCTTACACTAAGTTCCGGAACACCGAGTTCGGATTATCCCGTTAAAATATAACCGGATATTTAGCGAACCGTGAAATGCGTACCGGATCGAGTTTCCTATAAATTTTATTTACGAAAGTAGTTTTATGGAAGTATGCATGTCGCAAGTTTAAAGGCAGGAAGGTTTTTATGAAAATGTATATGATTTTGTTGGATGTTTTATTGGTGCCGATTTTAGTAATGGAAATGGTGTTAGGTGTATCGTTCAGTTTATTTTCCGAATTGTAAGATATGATACTACTACGAATATGAGATTATATTGATTAGGTTTTCAACTGATGGACTTTTTACAAGCCGCTGTATTATTATTTAGTTCACGTTCACTGTCCCTTAAGATACAAGTATAGCTAGTCCCTGCGGATGACGGGCTATGGGTGGCTTGTCGACCGATAGCAACCAGTCCCGGATTGGGAGGTCTAGTAACTTAGTAGTTTATAGACCTCCCAATATTATATCTATTGAGGGCAGAAGCTTGTGCTTCTGCCCTTGGTTTCGACCACATTTTGGAGGTTGAGACCTTCGGGGAAACACCTTTTATACCATAAGCTGCTGCTCGCGACTTCGTCCCCGTGGAATCCCCGATTTTAAAACATTCTTTATCGCTGCTCCGCTCCTATTGGCTTAAGCGTGATGATATATAGCCTAAAGCCTTCCTCGATAAATGGTCTATTGAACTCAAAAAGAATTTTTCAATTCGAACCAATAGTTCCTGAGATTAGCGCGTTCAAACAAACAAACAAACTCTTCAGCTTTATTATATTAGTATAGATGATCGGTAACTGATTGCATTTCTTCAAAAATGTAAAAAATCCAATTATGAAAAAGTTCTATTACTCGAAAACAAACGCATATTGGCCCCAATAGTCGATGGGGCTGACGCTCTGGAGTGGCGACCGCGTACCAGAAGACGCAGCGTTGGAAGGCCTCCCACAAGGTGGACCGATGACCTGGTGAGGGTTGTGGGTAGCCGATGGTTGCGAGACGTACAGGACCGGTTGTTGTGGTGACACTTGGGGCTGACCTATGTCCAGCAGTGGACGTCTTTCGGCGTCTGATATGATGATGATGTTACCGGGATCAAATATGTACATAGTAGCTCGAGAATATCCCATTTAAATGAACGCACTCAATGACCAATCACTTTGTATGGAAATACTTAAAGGCTAAACCAACCTAAACTAAAACTATAATGGAACACGGTAATAGCTTGTAATAAGATTTGACGACATTTTGCACTATATTTTCTACCAAAATTCACTAAAATGCGAGCCTGGGCCCATAACCTATAATGATACACGGTGATAGCTTGACAACAACTGTTTCTTTTTTTTTCAAATTACATAGTACAGACATAACTATCATAGATGGCGCTACTGGTTACATTTTGTTACAAACTTAACAAAAACGTTATTCAATTCAAAAATATATTGTCTGATCAGCAAAGAACACTTGCCTAAGTTTTCAATTTATTTCTAGCACATAAACAATGTTTACTTATGCATCGCAATGTTTTCTCAGACTGAACATTTCTTGGCAGCCACTGTGCACCTGCATACCAAGAAAACTGTACTAGAACGGTATATTATGTTCTTACTGTGTAACATTGAATACCAAATTCTGGCAAGATTGTGTAGCGTCGGGTTCGAAATGTTTTTACGATCTAAATCTTCACTGTTTGTCTAAATTATCAGTTTCATGCCCCCTTTTATTATTATAACTAGATTTGAAGTTTTATCGCATAAAAAGTAGCTTATAACCGTCTCCGGGGTCCCATCTATCTCTGTACCATAATTCATCAAAACCAGTTAAGCGATTTAGGAGTACAAGCGTACCAAACAATGGTCGCTACACGTAATAAACTTAAGTTTAGAATTTAGATTTTTGGTTAAAATTACTATAAATAAATAAATAACAACAAAAGTATCGGGAATGCGTCGACGGTCATTACTGATGACTTTTATTCCCTTTTATGAATGGGAAATCATCAAATGACTTCTTTCACTCCGGACGGAGTGGAAGAGGTGTCAGACTCTAACTGAATAAAACACATCCGTGTTCCTCTTCATGCCTCTTGCGTTCTTGGACCACGGTGACTCTTTCAAATAAATTCCGCAACCCGTAGAAAACTACTTTTATTCCCTACCCACGAGTTAAACGTGTCATTGAGTGTCACAGTTTAATCATAGAACATAGTTTAAAACAGAAGTAACGAACTGCTAGAAAACTATTATGATTGTGGTAGCCAAAACAAGCGCTATGAAAACCTTGCTTGGGCCAAATATTGTTACTTTGTATTGGTACCTGTAAGGCGAACCAGTGATCAATGCTTTAAACTACAAAATACCGTTTAGACAAACTCAAAAAAAAAGGCATTCAAGTTATCAGTTCTAAAGATATAATCTCACTAAAGAACAGGCGCACAGGAAAACGTAGCGCTTTTTAATATCTAGCGCAAACATAATGAAATAAGGAAGTAGAATTCTGCTAAGCAAACTCGACTACGTCGAACAAGAACTTCGACTGAACATTGGGCGTTAAACAAAAGATATATTAACAAAAGCATAACTTGAGAAAGTTGCATGTAATCCTTGCTCGAATATGAAGCTCCGAACTTTATTCATTAAGAAACTGTTATAAACTAAATAATAGAAATCGAAACTTCGATATCAGTTTGACTTGAGAACGTGACTGTATTTCTGTATCAGGAGAATTGTGTGATATATGTATTGGAAACCAAGTATTAGTATAACTTGCTAAGATTTACACCACAAAATCATATACACCTCTCCTAAAACGCACGCATACCTACTACCTCTCTGCTGAAACGCATGCAACTACGCCTCTGCTAAAACGCATGCAACTACGCCCCTGCTAAAACGCACGCATAGTACCCGTCTGCTAAAACGCACGCGTACTACGCCTCTGCTAAAACGCACTCATACTACGAATGTGCTAAATCATCAGCTGCTCATGTTAGATGACCTCGGCAAAACGCACGCATACTACCGCTCTGTTAAAACGCACGCGTACTGCGCCTCTACTAAAACGCACGCATACTCGTACTACGCAACTGCTAAAACACACTCATACTTAGAATGTACTAAAACATCAGCTGCTCATGTTACATGACCTCGGCAAAAAAAAATCTTCGGGTTTAAAAAAATAATTCTAATTGGTTCAGGCGGGTCTGGGAATGTAGAAGTATGTAAGCTTTAGTTTGATGTTCCATGTTACAATAGAAAACATGAACGCTCCTAGCTTAGGGAAGAATAAGCAATATTTAATTAGAACAAGTAAGCCTGTCTAAAAGCCAAAACACTATTTATATGTTCTGTGAAATTTAGCTCTAAATAATGTACTAAAAATAAACATAATTCGACGAGTCCAGCACACCCTAGCAAGGCCCGCTAACCAACTAAATATTCACCACAACAACAGCTAAGAAGGAAGTGGAAGTAACCACGATCTAAACTGATCCAATCGACGACCGGACGTGACTTGGTTTTCCCTGATATATTATTCAATCCTGGTCGATAACAATAAGGAAACGTAAAAACCGGCTAAATAATAAAAGCCAGACGGGTCGTTCTTCAAGGTTAAGTTACGCTTGCCGAGGTCGGTCTCTGGATGGGTGACCATCTTAACATAGTGAGTTTCCTCCGTTGCCTCAGAAATCATGCTTAGCAGTTGGCCCCGACTGTCATTTGTAGATCGTTGGCAGTCGTTACGGATTGTAGAAAGCCAGAAAATCTGACGTGAAGCAATAAACGTGTTACCCAGTTACAAGGTTTTGGTGGTGAGATAAGCAGTGGCTCCACGTGTGAATCCAGTTTGACTGGAAGTCGACCCTGATATAGGTGGAAAATTGCTAGGCAGATGAAGATGGACTTATACAGATTAGGTGTGAAATTGAGGGTCTATAACTTTCCTTATCCCCTGAGAGCAATCTCGAAAGCCATTGGATCGAATTTGATGGTGATTTTATCATTCCAGAGTTTATTATAATAAGGTCTAGGGCTATAAAAATTCACTGTCTTGGTGTTATCATGAAGATAGAAGACAATTGACGTTTTAAGTGTCGGCGCTCCGTCAAACGCGAATAAGGTTTTGGTAATTCTTCTGTTTAAACAAATAAATTATTTTGTGATCATCGCTCGTAATTTTTGGCACTGCTCATTCTTGTACAAAGTTCATTTTCTCAGAAATCAAAATAATAATCATCCTAGATTTTCTTTTCAGGGTTAGCATATGAGATGACGGAACCCTTATAGGATCACTCGTATGTCTGTCAGTCAGTCTGACACAGAACATTTTCTCCTAGCTTATTGGACCGATCTAGAACAGACGCGTTACGTAAATAAAGACGGGTTTCAGTGCGGGGTCACTTTTGGGAAACACCTAAAACGTTGAAAATAAATATAAATAATTGTTCTACACTTAGATCACAGGAAAACCTATAAGAACTCTATGGTTTTAAAGAAACATGTTGAAAACAATGTGATTCGTAAGGAACCCTTTGCGCACTTGGCCGGTTTTATTTTAATGTGGCAGCTTAAAAGTCGGTACTATTCCAATTTTGGATGTCGTAAATACAATCGCTCAGTCTACTTCTTTGTGTTATTGGGTTTCTCTACAACAAGTTCCTCAGAGTCTGAATTTGTAACCGAGCCATGGCAATATTGGCTATAATCTCGCCTTCTATTACATGATGCTTCCACAAATAGTTCAATACACCTCTTTTGTGTTGCTGGCTACCCCTATATTGAAAGCAGGCGAGATATTATCAACGTTCGGTGCTGTCATCATAGTGACGACATTGCATCGCGCTTGACACGTCAAACACTTGCCTCTAAACAGACGTGGCTGTAATACAATTTGTGATACAGATATCTACGTGTAGCCGGATATCGCAAACGGCTGACATACAACTGTATGTAGATATTACCTATTGTGTGTTTACGCCTAGTTGACACTTCACTTGACCCCATAGTGGACAAGTAGAAGAGATTCTGTAAACCTCTCATCGTATAAGCTAAAGTTAAATGATCGTCATTCTCATCTTGTTTGTATGATCAAGCTATGAAGTATGTAGTGAGTGAGTGTGGTGGTGTGGTGAGTCTGAAGTGGTGCTGTGAGTGAGTGTGCTTGATCATACAAACAAGACGACGACGACAAAACAAACAAGACGTTGACAGAATAGATCGGCAGTAGGCGGTGGCTTGATGAAGGCGATTGTTAAAAAGTCAAAAATGCATGGGATTGACATCCCAATAAGCATTTCAACAATCAACATCAGTTATAGAATGATATTTAGGTAGAGGTGACTAAAATAGTTTTTTGTTTGTTCTGATTGTTGGATTTTATATTACAGTAACACAAACTCTCTTATACTTCATCAATTACAATCAATAACTTCTCCCGCTCTGGGCGGAGCGGAAGGAAATGTCAGACTCTTTCTAACTAAAACTCACCCGTGATCTTTCTAGTGCCCTTTGCGTTCCAGGACCGCGGTGACTCTCCGCGAACAAATTCCTAAATAGTAGGTCCTAGGGTTGCGGAATTGGTTCGCGGACAGTGCCCGTCAGTGCGCGGTCAGTGCCTACTGACCTACGAGACCCCTTTCTTCTTTGCTGACGCGAGAAAGACACATTCGCGTTACTTATTTGAGGCGCGCGTAAAACACGACGTGCCGTCGACCCGGGCCTGGTTGTTATCGAACGGTGAGCCACCCATAGCTCGCCATACGCAGTTCCACGCCTACGGTGGCCGAGAATCGCCCTGCATTTCCCGACGTCCGGGGTGTATCCTTCTGTTGTGGCGGCTGAGGCATGAGGTTTCGATCTCCCTTACGCGGTCTGTCTCCTCCTTCACTAGCTTTACTGTTTCGCAGAACGAGGTAACTTCTTCCCATACCTCCTCGCTCCAGACTATGCTCTGTCCATGGGTCGGACCTCCATCGTATGCTCTACCGCGTCCACCGGGCGATCCAATGGTCAACCACTGACACTCCATTGAAAGTAATAGCATAGGTAAGTAGTCTCGTACATAATGACAAATGAATGACAGGCGTATGCGATAACCTGCTAAAATTTTGACAGTTCCTTTGATCAGTGACCTACCATTAGAACGTCACTGTGCAGCCATTGCTTTTGATAGCTCGGTTATCAAAAAGTACTACGAGACCATTGATAGATCAATGATCGACCATTGTAAATTTAGCAGATTACGAACTTTCAGCAAAATGTTGGAATGACTTTATAAAAATAGTAGACTTCCGTGTTAATGCAGAGAGTGTCTACTGACTGGAAGATTTTATCTCCCTCAAAAAGTCGTTTATTCGTAGGCAAGCAATTATAACAATAGCCAGCTCTCAGAAAAAAGCCCGGCTTCCATTGACGTCATTCACTTTACGCATCACGTCCTACAAATAGCTCCACATACACAGAACCCAACATATCACAATGAGAACCTTCTTCCACTACCTTCACACCCTGAAAACACAATTTACACTATTTTTAAAGTCGACTGCTTTGTCGGATATTGCCCGGCTTGGCCCCACCAGCGTCATGTTGCCCGGAAATTGATCGTTAGCTGCGACCTGTGTGGACTCGCCCTTATTGTACTTAGGCACTCCGCTTAAGATTTTAAAGAGATTTATTTATAGGTTGAAGGTAATTTTCCTGGTCAGTCTTTGGGGTTACTGTAGTGTGTTATCAGCCTGTTTTGTATGAATGGCCTTTGCCATTCATACAAAACAGGCTATTATTGTATTGTTATATTTGGGTTATTGGGGCTATTGCAATGGGTGTACGTGTCCCGTTTTGTAACGGTTAGGACATACTCATTTTCACGTAAATTGGGGGAGTTTGAAAACATGATTCGGTGGTTCAATACTCAAGTCTTTATTGCATTCTATATGTACCTATTAAATCTATATCTATTTTAATATTATAAAGAAGAAATATTTTATTTATTTACACTGAATAAGCTCCGAAATTACGACCGATAAGCCATTTTTTCACTATTGGAAAGCTCTACATAAGCTTATTTTATCCCCGTATTCCCACGGGAACGGGAACCAGGTAGATGAAACCAATGATAAAACAAAAGAAAAAGATCAATATGGACCCTGTCAAATACAGCAAAAACATGATATGTTTATAGCAAAAAACTTATTATATGTATTAGAGGACCTTATAACATAGAAAATAACTTGCTGACCTTCCAATTTTGTCTGCTTCAAATAAGAGAGAGAGAAAATAACTCCGTTTTTGCAACATTTTTCATTGATGCTCCGCTCCCATCGGTCGTAGCGTGATGTTATATAGCCTCCCTCGATAAATGTTCTATCTATTATTATTATTATTTATTATTAAAATAATTGAGGACACGGTTGGCGCAGTGGTTGAGCGTTCGGCTGCTGCGCTGCGTGTCGCGGGTTCGATCCCCGCACGGAACAAATGTTTGTATGGCCTACAGATAATTGTTCCGGGTCTGGTTGTCTTGTGTATGTGAGTTTTCATGTTTGTGAACGCACCCGTGATACAGGAGTAAATCCTAGTGCGGGGCAACGTCTTTTAAAAAAAAACGATTCAGACCAGCTATTCCTGAGATTAGCGCGCTCCACGGACAAATAAAAACAACCAACTCTTCAGTTTCATAATATTACATATGTGTAGTTGTATACATATACATATATAGTTTTAGATATAAGTAAAAAGCAAATTAACCAAACATGAAATAATTCGTTTAAATTAACTGAGGAATCTACTCGTATATATTAACTCTCTGGCGTTTATAGCTTGAACACCAAATTTTACCGACTAATGTACTTGTACATAATTGTGGTAGACTGACATAAATAAATAACTTGATATGATTTCTTTCTTTCTTTTTCTTTCTGATACAATTTATATTATCAAATCAATGTTGTGCCATACATCATAATTATACAAGTTGTAACTTACATCCATAGTAAAAGTTAAGTAGTAAAAGGAAAAGCAACTTTTACTATGGAATCAATGCTTTTTTTTTTGGATGGGAAATCATCAAATGACTCCTCCCGCCCTGGGCGGAGCGGGAGGGAGTGTCAGACTTTTACTGACTAAAACCCACCCGTGCTCCTCCATGTGCCCTTTGCGTTCCAGGGCCGCGGTAACTCTTTCAAACTGTTGTATATTGTAACTAATAAGGAGGTATCAACATGTACTTCAGTCTCGCAATAAACGTCAATACGGACACACTACGTCTTTTATTCTCTATTGGCGACGAGGATAATCGGATTAGTCTAATTACGCGTGAAGATAACAAGTGTCGAAATGTCCATCGGGAAGATACGTGAATTCAATTTACAATCCGGGAACTGGTTGGCGTATGTCGAACGGATTGAAATGTATTTTGTGGCCAACAAAATTAGTGACGATGTGAAACTACCTACACTTATCTCGCTAATGGGTGAAGAAACATACGAATTATTATCGAGCTTGGCGAGCCCGTTAAAGCCAAGTGAATTAAAATATGCACAAGCCGTGAGTTTACTTCAAGAACATTTACAACCTAAACCATCGGAAATGGCAGAAAGATTTCGATTTCGGCAGAGAAGACAGCACGCCGGCGAGTCGATTTCAGATTACGTAGCCGAGCTAAAGAAGTTATCAAGATATTGTAATTTCGCAACAGTTTTAGAAGATAACTTGAGGGACCAATTCGTATGTGGTTTACAAAGTGAATTTACAAGGCAACGGTTATTTGCGGAGGAAAATTTGACCTATTCAAAAGCGGTAATGTTGGCGACTACCCTCGAAGCGGCAGAACGTGACGCAGGCGCCGTCGATAAAAACAGCAGCGAAGTGACAAGCAGTACGAAAATAACTGAGAACGTAAATAAATTACAAGTGCAGCGGTGTACAGCGTGCGGTGACACTAAACATAACAATCGAGATTGCCGTTATAATAACTACGAATGCAGTATTTGTCGCAGAGTTGGTCATTTGAGAAGGGTGTGTCCACAACGGTCAGATGGAGCTTCAGACAAAGCGAGACGGCCAAGAGATAACGGTGACAATAAAACACGCGGAGGCAGCGTGATGGATAGCGGACCAGGACCGGAAGGCGCAGGCCGTGCGGGGCGTACGGGGCGCAGCGGTCGCGGCTATCACGGCGGAGGGCGCGCGAGCGGACAGCAGCGGCGCGGCCGTACATATTGGGTGCAGGAAGCTACAGACGAACCACTGCAAGCGCGAGTGAGAGGAGTAGAGGACTCCGAGTCAGGTGACGATGACGTCAGTGAAAGTGATCTCGACGAGCCGATGTATCAGATGTCATTATCAAAGTACAAGGCGGTGCGTATCACACTATTAGTGAACAACTGTTATTTAAAAATGGAAGTCGACACTGGTGCTCCGTTGTCATGTATTAGTAAGAGTACCTACGATAAATTCTTTAGCAATCTGGTGATAAAACGGTGTCGTATTAATTTTAGTTTTTATGATGGTTCCATTGTTAAGCCGCTTGGTTATGTAGAAACAGAGGTACGTTATAAAAACAAACAAAAAATATTAGATTTATACATCTTTGATAATGGAACTACAAACTTGTTAGGACGCCAGTGGCTGGCTGAGTTGGATGTGGAAATACCAAAGATCGGCATAAACTGTATCAATGAAAATTGTAATAAAAGCGAACTAATAAACTCAATTGTTTCTAGGTATAAATCACTATTTGATGGCACGTTGGGTCGGTACACCGGAGGGACAGTGAGCCTCTGTGTGCGACCGGGAGCGCAGCCAGTGTTCTGTCGCGCCCGACCGGTACCGTATGCGTTGCGCGACAGAGTGGACGCAGAGCTGGATGCAATGCTGCGCGCGGGCGTCATCGAGCCTGTTGACCGGTCCGACTGGGCAACTCCCCTAGTGATAGCACGTAAGGCAGATGGTGGCATTGCCGACTACAAGGTAACACTTAATCGTGTCTTAATGATCGACAGATACCCGGTTCCAAAGATTGACGACTTGTTTAGCGACCTAAGCGGTAATGTTTGGTTTACAAAGTTAGACCTATCTCAAGCATACAACCAGCTAGAACTTGATGAAGGCTCTAGAGATTATACAGTAATTAACACCCATCGGGGTTTATTCAAATATAACCGTTTAGTATATGGATTAGCTTCTAGTCCCGGTATTTTTCAAAAATTTATGATAGAACTTTTCAAAAATGTACCGAATGTAGTAGTATTCTACGATGATATTTTAATAAAAAGTAAAGATTTAAATAGCCATGTAGAATCAATAAACAAGGTGTTCAAAATACTAGAGACCAACGGGCTAAGAATAAGGCAGGACAAGTGCGATTTTTTTGCGAACGAAGTTAAATATTTAGGATACATAGTGAGCAAAGAAGGAGTAAAAGTAAATATGGATAAAATAAAACCAATTGTGTCCATGCCCCATCCTAAGAACACTACAGAACTAAAGTCATTTTTAGGGATGGTGAATTTTTATGGAAAATTTATAAAAAACTAGCTGACCCAGCAAACGTTGTTTTGCCATACTTATATAAAAAAATGAAAAAATATTTTCCCGCTTTTCTGTTGAAATTTTTCCTGAATTTTCTTTGTTATAAACCTCACGGAGCCCGAGACCTTTCCAACGAATGCAAAACCGTGGAAATCGGTTCGTGCGTTCTGGAGTTATAGCGTCAGGAAGGAAAACCCGACTTATTTTTATATAGTAGAAATTTATCGCTGATAATATGATTTAATCAAACCACGTCCAAAATGAATTGACGGCATGAATGACATAACAACGTGCTTGTCCTGTCAACAAAACTTCAAAAAAGTTTCTGTGAAAAAAGTTTCTATTGAATTCATTTATTACAAAAAATGTGACAAATGAGGAACCGCTCGACCGATTTTGTGCAAACTTCACATAAACCATCTACTAAATATGCCGACCAAATCCTAAGCATTTGGTTTGGATAGGTGAGCCCGTTCTTGAGTTATGGAATTACAACGAAAAGTGGCATTGATTTTTATATATATAGATTTGAGTACATACTTAGATCAACTTTACGAGTTACTAAAAAAAGGGTCACATTTTTTGTGGACAAGGAAGCATAGTATAGCATTTAATCAAGTTAAAAAGTTGTTGTGCAGCACGGATGTACTTGCACATTATGATATGTCGTCAGAAACGATAGTGACATGCGACGCCAGCGCGCACGGGCTGGGCGCGGTGCTGGCGCAGCGCCGCGCGGATAGGGGTGAGCGAGTAGTGGCGTACGCGTCGCGAGCTCTTACTTCCGCTGAGAAACATTACAGTCAAATACATAAAGAAGCGTTAGCCATTATTTTTGCCGTCGATAAGTTTCACCAATACCTTTATGGCAGGAAATTTACGCTTCGTACGGATCATAAACCTTCAGTGAGTATTTTCGGGCCGAATACAGGCATACCAAGCACAGCGGCTAGTAGATTACAGCGATGGGCTATAAAACTATCAGCATATGATTTTAATATCGAGTATGTTAAAACAGATCAAAATACCGCGGATGCCTTATCCCGTCTAATCAAAGCACACAAAGATTCATCTAACCAAAATGAAGAGTTACCTGAACAAACATACTTACACTTCGCTGCGGAAGCGCTTCTATTAGATTATAAAACATTAAAAAAGGAAACATCAATAGACCCCGTCCTTAGTCGGGTAATTAGTTACATTCATGACGGCTGGCCGCATGAAGAAGAAATCAAGGAACTTAAACCGTATTTTAATCGTAAGAACGAATTATATACGGAACTAGGATGTATTATGTGGGGTCACAGGATAGTAATACCGTCAGCTTGCAGGGGCAGGGTACTTAAAGAATTACACGATCCTCATATGGGAATAGTAAAAACTAAAGCAATAGCGAGAAGTTACGTATGGTGGCCTGGGGTTGATGAAGACGTGACAGCGGTATGCCAGGGGTGCTCCGTGTGCGCTTCGGTGGCGGACGCGCCACACCACCACGTGCCCAAGTCATGGCCGTGGCCCAATCGACCATGGTCAAGGTTACATATTGATTTTCTAGGACCCATTTTAGGATTAACTTATTTTATTATCGTTGATGCTTGTTCAAAATGGATTGAAGCAATTAACATGAGACGCACTACGGCACAATCGGTTATATCGGTATTACGTGATATTTGGGCTAAGTTTGGTCTACCAAGGCAAGTAGTGAGCGACAACGGACCCCCATTTACAAGCGTAGAATTCAAAACCTTTTTGTCAAACAACGGTATTGAACAAATATTTACAGCACCGTACCACCCAGCTTCTAATGGGGCAGCTGAGAACGCGGTGAAAATATGCAAACGGGTAATCAAGAAAGCATTAAAGCAAAACTTAGATCCAGATACGGCATTATGTAGATACCTTTTAACATATAGAAATACGGAACATTACACACTAGGTGATAGTCCAGCAAAAATATTGCAAGGTCGGAATTTACGTACGAGATTGGACACACTGAAGCCCGATCGGGAGTCGCGAGCGCTGTCGCGGCAGAAACGTAGTGAATGTCTGGCGGGAGGAACGCACAGGCAGGTAGAACCGGGTGATAAGGTATGGTACAGGAATTATCGTGGGACAGACAAATGGATAGCAGGGCAGGTTACAGAAAAACTAGGTAGTACTGATTACAATGTTAAATCTGACTTTGGAACCGAGGCACACCGTCATGTCGATCAGTTGAGGCGGAGATCAGTGTTACCCAGGACTGTACAACCATCACTTCCTAATAATAACAAAAACACAAGAAGTTCACTTGTGTTCCCTGCTATTGATGAGGAGCGGTCGAGCGGTACGGTTGACAGGGTCGGTACCCCAGGATCGCGAAATAAATCTGAATTAAATAACACGGGCGCGACAGAGAACCGGCCTGAGCCACCCGGCGCGACACAGGCACCTGACGTGCCAAGTAGTAATGTTAACCCACAGCCTCTAGTAGTAACACCGCTCGAACGTAGATTTCCATTAAGGAATCGTAAACCTCCTCAACGATTTAGAATTGAAGAAATAGATTAAGTATGTAATTAGTTATAAGTATAATGCTAAAATAGGATGGGTTATAGTAAGTTACGTTGTGTTTGTAAGTCTATAGCATTGTAAGTTGCGTTAGGTTGTTTTATTATGTTTAATGTACTAATTATTAAGGGTGGAGGTGTTGTATATTGTAACTAATAAGGAGGTATCAACATGTACTTCAGTCTCGCAATAAACGTCAATACGGACACACGTCTTTTATTCTCTACAAACAAATTCCGCAACCAGCTGAAATCGCAAAAAACAGCAACCGACCCTTACATTTATCTCCGCGAAGCTGAACAAAACAGTGAACATATATTGCATAAATAAAATACCTGGTTATTTTGTAAGGTTCCGTACCCAAACCGTTTCCGTCCGTCCATCCATCTGTCTGTCAATGAACAGTATTAATTCTCGACAACTGTAATAGGTAGACAGCTGAAATTTTCACAGAAAATGTATTTCTATTGCCGCTATAACAACAAAAAATAAAAATTCAATTATATTAAAAATTATGGAGGCATACAAGAAACTTTTTACGGTTTATGATACGGAACCCTTAGTGTCATATTCCAACTCGCACTTGGCCAGTTTTCAACATTACTAGCAAAGATAATCATTCATTTATTATTCACAGTCATAAACAAACTAATAATTATCTAAAACACAAACTCAAACTTACTAAACAGTAATAAAATTTATGTTTACTGGGTGAGCACTACTAAACTATTAAACTCAGTGGAAACCAACGAGCCGTAATCCAATGATTTAAAAACTTTTCAAAACTATTGAAGTTGGTAAATAAATAACAGTTTTAATTAAATTTATAATACTTGCGTCAACTAAGTTTAGAGTCGGGAGAAACAAGGATCACTCGTTTATAGTTCTCGGGTACTCGGAACCATTTTCAGTGCCGTGAAGTAATAAAAATCATGATCGACCAAGATGTTACGATACAATCTTGGTCGATCATGATTTTTAGTTTAAAAACTTTTCAAAACTATTGAAGTTGGTAAATAAATAACAGTTTTAATTAAACTTATAACTCTTGGGTAAACTTTAGAGGAGTAACCAATTTATGCAACTCGTTTATACGAGTATTTCTCGGGCATTGGAACCATAATTTTTGTTACTTCAAGAATGTATCGAAATAAAATATTTTCGTTACAGAAGTAAACTACCGTGTTCCCCAGTTATTGGGTTGTGGAGGTCTAGTAAGCAGCCGCTCCACGTTAAATATTGGTATTTAGCTGAATCCGGTACGACTGGAAGCCGTCCCCAATATAATTGGGAAAAGAATTTAAAAACGGTACTGCTGTTTATGTTTTTTTTTTGCGTTCCAGGGCCGCGGTGACTCTTTCGATCACTAACTAAGCTAACCTAACAACGACTAATAGTGACCATATGAATAATACTTGGCCATCATATGAAAACAAAGTATATCTCACAAGTAATACATATTATATGAAACTAGCTGCTGCCCGCGACTTCGTCCCCGTGGAATCCCCGATTTTAAAACATTCTTTATCGCTGCTCCGCTCCTATTGGCTTAAGCGTGATGATATATAGCCTAAAGCCTTCCTCGATAAATGGTCTATTCAACCTAAAAAGAATTTTTCAATTCGAACCAGTAGTTCCTGAGATTAGCGCGTTCAAACAAACAAACAAACAAACAACCAAACAAACAAACTCTTCAGCTTTATAATATTACTAGCAGCGCCTCGCGGTTTCACCCGCATAGTTCCCGTTCCCGTGGGAATATGGGGATAAAATATAGCCTATAGCCTTCCTCGATAAATGGGCTATCTAACACTGAAAGATTTTTTCAAATCGGACCAGTAGTTCCTGAGATTAGCGCGTTCAAACAAACAAACAAACAAACAAACAAACAAACAAACAAACTCTTCAGCTTTATAATATTAGTATAGATAGTATAGATTATAAGTTAGTCTAGTTTTATTCACAAAGAAGATATGGGGGGTTGAAAATGGCCTGAATTGTTTAAAAAAAAGGATGGTACCGCCGTACCGCTTGTTGGCGAGGACACTGCCGATGCCGTGCCCCCAGATAATACACCAGGCAACTTCCACCGAGGTAACTCCATGCTTATACAATTTATCAAAACATTTTCAATTCAGATCAATAGACTCGATATCCATTCAGGCACAAATTTATAATATCAAACGCAGTTACAGGACTCGTATTACCTCACGGCACTGCAGCTCTTTGCTATGTTAATCTTGTGTTGAAGTCGAAGTGCATTCGGTATTCAATCCCGAGCCGCCATCTTGGTTATTGGGACACCTTGTTCTGTCAAAGGAGTATTAGAAAGACGAGGTCTTAATATTTGAGTTGTTTGAAATATCAACCTTTTATTTGTGTTGGTTGATATTTCAAACAGCACAAATACTAAGACCTCGTCTATATTATTGGTGTTGTTCTTATTGATGCTTAGAGCTTTTGGTTGTATTTTGTCTTTTATCCAGGTTTTGAGAATGTATTGAGACAAATTAGTAGAATTGGACATCTGCCCCCCTAGCCAAGTTGATAATCTGCAATCGTTAACGCTAGTCGAAAACGAATCAAATCTATGGGAATGAAACCATCTCAACGTTAAGTCACGTGGTTAGAACAAACGAATAGAAAATTCGTCGCCAAGTTCAAATCGTTCAAAATGATATAATGTATTGTTATCGTTTCTACAATGTGCAACACTAGGTACATCCTTTGTTTGTTTCCCCACCGACTGTGTCCCCACGTTGTCGTCGTGGTGGGGCTTGCGCGTCTCAATGATCTTGCGAGCTTTCCCGGTAGAGCTACTCATGCCGGAAGGTCGCAAGTGAGGGATCAGACCAAGAGGGACACGGGAAGGGCACACCGTTCGGAGACCTGAGCAGTGTTGCGGACGGTGTGCGATTCATGTGGAGGAAACTTGCTCGCTGCTCTCTGGTACGCGTCTGATCATCAGACGTGACTGTGAGGGCAGCGAGCAAGTAGAGAGTTGAGGAGAGGGAACCCTGCGAAGGGGTGGAGAAAAACAGGGACCGCACCCTTAAAAGGAACAAACAAAAAATGAACAAGACAAACGAAAGAAATTTACCCCAGGGTGGTTCCAGCTGCTCAGCAGCTGGGGAATCCACCACGCTCGAAAGAGCGTCTGCCCCACCGTATTCTGGGGGGGGCAACGAATGTCTTCCGATTGCCAGTGGCAACCAGAGCCGAGGAGGCTCCAGCGGGTCAGCGTCCTTTGAGGACCTGATCCGCTACGACCATAAAGCGCCTGACAAAGTGTCGGGTGGCGCCGGGGCACCAGCGAATGCTTCCTCCAAGTTATGGAGGAAGCATCCGCTGGAGCGTCGGGGGGATGCGGGGTCAGACTCTGACTCCGCATCTAGCGCTGTGAGCGCGAGGAGCGCTGGGTATGGGATTGCAGAGGGTGCGGAGAACTCTAAGTTCTTCCGCAAGCGTCCCAGACCGGAGGAAGGCCAGGGGTCGACCTCCGAGGGTGAGCTGGCCTCGGCCTGCAAGATCCCAACCAGCAGGCGAGGAAAGGGCCGAGAAGGTGGAAAGGGACGGGGACACGTCTCCGGGGAGGCTGCCCAGCGAGCTGCGAAGGTCGCTGAGGAGGCGCGCCACCCTGGAGAAGAGTCCGACCGGCCGGCACTCCCCCTGGCGGGTTCCGGCGACAAACCGGACACTGCTGGAGGCTCAGGCAAGGAGAGTCAGGCCAGGTTTTTGAAGGCTGTGGAGGCCGCGGTCCGCGATGTGGCCCTGAAGAGGACGCATGCGTCCAAAAACAGGGCCATAAGCGCGGCGGCGGTCTCCATCTTGGCAGCAGTGGAGGCCAATTACCGCGCACCGCTCCGGCTCTCAGGGGCCGCCTCAAGGAGGGCGGAAGCAGGGGCAAAGCCAGCTCGCGCCGGCTGAGAACCAGGTGCTGGAACTGGTGCGGCAGGAGCTGGCCGCCTTCCGGGAACGGTTTTCCGTCCTGGAGGGCATCGTCTTGCGCCCTCCGCTAGCGGCGAACTCGAAGGCCTCGGGCCAGAAGGCGGCCTCGTACGCGGCCGCTGTGGCTGCCAAGCCGGCTTCGCCCGGTCAAGCTAAGGGAGGGGCCGGGCCGGCGAAGTCGGCACCAGCGAAGCCGGCACCGGGTAAATCGGTACCGGCCAAACAGAAGAAGGGTGGAGCGGCTGCACAGGCGGCGCAAGCCCCAGCGCGGGCGGTGCAGCAGCCCACACTTTCTGACCCGCCTTCTAACCCCCCTGCCGAAGCCGGATGGCAAGTGGCCGGGGAGAAAAAGAAGGCGGGCAAGGCAGCCAGGGCAGCCAAAAGGAGGGCAAGAAGGCGGCGACAGAAGGAGCGACGCGTCGCGAATATGCTCCGCGCCCCGAAGACCGCAGCTGTAGTGCTCACTCTACAGCCGGACGCGGTCAAGAGGGGCGTGACGTATAGCGACGTGCTTGCGAAGGCGAAGGAGACGGTAAGCCTCCAGGAGCTCGGCATCGTCGGGGGCCTCCGGCTTAGGGTCACCATGACTGGTGCCCGGATGTTGGAGGTCCCTGGGGCAGCCAGCGGCCCGACCGCTGACGCTCTGGCCGAAAGGCTCAGGGCGTCCTTGAATGCGGACGATGCCCGAGTGTCCAGGCCCACCAAATGTGTGGATATGCGCATTTTGGGCTTGGACGACTCCGTCACGGAGGAGGAGGTTGTGGCCGCCGTGGTCAGGACGGGAGGGTGCTCTGCCGAGCAAGTCAAGGCAGGCACCATACGTCCTGACTTCTCGGGCATGCGAACCGTAGTGGTAAGCTGCCCGGTGACGGCGGCCAAGAAGATCTCGGAGGGCCGAAGGCTTCTGGTGGGATGGGTATCTGCGCAGGTCAAACTGCTGGAACCCAGACCTCTGAGGTGCTTCCGTTGCCAAGTCGGCAACCATACGGGAGCTCTCTGCACCTCAGAGGTTGACCGCAGCGAACTGTGCTTCCGCTGTGGTCAACCAGGTCACAAAGCCGGCTCGTGTAGCGCCACGCCGCACTGCGTTACATGTGCGGCAGCTGGCAAGCCGGCCGAACACTGGGCTGGGGGCAAAGCCTGCGCTCCACCCGCCAAAGCCGGGGGCAAGAAGCCCTCCACCGCCGTCTCCGTCGCCGCCTCTGTCGCCGCCGCTGCGAGTGCCGCGGCCCCACAGGAGGCCCGGGAGGAGGCCGTAATGGAATGCCAATAATGGCTCCATTACGCCTCCTCCAGGCGAACATCAATCACTGCGCCGCTGCTCAGGACCTGTTGCTCCAGAGCATGGCGCAGTGGTTGATTAATGTCGCTGTAGTCGCTGAGCCGTACTACGAGTACGTCCCACCCAGGGAGGACTGGGTGAAGGACCTAGACGGCTCAGTGGCCCTGATTTCGTCGGCCGCCGCCGGTACCTCGTCCCTCGAGTGTGTTAGGAGAGGACAGGGGTGCGTAGCAGCACGGTTCGGGGAGATTGTAGTGGTGGGAGTCTACTTCTCCCCGAATCGAACTCTCGCCGAGTTCCACAACTCCCTTGGAGAGTTGCATAACGTCGTCGTCGGGTATCGTCCCCTCCCCGTGTTTGTTCTCGGGGACTTCAATGCCAAGAATTTGGCTTGGGGTTCCCGCTATACGAACGTACGGGGTAGGATGGTGGAGGACTGGGCCCTGGAGACAGGCCTGGTCGTCCTTAATCGGGGTTCTGTCCCCACGTGTGTGCGGATGTGGGGTGACTCCGTGGTGGACATCTCGTTCGCCAGCCCCGCTCTGTCGCCGCGTGTCGTCGACTGGCGTGTTGTGGAGGAGGTGGAGACCTATTTCGACCACCGGTATATCCGGTTCGACGTCTCCGCCCAGACCTCAAGCGCGCCAGTCCGACAGACCCCGAGTGGTCCGCGGTGGGCGCTGAAGCAGCTGGACCGGGAGCTTCTCCTGGAAGCCTCGATCGTGCAGGCCTGGGTGTCACCACCGGACAGGCCTGCGGACATCAACGATGAGGTGGAGTGGTTCCGGGAGACCATGTCGGGTATATGCGACGTGGCAATGCCCCGGGTCCGGCCAGGACGCGCCCGCCGTCAGGTGTACTGGTGGTCGCGCGAGCTGACGACGCTGAGAGAAGCGCGCGTTGCTGCGCGTCGCCCGTACACCAGGCATCGCCGGCTTCGCATTTGCCCTCCGAATGCGCAGGCCAGGGAGGCGGAGCTGTAAGAGGAGTACAGAGCGGCGAAGACCGCCCTCCAAGCGGGGATCTTGCGGGCCAGGGATCTGGCTCGCAGAGAGCTGCTGGAGTCTCTGGACGGGGACCCGTGGGGAAGGCCCGGTGTGGGCCCCCCCGTTGACGCAGAGTCTCCGGCCCCAGCTAGTGGAGGACGTGGTGAGCGCTCTGTTCCCGTTGCGAGGGGACCATGCTCCCCCGCCCATGGCTCCGCCACCTGCGGTGCCCGATGCGGACCACACCGACGACGACGATACTCCGGAGGTGACCGAGGTAGACCTGAGAGCGGCGGTTAATAGGCTCAAGGCCAGAAATACAGACGCGAGGTGGCCCGCGGAGGCGGGCCGGCACCAGCCGGGGATTACGGACGTCGCATATGTTCCCGCGATCCCCGGCGTAGGTGAGAGATGGAACACCGGGGTGGTTTTAGTCAGTAAGAGTCTGACAGACCCCTCCGCCCGCCCCAGGGTGGAGGACATCCATGAGGATTTCCCCCAGTAAAAAAAAAAAAAAAAAAAAAAAAACGAAGGCACTCCGGTATCACCGGGTGCCAACCTACCTCCGTCGCGTGGTCGAGGACTACCTGACGGATAGAGCCGTCATCTACCCCGGTCACCGGGGAGAGTGGAACCGGCGAGAGATGTCGTGCGGTGTTCCACAGGGTTCGGTTCTGGGGCCGCCCCTGTGGAACATCGGCTACGACTGGGTGCTGCGCGCCGACCTCCCTCGCGGCGTCAGCGTAGTCTGCTACGCTGACGACACGCTGGTTTTAGCGCAAGGGGGGTCGCACCAGGCGGCGGCTGAGTTGATGACACGCGGGGTTGCGATAGTCGTTGACAGAATCTGGCAACTGGGTCTCGAGGTGGCCCTACACAAGTCCGAGGCCATGTGTTTCCATGGCCCTCGGAACCGGCCACCACCGGGAACCCAGGTAACGGTAGGAGGGGTTCACATCGGCGTCGGGTCAACGATGAGGCCTCGTCCTCGATAGCCGGTGGAACTTCGCGGAGCATTTCCGACGTTTGGCACCCAAACTGGGGCGGGCTGGGGCTGCCTTCAAGCGGCTCTTGCCCAATCTGGGGGGACCAAACGCCTTCTGCCGGAGGCTGTACGCGGGGATCGTGCGGTCCATGGCCCTTTACGGGGCCCCAGTGTGGGCGCTGTCGCTAAGGCGACTGCCAGCGCGCCACCTGGTCTCGGCCCAGAGGGTCATGGCCATTCGGCTAGTCCGTGGATACCGCACGGTCTCTGGCGAAGCGGCGAATCTCCTTGCTGAATTACTGCCGTGGGATCTGGAGGCGAGAGCCCTCGCGCACGTTTACGCGTTGCGCGTGGAGGCGCTAAGCCGGGGTGAAACGCTGCTGCCGCGGCAAATTGCTGCGCAGCGGACGGAGCTCCGGCGGGATCTCACGGAGGTTTGGAGACAGCGACTATCGCAACCCAGTGCTGGGCACGCCACTATTGTGGCGATAAGTCCCCTCTTTGAGGCGTGGCTGGAGAGACGTCACGGCGTTCTCACCTTCCACCTGACACAGGTGCTCACCGGACACGGCTGCTTCGGGAGGTACCTGTGTCGGATCCAGCGGGAGGACACGTCCGGGTGTCATCACTGTGTGGATCGTCCGGAGGACACGGTGGAGCATACGGTGGAGGTCTGCCCTGCTTGGGCGGAGCACCGCCGTGTCCTCGTCGAGGCGATCGGCGGCGGCGACCTCTCGCGTCCGGCCCTGGTTCGGGCCATGGTCCGGAGCGAGGAGGCATGGGAAGCGGTCGCCTCCTTCTGCGAAGCAGTAATGCTAGCGAAGGAGGAGGCGGAGCGCGTGCGAGAGAGGGAAGCCCCTCGCTCCAGCCGCCGCAACAGAAGAAGACGCCCCGGGCGTCGGGAAACGCAGGGCGATTCCCGGCCACCGTAGGCGCGGGCCTGCGGATGGCGAGCTATGGGTGGCTCGCCGTCCGATAGCAACCAGGCCCGAGTCGACGGCGCGTCGTGTTCCACGCGCGCCTCAAAGAGCCGTCAGCAAAGAAGACGGGGCCCCATAGGGTCGGTGCCTGCTAGGGTTGCGGAATTTGATCGAAAGAGTCACCGCAGCCCTGGAATGCAAAGGGCACAAGAAGGATCACGGGTGGGTTTTAGTCAGTAAGAGTCTGACACTCCCTTCCGCTCCGCCCAGAGCGGGAGAAGTCATTTGATGATTTCCCATCCAGAAAAAAAAAAAAAAAAAAATAATAAAGGTACATCCTTTGTTAAAATGTTTAAACTTCATGGTTAAAGCAATTAAAAAGAGTTTAGATGTTAACCTGTTTGACGTTTGTAGGAAAGCTCGCCATAGACTAAAGAATAGGTCGTTTTTCTAAAGACGTTGTAGAACGAGCGGCCGACTCAGGCGCGTCATCATGGCTACCAACTTATCGTTTTCTACAGTTGCTGACACCGAGGCGTTACTGATTGAAGAACGGAATTCGACACGAAACGGTTGTAACTTGGTTAGAGGGGCTGATCTGTTATAATCTGTAATGCTCTGTGTTGTGAACGAATCAATCAATATTTTGAAATCCGAAAGTTTTTGAGTGTGTGAATTCAGAAATAATAGACTTCCGAATTCGGTGCCATTGTTTGAATCATCAGCCTTTTAATGTTCCCACTGCTGGGACACAGGCCTCCTCTCTAAGAGAGGGATGGGCCGTAATCCACCACGCGAGCCCAGTGCGGGTTGGTGAATGTCACATGTCTTCGATTTTTTTTGGTCTAGGACATGCTGGTTTCCTCACGATGTTTTCCTTCACCGTTTTGAGAGGGGTGGTGATGAAATTAATTACACAAATTAATGCACCTGGCTGAGTTTGAACCCGCGACCTACAATTCGTAAGTCGGGGCCGTTACCACTCGGCCACCACTGCTCTCATTTTGTTCATTGTTTGAATGAGATTCGATATTTATGTAACGCCATCAATCCACTGCCAAACATCCAAGTACAGCGCCTAACAGTATATTTTCGTGATCCCTCGTCCATTCATACCTCTCATTAAGTCCTGACACGTCCCCGCAGACAATGATATACGTCGCTGCACCTTCCGATGCTTTCAACGTTATATTGCATTCGTGTGGGTAGGACACTGACTAATTTGACGCTCTTTGAAGTGAACCGCGACGTAAATCAGGTTGCCAGTGGTTGAGTGTTGGGATTTTTTCTAAAACGTCAATGCAGAGGTTGAAAAATAAAGGCTCTTTAGACAGGCTCAGCACCACAATGCAACGTTAAACGTTACAATATATCACATTGGTTTATTAATCTAGGTACCAGCTATATAAGTAAGCTGAAATGTTTGTTTGTTTGAACGCGCTAATCTCTGGAACTTCCAGTCGGATTTAGAAAATTATTTTTGCATATCATACCCACATTCATGAGGAAGGCTGCTACTAAACGAGGTCGGGATATTCGCATACGAAGTCGCGGGTAAAAACTGGTTGTTATACAATAAAATACATACATACAAGTATAATTTTATGAAAACGCGTTGATACATTGTCGCGTCGTGCTTGTTTTGTGCAACGCGTATATTGACATAGTTAGGGCAGTCGTTAAAAAGTCAGAAGCTGAGGGAGTTACTGATTTGTGGAGGTCATATAAGTAGTTGCACTGTGTAAAATACTCGTACTCAGCAAAGGGCTGGACTGGTAACCCACAGATATTTGGGAAAAGGCTAAGATTGAGTTATGACAACATATCAGCATATTCCGGGTACTAGATAGCGTAACGTTAGAATTAAGTCATCCACAAGGACAACTAGGTAGCTGTTACAGGGCAAGTTCAAAATCCCGCTTTAAAAAAAAACTATTTTTTACTTTGATAAGACCTTAACAGTAATGAATATGTTTTGAATTATTTTTTTTATATAAAAACGTTGCCCCACACTAGGATGTACTTCTGTATCGAGGGTGCGTCCACAAACAAGAATACTCACATACACAAGACACCCTGACCTGGAACAATTATCTATAGGCCATGCAAACATTTGTTCCGTGCGAGGATCGAACCCGCGTCACGTAGCGCAGCAGCCGAACGCTCAACCACTGCGCCAACCATGTCGTCAAAAATGTAGATTTAATATATCCACTACGATATTCAAAGTATGACTGCCGGAAACGAATGTCAGAAAATGCAAACTATCAAAAACGTTACATGACGGCTATGAGACGTCAGCGTTTATCTATACTAATATTATAAAGAGGAAAGATTTGTATTTTTTTATTTTTGTATGTAACGAATAAACTCAAAAACTACTGAACCAATTCCAAAAATTCTTTCACCATTAGAAAGCTACATTCACCCTGAGTAACATAGGCTATATTGTTAGGAATCTCAAGATAAGGAGATCACCAAGCCTATATAAAGGCGCGAGCCAAGCGAATCGGGACATTCTCTGTCTAGCTACCCTCGTGTGCGGAAGCTCTGCCGGTTTGCGTGACGACACTCAGGATTTAGGTTTTTCGTATTAATTAGTTTGTTAAAGTGTGTATTAGGTATAAGTGAAGTGATTTGTTTTGTGAGGGTTGACCTATTGCATAATTAATTTGTTAAATTAGATGTAAGTACCTAGATTGTTGTTTTTTTTTAAATCTAAATTCCATAAGCTCCTAAAATCAGGCGTGGGATTAAGAATCAAGCCTACTGCCTTGCTCGTTTGGCCATTTGTATTCAAAAAGTAACGGCAAATAATATCGTGCAATTTTCACACATCAAATCACTTCGGTTTGTTATTTTAAATTGTTTTGACCGCTGCGAATATGCCGAAACAACGTAAATCACGTAGTCATTCGCGTCCAAGCCGCGAACGTACGCGAAAGCAATTACGACGTGAAGAATCGTGTTCCCGCGAGTCAAAAGACTCACGTTCGCGCAGTCGTGGTTCGCGACGGCGTACCCGCACACCGAGCAGGCCGCGACCTCGCATCCGCCATCGTTCCCGATCATGTATTCGTTCGCGCGAAAGTTCCTTTTCACGATCCGGTTCTCGAAGCCGTCACAATTCCCGGTCGCGGTTCCCCAAACGTAATAAAAGCAAACGTAGCTCCACTAAATCACGAGAAAACATCAACTATACGTTAGAAACAATCATGAATAGATTGGAAACGATAGAAAATAATTTTAGGTCTACCCCCACTACAACATCAGAACAATCGGGTGCTCAAGCGATTGTTGATGCGATTCAGTCTATAATTCCGGGCCGTTCTCGCAATTACTATGTGTCGAATTTTGATCCGTCTCTGCACGATATAGATGTTTGGTGTAACGAGGTAGATAGGGCCCAAGTATCAAATAATTGGGACGATAAAGAATGCTTATCACGGGTTGCAAATTGCTTAAAAGGCGATGCCAAAACCTGGTTGAACGAATGGGTATGTAACGACAGATCGTGGTCTAGTTTCAAACGCGAGTTTAAACCCTTGTGTCCGAGAAAATTAGATTACGCAAATATTTTATTCGAGACTATGAATAATACGTCTGACAAGTACTCCTCATATGCCGAATACGCGCGTCGTGCCTTGTTACGTCTCCGCATTGTTAAGGGACTTAGCGAAGAGTTAATGACCTTAATAGTTATCCGTGGCATTAACGATCCCCAAGTACGGGCTGCTGCCGCGAATGCAGATCTTTCATCGGAGAATTTAGTTTCCTTTTTATCAATTTATCAAAAGCCAAATTGCGATAAAATCCAAATGAAGGCACGGCCGTCAGTAACCGCTTCGAATAAACGAGTCCATGACAAATCATCGTCGTCTGGCGTCGTTAAGTGTTTTAATTGCAACCAATCGGTTCACAGAAGTTACCATTGTCCGAAGAAGACAACTCAACCATCTGAGACACCGGTAGCTAACTCCCCCACTTGTGCTTTCTGTAAGAAACGGGGTCATACAGATGACAAATGTTTCGCAAAAAATAGATCGGAGCCACAGAAACGTAATGTGAATCTTTGTAGTTCCACTAGCTCAGTCAACAACGATATCACCACAGCAGTTATACAGGGTATCCCAGTAGATGTCCTCATAGATAGTGGCGCATTGAATATTTCCCTCATATCGTCAGAGGCCGTGAAGCATTTTACTTGTCAGCCGAAATCTAGACATTGCGTTTTGAAGGGGTTAAGCAGTCACGAGATTATAGCTAAGTCATACGTGACGCTTACACTTGAGTTTAGCGAAATATCGGTTGAAGCTGATCTAGTCGTGGTACCGTCAGTTTACATGTCCACTCCTGTGATTATTGGCACCGACATACTGAATAGGGACGGCATAACGTATGTTCGCACAAAAGATAAGCAGTGCATAACGCACGCTCCCCACGTCATCTCTAACGTAGCCGCGAATCCGGTTTCTAACGAATTAAAGCTAAGCACGCCCTTGATTGGAGTAGAGCTAGATAGTTTAATGCAAATCATCAATAGCTTTTCTAAATTTTTTATATCCGGTACCGCCTCCACCACAGTGACTACTGGTGAGATGCACATAAATCTGACTAGTGACACGCCGATTGCTTACCGGCCTTACAAATTATCACTGGCGGAAAAGATTAAAGTGCGCGGTATCATAGATGATCTGTTAGAAAAACAAATTATTAGGGAGTCTGAGTCGGAGTACGCGAGCCCGATTATTCTCGTGAAGAAAAAGGACGGGTCTGACAGAATGTGCGTAGATTATCGGGCTCTGAATAGGATAACAGTGAAGGATCGATATCCGTTGCCATTAATCGATGACCACATCGACCGGTTAGGAGATAAAAACATAACACGATTTACATCCTTAGACATGGCAACAGGCTTCCACCAAATCAGGATCCATCCAGATTCGGTACACAAAACCGCTTTTGTGACACCGGAATCGCAGTACGAATTTTTAAAAATGCCATATGGTTTGTGCAACTCGCCGATCGTCTACCAGCGTCTCATTAACAAAACACTGCGCAGGCACATCGATGCCGGGAATGTATTGGTCTACATCGACGATGTCCTTTTGCTGAGTCCCACGGTACAGGACGGTATCGATTTGCTGCGTGAGGTTTTAACGACTCTGACAGGAGCTGGTTTTTCGATAAATCTGCGCAAGTGTTCATTTCTGACCACAGAGATAGAATATTTGGGCAGAGTTATCAGTGGTGGTCAGGTAAAGCCGAGTCCTTTGAAGGTTAAGGCCTTGGTAGATTCGCCAGTCCCACAAAATGTCAAACAAGTGCGCCAGTTCTTGGGGTTAGCTGGGTACTTTAGAAGGTACATTAAGGGTTACGCGACTCGAACTCGTTGTATCTCGCAACTTACAAAGAAGGGTGTTCCGTTTAAATGGGGTCCTGAGCAGGAGTCAGTCCGTCAAGAAATTATTACACTCCTAACAACTGAGCCTATTTTAGCTATTTTTGACCAAAACCTCGTTACAGAAGTACATACCGACGCGAGTAGCTTAGGGTACGGTGCAGTCCTTCTCCAAGTCCAGGGGGATGGTAGCAAAAGAGTGGTCTCATACTTTAGCCGAGTTACCCAAGGAGCTGAAAGTCGTTACCACTCCTATGAACTAGAAACCCTAGCTGTCGTTAAAGCTTTACAGAACTTCAGGCATTATTTGATAGGAATTAAATTTAAAATCGTAACCGACTGTAACGCTCTTAAAGCGACGGAAAAGAAAAAAGACATACTTCCGAGGGTAGCTAGGTGGTGGGTATACCTTCAGGACTTCTCTTTCGATATCGAATATAGAAAGGGTGTCATGATGTCCCATGCAGATTACTTGAGTCGCAATCCGCCCATTCGCGTTAACCAAATTTCACGACCAAAGAACTGGGCTCAAATTGCACAAGAGGCAGACGATGAAACCCAGACTCTCATCGAACGCCTTAATGAGGGAAGTTTGGATTCGAACAGATATGTCCAACGGGATGGTGTTCTATTTTACAAGTACACTCCCGTTGGTGAAGAGTCCAGGCTTCTCTGTTTTATTCCTAAAGGCCACCGCCTTAGCTTATTGCGAGTCTTTCATGACGAGCATAGTCATGTTGGATTCGACAAGACGTTGGATCTTATACTCAAACATTTTTGGTTTCCGAGTATGAGACATTTTGTAAAGAAATACATAGCTCATTGTGTTGTATGCGTATCAAAAAAAAGAGTACCAAGGTCTGCCCTCCAAAACATAACCTCTTGGGAAAAATCAGATGTACCATTTTCAACTATACACGCAGATGTTTTAGGTCCTCTCCCCGAGTCAAACGGTTATAAATTTATTCTCATAATTGTCGACGCATTTAGTAAATATACGCTGCTGTATGCAATATACAGACAGGATGTAGATGAGCTCCTGAGAGTGTTCACGAACGCGGTATCTCTTTTCGGTGTTCCTAAGATAATAGTGACCGACAAGGGTCGCATGTTTGAGTCTTCTAAGTTCACTAAGTTCGTAAACGAAATGGGATCGTCTTTGCATTACATCACTCCAGAAATGCATCACGCTAACGGTCAAGTCGAACGGTACGCACGAACCGTGCTGAACATGGTGCGCATTGAAGCCAACCATAAGGGTACTTCGTGGGCTGATGTGTTGTGGCGCCTGCAATTAACGCTCAACGTCACCAAGCAGAAGACTACGCAGACCTCTGCTCTAAACCTCCTAGTTGGTGTAAATGCCGTGACCCCAGTCATCCGGTCTCTCATTCGTGACATCACACTAGAAGGCTGTCCACCAAACCGTGAGGCGCAGCGTGAGCTACACCGGAGTCGAGCGACGGAGCTGTTACGTCAGAACCAAGCCCGTCAGGATGCATTCGCCAACAGACACAGACGTGAGCCACGTGTCTTTAATGTTAACGACTTAGTGTTCGTCATCAAATACTCCCAGTCAACAGGCAAACTGGATCCAGGCATGCGGGGCCCCTACAGGGTCACACGTGCGCTACCGAGTGGCCGCTATGAGCTGCGGCTACTGAGTGGTTCCTATGGGAAGACAACACAAGCCCAGTCCGATCACCATGTTTGGCAAGCCGATCCCTTGGGTGAAGCAAGCCAAATACTTAGGTGTAATCCTTGACCGAAAGCTTACTTTCGGTGAGCACATAAAGACGGTGCGTAATCGCGCCGCTTTCGCTCTCGGTAGGCTCCACCCCATGCTGAATGCACGCAGCAAGCTTTCCCTTAAATGCAAGTTGCGCATTTATATAACGTGTATACGCCCGATTATGACTTATGCGTGTGCTACTTTTGCGCACACTAAGTCGTACCGGATCCATAGGTTGCAAGTAATCCAAAACCGATTTCTGCGGAAGGCCACGGGTGCCCCGTGGTTCGTTAGAAACGATCGACTCCATGTCGACCTCCGCATTCCAACTATTAAACAATTCATGAAGCGCCTTAACAAGCGTTTCATTGAGTCCGCCGAATCCCATCAGAACCCTCTCATTGTATCGGCCGCCCGGTACACTCCCTCCAAGATTAGTAGGATTCGCCGTCCACGGCACTCCCTAGTCGAACCCGACGACCCCATCACCTTACTACAAGAGAGTAATAGGGAAACCAGTACGATTAGAAAAAACAAAAACAGACCGCGTTCCGTATTCCGGCCTCGCCGACGAGGCCCATCGCGACGCCCCAGTAACATCCCTCCCCGACTTTTGCCTAACGAGCCAGCCCGCGCCGCTGAGCCATTAGCGTTAAATCCCCTAAATAATAATAATTGACCCAGCCTGTCCCTTGCTGCCCCTCTCAATGACCCCGTTAAGCCGAGGCCCGTATCCCACAGGGGATGCCCTTAGCGAAGCGGTCATTTAGCTTTTAGTAGTTTTTAGCCCTGGCTGGGGGCCTTAAATTCATTTGAGGCCACCACAGGATTGTCCGGTTGAGCAGTAACCAGCCTTAGTGTGCTGAACTGCGAGTGGTCCATTCCAAAAAAAAAAAAAAAAAAAAAAAAAAAAAAAAAAAAAAAAAAAAAAAAAAAAAAGACAACACAAGCGGCTGCTCAGTACATGGTGCCTTGGCGAGGGGAATGGTGTCCCGAGACCTGTGCGGCATTCTTTGAGCGTGAGTATGAGGTACCTACGCTCTGATTGAACGGACTGCGGGACGTTCAATGTTGTTGGATCTAGACGTTACCAGGCAAACATGGGATGTACGTTTGGCAATAAACTGCGGGGTATTGCCCTACATGTTATGTGGAAGCGTCTAGATCGAGACTCGAGGTGTCCCCCTGGGCCACCTTGGGTAAGGCAAACTGCGGGGTGCCTTTGACATGTAGAGAGTAAAAGACTGGTGTCTTTTTGGCAATAAACTGCGGGGTATTGCCCTACATGTTTGTATGTGTATGAAAGCTAATTTTGTATGTGATGATGTAAGAACGATAATGAGTGTGATGATTAAGGATCATGGAATTACGGGAACATATGCAGACCTGTTCTTCCGTGACGCCTTATTAGCTTTGCTCGTATGACGATGAATGTTTCAGGGCCTTGTAAGAGTGATGTTTGAAAGAGATAGGCACTACCGTGCGATTGAAAGTTATGTATAGAGTTGTTTGTTTGACCCACAGTTACCCATGATGAAGAGGACACTGATAACGACCGCGACAGTCACCAACGCCCGTCTGACGAGGACTTGGCTGAGGCAGGTCCATCACATGCTGGCGAACCTGCACCTCTATTGGGACTCCCAGACGTCCAAGACGCGGCCGTGGGCGACGCGTAGTCAGGAGAAGCCGTGTTAGGAATCTCAAGATAAGGAGATCACCAAGCCTATATAAAGGCGCGAGCCAAGCGAATCGGGACTCAATCAGACCCAGCCTGTCCCTTGCTGCCCCCCCTCAATGACCCCGCTAAGCCGAGGCCCGTGTCCCACAGGGGATGCCCTTAGCGAGCGGCCATTTAGTTTTTAAGTAGTTTTAAGCCCCGGCTGGGGGCCTTAGAATCTAAGGCAACCACGGGATTGCCCGGTTGAGCAGTAACCAGCCTTAATGTGCTGAACTGCGAGTAGTCCATTCAAAAAAAAAAAAAAAAAAAAAACGAATCGGGACATTCTCTGTCTAGCTACCCTCGTGTGCGGAAGCTCTGCCGGTTTGCGTGACGACACTCAGGATTTAGGTTTTTCGTATTAATTAGTTTGTTAAAGTGTGTATTAGGTATAAGTGAAGTGATTTGTTTTGTGAGGGTTGACCTATTGCATAATTAATTTGTTAAATTAGATGTAAGTACCTAGATTGTTGTTTTTTTTTTAATCTAAATTCCATAAGCTCCTAAAAATATTTTATCTCCATATTTCCACGGGAACGCGAACTACGCGGGTAAAACCGCGGGGCGCTGCTAATATTGTATATGCTTACTGCTGCCTTACAACTTATAACAGAAACAATTTCCAGTAGTGGACATCTCTCTGCTGAATTGATAATGATGATATCAGAATTTTAAGAGCAATTAATAAGATCGCGGTTCAATGCATTTACCTGGGGTTTAAAACATAACTGGTGAACTAAACATCTCTACTTACTTATTCAGGGTATAATGAGCAAATCTATGAATATAATAGCCCATGGTTACTGACTAAACGTGATCTCTTGAAAATTATTTGTCCTGCGAAGTTGGAATTTGGCAAAGGGGTAGATAATGAGTAGGACGTTAGTTAAGTAACGATTTTAGGAAACTGTAAATCCGTGCGGATGAAATCGCGGGCAAAATACAGAACAATTAACGTAAACGGGTGTCTTTTATTTAGCGAGAAAAGAAGTGAAAATCAAATAGTTTAATTGGCACAAACAAAAACGCACATTGCAAAATATAAACATGTCAATCACTCTGGCCAAAAGCCCTCTATTTGAAAACAACATAAATACCTAAGTTTTTGAAAGGAAAATGAAAATATGCAAAGGTATTCTTTAAAAAGGACCTACAACAATCACCCAATTTCGAACTCGTGAATTTCCTCCATAAATCCTAATTAATATCACCAGCAACAATTAAACGAACGAATATAATTATGACACAAAGCAAAATCCATAATTCAAGCCGATGTCGCTTTAGATAATGGGGCTAAAAACTCCAATTAGTGACGTGGCGAGGGTGAAACAATAGCTTTTGATGAAAAGACTTCAAAGATGTGCACCGATATTAAGACTCCAAAACGGGGCGAATTTAAAACGGGGCGAAAAGGAAGCGAAGAATTAGGGCTACATTGCCTAATGGCATGCAAGAACCGAGGATTTTGAAAGCTTATTACTGTTCAAATGGAATATTGATTATGGGTAATTTATGAGATGAAAAGAGCACTTTTTTGAGGTTCACGGTCAATTTATATACATTTTGGTGTAGGATTCTGTAGTACCTACATACTTCTTTATCTACCCACGCTTTTATTTTAAAATGATGTTTAGTTTCTTTTAGAAAAGGAGGGAACCCAATCAAGGTAGCAATGGGAAACGGACATATAGAATACATACTCGTTTCTAATTAGAAAACATCAAACGAGCACTTTTTTTCTAATCTACAATATTAAAGCAAAGCCTAAAATATTCAAAGACAATGTTTCTGTGAAATTCCTTTCACGTTACTCCCGAATCCTGACTCCATTGAATAATTCATTTGGAACGTTTCAGGAGATGATGAAATTAAAAGTACCCGCACACTGTCTTGAGCCATGGAATAGATAGGCACAGAAGGCTCGCGCCATATAACATGTGAACACAGGCGCACGCACACAAATTCGTATGTACGGGGATCTCAACAAATGACAGCCGCGAGTGCGCTTGCACTCGCTGTACATGAAGCATGACTGTGTGTGCGTAGAATTTCGCCCGTTGTTTTGAACCACAGACATAACAGAGAGTAATCCTCTTAAAAAAATATTTTTTGCAAAAAAAAATTCAGAGTATTCTTCCGTTTTAGTACGACTGTAGCGGTCTACATCCCCATTTAGCTAATTAAATAATGTAAAAACACTAAAACATGTCATCATAACACACCACAATAAAGTTTGTTATTTTCACGTTTGACAGTTGACACATGACATTTTGCAATTTACGTTCCATCCTAATTATCATAAACACAAACATGGAACGCATTATCTATGACTAATCGTATTAATAAAAATCATCACACACCACATATTTAATTTAATAACTTGTTTACAGTTCACACATAAAGGGGTATGCCAAGCCGCCATAGTGATTTAGGCCCCGAGTGCCCACAAGTAACATCGGATGTTAATATTAGTATGCCCCACAAATATTATATTGATAAAAGAAAATTATTGAAAAAAACTTGGACTTTCCAAATTATAAAGATTTTTTAATGTGCCCAACACAAGTATTAAAAAGTTATTGAAAACTCTTCCTACATAACATATTAAAGCTAAATTGTTATTGGTTGTCATTATCAGAATAGGAGAATCGCCAGAGTCAGTATTCATGGTCAAAAACGTCGATTTTAACAGCAAAAACACGCAGCGAATCACTATGATGCAAATGCAAACAAAGTGACAATTCTAATATTACATTTGATTTGACAATGACAATGACATTTCTAATATTGTCAACTGACAAGTTTTAGTGTTGCCATTGCACAAAGTATCGATCGGTGCATTACGTAGATCATTTTAAAATCATTATATTTTGTAAGTTGATTAAAAATCTAAATATATTAACATAAAATGCATTGGGACTTCTATAAACAAAAGAAAGAATAAATAAAGTACAAATATGTGTAAATGTTTTGCAACAAATCTTTATTTTGTACTGTTTTTAAATTGGCAACCTAGCAAATGTCTGTTTATTTCGTTGTATCGTTTCAATATTTATTTTTTATTAAAAAATGTTGCTAACTTGTATCGCGTCGTAAATAGAAGAGTTAATTACGTAAAATTTACATATATTTTTTTAGTAAATTAAATTTCTTGTGCATTGCAAGGCCTAAAACCGGCATTCCCCTTTTTATTGTATGAATTAACATAACTAACAAATATCTACACTACACAAATTAGATTAAGTAAATATGTAAATAATGCATTCGGGATATGGCCTGTAACCATTTACGGAACGCAGCCGCTGAGTTGGCGATGACCGGCGGTTTTAAGAGCGGGTCCAAAGGACATTTTTTTTAGTGCGCTACTAGACCGTTCCGTAACTGCACGCCAAATCTCGCTCGCAAAACCTAGGTTTCCCGCTAAAGCCTAACTTTGCTAATTGTTACTCGTTTGTCCTTATTCTTGTCCGTCTAAATAAAACAGTGTTTATCGTTCCAATTAGTATATTTTATAACGTTACATATATTTAATTAAGAAGAGACGTGGTAATATAAAATCTATTTACACCAAACTTAGCGTTTACATTATTTTACCCCGTCACACTTCACGACAAAGCTCGATATATGGCGTTGTTCATTGAGGCCTCATTTCTGAATCGCGCTATGGTTTCGTTGCCGATATTTCTCTAAGTAAGGTTGCTACACAAATTTTGCTCATTATGTTCACGTGACTTAAGATCTTAAAGCTGTTAATCGTCGAACTCCTTGCTTTTCTTGCGTTATTACATTGTGTAAATTGTTTTAGCTCTGATTTTATTGATTTGTATTAAATGTATGTAAAAATATATTATTATTAAGTATAAGTATTAACGTTAGTATATTTTTTCTTTGTATCAAATTATTAGATATTAGGTAATCATAAAGTTTTTTTTTTATTTTCCGATTTGATTTAATATTTAGAAGCTGTAAGATTTATGTTTTATTTTTCTGATCTTAGTCTGTAGGTATATAGTCATTTATGTAATCTACAAAATAAATCACTTTCACACTTGGTTCTCTGTAACTGTTTATTCCATGTCTGAGTTTTGACGGTGGCAATATAATAGATTAAATTCTCTTTGACTAATTCGCGTTTTCCCATCCTATTAACGTTTCTTCTGTTTTATGAAATCTGTTAAGACATGGCTGATTTTGATGTAATTTTTTATGGTTCAAAGAAGATCTTGAGAAGTTGTGCACCGATCTTGTTGTCAAAATAATTTTAATGGTTGTCAGGTGCGTGAAGTGATTTTGTTCGATCGCACTAGATAAAATATCTTGTATTTTTACTTTGTTTCCTAACTTTATTTTTAAAGGGAAAATCGCCAATCCAGTTTCTCTGTCCATTGTGTTCCAGGGTAACGGTGAGTCTTTCGGACATATTCTACAATTTTCTATGCTGAAATCTCTTTAAGTCCTCTTTTCTTCACGGCCCTCGTGGAACGCAAGGCACCTTTGACTCGGGCCTGGTTATTATCGGACGGCGAGCCAACCAACGTTCGCCGTCCGCAGGCCCGAGCCTACGAGAAACGTAGTGTAGGACGTCCTCAGGCACGGTGGAGTGACGATTTGCGCAGGACGGCTGGCAGAAACTGGATGAGAGAAGCCGAAAATAGATCTAAGTGGCGTGCAATTGGAGAGGCCTATGTCCAGCAGTGGACTGCAACAGGCTGTTGATGAGGCCCGAGCCTGTGGTTGTCCGCCACGCAACGCCCAGAGCATCTTCTTCTATTGCAACGGCTGTGATGTGAGGTTTGCGTAGTTTCCAGCCTACAGATTTAAACTGAGAAGACTAACAGATTAGTTATTGTATCCACGTAAATGCAACAAGAAAGTTACGAGATAGCACCTTAAAAACAATAATACAACTTGATTAAGTCTGTTCTTCATCTGATGGTGAGCCAGAAAGAGGGAAGCGATTCACCAGAAAGGTCCCTGTATGGGCACTTTCGTAGACATAGAAGAAGCCTTTGACAAGACATATTAACATCATTTCTGGCATAACTGTACACGTGAACCGTCTAAACTGTGCTTGGAGAGGCCGCACTCTCCTTTTAGATCAGGTACTAACTGACATAGAACAACAGTTGACCCTGATAATAAGAGGATGCCCTCAAATGCTACTTTTTTGAGAGCAGTGGTGGACGAGTGGCAACGGCCCCGACTTGCAAATTGTAGGTTGCGGATTCAAACCCAGCCAGGGGCATTACTTTGTGTAATTAATTTCATCACCACTGCTCTCAAAATGATGAAGGTAAACATCGTGAGGAAACCGGCATGTCCTAGAACTAAAAAATTCGAAGACATGTGACATTCACCAACCCGCACTGGGCCTGCGTGGTGTGGGTTACGGCCCATTCCCCCTCTCCTTGAGAGGAGGCCTGTGTCCCAGCAGTGGGAAAATTAAAAGGCTGATTATGCTTATGCTACTTTTTTATTTATTTATATAATTAATTACATAGATTTTTTACAATGCGAATGATCATTTAGCTTAATCTAATACGTTTGAAAGACATCTGTTTCTGAACTAGATAAATTAATATATGTATCTCAGAAAACAGCGCTCTTCCCTATAAATATTACATTATAAAGCTGACAACGTTTCAAAGCAAATAAAAAAAAAAATATTATAAAATTAGTGATAAGGCCTCCTTTTGTGTAGAATGTGGATGAATGAGTGTGTGTGGGAGGGTGAGTGCGAAATTTTAATCTAGTGTGTATTTCATTCAAGAGGCTTTCAGTTTCATCCTATGTTAGTTTATAGATAAACTCAAACAATGCAGTCATACATGTCTTGTTATTACTTAACTTGCTCATGCGACACATAAGCAACCACGACATGTATTGGTTTTTTGTATTAGTTTATAAGTTATCTTGACTAACATGCATTAAGATGTACTAATACTAACACTATAGTTTAAGGTTTAGTTTAGAACAAAAACTGTCGTTGTTTGTGGTAAATAAACGCTTTTTCTTTCATTTTTCTTTCTTTCTTTCACCCTTTGTTAAATATCTCCCTCAATTTTATCTAAATCCCTTCATTTAAATACACGAGTCCGTTAATCTATACTAATATTATAAAGCTGAAGAGTTTGTTTGTTTGTTTGTTTGAACGCGCTAATCTCAGGAACTACTGGTTCGAATTGAAAAATTCTTTTTGGGTTGAATAGACCATTAATCGAGGAAGGCTTTAGGCTATATATCATCACGCTTAAGCCAATAGGAGCAGAGCAGCGATAAAGAATGTTTTAAAATCGGGGATTCCACGGGGACGAAGTCGCGGGCAGCAGCTAGTATTAATATAAAACGGCGGTATGTCAGTAGGTCAGTAGCGTGCCCCACAAGGCCTCTTTATCTTCCTTGCAAGTCCGATGCATAAAGGAATCCAGGCCATTGAGAAATAGCTAGGTATTTTTATAAAAGATCGGCAATGTCTGGAAACGAAGTAAGTGATTATTTTTCATGTCGGTGTAGAACTGGTGTTAGGTGGGATAAGGGAAAATATGGACGTCGCGAGTTTGATTTTGTTTTTGATCTTTGGATAGATTCAATGTAGAATGTTTATTCCTGTTAACTATGTTTAGAAAAACGGAACTCGGTTGTCTGTCTGTCGGTCTGTCTGTCTGATCTGGAGGAAATAGGCTGTGACAGACAGCTAATTTTCTTCGAATCTACTGGACTGATTAAATTGAAATTTAATACACATATGTATAACCGTTTGTAACCCAAACACAGACGCGTAATGTAAATTAAATACATAAATATTGTTTTTAACTTTTTGAGTGGAAAATTAGGAAAAAGGTTATTTTTATAATTTTCCAATATTCCATCCCGATGTTATTAAAGACTAGCAGCGCCCCGCCGGTTTACCCGCGTAGTTCCCGTTTCCATGGGAATATGGGGATAAAATATAGCCTGTGTTACTCAGGGTGAATGTAGCTTTCTAATGGTGAAAGAATTTTTGAAATCGGCACAGTAGTTTTTGAGTTTATTCATTTCAAACATACACACACACACACAAAAATACAAATATTTCCTCTTTATAATTTTAGTGTAGAAAATGGATGAAAATTTACCAGTCCCGCCCTTTTCTCCGAAATTACTAATTACTTTTAACTAGTTTATTTCTTGGCGGTAAAAAAGTCTCCATACGCATAAGCATAATCAGCCTTTTAATGTTCCCACTGCTGGGACACAGGCCTCCTCTCTAGGAGAGGGAATGGGCCGCGTAATCCATCACGCGGGCGCAGTGCGGGTTGGTGAATGTCACATGTCTTCGAATTTTTGGTTCCAGGACAGGTTCCGGTACTTTGCGTAATTAAAAAGTCTTCGAAACATAATAATTTTATCCAATTGAATTTCAATAGTTAAGTAGATAGATACTTTATCTAATAAATAATTAAAGCTAAGATATTTTCCATAACTTATGTACGGTTCACGTACAGGCAAATAGCTAACGCCGCAACCTACTTTCGCTACTCGTTTTATTTACTTGTATAATTACAATTATTTAGTTGACCAATAGCTGCCTTAGCGCTATTACCGCGGATTAGCATCCAACGTAACTTTCGTGTAATTTTTACGAATAAACTATATTATCGGGAAGTCTGTGGTTTTCGTCAACTCACATCCAACAACTCAACTGTAAGTAACTGGCTACCTCTGAACCATACATAAAAGTGGTCCTTCGAGCCGGATATAGCAGGTGCGTATTGTCTCTATTAACGTTAGCGAATCAGTCTAGCGGGTGTACGAATCGCGTTAGTGGGGGCCGACGCACTTAATATCCAAAACTTGCGGAAACTTCGCAGCTTTGGTGAACTAGCACCTGCGGTGATACAACTCTACTTCACCAACGGTCAAGCCAATAACTAATAACAATGGCTCAGAGTGTAGCGGAACTGATAAGCTGCCAAGAAACTATATTCAGAGACTTGAAACTTATTTGCACCAACTATAAGAAGGACAGCCCTACCAGGAAGACCTTGGCGTACCTGGAGGAGCGTCTTTCTCGGTTGAACAATAACTGGGAAAAGTTTGTTCACAACCATCAACTACTGGAACAGACTGGAACAGCAGACCTTCAATACTTTAACGACGACATTTTCAACAGTACGAAGAAGATGTATGAAGAAGTGCTGCAGGACATGTTGAAACGTAAATCGGAATTGCCGTCTGCATCTACTAGTAAGACGGAAGAACCACTCGCGACGTCGCCGCAAGGTAAGGGACGATCGAAATTTACTTTCGACGATATCAAATTTCACATACCTCCTCGGGGAACAAGCGATTCGACGGAAAAGCAACAAGATCTTTTGCGTCAACAACATTGCAACTTTAGAGCGTTCGAACGCACTGTGGAGAAGATAAACATAGCGTTCGCGGTACCTATGGAAAAATGGGAATTAGAGGACAACTTAAGCACCCTGAAAACTAAATGGGAGCTTATCGAAAAGGCAAATTGGGAACTAGATTACATACTACAAGACGAGGACTCGATTTACCAACAGAAATACAATACAGTAGAAAACCTTTATGATGACCTGAAAAGGAAACTACAACACAACATCTGGAACAACGCACACTATGAGAAATCTACGCCAAAAATTCAAATGCCGGATTTTCATGGAAACTATAACCAGTGGTTAACATTCAGAGACCTCTACCTCGAAAGTGTACACAACAACCCGATACTTTCAAAAGCTCAAAAAATGCAACACTTGAAAGCAAAACTGAAGGGTGAGGCGGAGAAACTGGTTCAGCATCTTGGCATCAGTGCTGAGAACTACGCATCTTGCTGGGAGATGCTGACTCACCGCTACGACAACAAACGGCTGTTATTCACATCATACATGAACACGCTCCTGAATCAACCTAGTATTCAGCAACCAACCGCTGCAAGCATACGGAAGCTACATGACGTCATGATGGAGTGCTTGAACGGGCTAAAAAACATCGGGCTAGACACGACCAACTGGGATCCGATCGTGGTTCACCTATTGATTCAAAAACTAGATAGCGTTACGTATAACGAATATATAAAAGAGATTAAACGTCCCAGGGAGTTCCCTGACCTGAAAGAATTCACCGAGTTTTTAGAATCAAAATTCATGTCACTGGAAGCACTGCAGGGAAATAGCCAAAAAATATCGTCAACAAACAAACCATGGAAGTCGGAAAAGCAGTTTCATAAGGGATCAGAAAACCGAAATAATAACTACAAAAATAAAACGCAGGGGTCATCGCACTTTAACAAGGCGCAAAACTCACCAAAAGCCTTTTTCACGACAGCAAAAACATGTCCACTATGCAAAACTAATCACGTTTTGATGAATTGCGAACAATTCTTGGCTATGAACACAAACAAACGGAATGACGCAGTTCGCAACTTGCAAATTTGCAAAAATTGCCTATTCAGCCATGGAGAAAAACAATGCCAATCACGAAAGACGTGTAAACTGTGTCATAAGGCGCACCACACACTTATGCATGAAGCTGAAACTGAACTATCTAGCAACAAAAAGGCAACAAGGGAGGAAAACCCATCGACGACCCCTTCGACTTCCTATGGGGTCAACAACATAACGAATGAAGAAAAGGAAGTGTTGCTGACAACCGTACTTCTGAAAGTCAAAACAATTGATGGAAACTTCATCAACTTGAGAGGTCTACTTGACCAAGGCTCCCAAGTGAGCCTAATAACAGAAAACGCGGCACAGCGGCTCCGATTACAAAGACATAAAGTGAGCGCTGTTGTATCGGGTGTTGGAACCCTTAGCGGCAACTGCAAAGGGGCAATGAACTTAGAATGCCAGTCAATACATTCAGATTACAAATTCAACTTTGAAGCATTAATTATGAAAAAACTCATTAGCAACTTACCTACAGCATCGTTTTCAATCAGCAACTGGGATTATTTGGAAAACTTAAAACTAGCGGATCCACAGTTCAATCTCTCAGGACCGGTCGATCTGCTCTTAGGCGCAGACATCTATTCAGAACTTATTCTAAACGGCGTCATTAGGAGTGATAAGAGATACCCAGTAGCTCAACAAACCAAAGTGGGCTGGATTCTATGCGGGAATGTAAAGACATTCAACTGCTTGGTGACACTTAACGATTTCGAAAACATGGCAAGATTCTGGGAAACCGAGGAAATTCCAGAGAAGTCATCAACAACTAGTGAGGAACGACACTGTGAGGAATATTATAACTCAACTACCACAAGATTGGCGAACGGACAATATGTGGTACAAATGCCTATGAAGCCTAACTTCGAAACAAACTTAATAAATGCAAGGTCACAAGCAATAGCACAGTTTCTTCAACTGGAAAGGAAAATGTTAAAAAACAAAGAACTCAGTTACGAGTACAAGCGTTTCATGAACGAATACATCGCTATGGGACACATGAAGCCTATCACAGGAGAAAGTAGGGGCCAAGTGTACCTACCTCACCATGGCGTGCTGAGAGCTGAGTCCACTACAACAAAACTAAGAGTAGTGTTCAACGCGTCGTACAAGACAAAAGGAGAGAGCAGTCTCAATGATCACATGTACTGCGGTCCGAACTTACAAAAGGATATACTGACACTACTTATTAACTGGAGAACGTACAGATACGTTTTTACGGCAGATGTAGAAAACCTTTATCGGTTCATCTGGCTAAACGAAAAACAACAACATTTACAAACTATAATCTGGAGATCTTCCCCTAACGAACCTCTAAAGGATTGGCAGTTGGGCACAGTAACTTACGGAACGAAAAGTGCACCTTTTCTGGCAATGCGCACTCTACATAAACTAGCAGAAGATGAAAAAGATACCTATCCGGAAGCTGCAAACGTCCTGAAAAACTACTTCTACATGGATGATTTGGTTTACGGGCAGGATTCTATCGAAGCATCAAAAGCCCTGGTCACACAGCTAATCGAGCTGCTGAAAAAAGGAGGATTTAACTTGAGAAAATGGAAAACGAACGAACCGATTATCTTGGAAGACTTGCGAGATGACCAAAAGAGCCGCAATACAAATATCGACTTCAGCCCAGAACAAACAACAAACTCTAAAATGTTGGGCATGAGGTGGAATCAAGACAGCGATAGTTTCACATACCAGTGGGATCTGCCAATTAAGAAAAAACTAACGAAACGCGTACTACTAAGTGAAATAAGTAAGTTATATGACCCACTTGGATTACTATCACCACTTACAATAAAAACCAAACTTCTGTTCCAAAAAATCTGGATAAGCAAAATAAACTGGGATGAGCGCTTACCCAACGATATCGCTATGGAATGGGAAGCTATGAGAAAAGATATCCCGTTGCTAAACAAACTTTCCATGCCACGATGGTTGCAATGTCAAGAAAACACCCTAGAAATACACGGGATTTGCGACGCAAGCGAAAAAGCTTACGCGTGCGTCATTTATAGCCGAGTGAAAAATCAAGCCGGCGAATACAAAACTACACTAATTACGGCAAAAACAAAGGTTGCACCAATCAGCAATAAGATAACTGTACCTAGAATGGAACTTTGCGGGGCCGTTTTACTAGCCAAACTGCTAGAAAAGGTTAAGAACACTCTTTGCAATAAAAACCTACATTTGAGGTGCTGGAGCGACTCCAAGGTCGTTTTAGCCTGGTTGCAGGGCGATATAAACCGATGGGAGAAATATGTAGCTAACAGAGTGAAACAAATAAACAGCATTATCTCGGCAAAATACTGGGACTATGTGAAGTCAGAAGAAAATCCTGCTGACTGTGCAACCCGAGGGCTCACACCTTTTCAACTCCTAGATTTTAAACTTTGGTGGAATGGACCAGATTGGTTAAAAACAAATATGCAAAAAATCCATCAAGACAATCGCCTGACCTACACAACAAACACTGAGTTGCAAGAATTAAACTGCTGCGCAGTCACATACAAGAATTGTGAAATAATTGATACATTACTGAATAAAAACAGTAATTATAAACGTGTAATACGAGTGCTTGGATGGATTTTACGACTGAGCAACATTCGTAAACAAAAACGCAAACTAGACTCCACCAACAATTTATCCGACTGCGCTAACAAAAAGGTGGTTATGTGTTTGTCACCACAAGACATTATGGGAGCAACAGAGCTGGTTATCAAGAACGTTCAAAATAAAAACTATGGCGACGAAATTGAATGTTTAAAGAAGAAGCGGCCAATATCAACAAAAAGCAACTTCTTGACGACAATGGAATATTGCGTGTGAAGGGGCGACTAGGCTACTCAACTTTATCTCCCGAAGCTAAACATCCTATTATTCTTCCGGCAACAGGAAGATTAACGGAGCTTATTATTCAAGATGCTCATCGCGACACTCTCCATGGAGGCGCCCGCCTCACTTTGGCCCATTTACGTCAAAAATTTTGGGTTATTGGAGGTAGCAGAACAGTCAAGAAGGAGCTTCGACAATGCGTCCGTTGTCATCGTTTCAAACCAAGCCGAAACGTCCAACTGATGGCAGACCTGCCAAAAGAGCGTGTAACTCCATCAAGACCATTCACAAACACGGGCGTGGACTATACCGGACATGTTGATGTGAAAATCAACAAAGGAAGAGGAGTTAAAACTAGCAAGGCTTACATAGCAATATTCATATGCATGGTGACCAAAGCTGTGCATTTGGAATTGGTTTCGGACCTGACTACGCAGACTTTCCTCGCCGCATTCAAAAGGATGTGTGCGCGCAGGGGTACACCCCGACACGTATTCTCCGACAATGGAACGAATTTTGTGGGCGCAGAAAAACAACTTCAACATGAATTTGAGCAACACAACACATTTAAGACTTCAGAATTCTTCGATGAGATGAGCCACTTACAAATTGAGTGGCATTTCAATGCACCACTTTGGCCAACCGCTGGAGGCTTGTGGGAGGCTGCCGTCAAAGCCATGAAGTATCACCTACATCGAGTACTGGGGGAACAGAAGCTTACTTTCGAACAATTCACTACTTTGCTAACTCAAATTGAAGCCTGTCTAAACTCTCGTCCGCTGTGCCCATTAACAGAGGATGTCGAAGACCTGGAATATCTAACTCCCGGTCACTTTCTCATTGGCGGCCCCCTACTGTCACTACCACAAGAGGAGAAAGATTTTGCTGAGCACGATCTAAGAAACAGATGGAGGCTGGTTGAACAAATGAACGTGCACATCTGGAAGCGCTGGTCAAACGAATATCTACATCAACTGCAAACCCGAAGCAAATGGCAGCACCCAAAAGAAAACCTGAAACTAGGAAGCCTAGTATTAGTAAAAGATGAACACTTACCACCCGGCCGCTGGGCGATGGGAAGAGTCCAGGAACTACATACAGGCGCCGATGGTCGAGTACGGGTTGTTACCTTGAAAACTAGGAAAGGGTCACTTAAACGACCAATAACGAAGCTTTCACCATTACCGTTGAAACTCGAAGAACCAATAGTAAACGAAGAGGCAGAGAAAAGGACACCTACTCCAGAAACTAAAAAACCGGGAAGCACAACAAATAGCAAGAGCAATTGGCCATCACTTGTTCTCCTATCCATACTAACAATGGCAGGATTTGCACAATCAGCGCCGACTACGAGTAACTTAAAGGTTTCACCTATACCAAGCAATCATCCCATCTACTTCGATGAAGCTGGTAAAATACAACTAATACATGACGAATGGACCCTATTGGTTTACTACAACTTAACATCATACTGGCAAGCAACTGATCGGATCAATGATTATGTGAACCAAATAGATAAACTATGCCAGAGAATATCACACGAGTACACGCCTTGCGAAACAATTGTCGGCCACCTACGTCATGAACTAAGTCACCTAGCCGACTACAACTCTATGCTACTCACTCAACACTCCAGACCAAAACGAGGTTACTTTGATGGAGTTGGGAAATTAACAAGAACTCTTTTCGGAGTACTCGACGCAGACTTCGCCGAAAAGTATGAAAGAGACATACAGCATCTACAATCAAATGATGATTACCTACTACAACTTATGAAAAACCAAACATTAATTGTAGAGGCTGAAAACAACATTATAAAAAGAAACACTGCCTTTATGGATGAACAATTCAAAACATTGCGCGTCTACATGAACCAAACTTGCAGCGAAATCACAAAAATAGTGAACAGGGCCCAAATGCTATTCACGATGAATGACATAAATTCCGCTGCCGTGACGTCAACTCTGATTTTAAGCGATTTAAATCGAATATTAGAAATGCTAATAAATGCACTCGCCAACATTTACAGAGGACATTTAGATACCCATCTATTTCCAGCTAACCAACTGATCGAACAGCTAAACATAATATCTGGAAGGTTGCCACAGGGATTGTCGTTACCGGTAAAGGACATTCAAAGGGATTTGAAAAATATCTATGACCTCATCCATGTGAAGGCTCGAATCACAAACAACTATATGCTATTTGAAATACACATCCCTTTGCTGAGCGATGAAGACTACAAGATATATCGAGTCATACCTATACCGTTCCTTAGACAAGGACATTTAAAACTCGTGCAACCAAGTGCAAGCTTCATCGCAATCAACTTTGTAAAAAACTCTTACATAAGAATGGAAGACCAAGACATGCGTCAATGTACTTCATACGGAGAAGACGAATTCATTTGTGTCTCACGTAATCCCGTCTATAACATGCACGATAAAGACGCCCCATGTGAGGCCCAAGTTTTCAACCAACAAGAGTCTTTATCATGCATCCTCAATGACGTGACATGCAGAGAAACCTGGACAAAGCTTCACAAATCGAACATGTGGCTATTTACATTGTGCAGAAAACAGCTGATGCGCGTCATATGTAACGATCAAGTTACGCCAGCGGTCATTGACGGGACTGGAGTGATTTCCTTGAAATCAAAGTGCATACTGCAGAAAAAAGACGCCACAATATTTACACACAATCAGCTGGGAAGTAGTTTTAACATGGAACCAGAAATAGAAATACCAACTATAAATTCAACAATTAACAACGTTTTTGACCTCGGCTGGAAGAATGCAAAATTAAATATAACAGAACAAGAAACGTCAACTGCAGTAGAAATAAGAAAAATAGACCAGCAGCTGGGATTCCAGAAAAGCAGAGAAATATTACCGAAGACATCTGACATGTCAAGCCATGACATCTATCTCTACTCGGTTACTTCGTTGTTGTTGGGAGGAATCGCTGTGCTTGCCCTCTATATTATATTTAAACGATGGGTCAAAACGAAGAAAGGCGTCAAAACACACTCTGCTAAAACAGAAGTGATACTTAGAGGAAGGGATAACTTTGGAGGAGACATCGAGCTACAAGAAATACATTCGAAAGCAGCGGAGCCCGTTTACAGCGAAGCAAGACAACCGAAGAAAGCATTCCACTTTGACGAATTCAATTGAGTTTTATACCTATACTTTTACATTTATCCTTTTACACATTTACTATTGTTTACTATTTAACTATAATTAATTACTTTACACTTTTCTTATATAATTCTTTGCTTTGTAATGGATGCTCATCCCACTTTTCCCTCGGGAGCATGTACGGTTCACGTACAGGCAAATAGCTAACGCCGCAACCTACTTTCGCTACTCGTTTTATTTACTTGTATAATTACAATTATTTAGTTGACCAATAGCTGCCTTAGCGCTACTACCGCGGATTAGCATCCAACGTAACTTTCGTGTAATTTTTACGAATAAACTATATTATCGGGAAGTCTGTGGTTTTCGTCAACTCACATCCAACAACTCAACTGTAAGTAACTGGCTACCTCTGAACCATACAACTTATTTCAAGGAAATATTATCAAAGGTAAATAAGTTTATTTCAATTCAATTAATGTTTTCTTCCTCAACTTTGTTTCTTAGTTGTCAGTAAATTGCGAGCTTTTATATAATTTAGTTAAAGTTGTTGGATTGTTACAGTTGCTGATAAAGTTGTATATTGCTAAATCTTGTTATAAGACGTGACTATATTTTGCAATTAATGTAATTAAGTAGCCCGGTTTGATTAAAGTAACTTTTGACCATTCATAACTAATCACTAATTGGGAATACCGTTGAAACACTGCAAAAGAAATTTACTTGCAAATAAATGATTTTCCGCGTCTCGGCAAACGTAGTGTAGGACATCCTCAGGCACGATGGAGTGACGATTTGCGCAGGACGGCTGGCAGAAACTGGATGCGAGAAGCCGAAAATAGATCTAAGTGGCGTGAAATTGGAGAGGCCTATGTCCAACAGTGAACTGCAATAGGCTATTGGTGATGATGATGATGAAATGATTTTGATTTGAACTTAATTTAATATTAAAGCACACGTTCCGCCTCGCGCCTCGGCTCAATTCCGTTAAATTTCAAGTCTGACTTTTGTATTGAAGTTTGCAGTAGCTGTAGTGTAATCTATACATATGTTTTAATGTAGAGAAGCTCTTACTTTTATTTCGCTACAAAACCCAGAAAGGTGATTTTTTTTTAAATATTTAAGAACCGGGCAAGTGCGAGTAAGGGTTCCAAGCGTATTATTGATTTATGGCTTTCCGAAATCAAGTTTCTACAGATCAAGAACATTATAAAAATATTTAAAAGAACAAAACTCCATATTTCAAAAGCACAACGATAAATGAGAAACGTCAAACGATAGACGTTTTACGAGCAATTTTTTTACCAAAGAGAATGAATAAGTTGCACTGCATCTCTTTTGCAAGTTCCAGATATATTTTAGTCTATTCCACAGAGGTCCGAGATGTCATAGCGGCCACTGCTAGAAATGGCATTGTTAAAACCTTCGACATAGACCAAGCGTGTCAGTGAGTGTCACTGTTACTCATTAAAATTGACAGCGCGTGGCAACTTGACTATAAAAATTGCTGTATGTAGATAGTTTACTGGACCACCTCCAATTTACGGCCTAGAGTAATAAATTTTCTCTCGGAAGATTCACCGCGGCCCTGGGACAAAAAGGGGAACATTAGGAGGAACACGAATTGTTTTTAGTCAGTAGGAGTCTGACACTCCCTTCCGGAAGAAGCCATTTGTAGATTTCCAAATAAAAAAAAGACTGATAAGTTGAAGGCATAACTCAGGCTCGCATTTTATTTTTGCATATTAATTCATCACTGATGTTAAACTGATTAAGAGAAATAACATAAGGAAACGGACAGGATGTAGAACTAAAAATTTGAAGACCAATAGGCATTAGGCGTGGTTGATGACAACCCACTCCCTCTCCCAAAGGCGAGACCTGGGCCCCATCAATGAGAACATTAGATTTCGAAAGTATAATTATTTTTTTACTATATCATGCTATGTTATGACAGACGAAACTTGTGCTCAGCGCACTTGACTCAAGTACGCATATCATACCTGTTAGTAATGGCGCTTCTAGTCGCCGCCGCCGCGGAGTGTTTCCGAGGTCTATGGTCTATTTCGAAAGCTAGCGAGACTAGCTTCAATGTTTTATTTATGTACCAGAGATCGGTCCAGCGAGGTTGCACGGAAATACATTTGGAGTCATAGCTAGAATTTAGTGACTACTTCTATAATATGGAGGATTGGTGGGTCAGACTTCGGGAAAATGTATTGCCTTTCGATGTATCCAAATTGGTTATAAGTAATCCATTTTCAAGCTGACGGTTGTTTTGTAGACGGTGATTGGTATACGCCACGTTGCCTGACAATGTTAAGTCTTTGGACTAAGAAGTTAGCCCTCTGAGGCACCAGACAAAGTGTCATTCTATACGATTGACAAAATGCCAAAATATAAGGGTTTGGTCACGTGACCTTTCGACAGGTTTTGTCAATCCCATAAAGTTTTGACAGTCGCCTTTGTTACTTACCGCTTGTCAGAATAGCCCCTGGTCACCCAGCGTCGATCATTCAGCGAGAGATATGTTTGAAAAGAGCGCACTCGGACCCCATAGCACTCCAAACGGCTCAAACTTGTAATGAACAATAACGTTACACAGGGTTATTTGTAAAATACCAACAATCATTGTACTCATCATTATGAACAACTTTTACTATGGGACCAAACTTTAAATCGCGAAAAAAAAACAGCTGTCCCCTACATTTTGATAAGTTAATACGAACATAAATGTAAGGAACAGCTGATTTTTTTAGTAAAAGTTGTTCATAATGATGAGTATAATGACCTCTTAAGAGGTTGTTGGTGTTTTACAAATAACCCTGTATAGTACTGTATCAATATTTTCACTAGAAATAGCCTCAACAATACTACAAATGCCCAAAATGTTCGGTACCGGAATGGTGAATGACTGAACAAAAATAAAAGCAGAACCAAAATACTTTCATTCATTAAAGTGCTGCCGCCCACATCAGAGCCCAAAGCGTGGGTTGTAAAGAGCCTTATTTAATCAACACAGTTCATACCTACACAACACAAAATTCATTTGGTCATTTATGTGTACTTCTATAGTGTCAAATGGCTCAGCAAAGGGTCTGGAGAATTTCAAATGGTTCGAATAGAAATCGTCTCGTTGTCCGCAACAAATCCACCAATTGGATTAAAGTATTTTTCTTTCTTTGTACCTGCTTTATCTTTATTGTGCTCTTCTTTACTCCTACGCGTTTAATTCACTTTGTCCAGTGTTAGTTGGTCTGTGAATTTAAAAATGGAACCAACCTTTGGTTTTCCATTGGGAATCATCAAATGACTTCTCCTGGTCTGGACGGAGCGGAAGGGAGTGCCAGACTCTTACTCACTATTACTCAACCGTGTTCCTCCTAATACTCGTTCGCGTTCCAGGGCCGTGGTGACCCTTTCGAACCAATTCTGCAACCCTGGTAGAAACTGGCCTTACCGGGCCCCATCTTCTATGCTGACATCTCTTTGAGGCGCGCTTGGAACACAACTTGCCGACACGCCTGGTTGTAATCGGAATCATCCAACGCTCGCCATCCGCAGGACCGCGCCTGTTGTGGCCGGGTCGCCGGGAATCGTTAACAACCTGTACATACATACGTAGCTATATAATTAAAGATACTGAAGCCAGTCGGTGGATGGATGACCATTCATAAAATACCGAAACCTCTTCGTGATTTATCGAGCACATTCAAATCTAAGTCCTGGCTGTCATTTAAAGATGCTGTTATTTAGTAAAAGGTTTGTGAAGACTGAGACTGGAAGTCCACCCAAACACAATTGGTTCTGACGTAGTCGTTTTACACATAGGTTAAACAAATATGTACAACACTAAATAAGCTTACAGCATCACAAAACTAACCCACTTCGTATAAAAAGTTAGAAAGAATCCCACTCATACATTATTCCGTTCCCTGATCTATTTCTCCCGAAGTATATCTCAGAATACTTCGTATATTGCTTTCCTGGGATTGATAATTCGGAAAAAGGCGTCGAGGTAACTAATAAATAAGTTTCGATGTCAAAACTTTGTGGTAGAACCATTAATGTGACCACTGCATCTCGCGAAATAGGGACTTGACCCGAAAATATTGGCAAAGGTCCGATAAGGCTTGATTTATTACTTGTTTCTACTTACTCTTTAAGAAATACCAAGTTTGTTAACAAATAGACAGCGGCAAAAGTAGTAGTATTTAACTAGTTTTTACTCGACTTTCCTTGAAGGAGGGTAAATTCATCGAGAGTATTTATGTATGTTTGTATGTCTATTTCTTTGGTCACGTCCTGTAGTCTAAATGGCTTGATGGATTTGAACAGCTGAGCGTGCTTATCGAGGCACGAATAAAACTTGGTATCCACGGAACAACTTCGGCAAGCATTGCTTAATCTTTAAATTGCCTCGTGCAACTGTCATTATTAAGCCCCAACCACAATGTAACGTGTTTGCGTTAGGCAAATTACAAAATTGAAACAAAACTCTTTTTCGAAATTACCAAACACCTGGTCCCCACAGTGTAAAGTTTAAAAGCTCCTTTGTCATCGTCCAGACTGTCTTGAATGATTGATTGTAATACGACTTGATTATCTTACTTTCTTTTACCGCCGAGAAAAGTCCTGAGACTTTTGGGTTACCCCTGAAATGGAGTAAGCTGATTACGCTGCTAAATATAGAATTCGAATATTAACGTTTTTTTTATGTTGGCTGTTACTGGCTTCTTAGAGTTGTGTTCTCAGTAATGAATCTCGATTTGAGCGGAGATTGTTCTGTGTCAAAGTGAAATCTGTCAGTTTTAAATTGACTGTAGGCGGAGTTTTTTTAGAATACCGATATACGAGCTTCAAGCCAGAGGCAAACCATGAGCCCAGCAAAGATCGTCATCATTTAGGCCTCCATATCAACTGGGCCTCAAGTCTGCTATTACAATAGTGTCAGAATAGTCTATTATTGATTTCATAATGGTTGATTTTTACAAGTTTGGTAATCTACTGATATACGAGTACAAGCGTCATCGCGTCACTATGACTTTCCAGTGGTAAACCACCGACACTCCATTGAAAGAAATGGCATAGAATGGTAATCTCGTACATAATGACAAATTAATGACAGACGTACGCGGTAATCTGCTAACATTTTGACACTTCCTTTGATCAATGACCTACCTTAAGAACGTCATTGTGCAGTCATTGCTTTTAATAGCTCGGTTATCAAAAAGTATTACGAGACCATTGACCAACCAATTATCGAACATTATGAATTTAGCAGATAACGAACTTTTAGCAAAATAACAATGGGATCGTGTTGGAATGACAAATTTATAAAAATAGCAGACTTGGGCCCCTGGTCCTATGCGTCTCGCTTTCTTCAGGCTATATCGGTAAACTTTTGGTGGCGAGGTGGGCAGTCGAAATTGTTGCAATCGCGGTGAACGATCGTGCGTGTCCATCCAGCATATTCCAGTAGCCTACATCAAGTCATCGGTCCACCTTGTAAGAGGTCTCCCATCTTCATCTCCCATGCGGTCACCACTCCAAAACCATTCGACCCTCTCGATTATCAAAGATGCTTATAAAACTTTTTGGTAATGGGGTATAATCCTTCATGAATGTCCTCCGCCCTGGGGTAGACGGGGACTGGGGACTGAGGTAGTGGGGGAGGGGACTCCTATAGACTAAAGGCACCTCGTGATCCCGCGCACACTTGCGCCGGGGGTATGGTAGCACTTAAGCAATATTCAAGGCAACCCCCGACTGGTGCAAGCCCGCCTCTGTGGGCCTGGCTCAGTAGATGAGAAATCGAATAACTTAAATAACGCAAACTACACACAAATGTGTCTATAGTTTGTAAGCACGCAGGTACGAAAAATAAATCAGCCCTCTGTCTACAGCTAGAGTTAGACATTCGGATTCGTTTATTTTGTAATTAGATTTTAAAAAAAAAACAGTAATAGTTATGTCAAATAGTGTCGCTATTTTAACAACTTTCGGTTTTAATATTCCAACCGTGTGCATTGCCTCAAAAATAGCTTCAATCCACTTCAAATATTATTCCGAGATTTATCACTTAAGCATTGTTTGGCTTGCCAAAAGCCTTGTTACCTAACTACGAACTGTAATGTCCATTTTGAAGTGCCCGGCAGTAATTAAAAATATCAACTGAGTGATAACTAGCTATGATACTGATCAAAGTATGAGTAATTGAAATAAAAAACAATCAAGCGCGATTCGCACTCGTAAACAACAAGGGTTCCGTGCCGTAAATTGTTTTTTTTTTTCGTAATTGAAAAAGTCACACATTTCGTAAATTGTCTCCAAATCACACGTATCGTGAATATAACCCTATTAAGAAGGACAACCAAAAATTCGAAGACATTGACATTCACCAACCCGCACTGGGCCCGCGTGGTGGATTACGGCCCACTGTCTCTCCTAGAGAAGAGGCCTGATTCCCAGTAGTGGGAACATTAAAAAGCCGATTATAAGAAGGAGAACTTCAATTTCATTTCATTTTTATTAACTGTCCTTATAGCGACAGTAGATCAGAAATTTGGCTATAAAATTTTCAACTGTCTAACTATTACTGTTCATCAAATACAATCCAATGACAGACGTACGGGCAACCGAGGCTTAGTAATAGAATTCCATTGATTGGTTACCCTTCGGCTGCAGAACCCTAAAAAGACAAAGAGACGTCTGCAAAAACGTAATTATTCAAACTCAAAAAACATATTCATCATTCAAGTCACAACTTAGAAAAAATTAGATTAAATGTTTCAAGACAGACTTATGATTGCACATTTATTAAAAAGTGAGTTTTTTTTTTCTGGAGAAAGTGAGAAAGTTGGAAAATTTGTCATTTTTCGTTAAAAACAAAATGATTTTACGTGATGGAAATTAAGATGGAAAGCGTAGGTTTAAAGACATAGTCGACTGAGACACAGATTCAACTCGAACTGCAACATGAGTACGAAAACGTCAATGAAAATTATCATAAGTTTTACGACTTTGCTTTTTCATCTCGCCTTGTTGAAACGTACAACGCACACTTTATGGACATAGACATCTTATTTTATTCTAAAAAAAAATTTAAAACTCTCGCTATAGCTTCATTAGCTTCCAAATTTTAATTAGCACTTAATTCTTAACTTAAATTCTCAAAATCAGCTTCCGTTTTTCACTTATTTGATTAATCTGTGGACAATAGTGTGGGTTATATGTTTACCTATTTATCTTAAGAACCTAATTGTATTGCCTTAACATGTAACTGTTTTTTGTCCCTAATAAATAATATAAAATAAAATCTCTCGAGTACAAAAATGTCAATTAGACGAGTTTTCTTGCTCATTGGAGTCTTACGTTTTGGAATATGAGCCATAGAGCATGTATGATAAATGAGCAGGAAAGATTAGACAATACCATGTACTAATCTTTCTACACAAACCGAGCATGTCAGTATATGTCACCTTTTTTTAGCCCGTGACAATCTATACTAATAATATAAAGAGGTAACGTTTGTGAGTTTGTGACGTTGTAAGGGGTAATCTCTGGATCTAATGAACCAATTTTTAAAATTATTTCGCCAATAGAAAGCTACGTTATTGTGGAGTGTCATTTAAATATATTAACCCCGTATTACCACGGGAACGGGAACAACGCGTACTGAATATAGGTACGTGTTATTTTTTGCTTGCTGAATATAAACGAATTAGTTCTTGCTAACAAAAAATATTTAAGATATCTTGGAATTGCACTGCAGAATATATTTCTAATATCTCTGTATAAACTATGAAGCTTTTTAACTCTTTCGTTAATGAAGATATCTAAAATATTTCAAAATGATTTCTGTTAGCAAAAGCAGAAATTAAAATAAATAAACGTCCACCCACGCGAAGCCGGGCCGAGCCGCTAGTCAATAGTACAAACAGATACAGACAGGAGTTTTATTCGTAATTGCTTCCCTAGTGACACCCAGCGCCGCCCAGTTAACTGAAGCATAAAAGTCATGTCCTATCCTTCTTTGTGTCACGAGAATCACCGGAGTAATAAATTACCCTTGCCGTTTATAAATAAAACACATAAAAAGGCCATTTTAGCGTTCCCAAGGCAAATAAATGGCGCCGTACGTAATTTGTTACATCTCAGTTGTGCGACGTGTGAATATAACAAGAACTAACGCTATGCGATGTCTTAAGTAAAGAACTTAAGCGATATGATGTGAATATAAAAAATAGATGGGTACTCTTGAGTAGTTTTGCTTTTCCAAAAGTAGCTGCAGACTTTGGGGTCAAAGTCAAAGTCAATTCATTTATTTCAACTAGACCATTAACGGCACTTTTGAACGTCAAAACATTTGAAAATAAAAATATTATAGTGACTCTAGTTAGGGGACCAGCAGGCATCGACTGTCTAAATAACGAGACGTAGCCCACATTTTAACCGACTTCAAAAAGAAGGAGGTTCTCAATTCGGCAGATATGTTTTTTCTATGTATGTACGGTGATTACGCCGAGATTTCTGATCCGATTTACGTGGTTGTTTTTTTATTCAATAAAGAATAGTTGCCTTTTGGTCCCATAAGAATTTAGTTCAGTTTCATCGAGTAGTTTTTATTTTATGAGCATTTTTGTTAATTTCAATAAATGATAGCAAATCCGTCGGGATAGCTGAAATCGCATGTTTGTTTATTGTTTACACCAATTTATACCACGTACGTTGTGATGGGTATGTTTAGCTGTGAGTGAACCACTAAAAAGTGAAAAATAAAAATAAAACTTTTTACAAAAAAATACAGCCGACTTCTGAACAAAAAAACCAAAAAGTACAAAATAACTTTAATTTTGGAAGTCGGTGTGTTCAAAAACAAAAAAGCAACCAAAAACACCGAGTTCCGAAATTAAAGTTATTTTGTACTTTGTCAGTTCTATTTTAAAAAGTTTTTTTTTTAATTTTGATAGAAAATGTATCACAGCTGTGTCAAATAAGCTTACCCTTGATTTTGCGTCAAAAAGGGTACTCTGCTGAGCAGTATAATAAATGTTTGTCCAACTCACCTTCATGACAATTCATAGTGTTTGTCATTGCGTTAACAATTAACATCTTTACCACATTTCATGCAAATAAATGTATTTGATTTTGACTTGAAATAAATACTTATTATAGATGTGTTCATTTTATATACTTAGATACCGGGGGTAAAAGAATTTAACAAGCAATCAGCCATTTCACTGGACAGAGACGTTTAGAAACAGCTTAAGAGACATTTAATTGAACAGATAGTTGCCTATCTGTTCAATTAAATGTCTCTTAGGCTGTTTCTAAACGACTCTGTATGTATGTATTGGTTCAATATCTATACTAATATCATTAAGGGGAAAGATTTGATTGTTTTTTTTTTATTTTGTATTCAATAGGCTCTGAAACTATTGAACCGATTGGAACATCTCATATATACTAGCAGCGCCTCGCGGTTTCACCCGCGTAGTTCCCGTTCCCGTGGGAATATGGGGGAAAAATATAGCCTATGTCACCCGGGGATAGTATAGCTTTCCTACTGTGAAAGAATTTTTAAAATCGGTCAAGAACTTTCGGAGCCTATTCAATGCAAACAAACAAACAAAAAAACAATCAAATCTTTCCTTTTTATAAATAACTAGCTGCTGCACGCAGCTTCGCCCGCGTGAATGTCGGAAATTATCCTAAAAAATAAAGTATCCTATGTTACTTCTAGTACCTCCCAGAATATGTATACAAAGTTTCATGATGATTCGTCAAGTAGTTTTTGCGTGAAAGCGTAACAAACATCCACGCTTTCACATTTATAATATTATATTATAGTAAGGATATTAGTGTAGAAGTGTAGAATTTACAGATAACTTTGGGCACCCCGACACGGATAGGTTAGGAATAGTTGGATGGGAAGGCAGGAGCAAGAATGAGCAAACTTATCTCCCGTCACAGCATTTGTGTTAAATTCCTTTAAAACCTGCAGACGGAAATAGAAACCCCGCTGCGCTGGACTCGTCGTCGGGCTTAAGTTTGAAGTGGCCATTTCATGAAATGGCATATTCTACAAATAACGCTACGACAAAGATAAGTTTGTGAACGAAAGTTTTAATATTTTTCTACTGGTTACCTTGTTCTACGAATGGCCTAAGCATCTGCTACTCCATTTATTAGATATAATGATAGTATCTAATTTATTAGATACTAGATTTTATTAGATAGATATTGATAGTATCTAATTTATTAGATACTATCTAATAAATGGGCTAGCAGATGCTTATGCAGCGCCCCACGGCATCACCCGCGTTTTTCCGGTCCCGGGATAAAATATTGTTCAGTAGTTTCGGTGCCTATTCAATGCAAACAAACAAACAAATATTTCCTCTTTATAATATAGAAGAAGAAGAAGAAGACTAGCTGACCCGCGCAACTTCGTTTGTGTCTCATTCTTCATAACTGCTCCGCTCCTATTGGTCTTATTGTGATGATATATAGCCTATAGCCTTCCTTGATAAATGGGCTAGCTAACACTGAAATAATATTTCAAATCAGAACAGTAGTTCCTGAAATTAGTGCGTTCAAGCGAACAATCAAACAAACTCTTCAGCTTATGTATATTAAAATATAGATTGTAGTAGACGCATTGGCTGGATGTCATTAAGGTTGTTGAAGGACTTATTTCTATATTTTGTGTAACTTGAATGGTGTACATAATAAAGAATTTTAGTAATTCTCTTTTATTCTGTTCTTTTCTGTTCTGTATTGTTCTATTCTATTCTATTATATTCTATTCTTTTCTGTTCTATTCTATTCTAAACGGCTGACTATATCAGATGACTGCGACATATCTATTTTATGCAATACTAGCTGCTGCCCGCGACTTCGTCCCCGTGGAATCCCCGATTTTAAAACATTCTTTATCGCTGCTCCGCTCCTTTTGGTCTTAGCGTGATAATATATAGCCTAAAGCCTTCCTCGATAAATGGTCTATTCAACCCAAAAAGAATTTTTCAATTCGAACCAGTAGTTCCTGAGATTAGCGCGTTCAAACAAACAAACAAACTCTTCAGCTTTATAATATTAGTATAGATATGTCCCACTGCAACTCCCCCATTCATTTAAAAGTTGCTTGTAAAAGATTGTTTTAGCTATAAGAATAAACCCTACTATTTATGAGCTTCTAATTACTCTCTCTATCGTGTACGGTACAATACAGAATATTCTCTAAAATACATATATTATGCAATGCCTCCTACTCCAAATTAAAATCAAGATTCAGTTACAAAAAAATCAAAAGTGCTGATGATCTTGTATAGCTCCGTCTCCCTCCCACAGCTGAATTACAATGGTTTTAAGACAAAGTGTGCTGAAATATTTTACATCGCGTTGCCTCTTTTCCGCATTCACCCCTCTCCTAGAACATTCGCTAACTTTACATCAAGGAATCACAGTTAATAATACTAGCCTCTCTCTGTCTAGTCGCCATACATATAATATTTGTTCTAATAAATGGGGTAATATGTTAGTCTGTCTGTGGGACTGTCGAGGAGGGCTGTGTACTACGCTGTATATATAATCAGCCGTTTAACGTTCCCACTGCTGGGACACAGGCCTCTCTAGGAGAGGGAATGGGTCGTAATCCACCACGCGGGCCCAGTGCGGGTTGGTGAATGTCACATGTCTTCGAATTTTTGGTTCTAGGATATACCGGTTTCCTCACGATGTTTTCCTACACCGTTTTGAGAGCAGTGGTGATGAAATTAATTACACAAAGTCATGCGCCTGGCTAAATCCCGGGATGTCACTTAAGCTGCCAATTAAACGATTGATTAAACTAGTTGGTTGCGACATTATATATCTATTGTTTGCTTGTTTGTTTGTAGTGTTAAATAGCCCATTTATCGAGGAAAGTTATAGGCTATATATCATCACGCTAGAATAGAAGCCGAGCTCCAAAGAAGAATGTTTAATAACTATTCCACGCGGACGAAGTCGCGGGCAGAAGTTAGTACATGTAGACCAAGTTTAGGCCGAACAACCTTCAACGATATTGTGTTGAGAGTGAGAAATAATTTAAGAATTAAAGAATATTTGAAGGGTCATGTAGTAAAGATGTTTCCTAGACTGTAAAAATTAATGATAAATTATATTTATTTTGTAAGTAGGTTAAACATAACACATTTACACGTCCAATTCTTGTCATTTTAAGCTAGATGAAGCCGGTGTTTTCTAGCCGACTGACTAATGGACATGTACTATTTGCTTTATCATGAACTCAACAAAAATACAAAGATAAAACGCATTTAAGTACAGGAATGGGGCACGTTATATCACTCTTAGGTTAAAAGTTGTAATTTTTTTTTACGCAGACGTGACTTCACGCGAAGTTCCAACGCGCTGTATCGTCTTCATTTTTTGATAACGTAGGTAACAAAAGAAAAATGCGTGCCTAATATTTTTTAGTACTTCTTCCAACTGATGGACTAAATAGTTTTCTCACTGGATTTCTATGTCTATGTCACCAGATTATTTAAACAAATGGAATAGCAGTTTTTTTTTTATATAAAAAAGAAGACTGGTAAACCACTAGTTCCGAAATTACCTACATAAAAAACATTCCCTGAAATAGTCTTGCATACAAGCCTGGGCACGGTGCCAAGAATGCAGTACATGCTGTTTTAAAAGCAGGATTAGGAATGAAGACCCAGCGATGCATGTTAGTGTATTTGCTCATACTAAGCGTATGTATGTGCTTAGTTGCTGATGGAAAGGAGATTAGTTTCTTCTAGTATGTTCATCTAAAACAAACATGGTTTTTACTTTGGTTATAGATATTATGTCAACGTGAAGGAAAATAATGAAGCTTAAATAAAACTATATAAATAAAAAATATATAAAAAAAAATACAACCGACTTAAAATAAAATAAAAAATACAAAAAGTATAAAATAACTTCAGCTTCGGAACTCGGTATTTTTGGTTGTTTCTTCTTGTTTTGAAAACCGACGAAAGGGACCACCTCGGAATAGTCGAAGACACTAAAAAAAAAAATTGGGAGTCGGTTCCAATTCAAGTTTTCCACGCCAAGTCTGTTCAACTCATTTCATAAAAACCGGCCAAGTGTGAATCGGACTCTCACACGAAAAGTTCCGTATCGAGAATCGAAATAAAAACATTTCATGTATCTCCCGCTTTTTTTTCTGGATGGGAAATCATTAAATGACTTCTTCCGCTCTGGGCGGAGCGGAAGGGAGTGCCAGACTCTTACTGACAAAAACTCACCCGTGATCCTTCTAGTGTCCTTTGCGTTCCAGGGCCGCGGTGACTCTTTCAAACATATTAATATAACCATGTATCTCCCCCTTTTTTTGTTAATTTTTGTTACAGTGGTAATAGAAATACACACTCTGTGAAAATATCAACTGTCTACGTATAACGGTTCTTGTCAAGAACCGTAATACGTAGACAGTTGATTTCTTGACATACAGCCCGTTGAAAGACAAACGGACGGGCGCCGAGTGGCCGGACAGTGGAGGCTTAGTAATACGGTTACCCTCTTGGTACGGAACCCTGAAAAGTATGTAAAGTTTTTTTTTTATATTACCTCTCGTGATGAACTGCATTACGCTAAGGCTGGTTACTGCTCATCCGGACAATCCTGTGGCGGCCTCCAGCCAGGGCTAAAAATTACTTAAAATCTAAATGACCGCTTCGCTAAGGGCATCCCCTGTGGGACACGGGCCTCGGCTTAGCGGGGTCATTGAGGCTGGGTCTAGTTATTGTTTATTATTATTTTGGGGATTTTATTAGGTGTTCATCATTAGGTATATGTATGTATGGAATATATTTTAACTAGCAGCGGCCCGCGGTTTCACCCACATAAGTTTCGATCCCGTGGGAATATCGGGGTAAAAATTATCCTATATGTTAATCCTGGTAATAAACCACCTATGTGCCAAATTTCATCCAAATCCTTTCAGTAGTTTTTGCGTGAAAGAGTAACAAACATCCATCCATACTTACAAACTTTCGCGTTTATAAAATTAGTAGGATTATAACTTTAAATTGTTTCTCTTTTTATGGTGCACGACTTTTTAAATCAACCTCACATATTTGTAATTTTGTCATATTTATAATTTCAACATTAATGATGTAAACATAACTTTGTCATCATTTAATATGTTTTATGAGTGTCCGTGGAGTTTCTTCCACGTTCTTCTCAAAAGAGATAAATGGTTTAATTGAATAAATAATTGATTTGAGTTCAAAGAGTTAAATTGTACATAATGTTGAGTACAATGGCTCCTTTTTTGAATTTAGCGTTAGTTTTGTTACACCCTGTATATAGGTTTCAATTGTTACTAACCATTATGGATCATTGTTATGTGAAATTAAAGTAAATTAAATTAAATAAGGTGTTAAAATTTAATATTAACAGCATGAATTTCGTTTCATGTTCGGTATCACCTAAACAAAGTATCCCAAATAAAAATATAACGCAGCGATGTAATTTTTTGTCACTCAAAATATTTTCCGTGAACGTTCTGACGCGTTTTCTGTTCTGAAAACGCGTCAGAACGTGTGTGAGCGGCAGCGGCGACCCACGCAGGGTAGGTACGGTGTGCATAATAAACATTGCACATCTTTGAAATGGATTAATATATACAGGGTTATTTGAAAAACACCAACAACCTCTTAAGAGGTCATTGTACTCATCATTATGAACAATTTTTACTATGGCACCAAACCTGAAATCGCGAAAAAAAAATCAGCTGTTCTTTTTTTTTATGGGAAATCATCAAATGACAGGGGTCATTTGATGATTTCCCATAACCCGCCCTGGGTGGAGCGGTAGGGAGTGTCTTACTGACTAAAACCCACCCGTGTTCCTCTTGTGCCCTTTGCGTTCCAGGGCCGCGGTAACTCTTTCGAACAAATTCCGCAACCCTAGCAGGCACCGACCCTATGGGGCCCCGTCCCTGGTGCTGACGCCTCCTTGAGACGCGCGTGGAACACAACGCGTCGTCGACTCAGCCTGGTATTACATTTATGTTCGGTAACTCATCAAAATGTAGAGAACAAGAGTTTTTTTTTCGCGATTTCAGGTGCTCCCATAGTAAAAGTTGTTCATAATGATGAGTACTATGATCACTTAAAATAAATATATCATTTCCTGTGGTAAAATCTAGCTTTTATTTTAAGTTAAACATCTAGCAGTAGAACGGTGAAAACTGTGTCCAAATCCAAGCAGTAGTTTTTGCGTGATACGCATACAAACATACAGGCAGACATACATTTTTTAACATAAACATTTTTTTTTTCATTATATTCAATGCACCGAAATCGAAAGATTCTTGAAACGACTCCTTAAATTTTAGTTGATTTTTAACTTCGTATAAATCTTCTCCAGGATTCTCTTCAAAAATCCCTAACTTTATTCAAACTTAAGCAATAACAGTATCTACAAATACAACTCCAGGTCGTTGCCCTCAACACCAAACTTGTCAACAACAAATACTATAATACATATGTATGCAAAGCAAATAATTCCATATTTAAATTCCGAAGCGTTCCAGACTCAACCGTATAATTGAATTGATACATAGAATGGCGTCAAAATAAAAGCGTTTTCCATGCAATCGAGAATAGGGTTGTAGGGTTGTCACCTTTAAATAGGATTGTACCTAAAACCCCTCTCGTTATTTTATTCAATTGACTTTGTCTGAAAATGTTTTATTTAGTTTTACTCGTTAAGATACTCGACAATAGGATAGTTGACTAAAACAATCTAATTAGTCCGTCAGATAGATTACCAAAAAATATCAGAAAAGTATTTTTTCTTTTTTAAAACTCGTGTGACGTCACTACGCGATTGTGCGATTTTTACCACGACGTGACGTTACAAACCCCTACTCCTGAATTTTGATGGTTTTTACCTCCTTCAACATTGATATGTATATTTGATAAAGCAAAACATACGTGTTCAACATTTTTCGATAATCTTAACTGATGGAGTAATAATAATATAATCATATTTTTATTTTACTCAGGAAACATACCTATTCTCGTATTTTTAAAAAGCGTTCGCATTCGTAATGTATTTGGAAACTGCCAAAAAACACCTCTAATTTGTATACATTTTTACAAGACAAAAGTTCGCATTCGCATCTCTGTCGAAATCTGTCAATAATGTAGGGAAATTGAGATTTTCCTGACAGACTGACGACTGAGATGCGAACGGGAACGTCACTTCGAGAATAGTAGAATTGACACCCAGTTTTTGACACTTATTGTCACTGATTGATGTTGGGATTATGCGTATGTAAAAAATCTGCCAGCATGCAGTCACCAATGTGATACTTTCCTGTAGCCATGCCCGTCATCTGAGACTTGTCTACTGCCATGCCAAGAGCTGAAAGCGTTGACAAAATTTAGTATAACTCTGCCTGATTTTATGTAAGCACATAAAATCAGGCAGAGAGAGGAGAGAGGGGAGGGGGGGAGTGGGGTTTTCAGACTCATAAGATGAACTATCTGATTCATGTGATTGTGCTTTTGTGTGTCCTCTGTTCTTGCGCTGAATAAATGTTTTATTTATGTATCTATCTATCTCATGAGTCTGAAAACCCCACGGAAGCACAATCCTACCATAGATTGCCCATTATCCACATATACATCTTCAAAAAAGGCTGCACCCAGCCAAATCTCCAAACAACTTAACGCCGACGTACTTTGGACTATACAATATAGTTCCGCACTACACGACGACCACTATAAGGCAGTTACTATAACAATAACGATAATGGTGAACATTTCCATAAAATTTCAGACGCCTGCAATAGACCGTAAACGTGCACAGAATGACATGAGGCCGCAAAGCGTTAGTATGCTCGGGGGGAATGACTATATGCACAACGGGCTGTAGGTCACTATTGGCTAAAGAAGTTTGATTATTGCGGGAACGGCCTTTAACTTGACACTTCCAACTATGAAGCTTGAGAATCTGATAATTGATAAAAACGTCTTTCTATACAGGCGAGCATTTTCTTAAAGGCCTACCACGCTCTTCACGCCGCTCTATAAAGCTGACGAATTTATTTGTTTGCTTGAACGCGGTAATCCCAGGAACTACTGGTCCGATTTGAAAAATTCTTTCAGTATTAGATAGCCCATTTATCCAGGAAGGCTAAATGTGACGCACACGAAGTTGCGCGGGTCATCTAGTTTTAAATACGCCGCGTCGCCGACTTTCAGGAGTTCTAGTAATTGGGACGTTAGGGTTCTGCCTATAAGAAGTCGGGGCCCCATAGGGTCAGTGCCTGCTATGGTTGCTGAATTTGTTCGAAAGAGTCACCGCGGCCCTGGAACTTAACGGGCACTAGGAGAAACACGGGTGGGTTTTAGTCAGTAAGAGTCTGACATTCCCTTCCACTACGTCCAGAGCGGGAGGAGTCGTTTGATGATTGCTCATCCAGAAAGAAAAGGCTTCTGTCTATCGTCAGATTCTGTGTATATCTAATAGAGACATATATGTATGTATTTATAATATCGAGTGCGACTATCGAGTGCAAACCGTGAGCCCACAGTAAAAAATGTACACCACTTTTTATATACGGTCTAGATTTCTCGTATTGCAACCCTAAATTGCGATTGAAAATCATACAAGATCAAAGCGATACCTACGCGATTATCGGAGACATTGAAGAGAACGGATATTACAATGGAACGATTGAAATTTTAAATGATCCTCGTTATTTTATTTTATACGAGAAAATTTTGCATTCTTGTCTTTTGATGTGAAAAATCGGTTTCTTTGTGAGTTTTTTTTATTGGTAACGTAATTGAGACGAGTTTTATCGCAAGAAAGAATGACACGTATTCACAAAGAAAAAAAAAAAGGAACAATGAAGTCATCAAATGACTTCTTCGGAAGGGAATGTCAGAATCTAACTGACCAAAACGCATCCGTGTGCCTCCTCGCATGTGCCCCTTGTGTGTGTCCTTGAATGCCATTTGCGTTCCAGGGCCGCGGTGACTCCTCCTAACAAATTCCTATACCCTGGCAGGCAGTGGCCCTAGCGGAGCCCCGTCTCCTATGCTGACAGCTCATTGAGGCGCGCGTGGCACACAATGCGGCGTCGACTCGGGCCTGGTTGTTATGGAACGACAAACCACCCAACGCTAGCCATCCACAGACCCGCGCCTACGGTGGCCGGGAAATCTTGCGACTCCCCACGCCCGCGGCGTCTTTTTCTGTTTAGACGACTGGGGCGTAAGGTTTGCCTCTGCCCCACGGGGGCCACCTCCTTCTTCGCTAGCATATTTGACACCTTACATCAGTACAGGCACATCAAATAAAATAACTAGGTAAGTGACATGGAAAAAATTGACAAAAAATTCACACACACAAGATTTCTCCATACATATTTTAGATTTATATTTATGTATGTTGGTACTTGGTCCATCCAAGTAATAAATCGGGCTATTTTTCATAATACCCGGTCATTATGAATAATGACAAGCGACTTAGGGCGCACTTAATTTAAACTACCTTTTTATTTCTCACATTTTCTAGGCCTTATGATTATTGTCATGTGGTTTTCGGGCAATCTGATTATACACAGATACGCGGGGAGAATAACGCCGTTTAGTGCACGTCCTGAGCGGCCTAAGTGACATCCCGGAAGTTAATTTAACAGCTTAGCAAATTACTTTTTTCAAAATCGTTAAATGATTTTCCTAGCTAGGTAAAGAAACATAGGACACAGGGTGCTTAGGGCGCTTGGGGAAAGGCCTGCGCGCCAACCGCCCCGACCGGGCGCAAGAGGTCCGCCGCCGCCGCCGCCTCTGCCGCCGCTGCGGCTTCCGTCGCCGCCACTGCCGCTGCTGCTGCGGGCGCTGCGACTTCTGATACTCGGGAGGGGGCTGAAATGGAGTGCCAGTAATTGTCCCATTGCAGCCTCCTCCAGAGACAAGTCGGCCGCTGTGCTGTTGCGCAGTGGCTGATGCGTGTGGACGGTGAGCGTGAGTGGCTCGCCGTCCGATAGCAACCAGGCCGAGTCGACGACGCGTTGTCTTCAGCATCGGGGACGGGGCCCCATAGGGTCGGTGCCTGCTAGGGTTGCGGAATTTGTTCGAAAGAGTTACCGCGGCCCTGGAACGCAAAGGGCACAAGAAGGATCACGGGTGGGTTTTAGTCAGTAAGAGTCTGACACTCCCTTCCGCTCCGCCCAGAGCGGGAGGGGTCATTTGATGATTTCCCATCCAAAAAAAAAAAGGAAGCTTAGGGCACCCCGACACGGATAGGTTAGAGAAGTTCGAATAGGTTGACGGGAACTAGAGTGAGTGAAATTAACTCCCGTCATAGCATTCATGTTAGGTTCCTTTAAACCGTGCAGACAGAAATAGGCGCAGTGGGTCTCTGTCGTCGAGATTAATTGTTGTTTGAATTTAAAATTACTAAAATAAAAAAAATCATATTTTTTCTTCACACGATTAAGTACCCTATTGTATAAAAGGCCTTAAGCATCTGCCAGCTGTTAATTATGTATGAGTCTGACTTTATTTATAATATTTTATTTGTTTATAAATATTGTTTCAACGTTTGAAATAAAACAGTAATAAAAATTGGTTTTAATATTTTTATTTTTCACTTTTAGTGGGACACCCGTTTTTTTTTATTGTACTACTAGTTGCGCCTTGCGGTTTCACCCGCGTAGTTCCCGTTCCCGTTGGAATATGGGGATAAAATATAGCCTATGTTCACCGGAGATAGTGTAGCTTCCCAACAGTGAAAGAATTTCTCAAATCGGTCAAGTAGTTTCGGAGCCTATTCAATGCAAACAAACAAAAAAACAACCAAATTTTCCTCTTTATAATTTTAGTTTAGATTAATCCATAACATATATGTACATGTATATTACATGACATCAAATATCTTATACATATGTATCTCGATTAAAATCCTAGTAACAACAACAACAACTGTTCCTAATCAAGTATAGTACGAGAATACCCGGTGTTAACCCATTGGAATGCAGAAGCGTTTAAAAATATAATCTATCAAAATCATAATAATTAATAAGCATAATCAGCCTTTTGATGTTCCCACTGCTGGGACACAGGCCTCCTCTCTAGGAGAGGGAATGGGCCGTAATCCACCACGCAGGCCCAGTGCGGGTAGGTGAATGTCACATGTCTTCGAATTTTTGGTTCTAGGACATGCCGGTTTCCTCACGATGTTTTCCTTCACATTTTTGTGAGCAGATGGTGATGAAGTTAATTACACAAAGTAATGTGCCTGGCTGGGTTTGTTTGAACCCACGACTTACAATTCGTAAGTCGGGGCCGTTACAACTGGGCCACCTAATCATAATATTAAGTTTAAAACATTACGAACAAAAAAAAAACAAACAACTCTCAAAATACTCCACCACAAAATCCAGGAAACTAATTCGCAAACGAAGTAACCACACAAACTTACTAACTTTAAACTTACTTCAGAGTCAAGTTTTCGAATTTTCCGTGATTGGACTTCTTCTTAAACGGGTCGTTCGCTACAGCTGCATAGTGACGTAACTGCTACTTTAAAATGTCGACTTTCAATTGGTCATTACTGATGTAATGGTGGCAAAAAGCTGGAGGCTAGAGCTTCGTGGATGTAGGGTTAGCAAGACTGGATTAATAAAACATTAAACTTTATTTAAACGGGTTATTGTAAACTCACCACAACGAAAATTCGCCACATTTAAAAATATTGGTTAACTTGTCACAGTGACAAAAAAAAATCGCAACAGGTATAGTAAACTCATCACAGGTACGTCAAACTTGTTTTGAATGTACCGACAATTATTAAACACTACTACTTCGTTTGCTATCGGTACTTTTGAAGCTGTGGCAAGTTTTCGTGAGACAGATAAGAATGTGGCGAGTTTACTATAATTTTTACTTGTGGCAAATTTTCATCATGGCGAGTTTACAATAACCCATTTAAACTACATGCACAAATATACTTTGGCGGACTTAATGCCTTAGGCATTCTGTATCAGTCAACAGAGTTAACGCGGCCCTGGAACGCAAAGAGCATTAAAAGGAACACGAATGGGTTTTAGTCAGTAGGAGTTTGACACTCCTTTTCGCTCCGCCCAGAGCAGAAGAAATCATTAGACGAAATGACCAGTCCAACAAGAGTGGTGAAGCGTTAACATGGCTGGTGCATTAACTTAACAGAAGAAGGCTTCTTTTTCTTAACATCTTCTGGGCATGATTTCATAGCAGATGTTTCATCTCTTTCGTTCAAGCGTGATCGAGATCAAGAAGCGAATACGCGATCGTTGTTGATCACGTGCCATTTGAAAAAAGAATCACAAAACCTCGAATCACCGGACATTTTTCCGGTCGAGTTAATGTTATGATTTTTAATATTTTGCGGCCTGCCTCCTCCTTCACTAGCATTACTACTCCGCAGAAGGAGGTGTTCGCTTCCCATGCCTCCTCGCTCCGGACCATGGCTTGAACCAGGGCCGGAGTCTCTTCTCCGGGTCGGTTATACTACATATTACAGCCTTCCTAAATCTAAGTCAGTTTCTATATTAGCACGGATCGCGGATTGACTGTTTGGTCGACTCTTCTTCAACTGACCAATCAAAATGCGGCGATGTAGTTTTTTTTTTACTTTCTAGTCGAGCAACCATCTAGTTGGTACGCAGATCTCTATTGTTCTCCATATATTTTGGACACTTTGGGGTTCATGTTATGATTTTTTTTACATTTTTCGTCACGTCGAGTTTTTTTTTTTAACATTCCTCTACCATTCATTACTTACATAAACTAGAATAACATAGCACAATCAGCCTTTTAACGTTCCCACTGCTGGGACACAGGCCTCCTCTCTAGGAGAGGGAATGGGCCGTAATCCACCACGCGGGCCCAGTGCGGGTTAGTGAATGTCATATGTCTTCGAATATTTGGTTTTAGGACATGCCGTTTTCCTCACGATGTTTTCCTTCACCGTTTTTGAGAGCAGTGGTGATGAAATGAATTACACAAAGTAATGAGCCTGGCTGGGTTTGAACCCGCGACCTACAATTCGTAAGTCGGGGCCGTTACCACTTGGCTACCACTGCTCTCATACACATAAACTACAATTAGTATAATTTGTACGTCTATCGAGCTACAATCGTTTGTGACGAGATTATCCCTTTCCCGAATTCAATCAGCAACATGTTGACATCTTAAGGATGTAAATACATATTACTATATTCCAGAACGCGGTCCAATTGCATCATCACTACATAGTATAAAACAAAGTCGCTTCCCGCTGTGTCTGTCCCTATGTATGCTTAGATCTTTAAACATCCGCAACGGATTTTGATGCAGTTTTTTTAATAGATAGAGTGATTCAATAGGCAGGTTTATATGTATAATACATGCATATGAAAGAAAATTTAAAACTTTTATTGAAACCACCCTTTGTAAACAAGCATAGTACAAATTAGAAGATTACATTCAGGATAAGAATGCTTGGAAACATGCTGGTCTTGCTCCATAGGGCAATCAAGGGTGTAGACAAAATTAAACTGGTTGATTTATGAGTGAATTATATTTATGAATGCATTTTTTTGTGTCTTGTACTTTTTTTTTCTTTTTATTATTTCAATATTTGTAAATATGTGAGTACCATGGGCATGAGATATTTAGAAGTTTACCTCTGCTGGTAATACTTTGTTCTATAACTAGTATACTTGGTGCATCGTCCTCACATATATGAAGTATTTTTGTATTACCAAATATTGTAAAACATTGATTTGAAAAGAGTAACTATGGAGTTTCTTGTCCGGTCTTCTCCATAAGAATCTACCTTTGCGAATGGACGCTAGAGTCACTTAATTTAAGATAATTTTTTTGATGACGTTCAAAAGTGCCGTTAATGGCCTAATTGAAATAAACGTTTTGAGTTTTTGATAATATAGTAGAGATTTACTATCAGCATTGCACACGTGCGAAGCCGGGGCGGATCGCTAGTAATTTATAACCGGGACTGTGAATGAGCCTTTAATACAGTTAGTTATATTCTTCAAGAACGCACACTATTACTAAAACAATCAGACCGCCACAAGCCACCCATAGACACGGTATACTGTACCATAGACACATTGGAATGGCCAGCCCGAGCCATTCTGTGGTCGCCCAATGGCCAGTGTGTGTGCTACAGTACATTACACAAGACATGTCCACTGTCAAGCGTTTGTAAGGATGAATAAACACGAGAATATTATAGCCTCGTAGTCTGTCCTGGATTGTGTTTGTGCCGGAATAAGTGAGTGGCCATGAGCAAAAAATATTTCAAATTGATAGTATAGAAACATTTGATGAAGAAGAGATTATACAAAACTTTTGTACAAAAAATTACAACCGACTTCTAAACAAAAAAAAACACACAAATAGTATGAAATAACTTTAATTTCGGAACTCGGTGTTGTTTGAGAATCTTAGTATTTCGAGGTGGTCCCTTACTAGTTTTCTGAAGATCTGATGAAGAACCGAGATAGGAAACCGAATTCTTCACTAGATGATAGCAAATCTTCCGGGATTGCTGAAATCGCGTGTCTGTTTAATGTTTACACCAGTTTATAACACGTACGCTATGATGGGTACGTAAAATAAAAAAACTCGGTGTTTTTAGTTGTATCTTCGTTTCATTGAAAACCGCCTTCCGAAATTAAAGTTATTTTATACTTTTTTGTTTAGAAGTCGGTTGTACCTTTTTAGAAGTCAGTTAAAAAATAAAAATAGAGTTTTCTGTGAGCGTTTGAATACCGCTTAGCCGTTGGGTAATTGGGTTCTGCTGCCTGCCTGGCCTTTCGCAACTATTTATATTGGGATTACATTTCAGTCTAACTGGATGCTGCTGCCCTACCATGACGTCTTAAATCCATCATGATGCCTGTGTCAGAGAGAGACGGAGTTACACAAGACGAATAGCACTATCCCTTTCCCTCACACACATCATGATGGATTTAAGACGTCATTGCAAGGCTGCTGAACTGCGAACTGATTGGAGCCACGGCCTACCTGATCCCCCCAACCCTTAAACTGGGTTACACGATACCCGTTGGCTAGACTGGTGTCAGATTATCCGGACTCTGAGTATACCTTAAAACGGTACCAGATCTTAAAGTGACCCTGGCCCTGGTTCAAACCATGGTCCGGAGCGAGGAGGCATGGGAAGCAGTCACTTCTGCGAAGCAGTAATGGTAGAGAACGAGGAGGCAGACCGAGGGCGGGAGAAGGAAACCTCACGCCCCAGCCGCCGCAACAGAAGAAGACGCCCCGGGCGTCGGGAAACGCAGGGCGGTTCCCGGCCACCGTAGGTGCAGGCCTGCGGGTGACGAGTTATGGGTGGCTCGCCGTCCGTTAGCAACCAGACCCGGGTCGACCGCGCGTCGTGTTCCACGTGCGCCTCAAAGAGCTGTCTGATAAGAAGACGGGACCCCATAGGATCAGTGCCTGCTAGGGTTGCGGTAGTTGTTCGAAAGAGTCACCGCAGCCCTGGAATTCAAAGGGCCCTGAGACGATAACGAGAGGGTTTTAGTAAGTAAGAATCTGACACTCCCTTCCGCTTCGCCCAAAGCGGGAGAAGTTATTTGATGATTTCACAACCAGAAAAAGAAAAGGTCCTGATGTGACGGCCATGACAATAACGTGCCTTATGAGGCATGGAAGAGTATGGCATGAGTATGAAAGCGAACTGACAGTGACAAGTAGCTGTTAACCTTGAAGATAAACACGAAGCTCTGTTAGATATTAATTTGCCACGACCTCCATTGAACTTTGGGTGACTGTTCATAAATTGGAATTCCATTATCTCATCCATTATTAATTTAGAGTATTTAATTATGGGCTTAGACGGCGCAACACATATTATAAATGTTAAAGTGATGTACCTAAATATCCATGTAAATGTAATTGTAATCTGTAATTTTACAATTATATTTATAATGAACCGCGTGGTGGATTACGGACCAACCCGCACTGGGCCCGCGTGGTGGATTACGGCCCATTCCTCTCCTAGAGAGGAGGCCTCTATCCCAGCAGTGGGAACGTTAAAAGGCTGATTATGCTTATGCTGTAATATTATATTAATGTTGAATAAAATTAATAAATAAAAATGAATACCAAAAATTATAAATAGAACCAAAATCCAAGTAAGTAGTAGAAAAACATTAACATTTAACTTTTCTTTGATCTAAAATTATGTATATTTTATATGTACCTACCACCTAAGTTCTCATTGTGGAATGCAAATAAATGTATTGAGTATTAAATATACATATATCGAACATTATTATCTTCCTGCCCTTATTATATGTTACTTGGGGTCGGCGCAACACGTTTTGTTCTTCAATCTGTCGAACAAAGAAAATAAATAATAAATCATTGGATATTGTAAATGATTGAATATAATAAATTTGTTTAACCGAGACAGATATTTATAAAATCATTAATTCGACAATAATAATTATACCTAAACTATTCGCACGCCATGAGAAATGGCAGACACTGACGTGTCATGTATAAGTTTAATTCTGTATGTATACACATTTTTGAGCAAATAAAACTTCTTCTTCAAAATTACTTCCTCTGACATAAATATAAAAATTCAATTACAGAGCGAGGCAGCCCTGCATTCAGATATTAATTGGAACGGCAACAAGATGCGATACTGCAGTGAACTTAAAACTATTTAAGTTGTTTACCGTTTAGCTTATTGGCTTTCGAAACTTCAAACTGAAATTAATACTTGGCTTCTGACTCGGGTTTCCTTTTTATACTTGCTTGTTTTGCAGTTTTTGTAATCACTACATATACCGAACGCCAGATAAATGTGCAATAACGGTCATTGACCCACCTACATTTATTGACAACCTTAATTTTTAAAACAGAAATAATGAATTAATGCTATATTGAATCGACATCCATCGTGATCCTTTATTTTTACTAATAATGGAAAACGATTCATTTTTTTTTCCATGTACCTACGAAGAGATATCAAGGAAAGGGCAATGACCTTTATTGCACATTTATCTGGCGTTCTGTATAGTATTCACTATCACTACATAGTATAAAACAAAGTCGCTTCCCGCTGTCTGTCTGTCCCTATGTATGCTTAGATCTTTAAAACTACGTAAGGGATTTTTTAAATAGATTAAGTGATCCAAGACGAAGGTTTATATTATCCTACTTAATATTATAAACACTAAAGTTTGTAAGTATGGATGGATGGATGTTTATTACTCTTTCACGGAAAAACTACTGAACAGATTGTAATGAAATTTGGCACAGAGGTAGATTATAGTCTGGAATAATACATAGGATACTTTTTATTTCGGAAGTATGTTCCCTTGGCATAATTTTCGACATTCACAGGGGCGAAATTGCGGGCGGCAGCTAGTGTATAAAACATGCATAATATAGTAGAGATTTAGTATCAGCATAGCACCCGTGCGAAGCCGGGGCGGGTCGCTAGTGTAAATTATTTTTGCTGAGCTATCTCGAATGTATTTTCAGCTTCAGTGGTTCAATAGATAATTATTCTATTATATTATTATTTATGACAATCGTGACTGGCCCGAAGTAGATTTACCTACTCCGGTTACTGGTGATTAGTCATGCATGGAATTTGTACGTAACATAATACTTGGATAAAGTACGTACTTACTAATTCCGTGAGCCTTCTAAAGAAATCTTGCTGTTAGTCAGTTAGCACAACTATACCACAATAAAAAAACCGCATACTTAATTTCTGTATTATGTCTGTTTCTGAACGTATTCAACCCATTATCTCTTCAAAGTTGAAGGGTTTCTTCTGGCTAAGTCCACTCCATCGTTGACTTTGACTAGGGCTTTGTCTCTGTCACCTCTGATCTAGACTAGAGTTAAGAGCAAACCCATCTCAAATAAAAAACATAGGTATATAAAATAACATCAGAAGAAGACGCCCCGGGCGTCGGGAAACGCAGGGCGATTCCCGGCCACCGTAGGCGCGGGCCTGCGGATGGCGAGCTATGGGTGGCTCGCCGTCCGATAGCAAACAGGCCCGAATCGACGGCGCGTCGTGTCTCACGCGCGCCTCAAAGAGCCGTCAGCAAAGAAGACGGGGCCCCATAGGGTCAGTGCCTGCTAGGGTTGCGGAAGTGGTTCGAAAGAGTCACCGCAGCTCTGGAACGCAAAGGGCATTAGAAGAAATACAAATGGGTTTTAGTCAGTAAGAGTCAGACACTCACGTCCGCTCCGCCCAGAGCGGGAAAAGTCATTTGATGATTTCCCATCCATAAAAAAGTAGCACCTATCAGGAAATATGTATGTGTAGAATTCCTCTCCTTAGCTGTCCGCACTGTGAAGCATAGCATAGCATAATCAGCTTATTAATGTTCCCACTGCTGGGACACAGGCCTCCTCTCCAGGAGAGGGAATGGGCCGTAATCCATCACGCGGGCCCAGTGCGGGTTACTTAATGTCACATGTCTTCGAATTTTTTATTCTAGGACGTGCCGGTTTCCTCACGATGTTTTCCTTCACCGTTTTGAGAGCAGTGGTGATGAAATTAATTACACAAAGTAATGCGCCTGGCTGAGTTTGAACCCGCGACCTACAATTAGTAAGTCGGGGTCTGTTACCACTCGGCCTTCACTCGGCCACCACTGCCTTCACTCGGCCACCACTGCCTTCACTCGGCCACCACTGCCTTCACTCGGCCACCACTACCTTCACTCGGCCACCACTGCCTTCACTCGGCCACCACTGCCTTCACTCGGCCACCACTACCTTCACTCGGCCACCACTGCCTTCACTCGGCCACCACTACCTCCACTCGGCCACCACTGCCTTCACTCGGCCACCACTACCTCCACTCGGCCACCACTGCCTTCACTCGGCCACCACTGCCTTCACTCGGCCACCACTGCCTTCACTCGGCCACCACTGCCTTCACTCGGCCACCACTGCCTTCACTCGGCCACCACTGCCTTCACTCGGCCACACTGCCTTCACTCGGCCACCACTGCCTTCACTCGGCCACCACTGCCTTCACTCGGCCACCACTGCCTTCACTCGGCCACCACTGCCTTCACTCGGCCACCACTGCCTTCACTCGGCCACCACTGCCTTCACTCGGCCACCACTGCCTTCACTCGGCCACCACTGCCTTCACTCGGCCACCACTGCCTTCACTCGGCCACCACTACCTTCACTCGGCCACCACTGCCTTCACTCGGCCACCACTGCCTTCACTCGGCCACCACTGCCTTCACTCGGCCACCACTGCCTTCACTCGGCCACCACTGCCTTCACTCGGCCACCACTGCCTTCACTCGGCCACCACTGCCTTCACTCGGCCACCACTGCCTTCACGCACTGTGAAAGTGTTCCCGAAACAATTTGTGCGAGATCCAATCGTTTATTTTCCACTGTGTTTCACCAATATTGGCGAACCCAATGATGCTTATGGAAGTAAGTGGCAAAATAATTGGGAAGTCGTCCAAGATTTAGTTTGTGAGATCTTTTAATTAAGGATTCGTATTTGTCATTTTGATTTTAATTAACTCGATCCACTCAATTATTGTTTACTAGCTTCTGCCAGCGACTTCGTCCGCGTGGAATAGTTACTTTACCCCCGATTTTGAAACTCTCAGCCCGATCGGTTTAAAATTGACAAAAGATAGACATGCTGTTTCGGGATATTTTTTAGATAATTTTATGTAGAACATTTCCGTAATACATGATTTCTATGTAACTTTAACCATTAAGGCTACACACGCGACGGAAGCTTAAAAAATGGAGTAACTTTTTCCGTTTTCCCAACATTTTCCTTCACTGCTCTGCTCCTATTGATTGTAGCGTGATGAAAAGTATACTATAACCTGCCCAGGAGTATGAAGAATAATTGCACCAAGTTTCGTTAAAATCGGTTGAGTAGTTTTTGTTTCTATAAAGAACATACAGACAGACAGACAGACAGACAGAAAGACAGACAGACAGACAGACAGACAAAAATTTTACTGATTGCATTTTTGGCACCAGTATCGATCACTAATCACCCCCTGATAGCTATTTTGAAAATATATTCCTTCTACAGAATTGACCTCTCTACAGATTTATTATAAGTATAGATTAGCTTTTATTTAAGACTTAATAATTGTCGTTTTCAATTGTGAAAATAAGTCGTCTGTTCTTTTCTTGAAACTGTGGCCCTACTACGAAGTGCCAATGCTATCATGATTCAATGTGAGGGAAAGGGATAGTGCTATTCGTCTTGTGTAACTCCGTCTCTCTCTGACACAGGAATCATGATTGATTTAAGTCGTCACGGTAGGGCTGTTGGATATTTTTTTATGTTATTACGTCAGCCTTTTTTTAATATCTGAGTTTCTGACCACTATGCCTTTTGATTCGTACTTCCGTATGAAAAACGTTACGCTTATAAGATACCCAGTGTGTTTGGCTGCGTGACCATCTTTTCGTCACAGCCAATTTGTTCTACTACTATTTTACAGGACCGTTTCAGTTGAAATGTAGTACACAGGTGTACTTCTACTATACAAACACGGATTGGAATACATTTTGAAGGGGTTTTAACCGACTTCCAAAAAAGGAGGAGGTTCTCAAGTCGACTGTATTTTTTTTTAGTGTTACCTCATAACTATGTACTGGATATTCCGATTTTGATGATTCTTTTTTTTTAAAGAAAGAGGAAAGATTTGTATTTTTGTATGTAACAAATAATAAACTCAAAAACTACTGTACCGTTTTCAAAAATTCTTTCACCATTAGAAAGCTACATTTACCCTGAGTAACATAGGCTATATTTTATCCCGTATTCCCACGGAAACGGGAACTACGCGGGTGAAACCGCGGGGCGATGCTAGTCCCTAATAATGCGTGGCTTCGACTACATTGATGATGTTCTCATTCACTCCTGTCGATGTAAAATGATAAAATAAACCTTATACGATGGTTTGGGAGAGCATCTTAGCATTTCCCATTCTATTTTGATGAAGAACAGAGATAGGAAACGGAACTCTTTAATAATAGATAGCAAATCTTTCGGGATGGCTGAAATCGCATGTTTGTTTATTGTTTACACCAATTTTTACCATGTACGCTGTGATGGGTTTAGGTGGGGGGGGGGGTACCACTAAAAAGTGAAAAATTCTACAAACTTTTTACAAAAACGAAACAACCATCTTCTAAACAAAGAAACTATAAAATAAATTTAATTTCGGAAGTTGGTGTTCAAAAAACGAAGAAACAACCAAAAACCGAGTTCAGAAATTAAAGTTATTTTGTACTAAGTACATTTTTAATATCAAACACGAAAACTGTCTGTCTGTCTGAAATTTATTCCACAGATAAACTTTTCTGACGTTGAAAAACACATCCATATTTTTCAATGTCAGAAAAGTTTATCTGTTATAAAGACAGCCTTTTCAAGAGTCTGATTTTTTAACCAAAATAAGCGCCGTTCTCGTTCCATCGGTAAAAGTTGTCTGAATATTAAAAATCAGCACTTAGGATAAATAATAATCCGTCAGCAACGAAGACGGGGCCCCATAGGGTCAGTGCCTACTAGGGTTGCGGAATTTGTTCGAAAGAGTCACCGCGGCCTTGGAACGCAAAAGGCAGTAGAAGGATCACGGATGGGAAGAGTCTGACACTCCCCTTCCGCTCCGCCCAGAGCGGGAGAAGTCATTTGATGATTACCCATCCAAAAAAAAAGGATAAATAATAATCATTAAGTAACTTAGTTTTTTTTATATCTAGTTCTATCACTATGTACATGATATGTCTTAAATTCACGACACGAAGTATCACGACACAACTCGCACTATCAACCCATCACTTCAGTTCCACACACAGCGTACGATTTGACAACTGAACCTACCAATTTAACACCGATCATTTTCCGTACGAGAGACGGTGTGAACACATTCACGCTCCGTTCCCGAGAATGTGCGCCCCGCTCGCTCACCTGTCTTGATTACACCATCAAGATTTGATAGCCAGTTAGTGTTACCAAGTTTAATAGGGACTATGATATTAATATCGTGGCGAGTAATTGTGGTTTATATGGGTTTCGGTATTTACGAGTAGTAAATACGAGTGCGTTTCTTCGTGATTCGGGTCTGCTTCATGATCCTCAAATTAGAACTAACTACAGAAAAAAGTCGTACATGATAAGAGCTTGTCTTATGTAAAATATAGTGTGCCAGGATGTCGAGCTTGATTTGTTCACCAGCAGCGGTAAAAAAGTCAAGAAAACTTTGACTGCTTTTTTGGTATATATGTAGATACTTTTTTTCTAGATAGGATATCATCAAATGATTTCTCCCGCTCTGGACGGAGCGAAAGGGAGTGTCAGACTCTTACTGACTAAAATCCATTCGTGTTCGTCCAAATTTTCTTTACGTTTCAGGCCCGCGGTGACCCTTACGAACAAGTTCCGCATTCCTAGCAGTAAAGATGCGACCCTACTAAGGGCAGACCAATCAAACGACACTCTTCAAGCCAATGAGTTTTGTAGCCAATCAACTGCGCCAGAATGCGCCACGAGAAAGAAAGAATGAAAGAAAAATGTTTATTTGGGACTCGCACAAAACAAACAAAATCCCCTCCCCGACTTTTGCCTAACGAGCCAGCCCGCGCTGTGGAGCCATTAGCATTAAATCCCCAAAATAAAATCAATCTGACCAAGCCTGTCCCTTGCTGCCGTCCCTCAATGACCCCGCTAAGCCGAGGCCCGTGTCCCACAGGGGATGCCCTTAGCGAGCGGTCATTTAGTTTTTATTTATTTATTTATTTATTTATTATATACTTAATAAACTTAATATACTTTATATTTTTAAGTAGTTTTAAGCCCTGACTGGGGGCCTTAAATTCATTTGAGGCCACCACAGGATTGTCCGGTTGAACAGTAACCAGCCTTAGTGTGCTGAACTGCGAGTGATACATTCATAAAAAAAAATGCGCACCCAGCTTTAATGACAAAAGTGTTTCACGGATATCATTGTTATAGTTGACACTAGCTACAAAGCTTTTACACAGCAGTGTCTAAAGAAAACTTACAATTTCTGACTAAACTCTTTTTAGAAAAGCCCCTTTACCCAACTACGTTGGATGAGGAAACCTGTCAAACCAGATATAGCTGAGTACTAGTATTTCAAAATATTCAATGCAGAAGCCCGCCAATAGTTACAAAAGTCTGAACTATTTTATAAAATCGAATATCTTACGCAAAGGACAGCACAATTTTCTTGAATTTAAATAAGATGGTAACATAGTGAAGATGCTTTGTAAAATGCTTCGAAAGACGACATGCGCTGTGTTGTACGATGTAGGGTGACTATGATCACGTTCAGGAGACAATCATTCCTAAGAAATTAGAACCTTGTGGCCCAAGGTTTCAGGTAACAAAGACCCATAATATATGTATATACCTTACAGACTATCATAGATATTTATATAAACCACAAAAACATTACACTATTGTTACGAGCTTCGGGTTCGTTACAATAAAATCAGCCGATTAAATAAACAAAGATGACACTTTAATTTACATCACACTAATTACACTATAAACTCACTAATTACACTATAAACTCACTAATCACAAAACACAATCGCACTATTAATCACTTGAGTTCGCAGTCGAAGATCGCTCTCGAAGTTATCACTTGTATCGCAAATCCAATACTGACTCGGTCGGCACATGTGCCGGCCTTATATAGGGCACCGAGTAGCACTCCAGAAAGTTCGCGTACATATCGGTCGCGACCGACCAAGGTCCGAGAATTCTAGCATAGAAAAATCTCGAAGGTCCCCGACTTCAATAGTTCTGCTACTCGATACTAGATGGCGCTAGTGGTACCGAATGCCTCTGCTACTCGATACTAGATAGCGCTAGTGGTACCGAATGCCGCTATCATCCTAACTTAATTCTGGCGCGCAACACTGCCCCCTCCTAAGACATGCTCGTCCCGAGCATTATCAGCGCCATAATAACGCGCCAGTCGATCAACATGAACGATCTTAGGAGCGCTTCTTGTACCTTTCTGTATACGGTAGGTCACGTCATTGATCTTCGTCACAATCCGGTACGGTCCGTCCCATTTAGCTTGAAGCTTAGGAGATTTCCCTTTGCTGCGAACTGGATTATGCAACCACACTAGTGAACCTTCCTCGAACCCTTTATTGTTCATTTTGCGGTCATAGCGGGTTTTCATCTTTTCAGACATTTGCTGGCCCGATTGTCTGACGTGCTCATGAATGTCGTTCATTTTGTTCCGCAAGTCATTCGCATAATCGGTTATACTACGTGGGGCATCAGGTGGTATTCCGGTGATCAGGTCTGCAGGTAGCCGCAATTCTCTTCCAAAGTTTGCGAAAGCTGGTGTCACTGACGTGCTTTCATGAACAGCACTTCGGTATGACAGCAAAAACGGTTGTATGTGCTTGTCCCAATCTCGTTGCCGGTTTTCCACAACTTTGGCCAGATATCTCTCCAATGTCTGATTAAATCGTTCTACCATCCCATCCGATTGTGGGTGGTAAGAAGTTGTCCTCGTTTTATGAGTACCCATAACTCGGCAAGTTTCCTGGAATATTTGGGACTCAAAATTCCTTCCTTGATCGCTGTGGATCTCCAAGGGTACTCCAAAACGACAGAAGACTTCATGAACCAGTTTATCCGCGATTGTTGAAGCTTCTTGATTTGGAATAGCGAAAACTTCCGGCCACTTGGTGAAGTAATCCATTACCACCATGAAATATTTGTTACCACTTTCACTTTCCGGAAACGGTCCCGCAACGTCTAGCGCTATCCTTTCCCATGGTGCACCAACATTGTACAATCTCAATGCACCTCTGCTACGAGTCTGAGGTCCTTTTACAGCCGCACAACTTGTACACTTGCGACACCAGTCTTCAACATCGTCACGACAGTGGACCCAGTAAAACCGTTCCCGTATCTTCAGTAGAGTCCGTTTAACTCCCATATGGCCTCCTGAACAACCATTATGGTACAGCTGTAGAACATCCGGTATTTTAGCTTTAGGAACAACCATTTGCAAATGACAGTTGTCTCCCCGAGCATTTTCCCATTTACGGCACAGGACTCCATCCTGAATCACTAAGCTGTCCCATTGGGCCCAATAGCTTTTTGTGATTGAACTCATCGCTGAGACATCACTCCATGTAGGCTTCGGAGCACTGGCCTTTATCCACTCCAGAATCGGCTTGATGTCCAAATCATCCTGTTGTGCACGTTCCAAGTTTTCCTTCCACTCGTTACTAAGATCTGTCTTGATCATCCTCACAGGTACGACTTCTTTACCCTCTTGTCGAGTACAATGCTTGCAGTCTTCAGGGCAAGGTCTTCTTGATAATGCATCTGCGTTGCCATGAGATTTCCCGCTGCGATGTTCAATCACAAAGTCGTATTCCTGAAGTAGTTCAATCCATCTCGCAACTTGTCCTTCTGGATTTTTGAATTGTAATAGCCATTTCAGTGCAGCATGGTCAGTCCGCAAGTGGAATTTCCGTCCTAGCAGATATTTGCTGAAATGCTGTAATGACTTGACCACAGCAAGCAATTCCCGTCTCGTGACACAATAATTCCTTTCCGGTTTTGACAGAGACTTGCTGAAGTACGCTATCACAACCTCTTGATCGCCATTCCGTTGAGATAACACACCGCCAAGTCCTATATCACTTGCATCTGTGTCAACTATAAATTCCTTGCCGGTATCAGGATACCCCAAAATAGGTGTTTCGCACAGACGTTCCTTGAGCTCCTGGAATGCAATGTCGCAACTCTCATCCCAGCAGAAATGTCGCTTCTCCTCGGTTAGCTTGTGCAGGGGTTTCGCTATGTCAGCAAAGTTCTTGACAAATCGCCGATAGTAGGAGCACAAACCCAAAAATGCTCTGACCTGCGTCTTGTCTTTTGGAATTGGCCAGTCCTTGACTGCGGCGATTTTCTCTGGATCCGTGCGGATACCTTCTTCCGACACTACATATCCCAAAAAGCTAACTTGCCGTTTGAAGAATGAACACTTCTTCGGACTTAACTTGAGGTTTGCACTCTGGATCTTCATGAGCACGCGTTCCAGGTTTTGAAGATGTTCATCAAACGTACGGCCTACGATGATGATGTCATCTAAGTAGACCAGACAAGCATCGCCAATTAACCCCGTTAGTACTAGTTCCATCAATCTTTCAAACGTTGCCGGAGCGTTACACAATCCAAACGGCATGACGTTAAATTGCCATAGACCCTTTCCTGTCGAGAATGCAGTTTTCTCCTTGTCCTTAGGATCAATTTGAACCTGCCAGTAGCCACTTTTTAGGTCCAGCGTGCTGAACCACTTTACTCCAGTAAGCATGTCCAGCGTGTCATCAATTCTTGGCAGAGGATAGCTGTCCTTCTTCGTAACGTCATTCAAACGACGGTAGTCAACACAAAACCGCATGGTGCCGTCCTTCTTTCTTACCAGTACAACAGGTGAACACCATGGACTTGATGAAGGTTCTATGACACCATCCTTAACCATTCCCTCAATCATGGTTTCCACTTCCTTTTCACGTGCTACTGGCAATCTCCTTGGCCGCTGACGGATAGGCAATTCATCTCCTGTGTTTATTTTGTGTTGAACTAAATCAGTCTTCCCGATGTCAGCATCGTTTGAAGAGAAAACATTGGCGTACCTCAGTAACATTCTCTTCGCCTTGACCATTTCATTTTGAGACAGAACGCTGCGACAGTCATCTAAAAGTGTGGTCAATTTCGTTTGGGCGTCCTTGCTGAGGTTCCCAGTCGATAGATTTTGGCACCGACGTAACCAATCCACTTCCTCACATGTACCAATCAGCGTGCCCTTATCTATCATCTGTTCCTTATCACAAAGGTTCAGCACAGGTACTCTTGAGATGTCAGTGGCTCTAACCAAAGTACGTGCCACTTTCCATGGAAGGTCACTTTCTACCCTTTCCACAAGTACACACCGATGAGTCTGCCTAGGATTTCGAGGAAGCCTAACCGGCACAATCGTTTCCGATCTCGGAGGAAGAACAATCTTCTTTAGGCTGTACACATTTCCTGGTAACGCCCCTTCCATGAAAAGTTCCTCTTGACCACATTTCAAAACTCCTTGCTTAACGTCGATCTCACAATAGTTCTTCCTCATAAAGTCTAGGCCCAAGATGCAGTCGTTCATGATATCAGCCACGATGACATTATGAAGATAGATTCTGTTGCCTAGCTTTAACTCCATCTCTTTCTCTCCGCGGACGGGTATGCGCTGACCGGTGGCTGTTACCAAATTTATGCGGTCTCGGTTGTATGCGGAGTCCCCAAGGAACCGACTTACTAGTTGGGAACTGACAACCGTGCGTGAGGCTCCAGTGTCTATCGTCAGTTTACATGGCGTTCCGTTGACCTCGCCCTTGATGATTAGGCTGTTCCCGTCATGGGTTTGTGAGATCGAAATCCTTGGGGCTCTCTGAACATCAGCCAGCACCCGCCCCGCAGTCCTGGCTTTTACTCGTTTCCCTGCAGTTGCTGGGCGGTGCTGTTAACCGCCCTGCCCTCCAGAGATCGACTATCTTCCCTATCTACAGTTCGCTTAGGGCAACTGGACCGTAGGTGGCCCCTTTCCCCACAGCCATAGCATCTAGGGCTGTATCCTTTAAACCGGTCGCGAACAGTAGCCGCTGCAACCTCCCTGACGCGATGGAAACGATTATCCTGCCGCACAGCTTCCACCTCCAATGCATGTGCCAAGGCGTCTTTAAGCTTCTCGTGGTGCCCGAGCCTCACGGCAGCTCTAACTTCAAGGTCGCGGATGCCGTCAATGAAAGCCTGCACCAGGTTCCCTTGAATGAGCGCAGGTACAGACTGGTATGCTTTTCTAACAAGCTTCTCCACTTCGAGGGCCCACTGCTGCAGGTTTTCACCGCTGCGTTGCACGCGATCCTTCAGCTGTGCCCGAAACACGTGTTCTAGATGAGCGTCGCCATACCTAGCTTCCAGTGCCTCAACCAGCTGCTCGTAAGTCACCTCGTTACCGAGGGCTTCCAGGATAGTGAGGGCCTGGTCGCGGAGGCCTAGGGTGAGAGCAGTCATGGCCTGGTCCTTACTCCACCCGTTCGCCTTCATAACAGCCTCAAATTGCATTTTGTATGCCGACCAGGAAGATGTTCCATCGAACGGCGGCACTTTGAATCCACGTAGAGAAGGTGTAGTAGTAGCTACGGAGGTTGCTATTCCCTCTCCTACTTTTAGGTTATCCATTGCCTTTTTCATTTCAGCAATCTGGGTTTCAGCTTCTATCAGGCGGTTTTCATGTTGAATCACCTTATCTTTCACAACCTTCATTTCCTTGCCGAAAGTGGCGTGCAGATCCTTGATAAGGAACATCTGTTCTTCCTGGCGACGCGCCTGTTCCTCCTGTCGGCGGGCCTGTTCCTCCTGTCGGCGGGCCTGTTCCTCCTTGTCATACTGCAGCTGTTCTTCCAACCGACGGGCTTGTTCTTCCTGACGGCGAGCCTGTTCCTCCTTGTCACGTTGCAGCCGTTCTTCCAATCGAAGAGCCTGTTCCTCCTGACGACGGGCCTGTTCCTCTTGTCGGCGGGCCTGTTCCTCCTGGCGGCGGGCCTGCTCCTGCAGCATCAGCATCAGAGCAGCAAAGTCTGGTGCTGATGATGATGCTGGAGCGGTGGTGGACGGGCCGGCCTCTAAGGTCGCCAGCTGTCTCTCCGTAGCCTGCGGCGTTGCACTTCCAAAACGCCTCTGGTCCGTCTCTTGCTGGCGTTGACTACGGGTACGGATACCCTCCGTGTCGTCCTTTGGTAGAATCGGCATCTTTTAAATCCACTCTTCTGACACCAATTGTTACGAGCTTCGGGTTCGTTACAATAAAATCAGCCGATTAAATAAACAAAGATGACACTTTAATTTACATCACACTAATTACACTATAAACTCACTAATTACACTATAAACTCACTAATCACAAAACACAATCGCACTATTAATCACTTGAGTTCGCAGTCGAAGATCGCTCTCGAAGTTATCACTTGTATCGCAAATCCAATACTGACTCGGTCGGCACATGTGCCGGCCTTATATAGGGCACCGAGTAGCACTCCAGAAAGTTCGCGTACATATCGGTCGCGACCGACCAAGGTCCGAGAATTCTAGCATAGAAAAATCTCGAAGGTCCCCGACTTCAATAGTTCTGCTACTCGATACTAGATGGCGCTAGTGGTACCGAATGCCTCTGCTACTCGATACTAGATAGCGCTAGTGGTACCGAATGCCGCTATCATCCTAACTTAATTCTGGCGCGCAACACTATTTTACACGAAGTGTCGGCGTCGTGTTACGCTGCGTAGTGGCACGTAGCCTTCCACGGTATCGCCAATACACGACACCCTTCGGCCAAAACTCTTCCTTGAGGAAGGTCTCAATATGATGAGTCGGAACTCGCACCTCGAACGACTTGAAATTAGTGTTATGACGCGGTTCCAACTTCTCTACCCTTAAGGTCCAGCTGGTCTTCGCTCGAACATACTCCACGCTTTCCTCAACACAACACCCAACACTGGTTGAGGTCGACCTCTGGATGGATGATCCATAAGGTATACATGGGGACTCCTCCGTGAAAAGAACGTTTGAAGATCTTTGGTAACCGTTACTTGCTAGAGAATTCAGAAAACAGTCATTTCATGAAATGGGCGGCCACATCATGAAATTACCAAATTCTACGATACGGCGATGACATTGTACTGAAATACGTTGAAAAAAGAGTACTTTAGGTTAATCAAACAGGCCTGTTTTTCTTGCTTTAAACCCACCCAAAATTGCTAAACATGACAGATTTAATAAAAGTATTAATTCCGAGCCGATTTTGTTACAAAATTAAATGACCTCAAAGGGTATAAAATAACCAATTTATGACGATAAAAAGAAATATTCGGCGGTGACTTGGGCAAAAATGTCTCCAGAATGTTTTTGTATAAGTCAATTAGATTTCTAATCAAAAAGGAAAGAAATCGTTAAAAATGGATTTGTGAAGGTATTGAAAATAATAACTGAGAGTCCCAAATATGCCTGTTTGGTTACAAAGTAAATTGTTTTTCCTGTACATCTTTTGCACTTGAAAACGCTCTTTTGTTTTTTTTGTCAAAATTAAATGTATTCTTATTTTTACCATTTCTAAATGAATCTGAAGAAGACTGCTAAATTGTATATTAGTATGTGTACTCTAACGGTCTTTGACTTTTTTATTTAAAATTCGTGGTCAGATTTGATTCCTAATTCCGGGCCGCCCCTAAAGACACACCTTAGATACATAAAATGATAGCGGGTGAGTATATGACCCAGCTAAAACACTAGAAAGTGGTGACGTTTCGGGGGACTTGTCTTTATGCGAATTTTGTCAAATTAAGCGTCTTTCTCTTCAAATATTTTTATTTGAATCATTTCCACATCATCATCTGCCTAGCCTTTTCCTAACTATATTGGGGTCGGCTCCCAGTCAAACCAGATGCAGCTGAATACCAGTATTTAACGTGGAGCGGCTGCCTACCAGACCTCCACAACCCAATAACTGGGGAACACGGTACTACTTGGCAAGACTGGTGTCAGATTGAATCATTTCCACATAAGAAGAAATAATGTCCTAATATTTCGTAAGCATGGTTCCCCTACTCGGAACAGGGTTGTTGATGCGAGAATATTGTTAGCACAGGTATGCCCGGGTTCTGCCGGACAATGGGCTCGTGACGTCATGTGAAGACCTAAACTCTCTATTTTGTGTCTATTTTAATACTCTTGTCTGAGGGCTTATATTTCTTTTTCATCTTGGAAGGAAATCTGTTATTTGAATGTTTTCTTGTGTTTAGCTGAATTCAGATTCTTTATATTTTCTTCAATAATTTTTCGCGTCGTCAATATAATTGTACATTAGCTATTGTGTACACGTTCTTCTGATTCTTATCAGAAGAACGTGTTGGACTCGTAAAAATATAACATATAATATAAGAAACAAATATGAAACAAGTTTTATTCACCAAACGGTGAAAAAATTTAGAATATCGGAGAACAAACTTTTTAAAATAAAGAAGAATGGTCACGGCCCTTTTTTTTTTGGATGGGAAATCATCAAATTACTTCTCGGAACGGAGTGTCAGACTTTTACTGACTAAAACCCACCCGTGATCCTTCTTGTGCCCTTTGCGTTCCAGGGCCGCGGTGACTCTTTCGAAAAAAATTCACAACCCTAGCAGGCACTGACCCTATGGGGTCCCGTCTTCGTTGCTGACAGCTCCTTGAGGCGCGCGTGGAACACGACGCCCCATCAATCCGGGCCTGGTTGCTATCGGACGACAAGCCACCCATAGCTTGCCGTCCGCAGGCCCGCTCCTAAGGTGGCCGGAAATCGCCCTGCGTTTCCTGACGCCCGGGGTCTTCTTCATTGCGGCTGCGTGAGGTTTCCTCTCTCGCACACAGTCCGTCTCCTCCTTCGCTACCATTACTGCTTCGCAAAAGGAGGTGACCGCTTCCTTCCACTGCCTTCTCGCTCCGGACCCTGGATTGAACCAGGGCCGTACGCGAGAGGTCGCTGCCGCCGATCGCCTCGACGAGGACACGGCTTTACTCCGCCCAGACCTCCACCGTATGCTCCACCGTGTCCTCCGGGCGATCCATACAATGTTGACACCCGGAATAGTCACGGCCCTTGGTTTACCTTTTACTTTAATCTATTAGCATAACCATCGTGTTAGGGCTCATTTGTGTTGATAACAAGGATCTTGTGATAGAGACCAGAAAGGTGGATAGTGGATCTCTCAGTGGGCTACTAGTAAAACCATCGTATTTGTATTCATCTGTAGCACTATTTATTGTGAGCCCAAACAAGATTGGTATACCTATCTGTAGTCAACTAAAAGACCCTCTACTCACCTTTAATGATTCCCATCTACAGACCCTTGTTACCAACCGCAGTGAATGATACCCGTTACGTTTAAAGCAAGAATTTCGTTTCTATTCTCTAAAGAAATACTCAAGCTCATACAATAATGTTTATGCGTTAGACATTGAAATCGAAAAATGCTCTAATTCCAATGGCAAAAAAATAAGATAATTCTCAAATCTATTGAGCTCTGAGCCAGAAATGGCGCCAAACACGTTTGACCGCTTTCCACTTTTCTGCTCTGCATCATCACACCCTTGTTGTAAACTATGCGTAATACCAATCGGGACCATTCAAATTAGCTCAATCACGACCGGCATACTTGTAAGAATGGATAAAAGCTTATTTTTTTATATACATACATAACATACATAAACAGCCTTTTAGTGTTCCCACTGTTGGCACACAGGCCTCATCTCTAGGAGAGGGAATGGGCCGTAATCCACCACGCGGGCCCAGTGCGGGTTGGTGAATGTGACATGTCTTCGAATTTGTGGTTCTAGGATAAGCCGGTTTCCTCACTATGTTTTCCTTCACCGTTTTTGAGAGCAGTGGTGATGAACGTAATTACATAAAGTAATGCGCCTGGCTGGTTTTGAACCCGCGACCTACAATTCGTAAGTCGAGGCCGTTACCACTCAGTCACCACTGCTCCCTGTTTAATTTTTCGATACTTCGTCGTAACGCTTATTCAAGGTCATATAATATGTCTTTACCTATGTAATTGACCATAATTTTCAGATTTAATTATCTCTGGATTGTCGCGCAATTCGAAATTCAAATAAACCTCATTCGAAAGCCGTGTTATTTTAATGGCAAATTCAGTCGTTTGTTTTTAGCTAGTGTTTTGTTTTTGTGACGTTGTGGTAGTTTTTGGCGCCATGGATGAACTGAAAATTCGTACAATTTTCGAATATGAGTTTTGTGGAAATACCGATGTGCAAACAACACGAAACATTAACGACGTGTACGGGCATAACACACGGTCAACATAAACACGGTCCACTATTGGTTCAATCGTTTTAAATCTGTAAATTTTAGTTCCCTGCCTCGCGGTGGGCCGGTAACCATTGTAGACAACGACGAATAAAAGGCGATAGTGGAAGCAGATCCAACTCTATTCCGACCTCGCCGACGAGGTCCATCGCGACGCCCCCGTCAAAACCCTCCCCGACTTTTGCCTAACGAGCCAGCCCGCGCTGCTGAGCCATTAGCGTTAAATCCCCTAAATAATATCAATCAGACCCAGCCTGTCCCTTGCTGCCCCTCCTCAATGACCCCGCTAAGCCGAGGCCCGTGTCCCACAGGGGATGCCCTTAGCGAGCGGCCATTTAGTTTTAAGTAGTTTTAAGCCCCGGCTGGGGGCCTTAGAATCTAAGGCAACCACGGGATTGCCCGGTTGAGCAGTAACCAGCCTTAATGTGTTGAACTGCGAGTAGTCCATTCAAAAAAAAAAAAAAAAAAAAACAGATCCAACTCAAACGCGGCTGAGCTTGCTGATGGCGTGAAGTTATTGTCAACTCCCGAGAGCCAGTACAAAACGCTTTCGCTGACTTCATCTCCTCCAGTCCGGCAGACTTCTAGAATAAACAAACGGGATAAACAAACTACCATTAAAATAGCGAAATTGTATAGATAATTTGGGCCACAATGTTTATATTTAAAAAAAAAAATAGAAATTGCCAATTTCACAGGTTATGGCGTTAGCCAACAAAATAAATGTAAAAAATACATATTATAGGTACTTGCTCTGCCTAGTTTGTCATTGTTATTTTCATAATAATTTCGTTTTTTTTTTCACTATTATTTTTTACAAGAGCTTATTTTAATTTTGATTAAAAAAATAAATAGACTTCCCATAGATCAATCGCGATCATTAAAAAATTGTTTCATTCTCATCGATTTTCTATCCGTAATTTCAAAATCATTTGTCCTGATTGGCCAATATTATATTAACGCACAGCCAAGACCAATTGAAATGGGAGAGGGAACTTTATACGAAGATTCAAGATTCAAGATTCAAAGCATTTATTTCAAATAAACCCTTTACAGGCACTTTTGAATTGTCAAGTCGAAAGAGGTGAAGCTATCTGCACGTTCCAAAGCGTAGATCTCTATGAAGAAGAACGTGCAAGAAACTCCACGGACACTCTTTTAAATCATGTTCTGTATTACATAACTTTGGTTACATCCTTGGTGCTTCTATGTGTTAGGACAATGCAAAGAAAAAAAAAAGGAAACTATAAAACAATTCAAAGTGGCAGTTAAGAGGTGACCAGTCTCAACCGACGGCGCCCGTTCACGAACATGACGCGTGTATCGGCACCATTTAGCTCAACCATTTTGAAGGGAACCGAACGATCCGACACACGCGCCACCATCAGCGAGACATTTGAGCGAGCATGACATACTCTCAACTGCCATTTTAGTTCAAGTCACAAAGTAAACTATAACCTGTAAATGGCTCCATGGTACTCACATTTACAATATTTGAAAATAAACTGCTTCTACATTATACAAAACTATGGTTCACAATGACCAAGCAAATACAAGTAAAAAAGAGAAATTATTTATTCCCATTATTAGAAATTAATTATTTATATAAAATTATAAAAAAAAAGAATAAATAAATGAAACAAAAAAGGGCGAGCATCTCTTCCAAATAAAAAATCCTAACTTGTTTACCCAAGTGGTTGAGTCTGTGGAGCAGGACCGGCATTTAGCCAAGCATTTTTATCAAGGATAGTCTTTGTTCTTTGTGGCATTTACGCAAACTAAGTCGCAGGCATCGGGTGGTTTTTGCGGAATTTGTTCGAAAGAGTCACCGCGGCCCTGGAACGCAAAGGGCACAAGAAGGATCACGGGTGGGTTTTAGTCAGTAAGAGTCTGACACTCCCTTCCGCTCCGCCTAGAGCGGGAGAAGTCATTTGATGTTTCCCATCCAAAAAAAAAGGCATCAGGTAGTTGGTAATATTATTTCGCATTGTATTGAAAAATGATGAAATTAGTTTGATTAATTTCTTTGTCTTGAAAGGATTTTTTGTAACTCGCTCAGAATCGAAACTAGTGCAAAAAAAATCTTTGTAGCACATTGTTCAGCTAAACAAAAAAGATCATCAACATTTACTACAAAACTTTTTCAATCTGACATATTTGTACATGTCTGTCCATTAAATTAATTATGAAAACAAAAATTTTGACGTTTATTTTTTCCATATACGTTCGATTATACCGAATCTCAAAATAAAAATTGATGGCTGGTTTTCATATTTGTAGTGATTTATCATATTTTACGCTATGTTTACATTCCATAGTACGTAAGACTGCGAAGCTATTGAAATTGAATGAAAATGTAAGTTTTCGTATACCTCGAAGACAATATGCGGAAGAGAAGAAGGCGCCACCACCGCCGGTAAAACCAAAGAAGGCGGTCGACCCTCGAAGAGTATTCAAAGTGTATCGATTTGGTGGCATACTAACAAAGGAAGAGCCAAAGATACAAAGTTATGAACTCGACGTTTCCAAATGCGGGCCAATGGTTCTAGATGCGATGATAAAACTAAAAGACATGGACCCAACACTCACGTTCAGAAAATCGTGTAGAGAAGGCATCTGCGGCTCCTGCGCGGTCTGCCTTCAGGGATCGAACTGCCTCGCATGCATCACGGCGATACCTCCCGACAAGACGATCACAATCTACCCGATACCGCACATGTACGTCATCAGAGACCTGGTCGTGGACATGACGCATTTCCTCGAACAGTACGACAGCATCCGACCATACCTAGTGAGGAAGACTGGACCGCCAGGGATAGGGAAGGTGCAGTACCTAATGAGCGACCCGGACTGGCAGGTGTTCGTTGGCCTGTACGAATGTGTGTTATGTGCTTGTTGTGCGACTTCCTGCCCCAGTTACTGGTGGAACGGCCGGAGGTTCCTGGGGCCAGCTACACTATTGCATGCGTATAGATGGGTCATGGATACCCGAGACGAAGATACTGAGAGGAGGTTATTCGACTTACGAGACGACTTTAAGGCTTTCCGCTGTCACACGATTCTGAACTGTACCCTGGCGTGCCCAAAGGGCCTGAACCCAGGTCAAGCTATTGCTAGATTAAAACGATTAATCAGTGGACTTGATAAGAAGCCAACGCCGCAGATGGATCCCTTGGGCGGTGGCGGTGGCGGTGGAGGTGACGCCAGCAGATTAGAATCTTGTATCAGCGACAGCGCTAAATGTAAAAAATGAATTTTTAGTTCTTATTCTATAGCTACATTAATAAATGTTTGTTGTATATTTTGTGTTTTCAAACTTTTAAGCTGCGACTTTGTATGCCTTTGTAACTCTGGTGAAAATGCAATAATATGGTACTGCGGAACTATTCTGATGGTGGTCTTAGAAAGTGACCATTGGAACCCCTCAAGATTACAACCGTGGTTCACGTAATTTGTTCTTTTTTTCTTGGTTAGTTGGTTTCTAAAAATTAAATGGAATCCTCATCACATCCGAAGACATGTGACTTTCACCAACCCGCACTGGGCCCGCGTGGTGGATTACGGCCCGTTCCCTCTTCCAGAGAGGAGTCCTGTGTCCCAGCAATGGGAACATTAAAAGGTTGATTATGCTTATTATAAGTGTAATCCAGGGTCTGATGATAGATATATCTGGAGCCCTTGGATCACCTGCATAGTAGGATTCTTATTTATAATTTGATAAAAAAAAACCGCATGGCATAAAAAATACGAGTAGGAAGGTGCTATTGGTATCTTGTTTTACCTACAATTTTATTAAATACTAGCTGCTGCCCGCGACTTCGTCCCCGTGGAATCCCCGATTTTAAAACATTCTTGATTGCTGCTCCGCTCCTATTGGCTTAAGCGTGATGATATATAGCCTAAAGCCTTCCTCGATAAATGGTCTATTCAACCCAAAAAGAATTTTTCAATTCGAACCAGTAGTTCCTGAGATTAGCGCGTTCAAACAAACAAACAAACAAACTCTTCAGCTTTATAATATTAAGTATAGATTGTTACGAGCTTCGGGTTCGTTACAATAAAATCAGCCGATTAAATAACCAAAAAATGACACTTTAATTACACAACACTAATTACACTATAAACTCACTAATTACAAAACACAATCGCACTATCACTTGAGTTAATCACTTGAGTTCGCAGTCGAAGATCGCTCTCGAAGTTATCACTTGTATCGCTAATCCAATACTGACTCGGTCGGTTTTTTTTTTTTTTGAATGGACCACTCGCAGTTCAGCATACTAAGGCTGGTTACTGCTCAACCGGACAAGACTCGGTCGGTACATGTGCCAGCCTTATATAGGGCGCCGGATAATTCCAGAACCTTCCAGAAAGTTCGCGTACATATCGGTCGCGACTGACTAGGGTTCGAGAATTCTAGAATGTTCTAGCATCGAAAAGTCTCGAAGGTTCTTGACTTTACTAGTTCTGCTACTACATGCTAGATGGCGCTAGTGGTACCGAATGCCGCTATCTTCCTTGCTTAATTGTGGCGAGCAACAATATATGTATATAAACACATCAAAAGTATCTAGGGATCAACATATATTTTTGCAATAACTTTCCTCCTGATTGATATTAATTAAAATTTTCTTTAAGGATTCATCAAATAAAGTGTTTTCGTTTGTCACAGTAACGATAAACCAAGTCACCTTTGCATTAATAAAGAAATTTGCCATTTTCCTAATAAAGGGATTTTTGACATTTGAACCACTAACATTAAAGTTCGAAAAAAAGACTGAAATAACAGTTTTCTTTAAAATTTTATTGGGTAACTTAAACAATTAATAATCCGTGTTTCTACCGCGAACACTAACAACACAAGAACATCGGTTTGGCATACTCAAAATGAGTTCATCCAAATCACGCTGTGGAATGGCCGCCCATGTTCGTTGCAACAACAAAAAAAGGTCTTCTTGCGACTGGATACCCTCCATATTCGGCAGAGCTCTTCTCTGTAGCATATCCCATGCATGCTCAATCGGGTTCAAGTCTGGCGACTGAGCAGGCCAGGGCAGGACATTGATGTTAGCTGCGGCGAGAGTCTGTCTTACAACTCTTGCGGTGTGCGGTCGTGCATTATCATGCATTAACTGAAATAAGGGACCGATTTGCACTTGTAGAGGAACGATGACGTCTGATACAATCGTCTCAGCATAAATTTGAGCGTTGAGGTTGCCTCTGATCCAAATCAACTCAGTTCTTCCGCCGATCCAAATACCCGCCCATACTATGATGGTTCCACCACTATAAGGATGGACTTCCTGGCAGGATTTTAATCGCTGTTGGCGTCCAGGGGTTCTCCAGTGTCGTATACGTCTTGTATCCGGTCTCATACCAAAACGAGACTCATCAGAAAAGCACACGAAACGCCATTGTTCTTCTGCCCAATTTCTGTGTTCAAGAGCCCATTGATATCGAATCCTACGATTGTGCATTGCTATAGGTGGTACCCGTAGCGGTCTTCGGGAATGAAGGTTCACTTCATGCAAGCGGTTTCTGACTGTTTGGTCGCTAATTAAGTTCCCTGAAGAGTGATGAAGCCTCACGGCTAACATCATGGCGGTTATTGTTGGAGCTCTTCGAGTTAAGATTTGAATGTATCGGTCTTGTCTCCGTGTGGTGCAGCGATACCGTCCTCCATGGCGCTCAGCCAAGGTAAGCGAAGAGCTCTGCCGAATATGGAGGGTATCCAGTCGCAAGAAGACCTTTTTTTGTTGTTGCAACGAACATGGGCGGCCATTCCACAGCGTGATTTGGATGAACTCATTTTGAGTATGCCAAACCGATGTTCTTGTGTTGTTAGTGTTCGCGGTAGAAACACGGATTATTAATTGTTTAAGTTACCCAATAAAATTTTAAAGAAAACTGTTATTTCAGTCTTTTTTTCGAACTTTAATGTTAGTGGTTCAAATGTCAAAAATCCCTTTATTAGGAAAATGGCAAATTTCTTTATTAATGCAAAGGTGACTTGGTTTATCGTTACTGTGACAAACGAAAACACTTTATTTGATGAATCCTTAAAGAAAATTTTAATTAATATCAATCAGGAGAAAAGTTATTGCAAAAATATATGTTGATCCCTAGATACTTTTGATGTGTTTATATAATATCATACGGCCATGTAGTTGACATACAACCTCACTCATTTATGCAGAGCTTTTGAGATATTTTTCTCAGCTGGCAACATGAGACCTTGGCCTTCGATAAGAGCGAATGGAACATCTTATAGCCGGGAATCCATCAATCAGTTCCCAACACCATTAATCACACAAAACTGATGTATTGATTCTACATGACGCCACAAACTTCGAACTGACAATATCATCAAATTCTGCAGAGGAAAGTGGACTCTTTCTTGAAACATATAGGATTGGTTTTCTTTAGATGCTTTGTAGCCTTCTTTTGGACATTTGTTTCTAAGATATAAATACGTTTTTACGTACTAAAATCAAGCCTGGTTCGTAGTTATAAATACACCATCTATCCTTCTTAATAATTAATTATTTTATTTTTTAATTATTTTATTAATAATAAATAATTCTTATCTAGGCACTCTAGACTTGTTTACTTGGTCCTTCTATATTCTAGACTAGCTTTTTTGCGTGGTTTCGCTCCGTTATCTATACTTCTATACTAAAATAAAAAAATTATAAAGAGGAAAGATTTATATTTTTGTATGTAACAAATAACTCAAAAACTACTGAACCGATTTCAAAAATTCTTTCACTATTAGAAAGCTACATTCACCCTGAGTAACATAGGCTATATTTTATCCCCATATTGCCACGGGAACGGGAACTACGCAGGTAAAACCGCGGAGCGCTGCTATAGTTCTGGAATAAAAAGTAACTGGCGCTCCACAACTCAAGTAGCAACTGATGTTGGGGAAATAAACGACTAGGCTGAATTAGGAGTGAGCTGGTCATGTCGCACGAATGCCTCCGAAGATGGACGAAGATCGTCACTCATTAGACGAACTCCTGAGGGAAGAAGACGACTCCGAAGTCGACCGCGCCAAAGGAATTACGATCTGTGGACGTACTACGAAGTGCCAATGCTATCATGATTCAGTGTGAGGGAAAGGGATAGTGCTATTCGTCTTGTGTAACTCCGTCTCTCTCTGACACAGGAATTATGATGGATATAAGACGTCATGGTAGGGCTGATGATCACGTATAAGCGGATCAAACTTGGTAAAAAATCGCTCAAGATAGATACACAAATAGAGGCTAGAAAAAAGTAGCCTATGAAACTCAGAGATGTAACTTTCCATCAGCACTGTCAAAGATACCCGCATTGTTACACCCGCGTTAATCTGTTAGACGATTTGCGAATTCCCTCCAACAGTAACAGATAGCTGAGGCAACCATTATAGAAGTCTCCTAGTCGGAACCAGTACGTGACCGCGCTGGTAGGACCCAATATGCTACGTCCGGCAATACCTACGACGCAGCTCTATGTGTCTCAGTTACATCACACCACGAAGGTTGAGGAGATCGTGGAGTATGTTCGAGCGAAGACCAGCTGGACCTTAAGGGTAGAGAAGTTGGAGCCGCGCCATGATTAATTTGAAGTCGTTCATCGTGCGAGTTCCGATTCCGACTCATCGTACCTTCCCAAAGAAGAATTTTAGCTAAAGGGTGTCGGGTATCGGCGATTCCGCGTAAGGTTATGTGACACCACGCAGCGCAACACGACGCCTACACTTTATGTACCATTGTGTATTTTTGTGGTTTATATAAATATGTATGATAGGGAAACGCAGGGCGATTCCCGGCCACCGTAGGCGTGGGCCTGCGGATGGCGAGGTATGGGTGGCTCGCTGTCCGATAGCAACCAGGCCCGGGTCGACGGCGCGTCGTGTTCAACGCGCGCCTCAAAGAGTTGTCAGCACAGAAGACGGGGCCCCATAGGGTCAGTGCCTGCTAGGGTTACGAAATTTGTTCGAAAGAGTCACCGCGGCCCTGGAACGCAAAGAGCACTAAAAGGTTCACAGGTGGGTTTTAGTCAGTAAGAGTCTGACATTCCTTTCCGCTCCGCCTAGAGCAGTAGAAGTTTAAACATTTTAACAAAGGATGCAGCGTTGAAAATTGTAGAAACGATAACAATTAATTTTATTCTATCATTTTGAACGATGAACTTGGCTAAGAATTTTCTATTCGTTTGTTCTAACCACGTGACTTAACATTGAGATGATTTAATTTCCATACATTTGATTTATTTTCGCGTTAACGATAGCAGATTATCAACTTGGCTAGGGAGGCTGAGCGGAACCAGTCCTCGGATGATTAACTATCCATAAAAAAAAAACCCTGCTATTTGCCAGAGCATGTGTAAAACTGGTCTCAGTGGTCGTATATTTAGAAAACCGAAAACGTAACTCAACATGCGCTACTTTGAAATTGCCACTTATGAAAATGACTTTTAAAACAATAAATGCGACATCCCAAAACGACTATTTCAAAATGAAGATATTACATGGAAAAACATACTCTTAATTTATAATAGTGGTACGGATAATAACCAAAATAAACTTGACTTTTAAAATTTAGTGCGAAATTCACATTTAGGTAGGTACATTTTAACTTAATATGTTATTATGGTTAACGTTTGTACGCCGAAAAGATACAGTTCGGTGTGTATTTCGGCTTTAAAATGTAAACTCAAAATGTGTATTTATAAACTAAGTATTAATTAGGTCTCGACGTGTGGTACAGAAAGTTATAATTTTGAATTTGTATTTAATTTCGTAGTAAGTTGCAGTTTACTGAATATTCTGGTTTGTTTAACTACATCCTAGTCTTCAGTTACAAAGAGAAATATGTTGTTTTCACTGTAGATATAATTGACCACCGCACTGCTTATTGCGTATTGGCAAATTAAAGACTTAGGAACTATACGAATAAGCTTCGAAAACGAAACGTTAACTAACATTTCTTTTTTTCATTTTTTTTTTTTGCATCTTCATGTCAGTTTCCAATTCAGAATTCTATTTGGTAATCGTGGGGAAAACCCTTAATGTTTTTCAAAGCCCCAGACTTACTCACGATATTTAACAAGAAACAAATAAAGAACCTACCTATACTATTAACCATAGTTAATATTAACTGATCTGGTACCATTAACTAGCACGCAGACAGCCAGTTATCTCCAGTATGACGCACGTAACAGATTAGGTGTACAAACGAAGAAATTGTGTGCTCCAGAGAATTCTCCATCGTGAGACGTGAAAACAACCTTGACACAACGTGACACTAAACACGTATACACAGAAGTGTAAGTCATTGCTGTCCTCTAACTTGGATTTAAAAAAAGTGTTTAATTGCACTAATTATGACACATACCGAAAAGAAAGAAACTAAACGAGTGAGTAATTTTTGTTTAGACTTCACACTCGTGCATATAAAGATAAATATTATATCTTCATAAATAAAAATGAATCACCAAAATGTATGTACGCGTATAACTTCAGAACGACTGCTCTTAATAGGATCTTTCTTTTTTTGCTATATTAGTTATAGTCAGAACAAGGTTATAGTCAAACATACAAAATGAAAGAAAAATTATTCAACGACCCTTAGGAGCCGAGCAAAAAGGACTGAAAACGGCGGGTGAAAACGTGGGGCATAGCTAGTTATTTTTATAAAATAGATACATTATTTGGGATCAGTAATTAGAGCATAAAAATATTTAATTGCAACATAATTATGTTACAATTTAATATTGTTTTATGTTCTTATTACTTATCTGAAATAATTTATCTGCAGTGCATCACGTCTGCGCAGGAAGCTGCTGAGCAATGACTGCTCAGCATAATGCTGCGACTCATGTATGAGACAAAGCCAAAGCACTGGTTGCCACTAGACGTCTATGACCGCTTAAGGTGGGTACTGACCGGTGTTATGGGCCGTGATAAAGGCCGGGCTTTGTGAGTAAGCATATCATCCTAAAATCCAAGTAAAATGCGCGTGTTCGTGATCGTTTCCACATACTGACTGCATGAATGCTCGCTTTGTATCATGTAACATTACGTCCCGTAACATCGGTCGTTCTATTATGAACAAGCAGCATTTTCAAGTAACATGTGTTTTACTTGAGGTTACAGATAAACTAATGAAACAAGCAAATCCGAACGCGTTGTTGCGTTGGCAGAGGGCGCTTGCTTTTTTGGTCGTACAAATTAACACGACGATCGCTTATTCGCGCGATAGTCGCCTTATGTTACGAATACTCCTAGCGTTTTCAAATCATGCGAACTTCGAGTAGAAGTGTACGTGCAATATGTAAGATGTGTAAGATGAGTTTTTTATGGTTGGGAAGTTATCAAATGATCTCTGGAAGGGGCGAAAGGGAGTGTCTGATTATTACTAAAACCCATCCGTGTTCCTCCTAATACCATGTGCGTTCCAGGGCCGCGGTGACTTTTGTGAACAAATTCCGCAATCAAGATAGGTTATATAAAAAAATAAAAGAAACATATGACACACTAGTATATATCTTTTTTTTTTCATCTCATCCTGTGAAAACTGCGTAAGAAGTGCATTAACCTTCTGTAACTTTCCCCTCTGTCCCACCACAAAGAAAATCTCTTCAGTGATGGATGTCCTCACACATCAGTCTTCATAGAGCTCGTCGTCGACGCCAATTATTGGCACGGAGATATGAACAGCCCACTATTGGATTACCTACCTAATAAATGAAATTGGGCCCTTCTTATTAGGATAATGAGGTTTAGTACAAACTGGCTCTTGCCAATGACTTCACCCGTATGAAATCATTCCAAGCCCCCAAGGGAACTTACGACCCGGAAACAATGTATGCTGTGCCCTAATCTAGGTCATGTTTCATATAAATCTGATCAGCCGTTGAGACGTGAAGAAGTAACAAATATGCAGACAGAGTTAATTTCACATCTATATACTAATATTATAAAGAGGAAAGATTTATACTTTTGTATGTAACGAATAAACACAAAAACTATTGGACTGATTTCGAAAATTCTTTCACCATTAGAAAGCTACATTCACCCTGAGTAACATAGGCTATATTCTATTCCCATATTCCCACGGGAACGGGAACTACGCGGGTAAAACCGCGGGGCGCTGCTAGTTTATAATATTAATATGGACTAGCTGTCGCCCGCAGCTCCGCCCGCGTGAATGTTGAAAATTATCCCAAGGGGACATACTCTCGGGATAAAAAGTATACTATGTGTTATCCCAGACTATAATCGACCTATGTGCTAAATTTCATCAAGAACCATTCAGTACTTTTTACGTAAAAAAGTGACAAACATCCTCCATCCGTACTTACAAACTTTCGCATTTATAATTAACTAGCAGCGCCCCGTTAGTCCCCGTTTCCGTGGGAATACGGGCATAAAATATAGCCTATGTTACTACGGGTGAATGTAGCTTTCTAATGGTGAAAGAATTTTTGAAATCGGTCTAGTAGTTTTTGAGTTTATTCGTTATATACAAAAATATAAAAATACAAATCTTTCATCTTTATAATATTAGTATAGATCAGTAGGATTAGTGAGGTGAATAGTATGGATATATATATTAGATAGTATACCTACTTATGTATATGTAGTATAGATTGGCTGGGATATATAGTTGGCTTAATGGTGTTTGAATTACTGACAACACAATAAAGTAATTTCTTTTTCCCAGTTTTTTATTCAAAAGCTTCCTTCGAAACACATTCCACCCACAAATATACCATAATTATCCGCATAAAAACCAAAATTACTTCTGAAACTTCTCAAACATAAATCTTTTGCGCACGCATTCGGCTGAATGATTTATGAAATCTTGACGGACCCTAATTTATCACTAGTTAACCTCAAACGAAAGGTGTTCCGTCCGTGAGTCATTAGGACAGGCCAAGGAAATTAGTAGCCTAACCAATGACTTTAAAATTGTTCTCTCGGAATTAAATGGTCGCAAACAGTTGGTGGTTTAAGATTTAGAGTGGTTGATCTGAGTTTCGTCAGGTTAAATTAGTTTTTGAGTTTATATGTGTAGTGTAGGTATACATTTATGACTTATTGCAAATCCATTGCCACGCTAAAACATTTCTGGATGTAAGTTAACACCTATTATTATAAATTGCCTGAAATGTCCCACTGCTGGGCAAAAGCCTCCCTCCACTCCTTCCACTTTTCCCGATCCTGTGCCACATCCTGACAATTCCCAAGGAAGACATTCAAGTCGTCCCGCCATCTCCTTCGTGGTCTGCCGCGACCCCGTCTCGCGATGTCAGGGCACCAATTTTGTATTTTATAGGCCTACCGCTCGATGGACATACGGCAGACATGTCCAACCCAGTCCCATCTAAGCTGGGCAGCCTTCTGAGTCACGTCAACGATCTGTGTTTTTAACGCAATATCATGTTTCGTGCAGTGGTTCGAGTTGGGTAGGCCAGAAAATAATGTCCAAAAAAAACACACCACATTATTCAGGGTTGAAATGTGGTGTCTTTTTTTTTAAATAGGCAATTCATTAAAAATCAACCCTGAATAATGTGGTTATTTTTTTAAATTTGTTGGACATTTTCTCTGGCTTACTGGGTCTGGGTTGGATGGTTCGCAGACCGATAAGAACCAGGCCTAGGTCGACGGTGCGTTGTGTTCCACGCGTGCCTCAGAGAGATGTCAACTTGATAGTAGTCGGGGCGCGCTAGGGTCAGGGCCTGCCAGGGTTGCTGAATTTGTTCGAGAGAGTCACCGCGGCCCTGGATTGGAAAGGGCATTTGGATAAACACGGTTGAGTTTTAGTCAGTTAGTGTCTGACACTCTCTGTGTCAAGTGAACAATAACACCATGCGCTCTGGGGGGAGCGAAAGAAGTCATTGAATTATTTCCCATTTAAAAATAAAAGGCCTGGCAAAAATTACAACTACTGGCATATACAGATTTAGGCGACCCCAAGCGCCACTTCATCAACCAGTTCTCTGCTTCTAGGAACCAATAGACCCGCAGCCCTCACAGGTAATCATTGAAACCTTGTGCAAGATCGATCCTAGATCCGTAACGACTGCCAACGATCTACAAATGATAGCTGGGACCAACGGGTTGACGTGCTTTCTGAGGCATGGAGGAAACTCTATATGTTAAAATAGTCACCCATCCACAAACCAACCATGGCAAGCGTTGCTTAACAATCCAATGACAATCGTAGAGTTTCAGATTGTCCTTAGATTCTTAATTTATAGTTATGATTCTGACACACGAACTGCTAAAATAAACGAATCGTACATCACAAAGCGGCCAGATGGTGAATTTAATTTAATTTTTAAGAAAATAATAAAACTTTCCTTCCTCAAAAAAAATCCGGAGCTCATTTCCTTGTCCTTTTTTCCTTATTGTAAATATAAAACATTACAAGTGCAATATTTTCCCCTCGCCCTAATTCTAGCAGACTTTTATTAAACTGAATGCTATGATATCTTCATATTGTAAGGATATTTACATAAACCTACAGCATAATTTTATGCCTGTATTTTTAGAAGGTTTAAGGAGTAGTATACCTTAATGCACAAACATTTATTTATTTAATACTTTACGCACACAAATGTACAGAGGCGGACTTAATGCCTTAGGCATTTTCTACCAGTCAACCTTTGGATGATGCAGAGAAGTGGTAGCTACAATATGAAAAAAAGACGAGAAACGCAATTAATATTAAATGAATACAAAGATAAATATATATACTATACACACAATAAAATACCACAATATACACGAAAATACTTAAACAGTTGATGAAAACAAATAATGAGTAAAGAAATTAGCGCTAGGACGATACTACTGCCAACTTCTTACGAATGTGCTCGCGAACCTTAACTTTGAAGGTTAATCGGCTGGTAAGCATTTCGTTTACCTATTATTCGTACGTATATGCGATATTATAGAAATACCATAAAATCTAAAAAGGGTCATTGTGCAACAATGACCCTTAACAACTTATACAACGGGATTAAGCCTGACATCGCTAAAGAAAAACTACTGTAACCCCACATGTACATATTTGCATAATATATATATATATAAATTAAATAAATAAATAATGCTGCAATAAAAAGATATTTTTGTTACGTTTTCTTCATAATGGTGAGACCTTTACTACGACACCTTTTCAGGTTTTGCCCAAAAACTCGATAACACTTTGCCCGACTGAGGAATCAAACACAGAAGCTCGCATTCAGCAATAGCGCTTGCGACTACTTGGCTAATGAGTTCAGTTCAGTTAAACTTATCTTTAATGACTTTGATTTCTGTTTCAAAACTTAATAGTTCCTTGTCAAATAAGAGTAATTTGGCTAATCACAGCCTCTCATTAAAATCTATACTCGTGGAACAGTGGCGCCATCTGCGAATAACTATAAATTACTTGCTAAACTAGCTTGAGAGCAGTGGTGGCCGAGTGGTAACGGCCTCGACTTACGAATTGCAGGTCGCGGGTTCAAACTCAGCCAGGTGCATTACTTTGTGTAATTAATTTCATCACCACTGCTCTCAAAACGGTGAAGGAAAACTTCGTGAGGAAGCCGGCATGTCCTAGAACCAAAAATTCGAAGACATGTGACATTCACCAACCCGCACAAGGCCCGCGTGGTGGATTACGGCCCATTCCCTCTCCTAGAGAGGAGGCCTGTGTCCCAGCAGTGGGAACATCAAAAGGCATGATACTTGCTAATAAACTACGAGTACCGTGATTGCTAGTTTTGACTTAAACTTGGCTTGGTACGTGTCCGACGAACACAGGGTTAGGGCCCTTTGTTCTCTCATCATCAGCATTTCAGCCGAAATACGTCCGCTGCTGGTCATCGGCTTCCCCCAATAGTCGCCTCATGAAATTACGAAAACGATATAAACTACACCAATAAAGTTATAATAAACTAACATCTTCCGCGGTTTCACCCGCGTAGTTCCCGTTCCCGTTGGAATATAGGGGGTATAATATAGCCTATGTTTACCGGAAATAGTGTAGCTTCCCATCAGTGAAAGAATTTTTCAAATCGGTCAAGTAGTTTCGGAGGCTATTCAATGCAAACAAACAAAAATAACAATCAAATAATTCCTCTTTATAATATTAGTGTAGATTGGTTAAATTGTAACAACTTACAAATTAAAATCGATATTTATTTATTTTATTTTATTTAAGTAAACACACAAAAAAACAGAGTAATAGATATTGAACTAGGAACTCACCAAAAAGATCTCTTTGACCTAAAAATAAGATAATGTCTTCGGTGTCCATAATTATTGAAGAGTGTTGTTGTGTTTGGATTTGGTTGTGGCTGCTTCAATTCCTATTTCTGTTTGTGATTATTATCAGGTTTTTTTATTTATTTAGACTAGCAGCGCCCCGTGGTTTCACCCGCGTTGTTCCCGTTCCCGTGGCAATACGGTGATAAAATATAGCCTATTATACTCCACAATAACTTAGCTTTCTATTGGTGAAATAATTTTGAAAGTCGGTTCAGTAGATCCAGAGATTACCCCTTACAACGTCACAAACTCGCTACCTGACAAACGTTACCTCTACCCCTACTACCCCCACCCCACCCCCCTGGAAATCTTGCAGAAAATGTACGAACTTACCTAAATACTAATCGAAGTATAAATGGGGCCTTAATATGTGCTAACTTTTCAATAAACCGCGCAGTAAACATTGGCAAAATACACAGTGCAATTGTCATAAAAAAAAACGAATAATTTAAATAAAATAAAAATGCATATTCAAATTTACTTTTATGTATTTAACTACCTATAAAGGAGGGATCATTTGTGGCTGTTTGTACTACACACTACATATGTATAGATACCTAATGTTTGATATAAGTGTCTTTGTGTAGTGTGGACGAAACAGTCGCGGAAGATCTTACTTGAAAAGTCTGACTTGCCTCCCCCTAGGCCAGAAGCTGGGTACGCCCGTGAAAATGTATTGAGCATTTTCACATACTTGCACTCAGGGGCGTAGCTACCGCCGTATCAGCCGTATCAATTATACGGGGCCCCCAGGCTACAGGGGCCCCGAATGTGTGTATGCAAATATTCCTAAAATATTTTATTTTAGGTATAGGTTATTATCATGTTTTAATATAACTGCTGTGCCAAAAGTTTAGTTTAAAAATCACAATACACCGAATTAATATAAAGATTAGTTGAAAAAAAAAACGAAAGTTACTCTTTAATTTTTAACCATTTTTATTTTCAAATCAATACTGTAGTTTATTCAATTGGAGCATTTTACGTTTCTTTTATTTAAAAAAAACTTTATACTTTTGGGAGGCCCCTCAACACATTATGATATAAGGTCCGTCTGAGGCAAGCTACGCCACTGCTTGCACTGGTTCAGGAGCTTTCTAAGTAGTTTGTATCTTCAACTCCCAATCCCAAATATAGGGAAGAAGAGAAAGTAATAAAGGCAGCACTAAATAACTGCTAAATGTTGTAAGTGCGAGCTCATGAATCGGAAAGCAATAAAATGCAATGAAGCGACTACCCTTGTTCGTAACTTTTGTTTCAATGGACATATTCCACAGCACAGAGTACAGAACGACTAGATACGCTAAATTCAATCTGCCGCCGACATCTACTTATCGACTATTTATACAAACTACTTATACAACGGCCATCATGGCCGTCTATTTTTTGGTGATTCACGAAAGTTTCTTTCTATACTCATAGACATACATAATTTTTTTACGGGAAGTATATTAAGAGCGTGTACGCCGTATGGCATTTCATACAAATTTTCAAGTCACTGTTTTGCAAAATGACTGAACCGATTTTTAATGAAACTTCACATATATAAGCAGGATACATTGGTCTAAAAAGTTAGTTAAAGACATTTTCGAAATGTCTTATTAAAAAAAATATAGCTGGAAATTTATGTTTGTATGAAAAATTAAAATAGCTCTAAACTAACTGTAACACTATTTATCGAACATGTTTTCAAGACCTATGTACATGCTGCTTCTGTGTGTAAAGTTTCATTAAAATCGGTTTAGTCATTTCGGAAAACTAAGGACTTGAAAATTTGTATGAAATGCCGTACGGCGTGTACGCTCTTAAAACAATAGGGTAATGTTATCTTCTCTCTAATATGAGTAAAGTAGGGAAGAATTAGAATTGAAATTAGTAGAACTTGAATACAACAATGGATTAGTGCTGCATTATTGGGTATAAGAATTAAGGAATTCATTTCCGAAAGACAAAAATGTATTAAAACAAATTATGGGAAGCGGCAACACGTTGTAAAGACGGTATAGCAAAGTTAGGGCTTGTATTTACATATGTATCTCTAAATTTATAATTCAGTGGAGTGAATAAACATTTGAGTGACAAAAATATTAGAATATTAGACAGTGAAAGCAAATTTTAATTTGATATAATAAGTTAATAATCACAATCGCCTTCTATTTAAAAAAAAAAAACTCTTTATGCCATTTTGGGGGTCTTAGTGCGTGTGTTAGCATGATGTACAATAGTATGCGCCTCGTGTACCCCCAAGTGAGCACTGCCTCGTCTGGTTGTGGAAGGTTGCGGAGTCACGAAAATCAAAGTCTGATTATGGGTTAAGAATGTCCACGTTTATTTCACAAGGAACCCATAATAATCTTAGTCTTCAAGTACCTTCCGATCGGACCAGTGCGCAGTAGTCGTCCGTTCATTTATCTCACTCGCGTACCTACATTTTTGCTTATCTAGCATTCAGCCTTTCGCGCTTACATTGTGCCTACACCAAGTCTAGTAGTGACCACAGACTAGTGTCGGTACTCTGTGGGTTCACTAGACATCTTCGAAGTGGCTGTAGTAAGTCGTAGTTCAAACTTGCGCAATATTACAGAACTGTCGATAACTTCAATCTTGATTTTCTTTGACCTAAAAATAAAGATAATGTCTTGTGTGTTTGGATTCGGTGGTGGCTGTTTCGATTCCTACTTCTGTCTGTCTATAATTATTATCAGGGTATTTTATTTGAGATGGTTTGAATATAGTCTAGGTCACAGGTGACAAAGACAAATCGACTATGGAATAAGCTTACCCAGAAGAAGTCTGTTCACTCTAACTTTGAAGAAATTAGGGTTGAATGCGTTCGGAAAAACAGACGCAGGTTGAAAGTTCCACTCCATTGCTGCGCGCAGTATAAAAGACGTTTGGAAACGCTTCGTGCAAATTCCCTGGCTGGGGGCCTTAAATTCATTTGAGGCCACCACAGGATTGCCCGGTTAAGCAGTAACCAGCCTTAGTGTGCTGAACTGCGAGTGGTCACATAAAAAAAAAAAAACTTCGTGCAAATTGGTGGAATAGGAACAAGGTAGAGATGGTAATTTGCAGTGCGTCTTGATGTCCGATGGTAGGAGGGGGCCGGTGGGATGAGGTCGTGTAGTTCATAGGCACACTCACTCACCGACAAGCAAGCGACCTTTCAGCGATGAGCCAGGCTGTGAGGTCTGGTGTTTACCAGTTTCTCGTCCACAATGAGCCTCTTTGCTCTGCGTTCCACCAAGTCAAGGGCCGGAACTTAGTAATGGGATCGGATTAGGGAGAGTATATTTAGCTAAACTTCGTAGCAAGAAATAACAAATAGTGGATATTAGTACTTACCTCCTTCCCGATTTGGAAAAGTCGTTTTTCGTTGGTACAAAAAATTAAATCAAATTTTCCTTTCACTTTGCCAAATTAGCAAAAATTTAATAAAAGTGTAACCTTGTATTTTGTTACTAACAAATTTACGACACACATGTCCACGTTCCTTTTTTTTTTGGACGGGACCCCTCGCAGTTCAGCACACTAACGGCTGAACCCAATAACCGATCTATCACATACTGGAGATAGGAAAACAAATAAAACAACAGAAAAATTATATAGGTTTTCTGTTGTTTCATTTGTTTTTCTATCTCCAGTATGTGATAGATCGGTTATTGGGTTCGGCCGTAAGGCTGCTTACTGCTCAACCAGACTATCCACTCTCCTTGCAAAACTTAAAGAAATTTCCCGACCAAGCTCTTTATTAAACCATACGGAAAAAGCACTAAACATGCCTATGAATAAAATAAACATTTATTCCTTTGATTATATAATGTCTAGATAGAGCATCAATAGCGCGGAAACGTGTCAAAAAATATCAGCCAACTGTTGGCCTATAAGTACTTACCCGCCGATTAGTGCCGATCGTGCCGCTTTGGTGTCACTACGTATTACGCGCGCTGAGTAATAAACAAAAAACAGCGATAAAATGACGGTATGTGTTATTAAACTGCGACGGAATTATAAATTAAGGGTAAAAAGTACCAAATACATCACCTATCATCGCTAAGTAACTAGAAAACTACGTATTTAATTATTGTTTTTATGATTACCAAATTACGCCATTTTTTGTCAGTGTTGCCAGTTTCTTTTTTTATTCTCCCAACTTAACATTTTTTTTTGTGGGTATACTCGTTGGTTTATGGTAACGTTTATATAATTTAGTGGACGTAGTTTATTTATCGATTTATAAAAAGGTGGAGTTTTTTTTAATTCGTCTATACTTTTACTTTTTTATAATAATATAATTTTGGCGAATAACTTTTTTGCATTGGGTTCAATAAACAGATTTAAAAAATGCTAAGAGTAATTTTAATAAGATTAATTTATTAAGTCTTTCTTTATAATTATGCTTTTGAAGCCGATGCCAAGTAAAAATTGTTATTAGCTCGGTAAATAATTTACTTGGTATACTCCAATTCAATCTTTATGACGGCTCTGAAGTGCGCTGCTCCCTGCGCAGTACCGCATCCCTCAGCCCGCTGACACTCGAATTTGTTACTGCACAGCGACTCGCCTCATGTTCGGAGCCGCCATAAAGTTTTAATGCTGTACCGTCTTTTTGTCCTCATTTTGGTAATGATTAATATCTGGTACTATATAAACTGCCGAAAAAGTTTATTATTCTAATTTGATTAACTTAGCTGATTTAATACAAAATTCACACACACAACTCTAATTAAATTGTATATTTAATTTATTTAAAAAAGAGATAAACAGACAATACTGAAACTGAATAATACTAGGTACCATACATACAACTAAACTTATTTTATTTTTTTAAATATGTGATCTATGGGAGAATTCTAGTAGCTGGTATCATTATTCACGCACACAGAGACAAAGACGCATAGTGTAAAACACCGTCCGCACGCACACATGTTTGAATTTGTTGCCTCGTTTTCTTTGCTTTGACAGTAGGGCGACGCTCCATCTAGACATTATATAATCAAAGCATTTATTCATACTTCCGTCTGTGAATATTATATATACTTCTTTGCATGTGGAACAGAAATGCATTATATTAACCCGCGAGGATATCCACTAAAGACCTTGACCTATTTATTTCTACTCATACTATGAAGAAGATTTTTGTGTTTTTGTTTGTACCGAATAAGTTCCAAAACTGCTGGGACAATTTTAATCATTCTTTCACCAATGGAAAGCTAGATTATCAGCGAGTATATTTATCCCCAAATTCCCACGGGAACGGGAACTACGCGGGAGAAATCGTGGGGCGCTGCTAGTATACATTCATTTATCTATATCTATACTTATAATAAATCTGTAGAGAGGTCAATTCTGTACAAGGAATATATTTTCAAAATAACTATCAGGGGGTGATTAGTGATTGATACTGGTGCCAAAAATGCAATCAGTAAAATTTTTGTCTCTGTCTGTCTGTCTGTATGTTCTTTATAGAAACAAAAACTACTCGACTGATTTTAACGAAACTTGGTGCAATTATTCTTCATACACCTGGGCAGGTTATAGTATACTTTTCATCACGCTACAATCAATAGGAGCAGAGCAGTTAAGGAAAATGTTGGGAAAACGGGAGAAGTTACTCCATTTATTAAGCTTCCGTCGCGTGTGTAGCCTTAATGGTTAAAGTTACATAGAAATCATGTATGACGGAAATGTTCTACGTAAAATTATCTAAAAAATATCGCCAACAGCATATGTCTATCTTCTATGGTTGACTCACAATAACACGTGTAACTTCCGATAGCTTAGCAGTTCGGAGCTTTCTGATTATATTTGTTTACTCTTAAGTTTATAATACTCTCACTCATCCCTAATTTAAAAAAGTTAACATTATTACCTATTCAATAAAAAAGAATCATAGAAATCGGTATAGAAACACCAAACTTATACATGAATACGCCATCCCGCCGGCGCCGTCGCGCTTTAATACTGAATCATGCTGTAAGATGTGATAGTGATTATTTTTGTGTAACTTTTGTTGCTATTTTATAAAATAGGTACTTATTAGTGATTTTAGTAATGTTTAAATATTCGTTCAAATTACAAATTATTAATAAAATTGATAGAGTCAGGCGTTACTTTGCGGAAATCCATTTTAAATTTGAAAATGAAAACAATATATCTAGTTTTAATTTCCGCGAATATTAGTGGGTTGCAGGTATGCACCTCCCTCCCGCCCGCTATATTATGCACATGCAAGATTACTGGGCAAATGCAAGGATTTTAAGCACATGCAGGAAGGCAATGCAAAACCCAACACCATTACCGACACGTGTTTCGCCTCTCCACGAGGCATCCTCAGGGGACGTGTTGACTCGCTGACCGTTGAGTTGCGACTGAGAAATTAGTACAAGGCACCCCCCTTTTATACACAGCCACCGTTGGTTATTTGTGTACAACTACCCACAAACATACGCAGTAAAGGGGAAGAAACCAAATTCGTCTGGTCATTCAACAGTGCAAAATTATTATTATTACTATGTTTCAAAATCTCTAATTGTTCCAAAACACACAGCCGGAAACCCTTATCACAAACATGTAGTATATTAAAACTATTGTTGTCGCGCAATGAATGGCCGGTATCAATTAAATGTTTCGCGAAATTCGATTTGTCCGAATGGCCATTTCTATACGCGGCAACATGTTCCCCATACCTTATGTCAAAGTTACGGCCCGTCTGACCCACATATACCCCGTTGCATTCATCACAGACCAGCCTATACACCCCAGACTTTTTACTATTTTCTAAAATATCTTTTCCGTTACAAACACGGCGTATATTCTGGTCCGTTCTGAACGCTACATAAACGTTGTTTTTTCTAAGTAAATTACTAATTCTATCTGAAATGGGGCCCATATAGGTCAGACTGGCCACATATCTATTAATATTAGTACGCGGACATGCATATAATAGTGAACGAACCCTTTCTTTCTGCTTTTTACTAATTAAACTGTCTACCATTGACTTTGAGTAACCGTTAGAAATTGCGATCTGGTAAATGGGTGAATTTCAACAAGTGATTTTTATATGTCATTTCGGTGGGATTTTTTAATTTCAATGCTATCTACATATTTTTAGTGACAAATAAAACTTTAGCCTATTTTATAACATTGTGCGTGAGTGGACATCAAATTTCATCAAAACTTACATAAATATTTAAGGATGAATTTTTAAGAGTCCACTGAAATTAAAAGTGTCTACCGAAATGATAAAAAATGACCACCGAAATGATAAACTGTGCACCGGAATGAAATAAATCCACCGATATGATACAGCTAAGAACAACCGTGCCGGGCAGCCAGGGTTCCGTACTTTGTTAGGTTTGATTTCCACAAATTTTAGATAAACACTGAGACAGGACAGTAGACAGTTATTTTAATATCATCATTAATATATAGATATTACAATTACTATTACATATATCATTCTTTGAGGTTACAATAACCTCAAAGAATGATATTATTGTAATATTTATTATGATATGAATGAATTGTTTCTTCACTTTGGTAATTTTTCTGGTTGCTGTTGTGTGAAAATGTTGGAAAACTTTATCGTAAATGCTGGTAACCATAAATAAATATTTTTGTTTGTTTATGAACTAATACTAATTTACTTGATATATTTTCAAAAGAGTGAACGAAGCGCGATAAGAAAGCTTAAAGTTTCTGATTAATATGATGGCTGCATTTGTAAGTTATGCCATTAATAGTAATACATAATGTGTACCCGTTGCACTAAGAGAAAAATGCTAGGTATAATTTAGTTAAATTGGTAACGAAACGAGAATAGTGTTTCTACAGGTATATAAGTAAAACTTCTAAAATTAAATCAACTCTTATATTTTATACTGGGAGCTACTACCCGATAATATCACCGTGGACTCGACAATATACTGTCATCAGCTTGACCGACTCCGTACAGAAATCAAAAAAAAGCGCCGTGAACAAACAAAGATATACCTACTTCCTTCAAGACAACGCTCGGCCGCACATAGCCAAAGTCGTTCGTCAGAGCTATTGGATTTTGAATGGGAGCTACTGCCACATCCACCTTACTCTCCCGATCTAGCGCCAACGGATTTTCATTTGTTACGCTCTCTCATTAATCATATACAGGACAAAAAATTTGATGATAGAGCACAGTTAACAGATTTCCTCGAAAGCTTTTTTGCCTCACGGCTCCCAAGTTTTTACGCTGAGGGTATCCATGCTTTACCTAATCGCTGGAAATGGGTTGTAGATAACAACGGTGCCTACTATAGAGACAAGTAATTGTAAATTAAAAATATAATTTAAAATTGTTTTGTTTATTTGCAACGCTCATTACTTTCCTACCAACCCAATATATACATGTAGGTACTAGCTACATAGAAATATGTGTATATTATATATCTTTAATCTTAAACACAAATATTACACAACAAATACACCCGAATAATCTAATCTACACTTACTTACATTACAAAACTATGACTTTATATTTGATAAAGGATCTCTAAAACTTTATGGTTTTATCATTTCGGAGATACATTTCATTCCGGTGGACTGTGACACCGAAATGAAACTATTTTTGTCCCCATGTTACTGAAATGATAAACTTACTTTTTTGGCGGAAAAACCGCAAGCTTTGGGACCGCTGCGTTCGCGCCGAGAGCTTGAGCCGGACTGATCCGAAGTGAGGAAAGGTGAGAGGGGCGTAACAACGCAATGTTGACATGGATAATCTACTAAAACTTACTGTCCTCTGAAATGATAACTTTTTTCCAGACAAAAGTTGACTGCCTGTCAAATCCATGAGAAAGAAGATAAACAAACAAAAATAGTTTTATTTGATCGAATATATTATAATTTAATGATAAGAGAATTGATTTAAATCCATATTATGAATCTATTGGCAGGGGAAGGTATTTTATGAGCGGAATTGGGTTCAGGACAGGCCACCGTGATGATAAAATAACACTTTGTAATTATTTTTCTTGGTATATTAGAGGGTAGAAATCAATGATTTCTTTTGCCAAGGTAGAGAAGTACTTACGTTGTTGAGAAAAAATATATAAAATAAAAAACCAGCACATTGCACTACCGTTCTCAGGTTTGCCGTGTATTTTTTTTGCTTGCGCAATTCACCCAAATAATATTAAGTTCTTTTACATAATTATCTGCTGAAAGGGGGAGGGCAAATAACCTATGAATATAGCTGCGGAAGGCGGCTAATTTATGTTGAAGAGGGTGACAAGAAGAGGCTGGTATTGTTGTGTCAGTGTGCGTCGGCTTTCGATAAATTTGGAAATCCAAGTTACTATTGAGTTTTGTGATAGTCAAATCTAAAAAGTTAAGGGAGTTCTGGGACTCTAGTTCTAATTTAAATTTAATTTTAGGGTGAGTTTTATTAAGTTTTTTACAAAAAGGTCTATTTGTCGAACGGTACCATTCCAGCAGATAACTATGTCATCTACATATCTATAATAAAACAGAATATTAGGTTCGTTCACTATATGTTTACATTCAAAGTTATCCATAAAAACCTCCGCCATTAGTGGACTTAAAGGCGACCCCATAGCCAACCCTTCCTTTTGAATAAAATATTGGTTATTAAATCTGAAATAATTTTGTTTCATGCAAATACTAGTGAGGTTAAGTAAATCCGCAATTTCCCCAGGATGCAACCGTTGCTTCTCAAATTGGAAACCCAGAATACGTAGACAATCATCGATTGGAACATTTGTGAATAAGCTGTCAACGTCTAAGGATAACAACTTTGCATTGGAAGGAATTTGGATATTTTTTACTTTTTCAATTAGATCTAAACTGTTCTTTAAACTATATTTGGGACTAAAAGAAGACCTACTTCTCAACAAAGTATTGAGACGCTTAGCTAAATTGTACGCCGGGGCACCAATGTAAGAAACAACTGGACGAACAGGCATGTTATCTTTATGGGTCTTGGGTAAACCATACAAAAGAGGAGCCCTCGGATTCATAGGAACAAGGTTTTTTAATTGGTCTTTTGATATGAATGACGTGTTTTTAATGGCATCCTTTATTTCGAGGGCAAACCTCCTTGTAGGATCCGCACCAAGACGTTCAAAATCCTCCCCCAGGATGATGTCGTTAACTTTTTGGGTATAGGCAGATTTTTCCAAAATGACGACAGAATTTCCCTTATCAGCCTTTGTTAATATTAAATCATTCTGACTAATACGGTGCTGAATTGACCGATAAAGATGAATTTCGGTTAAATTCGGTAAAAATATATAGGTAATTCGGTTTTGGTTTTCGGTTCGGTTTTTGAATTGGTTGTTGAGTTGTTGGAAGGGTTGGCTATGGGGTCGCCTTTAAGTCCACTAATGGCGGAGGTTTTTATGGATAACTTTGAATGTAAACATATAGTGAACGAACCTAATATTCTGTTTTATTATAGATATGTAGATGACATAGTTATCTGCTGGAATGGTACCGTTCGACAAATAGACCTTTTTGTAAAAAACTTAATAAAACTCACCCTAAAATTAAATTTAAATTAGAACTAGAGTCCCAGAACTCCCTTAACTTTTTAGATTTGACTATCACAAAACTCAATAGTAACTTGGATTTCCAAATTTATCGAAAGCCGACGCACACTGACACAACAATACCAGCCTCTTCTTGTCACCCTCTTCAACATAAATTAGCCGCCTTCCGCAGCTATATTCATAGGTTATTTGCCCTCCCCCTTTCAGCAGATAATTATGTAAAAGAACTTAATATTATTTACCAAATCGCTATTTCTAACGGTTACTCAAAGTCAATGGTAGACAGTTTAATTAGTAAAAAGCAGAAAGAAAGGGTTCGTTCACTATTATATGCATGTCCGCGTACTAATATTAATAGATATGTGGCCAGTCTGACCTATATGGGCCCCATTTCAGATAGAATTAGTAATTTACTTAGAAAAAACAACGTTTATGTAGCGTTCAGAACGGACCAGAATATACGCCGTGTTTGTAACGGAAAAGATATTTTAGAAAATAGTAAAAAGTCTGGGGTGTATAGGCTGGTCTGTGATGAATGCAACGGGGTATATGTGGGTCAGACGGGCCGTAACTTTGACATAAGGTATGGGGAACATGTTGCCGCGTATAGAAATGGCCATTCGGACAAATCGAATTTCGCGAAACATTTAATTGATACCGGCCATTCATTGCGCGACAACAATAGTTTTAATATACTACATGTTTGTGATAAGGGTTTCCGGCTGTGTGTTTTGGAACAATTAGAGATTTTGAAACATAGTAATAATAATAATTTTGCACTGTTGAATGACCAGACGAATTTGGTTTCTTCCCCTTTACTGCGTATGTTTGTGGGTAGTTGTACACAAATAACCAACGGTGGCAGTGTATAAAAGGGGGGTGCCTTGTACTAATTTCTCAGTCGCAACTCAACGGTCAGCGAGTCAACACGTCCCCTGAGGATGCCTCGTGGAGAGGCGAAACACGTGTCGGTAATGGTGTTGGGTTTTGCATTGCCTTCCTGCATGTGCTTAAAATCCTTGCATTTGCCCAGTAATCTTGCATGTGCATAATATAGCGGGCGGGAGGGAGGTGCATACCTGCAACCCACTAATATTCGCGGAAATTAAAACTAGATATATTGTTTTCATTTTCAAATTATTAATAGTTTCAATTTTATTTCTTTTTAGGTGAAGTAGTAGTAGAAGTAGGAGCATAGATTTTTAGATACCGATAGGTTAGTTTTGGCTAATTTATGTTCTGTTTTTTTAGTATTAAGTAGGTAAAAGCGTAGATACTTTTATTAATTAGTAGTTATTTTATTAATTAGTTATACGTATACTGTATTTATTTTTAAGTGAAGTAGGTATAGGTTATTATAATATAATTTTGCACAGGCATTTCAGCTTTACTTTCATTTCTTTTTTTGTTGTAAGTTGTACATATTTCACACACACATAGTGATCTATCAACGCACAGCCCAAACCACTGAACGGATCGGGCTGAAATTTGGCATGCAGGTAGATGTTATGACATAGGCATCCGCTAAGAAAGGATTTTGATTAATTCTACCCCCAAGGGGATAAAATAGGGGATGAACGTTTGTATGAAACTTTGTCAATTTTAAACCGATCGGGCTGAAAGTTTCAAAATCGGGGGTAAAGTAACTATTCCACGCGGACGAAGTCGCTGGCAGAAGCTAGTTCATTAATATAGACACTGGGATCCCAGGATTTAAATAATATCGAGAAAAATTATAAAATAAAGGGATTACTAAAAGGTTCGATCTCTACGGATTGTCAAATGTTCTGGCTTACCCGTATAATCTCGTGTTAGCTAGTTAATGGGTCGTGGAGGTCTGGTAGGCAGCCGCTCCACGCAAAATACTGGTATTCAGCTGAATCCGGTTTGCCTGGAAGCCGACCTCAATATAGTTGAGAAAAGGCTAGGCAGATGATGAAAACACAACCTACTTTATCAAACACTACTGTGTTTCCGAATAGAACCGCCATGTTAATCAACTCCATACTAGAACTCGATTACCATACATTGCTCGTTTGTCTGGCTGTTTACTGGGATCAATAACAGGCACGGGCAACGTGCTCTATTTGCTGAGAACGATACACTTTCGACTCACGTAGTGGGGTAATTTGTAGACTAGACACCTGCGAAGAGATGTGAAAATGTGATGGAGATGGTATTATTTCAAAAAAGAATACCATATCAATATAAGGAAGTATATAAGGAAGTTGTTGTAATAATACTGGCTTTAATAATAATAATAACTTTATTTCGGGTGGCATAGACCCATACACACCTTAACCTAGTACACATTTCTTATTTATTTTATTTACAATGGCTTTATACTGATCCAATGTATTCCATTTTTTTTTCTATTATCATGTTGCTAGGTTACTATTTAGGTACTTCAAATAATAACAAACTTGATGAAACATATTTTTCTTTTCTTTTAATACAATAATTACAACAGAAGTGAACACATAACCAAAAATTTATTTATTTGATTTTATTTCAATTACTTTTTGCACTAACACTACTACCAATATGTGCAGAAAGTCAACAATTACAATTATACATTATCATTGTTGTATAAATCCCAGATTACATTATTAATGACAAATTTGAATTAAAAACAAACGAATAGCATTAGAATAAAAAATTAAACAAAAGAAAAATCACTACAAATTAAAAAATAGAAAACAAATCACAAACAATTTAAATATACAATATTCAATATTAATATTACCATCATAAACTCCAAAACATTTTTTTTTTAAATAGACGCACAATGGCGGGGTGACCACATGGGAAACTCCACACGACAAAAGAAAGAGAGGTAGACTTGTAGCTAGGTGGGAAGGTGAGCTCTAAGAAATAGCCCCAACTGGATTCAAGTAGCCTCACATACAGTGGACCCAAAAATCCAAACAAACTCACACATCGAAACCTCGTCGCTGATTCGCCGAACCATACCAACAAAATTATTGCTAATACGATGCACAGTTAAAAATTGACCTTACTTCCCAAGTATTTGGGTTTAAATTAGCATGTAACGAATAGGCGGTGTAACTAAACACGTGAGCGGTGCAATCGGTAAGCCCCGCCTACCGCGGCGCAATGTGGTTTGGGTCATTTTTTTGAGTTAGGAATGCTTCATGATGAGCTTCAAGATGCAAATAAATTTTACGATAATTTCTTTTCAGTGGTATTAAAAGAATTCAATACAACATTTGAAAAGAAGTCAAAAGACACTTTCCCTAAGTTTAAATTCAGTGACTGGGCGACTAAAGGTATTAGGATAAGCAGGGAAAGACTATATGAACTATATGGCCTTAAGCCTTTCATTAACACGGAATCATTTAATAAGTATGTAAACAAATATTCAAAAGTTTTTAGAAACACTTGCAAGGTAGCTAAAGCCCTATACATTAGCAACAAGATCAAATGGGCTGATAATAAAATAAAGACAGTTTGGAAAGTTATCAATAACGAAACTAATAGAAATAAAGTACGCAACACTGATTTTTTATTGGAGACTTCACATGGAACCATAAGCTCAAATTTTGAAGTAGCTCAAGAATTTGTGAATTTTTTTACCAACATACCAATTAAAACTACAGAAGCTCTAAACTCGTCACCCGAGGTCTCAATTGCTTTATTAAGAGCAAACGTTCCAGACTGCCCGGTTGAATTCCAATTCAAACATATCAACCCTATGACAGTCATAAAAGCTTTCCGGCAAATTAAAATCAAATTGACCGAAGACCTATGGGGTATGTCCGTCAAAGTGTGCACATCCATAATTGAGACAACAGCACCATACTTGGCTTTAATATTTAATTTATGTGTGGACCAAGGTGTCTTTCCGGATATAATGAAATACAGTAAGGTTATACCACTTTTTAAGTCCGGCGATAGTAAAGACACCAATAACTATAGACCTGTATCCGTGTTGCCGGTTTTCAGCAAGGTCTTCGAAAAGGTGATGCTCAATCAGATGCTCAATCATTTCAACACCAACAAAATCTTACACGATCAACAGTATGGTTTCACCAGAGGACGTTGCACGACTGACGCTGGTGTCACCTTACTAAAACATATATTTGCAGCGTGGGAAGAGGCCCAAGATGCCATAGAAATATTTTGTGACCTCTCCAAGGCGTTTGATTGTGTTCATCACGAAACCTTGCTTTTAAAACTAGAACATTACGGACTTAGTAAACTTGCACTTAGTTTAGTACAGTCTTATTTAAATGACAGACAGCAGCAAGTTCAAATAAACGGTGTAAATTCATGTGGTTTAGGAGTCAAAATGGGGGTACCACAAGGCTCAATACTGGGTCCTTTCCTCTTTTTAGTGTACATAAATGATCTACCCTATCTTTTGAAAAAACAATCACAAATGGTGTTATTTGCTGACGATACGTCCTTAATTTTTAAGATAAATAGACGTTCTGCAAATCTTGACGAAGTAAATGACTCCCTACAGCAGGTCCAAAATTGGTTTACTGCTAATAATTTAGTATTAAATGAGAAAAAAAACAAAATGTATTAGATTTGTTTTACCGAATGTTAAAAGTAGTATTGAGGAAATAGTATTGAATAAAGAGAAACTAGAATTCGTCGAAAGCACAGTTTTCCTGGGGATAACGCTCGACTCAAGGCTACAATGGGGACCTCATTTAGCATCACTTGCAGGACGGCTAAGTTCAGCAGCATATGCTGTCAGAAAAATCCGTCAACTTACTAATGTAGATACCGCGAGACTGGTCTATTTTAGTTACTTTCATAGTGTCATGTCTTACGGTATTTTGCTATGGGGACGGGCTGCAGACATAGAGTCTATTTTTATTCTGCAGAAAAGAGCAGTTAGAGCCATTTACAATCTCCGCCGGCGCGATTCTCTAAGGGAACTGTTTAAGGAAATTAACATCATGACGGTACCTTGTCAATACATATATGAAAACATTATGTATGTTCGGAAAAATCTGCATATTTTTAATAAGATCAGCGACAGGCATAATTTTAATACTAGAAATAGAAACAAATTAGATCAACCTAGGTTTAGATTGGCTAAAGTACACACTTCTTTTATGGGGTATTGCGTAAAATTTTATAACAAAATACCAGTCGATATCCTTCAATTAAATGAGAGAAAATTTAAAACATGCATAAAACGCACACTATGTAGGCAAGCATATTATAAACTGGAAGATTATATCCTTGATAAAAATGCTTGGCTAAATGCCGGTCCTGCTCCACAGACTCAACCACTTGGGTAAACAAGTTAGGATTTTTTATTTGGAAGAGATGCTCGCCCTTTTTTTTGTCTCATTTATTTATTCTTTTTTTTTAATAATTTTATATAAATAATTAATTTCTAATAATGGGAATAAATAATTTCTCTTTTTTACTTGTATTTGCTTGGTCATTGTGAACCATAGTTTTGTATAATGTAGAAGCAGTTTATTTTCAAATATTGTAAATGTGAGTACCATGGAGCCATTTACAGGTTATAGTTTACTTTGTGACTTGAACTAAAATGGCAGTTGAGAGTATGTCATGCTCGCTCAAATGTCTCGCTGATGGTGGCGCGTGTGTCGGATCATTCGGTTCCCTTCAAAATGGTTGAGCTAAATGGTGCCGATACACGCGTCATGTTCGTGAACGGGCGCCGTCGGTTGAGACTGGTCACCTCTTAACTGCCACTGACTTGTTTTAATCTTTAATACTTTGAATTGTTTTATAGTTTCCTTTTTTTTTTTCTTTGCATTGTCCTCACACATAAAAGCACCAAGGATGTAACCAAAGTTATGTAATACAGAACATGATTTAAAAGAGTGTCCGTGGAGTTTCTTGCACGTTCTTCTCCATAGAGATCTACGCTTTGGAACGTGCAGATAGCTTCACCTCTTTCGACTTGACAATTCAAAAGTGCCTGTAAAGGGTTTATTTGAAATAAATGCTTTGAATCTTGAATCTTGAATCTAAATCTGAATCTTCCATGTTTTATTTGTGTTCACTGTTCACATAGAGAGGACTGGCTAACTTTAAAAAAATATTAAAAAAAATATTGCGGAAACTTGTACAAACTTTTACAGTCAATCTTACATAGGGGCCTCCTTTTAAGTAAAAGATATACCTGTACTTTGGATGAGGACTTTACCTACAGAGGGGTTCTTGCTTACGAAATAATAGTATAGGATTAATTCAAAATGTATGTAAAATCAAAACTGACTACTAAATTTAGGAACCAAACTTAATTACTGAGAAAAAATAATAATAAATAGAATTTAACTTATTATTTTTGTAAAAACTAAAACAGTCGTTGGTAGAGTCTCATTAACGAAAAATACCCCTACTTCTTGTATACCTCTTCTAATTCAAAGTCCGACTACAAAGGATGTAACATTATATTGCACACACTGTACCAACCACATTTGAGAAGATTTCCAATCTTCATTGAATTCCTTGTGACGAGATTGGCCGTCGGAGAGCCAATGTGACGCTGGGTCACAAGATGTGAGGTTCTCCCACCTCCCAACTCGTCTACAGTATGTAGGATGGTATTATGGTAATAATAAACTTGATTTGTGACTTGATTGTTTATTTTTATAATTAGACTAAAGAAACTGTAACAAAACAAAATAAAAGGTTACAATAGGAAGGTAAAGAGTTATAAACGGAAGGTAGGAGGTAGATGGTTATAAAAGAATGTTTATTATAAAACTTACCCCGGGTTTCTAATATTGTTACATGACTGTTATTAAACTGGTAACTATTGAAATTATTATTTAACTAGCTTCTGCCAGCGACTTCGTCCGCGTGGAATAGTTACTTTACCCCCGATTTTGAAACTCTCAGCCCGATCGGTTTAAAATTGACAAAAGATAGACATGCTGTTTCGGGATATTTTTAGATCATTTTATGTAGAACATTTCCGTAATACATGATTTCTATGTAACTTTAACCATTAAGGCTACACACGCGACGGAAGCTTAAAAAATGGAGTAACTTCTTCCGTTTTCCCAACATTTTCCTTCACTGCTCTGCTCCTATTTATTGTAGCGTGATGAAAAGTATACTATAACCTGCCCAGGAGTATGAAGAATAATTGCACCAAGTTTCGTTAAAATCGGTCGAGTAGTTTTTGTTTCTATAAAAAACATACAGACAGACAGACAGACAGACACTACTGATTGCATTTTTGGCACCAGTATCGATCACTAATCACCCCCTGATAGTTATTTTGAAAATATATTCCTTGTACAGAATTGACCTCTCTACAGATTTATTATAAGTATAGATAGATGTGCTCTGGTTGAGCGATTTGATAGGACTGAATGAAAAATCTGAGCAGTCAATAAAAAAAACGAAATTTAAAATATTTTTGAAAATAGACATTTTCTTTTCATTACAATAAAAGTAAGGAGTTTTCAGTCATCGTGGAGGTTTAAAGTCCACGAGACTGAAAACGCAACGACATCGTTACATCCTTACAATTCCAACCTTCCCTCCATTCCTATCTGCCTTCGTCTGCCCACGTCTGCCCCAATGCCCAGTCAGTGCATGCAAATCCCAAATTCCCATATCTGTTTTCAGAAACATCCCCCGAGAGTTTGTTTATGGGCAAAAATACAGCTGGAACATCTTACTCGGACGGAGAGTTAAAAATTTAAATTGCTTTGCAAATAGGGAGAACAAACAATTTAAGTTATGCACGCTGCTATTTTAGAGATCTTAGCAACAGAGCGCGATTCTGCTGTTCATATTTTATGGGGCATTTAAAATATGGATGAAAGAGAAAAAATAGATATCCTTATAAAGGACTGTTTTGCAGATTTTGACTGCGGGCTATATTTTCCTACTGATAAAACCTTCTGTAGAGAAGTATGAAAGTATAAGAAATGTTAAACCTACATGAGAAACGGCATGAGAAAAGTTGATGAAAAAATTTAATTAGTCCTTCAGATAGATATCTACAAAATATTGGACACGTATTTTTTCTTATATTAAAAAACGAAGACGGTACAGTTCGCTGAATACTCGTGTGATGTCATTACAGGGCCACGCTACAAATTTTACCACAACGTGACGTCACAAGCCCCCACTCCTGATCTTTGATGCTTCTTATCTTTGTCGATTGTTATAGATTTGATAAAGCAAAAAATACGTATCAAATATTTTTCGATAATCTAACTGACAGACTTAATAGAATCATATTTTTTTAATTCAATATACCTACATCTCAATTATGAGTAGAATCGACTGCATAAACTACTAAATCGATGTGCTTATAGTTCCACTCCAAAAGTTACCTAATGAACCTTTTGAATGCCAGAGCATCGCATCATTCGCATCGGTGTATCCGAACTTTTTGACACCTATTTGTGACATTTACGCGCAGGGTAAGATGTGTCAATGGGAGTATTACTGCAATGTTCTGCCGCCAGAGTGCAGCACTAGCACAAACCGTAAACAGTTTTTTGGCAAGTCATTCAAAGCGGGATTAAACACGATAAAATATTAAAGTAATTAATAATTTAAGTTTTAATTAGGGAAAGCAATGTTTTATTGCAAGAAAGCACAAGTGATGGGTAAGACAAAAATTATGGGAATAAATATGGCATGATGCATCATGGTGGTTCGCTTACTGTTTGTGCTAGTGGCGCCCCCTACGAATATTTTTGCATAATATTCAGTATTGTTCAAACGATTAAATATCATTTCAGTACCAAAGCAAGGACTTTTGGATAGGTTGTTAAAGTTCTCACACTGCTATACACTCATGCAATCTATCTATCCATAATAATATGTTTCACGACCTCCATAGACAGTCGTCATATTGTCATAACGTTATTGCCAACTTGCCATGCAGATAAGTGTCCACAGTGGTATTTTGAGGAAATAACCACACAGATTTTCTAACGGGCGTATCTCACGTTACAAAAAATAAAACATGTTATGTTTCTTTTCTGCATTTCTTACATACTTCGTAGCTCCTATTTTCACCAGCAACGTTGACACATTGTGCTTTCAGTTGATTACGATACTAAAACATTATTCAAGCCATCTCAATACATAACTGTATTGTTTTGTAAACAAAATTATCTATTCTTAATACATTAAGCGGAAGAGTTTGTTTGTTTACTTGAACGCGCTAATCTCAGGAACTACTGGTCCAATTTGTAAAATTCTTTCAGTGTTAGGTAGCCCATTTGTGGAGGAAGGCTATAGGCTATATATATACACGCTAAGACCTATAGGAGCGGAGCGGAGTCTTGAAAAATGTGACACAAATGAAGTTACCCGGGTCAGCTAGTGTAAGTAAATACTTCATTCTATGTTGAGGTTTACAGTTTTTTCGGAGTCTTTATCTACATCTACACTAATAATATAAAGAGGAAAGATTTGTATTGTTGTGTGTGTGTGTATGTTTGTAATGAATAAACTACTGTGCCGATTTCAAAAATTCATTCACCGTTACAAAGCTACATTCACTCTGAGTAACATAGGCTTATTTATCCCCGTATTGTCAAAATAACGGGAACAACGCGGGTGAAACCGCGGGGCGCTGCTAGTGTTCTATATTAGCACGGATAGTACAGTAGATATCAAATCCATTCTGGTCCACACCACACCATATTATGGTGTGGTGTGGACCAGAATGGATTTGCAAGAAGAATGAAGAATGATAATTGGAAATCTTCATTATCATACATAACGAGGTACTATGTGAATAACTGAAAAGAGACGTTGAAACAAAAGGTCAAAGGGCTATTTCAATGTCTAGACGTTTTGGTAGAATTAGGTGAATCTAATAAAGTAGGGCGTCGTTTGGCCTTTATGGAAGACCGTGACACAACTACAAACTCTCCCTGACCGCGTTTTTAACGCCCACGGACTGAGAGCAGGGAATATTTCTATTCTCGCCGAGGATCACACCAACAAATAACCTTTGGTAATAGGTTATATTTTGCAGGGTTGCCTAAAAAAAGTAGGATGAGATTGTAGCTAATTGATAAACAAAAGCCGCACGGCTTGATTTTCGAGGTTAAGCATCGCTTGGTAAGCGGTGGCTGAGTGTAAGCAATGGTGGCCGTGTGGTAACGGCCCCGACTTACGAATTGTAGGTCGCTGTTTCAAACCTAGCGGGGCGCATTACTTTGCAGTGGCGAAGCGTGGTCATAAGCCGATTCCCGCCGGCTTCCCTTCAGAAATTTGGAACACAACTACTCTATCGTAATTGAAAAATTGCACAATCAGTACTCATGTTAAAAGTAGAGAAACATCACAAAACGCATAACAAAATTTGCTCTTCAACAACATTATTTAACTCGCAGGCGCTATCGGCTTATTGACAGTTCAATTTATAAGGCAAAATAGCCGTCATGACGTCACAATGATCACCGCGATTCTAGGCCGCGAGGTAAGCCGGTATCCGCCGAGTTATGCTAAGAGACAGTAATACAAAATGCGTCCGCGTGAGCGAGATGGAAGTAAGCATAATATCATAGAATAATGTTTTTTTTTTTGGAACGAAGTTGTAACGACACTTTTTGTGTCACGATTTGGATGGAAAGGGTTAAGCAGCTGTTAGCGAGGTCACGATTTGGATGAGTGTGTTAAGCAATTGTTGGCAAGGTTGCGAAAAGGATGGGTGGAGTTAAGCAACTAATAGTGAGGTCGCGGTTATGGATGGGTGAGGTTAAGCAGCTGTGAGTGAGGTCACGATTTGGATGGGAGGGGTTAAGCAACTGTTAGTGAGGTCACGACTTGAATGGGTGTGTTAAGCAACTATTGGTGAGGTCGCGATTTGGATGGGTGGGGTTAAGTAGCTGTTATTGAGGTTGTGATTTGGATCGGAGGGGTTAAGCAGCTGTGAATGAGGTTGCGACTTGGATGGGTGTGTTAAGCAACTATTGGTGAGGTCGCGATTTGGATGGGTGGGGTTAAGTAGCTGTTATTGAGGTTGTGATTTGGATCAGAGGGGTTAAGCAATTGTTGGCAAGGTTGTGAAAAGGATGGGTGGAGTTAAGCAACTAATAGTGAGGTCGCGGTTTTGGATGGGTGAGGTTAAGCAGCTGTGAGTGAGGTCACGATTTGGATGGGAGGGGTTAAGCAACTGTTAGTGAGGTCACGACTTGAATGGGTGTGTTAAGCAACTATTGGTGAGGTCGCGATTTGGATGGGTGGGGTTAAGTAGCTGTTATTGAGGTTGTGATTTGGATCGGAGGGGTTAAGCAGCTGTGAATGAGGTTGCGACTTGGATGGGTGTATTAAGCAACTATTGGTGAGGTCGCGATTTGGATGGGTGGGGTTAAGTAGCTGTTATTGAGGTTGTGATTTGGATCAGAGGGGTTAAGCAATTGTTGGCAAGGTTGTGAAAAGGATGGGTGGAGTTAAGCAACTAATAGTGAGGTCGCGGTTTTGGATGGGTGAGGTTAAGCAGCTGTGAGTGAGGTCACGATTTGGATGGGAGGGGTTAAGCAACTGTTAGTGAGGTCACGACTTGGATGGGTGTGTTAAGCAACTATTGGTGAGGTCGCGATTTGGATGGGTGGGGTTAAGTAGCTGTTATTGAGGTTGTGATTTGGATTGGAGGGGTTAAGCAGCTGTGAATGAGGTTGCGACTTAGATGGGTGTGTTAAGCAACTATTGGTGAGGTCGCGATTTGGATGGGTGGGGTTAAGTAGCTGTTATTGAGGTTGTGATTTGGATCAGAGGGGTTAAGCAGCTGTGAATGAGGTTACGATTTGGATGGGTGGGGTTAAACAGCTGTTAGTGAGGTCACGATTTGGATGGGTGTGTTAAGCAACTGTTGGCAAGGTTGCGAAAAGGATGGGTGGAGTTAATCAGCCGTTAGTGAGGTCACGATTTGGATGGGTGTTTTAAGCAACTGTTGACAAAGTTGCGAAAAGGATGGGTTGAGTTAAGCAGCTGTTAGTGAGGTCACGATTTGGATGGGTGTGTTAAACAGTCTTTTTGATATATATATATATTCAAGAAAAAAGACAAATGCACAAAGATGTAGTGAATATCGTGAGAGAAAGAAATTACAAAATACAATCGTACAAAACATAACTGCAGAGAGATCAGATGAATGTAGCGAAACTGATCAATTACCTAAAACTTTAAATCATCATTTAGATGCGTAAGTATGGTTTTTCAAGACAAGACAAGACAAGAACTTCGTTCCGTCCGGGTGTCCCTTTACACCACTCAAATTTTATTTTTTTGCTTCGGCTTACCTCTCTCAACATAATCACCCTTCGCCACTGTTACTTTGTGTAATAAATTTCATCACCACTGCTCTCAAAACGGTGAAGGAAAACATCGTGAGGAAACCGGCATGTCCTAGAACCAAAAAATCGAAGACATGTGACATTCACCAACCCGCACTGGGCCCGCGTGGTGGATTACGGTCCATTTCCTCTCCTAGACAAGAGGCCTGTGTCCCAGCAGTGGGAACATTAGAAGGCTGATTAAGTGATTATGCATTGCTTGCCGAGTTCGGGCCGTGGATGGGATCTTAACATACTAAGATTTCTCTGACATGTTAATGTTAATGCCTTGGAAGTCGTGGATATTCATCGGTCGTTATGGTAAATTAGATCTTGCGAAGGGATATCACCTGACCCAGTTGGCCGTGGAAGTCATTCGTAGATATTAGTCATTTGTTATGGTTAATCAGATCTTGCGAAGGGGCATCGTCTGACCCAGTTGGTCGTGAAGGTCAGAGTTGCAGTCATTCCATGTAAATGTAGTATTTAATAGCTTCAGTACAAACATAATCGTCACCGATGCTAACAAACGGACGCAAATCTGTTTTTTTTTTCGAGTCAATGGGTTAGGTTAAAAACACTAGGACTGTACTGAGAGTACTGAGGGAGTATCTGCGTCAATAAATTCAGTTCTATGACAGTAAACACTTTTTTCTTCCTAAATAGCAAATAAATGACTTTTGAGTTTGATTTTGCGTATGTTAGTTAACAGTAAAACATTCCAGCGTCGACTTTGTCTGTCACCTCTGACCTAGACTAGAGTCAAGAGCAACACCATCTCGAATGAAAGAAAATACAGTCGTTTTGTGACTATTACAATAGGGTAGTTAACTAAAAAAATCTAATTAGTCCGTAAGATAGATTTCCAAAAAATATTGAACACGTATTTTTTTCTTTTTTCACGTAAACAAAAAATGAAGACGATACAGTGCGTTGAAAACTCGTGTGACGTCACTACTCGCTACAATTTTTACCGAGCCGTGACGTCACAAGCCCCCACTCCTGATCTTTGATGCTTTGTATCTTCGTCAGTTTTTATAGATTTGATAAAGGAAAAAATACGTGTCCAATATTTTTCTATAATCTAACTGACGGACTAAACATAATCATATATTTTTGACTCAGGAAACATCCCTATTCCAGAAGTAACTTGGTTGAATTATCTAATTATTTTCTAGCAAAAATTAAAGCAGTTTCAAAAACATTCAGTTGACCGGCACACCAAGTATAAAACACCCAAAAGATCAGTTTACTTACACTTGATAAGGGTCGCAGTTACACGGGTGGCCGCTCTGATCCGAATTTATTGATAGTCACCTGTCAGGTGAGATAAAATCGGCTGATGTTTGTCGATTACAAAGTGCGATAGCAATTTCTTTTATGGCCTTAGTTGAGTTTGTGTATTTTTCTCTTTTTTGCAGAGCTTTTTTTGAGGAATCTACCTGCCCTTTCCCAAGTGTATGTAATTACACCGCTGCACATTGTTTGGCCTTCATAACTCAGTAAATAGGAAGATAACACGGTAACTCTTGGCAGGACCAGTGTCAGATTCTCTGGCTTCCGACTTTCCGTAAAGATTACGATAAGCGACCAACGATTTATCATTTTCGATACACGGAGAGGTAACGTACATATGTTGTGTCCCCACTACCTGGTAATTAGATATTAATAATGATCTACTGAAATAAATGTATTTTATTATTATATTGTAAAAAGTCTCTCTGATGGTTGCGTATGTGTTTAGTTCATCATTTGGCCCCGTCAGCTGGGACTGGTCATCTCTCAACTGCCACGGTTTATTTGAATTATTTGTACTTGGAATTGTTCCTTTTACCTCCTTATGCATCCATCATACACGTCTTTCTTCATCGTTCTCAATATATGTATAATTACAACAAGCACAATGTACGGACACTCTTTAAAAAGATTTAAAAGAGTGTCCGTGGAGTTTCTTGCATGGTCTTCTCCAAAGACATCTACACTTTGGAACGTGCAGATAGATTAACCTTATCAACCTCTATCGACTGACCGACCTTGAGAATTCATAGTACTAGGGTGCTGTCAATACTCAAGCTTAAACTTGCAAAAAGTTTAAGCTTGAGTAAAACATTAAAAATCAATTCATAAGCTTTCTATAAAAAACATATTAAAAAATATTAAAAAGCTTATTTTGGAACCTCCTGAATATCGTAGGCTGTTGGTTACACACAAAATACACACATTTGACCTTTTATTTACACTCATATTTGACGACATATCGTTACATTCGACTCCCCAATAACCCGAATGAAAACATTTTGATCCTCCATTTCGCGATCTAAAACTCGACGTCTAAAATTGGAATTGATGAAACCCACACTCGGCAGTCAGACCGGCACGTTAAGCCGACGGATACCGGGATATTCGAAAAAACGCCACACCATACTGTATTTATAGAGTGCAGGGGCCGTATTATGACCTTTTAAAACCATCATGTTTTCGGTGTGAAAAAGAGACGGAGCTATACAGGACGAATAGCACTATCCTTTTCTCACACAGAAAACATGATGGTTTTAAGAGGTCATAATACGGCCCCAGGGTTAAATATTTGCGGGCACTTTTGGATCGTGACTGCTAAAGTTACGACGCTTGGTCTAAAACGGATTTTGACATTTCAATTCTGCTGTCCAAATATGAATTCGCGCGCGTGAATCGAAGCGTGTGTAAGGATTTTATTTAGATACGGTTCTGTTGTTAGTTATAGACCTTTACTTTGCATGTGCGTGTTAAAATTTACGTGATAGTAATATCTACTTTTATTTCCTACCGAACATTATGTGTTGACATAATGTTCGGTAAACTATGGAACACCGAAATTATGGAACTTGAGACTTTTTTTGAAAATTTGTAGCGTAGGGAGGTTGACTAAAAAAATATAATTATTCCGTCAGCTACATCGAATATTTTTTGCTTAATCAAATCTATAGTATTGAGAAACCTCCTCCTTTTTTGAAGTCAATAAAAATTTGACGAATATCAAGAGCATCACAGATCAGGAGTGGGGGGGCTTGTGGCTTTACGTTTTGGTAAAATAGTAGCACGTAGTGACGTCACACGAGTTTTCATCGCACTGTATCGTCTTCGTTTTTTGTTTTCGTGAAAAAGAAAAAAATACGTGTATTATATTTTTTGGAAATCTATCTAACGGACTTATTAGATTTTTATAGTCAACTACTCTATTTGCCCTTTTTTTTCCTGATGGGAAATCATTCAATGACTTCTCCCGCTCTGGGCGGAGCTGAAGGGAGTGTCAGACTCTTACTGATCCTTCTAGTGCCCTTTGCGTTCCATCACTGACTCTTACGAACAAATTCCGCAACCCCCAGCAGGCACTGACCCTACGGGGCCCCGTCGACTTTGCTTACAGTTCTTTGAGGCGCACGTGGTACACGACGCGCCGGCGACACGGGCCTAGTTGCTATCGGACGGTGCCCACACATAACTTGCCGTCCGCAGGCCGGGGCGTCTTCTTCTGTTGCGCCGGCTGGTGCGTGAGGTTTCCCTCTAGCGCACGCGATCTGCCTCCTCCGATCGCCTCGACGACGACACGGCGTTGCTCCGCCCAAGCAGGGCAGACCTCCACCGTCTCTTCCGGGCGATCCACACCACCCTATTGACCCTTTGATTCTAAATTCAATACGATTCTATAGAATTAAGTATTTTTAAAGTAGGTATTTTTTGTTATTCGTTTCTCTGTTAGTCTTTTTTAATTTAAGAAGTCAAACACTCCGAAACGATTTGTCTTCATATCTTTTTCAATTTTCGCCTGGTGAACACATCGGGGCCGTGACTAACTCACTTACCATTCATTACGAAGGTATGGATATAAATGATGTAACGCTAGAATGGAAATTTATTTACGCTGTGTTTATAGGCTAGTCGATTGATGACTTTGTGACCAGGTGTGACTAAGGAGGTTGTAAATGCTTTTTGCGTATACTTGCGGTATAATGCTTATAAGCATAAGCACAATCATAATCAGCCTTTTAACGTTCCCACTTCTGGGAACACAGGCCTTTTCTCTAGGAGAGGGAATGGGCCGTAATCACATGATGAATGTCACATGTCTTCGAATTTTCCGCTTTGGAATTCTAGGAAATGCTGGTTTTTCCTCACGATGTTTTTCTTCACCGTTTTGAAAGCAGTGGTGATTAAATTAATTACTCAAAGTAATGCGCCTGTCTGGGTTTGAACCCTTTTTTTTTTGGATGGGAAATCATCAAATGACCCCTCCCGCCCTGGGTGGAGCGGTAGGGAGTGTCAGACTTTTACTGACTAAAACCCACCCGTGTTCCTTCTTGTGCCCTTTGCGTTCCAGAGCCGCGGTGACTCTTTCGAACAAATTCGACCTACAATTCGTAAGTCGGCGCCGTTACCACTCGGCCACCACTGCTTCATGGCTACAAGTCCTTCTCGTATAATGCTTGTTACGAACATTGTTTTTGTCATGATAACGTCTTATAAATCGATGAAAGCCGGCTGCACGTATGAAAACTTGTCACGTTCCGCTTGAGCCGAGCGTGCAAGCGAGAGCGTGGAACAAGCGATAGAGAGGCACGATCGGCCTAAGCGCTCGGCTTGTGACGTATGCAATTTTTGATCAATGTCTTCTTATTATGCTGTGCGTGCCAGACCGGTACGTGTGGAGGCGGCGGCGACCGCCACTACTGGCCGTGCCTGCTGCCAAAACCAACCTGCTGTCAAAAACACCTCTCACCCGCACAGTATGTGTACTTTATGAAGTGCATGAGAGGATTGACATATTTTCGTGTAACCTGAGTGAATTCGCAAGAGTTTTGTTGAATTTTGTTAGTTATAGTTAAATATGGTACGCCCAATTTTATTTATTTTTTTAAAGTTCCCTTTTTTGTATAATTATTAGATATAGATTTTTTTTGAGTCCGTCTTTTGATTAAGTTTTTTAATGTTGTTTCCTATTTTTAAAGTTAAGATTATTATTAAGTATTAGCATTAAGTTTTTGAAACCACTATTGTATTGGGGTCAACCTGTCAAGATAGTGTGTGTAATAAATAAATAAATGATGTTATCACGTAAAATTATCCTCCGTAAACCGACTTTATAGACAACCAATTTTTGAAGTGAAAACTTCTTTAGTCGCGTTGGGCAATTCTTGATAGGGGAAAATCTTATGGGTTCGCGTCACCAACATACTCATGACTCATGCGTGCTCATGACTCATAAGTGAAATAGAATGGATCTACTGAAAGTTCAATTTGTATATGTACAAGCGGAGTAAAAAGGAGGAAAGACTCAAAGGGCATCGACAAATTCGTCCACATCGCTGTCAACGGGAAAAGTGCCCAGAATACTGGCCACATTGCCACGTTGAATCGCAATGCTGATTCGTTGACCAAAGAAAAGGCCTTCGATGCCCTATGCGTCTTTCCTACTTTTTACTCCGCTTGTACATATATATTTTTTCTTTCTATATTATAGCTTGTCTAGTTGTATTTTGTAATTAGATGATGTGATTGTAAAGCACCATTTGTATATAAGTACTGTGCATTGTTAAATAGTGTTTTTATTTTATTTATTATTTTAATCGAAATATTATGAAATATCAAATAGCAATAATACTATAAGTTCTAAGTTTTCACTTCTATCGGCAGTCCCTATAACTGCCTTTTTTATTCCTCTATCCTGCCACTGCCTTGGAACACGCAATGAAATGGATCAGAGAAGATCAGCGATGGAGTAAGAAAAACATAATTTCCGTTGTTTCAAGCAGTTTACTTTGGGATAGTTAGAAGGCCGAAACTCTGGCAGCCAATGTTGCCTAGGTATCGTGTTACCAAGAGGCTGGGTTATGGATGTCAGTGGCTTTAATTCGAGTTTTATAACGCTCTCGTTCGTATTAGCGTTTACGTCATTTTGTATTGAAACTGCATAAGCGCCGTTTGACGACAGTAATGGAAAACCTTTTTTGTCCATGGAGTTTGACATAGGCGAACGATTACGTTAACGCGACCGAATATGTTAAAAAACTCGCACTAAGCCCTTAGATATGTAGTCACCGTATGGAAAATACTGGTACTTAGCTGTTTCCAGTTAGATTATAAGCCCACCAACATAGTTGTGAAAAGACGCGACAAATTCATGGGAAATCATCAAATGACTTCTCCTGCTCTGGGCGGAGCGGAAGGCAGTGTCAGACTCTTACTGACTAAAACCCACCCATGTTCCCCCTAGTGCCTTTTGCGTTCCAAGGCCGCGGTGAATCTTTGGAACAAACTCTGCCAACCTAGCGGGCACTGACCCTAGGCAGCCCCGTCTTCTTTGCTGACATCTCTGTGAGGTGCGTGTGGAACATGACGCGCCGACGGCCCGGGATACTAATCAAACTGCGATGGAAACTCATGCACTTATTGATTTGAAACAAAGAGATTTTTTTGTTTTTTTTTTTTTTTAAATCTTAAAGAATTGCCAACCAGAACACAACTGCGATAAAGGTCAAATATGAACTGTCATTATGACAATTAATTTGTTTATTAGGGGTAGTTCATTGAAGGTGGATCATTTTTTAATATATACATTACAACTAATCAAGCTATAATATAGAAAATATATGTATGTACATGCGGAGTAAAGAGGAGCAAAGACTCATAGGGCATCGAAGGCCTTTTCTTTGGTCAACGAATCAGCATTGCCATTCAACGTGGCAATACGGCCCGTGTTGTGGGCACTTTTCCCGTTGACAGTGATACAGGGTAGTAGTAGATGGCACTATAGTTGCTCTTAATTTTTCCTAATTTCAAGATTGCCAGAGAAGAAAACACAAATCACACTGCCCTTGAAAACTTAGCCCGCGTACCCGAGTACTCGTGGCTCATCACTATGAATGGCCTAGACGAGTACGCAATGCGAGCTTGTCCCATCCCTAGAGAAATCTGGGACTGAACCGTGCCACATAAAGTAGACGTGTTGGGACACACGTGCCAATGAAATGACTTTATACGATTATAACTGTTGAAGTTGGTAACATTGGTGACTTTTACGATTACGGGGATTTAAAAATAGGTGGCTTACGGCGGGTGATTAGTTAATGGAACACACGTAATACACGGTGACACTGTTAATGGAAAAAAAAAACAAAAAAAAAAAAAAAAAGAAAAGAAAAGAAAAGGAAAAGGAAGGAAGGAAAGAAAAGTCAATAAAAATTAATGAATACGTAAATTAATAGCTACATTACAGATGTATAATTATTTCACAAGAGCTAGGTACTGTAGCACCAAGGGGACTCTTTCGTAACTCGTATGGTGTTACTTATAATTATAATGAATAAACCACGGGATTGCATTATATTTAGTACTTACTTAGGGCATCCGCCTTCAAAGAATTATCTTACATGACTTCCATATTGTTGCGCCGGTTGCCCGCCACAATTATGCAAGGAAGATAGCTGCAATCGGTACCACTATTGCCATCTAGTATCGAGTGGCAGAACTAGTAAAGTCAGGAGCCTTCGAGACTTTTCAATGCTAGAACATTCTAGAATTTTCGAACCCCAGTCCGTCGCGACCGATATGTACGCGAACTTTCTAGATCTTTCTACGATGGAAGGTTCTGGAATTATCCAGCGGCCTATATAAGGCTGGCACATGTACCGACCGAGTTTATTCGGTTAAGCAGTAACCAGCCTTAGTGTGCTGAAAGGCGAGTGGTCCTATCAAAAAAAAAACCGACTGAGTTAGTATTGGATTTGCGATACAAGTGATAACTTCGAGAGCGATCTTCAACTGCGAACATAAGTGATTAGTAGTGCGATTGTGTTTCATAATTAGTGACTTTAAAATATATATTAGTGTCCTGTAATTAAAGTGTCATTTTTGGTTATTTAATCGGCTGATTTTATTGTAACGAACCCGATGCTCGTAACAATATAAAACAAAACGTATTTTTCTTATTCGTATTTCAAAAATATTCTTTATTCTTCAGCCTGACACTTCCAAAGTTCTATCGACACAGTACTTACTACTTACCACGTGTCTTCCTTATCTTCCTGTGACTCGCAGCCAAGGAGGCTACATCGTCACAGTACTTACTACTTACCGCGTGTCTTGGCTAACTGAGAGCGAGACCACGTGATACGTTAACGGTGCAGCATCGCACAGCAATTAATTTGAGCTATAGGGAACGTGCACGAAGTAGACTGTGCCATCTAGCGTTGCAAATTTGAAACTTATACGTAAAATATACTTGACATTGACGCGACTGTGCTGCCACCTATAGTTTCTGCTCGTTCCCTATAGGGTGGCGGACGGCGGTTTTCTTGTAATCTAAAAGCAAATAACTATTTTCTCTTTCCATTTTCTTAGTTGACCCCCAAACCGCGCGCTCCGCAACGCTATTTCACTCATTTATGCAATGTGTATAACAAATTACGTCGCAGTTATCATCGCATGTATGCTCAAACATAAACACTAATATCACCCTTCACATTATTCACTAAAACCATCACTTAACACTGTTTTTTGCAAAAGACGACATCATCCATCATTTTTAAAATGGTCGACTAGTTGTTAACGCCGTAGTCGTACCCTTTGATATTCAAAACGTAGGTACTTATTGAAAAAAAAAAAAAAAAAAGGTACTTATTGACGTAAAGCGTCTGATTTTTGGTCACAGAAATACATATTTTTACCCAACTGAATTGATCCAGTTAATTCCAGTTCAGGCAGACACACGATTAATCCTTGCCAGTAATTATACTGAAGACAAGACAGGCCCCTAGACATTTCCCAAACTGATTCGGAGCTAATCTTATCTTGAAGCGATTGCTTTCTAAACTAATATATTATTAGGTCCTTCAGAAAACTGTGTTCCTTCACTCAATCTACTCGAAAATAGTGCAGATACCATGAAACGTGTAATCTAAACTACAAGACGACAACAACAACAACAACAAGAGGGAATGAGAACGTCGTCAATGTAAAGTAAGCCACGCATTATTAGGGATAACTCAGATACTAGTCGTTAGATCTCAATCAAATTTAAATGGGGCCACTTGACAAGCACCAGCTTTCGAATACAAAAAGGAATCATCAAAATCGGTACACCCAGTACAAAGTTATTAGGTAACACAGACAAAAAAAAAATACAGTCGAATTGAGAGCCTCCTCCTTTTTTGGAAGTCGGTTACTAAAAAACTACATTACTAAAAAAAAGTATCCTATGCATGGCTCCTACGATATTTAATAAGTTACCCATTATCTTAAAAGAGCAACCTTTAAGGATATTTAAAAAACGGCTCACTGAATTATTGGTTCAAAAATGTTATTATGCGGTAAATGATTTTTTAAACGATAATCATTTGTGATATTTTATTATTTTGTAGCTTTGAGGATGTAATCCAAATATTTATTCATCACGAATTTATTTGCGTAGCATAAGTGATTGTTTTCATAACAATTAATTTTGTATGCCGAAAGGCAGAAAGTACAAGGATTCCAAGACTTTATTATGAAACACCTCAACTGTATTACCTACATTCGATACAAATAAAGACTTCTATTCTATTCTATTCTATTCGGTTGAAAATAACATGCTTTTTTTATGTAAAGTTTTCAGGCTCACGTTTGACCCCTATCTCCGAGATCAAGCTATGATAAAGACGCTTGTCTAGAAGTGACTCATTCTCTCTTGACAAAGATCCCGCTCTGGGCGGAACAGAAGGGAGTGTCAGCAATCTTTTACTGACTATAACCCATCCGTGTTCCTCCTAGTGCCTTTTGCTTGCCAGGACGTCGGTGACTCTTTTAGATCTAAAAGGATCAGTGTCTATCATCTCGCGAGCATTTTCCCTTTGGCTAATCTTCGTCTACTAGTAACTAGTAGTAGTAGCAGTGGTGGCCAAGTGGTCACGGACTTACGATTTGTAATTCGCAGGTTCAACCCAGAAAACGGCGCGTCGTGTTCTACAGGCGCCTCAAAGAGCCGTCAGCAACGAAGGCGGGGCCCCATAAGGTCAGTGCTTGCTAGGGTTGCGAAGTTTGTTCGAAAGAGTCACCGCGGCCCTAGAACGCAAAGGGCACAAGGGGGATCACGGGTGTGTTTTAGTCAGTAAGAGTCTGAAACTCCCTTCCGCTCCGCCCAGGGCGGGACCCCGTCATATGATGATTTCCCATCAAAAAAAAAAAAAGGTTCAACCCAGAAAGGCGCGGCGCTTACTTTGTGTAATTTATTTCATCACCACTGCTCTCAAAACGGTGAAGGAAAACATCGTGAGGAAACCTGCAATTCCAAACTAAAAATTTGAAGACATGTGACATTCACCAACCCGCACTGGGCCCGCGTGGTGGATTACGGCCCATTCTCTCTCCTAGAGAGGAGGCCTGTGTCCCAGCAGTGGGAAACTGGGTGTACCGTCGTAGTGATAGGATTAGTTAGCTAGAATCTGCGTTACCGAGTACCAGCTGTCCAGAGTGCTCCGGGTGTTTGGAATCCTTTCATGCATCCTCAAAAAATCTAAGGAGTTAACCATCGACTCGAAAAGAAGAAGAAGCTATTAACATAATAAAATTGTTTGTCAAACCGACTAAAGGTCCACTCAAATAAATTTAATTTTAAACAGATTAATAAGAGCCCGCACCAATTTGTGGCCCGAATTCATCTTTATTTCATTTCATTTTACGGAGCACAGACAGATTTGTTGATTGAAATCGACTGTAAGCTCTGGATTTACTTGATAAATTGATGGCAATTAAGCCTGCCATTTCGACATGGAGATGGCTAACTGAAAATGCCTACCATATGTGGGCAAGTGTGGTGTGTATGTGTGAAGAACAGCAGAATGAAATAAACAATGAATTTGCCCACATTTTTTCATGGAGATATATTGTAAAATGACCCAATGAAAAAATAGGAAATGAAGGACGTGCAATAGGGAAGATGCAATTACAGAATTCATGAAAATGTTGTTATTGAAATTATAAAATTGTATAAAAGAAGGGCCACTGCAATGTTTTTATTGCAGTTGATTTTTCTCTGGGCGGAGCGGAAGGGAGTGTCAGACTCTTACTGACTACAACCCACCCGTGTTCCTCCTAGTGCCTTTGCGTTCCAGGGCCGCGGTGACTCTTCCTAAAAAAATCTGCAACCCTTGCATGCACCGACCCTATGGGCCTAGGCTTCTTTGCTGACATCTCGTTGAACCGTGCCTGGTTGTTATCGGACGGCGAGCCGCAGACCCGCACCTACGGGGGCCGGGAATCGCCCTGCGATTCCTGACGCTCGGGGCGTCTTCTTCTGTTGCGGCGGCTGGGCTCTGAGATTTCTCCTCCTTCACTAGCATTACTGCTTCGCAGAAGGAGGTGACTGCTCTCCAAACCTCCTCGCTCCGGACCATGGAATGAACCAGGGCCGGAAGAGGGAGGTCGCCGCCGCCAATCGCGTCGACGAGGAAAATATTTCAACTGCGGGCGCACCATGACGTCTTAAAACGTGAGTCTTCCGAGCGAGAAAAAGGGATGGAGCTATATAGGGTGTATAACTCTATCCCTCTTTCTCGCTCGGAAGACTCACGTTTTAACCCAGATATTACTGAAACTATTTTTTGTCTCGTATCACCGTAATTTTTTGATATTGTTACCTTGATGCAAGTAATATGCATGGAAAAATAGCTTTAAAAATTGGTGTTTTCTGGAAAACCCGGAAAAAGTGGATCTTTTTAACGATCAGTAGTAATAGGCGGGTAGCTTAACTTTCGTACATTTTAAGCTACCATTTTATTGATCTCATACCACTTGCCATGAATAGAAGTACGATAAAGACTAATGATTTGATCGGTTCTATCCACTCCTCCCATATTTTGATTATGGGTTCTCATAATTGCAGGCTGCTGCGAGAAACGTTTTGCTTTGTGTAACAAGGGTTCCACGGTTTCTGAGTTGGATGCTACTGTTACCGAACTATTATCATTCTATTTGCAAACCAGAATATTCTCTGGTTGCCTAGACTTGTACTGGAAAGTGCCTCTTTCTGTTTTCTTGAACTCTTTATTGGATGGCAAAGGACACTTTTTTGTACGGTCCTCGCAAATTCTCCCAGTGACTTTAGAGTCCTTTGTTGCTCTATTCGTGAAAGAGAGGAATAGAAGAAAATCAATTTTCAAGGAATAAGTGACAAGGCGCATCTGGGTGACGAAATTATAAATGATCAGCAAAACGCAAAATGGCACCAGCTCATAAACCTTACCGCTTATAAACCGGTGGAATAATTGCTGCATGGCTCTGATCTGGATTGAATCACAATAAATATCCCAATCTAGTTTCACCAACCCAGAACTTATAACCCCATCGAATTGGTTTTCCACGTATAAATTGCTTACAGCTATGTCCTCCATAGTAAAGGTACCACAGCCTTGTCAATGCTGTACATTTCTTCAGGAATATCTCGTTCATCATTTCGAAGGGGTCGTAACTTTGTAAATTTACATATTTATTATGCTTATTATGAAGAATTTCATCTGTGACGTCATCATTCGCGTTATCAGGTGGAAAATGGTTATATTTCTTGGAAATTCGTCAATGATTTCATTGAGAGTAAGTGGTTTGTTTCGCCGCCTAGAAAGATAAAACACATCCCCTAATTACTACCGATCGCTATAACGATCATTAAATGTATTACCATTTTTTATTTAAATAAATAACATGAAAATCAAATATTATTTCATAGTTTTGTTCGGCAGATCGTAAATTTATAAAAAACATACATAAAATTAATTTGAATCATAGGCAAGTTCGTAAAATCTTACCTTTTTGCAGACATTGAGAAAGATTATTCCACTAATACAAATTAAAACGCAAAAACACTTCTATATTACGATTAAAAGATAATATTATTTGCGCCGAAACACTGTCAAACTATCACTGCAACGACTAGTCAACACCAAGCAGACGTGTTCCGCCCATTCATATTTTTAATTTGAGGGTAGTTGTGACACAATTTTTTGATCTTTATAACGATCGGTAGCTGTAACTGGGTTAACACCTCATGGTACGCCCGCAGGTCTAATCTAACAATTTCTCGATTAAACAGCTGACTCGGAGTTAAAAAATAACTCTCGTTTTTGTGTAAGTGGTATTGCAAGTAATGATCCACTGACCGAGTATAGCAATAAGTGGTTTACTGGTTAGTATTTTTTCGTCTAGTATAAAGTTCTGCTTATCAAATGCAAAAAAAAAACAACTTAGAAAATACATTTATCCCCAAACACTTGACACTCAAACAAGGCTACCAAACAGCCGATATTCTGTAAAAATTTCACCATGAAAACTTAGGTAGAGTAAGCTTCAAGTAAACGGCCTTCTTATTTTGATGTAGACTTACTGACAACTCACTTCAATTACACCTCACCTCCAATTCGCGGTGATTTTCTTTTTACAGAATAAACAGTACCGTAACGCAGGCACTTAAAAACAAATTTTCGAATCCATCAATATTTTTTTCACCAAACAAGATTATACTCTCTATACCGAATCTTGAGTTAATGCCATCCTTTCAAGCTTCAATATCTTCCCACCTTCCCTCATGCTTCGAGGGTGTTGTGTAAATATTTTTTAACTAAAACGTTCGAGTCCGCTTGCCCCGAACATCAGAATTGGGTCAAATGTACTTCACTCGGTATAATATGAGCGAACTGTAAATAATTGCGGAGTATCACTTTTAAGTGGGTAGTTTGCTTTAGGCCCACTTGCGTTGCTCCGCTTAGCACTGGGCTAACGGTCTAGTTTGGGGCTAACTTTACAAATTTGCAGAATGGTCTTGACAGGTAAGTTAGCACTGGCTAATATTGTATTTTGTGTTACAAATTGACATGTTCCAATGGTCTAAGTTCCCAGACCCCGAGTTCTTACGTATTTTCTGTGTAACAATGGGTGGGATAGAGTTGTGTTAGTATAATATGTTTGTTTGTATTTATGTACGTACGCATGCCTGCTACGGACAGTGGAATTTTGTATTAAGGTTCCGTTGGTAAGACTTAGGGCACAGAATGCTAAAAATTACAAGGTAACTACAGCTAAACCTGTAGGTACCTTGTAATGTTAGTGAATTTTATTGTTATTATTTTTTTTTTATTATCATTGTTATTTTTCTTTTGTTGGCATTTTCTATGATTTATTGTATTATGAATGTGTTAGTTTTCTAATTTCAATGATTTCAAACACAAAGAAAATTGTTCTTTGTGTTTTTGTAGCAATTAAATACATTATACCAGAGACCAAAATCGACTATACAATACTTACAACAGTAGATAGCATCAAAATGTCGAACTGATCTTGCAAATTACAAGCGAAGCATTCCACCCGATATCCTGTTAAAAGATAGATAGCTGAATGTAAATTGTATAATGGCAACTGCGATCACAGACTATAATACAGTGTTGCCAACAGCTAAACTAGCTCTCCACCTGATTCAACTACCAACATAAAATCACAATAAAGATATTTCCACTAATAAATAGTTTTTTTTGCGTTAGAAAACATTAGTATAAAAGTTATTATTAGTTTGTTTTATTAATACCTAACAAAAAAAAACATTTATAGATAAATTAACGTAGGTACATCTTATAAAAACAAAAGCTATTCTAATTGATATATTCTGTGCGTCATCTTTTCTGTTGAACATTTTCAGAAAAATTATTTTTATTTTCACCATCATCGTCGGTTCTAGATTGATAATGATTCTTCGGAACTGATTCGTTTTGCAATGTTTATTGGAAATTTATAGTAATTCCAGCATTTTTTCCTTCCAATCTCAAACACACAGCGTATCCTTAATGTTCTGGGTAGGATAGCGGAATTTGTTCGAAAGGGTCACAGCGGCCAAGAGCATTGGAAGGAACACGGATGGGTTTCAGTCATTCTGACAATCCCTTCCGCTCCGCCCAGAGCGGAAGAAGTCTTTTGATGATTCCCCATTCTTAAAAAAGGGTCACTTTGGGGCACTTCAAGGTATGCGTCATGTGTGTGTGTGGTGTGTGTCTGAACAGGAGCATCGCACCCGCATCTGCTATGCACAAAAAGACGTAAGGAAGATGACGATTTCAAGTTCATAAAAAAATCCTTAATGTAGCAGTTGAAACATTGATTTTCATTCTATTAATCGCATTTAGTTTAATTTTAAGTGTCCAGCCACAAAAAAACATATTTCGCCAATAGGAGGTCGAAATCAACAGTTTCAGTGGAAAATACACCAACTTGGCAACACTGCTATAATCCCATGAGCTAAAACTCGGAAGTGACATAGAGTAGCAAAAGTAATGGAATGCAATGTAATGTTATCTGTGGCATACAAGAATGGCTGGATTGACTTTCTGTGTAGATTTTCGTGAAGAGTTTTCATGTTTCGGATGGTTATTTATTTACTTAAGGTTCACCCACAGCACATACATACACATACATGTAGTAAGTCATACGGTAATATTCTAATACACATAAATGCCAATTACGGGTAAACACATCATTGACAACAAAGACGCCATGTTATCGCTAAGTTGCTAACTTAATTCTAGGTGTACAATGGGTTAACAAAGAAAATATAAATGGGAATATAAATTTTGTTACAAAGACTATACTGATTTGCGACTTACCCTTCAAGACTGCATATAGTTAGTCTTCATTTCTAATTTGCGTGACCAAAGAAAAAATACGTGTCCAATGAAAATCTAACTGCAGCCAAAAAGATTTATTCAGAAGGCATTTCGTTTATCACTATTCTGTGGTATAATGCAGCTACGGAACATCTAATATGCCACTGCTGCAATTCTTACCGGCTAAGCGATGCCTTTTAAATGTGCTGTCTCCTTCTCTCAGGGCTGCCTCGAGGATTAACTTCTCTGCTAAGTGAAAACTGTGAATGTACGTATTCTCTTAGTTGAAATCTTAAAAGCAGCTTTAGAAGTATTGTCTGTCTTGTTTACTAACTTACTTCTGGGGATGAAAGATTTACAGAGTCATACTTATTATAAACTAGCAGCGCCACGCGGTTTCACCCGCATAAGTTTCGATCCCATGGGAATATCGGGATAAAAATTCTATGTATGTTAATCCTGGTTATAAACCATCTGTGTGCCAAATTTCATCCAAATCCGTTCAGTAGTTTTTGCGTGAAAGAGTAACAAACATCCATCCATCCATCTATACTTACAAACTTTTAGGGTAGTTGACTAAAAAAATCTACTTAATTCTAATTCTCTAAGTCCGTCAGATAGATTTCCAAAAAATATTGGACACGTATTTTTTCTTTTTTCACGTAAACAAAAAATGAAGCCGATACAGAGCGTTGAAAACTCGTGTGACGTCACTACTCGCTACAATTTTTACCGAGCCGTAACGTCACAAGCCCCCTCTCCTGATCTTTGATGCTTTGTATCTTCGTCAGTTTTTATAGATTTGATAAAGGAAAAAATACGTGTCCAATATTTTTCTATAATCTAACTGACGGACTAAACATAATCATATATTTTTTACTCAGGAAACATCCCTAGCAAAATGTAAAGTAAAGTATGTAAAGTAAAGTAAAGTAAAGTAATGACTTGATGTATTTCTATTAAACTTTGCATTCAGATATTTTCTGTAATTGCCTATGTATATCGAAGTCCACGCAGACAAAGTCACTGGATGAAGATATTTATTTTAGCAGTAAAACTCAAAAAACAGCAAAACTACAGTACCTACACTTATAGTATCGTACTGTTGTTTTACTGTAGGTAAATAGTAAGGAAACCCACTGACTGGCGACGACGACACTTCTCTCGGGTGAAATGATGACGAAGATGAATTTAGTAAAAACATTAATCTTCCAAATGTCTACCTTCCATATAATTTTAATGTTAATTTCCTGTTTAAATACCAGTGACAAGGACAACCCTAGCGGTAGACGTTTCTAACCACAACGGGAATTTGATATCTTCATTTTATATCTGCGTTTCAAATACGAAATGGTGGATGCTTGACGCATTAAAATTTCACTTTATAATTTTGTGAATATCCTGTTTCGGTTTCATATACATACCTACCTACCTAGTTCTACTGAGAATTTTGGCTTAGAGATTCTTTATTTAGTCTTAACTAGCTTCTTCCCGCGATCTTGTTCGCGTGGTACCTACCTATAGAAGAACACACACGTTGTTCATTAATCGAATAAATGTAGGTGTAACATTAATATGTGGGTTAACAAATGTATTAGATCTTTACCTGTAAAATAGCCGTTTTTTAAATCACTTCTTTGAAATGTGATAAGGATTCACAAGATGCTATTGGAATTTTTTGCGATCTCTCGAAGGCGTTCGATTGTGTGAACCATGAGACGCTTTTGTTGAAACTCGAGCATTATGGGATTAGGAATACTTCCCTTGATTTGCTTAGATCATACTTGAAAGACAGGCAGGTTAAAGTCCAAGTAAACGGTGTAAACTCACTAGGGTCTAAAATGACAATGGGCGTTCCGCAAGGTTCAATATTGGGTCCATTCCTTTTCTTAGTTTATATAAACGATTTGCCCCAATTGCTTCCAAATCAACCAAAGATGGTGTTATTTGCTGACACATCATTAATATTTAAGATAGACCGACGATCACTAAATCTTGATGACGTGAATAATTCTATTCATCAGGTCCAACATTGGTTTACGGCAAACAATTTGGTACTAAATGGAAAAAAGACTAAATGTATTAAATTTACTTTACCTAATGTTAGAAGCAACGAATGTGACATTGTATTGAATGGACAAAAACTGGAATATATTGATCAGACGGTTTTCCTAGGAATCACTTTAGACGAGAAATTGCAATGGGGACCTCACATAATATCTCTTGCGGGGCGGCTTAGCTCAGCCGCTTATGCTATTAGAAAGATAAGACAGTTAACAGATGTAGAAACCGCGCGTTTGGTCTATTTTAGTTATTTTCATAGCATTATGTCGTACGGTATTCTGCTGTGGGGTCGGGCTGCTGATATGGAATCCATATTTATTTTGCAAAAGCGTGCTATCAGAGCCATTTATAAGCTTGGTCGCCGCGATTCTCTTAGGGAACTTTTTAAAAAGATTAATATTATGACAGTCCCTTGTCAATTCATAATTATATGAAAATATTATGTATGTGAGGAAAAATCGACATCTCTTTAGCAAAATTAGTGGTAGACATAATTTTAATACTAGAAATGGAAATAAATTAGATCAACCATTATATAGATTAGCTAAAGTACGTACATCTTTCATGGGGTACAGTGTTAAATGTTACAACAAAATACCTTGTGACATATTGGAAATAAATGAAAAGAAATTTAAAACCTATGTTAAAAGCACGCTTTGTAAACAAGCATACTACAAGCTGGATGATTATATTCAAGATAAGAATGCTTGGAAACATGCTGGTCCTGCTCCATAGGACAATATTGGGTGTAGTAGACAAAGCCAAACTTGTCGGCCTGTATGTGTGATCTATCTGCTATGTATACAGGTGTAGTTACTGATCTTTTATAGTTAATTTAACACACACTGATTCATTGTTGGTAATTGTATAAAACAAGGATTTAAAAAAATTGTAAATATGTGAGTACTATGTCCCTGACTAGCAAATTTATTAATTTTACCTCTGCTGTTGTTTCTTTGTTGTACCTGTTAATAGTATAGTACTTAGTTTTATTCGGGTGCATCGTCCTCACATATAACCAATTGGCTAATGTATACAAAATATTGTAAAACTACATATTTGAAAAAAGTAACTATGGAGTTTCTTGTCCGTTCTTCTCCATAAGAATCTACTTTTTGCGAATGGACAACTAGAGTCACTATAATATTTTTATTTTCAAATGTTTTGACGTTCAAAAGTGCCGTTAATGGTCTAGTTGAAATAAATGAATTGACTTTGACTTTGACTTTGATAGTTATTATTTATGTTTGACTTTAAATTAAAAACGCAATTACATACCTACACTATAAAACTAAATGCATGTTAGGCTTCTTTCAAAATCCAGTTATTCATTTAATTCCTGAGTTTTTTTTTTCTGTGTTATCGTTATATTTACATAGCCAAAGTTATTCACCTATATATTTTTATATTAATACCCAATATGAATTATAGATACCACACGATACACATATAGAACCACTAAAACACAAAATAGGGGTGTTGCCTGAGTAAAAAATATATGACTATGTTTAGTCCGTTAGTTAGATTACATATAGAAAAATATTGGACACGTATTTTTTCCTTTATCAAATCTATAAAAACTGACGAAGATAGAAAGCATCAAAGATCAGCAGTGGGAGCGTGTGACGTCACGGCCCGGTAAAAATTGTAGCGAGTAGTGACGTTACACGAGTGTTTTACGCACTGTATCGTCTTCATTTTTTGTTTATGTGACAAAAAGAGGAAATACGTGTCCAATATTTTTTGGAAATCTATCAGACAGACCAATCAGATTTTTTTAGTCAACTACCCTATTATATTACATTTTTAAATGAAAAACAGACTGATTTGATTGATGTTTGTAGTATTTTAACAGCTAGACATTCTTAGTTGATTTTCACGTCGTATTATATTACGTTTACACGATATGGGAAATCCGAATCTTTATTTTATTAACTTAGACCCACTAGTGACATCTATCTACCGCATAACGAAACCACTTAACTTGTTCATTGAAAACAATGCCATCTCTGTAGCAGATTTTGAACTACGATGTAAACTTGTAACCGTGTTATTCGCGAAGTAACGACCGTAGAGGGCGACAGAAGTATTCATTTTGCAGCTGTGTAAATTAATAACGATGTGGTTGTTACTAGAAAATAAATCAAATTATTTAAACTCTTTCTGCTATTTTATATATACATTTTTTATTGAAACATAAACCATTATTTTATTTCGGCCTGTTGCAAAAGTGTTTTCTTTTTTATTAGAATGACAACCCTGGCCAGTGCTGCAAGGCGGCGATTTTGAAATATCGATGTATCACTAGAATTCACGGCTGACTATTATTCGATTCGGTATTGGAGAAATAACTCATATACTTACTATAATTTTTGTCAGCAAAATCCGACTTCATGTAGGAAAGACCTTCTCTATGACGTATACGCATATAACGCACACAAATTGCATATTTAAACTGATGTTTGACTTGCATACAAACTATAAGTAACTAATAAATAAAAACATCGATACCCACACGTAAGATTAACTTGGCCATTGCGACTGCGTAAAGTTATCGATTAGAAACAACAGACTGCAGTGTCTTTCATACTGTACGAAATGCTTTTGATCCTACCGCAAGACTGTGGTATCAATTTGACGTTTACACCGCCTATAGAACAGTGAAGAAGTACTACGATATTTTGGCGCATGAATGTCATTGACAAGCAGGGGTAATTGGTTAGCCAAGAATTGTTCGAAAGAGTTGCCGCGGTCCTGGAACGCTAAGGGTATTTGGAGACACAAGGGTTGGTTTTAGTCAATAAGAATGTGCCCTTCGGCTCCGCTCCCATTGACATAACACCCAAAAAAGAAGGTAATTGGTAAACAGTAGGTATATTGTCTAAAAATTAAGTTTTGGCCACGCGCCAAAAGATCACACAGCCAAGGAAATTAAATAGCGCAGGGTATAGGTACTTAATTTCCTTGGCTGTATGCCCTTTTGGCGCGTTATATGAATCTTGCCGTTCTATGAAATGAAATTCAGCCATTCAACTTAAGGTTATACACAACAACACAAAATACAACAAACAAATACAACAGTAAATTAGTAGGTTTTTACAAATCAAATATAATCAGTAACGTGCAACTGCAAGACGTTAAGTTAGTTTATATGCTTGCCTAAAACTACTCGCAACTAACGTCGTAACGTACATTATAACATATTGACAGCAGAAACGAAGTTTTGGAAAATAAAATAAATTGTTGTACCTACCGATTAAAAATAGTTTCCAGTTTTACCGCGTCTTAGGTATGCTGAGAATTCTGTACAAATAATTCAAACAAAATATTTAAGGTGAACGCTTCAATGTGCGAAATGTGGCTTTGGGCGTACTTTATTTGTTCACTTTACTTGTTAGATAAAACAAATTATGTAGGTATTTCATAACATTCAGTTTTTGTTATAGGTTTCTATTTTTTAGGAAAACCAAGAACAACTTCATTCGTCGGTGATACCAGTAGCCAATTAGTTTCAGGAAAATGATTTCAATCTGGTATCCCATCTCTCTTATTGGTTCATAGGTACTGCATGTATAAATAACTATCTTCATAAAATGCTTAACTAACTATGAAAAGGGCGGCGGCTGCTTACTTTTATTGATTTATTACAAGTAATGGCTTCGCAGTTCTCTTAGATTGCGTATCTGCAGCCTCTTTGCTCTACCAACGAATTCATCTGATGTCTGCAAGTAGCCAGAAAATGGAGAAAAGTAAGTTCTTATCTTTTACCACTGGCAATATTTACCTATGGTATGTATTAGTAAAATAAAGTACTTAGTAGGTACGGGATATAATGGCAAATGGCAATGCGTAGCATGAATATTTTGCTAGTTTGAACCAATATTACTATACTCTTTGGTTCGATACATGCTGACTAGTCTCGTGATGTAGATGTATTTTACAAAGTCCTTTTTTTCAGGGGAGAGTTTGAAGTTCTTTGTGATAAGACTGATAAGCGTCGCGGCGTTCTTCGTCGAAGGAATATCACTCCTACTATATTTTTATTCCCTTTTAAAATGTGAGTAGACATTTCCCGAAATAATGAAAAAACTATTATTATGCATTATGATAAGGACTTGTGATATTTCAGAGCAATCAACGTGCAAATTAGCAACATGAACATTCACTTTGAAAAGAACATGAAAGGGCTAAGTAGTAGCTAGAATCGTCTTATGACGAATTTTCCCACGGTAGTATAGTGGTACGCAGGTAAGTAGTTACACAGGTACCTCGAAGTCGACGAGTAACCGCAGGATATATTACTAAGTATTACTCTAGATGTAAGTACATATATTTAAGTAATGCAAATGCAAAACATGTTCCTGGTAATTATAAAGTACGTTTTTAGTAAAATGATGCAATTCCAAATGGTATTATAAATATAATTTTAGTCATTGAATTAAATGTAAAATAATTTGTCTTTTTATGTAAAAAACTTTTTTTAGGAAAACTCAGTGCACACTTTGCATTATATAATCAAAGGTTGCACATCGTTGCTTGCATCTCATATAATTGTTAGTTAGTTTTAAATTCCGAACAACAATATATATGTAGTTATATATATTGCTGTTCGAAAGCTTACTTTGATCAGGAATTTATAAAAAAAATAAGTTGCTGATCGAAGTCTTTCAATGTTGTCATTCCTAAAAGTTGTTGTGTGTATAATTGTTATTTTTTGTACCTAGATTTGGCTTTGACATAGCTTATTTGAAATAGTAAATTGTCATCATTGATATATTTTGTAAGACCTGTTATTTCAATGATCGAGAACGTCATTGCCATAACATAGTCTATTTAGCATGTGTTGAAGTGGTATTGCCAGCGTAGGTAGGTCCGTATTGGGGGTTAGGTAGGTTCAATCTGGCTGCCTCGTCAATTTTGCGTTAAATGTATCAATGATAAGTTGATTAGATAACTGTTGTCATATATACTAAAGTAGACGCAATGTTGTAGTAATTTATATTGCAACCATTAATTTCGTCGAATTTCGATGAACATTTTACAGAAATGTAATAGTAAACTGCGTATGCTTTTTTTTGTTGTAAAACTTATGCAGTGAACTTACTAATACCAGTGGATTAGGCCTAATGGGGATACCACTATAAAAAAAAACGCATCTAGTGCTTTACCCCATGGGTGTTGTGGAAAAAAGCATCTAAATCCTACAGGCCACTATCAAGCGACATTATCTATGTTTTGTCTGTCGAATCGACCCGACTATTAATAAACTAGCTAAGAGTATTGAATTTGGATGGAATTTATTTTAAGTACTTACACAAAAAGATTTTTTCAGTATGCATCAAGAAATCATAGTCTAATAAAAATTGTTGGAATATGGATTGTTAGAACGATCCTAAGGATTTTGTAATCGTCAGGGGATAGATATAAAATGAACATTTTGTAGTAGCATCGATGACAGAATATAATCGGCGAACAGCACTATCGATTTTGAACTTTGGAATTGGAACGTTGGAACGTTTTGAAGAATAAAGTCACGTCACTGTCATCGGTCGTGTTTCGTTCGATTCATTTTCATTCATTTATTTCCGTAATGGCTGCCACTACGGTTGTTCAACGTGGTGCTCGTCACAAAATCTTTAGGAAAATGAAGACCTGTGAGTATTCCAAAGTCTACGAAACACGTGTTATTTCAACTAATATATAACTGAAGAATTTTACAACATTTCGAACCTTATCTTTCAAGGTCGTCAAGAAACAATGGAAGGATGCGAGTTGAAGTTTCTAGAAAACCATGATGCAATTCGAAGCGGCGCAGTTACCAAGGGGTGAAGATTATCCAGAGATCCTGCCAGGCCACAAACTATGATGAGATGACAATGAACTAGATGATCAGGAACCAAAGGGCACCAGAATAAGGGTTTAAGGTATAATCCAAGGTCCAGTAGAACGAAGCATAACTGACACGTTGCAGTTTGGCTTTGTTCACCCAGTTTTATAAATTCTATGCATTCCAATCGCCCAGTGTGGGTCGTAGGTACTTAATTTCATTTGAAATTAAGGTTGAAAGAAACGAAACAAGCTACCTACCTAACGTAACTATAAAATCCTGCTCCCCGGCCTTCATAAACATTAATTCAATTGGTTATACATACATATTAAAAGACTGGGCTTTTGCAATGCATAAAGAGCGGAACATATGTTCCGCTTTCAAATCAAACTTAAAATTAAGTGTAGGGAAATGTTAGGGCTACATCAAGAGTAGCGTTTCACGATTTACAGTGATCATTGGTATTAGCAACAATAATGGAGGGTTCGATTCCACCATACCAGGTAAAGTGATGTTGCGAGTGGACTAGGCCTACTGGGGACACCACTTAAAAAAAAACGCACCTTGTGCTCTACCTCTAGGGTGGTGTGGAAATGAGCACCAGTATGTCAACTTTTTCAGATTTTTTGTAAGTAGGAATTCATTCTGTTGAACAAAGCAAATAGTTAAAATTATTATGTAGATAGTGCATATTAGTGGTTAGACTTTACGGAGGAGTCTAGGTACTTTTACTTATCGTCGCCCATCCACAGACCAACCTCAGCAATTGTTAATATTACTATGAAAGGACTAGACCATGGCTGGATGAGCCTTGATGTTACTGGAAGACTAAAAATACCCTGAAATTGTAAGATAACAAATTAATGAAATTGTGAAAAATTTTTGCTTAATAAAACTGATATAATAGAAACTTGAAATTGGCTCATGATTTATTTGGTACATCAGTGATAACGATCATGATTAAGTCAAATGTATGAGATTGACATGATTGTGCTAGTTACTGAACCGACACAGTCAATCCTAAATTCCCCTGCTCAAATGATTGGATGAATTTCACTCTGTATGTAGGTAGTCTAGTGTAGAATGGAGTAACCAATAGAATGCAGAGCTGTGTACGTTACCCCAGCAAGAAAGTACCTATCTCCTGAGTTATATGAGTAGAATGTATAGTTGGTGCCCCCACATTAAGTTCTCACTGGATAAATTTCTCGGACTGGATAAAGAATGTGTGTGTCAGAATGGCTGGTTGCCTGTGGCTTTGGTCTATGAGAGTTGATTAGAAAATTGCTACATAATTGCTTATATTTGCTACATTTAATAAATAATTGCTACATACTATATATATTTAGAAATAACATATTTTTTTTGTACAGCCATCCTGACGTTTGGTTGGCTGGTCGCCTCCTAGTTTAAAGCCAAGCATGCAGTTTCCCGAAATGTATTGCGTCAATAATTGCTACATATTTGCTTCATTTATCTAATTTAGTTGTATCTTCAAACATAATATGTTTGAAGATACAACTAAATTAGATAATTATGTTAAATAAAGGATGTAGCAATTATTTTAATAATAATTATCCCAAGGAAAAGTGCCTGATAAAACATGCAGAGCCAGTTTATTCAACCTTTTGAACGCCAGAGCACAAACGAATTGGCGTATCTCCGGTATAGTCTACCACGCCAAGCCACAAGTTCACCATACTGTTTGTCACATGTATGATGTTGGCATACAGGATAAGCTTTTGATTAGGTATCACATCCATGTAACACTGGCGTTCAAAAGGTTAAACTGGACTGTTTGTGAGCAGTAGGTACTGCACTTGGATGATTTTCTTTTTATCATTTTGGAGCTTCGTGCGCCAGTGAATCTACTGGTACAAAATACCAGGATTGTGATGATTTTTATTAAATATATAAGGCAGGCTGATGTGGCAATTTCCCTTGAGTTCAATTGAGGCCATGAGAACCATAGTGGCCTAATTCAATGGAGAGGCCATATGTATTAACATCTTAATTAGGTTATTAGGCCATTAGCCCATTATGGCACCTGAAATTAAGATCGCAGACTAAAAACCATAACAGTGATTATGCTGCCATCTAGTGAATATTCGTTGTATCACTTTTGGGCCACTCTAGGTCTATCAAAATGTTCAATTTGGACTGTAAAAAAATAGTTAGGCCACTATGGTTCCCATGGCCTCAATTTGAGACTGATTTTATATGCAGAGAGTACCTATCTGCATATAAAATCATTCAATTGCAAATGAGTAACCGGTTTACCAGTGTCTCTTATTGAATAGGGAAAGGTAAATAAGTATTAATAACAGTGACACTATACCTACGTAATGGGTTCTTTAGTTTTTCTGTGTGTTTCATAACAAACGATTTCAGAACATTCTTCAACTGCATCAGTAGATTCTGTAGAAAGGTTACAATAAAAAAACACTTGGTTTATCTAAAAATGATTTATTTTCCGTTGCACTTACATCGATTAACTGTTCTCATAGTAACAGTCTCCCATTCGGTTAAATTTATTTATTTTAACCATTCACGTGGACTTGCAAAAATAATACTTTTTAATCCACTTGTAAACTACTTACATCAATTACTATTTTAAGTCTAAACAGTAATGTACACTTGAGATAATGAAAATACTCAACGGGTGGGTTTCCGAATTGTGTATATTTTGAATTAGGATTATGTCAAACTTTACTTAAATGATGTATATCAGAACGTTCGGCCAGTCGAGATAGGGAGCTGGCTGCTACTCCAGATTTTAGTGACGATTATGTGACGCATAAAGATGCCAGCCAAACAATTTGTGACAGAATAGTTCGAAAGTTAGAAGAATTTATTTATGGCCGAACGACCTGATATCAGAACGTTCGGCCAACCTGAATCTCCATAACTGAGGACCTTAGAGAAACTGTTACTGAATAAAGATTTAGTGACGATTTTGTGACAAGCAACCAATGTTTTACTTTTACTCGTAATGCCACCGGTTAAAAGTAAAATGAATTTTGGTTTGCGGAACATCAGGACGTTCGGCCAACCTGAATCTCCATAACTGAGGACCTGAGAGAAACCGTTAATGAATAAAGATTTAGTGACGATACTAAAACAAATTTTTATTGCTTTATTTTTTTTGTGACGGCCCCTTTTAGTAATAAAATGAAAATTTAACATATAACCTCAAAACATTGGGATTAATTATCAATTCCTCCACAAGGAAGAAGCTCAGAGAAACCGTTAATCAATAAAGATTTAGTGACGACACTGAAACGAACTTTGTTCCTTTTATTTTTTTTTGTGACGGCCCCTTTATAGAGTAAATTGAAAATTTAACATATAACCTCAAAACATTGGGATTATCGATTCCTCCACAACGAAGAAGCGTAGAAGACTCGTAAAACCCCTGATGTGTTATAGGTTTTCAGTGCAATGGTGTCAGTATTTTTGTTGATTCAAGATTAATCTACAAAAATGCGCTATGCAGGATGGCGACTGAAATAGGGTGACCATGTATTCCAACGAAAAGTATTTATCGAGTAGGTACCTATTTATCTACTGAATAAAGCAAAACACGTGGAAATAGTTGAAATAAGGTGATGATGTAGGTATTGCAACAAAATAAATAGATACGTGGACGGAGGATTATGAGAAGGAGTGCAGATAACTTATATTTTATATAATATGCATTAGAAATAGTTATATAAAAACATTACACACAACATGCGTTATCATGTGGCCTTTTTTTTGGGTGGGACATCATCAAATGACCCCTTCCGCCCTGGGTGGAGCGGTAGGGAGTGTCAGACTTTTACTGACTAAAACCCACCGGTGCTCCTCCATGTGCCCTTTGCGTTCCAGGGCCGCGGTAACTCTTTCGAACAAATTCCGCAACCCTAGCAGGCACCGACCCTATGGGGCTCCGTCTCTGGTGCTGACGGCTCCTTGAGGCGCGCGTGAAGCACAACGCGTCGTCGACTCATCCTGGTATCGGACGGCGAGCCACCCACGCTCACCGTCCACAGGCATCAGCCACTGCGCAATTGCACAGCGGCCAACTTGTCTTTAGAGGAGGCCGCAATGGGACCATTACTGGCACTGCATAACATGTCGGGCCACAACCGAAAGAAATCCGTATTGACAAGTTTCAAGTCATTCGAGTCTAGTAAATACAAGAAGCCGATCAAATCAAATCAAATCGATCAAGTCAAATCGATCTATGATATATATCCTCATGGTGAACCAATTTAACTGTAATTCTAAAAAGTATAATTTATATGTACTAATTACCTACCGGGTTTTTTGATGATTGATTAATAAATAAAGCATTTTTTAATTTGTGTACCTATTTATTTAAGTATTCTTGTATTTAGTTAAACTATCCAATGTCAGTCACCTTTCCACTTTCGTTTGCTTTTAGCCAAAATTAGACTCGACTAAATAACAAAAACTTCACAAGTAACTGGGTATGCAGGCATCAGCTCAACGTGAGCTCAACGTTGCTTGTACCTATATAATTTAATATTACGACGTGTTTTGCTTCATCGTTTTGGTAATAAAACTCGATAAATACTTGTTTCGTTGGAATACATGGTCACCCTATTTCAGTCGCCATCCTCCATAGTGCATTTTTGTAGATTAATCTTGAATCAACAAAAATACTGACACCATTGCACTGAAAACCTATAACACATCAAGGGTTTTACGAGTCGTCTACGCTTCTTCGTTGTGGAGGAATCGATAATCCCAATGTTTTGAGGTTATATGTTAAATTTTCAATTTACTCTATAAAGGGGCCGTCACAAAAAAAAATAAAAGGAACAAAGTTCGTTTCAGTGTCGTCACTAAATCTTTATTGATTAACGGTTTCTCTGAGCTTCTTCCTTGTGGAGGAATTGATAATTAATCCCAATGTTTTGAGGTTATATGTTAAATTTTCATTTTATTACTAAAAGGGGCCGTCACAAAAAAAATAAAGCAATAAAAATTTGTTTTAGTATCGTCACTAAATCTTTATTCATTAACGGTTTCTCTCAGGTCCTCAGTTATGGAGATTCAGGTTGGCCGAACGTCCTGATGTTCCGCAAACCAAAATTCATTTTACTTTTAACCGGTGGCATTACGAGTAAAAGCATGGGCGTATTTACCCTTAAGCCATAAGGGCCATGGCCCGGGGCGCCAGGCTGCGAGGGGCGCCGCGAGGCGCACCTCGTTTTTTTTTTTTTTGCTTTACATGCCTGAAGAAATTAGAGAAACGTCTATATAACCAAAAATTCAACTGTCTTAAAAACCCACCTTCTGGCGTAGTCGGATAAAATGACAACTTTTTACATCGTCAACGGAGCGTACAAAACTGCTGCACTCATTTTTAACCAAGCCCGATAATGTAACTCTCAAAAGTTTGTCACAAACGCGATGGTCAGCCAGAGACGATGCTTGTACCAGCCTAAATAAAGACTGGAGCGAATTAATAGCAGCTCTTGAAGCATTAAAAAGTGACTCTTCCCAACAAAAAGCACTCGTTAAAAATGAAGCTGCAGGGCTTTTAGCTCAAATAGATTCCATTGAGACGGCTATATTATCGGAATTTTGGGGATCTATATTAAAACAATTTAATATAGTATCCAAAGTCCTACAAGGTGTCGACGCAGACGTTGAAGTAGTATCTAAACTATACAACTCGCTCATTACTTTTATAGAGCAGCAACGGGAATCTTTTGACAAATATGAACAGGCTGGTAAAAAAAAATGCTCTAAAGAATACCGAAATTTTCACAAACGCGTAATCAAGAGAAAGAAACGGGACGATGAGAGTCGCGAAGGAGAAGTAATTTTGGAAGGCCGTGACCGTTTCCGAATAAGAACCTTTTTCCCCATTTGCGACCAACTATTGGCAGAGTTAAGGAGGCGCCAAACGTCTTATGACGCCATTGCCGCCAATTTTGCATTTTTATGCAAATTGGACAGTATGTCAGAAGCAGAAGTTCGAGCAAATGCCACTAAACTTCAAGAAATATATCCGACTGATATGGCGGATGATCTACAAGAAGAATGTGTTCTTTTAAAATCATTTTTGACGGGTCAGGGTAAAATGAGTTTAAGGCAACTTAGCTCATTTATTAAAGAAAAGGGTTTGCAAGATGCTTTTCCCTATATCGAAATAGCATTACGAATATTTCTGTGTACTGCAGTGACTAATTGCAGCGCGGAACGTTCTTTTTCTGTTCTGAAAAGAATAAAAAATTATTTACGTTCCCGTTTAAGTGAAGAACGTTTGACTAATTTAGCTATATTAAATATAGAAGCTGACTTGACCAAATCTGTTGATAATTACAGTGTTATTGACAAATTTATTAATGAATCTGTCCATAGGAAAAAAATGTAAATATGTATGAGCCTTTTGAATAAATTGTGTTTATTTCTTTGTATAGCATTTTTTTTACTATCATAAATTCTCGGCCCACATCAACACAATGCTGGATTTTGATTGCAATTTTTTTGCGGGCGAGGGGGGCGCCATACACTTCGGGCCTGGGGCGCCGAATTTCAAAACACGCCCCTGAGTAAAAGTAAAACATTGGTTGCTTGTCACAAAATCGTCACTAAATCTTTATTCAGTAACAGTTTCTCTAAGGTCCTCAGTTATGGAGATTCAGGTTGGCCGAACGTTCTGATATCAGGTCGTTCGGCCATAAATAAATGCTTCTAACTTTCGAACTATTCTGTCACAAATTGTTTGGCTGGCATCTTTATGCGTCACATAATCGTCACTAAAATCTGGAGTAGCAGCCAGCTCCCTATCTCGACTGGCCGAACGTTCTGATATACATCTTAAATGCCTAATTTTCTGGCTACAGTTTGAAAAATCCAACTTAAAATTTTCAATTCAGAAATTAGAATATCAGTTTCTAGGAAACCTTTGCTTAAAATAAAAAAAATTACCTAAGTTTCAGATTTTTGTTAACCTTAAATCCTAAAACCATATTTCGGCAGTGGTGCTAATAGCAATAATTTATGCAAACAGCTAAATCATTAATTTAAAAAGTCTTCTTCATAATGATTGCAGACTACCAACACAGTATTTTATTTTGATAGGCTAGAAACTTAACTTCAAATGGTTTGTTTGTTATGGAACTTGCAATAAACATACATTATTATTTTTCCAAACCAATTGCAAATTATAATCCTGTTTACATTGTTTCGTGGCCCTGTGAAAGCCGAATCTAGAACAATATTTAGGCCCTTACATGAACCAGAGGAATGTTTAACTCCAGGAGATATTTTATAACCTCTTCTTAGTAACCTCTGAGGACTTAGTACAAGTTTTCTAACGGTACTCGATTTCGTTAAGGTAATCGTAAGCGTTCGCTTATGTCAAATTTATTAGAAAAAAAATGTGTTCCGTTAGTTATCAGACAGGGGTGATACCGTTTCAATACAAATTGACATTTTCGCTAACGTAATCGAGAGCGTTAAAAGTGGTAATCAGGCCACTGAACTAAGTTTTTGGCGCAATTGGGCCTTAGTGTGAACGAATTCAATAATTCGAATGCATAGGGACTCGAACATGTGTTAAAAATGATTTATTCGAAGCACAGAACTTACATACTTATGATAATAATGCGAGTTATCTATTAGAAATGGCTCTTTACACAGTTTACTATGGAACTTTTTTATTATAATAATAATATGCGACAGCAGTTTTTAGAACGTGGCGCGATAACGGCTTCTGATAAAGTAACTACGCGTTTTAATGGAAGCGAATGAATTTATCGTCCAAGACATGACGTTAATAAACATTTTTCTTTCTTTTTTTCTTTCGTTAACTAAAGGGCCATTCAAGTATTAAGTAAGCACTAAAGGGGGGTTCTTGGTTTGCTTATTTTTTATGACATGGAGACAAAATGTAAACGACTTGTGTTGTTTGCTAAGTGACGAAATGCAACATTTTGAGTCGCCAAATGAAAGTTACCTCCATAAAATAACATCACGCCTGCATTTCCCAAAGGTATCGGCAGAGTGGATATTTAGCCGGTTGCACATGTATTCATATTTCATACTAAATTATCTATAACATGTGTCGATCTTAAAAATCTAGAGAGATGTCATCTCCAGTATTGAAATTAACTACAAATATTAGTTGAAAGGTTAATTTGCACACATTTTTTCTTACATTTATATTCCGTATTTTAATTTAGATCTTAACTATAAACAGATAGACGACAAGCAAATTGCACCTTGTTTTTTTTTTTTTTTTTTAGGTCGGTTTAAGTCCCAAAAACTAGACTATCTAATCACATACAAAACTAATTTATTCTTGTTTTAATCTTCAATCACTAGTTTGTCATTGCCTAAAGAAGCATTTCACTGTTATTAATATTATCACTTTTTTTTTAAGTTCACAACATTGTCGGGTCTCTGATTGGCTTAAAACGTGGAGAAATGGACTGAGCGATTCGTGTCACTACATAATACTACTATTTAGATAAAGAAAGAAAGTAAGTCTGCAACCAATACCTTTTCTCTAGGGAAATAATTTCACAGCAAGGACCATCAAAATACTAGAAAAAGGCGGTAGTACTAGAATAAGGAACTTCCGAATATCCGCTCAAAAATGCTATCCTAGGGAGAATGAATGGATTGCGGAATTTGTTCGGCAGAGCGCAGCCCTGGAACGCGGCGGGCACTAGGAGGATCACGGGTGGGTTTTAGTCAATAAGAGTCTCGACACTCCCTTCCGCTCCGCACAAGGCGGGAGAAGTCATTCGATGATTTCCCATCTAAAAAAAAGGGAGAATTAATTCTCAGACGCATGATCATTTATCCACATCCATCCGGGTGGATAAATTGAAAGTGTATTTCTGAATATGATGATTTAAGGTGGACAAACGGAATAACCCGGAACGCTCAGTCCATTACTTCTACGATGTAGATCAATTTTAACCTCAACAACTTTTTTTAGAATTAGCGTCTGACAAATCTGACACCAGTCTTGCCAAGAAGTACAGTGTTCCCCAGTTAATGGGTTGTGGAGGTCTGGTAGGCAGCCGCTTCACGTAAAATGCTGGTATTCAGCTGAATCCGGCTTGACTGGGAGCCAACCCCAATGTAGTTGGGAAAAGGCTAGGCAAATGATGATGAGCGTCTGACAAACTCCGGCTTCTGGAGAGAAACCTCAGTTCCCCCCACATGCCATCCCTGTCTATCTATTTACAGCGGCGGTATGTACGCTAGTCTTGGGCCGAGTGCCCGTTGAGCGACTCTCAAATGTTGTTCATGTCGTATAGCACTTGGGCGATGGTCCGGGACGCCTCTACGCTGCTTAGCGCGATCGTTGCTAGGTGGGCCTCGTACGATCGGAGTTGTCTGTAACGAAAAATGTGTTGATCATAATATGTGTTGAAGTTCTAATATCAAAATAAATAATTAATTCGAAATCCGATCAACAGATGGCGGTGTGTAATTACGTCATCATCCTGAATCTCGATGTTAAGATTTTCCGGGCTCTAATGACCCTCCGTGCTAATGACGTGATTTGTAGTTCAGTTCTGCTCCGTAGTTCAAGTTCAGAATTATACCTATTTAGATACTCAGGACTTTTATTTAGCACCCTGAAGTATCAATAGTGTAGATTCAGTGCCGCGTGACCAGATCTAACAATATGCGTTATCAAAAATTCTCGTGTATTATCAATGTATGTGTATGTTTTATCAAAAAAAGCTCGTGGCTAAAAAATAACAGCCGCTCAGGTTGATCTTCAAGGTTAAGCAACGCTTGCCAAGGTTGGTCTGTGGATGGGTGACCATCTTAACATACCGAGTTTCCTCCGTGCCTCGGAAAGCACGTTAAGCCGTTGGTCCCAGCTGTCATTTGTAGATCTTTAGCAGTCGTTACGGATTGTCAGAAGCCAGAAAATCTGACACCAGTCTTGCCAAGAAGTACCGTGTTCCCCAGTTATTGGGTTGTGGAGGTCTGGTAGGCAGCCGCTCCATGTTAAATACTGGTATTCAGCTAAATCCGGTATGACTGGAAGCCGACCCCAATATAGTTGGGAAAAGGCTAGGCAGATGATGATGATGCGTTATCAAAAATTGTTCACCATCCAGTAACTGGGTGATAAGGTACCCTCTGACTTGAATGGTGTCTAATTTTCTGACTTCCGACCATCCGAACGACTGTCGAAGATCTAAAAATTACAGCCGAGACCAACGGCTTAACTAAGTGGCACTGGGAAGTCTCGGTATGTACTGGATGGACCCATCCACATACTGACCTTGGAAAGTCTTGCTTAACTTCGAAGGTCGAACCGTGCGGCTGTTATCATATAGGGCACAAGCAGGAACATTAGATGACAGCACAGAAATGTCAAGTTTTCTTTTTGTTCGCAAAACTTGATGACACAGTTTATGTCGTTCGAGTTCCCATAAAAGGGAGCATGCAGGAACTACAATATAAGAGACAGCACAGAAGCGTATTTTCAACTCAAGTTTTGATTTTGCCACATTAGATGGCATAGTTTATGCCTTGGACATTCTCTATAGCCACGAGTTCCTCTTAAAATACTTACAGTTGGATCCGCTTATAATAACATCGAAGGGAAGTGAAAAATACGTCATACTAAGCGGACGTCATAAAAAGCGTAATCTTAGGAACTAAACGAATTCCTATCTTTTTTAAGTTCCTACTTTGTGTAATAAGGAGATAAACAAAAAATTGTCGTAGATCAATCAAAACAAATTCAGAAACAACGGTATCATGTCCCCAATTATGTTTGGTTATAGTGATCACCAAACATTATTTCTGAAAAATAAGTCATAATAAACGATGTGTCAATATACGAAGTCATTATATCCACACTTTTTTAAAGAATTTGATATGTAAACCAAAATGAGCTCTGTTTTACTTCATATTAAGCGGTTGGTCAATATAAGCGGAGTCATAATAAACGGATTTCACTGTAATTTAATAAATTATGAGATTTTCTCACCTCCGCCCAGTATTGGAGTAGATGACAATATTCCTCAATATCAGCGCCGCTGTCAGCCGTATGCTCTTCGTAACGGGTCCCTCGTTCTCGTCCTGTCAAACGAACAACAGACAAATCAATGAAACGTTACTATGAAAATGCTTATGCAGGTAAACTATTTAGCTAAGGCCTGATATTTTTGGACTATTGTTTTCAACAAGGTCAAATCAAAAGTTTTTTCTTGACGTGACAACGTCTAATAAATCGATGAACGCCGGCTGCACGCACGAAAAATGATGATTCATTGTAACGTTACGATCGGAGCGAGAACGCTACATGAGCGAGCGAGAGGCATGATCATTTCATCAATGTTTTGCTATGAAACGACGTTGAAACGTTAAACTATCGTCCGTAAACTGACTTTACAGGCAACCAACTTTTTTGCACGATCATTTCATCAATGTTTTGCTATGACGTTGACACGTTATTCTATCGTCACCAATTTTTTTTTTTTTACTTAAGCGTATCTGCAAATTCCTCATCTTAATGCATACAGTACGCAGTTTCCCTGTATATCAATGAGGATAATAAAGTGTGTGAGTTATCCTGAAGGATTCATTTATAATGCTCTAGCTAAATAGTTGACCTGTGCCCCTTTTATAAAAATATACGAATTAAAGTGTTATTTATAATGTGACTTTCGAATGGTATCAAAGCGTAGCATACACGGTCGTATAGCATGCATAATAATAACGAAATAAAAAAACGCTAAAACATACACAATAACAAACGATATACAAAAAACATAGGAACAAGGATTACATGTGAATCTATAAAAAATACAGTGCTTTAAAATAACTAACATGCAATAAGTTGGAAGAATTTTTAGTGCATTTTTTAAATTTTTTGTTCAGTTTTTATGGTATGTTGTGTCCATTACCAATGATCGGAGTAGGGAGAGCTATTTTTGCTATTTGCGACATGTTTTCATATTATGAACATAACTAAGATCCCGGGATTCTTTGGGTGTTAAAAATATACCTGTTAAGTTTGGTAATGATTTTTGGAGGCACTTGTACGGGTAATATCTGAGCTTAGATGAACCTAGATTTGACCGCATGAAAATAATTATATTATTTTAAGCATAGGTGAAACAGGTTGCGGTGGTACCTATGTAAGTAAGGTTGATTTTTCTCATATGTACATAAGGTCAGGTAAAATAAAATTTTAATTAATTTTATGGAACAAATTTTTATTTTTGGTCCCAAAGTATGTACACACAATTTAAAAAAATCTTAATCCAAATACTTAGCCACATTATTAAGTAATCCTTTTTTACTTACAAACTTTCCCGATAAATTAAAAATCCCGGGATCCAAGAATCGTGCCCATATTAATATAAACATTTGAGGTCATTGGCTCGAAATAGCTCTACCTATTCCAATCACTGCTTATAAAAAAAAACAATACAAAAATAACGCACACATTGACAAACACAACATAAAACAACTAAGTGTACGATCGGTTTACGAAAACGTTGATCTATTTTGGACGTTAGCATCACAAACTGGTTCGTTTTACGTCATATTTTTGACACCGCCATTTCAATTGAATGTCATTGGGTTCTACTCAAAGCGTAAGGCTGTTCCACTTGTAAGAAACTAGCTCGCAAGTTGCATTACACTGCGGGTTAGCGAAGTATGAACGTGAACAATGGCTCCATCGTGCCGCGCAATGTAATTAAACTTGCATCCGAGTCGCCTGCAGGTGGAATGGTCTACTTCTATTGGTGATAGCGATTGTGTAAATACCTAAAAGTTTGGGATTGATCACATATCAAGCCAATACTGAACTCTTTCTTCTCGATACGACAATTTTTTTTTTTTCATGGGATGTTGTATTTTAAAATGATCTGTTCAGATTTCGAACTTTCGAACTCGCGTGAGATTGCAGACCCTTTCTTTTCGATAAGGCACGAACAAATGATTCGTGTCTTATCAAAAATTATTGAATATGAATGGTATTAATTGAAATTATCTGTTCACAATATATCGAGAGTTTATAATCTGACCAGATGTATTATAAAATTACGGTGTTTTTATTTATCCGATGACATCACCAAATGACCAGGTCCTAAGTATAGAAAACGTGCAAGACGTAGAGGTGGCAACACAGAAGTGTCAATGTCATTTTATTTGTAAAGTTTTGAATATGGAACGCTAGATGCTAGTCTACACCGTGCACGTTCACTATGGTTTTCGTAAACCGATCGTACTCGACACAAACACACGAACAATCACACAAGCAACAACGTGTTAGGGGTGGGTCTCACCAGTTGTTCCGGCGTGCGACTCAGTTCGGCCCTGTGCTGCGCGTGCACAAACACATGGACACGTTAGTGACGTCACACGCAGCGTGACACTATTAGTGGTTGTGACTATGCGAGGGTAAGGGATTCAGATTGTGAGGTGTAATAACCTTATTTTTCGCATGTATGCAACGAATAATGACGGCATTCATGAAATTACAATTAACCTTATTTCGAAAGTCATAAGGTATATTTTGGATTGCATTGTATTCAAGTGACAGATACGCCATGTGAAGAGCCACTAATCATCATTATGAGCAGCTTTTACTATGGGTCCAACACCAAAATCCTGATATCTTGAACAGCCGTTTTTTTCTTCGAGATTTCAGTGTTGGATAAGTACAATGATGCCTTTTAGATTTTGCGTTTACCTGGCTACATGTTATATATCATATTTTCCGTAATTTCAATCTTACTGGCTCACAAGCTAAATCCCTCGATAAAAACGCAGGAATGACTAGACAACATGACATAATATTTCAAGTATTACATTATTTAGAAAACCTGTATTGTCCTTATTAATTCATGATATTTACTGTTTCTTACAGCACAATAGGCATATAATTATAAACGAGACCATAGCCAGATGATGTATGTTTTTATTGAAATGCCTTTCCAAATAGTCAATTCATGACAAAGACAAACATTCGCAAGCAATGAATTGAAGGCTCTGATGTCCAAAATTTCAACGAGTCTACATTGTTCACGAGACATGGCAAAAATTTTGTCCTTTTTCTGCTATCTAACTGACGGACTGAGGGCCGCTTGCACACACTAGAATTATCTTTTAATTCAGAGTTCGTTGTTGAGCCGGGTTTAATTTCATTATGATCCATTGTGATTACGGCCCATGATGTGTATTACGGCCCATTCCCTCTCGTAGAGAGGAGGCCTGTGTCCCAGCAGTGGGAACGTTAAAAGGCTGATTATGCTTATGCTATATGAGTTCATATTATTAAAATAGTGTAAGAAAGTTTCTCAGGGTTGCATTTATGGGCTACTGAATGAGTTCGTCACGTTATAAGGAGGTAAAACAAAATATAATGGGCGTTTATGTAAAAAGGCACAAACAGTAAAACAATTGAATAATTAACGGAGCGTCTCGCGGAAAGTAGTCTGTTGTTCGCGGTCACGAGTCCACTTAAGTTTGGCGGGAATCGCCGGCGGAAGGATATTCTCGCCATCGCCGCACATAAGGCGCGCTCGAGTATGGAGTTAGTAACGCCATGCTACAATAGTGTTTTTTTATTCATCTGATGGCTATGTAGAGTATGCAGGTTTACTTATATTGACTGTCAACTTTTTACAATGTTTTACAGTGATTTATATTTTCCATGTTAGATATTATTGTTTTTCCCCCTTTGTTTTATTTATTAATTGTTTGAACCCTATCGTATAAATTCAAGTTTTTAAAACGCAACAGACAGATGCGTTGCTGGGGAGTTTGTTGCGCTACTTCTTCGCAGCTAAAACACTAGGAATTGTTGACGGGCGGGCGTTTTGGGGGACTGTCTTAATGTAAAATTTTACTTTCAAAAAGTGCTTGATCTCAGCCTAGTTTGAATAAATGATTTTAGATTTTGATTTTATGAAATATATAATATAATTATGTTATTTAACATCATGGTAGCAACACACTGGTGTTAAAAGATAACTCTGGTTTGTGCAGCGGCCCTAAGCAGATCTTTGAGGAATCATCCCAACTTAGTCGATTGTACAACTTGAATCCTATGAAGAAAATGTAAGGAGTGCTTACCATAAGCTCCCTGGGGTTGAACATATCAGCGGCGTGCTTGTTAAGGGCAGCTAGCGCTGCGTTCGGAGGGTACCCGAGCGTCACCGGCTTTCCGTCCGTGCCTTCAGCGGCCGCGTGGCGACGCGAGTTGTAGATAGCTTTCAATGCCTGTTAAAAGTAAAAAAAAAAAAAACATTTTTTGACGTGACCACTCGCAGTTCAACACACTTAAGTTGATTACTGCTTAACTGAACTATCCTGTGGTGATCTCAAACGAATTTAAGCCAGGGTTAAAACCATGTTTACAAACTAAATGACCGCTCACTAAGGGACCTTTAATGGCGTCATTTCGGAAGGGGAGCAAGGGACAGGCTGGGTCAGATTGTTATTATTTGGGGAATTTAACGGTAATCGTCTGGAGCCAACCCTAAATGGAGTATCAGGTCATGGTTATCACAATAAATTACGATCGGAAATGAGCCAATACGCAAAATTGCAACTCCGAGGATAAGGGGAAGTGGTTCTAATTTAGCTTGTAAGATTTGGCCTAAACTAAAGCTGTATCCGGATACACTGGAACCCACCAAAGGCCGACATTGGGAACATAGGTGTGCATATTACTAGAGGGTGCTTACGTGCGCAGTGCAGTGCTTGTCGGTGAGGTGGTTGAGCAGCGCGAAGGTCTTGCGCGGCACGCGGTCGCAGTCCAGCCACATGCACGGCGCCTCGCCGCCCGCGGACGGCGGGCAGTGCGTGCGTGAATACTTACATGCGCAGTGCAGTGCTTGTCGGTGAGGTGGTTGAGCAGCGCGAAGGTCTTGCGCGGCACGCGGTCGCAGTCCAGCCACATGCACGGCGCCTCGCCGCCCGCGGACGGCGGGCAGTGCGTGCGTGAATACTTACGTGCGCAGTGCAGTGCTTGTCGGTGAGGTGGTTGAGCAGCGCGAAGGTCTTGCGCGGCACGCGGTCGCAGTCCAGCCACATGCACGGCGCCTCGCCGCCCGCGGACGGCGGGCAGTGCGTGCGTGAATACTTACGTGCGCAGTGCAGTGCTTGTCGGTGAGGTGGTTGAGCAGCGCGAAGGTCTTGCGCGGCACGCGGTCGCAGTCCAGCCACATGCACGGCGCCTCGCCGCCCGCGGACGGCGGGCAGTGCGTGCGCGCCGCGTGCGTGAATACGTCCGCTGCGTTCGCGAACGTTCTGGGAGTTGAAGGATATCAGTGTTAGTCTCTGTAATCTATTAGTAATAATATAACGCGGTAAAATTTGTGAGGTTTTAGAGAGTAATCCTTCACATTATTTGTAAGTGTCATAGGCTATAATGTTTGACACCCGGTGAAACCACGGGGCGCTGCTAGTAAGTAATGCATAAAAATAATATCTGTAACTAACTGGTAGACTAAATAGGTTTATATTTATCTATCCTATCGTTACTTTTTCCCTTGTACGCCGTAACGCCGTATGGCGTTGTTACTGTAAAATATATAAATAAATGCCTGAAACAAACGTCAGTACAACGTACAACTTAAAACATTCAAATACTATTAATCTAATAAGCAAAAGTTCTTTATTCAAAAAGCTCCAACAAAAAACAAATGGAGCATTTGTCTATTTTGAAGCAAGCACTCTCTGCGCAATACGGTAACAGCTGATATTAGCCAGCTTCTACTTTCGTATCATGAAGAGTAGTACTAACTTGCCACAGTCCCTCCAGTGACATATCCAGGGCGTCTCGTGCTGTGGACTCGTGGCCTGCACCGGCGTCGGGGCGAGCGCGGGCGGCGGCGTGGCGGACGGCTTTGGGGTAGGCGGTTTTGACGGCTGAAACATTCAGGAACTTAAGCTCTAAGTTATAAGGTAGATTTTACTGTACTTCTTGGTCCTAAATGGTGCAAGCACTTCCAAAACTGCAGCAGCTGGCGACGACGACGAAGAGAACTTTCTTTGTGCTGTGGAATAACATGCCCAGATGGGAGAATGTATTAGGGACACCTGTGGCTAATTTGTAGGGATCAAGAAGCGCCTGCGGACGAAAAATAAGATGGCCAAGGGTGCTATGTCCGCAGCCGCCCCAAGATTCGGCCCGTATAACGTATGTTGGTCGGGCCATGGGAAGGTATTGGAGGGAGTGTACTTCTTGGTACCGACGTTTATCGTATACGACAAACGCGGAACTAATAAATGTGTTTTAGGCATCCGTAACACAAATGTTACGCATAGTCAACATAGCATTCATCATCCTTATTTCAGCCGACAGACGTCCACTGCTGGGCATAGACCTCTCTCAAGTGTCGCCACATCAAATGGCCCTGAGGATCTCGCATCTAGAGGATTCCTGCTGCCTTCACCAGGTCATCGGCACACCTTGAGCGAGGCCTTCCAAACGCTACGTCTTCTAGCATCCGCCCACTGCAGAACTTTTCGACCCCATCGACTGACTATCTGTTCTGCGAGCAATGTGCCCTGCCCATCTTTACTGCATAGTCAGACTTTTCATGTTCCCACTGCTGGGACACAGGCCGTTATCCACCACGCGGGCCCAGTGCGGGTAGGTGAATGTCACATGTCTTCGAATTTTTGGTTCTAGGACATGCCGGTTTCCTCACGATGTTTTCCTTCACAGTCTTGAGAGCCGAATAATTAATTGAATAATTAATTACATAAAGTTATGCGCCTAGCTGGGAGCTGAACCCGCGACCTACAATTCTTAAGTCGGGGCCGTTACTCCTCGGCCACCACTGGTCTTCTCACAGGTTAAATGCAATTCAACTAATTTCTGAAAATTAATTATACAGTTACAGCATTTAACACAGGGTTGATAAGTTTTTACATTTTTTTTTTGCTTTTTAGAAATTTTTCGAGTAACAATCATCCTTACTGAAGCATAGCGATTCTTCGGGCCATGTCGGCTGGTAACCTAGGTACTGCTTCGGACATTTTTGTGATGAGCATTAAAAGGCTTAAGCCAACATTTGGTAACATTTGATGCACGACATGTTGAACGGCAACGAGGACGTTTTTTTAGTAAAAATTTCAATATTGCGCGCTTGCTGGCAACTTCGTGCGTTGGAAATGTTGCTGAGCATGTTGGGCGTCACGTGTTGCGCGTCAAATGTTGCCTAGTGGATACGAGGCTTTAAAGTCACTCAAAGGGCAATGGAACATAGTAGTTCCAGATTTTATAATTCATATAAAATCAAATAAGATATTGGCTACGAGCTAAAACATTTCCTTACAATATTGCCGTCATAAGAAAAAAGGACGTATCTACACAAAACGAAGTAACCGATTTCCAACATTAAGAAAATTAATTAAGGTCGGGAATCGGTTAACCCGTAGATACGTACGCCAGACGGCAGAATAATAGACAGTAAGTTCATCCAATACCTCAGTGACAACAGGCTGGTTGACGACGAGCTCTTTATCACCGATCTTTGTGTTGCCCACCATCACCGGTTGGCGGGTAATCACTTGCCGCATCACCGGTTGTGTTGAGGGCTTCTGCGAACAGAGTCCGAAATCAGAGGTGCTCTATCAAGCCAAAAAATTCAAATTAATGCTGCTACTGCAATTTAGGATGGGCAAAGTAGCGACAGCTAATTAAAAATAGACAAGTAAAAATAATATTAGACTCGTTTGAAAAGGATCTAAAATACGGTCAGCAGACTGATAATTATATTCAGATAAGGGCTAGGTGTCCATTAGAAAAAAAAAGATCAATAGTGAGTACTCAAAGTGCTTTTTTAGAATTCCTTTGCTGACCCTACTTAATTGGCTTCTATTGGGTGTAAAGAGTGATTGATGCATTTACGGATGCAATAAATATTGTGGGAGGTATTTGCTTAGCAGGGAGACGTTAAGAGCTAATCGTACCATAATTATGTTAAAAGTAAATGTCTATTTGCGGCTGCGTCAATATCCGTTACATAGCGCAATTTTAAATATATTTACTAGATAATTATAAGTAATGCATCCCTGTAATGTTATTTAATTCATCGCGACGGCATGCGATGCGTATGATTAAGTTGAGATAATATAAATTGTAGCTTTAACAATGACAGAAACTTTGTAAAGCTGGTAACAACGAGGCTTCTCCGTAACTCTGTATAACTCTGGTCTTCGCCTCACAAACAACCATTGGTTACTCTGCACGCTGGTAACCACGGGGCTTCTCTGTGGTTGCTACAGTAACATAACAAGCAGAACACTTACCGGACAACTCTGTATAACACTGGTCTTCACTTCGCTAACAACAGAAACCTGGTTGCTCTGGACGCTGGTAACCACGGAGCTTCTAGGTGGTGCCTGAACTACTCTGTGTACGTTGCTTTTCATTGGCGCGTTCATTATGACCGGCTGGTTGTTGGTCACGGCTATTATTTGCTGGTTGCCTTGGAGAAGTTGCTGGTTTCCTTAAATGTAGAAGTGTTAGATTAGCAAGAGTCTGAAAAATGGTACAAGCAAAGAGTATAAAGCCTGATTCAAAAACTGGAGAGTTTTGTACTTTCATTATCAAAAATAGAATCTATTTTATTATAGATTTATTTTTTATAAATTTAGTGGCCTTCTATGAAGCCTTGTTCCTAGCAAGGCCATTTGGAAGAGCTCAATAAGACTTAAGTTCAAACAATATTGATTAAATCTGCAATTTAAAAAAAGGCGTATACTTAAATATTTGTTAGTTTCATTTAACCAGTAAACAAATGAATAATAACTGTTTATATGTTAGAGTGGCCTTCCATGGTACACCTAGCTTACTTTCACTCACTTAGGGAATTTTCTAAGTCCTATCTTAGCAGTCATTTCCGTTATATGGAGAAACTCTTTAACAGGGGACATTATGTGCTTTCTCAGTAACTGAAATTAATAGAAAAATCACTTACCTTGCATAATCTGTGCATTACTAGTGACAATCTGACTACTAGTGGATGTACTGATTAGGGCAGGTGGTTGTTTCTGAGTAACCATAATCTGCTGCGGTTGCTGTGGGTTCATGATCTGAGCCTTATGCGGCTGTGGTTGGTTGGTTATTATCGGTTGCTGGCTTGGCGTTATTTGAGGGGCGTTCTGTGGATATTGTGTTTAAAATTTTAGAGGAAGTTGCATTGATTTTAGAAAATTCTTCGATTTAAAAATATGTTTTATTAGTTTAAAAAAACACAACATTTATAGAAATGGATACTACACAAACAACGAACTATGATGTACATGAAAATATATAAATAAATAATTACATGAAGCTAAGTTTGAAAAAAAAAAACTATGAATAAGTATACAATGATATACATTAAAGAACATGCTTGCTTCTAGCAAAACACTCTTCTAGATTCCGAAGCAAACTTGAACCAAAAACATAGAACCCTAGATTTATAGTAACTATCAAAATTTCACCACAAAGATTATGGGCTTTTAGTGGCTCATTTGCACGGAGTGAATTCAGAAATTTTAGTTAAGGTTTATAATTATATATAATCGATGTGTCAGTTCTGTGACAGTAAAAAACATTTTCTTTCTTTCTTGTATTTGTTTCACGATATAACAATCATAAAAGGGCCTCACAATTTCAAGCTTGCTTGGATTAATATTTTAACATAATTTTTTTACTTCTTACTCGTGTAAAACAATTATTATTTTACAACATAAGCATAGTAAACAACAATAGCCCGCATCCAAAGAATAATAGGAAAAATTACAAAAAAATGTTAAATAAACACAGAACAAATAATAACCAAGCTCCAATTACGAATCTAATTTTTCTATGGCATAAATATGTAATAGTATTTTATGCTTTTTGAACTTTGAATTTAAAGCCACAGAGTCTAAAACAGCATGTCATGCCTAGCAAAGAGTATTCATAACATAGAAGGAATAATATTTAGTATAAAATCTTTGTCCAATATTATGATACTTATTCTCAATTATTATAAGTACTGGATATGACATAGCACTGTAGAGCGTTGTTCTAATAGCAAGCGCCCATCGCGTGAATACACAGAACAGAAAAAAACAGTAGAAGTCGCAAGTAGGCGGGGCACGCGTAGCCCTAGTATTGCGTAGCTCCGCAATTGTAGGCGCCCAAGCGCTGTCGCGCATATCAGTCTAGTTCCGACTGCGTTCACGTCACTTACTCTCGAAAATCCGAAATAAAATCAAATATGCCGTATTGTGCTGTTTTAGAGTATACAAACGATAGCCGTACCAAAAATGTACCCCATAATGGTATATCGTATCATAATTAAGTACTATTTTATTTTAATTAATATATGATAAAACATTGCTTACATTTTTATTCAAAAACGCTAAACAAAAGTAGAATCTATAATTTAAATCATAAGGTCTACTTTCTTTCACATCAAACCTGTTATTCTAGATGATTCCATCCTATGTCATGTGACAGTTTGCTACTCAATTAGAGAAAGACGTTATCGATAACGAGTTGTCGATGTTTCAAACCTTATCAAATAAAAATTAAAAATTAATTAATAGTAATATTATTTGATGTTAAACAGATAGTAATTTATTTATACCCGTTGAAAATGAAATATCGTGAGAATTTGCATAAGCATGTATTCGCCAGAACTTCGCAGCTTCGCCCTTACTCTACATTATTACTCACCGAAAGCCTATAAATACGTGCGTAGTAAGTTTGATTGCTCTTTGCCTCATCCACAAACCTTAACAAAATGGTATGCTATTATCGGTGGAGATCCTGGTTTCACAAAAGAGTCATTTACAGCTTTAAAACTTAAAGCGGATTCATCAAGTCATCCAATATTAGCTTCACTAGTACTTAATTGATGAAATGGCTATACGTAGAAGAATTGAATGGGATGGTTTCATGGATATATTGTCATGGGTACAGGATTAATAGGTGACCATCTAGCAGAAGCTAAAGAAGTAAAGCTAAAAAAAAAATATTCATTAAGCAGTCGATCGGACGTAACACGCGTATAAAGGTACATTTCGGTAATTCGTTTAGATTTTAATTTTGTTTTGTTATTTTTTACTTATGTAAAACATGTGAAAAAATCTGATTTAGTAAAATTAAATTGATTTTATTAAACTTTTGTTCCATTTAAAGATAATTTTGCTTTGTATAAGTGGGTTGGAAAATTCGGTAATAGTACCTGACTAATTGAGTTTAATCTGTGTTTTAGCATCAGCGTATTCAGCTATCAGTGTATAGTTTTCGCCAAATACGAAGAATGTTATGCTTATTGAATACGAATATAAATATAAACGGAATGCACGAATACAATTAAATATCGATAAGTAAGGTTACGATGTTGTACATCACTAGCGAATATCATAATAGCGATCAACTGTATAAACAAATATCTATCTTATGTTCAATGCCATACTGCATACAATCGAATATATTACAATTTAGTGACATCTAGCGTCGAATAGCGGAACTTGCTAGTAAAACTATGCCTACGAGCTTTCACGGAAATATAAGATTTAATACCCACAAAAGATTGACAATAATGAACTCTATTTATATGATGTAGTTGCACTTTTTTTTTGAATAGTGACTGACTATAGAGACTTTTTGGCATGGACCAATCACAAAACGAATTTGCTAGTGTGACATAATATGATTATCTTGAAGATGTGTTTGTTAGGGCACGCTGGTTCTGATAGTAATTTATGCGTTATGCGATTTCTACTGTTTTTTTCTGTTCTGTGCGTGAATACACGATCGTCGCCATCATTAATTACCTCCTTAGAATGATATTGACCTGATTCAATTTTTTTTGGGACATTTGTAAATATTCAAAAAGTACTACTCGTGAAAGATAACTTGAAACCTGGCTCGAATGTTGTTTATTTAATATATTTTTCAACTTTTACATGTATGTATGAATATAATTAAATCGAATATATCTTGTATTTACATAGAAAATATTTACTAAATCAAATCTTTAGGTTGGATTAGGTCGCTTTCATTCTAAGGTTGTTCAGCAAAACCGCAAGTCGCCCTCTATCGGACCGACAACGCGCGACGTGAGGGTTTGCCGAGCAAATGAACGCGACGATCGCTTACTCGCGCGTTGCTCGCCTTCTATGACGATGCTTATGATACTCTAAGTACTCATGCACATTTGCAATTACAACAACCTACTAAGGACAGGTTTTTAGGTAAACAGACAGCCTTATTGTAAATGAGTTGGCTTATCCTGTAAGATATTTTCTGAAGACAAAAAACTAAATTAATGTTCAACATGTTATGTTTATGCTTCACATTTAATTTCTATAATGTTGGCATGTAAAGTCTTGTGCTTGGAAAAAGCTTAAACAAGGACTTCTGATTTTAAATATGCAATAAAATCAGTGAAACTTTATTTAAAAAAAAAAACAACAAAATGATATGCACTACATAACAAATCAAAGCGTAATAGGTATCGAGGTATACCCACGCCCAGTAAGTGTGCAAAAACCGCTCTAAACCAAGCCAAAACTGCTTAAATCACTAAACAGAGTAAAATCTTATTTGCTTCTCAAACAAAACCATGCATTTTATAGAACTCCCGATTCTTCTCTATCGCCAAAGTTTTCAAAACTGCCGTACAAAACCCAAAACCTGTCCCAAAAAGATAAGCCTATAATATTCTGTGCATGGAACCTGAGCGAGGGCATTCTTCACCATCGTGATGGCCTGCGATGTGCTTACTAACGTGGGCTGAGCCAACACTCTCTGGGTAGACTGTATCACACCCGAGTTCTGCGATAATCAACTTTATTTCAACAAGGTAATGTTCATAATTCGTTCTTATTGCTACAGCTATATGAGTGTGATGATCTAGATGAATTAAAATGTTTGAGGTGTGCAATGCATTGCGACCTTTCGGAACAACCGTAACTGGAACATTTTAATAAGAAATTTCAGAAAGCCAATTGTCGTACTTAAAAAACGTTCAATTTCAGCGACAGTGAATGACTAAAACATGTCCGAATATTAGAAGAATTAGAGGTGTTTTTGACAGAATCTGACATCGATGCATACGTTCATTATAAATACGAGAATCGTCGAGCTGGTATACGGTTAATTTGTTCGAAAAGGGCGCACAGCATTTCCACCATTCATATAATATTTTTTTTACCATATTTTATTTTATTATCGTGCACGGATTTGTTCATATTTATGAGTAAATGCTGCTTTAAGGACTCCACTTGAAGGCTTCCCCTCCCTCCCTTCTCGGCCTTTATTAGTGAGCTTCTCACGCATGAGCTCGCAATGCTTACTCATCAACATGAAGTAACTTACCAAGTTTGAGAAAAATTGAATTGTTTCCTATTTTTTTATCAAATAAGAGCTGATTTTGATCGTCAAATTTAACAGTTATTCTTTACTTTCAGCTGAAGAATAATTATGACGGATTAGCATTGTTTTTATGCATCATCATTATTATTCCACACATAAAAGTTATTTGACGATAGAAAAATCGGCTCTAATGTACTTAAAATATAGTTAAGTATCCCATGAGTTAGTAAAGCGAAGATTATTATAAGATTTAATGAGCCGAATGTACACGCAAAATTATAAAAAAAACGTGCAAAATATCGTATAAATTTTGAAAAAGAATTTTTTCTACTTCAAGACATACTTTTTAAAGGGGTTATGGGAACTATTGAATATGGGCAGGGGTTATCTTTATAAATAATATTCGTCGAATGTGAGGAGCAGTCGTGGCCGAATGGTAATGGCCCCGACTTACAAATTGTAGTTTTCGGGTTCAAACCCAGCCAGGCGCCTTACTTTGTGTAATTAATTTCATCACCACTGCTGTCAAAACGGTGAAGGAAAAAATCGTGAGGAAACCGGCATGTCCCAGAACCAAAAATTCGAAGACAAGTGACACTCACCAACCCACACTGGACTCGCGTGGTTACGGCCCATCACTCTTCTAGAGAGGAGGCCTGTGTCCCAGCAGTGGGAACATTGAAAGGCTGATTATGCTATGGGTGTGACTTTAATGCCGTCACTGAGTATACTCGGTGAAACTATAATATCTCAAAACATGTAAAAATGAAACAAGAAAAGTACACGATACCAATAAAAGTATCAAGATCCCTAAAAACGAGAAAACCCACTGCACCCGTTGATGTTTGTTAGGCACAAAGAAGCAGAACAGAAAGGAAATGATAATTATTATTATGAGAACCCAAAATGTTACTATTAGGCATTATTCAGAATTATTAGTATGAGTTGAAGCGAAGATTATTAGCACAGTTTCATCGTTTACTCAATGCAGTCGTTCACAGCTAATTTATCTGGCGGTCATAAAGAGAGCGACATTGATATACGGGACTTGGAATCTCCGTCTTTCTCGTTCGTTTTATGCTCATGACTCCGATCATCTTGGATTCGGTTATTATGTCTTTGACATTATATACTAGTGTCATCTCATAAGATAAATATGTTGTCCTTGAAACATGAGATATATACAGGATGTTCCAGAAGTATGTAGTCATATCTGAAGGTGATGTAGGGTAGCTGATATACAATAAAAAAAATATTTTTTTCAAAAAATTAACAGAATAACGACTAAAAAGTTCTGAAGAAATTACTTTTCAAACAGTCTGGAGCAATTGGTTAAATCAAATCTATGACTGAACTAAAATAAATACCACCAACAGAAACAAATTGTTTCAAAAATCATTTCATCGGAACTTTTTAGTCGTTTTTTAAGGTCGAATTTAATTTTTTTTTTTGCTATTTTTTCTTTGACGTATATCAACTACACAACATCACCCTTAAATATTATATGATCACTTACTTCTGGAACAGCCTGTAGCATCGATTTCAATAAACGCCATTCTTAATCAGAACTACATCACTTGACCAAAGTTACAGTAACGCAACTTGGGACGTCCGTACCCTCCACTTCCTCCCATTGCTTTGACCGACTGTATGGAGTTAGATATAAGACTGTGTTAAGTAGCTACTTGATTTGAGTGTAACCTGTATAATTTGCTGTTGGGTTATCGCCTCTGTTGCCTGCGTAATAAGGCTGTTAAGCGTCGCCTCGTCCAGGCCGCCTGGGTTGTTCACCTTTTTGTCATAACAGTTATGTTTTAATACCTCTTTTGTTGAACTGATTCTGACGTTTAAAAAGTCGCCAATGCTTAGAATGGTAAAAAAAAAACATTCGATTGTTCAACGTGAAACCTGTCAAGCAAATTCCTCTTACAAACATACACATATAATTTTATTTTCTTCTAGTAGTATTTTACTTCTGACGAAAATGAATCGTCACCATTGTTTTCTGTAATTATATAAAATTTAAAAAAAAAGTAGATGTGGAATGAACGTACCGTCAATGTTAGAGGTCCTCCACCGGTTGGTCCCTGAACTATAATTATAGTTTTCTGCATCATATTCCCTGGGATATTTTGGGCGATGTAACTTATCCCACCTATAACACATATAAATTGTAAACTTAAACGTCATAAGCATATTAACAAATTAGTCAGAAGGTTTTAATTTGGGCCTATTTTTCCTAGATGGAAAATCATCAAATGACTTCTCCCACTCTGGGCAGAGCGGAAGGGAGTGTCAAACCATGTTCCTCCAAGTGCCCTTTGCGTTCCGGGGCCGCGGTGACTCCTTCGAACAAAATCCGCAACCCTAGCAGGCCCCGACTAACATTAACACCATTATATTACAGAGCTATGGGTGGCTCGCCGTCCGATAACAACACGGCCCGGGTCGACGGCGCGTCGTGTTCCACGCGCGCCTCAAAGAGCTGTCAGCAACGAAGACGGGGCCCCATAGGGTCAGTGCCTGCTAGGGTGCAGGGATTTGTTCGAAAGAGTCACCGCGGCCCTGGAACGCAAAGGGCACAAGAAGGAACACGGGTGGGTTTTAGTCAGTAAGAGCCTGACGTTCCTTTCCGCTTCGCCCGGAGCGGGGGAAGTCATTTGATGATTACGCATCCAGATAAAAAAAAGACCGCCTGGTACAAAATGCCTTGTTGTTAATGCTAGGCGGCCATGTGCCTCTATAGTACATAAAGTTTAAATATATACCTTGAGCATTACTCGGTGTAGCTATGATCTGCATTGGCTGCTGCATGTACTGCGTAGGTTGAGTCGATATTGTTTTCTCTGCGAACACAACGTATAAGATCAAGATCTCGAGATAAAAAATTATAATCTGGCCACGTGCGTGTCGGACTTAAAATGTCAATATGTTGAAACATGCGACTTTAAAACCATAGACTTTTTATAAGCTTCCCTGAAATCTATAAGCAAAAATCTTGTATCTGTATATTTTTTTACTCATTATTTTTCGAGACAAGTGGGGGTATGGCAGATTTTCACCTAATTTCATGAATACCTCAAAAATAGTCTAGACATATTAGTGATCCCATAAGATAAAGTTTCCATACGGTCAGCTAAAAAAAATTGAAGAAAGAAACTTTACAGACTCATAACACCAAAGAATCCTTTATGGGAACCAATGAACTTGGTGGGAGAACTGAGAATTCACTACCTACATCATCATCTGTCTAGCCTTTTCCCAACTATACTGAGGTTAGCTTCCAGTCAAAACGGATTCAGCTGAATACTAGTATATTATGTGGAGTGGCTGCCTCAGACCATCCACAACCCATTAACTGGGTAACACGGTACTTCTTAGCAAGACTGGAGTCAGATTGTCTAGCTTCTGAGACTAACTACATATGTTACACAAATAAAAAATGAACATTTAAAAATATAAAAAATAGTAGCCCACCGGTACTCAAAGTCCAAGCTACCGGTGGTCTGGTCAGGGCTCCTGAGACGATATTCTTAACAATACTCGCTGCGTCCAGGAGTACTGCTTTTTGGATCAAGCCCGTGATCCAGCTGCTCAACGAGAACCTCTTGAGATGTGGTCGAGGCTCTTGGCAATTATGCCATTCGCCAGCACGATTATCGGCAAAATTACTGCTATGCTCACATCTCACATGTCGACAACCTCGTGAACCAAGTCAAGATACTTCGTTTGTTTATCTTTCTCAGCCTTCACGAGGTTCTTGTCATGCGGGACTGCTAAATCAACAATTTATGCTCATGATTATTATGGAAACCAATATATATAATTTGTATACCTTGTAAGATAAGCTGTCCGGACTGTGAAGCAATGATGTTCTGAACGTCCATGGGCTGAACTTGAAGCATTGGTTGTTGCATTTGTAACGTCTGCTGCTGCACGGAGGTTAAAACATATATGAATAAAAAAAATGTTGTTTTTTTTTTCAATCTAAATATATATAACTCAAAAGGGACTGACTGACTGAACGGATCGGGCTGAAATTTGGCATGCAGGTAGATATTATGACGTAGGCATACGCTAAGAAAGGATTTTTGAAAATTCGTCGCCTAATGGGGTGAAAAAGGGGTTAACATTTTGTATGGATTTCCACGCGAACGAAGTCGCGGGCATTAGCTAGTACTAAATATACGTATATGAGAACAATAATAAATTGCATACAAAAGGGGACAAGGAAATAATTAATTGGGTGTAACAAAATCCCCTGTAAACGAGAAAAGTGCCCTGAACACTTTTTTTAAGGAACATCATCAAATGTCTTCTTTCGCTCTGGGCGGAGCGGAAGGGAGTGTCAGATTCTTACTGACTAAAACACATCCGTATTCCTCCTAATGCTCTTTGCATTCTAGGACCGCGATGACTTTTTTCGGAATGACTTCGACTGATTATAGACTATCAAATTCTAATGCGTAAAAAAGTATGTATTCCAAATGTTCAGTTGACAATTTATCGGGAGTTTACAATTATCTGGTGACATTTACACGAAACTTTTCCATTACTGAGTGATTGACAGACAACGCACAACCGATACACATGGTCAGAGAAAGCTGAAATTAGGCATGTAGGTTCCTTGGGGAGTTTAGGGGAGCACTAAGAGAGGATTTCCCGAAATTCCTACGGGAACGCGAAAAAAACGGATTATGCGCGCACGAAGTCGCAGACAAAAGCTAGTTAGATATATGTATAAAATACCCCTTCATATGTAACTTATACACTCAAACTGTAGACATGGTTGGCGCAGTAGTTGAGCGATTTACTGATGCACTGTTCGGTTCCCGATCGGGACAAATGTTTGTATGGCCTACACATAGATGTTCCGGGTCTATCTATTTGCGTATGTGAGTTTGTACGTTCCTAGTGTGGGGTAAAGTTAAAAAAAAAACTATTTATTGTATTACCTGCATAGATGGCTGGACCTGTAACGTAGGTTGTTGCACCTGTAGCGTCGGTTGTTGCACTTGCAATGCAGGCTGTTGCACCGACAAGGTCGGTTGTTGCACCTGAGTTATGAACATTCGTTGTAGAGTACATAGAGTAGAGTAGTTGACTAAGAAAATCTAATCAGTCCGTCAGATAGATTTGCAAGATATATTGGACACGTATTTTTTCTTTTTTCACGTAAACAATAAACGAAGACGATACAGTGCATTGAAAACTCGTGTGACGTCACTACGTGCTACAATTTTTACCACAACGTGACGTCTCAAGCCCACAATCCTGCGGGCTTACCATGACGTCTTAAAACGTGAGTCTTCCGAGCGAGAAAAAGGGATGGAGCTATATAGGATGTATAACTCTATCCCTCTTTCTCGCTCGGAAGACTCACGTTTTAACACCTCATGGTACGCCCGCTGATCTTTGATCCTTTTTTATCTTCGTCATTTTTTATAGATTTGATAAACCAAAAAATACGTATCCAATATCATCAGATTTTTTTTTCTCTGGAAATATCCCTTTTGTAAAACGTACTGCTCTTAACGGGTTCAATCTCCGCACAGTAACGACAAAAATTAAAAAGTCATCACAACATATGTGGGTGGAACAATAATTAGTTTGTGTGCTTGCAATTCGGATTCGAGTCGTCGCTACATATAACGCTGTGTTGTGACACACGAACAAATTATTATTCGAGCAATATTCCGAGTTCTGGGCACCGAAACTGTTAAAATAATATGTTTTCGTATTAAAAGATTCTAGATAAACTGGAGAAATCTTACCTGAAGAATGGGTTCTTGAATGATGACAGAATTTTCACCAGCTGCCATCAAAACCGATGGTTGAACAATGTCAACGGGGTCTTGTTTCGGTGGCAACTGGTTACAACAAAATTCATTAATATTTTGACAAGAATACGTTATTTAACTGAAAAAAAAATCTAGTGAATCCGATAAAGATTATCAAAAAGTATTAGACACGTATTTTTTATTTTTCACAAAAAAAAAAAAAGATATTCTGACGATGTAGCCTCGTTACCTGCGGGTCACTGGCAGGCAAGTTTGTCGATAGAACTTTGGAAGTGTCAGGCTAAAGAATAAACAGTATTTTGAATTATGAATACGGAAAATATGATTGGTTTTATATGAAAAGTCATATAGTAGCTAGCAATGTTATAGGCAGATGCCCTTAACAAGTACGAAGTTAAATTCCAAGCGTGAGGTCACTACGACAGTACACTTTTTACTAAATCGTCTCGACATCAGCGGGCGTACCATAACGTCTTAAAACGTGAGTCTTCCGAGCGAGAAAAAGGGATGGAGCTATATAGGGTGTATAACTCTATCCCTCTTTCTCGCTCGGAAGACTCACGTTTTAACACCTCATGGTACGCCCGCAGAGCCCACTCTTGAACTTTAATGTGCTTTATTTTTATATATTTTTATCGATTTCAAATGGCAAAAAATATGTGTCCAATATTTTTGAAAATCTAACGGACAGACTAAATATAATAATTATTTGTCTATCTAATAAAATACCCTATTAGTTACTAAAATAATTGCTAAAAAAATACTACATACGTTGTATTTCTAGGCTAACTACTACCATTTAAACATTAAAAACACTACCACCGTCTAGGACAGGTCTAAGTAATCAAAAAAAGAATTATGGCAAAAAACATTACCCTCTTTTTAGGCTCCGTCGCAGTCGGAGGAAAATATTATTATCATAGACACTAATCATTTGCAAGTTTATACATAAAAAATAAACCACACGCTTAGTAAATACTAATTAGCAGAATCTTTATTCAAAATGATCTATAGAGAATTAGAATATAAATATTCTTTATTGTGCACTATACAATAAAAAAGAGTATCATAAAAATAGACAAACAAACAAATTTTGGATGGAATTTAGAATCCGCTAATCAGTATTTAAACGAATCATGTGCTTAGATTATTTTTATGAATAAGCCTGAATTAAACTAAACATAGGAATAGCAAGTCTTCTTAATATACATAAATGAAACTACTCTTTATTTAATAAGATACCAACAAAATTAACTGCTAACTAAAAGCAAGATATAAAAAAAAAAGAAAAAAAACTTAAAACCGACTCACGGTAATACAGATATTCTCTAAACGTATGTTGTTAAGGACTATAATAGTTTGATGAGGTGATTTATTAAAGCTACTTGGGTTTGATTGTTGTGATATCTCTTCTCTGTTATTAATCTGTGCATACAATAAACATAGAAAATGTTAGTATCAAGACCTTAGCTCGCAGGGCTCCCAAAAGCAATCCGTGAGGGCGCTAGAGAATGCCGGAAAGTTCAGTCATGAAATAAAGAAGGGGATAATTGGCTTAGTTATATATATATATATTTTTTTTTTTTCATAAAAAGTGGTTCAGTCTGTTACAAAGTAGAATGACAACTTAGGGATAGTTTACATCTGAGGTAAGTAGGTAACAATACAATTTACAATCTGATGTCCTAGCTAGGTTACTCAGTAGCTTATATTAAGGACAATCAGCACTCATTTCCCGAAAGTAGGACAAAAGTATTGAAAGTATAGTATAGAAAGTATAGTTATATTAGAAAGCAGATATGAAGGCTTTGCTCCCGAGTTCTCGGGACTTCAAATGTCGCATAACGAAGGTTATTAAAATATTAGCGTGACTTTTTAAAAGGTTAGGTTTTAAAAAGCAAAATGGGGGTTAAAAGATAATATTGTGGTGCATAAATGTAAACATATTTACCAGATCCTCTTCATCTTCTAAAGCTGAGGCTGCGAGCGCTGCATACAAATTCGCTGCTGTTTTTGAAACGCTTTCCTGAGGTCCCAAGTTCTGAAAAAAAAAAATATGCATAAAAAAATTGAAAAAAAAAAAAACGAGCGAGCCTCACAGTAGTCGCATAAGATGTGTAATACCGTAGTTTTACTGCCTGTAAAGTTGGTATGTATGTATTTATGTATCTATTATATGACATAATGTATCTATGTTATTAATTTTATTATATTATTGTCATTTATTGTTGAATTGATTTTTATTACAACAATGACAGCCCCATTTCATGTCCAGACATATACTGCCCATGCCAGGTTGTCTGGAAGAGATCGCGAAACGCGATAAGACCGCCCTTGTATGTGTTTTAGTTTTAAGTCTACTTTTTGTGTTACTTTTGGTGTACAATAAAGTATATAATAAATAAATAAAAACATCTAACATCTCACCTTGGAAATAAACAACATTAATACTAAAGTTTTCAGGATACACTGAATAAAATATATTGAGGTAATTGAGGTATAACTTGAACTGATTTTTCGTAATGAAAAAAAAAAAACTTAAATTACATTGGAGTAATGCTATTCTTTTTAAACAGTTTTTTTTTTATTATTTCTGGCCAAATTGGTTGGTCCCATTCGACGGCCAACTCTACCACCGCGCGCGCTCATTGTTCAAATAAAATAGCCGGCGCTTGCCCCGCTACCTGTTACACACTTCCGTCCCATTTCACGAAGTCACTCCCACAGACTGCAGGAGAGCGAGAGGAAAGATATTACACATTAAAAAAAATACTAACCTTTTCTTCCACCTTAATTTTCTTTGTAGGCGGCTCAGTAAACGAATGTTCTCCAACCACCGTTTCAGTGACATCCTTATCAGTTTTAATCTGAATTTGCCCTTCAGTTTTTACCTGAACAAGTTGCCCATGTTCATTCTTGTACTGAAGAATCGGCGCTTGTAATTGGTCACTCTTCAACTGAATGATCTGACCTTGTTCGTTCTTTATTTGAATGAGTTGTCCTTGTTCGTTCTTTATTTGAAAATACTGGTTTCCTTGTGATACTAGGCCCGAGTCATTTATTTGTATGACTGGTGTTGGGTCGGATTTGACCTGAACGATTTGACCCGTTTCTGTGATCTGGATGGTTGGCGCGTTGATATGAGGCCCCATTTGAACGACTTGCAGTGGAGGGTTCGAGTTTTTCTTTAACAAGTCTGCTAGCATTTTGTTTTGGGCGGATTTCTGGAAAATTAAGACGAATACCTATAGTTAAAATCAGTGTTAGAAGTGATTTATTCAAATTAAGCTGTGAGTTAACACTATTTGAACGTCAAAGTTTTACAAAGAGACGGTTCCCCCAAAACGCTCGTCCAAATTTGAAAAAAGAAGAGGCGCAACAAACTCCCCAGCAACACATCTGTCTGCTAAGTATTATACAATTATACAAATTGATCATTGTAAAGTCTCTATATTTATATAAAACAGCGGCCCGCGGTTTCACCCGCATAGTTCCCGTTCCCGTGGGAATATGGGGAAAAAATATAGCCTATGTCACCCGGGGATAGCGTAGTTTCCAAACAGTGAAAGAATTTTTCAAATCGGTTCAGTAGTTTCGGAGCCTATTCAAAACAAACAAACAAACAAACAAATCTTTCCTCTTTATAATATTAGTATAGAATAGACTAGCAGCGCCTCGCGGTTTCACCCGCGTTGTTCCCGTTCTCGTGGCAATACGGGGATTAAATATATATATTTCTATTGGCGAAATAATTTTGAAAATCGGTTCTGTAGATCCAGAGATTACCTCATACAACGTGACAAACTCAGAACCTCACAAACGTTTCCTCTTTATAATATTAGTATAGATAATACTCACAATAGTCAGTTGTGTTTGTTCGTCTATTTGAATTTGCACTGGCTCTTCTTTCGGCACTGAAAACATAAAAAAATAAGTTAGCAACAAAGAAAACAATACTAAGTTAATAACATAAATGTAGTTATAACATACCTAAAACTTCTTCTTGCTGGTTTATGTGTATCTGTTAATAAGAATAAAATATAATTAGAAATGCCACAGAATATAGTGTTTCTGTAAGTCTCGCCAATTTGTTTTTTTTTTTTCGTTTTGTTCGCTTCTATATTGAGGTGGTTTACAATCCAGTAAATCTTAGGTTGCAAAAGTTGACAAGATTATTATATTTAATTTATAAATATGTATATGTATATATATACACTCCTCTTTCTTTGTCCAGGCGATCTTCCTTTGGAATGCGCTCCCTCTGATCATCAGGACGGCAACCAGTCGGTTGTCCTTTAAAGTGAAGGCGCGTGAGCAAATTCGCAAGAAGTTGAAAGAATCATCACAGCGTTAATTCGTTGGATTCGTTTCTCTCAACGAATTTTATTTGTATGTATGTATTTATGATTGTATATTTTTCCTCTCCTTTTGTTTTTCATTTAAGTTGGACCTGCCATGTTGTCTCTGCACTGCCCTAAGGTCGACTGGTAGAAAATGCCTAAGGCATTAAGTCCACCTTTGTACAGTTTTTTTTACTAATACATAAAAGCTTTAATAAATAAATATAAATATGTATGTATACCTTGTCAGTCGGCGTACTACTGGCAACACCACCGGGTGTTATCGTCGTACACTTGATCAAGGCTTCTGGGTCGACGTCTATTACCTGAGAAAGACATAATATGAAAATGTTTGTAAAGGAGGATAAGACAAAATGGACCGATGAGATCGATATTTTCTGAAAGGCTTGAAACATTAGGGTAACCCAACGACATTATTCGATTATTTAGGACTAGCAGCGCCCCGTGGTTTCACCCGCGTAGTTCCCGTTCCCGTGGGAATATAATATAGCCTATGTTCACCGGAGATAGTGTAGCTTCACCAGTGAAAGAATTTTTCAAATCGATCAAGTAGTTTCGGAGCCTATTCAATGCAAACAAACAAACAAAAAAACAATCAAATCTTTCCTCTTTATAATATTAGTGAAGACATAGATTAATATTTTCTGAAAAGAGCTTACTTTACTTAAGTTGGTCGTTTTAATTTCAAGAAGTCAATGTCAATAGTATATAATGAAATATTAAGGTAAATGCACACTGGCATAATTATATGAGAATGATAGATGTTTTTAACCGACTTCTAAAAAAGGAGGAGGTTCTCAATTCGGATATTTGTATGTTTTTTTTTTTAATGTTTGTTCGCGCATAACTCCGTCGCTTGCCAACCGATTTGAAAAATTAAGGGTATACTTCCCAAATGGTCCCATGAAAATTTTATCGAAATCGAACAAGCGGTTTTTTGTTAATTTCAATAAATGATAGCAAATCTGTCGAGATAGCTGAAATCGCATGTTTGTTTATTGTTTACACTAATTTATACCACGTACGCTGTGATGGGTATGTTTAGCTGGGAATGAACCACTAAAAAGGGAAAAATAAAAACCCTTTTTACAAAAAATAAAACCGACTTCTAAACAAAAAAAAAATCAAAAAGTACAAAATAACTTTAATTTCGGAACTCGGTGTTTTTGGTTGCTTCATGTTTTTGAACACACCGACTTCCGAAATTAAAGTTATTTTGTAGGTACTCTTTGATTTTTTTTTTTTTTGTTTAGAAGTCGGTTTTATTTTTTGTATGAAGTTTTTTTATTTTCGAACGAACTCAGGACAATCAAATAAATCCTAATCCTAACGAATATTACAAACGCAAAAGTAAGTTTATTTGCTACGCTTTCACGCTAAAACGGCTGAGCAGATTTGGATGAAATTCGGCACATAGGTAGAGCATGACTTGAAATAGAACACAGAATGAACTTTTTAATCATAGTCATAAGTCATATTCAGCCTTTTAATTTTCCCACTGCTGGGACACAGGCCTCTCTAGGAGAAGGAATGGGGCGTAATCCACCACGCGGGCCCAGTGCGGGTTGTTGAATGTCACATGTCTTCGAATTTTTGGTTCTAGGACATGCCGGTTTCCTCACGATGTTTTCCTTCACCGTTTTGAGAGCAGTGGGGTGATGAAATTAAATACACAAAGTAATGCGCCTGGCTGGGTTTGAAAACCCGCGACTTACAATTCGTAAGACGGGACCGTCATCACTCGGCCACCACTGCTGTCTGAACTTTTTAATCCTGTGGGATAACTCGACCTCAACGTAGGCGAAGCCGCGGGTAAAAGCTAGTATAAATAAGGTGTACTTACCTGGCTAGTTTGCATCACAACTGAAGGAGCAGCGGGTCCTCGCTGTTGACTTTGCTGTCTTTGCGCGACCTACATTGATAACAAATTTTTATCAATCCCTTCTAAGATGCGGTTTGTCCCTGATCCTACGTATGAAAGAAACTATAAACTGATGGACTAAGAAATGAAATTGAAAAAAGAAAGAAAAGTTATGTTTGAAAAGAAAATGTAGGTAAAATGGTACATGGTCATGTCCCATAATAATAAATTATATGCCTTGATATGGCTTTTAGCAGTACTTATAAATTTAAAATTAGAAAAAAAATCTTTTCAGAGACCCAAAAGTTCAGCAAAGATCCTTTTCAAGGTTATCCATTTATAACCAAACACCCTGTATTTGCTATTGAATACTAAAAAAAATAATATTTGAATATGTTTGCTCTATATTAAATTTTATTTAAAAAATAATGACATCGAAGCGAGCTCTCTCAATAAAGTGACAGATTTATAGCTTTACCTTAACCAAATAAAACCAGAAATAAAATCCTAAAAAAAAAAGAAAAATAAATCCATGCTCAACAAAAAGCTAGCGTAATAATCATGCCGTGTCAAACCAGTTACTTTATTATGTTAGTTTATTAACTAGTAATACTTGGCATGCCTTTCTACAACGCTTAAACTGCCACTACTCGGCATCACAAAAAAACTTATAATATTTTTTTAGGATACTGCACCAAAACTATTTTTCGGACGCTAACATATTTTAGCCCGATATTCAAGCGTTTTATTCAAAGTACTACTTCGGGAACAGCTGATCTGCAAATATGTCATCTTGAAAACATATGTGAACTGTCATTCCTGTTTGATTTGATGGAATGACGGCTCACTTCACTCAAGTCTTCACAGTGACATATAAACAGAAGCGCAATGCTGTTCACGCCACCAATATTCTAATGCGAGAAAGAGATATACTATACTTTCGGCGCAGCTCAATCTCTTTTTCACACTGGAACATTGATGAATTTATCACCGTGAAATAGCAATTTTTTTTTATAACGTTCAAAAATTCAATGTATCATGCAATTTGTTAATTTTTCACTGTATTTTTGTAGTTTATACCTTTCTCCGTGATACGCACGTCACCTGCTTTGTTCTATTTTTAAAAGTAGTTTTTAAAATATAATAGAAAGTAAACTAAAAGAACAAAAGTATTAATGAAAATGAAAATAAATTCTTGAATGGAATCAACGTAATTTTCATACACATTATTTATGGCAAAAAATAAATACTTAAACTTTCGTAACATTATTTGTATTGTGACTATATTCAACTAGCAGATAAAAAAATGTACTAAACAAAATGATAAAAAAACCACTGCGTCTCACTCACTCACCCTTTAATAATAAAATCAGCGAAATTTGTAGAAACTGATTAGCATTTATTCTAAAAAGGCCACCTTTTTAAAATGGGTTGATAAAAAGACAGAGATTTTCAAGAGCATAAAGTGCTTAAACATTACATAAATTAAATAAACATAAGCCAAAAAAAAGACATCTACCGATTTAAAATAAGCCAAAAACTCAGGAGCTTTATTTTACACCCCCATTTTATCAACTAATTCAATATATATTTGCGCATATCTTCCTAATCTGTACTAATTTTGCTTTTTTTTTTGTATGCTTTGCAAAATTAAATCTTCTTTCCCTAAATCTCTACCACACTCAATCAGCGAATTAAATCCCATAGAGCAAGGTCCAAGAGCCCGCAGACATTACTTATTTTCTGACAAAGTAGTGTTAATATTGCTGTGCACCACAATTAAGGCAAGGAACATAGCGGAATTAGTTACCACTAGAGTCTAGCAAGAACTAGTAGAGTCGAAGATGACATTTTTCTGTGCTAGAACATTCTAAAATTCTCGACAACTAGCCAGTCGCAACTGATATGTACGCGAACTTTCTAGATCTTTCTACAATGGAATTGACTGACGCCTTATATAAGGCTTGTATTGTCAACTGCGAATTACAAGTGATCTTTAGTGTGTTTTATGTCGTATTTAGTGTTGTTTAAATAAAGTGTCAATTTTGGTTATTTAATCGGGTTTTTTTACTGTCAAGAACCCGTATCTCGTAGCAGTATATGTACATATATTTTGAACGTAATGGCGTTTGGTTGCATAGGACGAAAAGTTAGTCGATGGAACTTTAAAAGGGCAGAATATAATGTGTATTTCAAATAATTACTTATAGAAAATACGTTTCTTTTGTAAGTCAGTTATGTAAAAGCTCCAATTGAAACCAGAAGACATTATGAGTATTATTTAACAAGTACAAGTGTGAAATTAGAACTTGAAGAGTAGAACCGTGCGTGGTATCTCCGCATACTAACACTACTATGTATATCCCACACATTTTGTCACTCAGAAAATCAGTAATGTCTGTGATCTTGGACTACTAGGTCCTTCCTCTATCCCCAAATCACTCACACATCCCAATAACCTACTGCACTGCCCTCCGGAATCTAAGGGAAGGTTCATATCTGACGGATCATGCGACGGATAAAAACACTTGACCGTTCACACTCGACGCACTAACGTATCATCGGTTGAGTGTGAACGCACGAGTGTTTTTCTATACATTTGTCTGTTCTGGCGTTACGCGACCGATAATACGCGACGCATGTTCCGTCAGATATGAACCTTCCCTAAGTGCTGTTACTGCACTTTAGGTTCGAGACGGCAGAACAGTGCTACAAAACTGTTAGTATGGTTAGTACATCACTTACTTGCGGCGTGGGCAGAGCGGGGCTTACTTTGTGCGCTAGCAAGTGTTTGATGAGCGTCGTGTTCGACGGGCTGGACTCTAGCGCTTGGGAGAGCTGCGGGTGCGATGTCGGCGGTTGTTGGGTCTAAGGAAACCGATCGACATTCGATAGTATTCGATTTCATTTTTTTTAACCCTAAATATTATTAATATTAATTTAATTTTAACGTAATATCAATTAAACTAATATACTAAAAAAAAATAAAAATAACAGCTGTAAACAACAGTTGTACTTCTGGCTACTTTATCTACATCATGACAACGGGTCCGCACTTTTTATAGTCAAGCAGGGTATTTTCGCTTAGCCACAAACCATATTAAATAGTAAGTTAGCGTAAGCTATTAATATGAATACCTAAATAAGTTAGATTTACTGTGAGTCCGAGTGTCGAAGGACAATGATTAGTTTTTTTTACTTTTAAATTTGTTCTCATGTAAGTGAAATGTAAATTTCTTTATGAGAATTAAATGTCTTTAACCAGAAATACATATTACCAGTAAATGCTTTTAAAGTAAGAATATTACGCGCTACGTGTCGCGGGTTCGATTCCCGCACGGAACAAATATTTGTAAGGTCTACGTATAATTTTTCTTGGTCTAGCTGATTGTGTATATGAATTTCTATGTTTTTAAATGCACCCACGATACAAGAAAAATATCTAAAGGTAGAGTTTTCGTAGAGGCAGAGTTTAAAAAAATGTCTTAGCGCTGAATTGTACTGAAAAGAAAAAGACTTGAAAAGTGTTTGTTTTTTAAGTGACTGATATCTGTGCGTACGTTAAAAGTTCATATTCGCTCTAAATATATATTTAATCATTCTTATACAAAACATATTTCTTAAAAATGTCTTATAGTGGGCAATTAACAGTTTACCCAAGGAAAATCTATACATAGAGGGTTATTTATTAATAAAATGGTTAGATATCGTATATTACCTGTACTTGCGGCTGAGTAACAGTGGGTTTTGCTTCAGCTGCTGCCTTATTTGTGAGTTGCGCTTTCAGTATTGGTGAAGAAGGCCCTGAAAGATATAAGAAAAGATGTTTATTTCAATTTTAAATGCAATCTCTTCTAAACTCTTTGGTGGTTAAATCTAATATAATTCTCGTGTCGCGGTGTTTGTCACCAAACTCGTCTGAAACGGCTGAACAGATCTGTATGAAACTTTGTGTGCATATCGGGTAGGTCTGGAAATCGGCCAACATCTATTTTTCGTACCCCTGTCTATTTTTTATTCCTACTCCTTTACTGTGCACTGTTGTGGTATTGTAGTTGTGGAATTCAGACTCTTGCACTTTTAAAGGAATAGTGAAAGAACACTATCTTTCCGTCCCATCTTAATTGCTTATAAGTATGTATTATTATTTATCTCATTATATTATTTAGTATATTAATTATACATAATATAAGTAATATTTATGGATTGTATCCCTCCTTCAAACACAACGACACGGTTGCTGTGGTGGTTGAGCGTTCGGCTGCTGTCGCGGGTTCAATCCCCACGCGGAACAAATGTTTGTATGACCTACAGATAATTGTTCCGGGTCTGGGTCTTGTGTTTGTGAGTTTTCATGTTTGTGACCCACGCACCCACGATAGAGGAGTAAATCCAGATGCGGGCAACGTTTTAAAAAAAATACACCTTTCTCTCTCTCTTGTTCGTAGTAAAATAAACGGGTGAGGAACTTCATTCCTGAGAGGATCCTCTGACCGCACACGTTTATTTATTTATTTAAAGACCTGTTATAACATCACTCCTTTGGCAAATACAGATAAGATATAGTTTCAACTAACCTGCAGTAGGATTAGTCCTATTTTGCACCGCCCTGGGTCTGATGCCGATATACGCTTGCTGAGTCTCGCCCGTTGATAACGTCACAGTGTTTGGTCCCACTGTACCTCCGAACACCGTTCTAGAGTAAAGCAAATTGTATCGGTAAAATCTATACTAATACATAAAGCTGAAGAGTTTGTTTGCTTGAACGCGCTAATCTCAGAAAGTACTGGTCCGATTTGAAAAAAATCAGTTTTAGATAGCCTATTTATTGAGGACGGCTATAGGCTATATATCATCATGCTAAGACCAATAGGAGCGGAGCAACAATAAAGAATGTTTCAAAATCGGAGAGTCAGTAACTATTCTAAGCGGACGAAGTCGCGGGCAGAAGCTACGAATATATAACATCTGGCATTTTCGGATGTCTATTTTGTTGATGAGAAAATCACGAAAAGGCGTCATTGTACTCATAATTCATCATCATCAACAGCCTGTTGCAGTCCACTGCTGGACATAGGCCTCTCCAATTGCACGCCACTTAGACTAATTTTCGGCTTCTCGCATCCAGTTTCTGCTATCCATACTCATAATTATGGACATCATTTACCACGTGCTCAACTCATAGGTATGTATATCGCGAATAAATCAGCCGTTCATGGTGTTACGCACGAACCGATTTCCACGGTTTTGCATTCGTTGGAAAGGTCTCGGGCTCCGTGAGGTTTATAGCAAAGAAAATTCAGGAAAAATTTCAACAGAAAAGCGGGAAAATGTTTTTTCATTTTTTTTATATATGGCAAAACAACGTTTGCTGGGTCAGCTAGTAAGTAATAAAAACAAGACCGGGTCGTATTAATTTCAAACTAGCTTCTGCCAGCGGCTTCGCCCGCGTGAAATTTGAAAATAGCAGAACACTATAACAAGGAATTCGTAAAAAGGATCACTGAGCGCGTCAAGACAGCGTGGAAGCAAATCAAGACTATTTTTTTTTTCTGCTTACGGTACGCGCGAGAGTGAGTATAGACGGCACTAGTGTGCGAGCGAGAGAGCATGAGAAGCACCGCCATTTTAGATTCCTTTCTTTAATTTTTTTTTTTTTATTTATTATTTATTTCCAAAATACTTAAGTCTATTTTAACTATGATTTTTGCCACACAACGAAAACCTCTCAGGGTTTATCTGTGTGCTGGCGAGCCATTTATTTAATTATTACAAATTGATGTTCAGATGCAGTCGAACTTGCATTATAGTAGACTAATTATATATATGTAGACTTTATGTGTAAAGAAATACTTTGACTTACACTTGTAGTTTTTAGAACACGTTTTGTATAAGGTTTGTAAATCTTCTGGAAGTTTATTAAGAATGTAAGGTACTAAATATTCTGCAACCCTCATTCCGTACACATTATTGGTTTTTGGTAGAATGTATTTATTTTTTAGTGTAATGGACCTCAAGAAGTCAGGTCTTGTTTTTTCGGTTAGTAACTCAGGCCTATTTATTTCAGCAAGGGTGAAAAATTCAACTTTATTGAACACATTCATAACATTACAGTATTTTAATAGATCATAATAATGAACCGGGTTAAACCCTGGCTGGGGGCCTTAGAATCTAAGGCAACCACAGGATTGCCCGGTTAAGCAGTAACCAGCCTCAATGTGCTGAACTGCGAGTAGTCCATTAAAAAAAAAAAAAAAATGAACCGGGTTATACCTGACTAGTCTAGGGAAGTGTGCAGGCGCGATGACCCCCTTCCTGGACAGCTTGGTGCAGCACGTCACGTACTGGCGGTACATGTCGCTGGCGTCGCATGTGCTGTTGTCGGTCGCTGGCAGGACTTCGTAGGTTGAGCGGAGCCACGCTTGGGCGAAGTTCTCGTTTTCCTGTCGGGGAATTGATTTTTCTTTGATTTTGGGTGTGAGATAAAGAGATAGAGAGAGAGAGAGAGCGAAAGAGAGAGAGAGTCAGGGAGAGAGATAGTTAGAGAGAGAGTGAGTTAGAGAGAGAGAGAGAGATAGTTTTAGAGATAGAGTGGGAGAGTTAGAGAGAGAGAGTGAGGGGGTGAACAAGATCGAAAGAGAGAGAGACAAGGAAGGAGAGAAACAAAGAGAGGGTGAAAAAGAGGTTTCCACGCGCAAAACTGACAACTTATGAAACTGTGAACTAAAAACCGATGGCTCTTGTATGAGCTCGGTGTCGTGTCACTCACCTGCACGGTCCGCTGCTGCAGATGCGACTGCTGTATAGACGAGACGGGCGCCAGCGACGACACCTGCGCGGTGCTGACCGTCGTCTGCACAGGCTCTTGTATGAGCTCGGTGTCGTGTCACTCACCTGCACGGTCCGCTGCTGCAGATGCGACTGCTGTATAGACGAGACGGGCGCCAGCGACGACACCTGCGCGGTGCTGACCGTCGTCTGCACAGGCTCTTGTATGAGCTCGGTGTCGTGTCACTCACCTGCACGGTCCGCTGCTGCAGATGCGACTGCTGTATAGACGAGACGGGCGCCAGCGACGACACCTGCGCGGTGCTGACCGTCGTCTGCACAGGCTCTTGTATGAGCTCGGTGTCGTGTCACTCACCTGCACGGTCCGCTGCTGCAGATGCGACTGCTGTATAGACGAGACGGGCGCCAGCGACGACACCTGCGCGGTGCTGACCGTCGTCTGCACGGGCTCTTGTATGAGCTCGGTGTCGTGTCACTCACCTGCACGGTCCGCTGCTGCAGATGCGACTGCTGTATAGACGAGACGGGCGCCAGCGACGACACCTGCGCGGTGCTGACCGTCGTCTGCACAGGCTCTTGTATGAGCTCGGTGTCGTGTCACTCACCTGCACGGTCCGCTGCTGCAGATGCGACTGCTGTATAGACGAGACGGGCGCCAGCGACGACACCTGCGCGGTGCTGACCGTCGTCTGCACAGGCTCTTGTATGAGCTCGGTGTCGTGTCACTCACCTGCACGGTCCGCTGCTGCAGATGCGACTGCTGTATAGACGAGACGGGCGCCAGCGACGACACCTGCGCGGTGCTGACCGTCGTCTGCACAGGCTCTTGTATGAGCTCGGTGTCGTGTCACTCACCTGCACGGTCCGCTGCTGCAGATGCGACTGCTGTATAGACGAGACGGGCGCCAGCGACGACACCTGCGCGGTGCTGACCGTCGTCTGCACAGGCTCTTGTATGAGCTCGGTGTCGTGTCACTCACCTGCACGGTCCGCTGCTGCAGATGCGACTGCTGTATAGACGAGACGGGCGCCAGCGACGACACCTGCGCGGTGCTGACCGTCGTCTGCACAGGCTCTTGTATGAGCTCGGTGTCGTGTCACTCACCTGCACGGTCCGCTGCTGCAGATGCGACTGCTGTATAGACGAGACGGGCGCCAGCGACGACACCTGCGCGGTGCTGACCGTCGTCTGCACAGGCTCTTGTATGAGCTCGGTGTCGTGTCACTCACCTGCACGGTCCGCTGCTGCAGATGCGACTGCTGTATAGACGAGACGGGCGCCAGCGACGACACCTGCGCGGTGCTGACCGTCGTCTGCACAGGCTCTTGTATGAGCTCGGTGTCGTGTCACTCACCTGCACGGTCCGCTGCTGCAGATGCGACTGCTGTATAGACGAGACGGGCGCCAGCGACGACACCTGCGCGGTGCTGACCGTCGTCTGCACAGGCTCTTGTATGAGCTCGGTGTCGTGTCACTCACCTGCACGGTCCGCTGCTGCAGATGCGACTGCTGTATAGACGAGACGGGCGCCAGCGACGACACGTGCGCGGTGCTGACCGTCGTCTGCACAGGCTCTTGTATGAGCTCGGTGTCGTGTCACTCACCTGCACGGTCCGCTGCTGCAGATGCGACTGCTGTATAGACGAGACGGGCGCCAGCGACGACACCTGCGCGGTGCTGACCGTCGTCTGCACAGGCTCTTGTATGAGCTCGGTGTCGTGTCACTCACCTGCACGGTCCGCTGCTGCAGATGCGACTGCTGTATAGACGAGACGGGCGCCAGCGACGACACCTGCGCGGTGCTGACCGTCGTCTGCACAGGCTCTTGTATGAGCTCGGTGTCGTGTCACTCACCTGCACGGTCCGCTGCTGCAGATGCGACTGCTGTATAGACGAGACGGGCGCCAGCGACGACACCTGCGCGGTGCTGACCGTCGCCGGCGTCGTCTGCACAGGCTCTTGTATGACCTTTGTGGGGGTTGCTGTGGTCTGTGTGTAGGTAAAATGATATTTTAGAGATAGTTTGTGAGTAGGTTAAAAATAACACTTTTCACAAGTTCATCTTGTCAAGTTAAGTAAGACTTCGATTTTTTCAATCAGACGGTTGGGCATTGGACGTCTTTCTAAATTATTGTTTCATGTGCAGTATTTTTTAAAATCAAAGTTTCAAAAACCTAACTTGACAATGTCTGTATTGTCTACTCAACACACACATACATATTGTGTTTTACTACGTTATTTGGTGCGCTGTCTAAACGGAAAATCACAAACTAGTGCCGCTATTATGATTTTACAATACACACAGTTACCACAAACAATGATGCTTTTCGCACTTCATTTATGTGATACACTATAAAGTTTATCTCATTATCTATGGGGTTTATAAAAATATTATTTTCGTGATCTCCTTATCATACTAATAATAATCTTTATTGTTCAGAAAAATGTGTTGTTGTTAAAGAAAATGACCCCTTACCGCTTGCTGTTGCTGAGTTTGCCTTTCCTGCGCATCCCGTTCGGCCTGCGCGGCGATGGCACTGGGTCCACTGACCGTCTCAACCACTCGCATGAGGATGCAAGCACGGGGGCCGTAGCTTTGAGCCTGCAATACAAATACAACTTTATGACACTGTCGCGGAACAAAGGTTATTAAAGTCTGAGTTTATAAAATGACGAGGTTTATTATAGTATCACACCAATGTTTGAAAACCAGTCAGCGTGCACACTAGCACCATTATGTTACAGAACATAGAGTACACACGTGCTACACTACACTACACTACATACCTCGACAGTGACGAGCGAGACGAGTGTGTGTATAAGTCCGGGCACCCTCGCGACACTCTCGCTGGCGCGGTCGCCCAGTGACGTCAGCGCGTACACGCACTCAGCGTGCACACTAGCACCATTATGTTACAGAACATAGAGTACACACGTGCTACACTACACTACACTACACTACATACCTCGACAGTGACGAGCGAGACGAGTGTGTGTATAAGTCCGGGCACCCTCGCGACACTCTCGCTGGCGCGGTCGCCCAGTGACGTCAGCGCGTACACGCACTCAGCGTGCACACTAGCACCATTATGTTACAGAACATAGAGTACACACGTGCTACACTACACTACACTACACTACATACCTCGACAGTGACGAGCGAGACGAGTGTGTGTATAAGTCCGGGCACCCTCGCGACACTCTCGCTGGCGCGGTCGCCCAGTGACGTCAGCGCGTACACGCACTCAGCGTGCACACTAGCACCATTATGTTACAGAACATAGAGTACACACGTGCTACACTACACTACACTACACTACATACCTCGACAGTGACGAGCGAGACGAGTGTGTGTATAAGTCCGGGCACCCTCGCGACACTCTCGCTGGCGCGGTCGCCCAGTGACGTCAGCGCGTACACGCACTCGAGCGTGCACACTAGCACCATTATGTTACAGAACATAGAGTACACACGTGCTACACTACACTACATACCTCGACAGTGACGAGCGAGACGAGTGTGTGTATAAGTCCGGGCACCCTCGCGACACTCTCGCTGGCGCGGTCGCCCAGTGACGTCAGCGCGTACACGCACTCGAGCGTGCACACTAGCACCATTATATCGCGGAGGGTCAGCAGGGCGCAGACTTCTTGGTACACCTGGCAAATTAATACCAACTTTAATCATCTTAAAATAAAATCGAAAACAAATCGCAACAACAGTCTGAAAGAGGACCAGATCTGTCAAAAGGTGGAATGATACGTACCTTAGCTTCCAGCGCTTTAAGCAGTGCATCTTCATTGACCTCATTCTGAGCCAGTTTGTTCAGCAGCTCAAGTGCTGCAAGTACTCTAGCTCGGTCCTGAGATACTAATGCCGCCTGAATTGTTGATAGCACATGGCGGGATATCAAACATGTTGCTGGGTCCTACAAAAAAAGAAAATATTCTTTAATGTGGTATGGTTTTTGTACCTACTTTGTGTCCAGCTTCTGGGCAAAGGATTTCACTTTCTCCCTCCATACCGCTCAATCCCGTGCGGTCACTGATTAAATTTGAACCACAAACAACGTGATAAATATGGTATTAACATCTTTATAACAATTAGTACTTAGTACTTTGTATGGTGTAACTCTAAAATTTTTGATTTATAAGCAAGACTTTTATTACAATAATAAATATTATGTTATTTTTAGTATTAAGAGCAATGAACATTTTTTTTTATGGTATTTATAATATTTTATGAATGTTCAAAGATATTGATATATTATTTATTTACCTTGATTATAAGTTCAGTCGATACGTTTCCGAGAGTATCAAGACCTGATTGCCGTAGTGTACCGACCCAAGAGTTGGCACACAGCAATAAAAATCTGAAATAAAAACATACTTTATCTAATATCATATTGTAAAGTTCCAATTGTGACCAAAAGTTACACCTTATTGACAGAATGAATCCACAGACAACTTAAAAAAGCAATTAAAATATTTGGACTCGATCTAAAAATCTTTGTTGATCTGGATAAACTCCGTTTCTACGTTATCTGTGGCAGTGCTCATTGTGTAAAATGGCGACATATTTGCCGGCTTATTGCATAGCCTTATTATTATTTTTTTCAAATTTTTTTCTTAGATCATTAATAGTATATTGCGCGCCCCTATGAAATTTCCTTGCGAGCCACTTCGGTTGTATAAGTAATTTATTAGTACATTGTTAAAAGATTTATACTTATTTCTTTGATACCTTAAATCACGTTCACCAGCTCACCTAATGAGCGTAGTGTTCTTTAGCTAAATATTGCACGTTTTCGTCGTCAAAGGTTATCGGCAACACTCGCTGCGTGTACACACAGGTGGTGCCTTCTGGCAGCTCGGTGGCGAATTCATATACAGTCGACTCTTGTTAATTCGAAACTCGAGGGACTCTTAATATTACGAAATATCGAGTGTTTGAACTATCAAATAGTTCTAAATTGAGAGAAAATAAATAAAACTACTAATTATTAAGCATTGCTGTTGATCAATTTTATTATTTAATTTTATTAACTGCTATTATTTAACAATAACAAAAGTTTAAAGGTAGAATTAATTAATCCTTCGAAGGAACGAAAGAAGAAAATCTCATGTACAAAAACTTGTCTCAAAATTTCATTAGCCTTTCTGTCTCTTTCTCTCTGCAATTTTGGATTATTGAGTGTTGAACGCGTGGTTTTTTTATGTAGCAATGATTTTTTCGTTCGAATTACCAAGTGCATAAAAATGTATTGATTTACTTCGAAATTTAAAGAGATTTAGAAGTGAACTCGTGATAACTTTGAATTATAGAGAGGTTCGAATTATCGCAGGTTTGAATTAACGAGAGTCGACTGTATACGAGGATGAAGGATGGATGTTGTTCACCAAGCTCACCTAATCAGAGTATTATTCTTAGCTAAATACTGCACGTTTTCGTCGTGGAAGGCGATCGGCAACACTCGCTGCGTGTACACACAGGTAGTGACTTCTGGCAGCTCAGTGGCGAATTCATATATTCAAGGATGAAGGATGGATGTTGTTCACCAAGCTCACCTGATAATAGTATTCTTAGCTAAATACTGCACGTTTTCGTCGTGGAAGGCGATCGGCAACACTCGCTGCGTGTACACACAGGTAGTGACTTCTGGCAGCTCAGTGGCGAATTCATATATTCAAGGATGAAGGATGGATGTTGTTCACCAAGCTCACCTGATAATAGTATTCTTAGCTAAATACTGCACGTTTTCGTCGTGGAAGGCGATCGGCAACACTCGCTGCGTGTACACACAGGTAGTGACTTCTGGCAGCTCAGTGGCGAATTCATATATTCAAGGATGAAGGATGGATGTTGTTCACCAAGCTCACCTGATAATAGTATTCTTAGCTAAATACTGCACGTTTTCGTCGTGGAAGGCGATCGGCAACACTCGCTGCGTGTACACACAGGTAGTGACTTCTGGCAGCTCAGTGGCGAATTCATATATTCAAGGATGAAGGATGGATGTTGTTCACCAAGCTCACCTGATAATAGTATTCTTAGCTAAATACTGCACGTTTTCGTCGTGGAAGGCGATCGGCAACACTCGCTGCGTGTACACACAGGTAGTGACTTCTGGCAGCTCAGTGGCGAATTCATATATTCAAGGATGAAGGATGGATGTTGTTCACCAAGCTCACCTGATCAGAGTAGTATTCTTAGCTAAATACTGCACGTTTTCGTCGTGGAAGGAGAGCGAGCGCACGATAGAGGCGATCTGTAACACTCGCTGCGTGTACACACAGGTGGCGCCCCCCGGCAGCTCGGGCGCGAACAGTTGGTTTTCCTCCGACTGTTCCGTTACCCAGTCTTCTAATATGTCCTGAAAAAAAAAAGGATTGGTTAGGTTACACTCTAGTGTCATTGTTAAGTATTTATAACGTAAAAGTTTCGAATTTGCAACGCTAGATGGCACGCCCAAATAAATATACACTTTCGTTAAAACAGGAATATTTATCATAATAATATAACATAAACATAATCAGCCTTTTAACGTTCTGCCACTGCTGGGACACAGGCCTCCTCTCTCTAGGAGAGGGATTGGGCCTTAATCCACCACGCGGGCCCAGTTGGTGAATGTCACATGTCTTCGAATTTTTGGTTCTAGGACATGCCAGTTTCCTCACGATGTTTTCCTTCACCGTTTTGAGAGCAGTAGTGATGAAATTATACAACGTAATGCGCCTGGCTGGGTTTGAACCCGCGACCTACAATTCGTTAGTCCGAACTGTTACCACTTGGCCAACACTGCTCTTATGTTATGTTACAACAGGAATATTTATCATAATAATAATAATCGTTTATTTGCAAAACAGGTTATGGTGGTTACAAAAAGTGATTGGAGCCACCTTTGCAGCATAAATAAAAGGAATATTTATCATTCTGACATACTGTTCCTAACAAGTAAGCTCATGTAATTCCCTGCCAGAGTCTGCACTTCTTGATAACTACGTCCAGTGGCAATACGAAGTGCCAATGCTATCATTATTCGTGTGAGGGAAAGGGATAGTGCTATTCGTCTTGTGTAACTCCGTCTCTCTCTGACACAAGAATCATAATGGATTTAAGACGTTATAATAGGGCTGCTGGGGTCTCTAAATTAAGTTACTTTTAGGCAAGCGTGATCACTCATCGCTTTCCATGGTGATATTATGTGCTACGCGATCAGCGCTAACTCAGTTTTTACACAAATCTGAATTACGTGCTGCTAAAAGGCGGGTCTGTTTTTCAACATGTAATTTCCCCATTTTGTTTTATCTTTGTTCTCTACCTTACTAATATTATAAACGCAAAAGTTTGTAAGTATGGATGTTTGTTACTCTTTCGCACAAAAACTACTGAATGGATCAAGACTATGATCTATCATAGTCTGGAATTCAACACATAGGATACTTTTTATCCCGGGATTATGTTCCCTTGGGATAATTTCCGACATTCACGCGGGCGAAACCGCGAGCAGCAGCTAGTATTACAATAATGTCATGTGCGTCTGTTTGGGAGGTAGGTAACTATTTTTCGTTCTTTTTTTTCTCTACTGGACAGTTAGCATAAGCATAATCAGCCTTTTAATGTTCCCACTGCTGGGACACAGGCTCCTCTCTAGGAGAGGGAATGGGCCGTAATCCACCACGCGGGCCCAGTGCGGGGTGGTGAGTGTCACATGTCTTCGAATTTTTGGTTCTGCGACATGCCGGTTTCCTCACGATGATTTCCTTCACCGTTTTGAGTGCAGTGGTGATGAAATTAATTACACAAAGTAATACGCCTGGCTGGGATTGAACTCGCGACCTACAATTCGTAAGTCGGGACCGTTATCACTCAGCCACCACTGCTCGAACTCAAAGCCTGTGGATTGTGAACTCAAGCATTACTAAAACAAAAATTCCTCCTACCAATTTTCAAGCAAGGAAACATCACAACACAACTGACCTCCTCATAAACCTTCTCGACGACCATCTCTTCTTCGTCGGCCCCGTTCAGCAGCACATCCGTGAGCGTGTTGTAGGCCGCGCGCGCCTGCACGATGAGGTCCGGCTGCTCCACGCCCGGCTGCATGAACTTGGTCTCGTCGGCGAGCTCTCTAACCCCGCCCCCCCCTGACCGAAGGCTCCAGAAGTCGTCGGGGTAGCGGCCGCGCGCTTCGTAGTACGAGCGCCCGATTGTGTCGCGGAGACTCGCTGGGATGTGAGACAATGGTTGGTTAGGTTCTTAACTTCTTACAGCCAAACCCAATAACCGATCTATCACAAACTGGAGATAGAAAAACAAATGAAACAACAAAAAAATGATGTAGGTTTTCTATTGTTTCATTTGTTATTCTATCTCCAGTATGTGATAGATCGGTTATTGGGTTTGGCCGTTAGTCTCTTATGGTGTGTCGTTTAACACAATTGGTGGCAATAAATCTGTGATTTAACTAAAATAAATACTACCAACGATATCGGACAGGTTGAAAAGTGACTTCTTAAGAACTTTATAGCTGTTTTTCGCGCTCGGATTTCTGATTTATTTATTTATTTATTTATTTAGGTAACCAACAGCGATACATAAAAACATTTTACAAAATATGTGTGTTACAGTTATTATAGCCAATTATAGGTTTCCCTGTTTAACTGTGATATAAGTATAAGATATGCGAACGGACTAATGCTAGATATTTATAATTAAACAACAAAAACAACAAAATAAAACTGCTATACTTACAATAAAACTACATAACGTTAAATTTATCTGCAAATTATGAAAAATTTTAACAAAAAAAAAAAAAAGAGAATTATAAAACACAGTAGAGGAAGAAGATTGGTTGCCTATCACTCATCTGCCCGTATAGTTTCCACTATTCGCTTTTTAAATGTCAGTTTATTACAGTTAAATAAGTCAACTTCAGAAAATTCCGAATTATAGCTTCGAGCAATGCGAGTCAGTACACAATTTTTGGCATAGTTAGTGGAGTGCCTAGGAACACGCAGCATTGGCGTGTGACGAGTGCGCCATAGGGGAGTGTTAAAAGTTATCTGTGCGACCAACTCCGGGCAATCAAGGCGTCCATTGAGTATGTCATAGAGCAGACACATGTCCATCACTTTACGCCTTTCTGCGAGTGTTAACATGCCATACGTTCGACAGCTATCTTCGTAAGACATCGGAGGTTTACGGAGGCGATAATTAAGATGGTTAATAAATTTTTTCTGAATCCTTTCTATTTGATTCTTATAAATTATGTATTGAGGGGACCAGATTTGGCATGCATATTCTAAAACGCTACGCACATAAGCAAAATATATAGACTTAAGGGCTCCAATATTTTTAAATACCCTGCATGACCTAAGAACAAATCCTAGGTTCTTATAAGCCTTTGTGCTAATATGGTCTATATGATCTGAGAATGTTAGTTTACTGTCAAACATAACTCCTAAGTCCCTAACCATCTGGACTTTATTTATTTATTTATTTCTGATAGCAGTATTTTTTTTAATTGTCTCATATTTTGCTGTTGAAATCCGTGATTTTTATTTTTAACTACTTACATTCTATCGTGCTATGGAGTACGTTAAAAAACTTGCACTAGGACTTAGTGCGAGTTTTTTAACGTACCCGATCGCTTTAACGGATATGTTCGCTTATGTCAAAGTGTATGGTACCAGACGGCGCTTATTCAGTATCAATACAAATTTAAGTTTACGCTAACGCGATCGAGAACGTTAGAAAACTCGCACTAAGACCCCTCGACTAAGAGGACCTCATTACAATTCTGAACTTAATCAAATAATAGAAAAAAAAATACATAATACTCACAATGATTATAAACCCCAGCATGCGCCAACAAGAAATCCAGAATATGCGGCGTAGTGCTTAACGGCAGCCGATTCGAGTGGTCGGCAGCCAGCACCGTACACACGTTGACGGCGAAGTCTTGTTCGTTCGGCATCGGCGACAAGAGCGAGAGGGCAAGTCTCTCCGATGCGGCCGCCACGCGGGAGCCCGTGCGCAGCGCCTCGCCTGATGCTTAGTTGTCGATAAATAATATTGCCTAACAACTGGCTATGTCGTGAGGGTTAGTGGTTAGTTTGGTTGGTTAGTGGCGGAGGATGTTACTTTTGACTACTATTAGCATTGTGCCAATGACACATTGTTAGGAGTGTATATACCGCCGTATCAATGATAAGGGGCCCCCTATAACTTTTTATCTATATCTAAGCTAATATTATACAGAGGACAGATTTGTATTTTTGTATGTAACGAATAAACTCAAAAACTACTGGGTCGATTTCAAAAACTCTTTCACCATTAGAAAGCTACGTTCACCCTGAGTAACATAGGCTATATTTTATCCCCGTATTCCCGGGAACGGGAACTCTACGCGGGTGAAACCGCGGGGCGCTGCTTTTCCATAATATTTAACATAATAATATTAGGTCCATAAGCTTATTTTCCTCTTTTAAGAAGGGAAAAAACGGAATAGACTATTTTGTAGTTACATAGATCAATTATATCTTAATTTGCATGACTTAATTGAAAGCTTCTACATCAAATGCATGAATAACCTTTTGATAGCAGAGGTATAGAGTCTAAAATATTAATTGCAAAGTAATGTAATCACTAAATCTAGTTGGGTAAGCGCCAATTTTCCACCAGTTTAGCGCAATTACCAAAATCTAATTTCAAACTTTAAATATTTCTTTAGCGTCATGTCTGATGGTTCATAAAGGCCAAATGATATAGAGAAGAATAAGCACAGATATCAATATGTTTCCTGTCGAAACATACCTGATATGTACGTACCCCCTCCATAGGACATGCGCGGCATTCCGCCGCCGCGACCGCGCCTCGGGTCTTCGTCCATATCGTTGTCGTCATCCCTGCCTGGTGGTCCTTTTGCTCGCTCATATCTGGCGAAATTGAGAGGTATGTCACCGGATAACTTTAAAATATGTAACACTAGCGACCCGCCCCGGCTTCGCACGGATGCAATGTAGATACTAATGTTTCCTCTACTATAATATGCATGTATTATACATATAAACCTTCCTCTTCAATCACTCTATCTATTAAAAAAAACCGCATCAAAATCCGTTGCGCAGTTTTAAAGATTTAAGCATACATAGGGACAGACAGCGGGAAGCGACTTTGTTTTATACTATGTAGTGATTATAAAATATCTTGAGAGATTGTAAACTCTCGAAAAATTTTCAGCTAAACGTACTTTTTTACGTATCAAAATTTGATAGTCAATAATCTTTCGAATTAATTCCAAGAAATTGTGTACCGACATAAACTGACGACATGTTGGCGACCTATCAGTGTACGGTTCTACAATTCATTGGATTTTCTGGTTTAGTCAAGTAGCGGAACATAGGGTACAGGGAACTTAGGGCTCCCCGACACGGATAGGTTAATGGGCAATGGAGCTAGAGTGAACGAGCAAACTTAGCTCCCGTCATGCCATTAGTGTTTTTTTTTTGTAAACCCTGCAGACGGAAATAGGAAACCCGTGCGGGGCTTCGTCGTCGGTTCGAAATGTTGGAATTGTAATATTTAATATTTCGTTACTTGCTATTTACCCAGGCTTATACATATATAGCACCTTGCCTTTTTTTTTGGGTAATTGGAAACAACCAATATATGAAAATGCAAGTTCTGTCACTGTATGTCATGGGTAGAGATTTTCATTGATTGATTGATTTAATTTCATTTTTTCATACCTTATTCGGGCAATAAGAAGGGAAAACCAACCATATTAACTACGATTTATCAAGGCTAACAGTTGCCTTGTTGTCAAATCAGGCGTATTTTCCCGAAAAAATAAGACACTATCGATGCCGAAATTACGAGTTTTTCGACACGTGAACATGCATCGAAATATCTGATCTCTAGTCATGGGAGGACACGAAAAATGTATGTATGTAAAGAAGAGAAAAGAGTAAAACAAGTACTAGATCAGGCATAATCAGTCAAGTAGGGTGCATATTTGTGTACGAAGTAAATGTAGCATTATCTCATGCGCGCCAGTGGTGCGGGCGGGCCATCTGTCAAATGGACATTTAAGTAATTTAACTAGCCGAGGTTAGATGTGTGCTGCAGATGGAACTGGGTGTGATAGTGAACCAGTGATTTATACCAACAGCAAATTTAGGATTGTCGTTTGGGGGTGGGCTTGACTCTGCTGATTTTAAGTTTAAAGCAAAATAAACACTAAAAAAGCAGATAACATTTATCACAGCAGCATAATAAGAATAATCAACCTTTTGACATATCCACTGCTGGGACACAGGCCTCCTCTCTAGGAGATGGAATCGACCATAATCCACCACGCGGGCCCAATGCGAGTTGGTGAATGTCACATATGTTCGAATTATTGGTTCTAGAACATGCCGGTTTCCTCAAGATGATTTCCTTCGCAGTGGTGATGAAATTAAATACTCAAAGACAAATTCCTTGTTTTAAACTAAAAAATTATATTTCGGTCTTTTGAGGAGCTTGAGCAAGTGAGCTCCCCCTGGATTTGCCATTTCTGGTTGTAATTAAGGCCATCTGACACATCTCCTACATATCAATAAAACACTATGCCCTTGCAGGCAAGGGCATAGTGTATTACATTGCAAGGCCAGGGCCTTGCAATGTAATAGCTGCGTGAGAACTATTATACAATCTTACTTCTCTAAATAAGACCCGTATATTCTTCTAAGCAGTGTGGATCCATTGATGCAAGGATGCGGCAGTCTCAGTGGCCTCAGGAATGACTCCCAGGTGTCATTCTGATTGACCTGCAAATAAATAGTTTTGGCTATCATCTTGTACTGATTGTAGAAGATATCAAAAACATTGAGACATGTTGTTAAAGAGTTGTAAATAACCCTGCCTTTGGGTTTGCCATAGTTGGGTAAAATATGACTTGCGGTCAAAATAATCAAATAAAAAATATCCAAAAGTCAATTTTGAAACAGTCTGATGCAATTGGTGAAATTTATTTTAGTTTGAAGATTTGCATTACTATTTATATAAAAGCATTACCATCACCCAACTGCAACACATAGGGGGGCCTATGTGTTGCAGTTGGGTGAAAACCAGTCAAGTGTGAGTTGGCCTTAAGAGTTCTATACTAAAATTCATTAAAATTATGTAATTTTAAACCTATACATTTCTTTTGATTTACCTGTAATCTATAGTTAAGAAATATTTTAACTATTGTCATATATCAAAATGTTTTGTAGCAAAACTACAGAGCCAACCATTTAACATGTAATATGTGATGCCGACAAATTATCAATAAAAAGTATAAATTACTTTATAAATTATTTATTTTGAAACCATGAAAATAAATTGGGTCAAATTAGTTATGTAGTAGTATCTGAGTCTTTCAACTGAATCCGTCCAGATGAGTTGGAGCAAACTTATTAGAATTATTTATTTATTTATTTACTTAAGATTCACCACAGCACATACATACACATACATTTAGTAAATCATACAGTAATATTCTAATATATATGCCAATTACGGGTAAACACAGCATTGACAACAAAGACACCAGATTACCGCTTAGTTGCTAACTTAAGTCTAGGTGCACAATGAGATAACAAAGAAATATAAATGACGGTATACATTTTGTTACGAAGAAAGTAAGATCGAAAACAGAGCAGTTCATTAAATAACAGTACAGCACAGATAAATATAACTAAGTATGTGTGTGTGTAACTGTGTGTATAACTATGTAGATTTTGGAGACAAGCGTAGAAGTGATCCTATAAGAATTCTTTTTTGTTTCCTTTTGAGGCACAAACCCTAACAAACATTATAGTGTCCTTGTTGCCATCTTTAAAAAAATAACCTCTCTACTCTTTACATAAAGAAATATTTACTAATGGCTTGAGAAGCTTATCACATGATACAGTATAAAAATTATATGACCAACCTTTCCAAGTCCCCCTCGTTGTTGAACTAATGTGTAGAACAGATACAGATCTATTTCTATGCCATTCACTATTGGCACTTTAGTAGGTAGGCTGAAAAATAAAACATGGAATACAATTAAAAAGTTTATATATCTATCATTTAAAAGGCTCCAAAATATTATAAGGAAGCTGTAATCGTTTATAGGTTAGTTGCATTATGTACACTAACAGTTACCAGTAAGCAGTATTTTTTATAAATTATGGAAGTGAAAAATGGATGAATAAAAAAAATTTTAAAAAAGTTTCAGAAACACAAGTAGCCTATTAGATCTCAGCCTAAACTGTGTAGTTGATCAACACATACCAACATTGGTATCCCATTATGTACTTTTGATTCTGGCCAACAAACGGTTAAGAAAAAAACGGCATACTTACTTTTTACTCTCATTGAACTGCTTCAACTCCTTGAGAAAACTTTCCCGGTCTTTTATATAGTTGCTGGATTTCGTATTTATTTGTGCTTTTGCCATTATAACAGTATCTGCAAACGGTTTTCAACACACACTAAGTACACGAAATGCCAACACTTATGGATGGTGTGACGCAATAATAGTGTTTATATGAGAACACACATGTCACATAATTAGCTAATTGATCTATTTTATCTCATAATTAATAAAGAAAACGCAATTTTTCAATATTGTGAGCAGTTTGCTTGATTTTCTTTGACATTGACAGCAAGCCGGACCGGACCCAACGAACGACGCTTACTCGTTGCCAGCAAAAAAAAAGAACAAAACCGTTTCTTTTTGTGTATTGAGCAGGTTGCAATCACAGTTGCAATGTATGTTTTCACATTTGAGTTCGGACGATTCCCGAAACAAACTTTTGAAAAATTTTAGTCTTTGATATAGGTAGGCATAGAAAGTAACAATAGTAGTACTACGAGTAGAGATTCTCCCTGCTTTATTTATCTTTCTACTCTAAAGTAGTCCGCGCTATACCAGTTGTTGGATAGAAACAAGCAAATTCGTGGACTGCCTTGTGGTCAGCAACCACTTCACAGCACAACCAGTTTTTGAATCATATTCATATTATAATATATAATATTCTCCATGAATGTAATCTAAGATTCTTGCACAAGGCTTGCACAGGGACGTGTGAGGGTGCATTATGTGTTCTGTGTGCATTATTGTAAGGTCTTTGGAGGGGATTCTGGCGGGAACTTCGAAAAAGCGCGGTTTGAAATTTTCTTTCAAAATTCCTTTTAATTGTTTTCGGAGGATTTTTGGGTTTAAAGTGACTAAAAAGCTGTTAAATTATATACGGTAGCTCGCCGAAATGGTGGGTAACGAGGGGGGCGGGGATAACCCGCCCGCCCCTCATAAACGTCCTCGGGCTGAGGAAACAAACGAAATGAAGGAAATGGACTGTGGCGAAGGCGGCGGCGGTGAGCGTATGAACCCTTTTATGCCTTACCTCAAGCCAAATTATAAAAGACTTTATCCCGAAAACTGTAATAACACAGAGTTTAAGGTATTTATTGAAGCAAACGGCAAGGATAGAATCGGCAACAAGAGCCCAATTTATTTGAATCATATTTTTTCCAATGAAATAAAAGGTGTGACGGCAATTCAAAGAGTAAACGCTAATAAAATAGCTATTATATTTAAACAGTACAATACAGCTAATAATTTTATTAATAATACTAATTTCTTAACAAAGCACAACATGAGAGCATTTATACCAGCTGCACAGATTGAAAAAACTGGCATCATACGATTTGTTCCTTCAAACATCTCAAATAAAGAATTATATACAAAATTATCATCAATTTATGAAATTATCGCAGTAAGAAGATTCACTAAAAAAGTTGGCCAAGAACGTGTCCCACTGCAAACAGTAAGCATCACTTTTCTTTCCAATATACTGCCAGACAGTATACAATATGACTTATTTTCTTATAGGGTTTTCGAATATGTTCCCCCTTTACAACAATGTTTTAGATGTTTTAAATTTAACCACTCAGCAAGAATTTGTAATAGCAAGCAAAGATGTTCTATTTGTGGAGGTGAGCACTTATATAAGGAATGTGACAAACCAAATGAGGTCTGTTGTGTAAACTGCAGTGGGCCCCATCTAGCAATTTCAAAATTATGTCCGATTAAAATGAAGAAAATAATTGAAAAGAAAACGAAAATTACTTATGCAAGTGCTACCCTGACCAAGAAAATAAATGACACTACAGAATTCCCTCCGCTAGCGCCGCCAAGAATGCAGCCTGTACATAATATTGTAAATAAATCTGTAAATAAGCCTGTACATACCTCTGTAAATAAGAATACTACATATGTAAATAAATCTGTGAATGATGTAAATAAATCAAATGATGTCTTACCTAGTGAAGACATCAAAAATAAAATTATTGACAACAACGATGTACTTATGGCCCTAGTACAGACGTTGGTAGAATTGGGTAATAAGGGAGATAATACACCTACTACTTTAAAAAGTATTAAAGCTACATTAATTAAAAATCTTAAGTAATGGATCCAAATTCTTCTCTATCTAAACTACGTATTGCTCAGTATAATATTCAGAGTGCTAATAGTAAAAAACCCTTATTGTTACAATTCTTAAATAAACAAAATATTGATATTTGCTTACTTAACGAAACATGGTTTAAAGATAACAATTTTAGGATACCTGGATACAATATTTATAACAAAAATTCGAGTAACGCTCATAACGGAGTAGCAATACTAATCAGACCATATCTTAAATATAATATAATAAATACGCAATTTTATGAAAATATTCAAACAGTAGCTTTATCCGTATGCACGGTACGCGGCAGTTTAACTGTGCTCTGTGTATACTGCCCACCAACTAGTGCGCACATACGAATTCATAGATTGCACGACATAATTAAAGATCTTCCTAAACCTATATTTATTAGTGGTGATTTTAACGCCCACCACATTGCATTTGGATGTCTATCAACTAAGAGTCGAGGTCAGGATTTGTATAATATAATCGATGACTTAGACCTATGTATTTTAAATGACGGCAGTTATACAACTGTCAATCGGCCAGGACAAAATCCTTCTGCCATTGATGTTGGCTTCATTAGTTCTAGTCTTGCATCATTGTGTGAGTGGTCTGTGCATGATGATACCATGGGAAGTTATCACTACCCAACTATAACAGAAATTTCATTACTCATAGATAGATATGACATTAGTCCTCCAGTTGATAAGTTTTTGTATAAAAAAGCGGATTGGGAGACATTCAAAAAAGTTTCTAAAACAATATTTAATGATTTGACTCTTAAACTACATGATCCTATTCTAACTTATAATGATTTCTGTTTTCGATTAGATACTCTAAAAGAATTAACAATCCCAAAGCTAACTAAATTGAACAACTTTAAAAGCAGACCCCCAGCTCCTTGGTGGAATGAAATTTGTGAAAAAAGCGTTGTTGCTTCCTATGATGCATTGAAACTATATAGAAGTGAGCCTAGTTTGGAAACCTATTTAAATTACAAGAGAAAAGATGCACAGAAAAAAAGAACCATCTCGGAACAGAAAAAAGTTGGATGGAACAACTTATGTAATAGTTTTAATAGAACTACTCCAATAAGTAAGATCTGGAATCTTATAAAGATGTTCAAAGGTATAAGACCTGGCAATAAATCATATAGAGATGAGTTCATTATTCCATTTTTAGATAAATTATCTGATAACACAAATTTAACTGATTCTGATGATATAAAAAACCTTTTTGATTTAAACAATGATAATCGAAATTCAAAATTTTTATTAGATTCCTTCTCATGGCGCGAATTTACAATGGCTCTGCAAGGTAGACGAAATACAACTCCTGGTTTGGATGACTACCCTTATTTATTGATTAAAAATTTAGACGAATCGGCCCAAAAGATATTTCTTAACGTTCTTAATCTGCTTTGGTATACTAAATCTATCCCGCAATCTTGGAAAACACAATGTGTTGTTCCAATACTCAAGCCAGAGAAACCTCCGCAACTTCCTAGTTCCTATCGACCAATTTCATTATCATCTTGTCTAGGTAAAATTTTTGAAAACATGATTAAATTTCGTCTTGATTGGTATGTTGAATCCAATGGTATCATTCCACATGTTCAGTATGGTTTTCGTCGTGGCCGCAGCTGTGCAGATAGTTTTACTTCTCTCATCTCTGACCTGAAAAATGCAAAGAATAAAAAATTACACACAGTTTGTACTTTCTTAGATGTTCAAGGTGCTTTCGATAGTGTAGATCCTGCTATACTTGTCCAAATTATGTCAAGATTAGGTATTCCTGGTCAGTTATGTAAATGGATTTTTAACTTTTTGAATAACAGGACACTATATGTAAGACATAACAATAAACTATTTGGACCAAAATCTGCTTCAAGAGGTACAATGCAGGGTGCTACACTGTCTCCTTTGCTGTACAATATTTACACATGTGAAATTTGTAAATTTGTAAATAATACTGATGTAAATATTCTGCAATTTGCTGATGATATTGTTTTATACAGCAGCAGCTATAATTTAGAAGTGGCAATTGACAATGTGAACATAGCTTTAAATCAATTATTTATATATTATAATGATTTACTACACCTAAAAATCAACCCATCTAAAAGCAGTGTAATGATTTTTGGCAATGATAGCTCCACAACTAATGTTACTTACAACAGTGAAATTATTCCTAGAGTAAATAGTAAGAAATTTTTGGGCATAATAATAGATCAAAAATTGACTTTTGAAACACATATTAGGCACATTTCCAAAAGCGCCCTAAAAGGTTTAAATTTAATGAAATGTCTTGCTGGTGTATCATGGGGGGCAGACCCCAAAACATTATCATTATTGTACAAAGCAATTGTTAGAAGCCATTTTGATTATAGCTCACTAGCTTATATGTACAGTACACATGTAAATAAATTAGATATAATGCAGAATAGGGCTTTGAGAATAATATCTGGCGCAATGTGCTCCACTCCCATAAGGGCCATGGAAGTGGAGACTAAAATCATGCCCTTAAGTTTAAGAAGGCTATTACTTGCACAAAGATATTCTCTCAAATTAATATCATCAAATAACAGAGAGATAATAAATAAAATATTACCTTCTACTCACAGAAATTTTCAGACACAGACAAAAGTTGATATGTTGAATGGTATTTCCCCAATGTTGTCCAACATCTTACTTGAAATAGACAATAGCTGTTCCAATATTAGAAAACAATTTCCATGGCCATGTTACTCCTTCACATATCAATGTATTTCACATCCTGTAAAAGTGTTTGAAAATACAATTAATAACAATTTAGATATGCTACAATTTTTAGAACAAAACAATAGTTATTATACTTTATACACTGATGGTAGCAAGAGTAGTGATTATGTTCATGCAGCATTGTATGATCCACACAGAAAATTCTCTCAAAGCTTTGTTCTGCATAAATCTTGTTCTATATTTACAGCGGAGGCATATGCGGTGTATCAGGCATTACTATGTATACGTGAAATAAGTAACTGTAAATACTTTTTAATTGTTTCTGATTCTTTAAGCATGATAAAGGCCTTAAGTAGCCTTACAGTAACATTTAAGTCTAACTTTATTCTTTATTTCATTAAACAAATAATTTACCAATATCATCTTGAACATATACAAATTGCCTTCCTGTGGGTACCCTCTCACAGTGGTATCACTGGCAATGAAATGGCTGATAAAGCCGCATATGAGGGTTATAATTCTGTTGATGTTAAAAATACAATGGACATCCCTATGACTGATTTCTTACAAAGCATTAATCAAAACATTTATGAGTTGTGGTATGAAATATGGAAAAAAGATCAAGATACGAAAGGAAAGTGGTATGGAAGCATTCAAGAAAGATTACCTATTAAACCTTGGTACGATAAACTGAAGGAGGATGCAAGCCGAGATTTTATCACCACGATAAACAGGCTGCGCTTTGGCCATAATACTGCACCGTCACACCTTGCAAGATTGAATATTATTTCAAACAATATATGTCCGTTTTGTGAAAATACTGAAGGAACTGTAGAACATCTCATTTTCTCATGTCAGAATTTCTTACTTGACAGACTAGTGTTAGCTATTGAATTAAGTGAAGTGAAAGTTAAATGTGATTTTGAATCCCGCCCGCCGCCACTTGAACAGTTATTAAAAGACAAAAACAGCTACAAACCCATATACAAATATATCAAAAATACTATAAAATCCATTTAAAATAAAGTGCAAATTCCAACCAAAGTACTGCAAAGCTGCAAGTGAAGAAGTGCAAATCAGTGCAACAAATAAAGACTTGACCTAAAGGTCTTTGTTACCAGGTCATTAAATTATAAAAAAAAAAAAAAAAGTCTTTGGAGGGTGCCAGTTTCACTGACACTGACAGTGACAGCTTTTCATAAACATGCCAGAAGCCGTGTGACAATTTTTAGGTTATAAAGTGAAACTTACCAATTTATATCTTGTAATTTTGTCAAATAAGCTAACAAAATGGTGAAAAAGAAAATAGATAACCGTATCAGGGTTATGATAGAGAATGGCGTTAAGTTGGGACATCGTACCATGATCCTGCTTGTGGGAGACAAAAGTCGAGATCAAGTAAGCACATTGTTTTGTTGTTATACATCCGCGACCTGCCGTTTACATGGTTCACCACCTATTTTCCAAATATTCGACGAATATTATGAGCTATTTTTTACATTTAGAGTGCCAAAATCGTTGAAGTATCACGGAAACTTTTCATTCTGTTTGCTACACCAATCAACTCGGACTACCTTTTCTCTACTATTACTTAAAAACCTACTAAAACACTAAATATTTGCTGAATACTTAGTTAAGTATAATATTAACATGCGGGTATTTTTGTTTTTGTAACATACCAAATTGTTTTGTTACAGGTTCCCATTTTGTATGATATGCTAGTTAAATCAACTGTTAAGGCCAGGCCCACAGTCCTATGGTGCTATAAGAATAAGGATGAAGCTATTAGCAAGTAAGTTGAAAGCCATAAAAATTTGTAAGATAACCCATAAAACAGCCTCATAATACTAGTTTGTTCTTAACCCGTCGGGCACCAAGCTACGTTTACGTAAAATGCAACATGGAACTCAATAGGAAACAACAAGAGTACTGCGGGCGGCCTCTGTTTTTTTTTAAATAATTTATAAAACTAATATAAAATATTTTCTTCTTCGCCCATTCTTGTTTTATAGTTCAAATATATTCTTAACATTAATAAAAAATGTTTAATTTTAGTCATGGCCGCAAAAGAGCAAAGAAAATTGCTGCAGGCAAGTTGGAAGTGTCAGAAGAATCTCTGTTTGATGCGTTCAGAGTAGCGACCACCATACATGGACGGTATTACTCTGAGAGTCACACTATGCTCGGTCAGACATATGGAATGTGTGTATTACAGGTACATAGTGACATAAAAGAATGTATTACTAACCAGTTTTAAGTATCTACTGATATAAATAAATAAGTAAATTGCTTACTTCGATCAATAATACACTAGATTCCCGATCGTCGCTTCAAAAACGGTCCGAAAAATAAGAGCACAAATAGTTTTGTGGTCTTATTTTGAATTAGTATGGTCCAATCATAGCCAATGTGAGGACGTCAAAATGCCGCATTGCGCGTTTAAAAACTATGTAAATAACCACTGAAACACCAAGATTTTGGAAGGAATATCTTTTTTTCGATAAGTTTATACCATTAAGTGTTTTTCATAATACAAAAACCGAATTAAGTAGTAAATATAAATTAAATCGCAAATATTATGATTGTTTGACCAATGTTTGCACCAACGCTCCAACTATTGTAACAAACATCGACTGTTCCGGAACAGGGAATGTATGGAGTAGTATTATTATTTTATATATTATTTTTGTTTGTAGATTTCCTAGCGACCCATTTCGTTGTGCAGAATGGGTATCTATTGTCGCGAAAGAAAGAGGAGAAGGAATATATAAACCCTTATCTAACCCTAAAAATTCGACAGTATGATCGATTCATTTTGATAGACTGGACATAACTGGAAACACGCAAAGGCGTAGGTTACTAAAAACTCTTATTTACTTAATCTTTAACTTAATTAATAGTGCGGTTTAAATAAAACTGATTTAAGACAAATATTTGTTAATACTGGTTGTTAACAATGTGCCAAGCCGCTTAAAATTAATAGAATAATAATATAATAAAATTAATGTCGTAACAAACTAACTAAATACTGTACTAGTTTACTCCTAGTACTTTTTAAATCAGTCCAAAATATTTGCCACCATACAAAGGTACCTTTTCCAAAAAAAAAAATTCTGCAACTCTACATCTTTCAATACTTACTGTGTTCTGAGCATTGAAATGTAATACCAAGAACTACATCTAATTCCAAAATAGAATAAGCACGAAATTATGAACAAATTGTTTTGAACGTTATTGCTTCGATTTTAAGTTTTATTTTATATAATAAATATTTTTTATTTATTATAAAAATGACTAGTTATTTTCAATTCATTTTAAATCTATTGCTTTTGACCTTTCTCCGATGATAGAAGGACCTAATTTAAATATTTTGCAATCGTAATTAAACTTTATATATGACAAATAAGGTTTACAATAAACTGCAGTTTTTAATGTTATTAAAGTTTTTTCTGTATTTTGTAGTATGAAGTATAAATGTTTATGTGTGTAAGCGCGGCCACTTGAGCGACATATTTTTGTTCCTGATCCTTTATCTAGTGCTATTATTGATCGAAGATTGCTTATATCAAAATATAAATTCTTCTTACTTTTTCTGTCGAAACTTTCGTACCTATCACAGAATTCGTGGATTTCGGTTTGCTGATATAAATGCACACTAATCCTCAATCATTAATTGGTTGAAGCTAAAAATGGTTTACTATGAACATTATGAGTTAGTACTTCACTAATGGAAAGCTACATTACAAACTAGTAATATAGTTTTCTTGCGGAAGCGTACGCCGCGCACTGTACTCTTTGATTTAATGTAATGGCGCGATCATGCAATCGCCTTAACATCACCTCATCTTCAGTTTTATTAGGGCCAGTTTTTGAAGAAAATATTTATCTCAAAATTATTGTGACCAATTTTAAAACATGCATTATCTAGCTGTGAAACTCTTTCAACCAAAATGAGTTTTCAACAGCCATTGCATTACTGATCTTGGGACTTGTGTGTAACCAATTTTTATTTCCAATTTTATATTTAGAAATGTTTTGTACAGGATTTTGAAGCCCTGACTCCAAACTTGATGGCTCGTACAGTAGAAACAGTGGAAGGTGGAGGCTTGATTGTGTTCCTACTTAAGTCTATGGACTCCTTGCGGCAGTTACATTCTATCACCATGGATGTTCACTCCAGGTAAAGTAGATTTATCACCAGATTATCCTATTTCCTACTAATATTATAAATGTGAAAGTTCGTAAGTATGGATGGATGGATATTTGTTGCTCTTTCACGCAAAAACTTTTGAATGGATTTGGATGAAATTTGGCACACAGATGGTTTATAACCAGGATTAACATATAGGATATATATGTATATTTTTTTACCACGACATTCCCGCAGGATCGAAACTATATACATATTATAAAACAAAGTCCCCCCCGCTGCCTCTGTCTATGTGTACGCGATCAATTCAAATCTATCGAGTGGATTAGAGGGAGTAATTCATAAGGAAGGGTTAAGCTTGTGTAAATTGTTTGCAATATGATGATGTTTCCTGAACAGCTATCGCGTTATCAGCTGTGTGTTGATATTTGTATAAATGAACATAATACTCAAACAACATATGAAAAATATACATAAATTAACTAGCTGTATCTGTCATCAGAAAATTGCTGAGTCAGTATGTTTTTAATAAATCTTTACTATAATTTCTCGATATACATATTAAGAAAATATCATCTCATGTACATTCAATAGTTTCAATTATATCCGTGTCTTATTAACAAAAAATAGTTTTCAATATCACACAATATTTTACTACAAATTTTAAACAAAACAAACATTTAATATAGCACAATTTGTAAAATGAAATATTTTATGTTTCAGATTCAAGACAGAAGCGTACGACACAGTAGTGAATCGGTTCAACGAGAGGTTCCTGCTGTCCCTGGCAGATAATCCCCGATGTTTGGTTCTGGATGACTCACTCACTGTACTGCCTATATCGTCCAAGACTGCACAAGTTGAGCCCGTTGATGTTGTTCCTGAGGTAACGTAACCTTAGATAAAGTTCACAAATTTTGGATATTTTAATATAGCCAATCAATTTATAACAACCAGTCATACTTTTCTGATGGACACAAATGTTATGTTATGTTTTTAAAAAAGAAAACCGTTGCCTCACACTTGTAATTACTCCTGTGTATTGGGTGCGTTTACAAACATACAATCTCACATACACAAACAGCCAGACCCGGAACAACTATCTGTAGGCCATAAAAATATTTTTATCGTGCGGTAATCGAATCCCCGACACGTAGCGCAGCAGCCAATCTCTCAACCACTGCGCCAACCGTGTCGTCAAACAACACAAATAAGGAGATTATCCCTTCTGTTTTTTTTTTGTATACATTAAAAATTATGTTATTTATTATTGAATTAATTGACTTTGTTTGTTTTCAGCGCGTCAATCCAAAGCTGACAGAATTGATATCATCTTTATCAGACTCCCCACCAGCGGGTCCATTGGTCGCGCTATGTCGCACGTACGACCAAGCGAGCGCGCTCGTCGCACTCATCAACACACTCGCTGATAAACAGTCGAGGTAAGTTGTCAACATGTCAGAACTGATATCATCTCTATCAGACTCCCCGCCAGCGGGTCCATTGGTCGCGCTATGTCGCACGTACGACCAAGCGAGCGCGCTCGTCGCACTCATCAACACACTCGCTGATAAACAGTCGAGGTAAGTTGTCAACATGTCAGAACTGATATCATCTCTATCAGACTCCCCGCCAGCGGGTCCATTGGTCGCGCTATGTCGCACGTACGACCAAGCGAGCGCGCTCGTCGCACTCATCAACACACTCGCTGATAAACAGTCGAGGTAAGTTGTCAACATGTCAGAACTGATATCATCTCTATCAGACTCCCCGCCAGCGGGTCCATTGGTCGCGCTATGTCGCACGTACGACCAAGCGAGCGCGCTCGTCGCACTCATCAACACACTCGCTGATAAACAGTCGAGGTAAGTTGTCAACACTGTCAGAACTGATATCATCTCTATCAGACTCCCCGCCAGCGGGTCCATTGGTCGCGCTATGTCGCACGTACGACCAAGCGAGCGCGCTCGTCGCACTCATCAACACACTCGCTGATGAACAGTCGAGGTAAGTTGTCAACACTGTCAGAACTGATATCATCTCTATCAGACTCCCCGCCAGCGGGTCCATTGGTCGCGCTATGTCGCACGTACGACCAAGCGAGCGCGCTCGTCGCACTCATCAACACACTCGCTGATAAACAGTCGAGGTAAGTTAACACTGTCAGAACTGATATCATCTCTATCAGACTCCCCACCAGCGGGTCCATTGGTCGCGCTATGTCGCACGTACGACCAAGCGAGCGCGCTCGTCGCACTCATCAACACACTCGCTGATGAACAGTCGAGGTAAGTTGTCAACACTGTCAGAACTGATATCATCTCTATCAGACTCCCCGCCAGCGGGTCCATTGGTCGCGCTATGTCGCACGTACGACCAAGCGAGCGCGCTCGTCGCACTCATCAACACACTCGCTGATAAGCAGTCGAGGTAAGTTGTCAACATGTCAGAACTGATATCATCTCTATCAGACTCCCCACCAGCGGGTCCATTACTACGCTACGATTTTCTTTGAGATTCTAGCCATTGGACTAAGTTCATCATTTTCTGAACAACCAAATGTTTTAGGATTTTAATATTCTTCACCCAGGATACGAGTATTTTAACTGCCTCCAAATAGGTAATAATACCAAAAAGTAACCTTTTTTTTTTCAACATTGCCTCTACAACTATTTCTCTCCACATTTAAAGGTTGACTGGTAGAAAATGCCTGAGGCATTCAGCCGGCTCTGTCTCTTCATCCTATATACCATGTTGACCAACAGAGTTATATCAGAACTCCTAACAAATGCTCCTCTCACCGCCAGGCCCCCTCACTGCCTGACGGCGGCCCGCGGGCGCGGCAAGTCGGCCACCCTGGGGCTGTCCATCGCCGCCGCCGTGGCGCTGGGCTACGTCAACATATACGTCACCTCGCCGCACCCCGAGAACTTGATCACACTGTTCGAGTTCCTGCTCAAGGGACTGGACGCCTGTCTGTATCAAGAGCACATTGACTACAATATTGTGAGATCGACGAACCCGGACTTCAAGAAGGCGATCGTAAGGGTCAATATCGCGAGGAATTCGAGGCAGACTGTGCAGGTAATATATTTATAATTAATACATGATAACTGCTCGTTTAAAAAAATACAAATACAATGCGCACGGCGATGCGCCACCTGTACAAAACACTTAAAGAATATCTACTCTCATTGTGCATACAATTCGGGAGTGGAATTCCCTACCGCAGTCTGTGTTTCCTGATAGTTAATAAGTTACTTCTATGTGAGCGTGCTCCTGCCAGGGTTGTGGAATTTGTTCGAAAGAATCACTGCCACCCTGGAACGCAAAGGGCATTTGGAAGAACACGGATGGGTTTTAGTCAGTAAGAGTCTGACACTCTCTTTCGCTCCGCCCAGAGCGGAAGAAGTTATTTGATGATCTACCATCTATAAAAAAGCAAACATGCTTCATCGTCGAGTATTTCTTCGCTTTCGGTCTGGCGAGATTGGGTCCAAACGCGAGCCTGTCAGAATAGCGCCAGGCCATATTTAACGCACTTATACTTTGTAAGAAAAAAAAACAACTATTCTAGTTATACACACGCCTTCCACAATTCAAAAATGAAAGTTCTCTTTTCCAGTACATAACACCCGACGACCACTCGCTCCTGTCGGCGGCTGACCTCGTGCTGGTAGACGAAGCAGCAGCCATTCCCTTAGTCCACGTGTCAGCGGCCGCACAGCGAGCCCCCCTGGCGCTGCTGTCCTCGACGGTGTCAGGGTACGAGGGCACCGGCAGGGCACTGTCCTTGAAGCTGTTCGCGCAGCTTCAGACGCAGCACAATGCGCCTCCCCCGGTAAGTGTCTAGTGTGTCCCGCGTGTGAGTCCATGTAACAGCGAGCCCCCTGGCGCTGCTGTCCTCGACGGTGTCAGGGTACGAGGGCACCGGCAGGGCACTGTCCTTGAAGCTGTTCGCGCAGCTTCAGACGCAGCACAATGCGCCTCCCCCGGTAAGTGTCTAGTGTGTCCCGCGTGTGAGTCCATGTGACAGCGAGCCCCCTGGCGCTGCTGTCCTCGACGGTGTCAGGGTACGAGGGCACCGGCAGGGCACTGTCCTTGAAGCTGTTCGCGCAGCTTCAGACGCAGCACAATGCGCCTCCCCCGGTAAGTGTCTAGTGTGTCCCGCGTGTGAGTTCATGTGACAGCGAGCCCCCTGGCGCTGCTGTCCTCGACGGTGTCAGGGTACGAGGGCACCGGCAGGGCACTGTCCTTGAAGCTGTTCGCGCAGCTTCAGACGCAGCACAATGCGCCTCCCCCGGTAAGTGTCTAGTGTGTCCCGCGTGTGAGTCCATGTGACAGCGAGCCCCCTGGCGCTGCTGTCCTCGACGGTGTCAGGGTACGAGGGCACCGGCAGGGCACTGTCCTTGAAGCTGTTCGCGCAGCTTCAGACGCAGCACAATGCGCCTCCCCCGGTAAGTGTCTAGTGTGTCCCGCGTGTGAGTCCATGTGACAGCGAGCCCCCTGGCGCTGCTGTCCTCGACGGTGTCAGGGTACGAGGGCACCGGCAGGGCACTGTCCTTGAAGCTGTTCGCGCAGCTTCAGACGCAGCACAATGCGCCTCCCCCGGTGAGTGTCTAGTGTGTCCCGCGTGTGAGTTCATGTGACAGCGAGCCCCCTGGCGCTGCTGTCCTCGACGGTGTCAGGGTACGAGGGCACCGGCAGGGCACTGTCCTTGAAGCTGTTCGCGCAGCTTCAGACGCAGCACAATGCGCCTCCCCCGGTAAGTGTCTAGTGTGTCCCGCGTGTGAGTTCATGTGACAGCGAGCCCCCTGGCGCTGCTGTCCTCGACGGTGTCAGGATATGAAACTCGTATTGATCGGTCGAAGTTCTGTATTCATGGATAACAAAATGAAAACATTGTTTTGATAGAAAGGGTAATGTGCTGCAGGCAACATGTTATTTTGTTACCAGCTGCTCAATAATATATTACCGAAAAATAGGAGCCAAAGTTGCACGACTTCCGTGCAAGTTTCGCTTTCTTTGAATGGCCTTTCGAGCAGTCTTACCTTTTTTTTTCAACAATTGCTTGCCACTGCTAACTTTGTTTCCAAGCCTCTCTGTATCTCTGCCAAGTTTTCCCGGAAACACTGTCAGATTATCACACCACCTTCGCCGCGATCGACCTTATGGACGACGTCTGTCCTGACTGAAGCGTCCATTGAGTGACGATCTTCGCGATCTACCATCCTACTCCCACTTCAGTCTAGCTGTATTTTCATCAACATCTGTTACCCTATATGGAACGCAGCTAACAACATTATATTTATTTTACTCAGATAAAACTCGAAGAGCCCATCCGTTACCGTTCAGGTGACGCCATCGAGTCGTGGCTGAACTCTCTCCTGTGCCTGGAGGCGCCGCCCCCGAGCGCAGGCGCGGGTGCTCCGCCCCCCGCGGCGTGCGAGCTGTACCGCGTCAACCGGGACGCGCTGTTCTGCTACCACAAGGCGGCTGAGGCCTTCCTGCACAGGCTGGTCGCTATTTATGTGGCTAGTCATTATAAGGTGAGGATTTTAGTCTTCGTTTCGTCTTCAGTGTTGAGTATTGACAGAACCTGTTTTGAAATGGACTGGTTACATGCTGTGCACATTGGACTTTAATTTCTTGGCATAATTTTTGTTTTAGATATTGATAATGACTGCGTATATATATAGGAATATTTTTTTATTTAGTGCACAAACTTTAACAAATTAAAAGTTAACCGATTTTTATTAAACACGTTTTTTTATATTCAAAGTACAAAAACGGGCGCCCCCCTGCCCCTGGGGCCTTACCTCCACTCTAACCAGCTGGCCGTTGTTATTATGATGAATAGATAGTGTCCATATTTTACTGATTAACACCAACAAATCATGAAAATGTGTTATGGAACCACAATTTTTTTTGCGCACTGCTTAATCAATATTCCCGAGTGGATATGCTGACGAAAGCTCATTATTTTTGGATTCAAATCATTTAAAGAATACTTACACGAAGTCCCCGAATTCATTTCATTCAAAAATTTCAAATTAAAATCGTTATTTATCGTCCACAGAACAGTCCAAACGACATTCAACTGCTAGCGGACGCACCGGCACACTGCTTGTTCGTGTTGCTGGCGCCGACGCCGCCCAACAGTACGGCCATGCCGGAGATACTGTGCGTCATACAAATGTGTCTAGAAGGCAACATATCTGACAAGTAAGTACTACGCCTATCAAGGAATATTGTTTTTTTTTTATTGTTTTTTAATAGGGATGTTTCCTGAGGAATAAAAATATGATCCTATTTAGTCCGTCAATTCCGTCCGTCCGTCAGTCCGTTATTTTTCGATAATCTAACATTATCGAAAAATATTGGACACGTATTTTTTGCTTTACGAAATCTCTAAAAATTCACGAAGATAAAAAGCTTCAAAGATCATGAGTGGAGGCTTGTGACATCACGACGTGGTAAAAATCGTCGCACGAAGTGACGTCACACGAGTTTTCAACGCACTGTATCGTCTTTGTTTTTTGTTTACGTGAAAAAATAAAAAATACGTGTCCAATATTTTTGGGAAATCTATCTTACGGACTAATTGGATTTTTTTAGGCAACTACCCTATTCTTATATAATAATATTTCCACAGATCAGTCCGTGACAGCCTGGGCCGCGGTCGCAAGGCAGCCGGCGACCTGATCCCGTGGAACATCTGTGAACAGTTCGGAGACAAAGACTTCCCCAAGCTGTCGGGCGCCAGGATCGTGCGGATAGCCACGCATCCTTCTTATCAGAGGGTACGTATTCTGCTGGGGGCCTTTTGAACCTCCTTTTTTTATCATTAAGTGACTTCTTCCGCTCTGGGCGGAGCGGAGTGTCAGACTTTTACTGACTAAAACCCGCGGTCCTTCTAGTGCCCTTTGCGTTCCAGAGCCGCGGCGACTGTTTCGAACAAATTTCGCAAATACCTTCCACTCTAACTTGCGGTTGTCGCTCGATAGAGATAGAAAATACGCCCTTACTATAATCATCTGCCTAGCCTTTTCCCAACTATATTGGGGTCGGATTCCAGTCATACCGGATTCAGCTGAATACCAGTATTTAACGTGGAGCGGCTGCCTACCATACCTCCACAACCCATTAGCTGGGGAACACGGTACTTCTAGGCAAGTCTGACAATCCGTAACGACTGTCAAAGATCTACAAATGACAGCCGGGACCAACGGCTTAACGTGCTTTCCGAGGCACGGAGGAAACTCGGTCTGTTAAGATGGTCACCCATCCAAAGACCAACCTTGGCAAGCGTTGCTTTAGTTGCTTAACCTTGAAGATCGACCTGTACGGCTGTTATTCCTTAGCCATGAGCTCCTCCTTAGCCACGAGCTCCTCCTTAGCCACGAGCTCCTCCTTAGCCACGAGCTCCTCCTTAGCCACTAGCTCCTCCTTAGCCACGAGCTCCTCCTTAGCCACGAGTTCCTCCTTAGCCACGAGCTCCTCCTTAGCCACGAGCTCCTCCTTAGCCACTAGCTCCTCCTTAGCCACGAGCTCCTCCTTAGCCACGAGCTCCTCCTTAGCCACGAGCTCCTCCTTAGCCACGAGCTCCTCCTTAGCCACGAGCTCCTCCTTAGCCACGAGCTCCTCCTTAGCCACGAGCTCCTCCTTAGCCACGAGCTCCTCCTTAGCCACGAGCTCCTCCTTAGCCACGAGCTCCTCCTTAGCCACGAGCTCCTCCTTAGCCACGCGCTCCTCCTTAGCCACGAGCTCCTCCTTAGCCACGAGCTCCTCCTTAGCCACGAGCTCCTCCTTAGCCACGCGCTCCTCCTTAGCCACGAGCTCCTCCTTAGCCACGAGCTCCTCCGGAGAGATATGATAAGATACGCCCTTACTAGCATATCAATAATGCTGTTTTTCGTCCAACAGATGGGCTATGGCAAGCGTGCTTTACAACAACTAGCAGCATACTACTCGGGCGACGTGCCGTGCCTAGACGAGGATCACTCCGATGACGATGACGCGGCGTCCAACGGACACAGTAACACGTTGCAGACGGAGAATATTGTGCCGAGGTAACTTGTTAGTTTTTTAACCTGGTTCCGGGGTGGTTTGGTTATTTGGTTTATTCGAGAGAGATCTGCCAACAAAGCAAAAGTCTGTTTCTTTCTTTTCTTTAAAAAAAAAAACGGAACACTAGGATTTACTCCTGCAATGCTATTCTGTAAGAACTCACTCCAGTTCTCACTTCTGATTCTGCGGTGAAAACTGTGTTTGGTATTCTGTAACTTGATGAAAACTACACTAGCGCCACTAAGTGAGAACATAGGTGAAGCGAACTTAACTTGACAGTCAGAATATCAAATACTGTTCACTTCAGCTGAGTTACGACGTGTAATCGAAAATGAGATATGAATCGTATCGCACGTGAGTTCTTACAGAATAGCACTGCTGGTCGTCTAGTAGTGGGGCCTGTCGATGCCTCCTTTCAGTTTGTGAACATTCCAGAACATTTTTTTCCCAGACAGTGGATCCGTACAAACTATAAAAAAGAACCGTAGACCTTAAAGGGCTCAAGGTATTTTTTATTATTAACTTTTTAGTATTTTCACAAACCAGATGAATCTGCCTATAGTGAGGTCAGTTTTCAGTCAAGCCGGTGCAGCTAAGCCTTGTTCATAGAGCTGCCTATCTGAAAATCAAAACTCAGAAACTGAATACAGCTATAAACCCTTCGTTAAGACGAGTGTCAGAATTCTTGGCTTACTAACTATGATCTATTTACTTACTAGCTCAACGTGCTTTCCGAGGCATGAAGGAATCTCTTTACGTTAACATGCTGACCCAACCACAGACTGACCACGGCAAGTGTTGCTTAACCTAGACGATCGACCGTGAACGTGCTTGAAAGTATAACGATATCTTAAGTTCCCCTCTAAACTTTCTTGTTTATAAACAGTTCCGAACTGGTTTTAACATGCTAACCCATCCACAGACTGACCACGGCAAGTGTTGCTTAACCTAGAAGATCGACCGTGACCGTGCTTGAAAGTATAACGATATCTTAAGTTCCCCTCTAAACTTTCTTGTTTATAAACAGTTCCGAACTGGTTTTAACATGCTAACCCATCCACAGACTGACCACGGCAAGTGTTGCTTAACCTAGAAGATCGACCGTGACCGTGCTTGAAAGTATGACGATATCTTAAGTTCCCCTAAACTATCTTGTTTCTAAACAGTTCCGAACCGGTTTCTGGTCTTGTCAATAACTGTTTACTAATATTCTTTCTTATATATAATTTCTTATATATATATTTCTTAAATATATATTTCTTATATACAGTATGTTAACTAACAAAGGGCGTTCCCGTTAACCCGCAATAGTATAGCATCCATATATAATAAAAAAAATATTACCATTCGATAACAAAATGTTTTTTTTTTTTTAGTATTGAAATATTCTCAAAAAATGTTAAATTGATACGTTAAAGAAACACTCTGTACACGCGTACTTGCCGGTTTGGGCATTGCTACTAAGAGTAGGTACTATTCCGCGCTACTATTTTGATTTTAAACAGCTTCTTTTTTTTTTTATTTTTTTTTATTCGGATTATTTTATGCTTATTTTTCTATTCTGATATTTTTATTTTTATCTATTAATGATATAGATTAACGAATTTAAGGGAACGCCCTCTGTTATTCAAATTCAAATTCAAATATTTTATTTCAGATAAACATCCATATGTGTTAGTAGTAGTACAACTTAACCTAATGTTAGTATTAAATTAAATTATCATAATAAACAACCAATGAACCATTGTACGAAAAGTTCAATGGTTCATTGGTTTATTTGGATAAGTGAACATACTGTATATTTATAATTTTCCAGAGCCAAACCCCCGACCCTACTGAAGCGTCTGACGGAGGTACGAGCGGAGCACCTGGACTACCTGGGAACCAGCTTCGGACTCACAGAGGAACTTCTCAAGTTCTGGAAGTCGCAGAAATACGTGCCCGTTTATCTTAGGTATGTTCATATTGATATTGGCTTGCAAAATTAAGAATTAAAATGTGTAACTCAATTTTTTTTAGGAAGTTTGACTTGTAGCCAAAATCATGCCTAGTATGTCTCTGCGAAAGAAGACGGGCCCCCATAGGGTCAGTGCCTGCTAGGGTTGCAGATTTTGTTCAAAAGAGTCACCGCGGCCCTGGAACGTAACTAGGAGAAACATGGGTGGGTCCGACACACCCTTCCACCCAGAGTAGAAGAGTCATTTGTTGATTAAAAAAAAATATGTCTCTACTTCGCCTTATTTTATGATAATGAAAATGTATGGTACTGGCACAGTAAAAATATGGAACAGTATGGAAACTAAGCCCATTTGTTGAAATAATTACCTACGCTCCAGTAGAGAGTTAGGGTTGTCACTTTTAATGTTTGCAATAAGTGTTTTATTGGAACGAAGTTCTTTAACACGACTTGCGGTAGGAGTTGACTGGGAGAAATAGGCACGCGAAAATGCGTTAGTGCATGTTATTCCATGCGACTTTCTTCTTTGGTCAAAATTTAAATAATGCCATTGTAAAAAAAAAATACAAACTGAATATTGTTTATCATTTCTATGCCATTTTATTCCATTTCAATTATACCTAATATCTGCCCTAAAATTTTGATGAAGGATTTCTGTATGTTTAATAAAAAAACTTTTTTACAAAAAATACAACCGACTTCTTACCCATCACAGCGTACGTGGTATAAATTGGTGTAAACAATAAACAAACATGCGATTTCAGCTATCCCGACAGATTTGCTATCATTTATTGAAATTAACAAAAACCCGCTTGTTCGATTTCGATAAAATTTTTTTCATGGGACCATTTGGGAAGTTATACCCTTTCCAACAAAAAAAGAATTTTTCAAATCGGTTGGCAAGCGACGGAGTTATGCCCGAACAAACATTAAAACGACTAGAATATAATGTTGTCGTAAAATTATGGTCATTTATTTTTTCATACTCATAAGGATTAATTTATTCCATATGTTATATAAATTATAATACAATATACATTAAAATTAGTCTTCGGTATAAGGATTTAATACTAGTATTAAAAATCTGTGCTTGGGTACACAGTTTTTGCAAAACGAAAACCTGAGTGGTCCACCTATAGCCATTATAATAGCGTAGGTATTATCTATGAACACGGCACCCGCCACTGAGCGCACCGCGAAAGTCCCTTAGGGGCCTCGTAGATGTGCGCGTCTGTGTGAGTGTGCCGTTTCGACCGTTTGTTCGTAGTTTCTGTACTGTTCCATATTTCTACTGTGGTACTGGTGACGTTCGTCAGAAATGCCAGGTGCGTGCAACTAATAACGCGTTTACGTGGGTATTACCATTATCATAAAAATACTGTAATTTTTGTGATGGCCAAAAGCTTCTATGACCACCTGTCGAAGCTGGCATTACACAGTTGGGTAAAGGGCCTGATACAGAAGGCAGTACTCCTCGATACGGCTCGTATTGTGAGGAGGTTCCTTTCTCTGGAGCCCTAACCACCGGTAGCTTGGACCCTGCTCTCCACACCGGCAGACTACTATTTTTTATGTTTTAAATGTTTTTTTGTCTGTGATTTTTTTAAGATTATAAAATTAAAAATCTAAATTTGTATGTTTAGTTAAATAAATAAAGAGCGAGTAACTAAAACTATTTCTAAAGTTTTTATAACAGTCATGTACCGTTTTTTATATTGCACACATATTTTACAAATAAATTATTTTAATTGATTCATTTGGTATAAGCAAAAGCAGTACGTTAGTATCGTTTCTGCCTTCCTCCATGGAAAAGCAGTGAGTTTATGTATGTTTGCACTATGCCTGTATGGATAAGCTAAGATCAGAGACTGGTTTTAAACCTGATTGTTGCAAAATAACACACCTATACGGGAGTTTTAAACATCTGTGTCTATTTGTAGAAATACTTGCGCAATAGTTATGATATTAATTTTCCACAGTCAGAAAGTATGATATTAACTGTCGACGGTCAGAATATATGATATTAATTTTCCACAGTCAGAAAGTATGATATTAATTTTCCACAGTCAGAAAGTATGATATTAATTGTCCATAGTCAGAAAGTATGATATTAATTGTCCATAGTCAGAAAGTATGATATTAATTTGCTACTGTCAGAAAGTATGATATTAATTTTCTACTGTCAGAAAGTTGATATTAATTTTCCACAAACGGAAAGTATGATATTAATTTTCCACAGTCAGAAAGTATGATATTAATTTTCCACAGTCAGAAAGTATGATATTAATTGTCCATAGTCAGAAAGTATGATATTAATTGTCCATAGTCAGAAAGTATGATATTAATTTGCTACTGTCAGAAAGTATGATATTAATTTTCTACTGTCAGAAAGTTGATATTAATTTTCCACAAACGGAAAGTATGATATTAATTTTCCACAGTCAGAAAGTATGATATTAATTTTCCACAATCAGAAAGTATGATATTAATTGTCCACAGTCAGAAAGCGAACGAGCTAACAGGCGAGCACTCGTGCATCATGCTGCGTTCAGTGAGAGACAGCGCGTGGCTGAGCGCCTACAGCGCGGACTTCCGGCGGCGCCTGGCTCGCCTGCTAGCGCGCGCGCTCAGGAAGATGCCCGCCTCGCTCGCGCTCTCCACTCTTGTCAACGACAACGTGAAGGTGGACAAACCAGGTCAGTATAGTCTAATCAATTCTGAACTCCTTTATAAATATACTAAAGGTTGCAACCTTCCGACCTTTTAGATTTCCCACACACGAGTTATACACAGCATGCAAAATACTAACAGTACGTCAACTATTTATAATGCACATCATACTTCATCAGCACTCTGAGCTTCCTTTTGACCCAGTATCTTCAACCAGGAGGAGGAAAGATTTGGTTTGCATAAAACCACAGACAAGACATGCATTTGCCCATAGTTTTTACGTATTTTTGGGACCTTTTTTATACAATAAGCTAAACAAATTGTTAGATATATATAGCGTAAATTACATTCAATGTAAAAAATTGATATCAGAGTATCTATTCAGACTCAATTACACAGACACAGAGAAGCTATTGGAAGTTCTAGTATAATTGTAAGGTTTAATTCGTAAGTTGTTATTCTTTAATTTTTGTATTCATGCACCATAAATGATTAGTCTTGTTAAGTGATGACCTGAAACACAGGTTTTATAAACCTAGCTCAGGGAAGTCGCTAATCATACATAATTGTAGGTTTAAAATAAATTTACCATACGTCCTGAAATATTGATAATTTAGTTAAACACGTAGTTATTTGTTGGATACTAACATAATTATTTTATTTAAGATTACTTGTGGCTATTAATCTGTAACTATATTGTGTAAAAGTTTTTTTTTTTTTTTTAATAAAGAAAGTTTTTTTTTTTTTAATAATAAACGCGAATAAAGCTAGGCAGCGCATCTAGCAAGGCGCGGTGATGATGAGCATGTCATGCTCGCTCAAATGTCTCGCTGATGGTGGCGCGTGTGTCGGATCATTCGGTTCCCTTCAAAATGGTTGAGCTAAATGGTGCCGATACACGCGTCATGTTCGTGAACGGGCGCCGTCGGTTGAGACTGGTCACCTCTTAACTGCCACTGACTTGTTTTAATCTTTATACTTTTAATTGTTTTTATAGTGTCCTTTTTTTCTTTGCATTGTCCTCACATATAGAAGCGACCAAGGATGTTACCAAGGTTATGTAATACAGAACATGATTTAAAAGAGTGTCCGTGGAGTTTCTTGCACGTTCTTCTCCATAGAGATCTACGCTTTGGAACGTGCAGATAGCGTCACCTCTTGACAATTCAAAAGTGCCTGTAAAGGGTTTAATTGAAATAAATGCTTTGAATCTTGAATAGGTAGTATTAGGTGGTCCGCGAACTGGAAGATGATTTGCCGGTCGTCAGGCAACATTGTAGTCATCGCGGATAGAACCTGTATTAGTCTGGCTCAGAAACGTAGGGATTGGCACAAAAATCGTCGACTTTGTCTCTGACACCTGCGACCTAGACTAGAGTCAAGAGCGAATCCATCTCGCAATAAAAAAAGGTTGGCTTCGAACTTTAAATGAAATGAATGATAAGACGTAACCATTTATTTATATTAGCACCGAACAAAAAAAAACGCATCAAACATTCTAAACAGCTATCAATTTCTTGTTTACAGAGACGTAACGAGCACGTCTCTGTAAATTTGTTATTGTGATTGGTGATTATGATTCACCAATGAAATCCCTATTTCCACCGTCACTCCTCCCTGCCACCTGCGACCTAGACTAGGGTAGGTCGCAGGTGACAGAGACAAAGTCTACGATGGAATGAGCTTACCCAGAAGAAGCCTGTTCACTCTAACTTTGAAGAGATCAGGGTTGAATGCGTTCGGAAACACAGACGCAGGCAGAGAGTTGCCAATATTTGATATCCAACCTTGTCATGGAACTATATAGTGTGTCGTTTCAGTTGTAACGCGACAGCTGATAGAGCAGCAGCTGTCGGGACACGACCTGTCCCGCCTGGAGGCCTACTGCCGCCAGCAGGCCGACTACCGGCTCATCGCCGACCTGCTGGCGCCGCTCGCGCACCTCGTGTTCCACGCCCGGACCTCGGCCAAGCTGGATGCTATACAGCAGGTGAGTCGCACTATGTTCGAGTCAATAGAATTTGTGAACTTTTTTTTCTTATTATATTTCAATAAGAATAAAACAGGACTCATCAGGTGTAACGTAACTTGCTAGGTTGTTACAAAATATCGCTTATTTATATATGTATCTCAAAATTGATGATTTTTTACTGATCTCAATTTTTTAACATATCTGTATTAATAATACAGATATGTTAAAAAATTGAGATCAGTTTACTGTAAAAACGCAATTTCTCGGTGAATACTCTATCTTTTTCTTACTATAGAGCTTAGACAAATTACGGTTTTACAGTAAACGAAGTGCAATTTTGTAAACTCAACTATATTATTAACTAAAAAATCAATTTTGAGTTGTAGCAAATGAGCGATATAAAACTGCTTGGCAACTAATGGAAATTGCGGCCCTGGCTGGGGGCCTTACATTCATTTGAGCCTTCCTCGATAAATGGGCTATCTAACACAGAAATAATTTTTCAAATCGGACCAGTAGTTCCTGAGATTAGCGCGTTCAAGCAAACAAACTCTTCACCTATATATATTAGTATAGTATAGATTAATCAAATCTCTCCCTTTACAGGTCATATTCATAGCAATGGGCTTCCAAATGAAAGACGTAGACGACATAGCGTCCGAGCTGGGCCTACCAGGCTCACAGATCCTCGCGAAGTTCTTCGAAGCCTGCAAGAAGATCAACGCGTCCCTCAACGCTGTGCTAGAAGACTCTGTCGCTAAAGAGATTGGTATAGAACAGAAGAACACAGATGATGTAACCATGGGGCCCGTGAAGCAGAGCCTGCAGGATGAACTGTCCAAGGCGGCTAAGGTAATGTGTTTTGGAGTTGTTTTGTTGACCGTTGTTTTGTGGTTTAGAAATAAATGAGGAGCTTGTTTTGTAGTTTTATTTGGGTGTTTTATTTTGTTTTGAGATTCCTAGTAGTAAGAGATGATAAATCATGTTCTTTTTTTTAAAATTGCAATCAATTGTTTGCATTGACATTTTTATTTGTTCATATAGGACACGCGTAAACGTATAAGCAGCATCTTTAAGTATATTCTTGTTGGTAGAAAAACTTTGATTTAACTGTCATTTAAAAGCAATTTTTAATTGTAAATGTTATTCTGTTTTAAAGGAACAAAGAAAGAAAAAACATGTTTGTTTTTCAAAACCAGACAAACACACGTTATAGGAACAAAAATAAATCTTAATTAAAAAAATGCATTTTATGCCTATTTTTTTCTGGATGGGAAATCATCAATCAAATCATCAAATGACCTCTCCCGCTCTGGGCGGAGCGGTAGGGAGTATCAGACACTTACTGACTAAAACCCACCCGTGTTCCCTCTTGTGCCCTTTGCGTTCCAGAGCCGCGGTGACTCTGTCGAACAAATTCTGCAACATGCATTTTTTATGCCTCATGTTCAGTGATATTTTGTTAAACTGGAGCTACTTGGCGCACTGTCAAGTAGCTCCAGTTTAGCAAAATATCAGATAACTCATAGTTGCGTGAAGCTGGTGTAAACTGAAGCCTATGTCGAATGCAAATCTGTTTTATAAGGTGTAATTAAATATGCGCCCTAATTGTTTTTTTTTTTCGTAAACTAAACCAATTGATACTTTAAAAAATATACATACAGACCTTTTTATCCAAGGCTATACAGCTTCATAATAATCTAAAGCTCAAGTCTAAAGCAATTACGTAACGGCTTCCAGGACTTGGAACGCAAGCAACGTAAGGAGTTGTCTCGTCTGATGGGTGAGGACCTGGCGCAGTACCGCATCAAGGGCAGCGACCTCGACTGGGGCCACGCGCTCGCCGCCACCAAGCAGAAACAACTCGTCTCTGTTAAGAGGTAAAGACTATTTTTCGTTGTTCACGAGAACGTCGGCAGTCAGCAGTCGTTATGGATTGTCAGAAGCTAGAACATTTTGTCAGTCTTGAAAAGTACCGTGGTACCCAGTTGGTGGGTTGTGAGGGTTAGATCGTTAGAGCGTTCGCTCTTTGTAGAATACTGCGGGTACTCTACTGCTTCTGGTTACTGGAAGGCAAGCCTAACATACTTTGAGCCTTAAGCCTAGGCAGATTGACAGGGGCACTCGCTTCAGCCAGAGCCTGCTGTTGCATGCAATAGTATCAGAATGGTCTATCATAGATTTCATAGTTTGGTAATCTACTAATATACAGGATGACTTTGAATAGATGCGACAAAATGAAATGGGAGCTTCAGTTACAGTAACATAGTAATTATAAACTGTTTTTTCTACAATCTAAATCGTTAAAAAAAGTTACGTGTTTGGCGTTTTAAAATGATCCATCGATGTTAATATCTTTTTTTAAGTACGAATTATCGGTATTCCAGAAAAATAATTAATATGCAAAATAAATAAGAAAAATTAAAGTATCAAAAAATCTCGTCCAACTAATCGCAGTGCTCAGTGATCGTTGTGGAGTACTCGCGTTATTAAACGTTGCCATTCATAGCGGTGATAAAAGTTCATTAATTTTACATTTGGTATGTTCTAAATTTTCTTGACAACACGTATTATTGTATATTTAAATATGTCGCATCTATTCAATTTCACCCTGTATAAGCGTTACTATGACTTTCCAATGGGCAACCACTGATACTCCATTAAAACAAATTTCATAGAATGGTAATCTCGTACATAATGACGAATTAATTACAGACGTATGCGGTAATCTGCTAAAATTTTGACAGTTCCTTTGATCAGTGATCTACCACTAGAACGTCATTGTGCAGTAATTGCTTTTAATAGCTCGGTTATCAAAAAGTATTACGAGACCATTGATCGACCAATGATCGACCATTATGAATTTAGCACATTACGAACTTTTAGCAAAATGACAATGGGATCGTGTTGGAATGACAAATTTATAAAAATACCAGACTAATGTAATTATCCGTAGGGTTTGCCCAGCCTGACTTTGCATACTATTGTATAAATTCAAGTTCTTAAAACGCAACAAACAGATGTGTTGTTGGGGAGTTTGTTGCACTACTTCTTCCCAGCTAAAACACTAGGAAGTGGTGACGGGTGGGCGTTTTGGGGGACTGTCTTTGTGTAAAATTTGACGTTCAAAAAGTGCTGAATTTCAGCCTAGTTTGAATAAATGACGTATGAATTTGAATATAATCTCTATACTAAATTTCATAACCACAAGTTCAGCGGTTAAGCCGTGAATTCGGAGATGACGTACGGACGTCAAACGGTCAGCTGTTTGTCAGACGTTTGTTTACATTTTAAAATAAGAAAGAGGTTGATTTTCAAAGTATTTTATTGATTGAAGTCTAGTGTTCATTGCCAAATCAAACTCTGTTTGAGTACAGAAAAGTGGTGACTTGATAATTGAAGAAAAGTGCAAAAATATAAACTTATAAACTAAAGTGGAAAAAACTAACTACCTACCTAATGTAAAAAGTAAACAAATAAACTTAATCTAGTATTTTTTGGCTCAGTGATTGAGTGTTCAGCTCCTGCGCTACGTGTCGCGGGTTCGATCCCCGCACGGAACAAATGTTTGTATGGCCTACAGATAATTGTTCCGGGTCTGGGTGTCTTGTGTATGTGAGTTTACGTGTTTGTGAACGCACCCACGATACAGGAGTAAATCCTAGTGTGGGGCAACGTTCTTTAAAAAAACCGTAGACCGGAACACATTCATTGTACGTACAGCTCTGCCGTAATAACAAAAAGGGACATCTACACCAACCGAAGTAAACGATTTTCGACATTAACGTAATAACTTAAGGTCACAAATCGGTTACTTCATTTTGTGTTGATACGTCCTCTTTCTTGTGACGGCAGAGCTAAGGACGGGAATTCCCTGACAGAGTCTGTGTTTCCTGATAATTACTAACTGGGTGACTAAGTCTGGACTGAATAGGTTACTTCTAGGCAAACGTGCTTCATCTTCGACCACATCATCGCTTACCATCAGGTGAGATAGTGGTCAAAAGCGTGCCTATCATATTAAACAAAGACCTTCCAATTTACGTCATCAGTGCTATTCTATAGGGATACTTTCCTTTTAAACCTAAATATGACTATTAATTTCCAGCGGCGAGAAGCGTCTGGGTGACGACAGCAAAGAGATCGACGACCTCATAGAAGCTCACTCGCAGAAGAAGAAGAAAAAGAAGCATGTGAGGAACCAAGAGTAATACACTGTTGATCTTGTTACACGGACATACGTTTTATTTCTACAAACCTTCATCAGGAACTGCGGGCGTACCATGACGTCTTAAAACGTGAGTCTTCCGAGCGAGAAAAAGGGATGGAGCTATATAGGGTGTATAACTCTATCCCTCTTTCTCGCTCGGAAGACTCACGTTTTAACACCTCATGGTACGCCCGCAGAAAACCCAAATGAACGGCTGCTTTGCCTGATACTCAGAAATTCCTAATCTAAATATATATAACTCAAAAGTGCCGACTGACTGACATAGTGATCTATCAACGCACAGCCCAAATCACTGAACCGATCGGGTTGAAATTTGACATGCAGGTAGATGTTATGACGTAGGCATCCACTAAGAAAGGATTTTGATTAATGTTACCCCCAAGGGGATAAAATAGGGGATGAAAGTTTGTATGAAACATTGTCAATTTTAAACCGATCGGGCTGAGAGTTTCAAAATTGGGGGTAAAGTAACTATTCCACGCGGACGGAGTCGCGAGCAGAAGCTAGTAGAAAATAATCCTAATAGAAGAAAGTGTTATTGGGTATTTATTTATGTAGAATCTTAAAACTATCTTTACAGGTTGCCCTAATACAATAGTCAAACATACCTACTCTACTGATATTAGAACATGACTAATATTGGTAAAACTATAACGATAAAATATTATTTTAAATATTTAGAAAACACGTCATAACTTTAATTATTAAAATAAAGAATAAGCATAATTACAAAACTTAATCATTTTTATAACATAAGGCAACATACTGCCGTCATAAGCAAAAAGGACGTACATAGGTATCTACATAAAACGAAGTGACTCATTTCAGACCTTAAGTTATTTTCGTAATGTCGGAAATTGGCTACTTCGTTTTGTGTTGTTACGGCCTTTTTTCTAATGACGGCAAAATAACACTGGGTTCCGGAATTTGTTCGAAAGAGTCGCCGCGGCCCTGGAACGCGGCGGGCATTAGAAGGATCACGGGTGGGTTTTAGTCAGTAAGAGTCTGACGCTCCCTTCCACTCCGCCCAGAGGAAAAAAAGGCAACATAACACTAGAAGTCATGAGTCATCAGTAACACTTACCCGCTCTGGGAATCTAAAACTGTATTGCCATTATATATGTGGCGTTTGACTTCTCAGCCAGCAGGCGTACCAAACGTGAGTCTTCCGAGCGAGAAAGAGGGATAGAGTTATATACCCTATATAGCTCCATCCCTTTTTCTCGCTCGGAAGGCTCACGTTTTAAGACGTCATGGTACGCCTGCTGGTTTGTATAAATATAAATGTCTTTTGATATTTGACACACTGGATATGCTTGCTCATACATGATCGACTGGGATTTTCTGATGCGCGCGTCTTGACCCAGTGTACGTAAATAGTCATCGACGAGCCGGGGACACTAGTTGGTACACATTCTTATCTGAAGTCGAGTTAGTGGTAGAAAGGTACACAAGGATCAGTGAAGAAAACGACAGGTTCAATAATAATTTCTATAATTATTGTAATATAAAAAAGTGTTGGTAGTTATTCAACCCTTGGAATAGACAATAGATATTTCCTCTTAAACATAACAAATACGCTCGCGCGCGAAGCGACCGGGGCGGGGTGCCGCGCTCGTAAAAAAATATCATTTTTTAATCCGACCGTGCGCGCGCGTCCCCTCCCCAGGCGCGCCGCCGCACGCATACTTCTATACCATTTTATTACAATATAATGTGATCTAAGAAAAATAATATTTTCGTCTAACGCCCGATACGGGGCGTCTGGTAAACAATTTTATACTATAATTTGTTGTCCCTTATCTTAATACACGCGATCTACTCGTTACAAATGTCACACGGGCTGGCGCCTGAGCGTCGGCGGATTCGCTGCCTCCCCGCGCCTCCAAACCCGCCGCCAGAGGCCGCCACTTACATTTGCTCTAACATTTGTTAATATACGAAGACCACCTCCGCACTTTACGCTATCATATCGAGAATAAAAACATCCACTACAAAACATAATTTAGAATATCATTAACATTAGCTGCTAGTATCGTTAAGTTAAACGTTACGGGTTTCGTTAATTTATACAATATTATTTTCTCACTTTGACTTGCGGGACACGTTCTAAAGTCGAGGGAAGTGACAGAAGGCAGAGAAATGATACAAACATAACAGACAAGGATAACGGTTTGTAGATACACACAATCTTGCTAAAGCTAGGACGCTTAAAGTAGAATGTTATTATATTAATATTGGTGTTTATGATTAAAAGTATCCCGTAGTAGATAACTTTGGCTAAGCGAGACGATACGCGGCATGCGCGGCACTACCACACGTAGATACATAGGTACAGAGTATTGAGAAGGAATTGCACTTAGGAAAGGATTCGCGACTCTTGGCACTTCGACTTACGCTAAAAATGTCTCGGACATATAGAGTAACTCAAGAGATAGGACAGTGAGGAAACGTGCGGTGGGAAGCGATAGATAGAGGAAGTTCGGTATTACGTTGAGCGTCACGCGACCGCGCGCGGGCGGGCGCTGGGCCGTCTGTGCTGCGTGCACACTAGAACATAACGCGGACATTGACCAAACACACAATACTCGATACATTCGACTCACTACGTAACTAATTACTTCCACTTGAGATAATATATTATAAAATATAAATATACTTTAAAAACGTCAAGAATTTGAACTTATTGTACGTACATGATGATGTAAGCAGTGTACAGCGTCGTCGACTAGTCGCCACGGGCACTCTACACATACATCGCTTGAATTATTTACTCGAGAGACACAAAAGCAAATGCACTAGACCTTATTGCCATACTTAAATTTATTGCTACGACACATACATACCGCTCTACGTATCATATATTATTGTAAATATAATCAATAATCAATCACAACATCCAATAAAACAAAAATATTGTTTAAATATTATTGCAATAATTTAGTTCAACTATAACTCGGAAGGGGTTTTCAGTTAAACCACTGATAATCTCTTTACATTTAGTGCGAGTAGTTACAGTGCAGTGAATACCAGAAATACTGCGAAGTTAATACTTCAAATCGACATCGATGAAAATAACGTTACACATCTCTTAACCGCGTCTCAAGATCTAGAGATTCCAAACGAAATTGGAGCTAAACGATTTGTCACTAAGGCACAATTTAAATTTCCCATTTGAACTTTATTTAATTCTAAAATAAACAAATTCAATTCCCCTTCTTACACAAGGCTGGAGACGCGTGGCGGTGGCGCGGCCATCGCGAGCCACTCGCAGCCGCTCGGGGCCACTCGGGGCCACTCGGAACCACTCGGAACCACTCGGAGCCACTCGGGGCTCACATCTATACAGATCAAGGCGTATCAAAATCACTGCAAAAATATTCAATGTTGCTTGTACGACTTATTCATTTACTAAATACGACATTGAGTTTAGAATTGCGTCGATAGTTTAGAATATACAACGTTTATGTTTTAATGGTTTGCTTACTGGTAACTTATAATATAATTGCTTGTTGTATAAAATTGCTGACTTTGATCGCAGTTTTGTCATTTACTTAAATGTAACATCTAAATTACCTTTGCGTTGGTACAGCAAATGAAAGATCATAACAAACTTTTAATCAAGCAAAGTTATAACAGTATTATAATGTGATTTAACAGGCATAACTTTAAATATTTGACTAAGTAAGTAAATGAGCTGACTGTGTTGAAGCTCTCGGATATTAAGTACAGAACCACTACTCGAGTATAAAACTTTAAAGTTATGTTTATTTTTAATATTGGTGTTCTAACTGAGGGTGCTAGTTTCAATATAAAAATATAATTTCTTGCAAAATAAAGTTTGACTTTAGGGGCACTAAGGGGGGTCGCACACTACGACTATTTGCACTGCGTTTCGTTAACTGCATCGCTAAAACTCGCGACTGTTTGGATGCTAGATCGCTACTAACACGAGACTGCGTCGATGCAAGCAATATCGTTAACTGGCGTTCACATCCATGGCGTATATATCCATGCTGTATCGCGATAGTAACGATGCAATATCGTGGTGATGTGGGTGTGTTGTTACCTTTTGCGTTTGTAACGCTACAAAAGTCGCCGTGTACGACTTCCCTTGAAGTTGGAAGTAGCAAAATTTTGTCTTAAACCTATATCTATAGTTGAGCTTATGTATCGAATCGTTGACAGAAAAACTATAAGATTTCATACGAAAATCAAAGGGCACTAGCGAACAATTTAAGGACAACAATTCTAACATTTATCGAGCTGGAATAAAACAGCGGTGCTACCGACAGTAAATCTGGAGTTTCATCAACTCATGAGTGGCTTGTATAACATAGTTCATATTATTATACCTAATCATCGCAAAAATCTTCAGATTGCTACATTATCTTCATAGAGTTGCGACGTGTGAATGCTGCCTTAGCAACGTTGCGGTGCTGTGCTCACCAAAGTCACACGACAATTACTACGGGGTGTAACTTGGTCACGAGTGAAAGCAGGGTGACATCAGACGCACTCGGCGTCGCCGCTCGGCCAAGCTACGTGGCGGACATAATAACGTATCTACTCAGACAAGCACAGCACTTAGTAATCCTATACTAATTTAACGTCAACTATAAATATAAGTGCAAGTGAATGATCTCTATAAATAGTATTTAATTTATCAATATATCGATCGCTGCGTAAACATATTTATCGCAAAACTATTAATATCTATCGTATACAAAAGCGCGTCGCGTTGGGCCGGACCCGTGACGTCACACGGCCCGCGCGGAGCTTGCAGCGGTCCAACACGAATGTAACGACGACACACGACTACATTACAAATATACGAGCTTTATAATTGATATAATCATTGCATACTGGTGATTGTCTTACTGGGGACTCGGTACAGCACTGATAGTCGTAGGCAGTTTAACATAACATTTTGGCATTCCTTAAGGGAAGGTTCATATCTGACGGAACATGCGTCGCGTATTATCGGTCGCGTAACGCCAGAACAGACAAATGTATAGAAAAACACTTGACCGTTCACACTCAACCGATGATACGTTAGTGCGTCGAGTGTGAACGGTCAAATGTTTTTCTATACATTTGTCTGTTCTGGCGTTATATGAACCTTCCTTAATAACTCCGATTGTTTGAACCATTCCCTCGACGCTTACTTAGTGGACTGGAAGCGAATGCGAGCGCAGTCCGGAATAACTCCCGGTAGCGACTGCGGCGTACATTGCCTGCCGCTTCCAGTTATAGACGACTAAAGTATTATTGCTTTCATTTACTATTTCAGTAACTACATACCATTGTACTTTTGTATCTTTTTATCCTATCTAACATCAATATTATGTATTAAAATCTTATTAATAAATGCATACAATCAGTTAATAACGGTCGGACATAGCTCTGATCGTTGTATCAAATCATTCTGAGGAAGCAAAGATAAATATTATTGACCTATAAACATTTCAGCAATAAGTAGGCATGTTTTTCGATTGGTGTTTTATACAGGTACATTGTATTAAAGTTATGTACAGTTGAACAGAGGTGTATGTATACTATCTATACTAAAGATAAGCGTGTCCATCTCACGTAGGTCGACTCTCCTCGAGCCGCTGTACCAAGTCCGCAGTAACGCTTCTGTATAATAGTGCTTCAAAATTACTCTAAAATCGGCAGCTGAAAAGACACTTGCTTTAAGGCATTACTGACGATCACGTCTGCGCTGAGCGGCAATATTATTGCGACGATAGCCTGTACCGACCACGAGTGGCCGCAACGTGTCTCGAAACGGCAAAATTGACGAAAGGCATTTTGTATTACACTATCACTTAATTAAAGCGTCCGTATCATATAAAACGCGCTCCAAACTCACTGCGACACAAACTTCCTTCCGTTCACTATCGCTAACGTTTGAAAGATACGAATTGACTGATGTCTAAGTCTGCTAGCCACACACCCCTCGCAAAACAAAAGGAAAAGGTAAAATAAAGAAACAAATATAAATCCATACATAAAAATTAATGTATTCTATTATCAATAACATAAAGTATAGTTACACAAAATAATAAAATTAGAGGAAAACAAATTTATACATAATCTTAACGCGAATAAAAAAAAAACAAATTATACATGCTATCAACACAAGATGCTATTTAAAAAAAAAGAAAACAGTATTTTACAATTTCCTAAAACAAACGCCTAATGCTTTCTAACCAGCGCTCACTTGTTCATCAACTTAGCATAATAATTGTCGATTTGGTTTCAATTTTAGGGCTCATTAAATTGAGATTTAGGATTCACCACAAAATGGTCAGAATGTACTACACAAGTGCGAGGGAAGTGGTATTTTAAGTAACCCATTGACACGGCAGGGAAGGCACAGCACTATAAAAAACTAAGTGCGAACCGTTAGAGGGACTTAAATAATTTAAAACGTAAGCCAGTCGGCTGATAGCGAACTTTATGTGAGTAAAGTCAAATGATGAATATAACTAACCAAATTGAAAGAGTTTATTTAAGTAATCATTAATTTCCACATTAGATTAAATTTGTGGATTTGTAAGTAATAACTCGATCACAGTTCCTTTGTCAATGGTAATTTTGTGATACTTTTAATAATAAGGCCAAAATAATAGATTTATCACAAAAAATAAGCAACAAAACAAAAAAATAATTGTATTATAACTCATTATGAACTAGAACGATAATAACAAAAACCAAGTACATATACGCGAGTTTCCAAACGAGATGCATTTAATGATTTCCGTATATTAAAAATAATAATAAATTAAAAATGTTCATAAACGGGTCAAAACCCTTAACTAACGCCAATTGTTTGCAAGACTCGATAATGCCAGATCTTTTATAAAATGCCTCGCAATAACTTCTACAATTTAAGTAAACTTCGCTTCATGTGCAATAAAATTAAAAGTAATACAATGCCACGATAATAAATAAAAAAAAATAACTAAAATTTTAAAATAAAACATTTGTGCGGATTATAAGTACCGATGGTGACGAGATAATGTCTCGAGTTGTTGCCAAATATTTCCAATTAAGACCAACAAAATAAACGTTAAACAATAAATCTGTACGTTCAGGCGTTCGTTGTATTTACGTGTTCTTTATAGTAACTGTGCGAGGTGTATATCTCTGGACGAATTATTCGCGAATCTCACACAGACGCGACAGTGTTCAAACGGCTTCAGTACTGTTCAGTCGCACCTAAAGACCTGTCTCACCTCTCGAAACAGGTGATACCTTAACTAACAAGTTTTTACACACTATACAACTCAGTTACAGCGAATGCTCCAACATTCACTTTAACTACAGTTCTGTTAAGTGTATAATTACAACTATAAGACTAATTTATAACTATCTCTAATTGGAATATATCCCGGCACTATGTATGTGATGTTTTCAACTAGACTTTGAACGTGTGAAATGCCACTGCGACAGTACTGTAGGGGTGAGAACGATACGTAGGTCGGCGGTCATAAGAGTTGTATTATTGCTATGCAGACCGCCGGTTGCCTACAGCGGTGGGGAACACTGTTGCGCGCGCGCAGCTGAACGTACAGACGAACAAGTAAACATATTAAGTAGAGCAGGTATGCGCTGGCTCGTGCGGCTCAACAGCGGGTAACTAGCGTGGGGTAATGGCGGCTCCGCGGCCGCTTCAGGGACCGAACGCGTTTACACCTAAACTATAATATACTAATAACTGAACGCTGCAAGCTCATCTACAAACATGTACAATAACCACTTCATTTCAAAATAAACATACGGTGTGCTATTGATGCTCGATCTCCCGTGAACTTGCGCTCGCGCCAGGCCTCACTCATCCGACACGCACCATTATACAAACATTATTATGTTAATTTCTCCTTGTCCGCTTAGCTATAAATATAGTTTACATAATATAAATTAAAATATAAGTGAAAACTACACATTTCTTACAATATACTATGTACAAGGCATCTCGTCGCTCCTATTAACATCTCGCGGCCTCCGCCCTCTCCTCGCTTACTATAAACGTTCATACAAAAACCTATCTGGCACTAACATGTATATTCATTACAAAATGTATAATATAATAATATTATGTATATACAATCACAACATAAATTTGATAAACAACCGAGAGAAATAGATAATATATTGGTGTTACGGACACTTGTTGCCGAGTCAAATCTGTTCTTGTCAAGCATTGTATTGTACTCTTTAAAAGTATTCATTAAAATATATTTGAACTTTTTATTTTATTATTAAACGAAAGGAATTATTTATTTTGATTTGTTCATAATTGCGTTTCACGATCGAAACAATTATGTTTAATGATTTTCATCCTCCATTGCGTTTCGAAGGGCACTGTGGAATTTAATAAAAACGAATCTAGCTCCCCTTACAGAGTATTTATTGTCACTCCAAAACATTAAGAATGCGAAGATCAAAGATAAAACAGTGTCTTGATCGCGTACTTTAATCAATTCTAAGCGTACGAAATTATATAGATCGCCATTGATTACATTCGTAATGAAACTAGGTACCTGATTTGTCACCGAATTATTTGATATGTATACGAAATAATGTTTTTCTTTTTTTTTGTTGTAAATATACGACATGACAATAACCAGGGTTTTGCTCAATCATTGTTCTGTAGTGTTATCCATGACGTAGGAACACGTTTCTGTAGTTGTTCGCCGACACGTGACGAGCGCGGCGCGAGGCGAGGCGGCCTGTGTGTGTGTACCCAACTATATTCATTTAAACTCAAGTCCTTATTCAAAATGGAGCAACCACAATTTCTTTCTAATCTTTATGCAATACGCAATGCCAGGTATAATAAAACTGCTATCACTTTATGGAAGATCGCAAGTTTTGGAATAAAAAAAATGCATTTAAGTTTTCGAAAGCCGATCTTCTGTCTAGACCTTACATTATGAAAAAAAAAATACTGATCGAAACAATGACTTTTATCAATTCAAAAATGTATAAAGCCCATCTGTTGTAAGTGTTCTGGGGTGATTTCCCTGGATCATTATCAATGATACGATTGTCTCTGGTTTTAAGACCCCTTTCCACGTCCAGTCATTGTTTTATCCCACTCCATATGGAAGTATATAAGTGCGGAAGTCTCTTGTGTTAAGTATCAACTCTATGTTAAGTAGCGACCTTAACTCTTCATGAGGTAGATGAAATATCACGTAATTTCATAGTCACAGACAATTTTGATAAAAAATATAGTAGCGTCACTCAATATTGCACCTTAAATCGTGAAGCATTAAGTAGTAAGTAAAGTCGCCTCGCCTCGGGCCGCAGTACGGGCGGCGCGCGTCACACCGTCTCGTGACCACTTCGCGTCGCCGCTGCACTATAATTAATAATCTAAACTAAACAAATCAAATTCCACGTAACTCAGTCGCGTAAACGAACATAGCGAAAGTATAAATCTGTAAATTATTGCGAAGACCTACAAGTGATCCCATACATGTTGAGATATTAATAATATACTCATTGGCCCACATGCGATCAAAATATTATTTTTGTCGTATAACTCCCATTAGACTAAGAAACGAGCAATTCGTAAATGTGTTCCCGACAGTAAAACATCTCCATTGATAGGTAAGTAAAACTACAACGAAAAACACTTAAGATATGATTAGTCTATCACTTATATAATACAGAGTCGGTAATCAAGTAGGACTCGTCGCTCGCCCGTTGCTACGCAACGATGCCTTATTTACAATTTTCTTACAAATTTTTACATTTTGCTTTTTGGTCATCGATTTTGGGAAGAGAACGAAATGCGAAGACGTTGAGTTTAGTTAGTGGCGACATCTTGAGAGTAACGTTTTACCGAATGTTACAGGTAACTCGCGCGTCCTTCTGTTGCGGTTTGTTCGGCCGGTTTGCGCATTGTTTTGTCTCTACGACATGCGAGGTAACCACTGCATCAGACCGTTGTAATGTGGGGGATAACATCTAACGCGTTGTGGGGATAACGTTGTGCCTCCAAACCTCTCTTCGTTCAATATTGCTGAGTTTTAAAAACTTATATCCGAAGACCATCAAACTGGTGATCTTCTAGTAAATGCGGACACCAAGCCACTCGGCCAATCATAGCGATCGAAGCATGCATACTATTCCCATTGAACGATACGAGTGATTAACATTCTCATTCGTTCAATGAAACTATAACTACATATTCGCACAGTTAAATCGCTACAACCGTTATACAGTATGTGACGAATCAAAAATTTTAAGCTTGTTTTAATAAATCGATTTCGAAATATTGCTGTCAAAATATCAACGTTAACTCGTTCACGTATCAACTTAAGATATGTTCATTAATCAAACCAGCATATTACCATTCAACTTTTAAAAAACTAAACTTGAATTCGATTTATTAGAACAAACCGAAATACACCATGACTTATTTGTAGAACACAGAGCGACCTCACTCTTCTTCAAGTATTTAACTAAATATAAGCAAGCACGTTTTATACGATATAAATTAAAGTCACATTGACAAAAAGCGCCGTACTTAACATTTAGTTAAACACTCAAAAAGCAACCTTATTTGCACGCCGAAGACTGCAATCTAGAGGTGGTTGCAAAGTCGGAACTTGTACCATACATATTTATACTAGACATTGATACTTCTGTGCCTTCACATTTAGTTCGTGCGCGCTCCCTATGCATCACATACTGTAGACCCCAACACAACACAACATCACCCCCAGCAGTCAATTGCGACCGACGCCATTGAGTCAGTTGCAACTGTTTTTACTGAGTCAGGTATTCAAGAAAATTCATGCCACCAGTTGGCGCCAATAGGGATGTTTCGTGAGGAATAAAACTATGATTCTATTTAGTCCGTCAGTTAGATTATCAAAAAATATTGGACACGTATTTTTTGCTTTATCAAATCAATAAAAATTGACGAAGATAAAAAAAGGCTTCAAAAGTCATGAGTGGGGGCTTGTGACGTCACGGCGTGGTAAAAATCGTAGCACGTAGTGACGTTACACACGAGTTTTCAACGCACTGTATCGTCTTCGTTTTTGTTTAAGAAAAAATATGGGTCCAATATTTTTTGGAAATGTATCTGACGGACTAATTAGATTTTTTTAGTCAACTACCCTATTCGGCGACAGAACCTCTTTGACAGTGTGAATTATGTGACGTTGATGTAAATGTTCGTAACGTCAGCGAACATTAGTGTCACTCGCGCGGGGCGTTCTTGAGCAGCGAGATGGCGTGGCGCACGTACTGCACCAGGTGCCGGAACGTGGACGACAGCGACAGCGGCCCGCACTTGCGGTCCACTGCGATGAACAGGTCTGCAACAGGAGGACGCGGTTTACTTCCTATGTCCTGATTACCACGGGCATTGTTAGGCTGTATACTGAAAGAAAGCTGGAAACTTATAAGCGCTTACCGGCGCTTGACAGCGCTGGTCCGTGCTACACAAAGGAAGCAGGTTGTTTATTAATTTTAAATGGCAGCACCCAGCGCGTGTTGAAGCTTGTCGGAACTTGTCAGCACCGTTCAGTGCTTATCGGCGCACGTTCATATATTTTCCTGCGCGGGTTACCAGCGCTGTCAAGCGCCGGTAAGCGCTTATAAGTTTCCAGCTTTCTTTCTGTATACAGCCTTAGACCGTGGTCAAATCCATTCAGCGGATGATACCTACATGATTGGTCAACAAACATCCTTTTAACAACAGAATTTCAAACACAGGTTTGGAATATAGCCCGGTTGCCTTATAATCCTGCTTTGTCTATGGCTACCGAAATGCGGTAAAATAAAGCCCAATGTTTGAAGACAAGATTACAAAAATCCTTCTTTCACTTTAACACATTCGGAAGTTTATGGATTTCCCAGTTTCTCAGATTAATCAGTTGATTGATTTAAGTCGACTGCTGGACATAGGCCTTAGCAACTGAGATCACATTAAACACTGACAATACTAAATAAATCACAAAAAATAAGTATGCTAATTTTAAAGTTATTCGGACGTCAGGAAATGCTTGAAAAACGATTAAAATTCTCCAACTGGACACACATAACAACGAAGTAAAGCTTATAAAATTAGCACTTGGAAATAATTACGGAAGACTTCCGCAAAGAAAGACCTAGCAAAGAGACAGTATATATCTATACTAATAATGTAAAGAGGAACGTTTTTTTTTGTTTGTTTTCACCGAATAAGCTCTAAAACTACTGGATCGAATTTTTCACCACTGGAAAGCTACATTATAATCAGCGAGTAACACATGCTATATGTTATCCCCGTATTCCCACGGGAACGGGAACAATTCGAGTGAAATCGCGACGCACTGCTAGTCTTAAAATAAATGTAATATATAATTGAAGCCATACCTCTGTTAGCCCTGAGCCGGCACAGCGAGTCGGCCTGCTCCCACAGGTCGTGCGCCACGTAGAGGAAGGCGTAGTACTTGTTGAGCAGCAGCAGCGCCTGGTGCGCGTGCGCCGGCACCGAGTGCGCCAGCGAGCAGTAGCCCGACGACGCCGAGCCCGAGCCCACCGACCCCACCGAGCCCGCGGGCGACGGCGTCGGCGACAGCGGCGACACCGACTCCGCCAGCGCCGGCTGCAACAAGCGGACAGCGCCTTGTACTACGAGACGCCCGGTACTTACATCTAACATTCTGAATTCCCGGTAATAATTCTAAAGTTCACACCCTTCTATTTTGATGCTACTCATCATCTGCCTAGCCTTTTCCCAACTATATTGGGGTCGGCTCCCAGTCAAGCCGGATTCAGCTGAATACCAGTATTTTACGGGCAGGGGCTGCCTAGGAGACCTCCACTATCCATCCACCTCCATCTTTCATGCTACTAATTTGTTTTAATATGGTGTGAATAAAGCGTATTTATTATATAATAATATAATATAATAATCTATAAAGTTCAATTTGCATTGGACTTTTTAGGGCCTTTTTCGTCTTTTTTAGTAATTATCACTTAAAAATCGATATAAAATATACAACACTAAAGTTGATGGTTAAGTCGTTGGCGATGGGTTGACATTAACTTGGATTATTAATTCAAGTGTACGGTGATAAGAAATTATACTCGAACAGAATTTTTACTCGATTGATGCTCTAATGAAATGACTCTGGAGAGAAATTCACAATCAAGAAATATCTAACTTGTACCCATATTAAATTTCCGTATTTATTTTAACCCTTATTACTGTACTCAATCAAATTACTGAAATCCAGAGGCCGCTACCACTAACAAACAATCAAATATGCGGGAGTCAAACGCTAATTTCCAACACGTCATTTTAAACAGTAACTACCGAATTCATCACTTATATAGAAAGCAAAACGGACTATCAACTACATAAACTGAGCAACAAAAATATATATATATAAGTGTTAAATCATAGATATATTATTGTATATATTGGCAACGATGATAAAAATGTAACCAAAGACAAATATGTTTGACATTTACAGGGTTATAAAAAAAATTCTTCATTCGAAATATTCATCGAGAATAAAAATAAATATTCATGATTTTCATTCTAAATAAGCCAGTGTTGGATTCTGTGTTTTCAGTTCATTGCTATACCCGAATACAGCATAAGTTTATGTCAACAAAAGTTTATTAAAAAAAACCGTATAAATAGCACATCATATTATAACACCAATCACATCTTAATTATTATTCGCATTGCCAAATATATGTAATAATATATCTAAAGTGTATTTATCTTTACTTGTCTGATTTGGTAAACAAATATGGCGTTCAAACCACCAATGTTCTTCTTTATATAAAACACCACAGTTTTGACTGCTATTCACAAGCGATATTCGTCCGATCAAGGGACCAAGAAAGAGTCACTTTAACTGAACTACAAAAATAACGCCATCCTTGAAACTTAGTACCGTGTTTGCCCAAAAGTGACAAGTGAAAAGAAACACACTGTATAATAAAAATAAAAGACAAATTGATACAGACATCAGAACGTACCTTCTGTTGGTACTCGTGGACTATCTTGTTGTACTCCTTCACTTCGCGATTGTACATCTTGAACATGCGGAGGTACAGCAGGGCTTGCACGCGCAGGCTGGAATTATACCGAAACCATGTTAGAATGTACACGAAGAGAGAGAGAGATGGAGAGGCCTCGCAAAAGCCGCAACCAACTTATGCGACGATCATGGGACCACCTTCACTCAAGATGACTGGCCAATTTTTTCTTTTTAAAAAACTTTTATTTAACTTCCAAGGTATTGGACATTTAAATTATTAAATTAAATATTGTACACCCTAAGGGTATGTTACAGTGACACTTATTACAATTATAATTATAAGAACTGAAATTCTACCTGTGACAAGCAATAAATTAATCTGAATCTGAATCTGAAGATGAATATTATAATAATCTTTCCGACCGAGTTACGGCCACGATGGCACCCCAACGGAGATTCTAGCCAAGTATGCAGGAAATATTTTAGTGTTCAAGTAATAATAATCATAAGATTTATTTCTCCCACAAAGAACAATTATAATATAGAGTGTATGCAATGATTGGAGGTACAACGGTTTGTGGGGGTCAGGAATCCAAACTAGGATACCTTGTGCTATGGACTCCTGGCCCCCCCTCGCCGAGATTAGGATTATCTCAATTTGTAGAACGTAAGACAATTTTTTTACATAGAATAACAAGAAGTGTGTGCGCAAATACAGGTGCAATATCTGCTTCTATCATCGTTATCAACAGCCTGTTGCAGTCCACTGCTGGACATAGGCCTCTCCAATGGCACGCCACTTAGATCTATTTTCGGCTTCTCGCATCCAGTTTCTGCCAGCCGTCCTGCGCAAATCGTCACTCCACCGTGCCTGAGGACATCCTACACTACATTTGCCGAGACGCGGTCTCCACTCTAGAACTCGTTTACCCCAACGGTTGTCGGTTCTACGACTAATATGGCCAGCCCACTGCCACTCCAGCTTACTAATCCAGTGGGCTACATCGATGACCATCTGCTTCTATACTCTCATTTTGAGACACATGTTGAGTCAGTCCAATTTAAATATTGGTTGTCAATGAGAATCGATCCGAGTATCGATTTAAGAATGATTGATTTAATACGTATTAGTAGCTCGTCACTTGTTTCCTGATTTTGGTTTATCTATGTTACATAATGAACTGTCATTTTTGACAAGTCACTCTGCGTTTCTTCTTGACCATGGCCGTTCGATAATATTACTGTTTTTCAATATTTGATTAAATCCGTAGTTATCTCAGACATTTTTGGCTTAATTATGTTGTAATGATATTTAAAATAACAAAGGCCGAAGCAGCAAGAAGGATGACCCATAATTTTAGATTTCTACGTTTTGTCATTGTCGCTCGAATCCACCTAATTGAAGAGAACGCCCATATTGAAAATTTTCTTCATTATGTATTTTTAGATCATTTTTTTTTTGCTTTGGCATTAATCATCGGCCATCGCATCTTTTGTTTTATTTGAATTTATTTTTAAAGCCAGGAAACTGGTAAGAATTTTCAATACTTAATACTCATATTCCTGGAGCAGAATGGAATAATATCGCCCTCACTTTAATGTACTCTATGTGTCTATAAGTTTTAGTATGATAATGCTTATGGATTACTAGCTGCTGCCCGCGACTTCGTCCCCGTGGAATCCCCGATTTTAAAACATTCTTTATCGCTGCTCCGCTCCTATTGGCTTAAGCGTGATGATATATAGCCTAAAGCCTTCCTCGATAAATGGTCTATTCAACCCATAAAGAATTTTTCAATTCGAACCAGTAGTTCCTGAGATTAGCGCGTTCAAACAAACAAACAAACAAACAAACTCTTCAGCTTTATAATATTAGTATAGATTAGTGTGAAGCTAAAGAACAGGCAAAAGAGTTTTTTTTTAGCTTCCCGCTGGATTAAAAGCCGCAGATTAAAAGTCAGAATAAGAGAGGTTCTCTTATTATATTATATTGTGAGAATTCTCCTGACTCCCGAATTTGGTATCTTGTTCCTTGGTATTCATTTGGGGAACACACTCACACTTTTATCTTTTCTCATTACCGTGCAAATATAGAGTAAAATATAATACATAAATAATAATACAAAACGGGGACAATGACTTCTTCATAAAACAGAAATTAAAACTCAAGAATGAAATGTCAATGAACAATAGACACAATACTTACTTGAGCACTACCCAAATTAGCATGAACATGATAGCAATGAAACAGATTTTCAACCCATAAAAAAAAACTAAAATAAAATAATTACCTGAGAATATCAAGCTTATTGAAAGTATCATGAGGCGACGCCCTGAACCGCTGCGGCATCGAGTGTATACTCTTGATATATTCGATGGTCTCTCGGTAGATGGTGAAGGCGCCTTTGGTGTCCAGCTCGAGCTCCAGCACGCGGCCCGTCAGCACGAAGCACAGAACTGACTCCAAGTACAGCATCACGCGAGGAAGTGGCTCCTGTTCCTTCTCGGCGGCCGTCCGCAGCCGGGTGGCCTCCTCCAAGTAGTATCTGTCAAGGGAAACGTTTGCGTTACGTCTGGTAACAACATTGGACGGATTAGTATGGTGGAATATGAGTGTGTGACGCTGTTAATATTATTTTTCTTAAAGCTTAATCAAAGCAGACTGTTAGATCTGGGTATGACAGGATTGTTTAGGAAAATCAAGATGAATTAAATAAAGCTGTTCTAAATGTATTTCATTTAATAAGGGCGAAATAGGAAGCGTTGGAGTAGAGTGGTAGATGTGCTGAAATACTAAAGAGTTGGGGTAGTGATTTTATCGGCAAAACTGGTCATTGGGAGTCAGCGTTCAGCTTAGGAAGACATGATAAGTAGATATGACGAAGATAGCGATTTTGAAAGCGTTATGATGTTGATAATGATGACGGGTGGAACGTACTTGTGATCCCGCTCCTCGTCGGACAGTGCGTCGGCGGGCAGGCGCTCGAAGTACGAGAAGTAGATGGGCGTCTGTCCCGCGTACGTGTCCGTCCGCTCGTGGTTCGTCGCTGCCACTTCGCCGCCCTATGAACAATAATTTATTGTTTGTTTACTTAGTAGATAATAACAACCCTATGTAGTTCAACAATTGATTAATTTCAGGACCGCCTGGAACAGTCGTCTAAGATCGCTACGACACGCGCACGACCAGGCGTGATGTGAACACTTAGTATGTTACCTGTTCAGGATGCGGCGTGTGCGGCGGTTTGGGCACGTTGCGGCGCGGCGGTCGCTGCAGCGCGCGCACCGTGTCCGCGCGCAGGCGACACAGCGACACGCGCACGACCAGGCGTGATGTGAACACTTAGTATGTTACCTGTTCAGGATGCGGCGTGTGCGGCGGTTTGGGCACGTTGCGGCGCGGCGGTCGCTGCAGCGCGCGCACCGTGTCCGCGCGCAGGCGACACAGCGACACGCGCACGACCAGGCGTGATGTGAACACTTAGTATGTTACCTGTTCAGGATGCGGCGTGTGCGGCGGTTTGGGCACGTTGCGGCGCGGCGGTCGCTGCAGCGCGCGCACCGTGTCCGCGCGCAGGCGACACAGCGACACGCGCACGACCAGGCGTGATGTGAACACTTAGTATGTTACCTGTTCAGGATGCGGCGTGTGCGGCGGTTTGGGCACGTTGCGGCGCGGCGGTCGCTGCAGCGCGCGCACCGTGTCCGCGCGCAGGCGACACAGCGACACGCGCACGACCAGGCGTGATGTGAACACTTAGTATGTTACCTGTTCAGGATGCGGCGTGTGCGGCGGTTTGGGCACGTTGCGGCGCGGCGGTCGCTGCAGCGCGCGCACCGTGTCCGCGCGCAGGCGGGACAGGGAGACGCGCACGACCAGGCGTGATGTGAACACTTAGTATGTTACCTGTTCAGGATGCGGCGTGTGCGGCGGTTTGGGCACGTTGCGGCGCGGCGGTCGCTGCAGCGCGCGCACCGTGTCCGCGCGCAGGCGGGACAGCGACACGCGCACGACCAGGCGTGATGTGAACACTTAGTATGTTACCTGTTCAGGATGCGGCGTGTGCGGCGGTTTGGGCACGTTGCGGCGCGGCGGTCGCTGCAGCGCGCGCACCGTGTCCGCGCGCAGGCGACACAGCGACACGCGCACGACCAGGCGTGATGTGAACACTTAGTATGTTACCTGTTCAGGATGCGGCGTGTGCGGCGGTTTGGGCACGTTGCGGCGCGGCGGTCGCTGCAGCGCGCGCACCGTGTCCGCGCGCAGGCGGGACAGGGAGACGCGCACGACCAGGCGTGATGTGAACACTTAGTATGTTACCTGTTCAGGATGCGGCGTGTGCGGCGGTTTGGGCACGTTGCGGCGCGGCGGTCGCTGCAGCGCGCGCACCGTGTCCGCGCGCAGGCGACACAGCGACACGCGCACGACCAGGCGTGATGTGAACACTTAGTATGTTACCTGTTCAGGATGCGGCGTGTGCGGCGGTTTGGGCACGTTGCGGCGCGGCGGTCGCTGCAGCGCGCGCACCGTGTCCGCGCGCAGGCGACACAACGACACGCGCACGACCAGGCGTGATGTGAACACTTAGTATGTTACCTGTTCAGGATGCGGCGTGTGCGGCGGTTTGGGCACGTTGCGGCGCGGCGGTCGCTGCAGCGCGCGCACCGTGTCCGCGCGCAGGCGGGACAGGGAGACGCGCACCACAAGCCGAGCGCGGGGCCGGGGGACCACTGTGGATGTGGACATAATCGTTACATATGAACATTTGTCACTAATAATGATGAATATCATAATTTCAGCCGAAATACTCCTGAACATGTGCCTCCCTAAAAGTCACCACATCGACCGATCCCGCACGTTTCGCATCCAGCGGATTCTCGCGGCCTTAACCAAGTCGCATTTTATAAATTATAGTATATTTGCTGAAGAAAATGTTTTAAGGCAGTTCCACTTGAACAACTTCGACGTTGAATAATATGTTTTTGTCGTTAGAATAAAACTAGAACAGAAAAATGCGACATTTGTGTGTTTGTTTGTGGAAGAATCACGCAAGAACCACTGACTAGAATCGAAATCTAGATGCTTGACAATATTTAGTGCTACCCCAAGTTTTGTTTAACATTTATTTCATCAAAATCTACTAACAACATCAAAAGATATTGAATTTATTAGTAAGAAACTTAATATTGCTAAGCATCTAAGCATCGCGGTGACTGAGTCCTGCACGCATCACGTAAGAAGTTTTGTACATAATATAAAATTTGCATAACTCTGAGTACAACTTGGTTTTTGTTTCGTCACAATCGGTGGACTCTATAAAATTAAAAAGATAATAAATTTCATTACAGGATGTACACGTACAGTAACACATACCTATCAAAAGAAAAGTGAAGTTTTGCTTTGGTTATTTATCGCTATATTTCGGATTCTTTGTGCAAATATTTTGACACTTCAACTTTAGAGTCGATCTTTCAGGTTAAACAACGCTTGCCAAGGTTGGTCTGTGGATGGGTGATCATCTTAAGATACTGAGTTTCCTCCGTGTCTTGGAAAGCACGTTAAGTTGCAAGCAATTGGTCCTGGCTGTCATTTGTAGATCTTTGGCAGTAGTTATAGATTGTCAGAAGTCAGTAAATCTGACTCCAGTCTTGCCAATAAGTACCGTGTTACCCAGTTAATGGGTTGTTAAGGACTGGTAGGCAGCCGATCCACGTAAAATACTGGTATTCAAGCTGAATCCGGTATGACTGGAAGCCGACCTCAAAATAATTGGGAAAAAGCTAGGCATATGATGAACTTCAGAGTCGATAGATGGCGTTTTTCATTTGATGTAACTTTCTGATTCGTTATCGTTACAGAAAAATAAGGTCATTTTAGGTTTCCGTATTAAATGAAATCTGGAATGTCCTTTTTTTTCATGCTTTCGTTTGGTAGTCTTATCCATATTATCGTGTGGGCTATCTGTAGATAGGTCTCTAAAAATATCAAGGGTTATGATAAACAGTTTTTCGTTTCCGAGATCCGTTTATGAAATACTAGCAGCGCCCCGCGGTTTCACCCGCGTTGTTCCCGTTCCCGTGGCAATACGGGGATAAAATATAGCCTATGATGACACTCCACAATAACATAGCTTTCTATTGGTGAAATATTTTTGAAAATCGGTTCAGTAGATCCAGAGATTACCTCTTACAACGTCACAAACTCACAAACGTTATAGATAGTGCAATCCACGAAAACGCGCCCCACCAAGTTTTTTTTGAGGGGATCGCGGAGTGAGGGGAGTTTGTCACGCGCGTTAGCCACGTCATGAGCGCGTGCACTCATAGGTAGTTAGTGTGTACCTATAACACTCAAACGTTGGCGGAAGCTTGCACACATAATATAAATACTTTAACCGGTTAGGAGGTAGTGGGGCGCGTCTTCTTAGTATAGATGTATTAAAGCTTACTGGTATTTTTTGTTGGAAGCATGTGCCCCTCTAAAAACTAAACCGTTGTTTTCGGAAACATGAAAAGAATGCGCGATAGTAGTATACATATGTGTCGTGATGATACCGTAGAATTTGGTTATTTCATGATGTTTCTATAATATACACCCCTCAGCGAAAATCAAAGCAATTTGTTTACTTTTAGGCTACTGGTTCGTATTGTACATTCATTTGGAATACGAAATTATGAATCAACTTGATTCATCACTTTCTTTGTTTCGTAGTTTGAAGACTAGTAGTACCATTCGTTCGATAGTCTGTTCTGTTCATTTTGATTCGAGATATCAAGATTTTGTGGGCATTTCAACGAAAAATGTAGATACAGTCCCTGCATCGTTCGATAGTCTGTTTTGTTTATTTAGATTCGATGTACCAGGATTACTGATTTGGTCGGAATTTTGAACGGAAGTAGTAGATACAGTCAGTGCCCTGCATTACTCTGTTTCTGTTATATTCTTAATTCTTAGCAGGTCAGGTTATACAAAATATTCTCTGTACGTACATTTTATCTATGCGACACTTTTTTTTTCATTCCTTAATCCACGTGAACGGAGTCGCGGGCACAGCTTGTTAATAATATATTTAATCAGTATCACTTTTTTTTTGTGTGTGGGATATATTCAAATGACTTCTCCCGCTCTGGGCGGAGCGGGAGGGAGTGTCAGACTCTTACTGACTAAAACCCACCCGTGATCCTTCTAGTGCCCTTTGCGTTCCAGGGCCGCGGTGACTCTTTCGAACAAGTTTCGCAACAGTATCACTAGAATCTTCGTTTGTATTTATTATTTAAAAAAAAATCTTTTGTTTTGAGCTCCATAGCGTCGAACGTATGAAAATCTGCCTTGAACTGATCATTGTGAACTTGACTTTATAATTGTATGCGACCTGATTGGTAGGGGGGCGTGGCCGGCCGACAATGTTACAGAATACGAATGGAGGAATGGACTATAGTAAAAACAGTCGATCAATGTTGAAAGAATTTGTATTCTAAGCGACCATCGACACCTCTTTCACGATGCGAGGATCTCAAATCATCCACTTAATACAGTTACAATATAAATTAAATTGTTTTAGGATCTTTTAAATTATAGGAAATTAAAATTGGTTTTAATAATAAAAATTGCTCACCATTAGAAGAAGCTTCCTCCAGCCTCTCCGAACCGCGGCCAGACTTAATCCCCGATCCAACATCGGCCTCCGCGCGCACATACCGCTCCGTGGTGATCCGTTCGACCCGTTCGACCGGCTTGTCGAGCACCTTGCTCTCCAGCCTGTCCAACACCAGCTTGCTATCAGACAACCGCGGCTTCACGTCCGGAAGGCGGTCGTGCGACAGTTTCTCCCCCGCTATCCGTTCGTTCCGTTCGCCTGATAGCCGATCATGAGATCTTTCAGGCAACCGGTCTATCGACATCTTTTCACTCGGAAGTCGATCGACAATTTTCTCGTTCGATCGCTCCGTTGAGCGTCGATCTGAGGAGAGTCCGCCGGACAGCCTGTCGACTGAGAGTCGGTCGCTGGCCGAGGACGAAGTAGAGGTGCGTTCCGTCGATATCCGTTCGACGGGTCGATCGGGTATCCGGTCGTTGGAGGTGCGCTCTGTCGGTATCCGGTCGGAGGGTATCCTTTCGTAGGAGGTCCGTTCGGGCAGGCGCTCGGGGATGCGCTCGTGTCGTTCGGCGGAGCGGCGAGGCTCGTGTCGTTCGGCGGAGCGACGGGGCTCGTGTCGTTCGGCGGAGCGACGGGGCTCGTGTCGTTCGGCGGAGCGGCGGGAGTCGTGGCGCTCGACGGACAGGCGCTCGGGCAGGCGGCGCGCGGGCGAGTGCGGGGACAGCCTGGCCAGCGCCTCCTCGTTGCGGCGCTCGGCCGACCTCTCCCGGTGCCTCCTCTCCTCCTCGTCGGCTTCGGGCGCGGTGACCTCGATGATGGTCACCTGGCCCTTGCCTTTGCCTCCCTTCCCTTTGCCGCCTTTACCACCCTTGCCGCCGCATTCGTCGCTTTTCTTCGGGGTGAAAACCTGTGGAAGAATTTGGTATTGCATGAGGTAACATTTACATTTTTTTTACCCAATTTATCTGTTTCAGTTATAAGATAAATTTGGAAGTGCCGTAATGTGAAATATTGTTTGATAATGAAAAAGATAAGTTGACGTTGAGTGAGTGCTTCCAAACTTGATAACCATTTAATTTAACTTTAAATTCATATGTATGTTTCATGGATACACTGATATCTAAATGATTGTCATTTCACCGCACACAGTACCCCAAGAAAGACGTGTGTACTTTAGCTAATCTATAAAGTGGTTGGTCTAATTTGTCTTTATTTCTAGTATTAAAATGATGTCTATCACTAATTTTACTAAAAAGATGTAAATTTTTCCTTATATAACATTTTCATAAATTAATTGGCAAGGGACTGATATAAAATTAATCTTTTTAAAAAGTTGTTTAAGAGAATCGCGGCGATGTAGATTACAAAGGGCTTTGACAGCTCTCTTTTGTAAAATAAATAGGGATTCAATGTCAGCAGCTCGACCCCAGAGCAAAATACCGTACGACATAATGCTGTGAAAGTAACTAAAATAGATCAAACGTGCGGTTTCTACGCCTGTTAACTGTCTTATCTTTCTAACAGCATAAGCGGCTGAGCTTAGATGACCTGCAAGAGATGTTATATAAATCTCAGTTTCAAAGTCAAAGTAAACACGAACTATTTTGAATGTGTGTAATCTACACCGTGTTTTGTCCACGAACCTTGCGAAAAATATGCGTCTTGGTGTCCTGTAAAGGATGATGGTGCGGCGGCGGGTCGGGCTCCGCATCGCTGTCGGCGGCAGCGTGCGCTGCGTGCGGTGCGTGCGGCGCGTGCTGCGCGTGCGGCGCGTGCGGCACGTGCGTCTGCGGCGCGGGCGGCGCGGGGGGCGAGGCGGCGCGCGACTTGGGGGGGCGGCCGCGCCGCTTCTTGACGGGCCGCTCCTCTGATGGCCGCGCCTTCGGGGGCCGACCGCGCTTCACTGCACTCGCCGGCGCTGATGGAATCACCCGGGGAGATGTCTGTCCAACAAATACGCTTATTAAAGTCCAATAATCTCTAGTACTTCATACATAAAGTCTCAATGACGATATCTTGTACGGTAAGGCTGCATCTAAACGTGTGAAGCATAGCGGCAAATTGGCCTGATCGTATGAGTGACCATTCATTTTGATTAGTCACAGAGTGGATCTCCGAGATATTTGCACAAGTGTTAACAAGGTGATATGTTACCGTGTGCCTCGGCGTGTCCTCGTCGCTGGAGGCGGCGGACACCCGCGCGGGGATGGAGCGCCTCCGCCGCACCACGCCCGGCGACGGCGACGAGGCCTCCGAGTCCGACATCTCCGAGATCGGACTCTGAAACAACAGCATACACATACACATTAGTCTTCATAGAACAAGCAAGAGGTGGGCCGACCATTATAGTCGTAAAACTATCGTGCAATAGACTAATACTGAATAAATAGTCCTGACCGATTGCAGCCAATCTTAATAGAGACTTGCCAACGGAACGATAGATATCCCTTCACGATGGAGTGCTCAAGCACTTCCCTCTTCGACACTAGCAAGTGGGGCATGGTTTGACCAAAATCGCCACACGTTCTGGGTGTTGGTTGAGTCAGCAATACGGTAGTTGACTAAAAAAAATCTGATTAGACCGTCAGATAGATTTCCAAAAATTATTGGACACGTATTTCTTCTTTTGTTAAATACTCATGTGTCGTCACTACACGCCATTTTTACCGCGACGTGACGGCACAAGACCCCACTCCTGATCTTTGGTGCTTTTTATCTTGGGCAATATTTTTCTATAATTTAACTGACGGACTATATACAATCACATTTGTTTGTTCAGGACACCAACACAAATTCAACTCAAGAAATAATCAAAACTATGAACATCATCCCTTGATTCACCTCAATACCACCTCTAGACACGGTCGCAGACGCAATATTCCCATGTATGGCCCCCATAGCCTGCCACAAACAATCCTTCAACTTGAGGTACCGGTACCAGATCCTCTCCCGATCTTCAAACGGAACATCGCCGATACTGTTCTCGAAGTTCAGCAGTCCATAACGAAGAGTACTCTTCAGTAAGGAGAGCTTGATCCATTTCTGTGTAACGTCATCCTCGCTTTTTGGTAGAATGTGATAAAGCATATTGTTGAATATGTCGAAGTAAATATCCATTTTGTATTATCACTTTCATTTGTGTCAAAAGTTTTTTCACACCGCCCGAATGATGACTTTGTTGTCTTCATGACATGGTATTGTCAGTTTAGATGTCTGTTTTCCTTTAATCAATCTCCAAAAGTGTTTCAGTCATAACGCCTTCAGAATATTTGGCGAAAGGATTCAGTTACAATACGTCTTGTAACTCAAAACACAAGCATTCACAACGCGATGCCAGAATCAACCGCGACCTTACTCCTTAGATTGTAACAACCGCTTACTAAGTATTCTTACTGAGAAATGTATGGCCACTATGTTTCTCAGTAGTGTTTATCTTTGGGAACATAACACCTGGGAAAGGGTCGCTTAATATAGTAGGAGTACTGTTGCAAGAACGAGCTAAATACGGAAAACGCTTGCGAGGTCATTCTTGACCGTGTGAGGCAAAGGCATCATCAACGTACATCTATATTCTTGCTCGAAGAGTACAGAGACAAAATACGAGCAATAGAGAGATAAAGATACGCTTGTTACACCTAACAGCAAGAGTAAACGAGACAGGAATAGTTTTCTCAGTCTCTTTCGAGCATGCCTTTTGATCAAGGATATGCAGACTCTTTGGCTAGTCTCAGTTACCCATAGCATAAGGTCCAAATATTAACATTTTTTCGTTAAAGCGATCAAGTACGCATAAAAATCGCACTAAGGCCACTATATGGTCGTTTTAGGGAATCCATAAGTCAACGGAAAATTGCAGACTCCGTAATATTGTAATCAATCTTAAATAGATTTTAATTTTTCTCGAAATATTATGAAAAAAAAATATGTATACATTAAATCCTATCCAAATTCAATAGTTTCCATTTTACCAGTGTCTCATTAAGAAAAAATAGTTTATAATTTCACGCGTTATTTTATAATCAAACGGCGTTTGCAATTTTCTGATGACAATACAAGATACACTCTTATGTATGACCTCCAGCAATACAGCATTATTTTGTTTATGAGTCAAGTGACTCAAACTCTAGTCTATGGTGGTCACTTGATTGTTAGTGACAGTTTCAGTCATCACCTGCGGTAACAGTACGCAGACAAGTGACGTGTTGATGACAGCTTCGAGAAATACCGACTTGTCATCCGATCTTCAACACGTCGGCTTGCTAAATAGGGCAGTGTTTATACTTAGACCAGCGCAGTAACAAGCTGTGCAGTACTTGGAAGTACAGACTAAAAAGAAGTTCAGAGATTCTTGTTTCATTTATTTTTCTATTGCGTTAGTGTCCCGTCAAGTCAACATTGCTCGTGTAAGGTTTTATTAAATATAAATGAATTTAAACGCTGTAAAATTCTTGTACTGGCCATACTGACGATGAAATTAAGTATTAAAATAAAATCGGGAGAGAAAACGGGTTGCACTAGCCACACTGGGGAGGAGATTTCGGCGGCTCGAACAAAATCGGGACACTCAGACTGAAGCGGTCGATGGTAGCGAGTGGTCTACTGTTGTACCGAACAGATTGTAGTAGAAAATATACTGAAAGAATTATAAGTTTAGTTTCAACAAATAATCCATAAGTTGTGATAATAAGACGTTTAGCTTTACGTACAAATAAGTTTTGGCAAAATAAGTTTTTGCTGTACGAATAAGTTTAGACGTTTAGACGTACAAATAAGTTTTGGCAAAATAAGTTTTGCTGTACGAATAGTTTGACGTACAAATAAGTTTTGGCAAAACAAGTTTTGTTGTACGAATAAGTTTTGATAAATAGAATAAATAAGTTTGAAGACTAACTGTGGTCTTACTGAGACATCCTTTCATCTCAGAAGTGGGATCAGATCCTTTCAGGAAATGGACGGAGGAAGTGGAACCCGTCGGAGCTTGAATACTCCTCGGCGTGAACGCTCGCGCTCCAGGCGCAGCGGGCTGAGCGCACGACAGAGAAGCAGCACCCATAGCCGCAGCCGTAGCCGACGCCTACGAGAACGAGAACGAGCTTTGTCGCGGGAGCAGGAGCGCGTCCGCCGGATGGAGATCGACCTGCAAAAGGAACGCGACATCGAGCAACGGCGACGGAGCGCACGACGGGGCTCACCTGATGCTGAGACGAGCTACGAGCGGAGTCGCAGAGGGCAGCCGGGTAGTCGCCACAAAAAACATCGAGATCCTACGAGCGCGGATCGCACCAAAAGGTCATGTAGTCCTACTTTTTCATCGAAAGATCTAATACAAATAATACAATCAATAAAAGATGTCTTGCCATCGCAGTCTCAAAACCAGAGCACTGTCACCAATAGAAGCTTAGACCATAAAAATATGATTCCCGAATTTAATCCGCAAGAAAAAAACCAACGCGTAGATATGTGGTTAAAAAAGGTGAACGAATGTGCAAAGGTGTATGACTGGGATGAGAGAACTATAATTCACTTTGCCATGCAAAAGCTAACTGGGTTAGGTAAGACGTGGTATGAAAGCTTAAGTACTATATTGTTTAGTTGGGCAGAGTGGCAGGTGAAATTAATGGATGCATTTCCATCGCATCAAAATTACGGGCAAATATTAGAAGATATGTTAAAGCGGAAAAGTAGGCCTAATGAATCAATCGAATTATATTATTATGAGAAACTAGCACTTCTAAACCAATGTGAGATTACGGATAAGCGGGCCGTTGACTGCATCATTCACGGTATCGGCGATAGGACTATTAGGTCAAGTGCCTTGGCATTACGTTGCGAGCAACCAGAACAACTTTTAAAATTCTTGATAAGCAATAACAAAGAACTTTCCATACAACAACCACCGTCTAGAGATCGAAATATTAACACAATAGATGATAAACAAAATAATAAAACGAGTCCAAAGATAAGTTCGAACTTTTATTGTTTCAATTGTAAAGAGAAAGGGCATCCGTATTCTAGATGCCCGAAACCATTAGTTAAATGTAGTCATTGCAGCAAGGTGGGTCATAAAATCGAGACCTGTAGACAAAAACAAGATACAGGATCAATAAAGGCTGATGCAGTGGCAAGAACCATGCGCATCTCCAGTTCTATACCAAGTAGAAAATTTATGAAAATAATAAATGTAAATGGTTTTTTTCTGGAAGCATTCGTTGACCTTGGCAGTGAGGTCACGCTTATAAGGCAATCTGATTTTTCAAATCTTGGACTTGATCATGATCACACTCCAACGACAATGAAGGGTTTTGGAAATAGAATAGTGAAATCTATGGGTTCAGTCAAACTTAAAGTTATTATCGACGGCGTGGCTGCTACTGTTTCGTGTAGAATTGTGGGGGATCACTTGCTGGAGAAGCCGATGCTTATAGGTCAGAGCTACTCAGAGCAGCCCCACATTGTTGTTTATAAAGACGTGAACAAATTACAATTTTTGCACATCGGAGTTGAGTTACCAGATATGTATGAACATGAAGAACACTTAGAAAGGGTAAAGGTAATAGGTTGTAGTCGAATTTATGGTACTGCGAGTATAAAGGCTAGAATAGAGACGCTGTTTACTGGTAGTGTAGTGTTAGATACTAGAACTGTAGGGAAGCCAAACGAACAGTTCTTAATTTATGGGGGTGTATACGAAGTGAAGCATGGTTTACTATTTGTAACAGTGACGCCGTGTTTGGTACCGTGTTGGCTTCAGGACAATTTTGTGTTTTCTCGAGCCGAAAAAGTGCAAGAAGTGAAGAGTCTTGAGATCATTGAGTCTTCAAATTCGAATCAGCAAACTAAAACAAATTTAACTAAACAGTTCGATGACAGTCAAATTCGCGTGGGCGATGCTGTCTCAGATAGTGATAGGGCCAAGCTCGTAGAACTTCTTCGACGACACGAGGAATGTTTCGCTAACGATTTAATGGGATTAGGTTGCACTAATGTTTCCGAAATGAAAATCGAGTTAAGTAGTGAACGTCCGGTAGTTTATAGACCCTACCGTTTGTCTTACTCTGAACGTGAAAAAGTTCGAGGAATGGTAGACGAAATGTTACAGGCAGGGATCATTAGGGAATCAGTTTCGAACTATGCTAGTCCAATCATTCTCGTGCGGAAAAAGGAGGGCGGTGTACGTTTATGTGTAGATTACCGGTTACTTAATTCTATCACCGTAAAAGAGAGATATCCCATACCTGTCATAGAGGATGAGATAGCAAGGTTATCTGGACAGGCATGGTTCGTCACACTTGATCTGATGTCTGGTTACTATCAGGTGCCTATAGCTGAAGACAGCAAACATTTGACGGCGTTTGTCACACCGGACGGCCAATACGAGTACAATCGTATGCCGTTTGGCTTGGCAAATGCGCCAGCCGTATTTCAGCGTATGATGAACCATGTCCTAGGTTCAGCTCGGTTTGACAAAGCCACAGTATATATTGATGATGTACTCATTTTTGGGAGGAATACGACTGAATGCTTAGATAGGTTAGAGGAAGTGCTTGGTTTATTACGGGAGGCAAATCTTAAGCTAAATTTATCAAAGTGTAGTTTTTTACAAAACACGATCAACTACTTAGGTTTTGAAATCAATTCAGAGGGTATACGGCCTGGAAATACAAAAATCCAGAGTGTAGTCGATTTTCCCCGTCCAGACAATGTACACGGTGTGCGACAATTTCTAGGGCTTGTCAGTTATTTTAGAAAATTTATTCAAGGGTTTGCACAACTGGCTCACCCAATCACTAAACTGCTCAAAAAGAATGCCGTGTGGGAATGGTCAAACGAACAACAAAAAGCGTTCGAAGCCCTAAAAGTCAAACTTGTGGATAGACCTGTTCTCGCTATTTACGATCCCTTAGCCGAGACTGAACTTCATACAGACGCTAGTAAAATAGGTGTAGGTGGTATTCTCTTGCAGCGTGCACAAGGGAGTGAGGGTTCTTTACATCCGGTGGCGTACTACAGTCGTCAGACGACGCCAGAGGAGAAGAACTTTCACTCCTATGAGCTGGAAACACTAGCTGTTATTAGCGCTCTTAAAAAATTTAGGGTATATCTTTTAGGAAAGCCATTCAAAATTGTGACTGATTGTAGTGCACTACGTTCCACTTTCGTAAAGCGCGATTTAATTCCGAGAATTGCTCGATGGTGGCTGGCTCTACAAGAGTTCGATTGCTCTGTGGAATATAGGTCGGGCACAAAAATGAGTCATGTAGATGCGTTGTCTAGGAATCCGATTGCTGATACAGAATCTCAGAATCCCGAACAATATCCCTCGATTATGGCTATAAATGACGAAGACTGGCTACTTACGTTACAATTGGGGGATCCGGAATTGTGTAGAATCCGCGACATTCTTGCTAGTGATCTAGATGCACAAGGGCTAGAGTACATAAAGGATAATTACGTTTTGAAAGATAACAAGCTCTATAGGTGTATCGGAGGTGACAAAGAATGTGTAAGATGGGTGGTCCCAAAGGGTGCTAGATGGCAGCTTTGCAAAAGAAACCACGATGATATAGGTCATGTCGGTTTCGAAAAAACTTTAGATAAAATAAAGAAGCATTATTGGTTTGCAAAAATGAAACGATTCGTAAAAAAATATGTAGGATCCTGTATTAATTGTGCTTACGCGAAAAAGACTACAAATACTCGTGAAGGGTTATTACATCCCATTAAAAAGGTTGATAAACCTTTTCACACGTTGCATATTGACCATCTTGGACCCTTTGTTAAGTCCAAAAGATGCTATACGCACATCCTAACTATCGTAGACTCGTTCACTAAATTTTTATTCATCAAACCAGTAAGGAATACAAATACACAAAATGCAATAAAAGTCTTACAAGACATTTTTGACACATTCAGAGCCCCCGACCGACTTGTTACTGATCGAGGTTCCTGTTTCACTTCCCACGCATTCAAAAAATTTTGTCTCGACCGCGGAATAAAGCATGTACTCAATGCAGTTGCATGTCCAAGAGCTAACGGTCAAGTTGAACGCTATAATAGAACCGTACTCGACTCGTTGACGGCACAAAACCTTAGCGCAGATGAGAAAGACTGGGATAGCCAATTAGGGAGAGTCCAATGGGGTTTGAATAATACGATACAAAAGACAACAGGTAGAACACCCGCTGAAGTAATGTTTGGGACGGCAATGAATAGTGAATTTAACGCAGCACTGAATGAAATAGCTGAAACAACGCGAGATGACACTCCCTTACAATCTATTCGCGATGAAGTTAAAAACAAAATCGACAAAACACAACTAGCACAAAAACGATATTACGACCAAGGAAGACGACCTGCGCGTATTTATAAAAACGGTGACTTAGTTAAAATTACCAAAGTTGCATTCCAAAATGATGGCAAGAGTACAAAACTAATGCCCTCATACGAAGGTCCCTTTAGAATCATAAAAATACTAGGTAACGATCGTTATAGAGTTGCACCAATCGCAGGGTTTGAGGGAATAAAAAAAAAGCGAAATACTACGATTGCCGCTGATCGAATACGACCGTGGATCCATGTCGACTCTTTGGAAATCGATAATGATACTGATAATGATGCCGAGAATGATGTAATAGACGATGTAATAAATAACGATGATATGGCAGACTGAATTTGGATATGTTATAAATGATTAACAATTCAAGCAAGTGGTAACGCTAGCTAAACGTAATTAAATATTACTTTACTTTAAATTAAATTTTATAGTGTTTATTTACACACTTTTGTTTTCTCTTTCAGGTCAGGTACGAGAAATCGCGGAAAGATTTTACGCCTTGACCTGAAGGAAGAAAACGGATCTGTTAAACTGTAATCTGAGAAAAGGGTGTAATTAACAGATTTATAGATAATGTTAAATAAGACAGATTTTGTTATTCTTTTATTTTATTAGTATTACACAGATTCGTATTCAAAATTAGATATTTAAATCAATACTATTTCATAGTTTGATTAATATGTTCTTATATTATTATTGTAATTCTTTAAAAGTGTACCCGAGATTTGCCGAGTGTAAGGTTTCACCAGATGCGTGTATGAGGACATACACGTCGTCAGGATGGTCGAGTGTAAGGTTTTATTAAATATAAATGAATTTAAACGCTGTAAAATTCTTGTACTGGCCATACTGACGATGAAATTAAGTATTAAAATAAAATCGGGAGAGAAAACGGGTTGCACTAGCCACACTGGGGAGGAGATTTCGGCGGCTCGAACAAAATCGGGACACTCAGACTGAAGCGGTCGATGGTAGCGAGTGGTCTACTGTTGTACCGAACAGATTGTAGTAGAAAATATACTGAAAGAATTATAAGTTTAGTTTCAACAAATAATCCATAAGTTGTGATAATAAGACGTTTAGCTTTACGTACAAATAAGTTTTGGCAAAATAAGTTTTTGCTGTACGAATAAGTTTAGACGTTTAGACGTACAAATAAGTTTTGGCAAAATAAGTTTTGCTGTACGAATAGTTTGACGTACAAATAAGTTTTGGCAAAACAAGTTTTGTTGTACGAATAAGTTTTGATAAATAGAATAAATAAGTTTGAAGACTAACTGTGGTCTTACTGAGACATCCTTTCACTCGTGATGGATATAATAGTTGTTGGATATTGTAGCCCCAGTAGAGAGATTATCCAACTACCTTTTTTCGTATGGATGCTTCTTCCGCTCTGGGCGGAGCGGAAGGTAGTGTCAGATCTTACTGAATAAAACCTATCCGTGTTGCTCCTAATGCCCTTTGCGTTCAAAGATCTGCACTCCTGGCAGGCACTGGCCCCAGTGGGCCCCGTCTTCTATGCGGATATCTCTCATAGACGCGCGCCTTCAACCCGGGCCTGGTTTTTATCGGACGGCGAACTAACCACCGCTCGCCATTCAAAGGCCCGTGCCTACGGCGGCCGAGACTCGCCCTGCGATTCGCGAAACCCGGGGAATTTTCTTTTGTTGCAGCATCTGTGACGTGAGGTTTGACTCTCGCTCATGCGGTCCGCCTCCTCCTTTGCTAGCATAAAAGCTTCGCAGAAGGAGGTGACTGCCTATTACCCAACTACATGCGAAAGGCGGTTACAACAAACTGGAATGGGACGGTGGAGAACCAAGTGTTATGGCATCACTTGTTAGCAGACCTATGCCCAGGACTATGATAGGCTGAGTAAATTGATAAGTATTTATACTTGCTGCTGATTATTTTTTTCGCTTGTTATCCTTACTTTAGCACGTTAAGTCTTTGGTCCCGGCTGTCATTTGTAGATCTTTGGCAGTCGTTACGGATTGTCAGAAGCCAGAAAATCTGACAGCAGTCTTGCCAAGTACCGTGTTCCCCAGTTATTGGGTTGTGGAGGTCTGGTAGGCAGCCGCTCCACGTTAAATACTGGTAATCAACTGAATCCGGTATGACTGGAAGGCGACCCCAATATAGTTGGGAAAAGGCTAGGCGGATGATGATCCTTACTTTGAGTGTCAGCTGTGCCACGCTATCATTCAGTCCCTCTCTTTCTTATCTATACCCTTAAAAGGTTGCGAATTGATTGGTTGATTGGTCTTTTGGTGGTTATTGGTTATCCTGTAGAAACATCTGCAAGATAATGACATTTGAGAAAGTAAAACTCACCGGCTTCCCCTTAATATCAGCAAGCGCATGTCTGACATCTTTCCCCGACTCATAAGTCTGGTCGGGGGGGTGCGCGGGCGGCGGCGCGAAGTTCGACAGGCTCCAGGACGAGCGCTGCGCGGGCGCCGGGGCCGCGGCGGCGGGCGCCGCAGGGACCGCGGGGGCCGCCGCCGGCGCCGGCGCGGGGGTTGTGGACTCCGCCGAGGAGGACTCTGACTCGGAGTCCTCGGAGGGTGATGAGCTGCCTGAGGTCGGACTGCCTGACCCGATTGGAGATATAGGCCTGGAAAATAAGTTGTTTTTTTTAACTATAGATATCAGATGTTTCTTAACGTTCGTTATAGAAAAAACTGCGGTTATTTGTGTAAGTTACCAACACTTAAATCGTTTTATATTTTTAACTTGTAGATCTGTGATTGCAAATGTTGCAATTATGTACTTTCCATCCATTACCTTAAATATAAAACATTGTAATTAATTATATGAAGGACGTTAAAATAACAATATCAAACTGAAACATAACGAAATCCATAAAACTGCAATCCTTTCCTCACAATTAAGAAAGCTTTCGTTTCGCTTCGCTCTTGGACTTGTTAAAATTAATTCAATTTCAGTCGCGTACTTAAAACTTACGAGTTTCCACTCGAGATAAAAATCAATTAAAAACTTAGCGCTTACAAAGGGTAGTGCAGACGTGGGGTAATTCTGTTAGGCATGGGAATGAACTAATGAACGAGTGAACGAAAGAACTTACGGTCCTATCGCGTGTGTGTTGACGACCTCGTCTTCACTCTCCGATAAGCCGAGGTCCTGTTTCACCACGTCACTGGAAACATAAATATAAATTAGATTAGCTAAAAAAATAATGAGCGTTGTTAGCAGTCAACCTTTGGCCTTTTAAAAGCTGTGACGGATAAGTTAAAATGGTATTACGTATTAGCAACTGCCTTAAATTCCGTTCAATGATGTAGGTAATAGAGCATTCTTTGCCAGTTATTTGATGTGTATATAATCAGAATATTGGTAATTGAATGGGAATAAGTTTGTAAGAAGTAAAGAATAGAAAAATGCAGATTACCGAACTAAAAGTCACACACATTTCATGTTCACCACGTTGATTTAGAAATATTTTCAATGTCTAAACAAAAATATGTGTGAGGAGAGACACATATTTTTGTTTAGACATTGAACAGTTCTACATAAACGTAGGGGGAAAAATGGCATCTCGTAATGAAGAAGATATTATTGAAGTCATTCGACATGGCGTCCTCCTCACAGCATTAAATGCAAGAAAAGTTACCATTACGCGAATGGGGAAGACCAAACACAATAGAAGAACTGTAATGTCTTGAATATAGGTGAGGAACCGAGGACTAAGATAAAGAAGTATGAAAGATAAAGACATGTTCCGACGACCCCAAATATATGACACCACTAAAACTCATCCTACAATAAATAAACGATACAAACAAAATCCTAATTTCCCCAAAATGCAATATATACAGCACCACGGAACAGCCCTGTACACACATGTTCTTGTCATTTATGTGCGTATTCCGATAAAGCCGACATACATAGCCGAAAGACCTTTCATTTGCAGGCAGAGTTAGTGGGCTGTCTGTTTGCTGAAACTCTCGGAGTGAATGGTTTGCGAACGTCACTATGTCCGCTAGTCAAACTCTAAAACACGTGCAGTTGAACTAGCTTATTCAGGTGGACCTTGATGGGTTGTAAAACTAGATTAGGGATCTAAGTGCCAGAGAAACGGATTTGGTTTGAAGTCTAGACCCATTTTGGAAAGGAATTGTTTGTTTGTTGTTGGACAGCTAAGGAGGTGAATTCCCTATGAGAGACTGTGTTTCCTTATAGCTACATCCTTGGATTTTAAGTCAAGAATGAATAGGTTACGTCGTAAGTAAGCGTGGTCAAATCATCACTTCCCATCAGCTGAGAATGTGGTAAACCGGTGGGTGTCTTGTGTATGTGTGTTTACATGTTTGTGAACGCACCCATGATACAGGAGTAAATCCTAGTGTGGTGCAACGTTTTTAAAAAAAGAAGGAAAATGTGTTTTTTAAGGGCATGGATACCCAAAATATAAAAGACTAGCTAACTCGCGCAACTTCGTTTGTATCACATTTTTCATGAGTGCTCCGCTCTTATTGGTCTCAGCGTGATGAGCCTTTCTCGATAAATGGGCGAACTAATACTGAAAGAATTTTTCAATTCGGACCAGTACTTCCCGAGATTAGCGCGTCCAAGCAAACAAACAAACTCTTCAGCTTTATCATATACATATTAGTGTAATTTGATGACAGTTTTGTCAAGCAAGGTTCTTTAAGAAAAGGTTTTAATATTCATGCCTTGTTTTGCAAGCCACTTGTTTTTTGGAGTTCAATACTTTCTGTTTACCCCTTTGGGAAAAAGCGTGTATTGTAAATAATAATTATATAAGTACATATTATATGTGAAATAGAGCACAGGTTTGCAACAGCCAGCTAGTCGATGGTTAGAAAACCCTTTTTTTTTGTATGGGAAATCATCAAATGACCCCTCCCGGCCTGGGTGGAGCGGTACGGAGTGTCAGACTCTTACTGACTAAAACCCATCCGTGCTCCTTCTTGTGCCCTTTGCGTTCCAGGGCCGCGGTAACTCTTTCGAACAAATTCCGCAACCATGGTTAGAAAACCCTACAAACAACATAAACATATCCCTTTATCGATCCCACGACTCGAAAGTAAGGCAGCTGCTACATTCAATGTTTATTTATCTATTACTCTGAAATTTACGAGTAACCCTTTTAAAATGAGATACTTACGGCGACACTGAACTCCTTGAGTTCGATATCCGGTTGTCCAAACCTGTAACAAACAAAAACATTTCTTTATAAAGGCACAACTTCAAACATCGTAAAATGCTCGTAAAGTTCCCAATTATGTAAATCGACTCCGTTCATTTGACTTAAACACACAAATTAATAACTATGTACCGTTGGTTGAACAATATTATGTTCACATTAAAAATCGTAATTAATCTTTTCGAAGTTTTTAATGGTGAAATATGTTTCGGATTGGGTAATAAAGAGGTGTAATTAGGGAGTTCTTGCCGGTCTCGATAATTAGTGCCGTGTGTTTGTCTGTGCGATCGTTTGTCGGTTCATAGGTCCCTATCTCAGGAGCCCAAGGCTAATACGACTTTAGTTTTAAGCAACCGTAAATTCTACCGCGACGCCATTACTTGATAAATACCAACCATATTTAACTGCGATTTGCGATTATTGTCCTAAGTAATCTCTTAAAAACTTCATTGATTGCGCAAAGTAGATTGCTTACTAAGTGCTAGATAAAGTAAAACGGAATATAAAGTAAATCAATGTTATTACAATTAAGTCGAGTTCTATCAACATCAAGTATGACAAGAACAATCTTTGTTGATGCGGATTACTTTCGAAAATTGAAACAGATTTCGAATATTCAAGCTGAAAGCTTTTATTTTGTGTCATATGTTGTTTGAAAGGGCGAAGCCACACGATGCGTTGACGTTGCGGTGCGGCTCGAACTCGAGCTATAAAGTGCAAGACGTGCCTGACGTGCTTGCCCGAAGTTGTCACCCTGCGAGATTACCATTCTATACCATTTCTTCAAACTGACACTTCGTCAGTGGTTGACCACTGGAAAGTCATAGTGACGCTTTTTTATTAGTAGATTACCAAACTTGTAAAAATGAACCATTATGAGATCAATGATAGACCATTCTGACACTATTGTAATAGCAGACTCAGGGCCCTGGTTTCGCAGCGCATCACCCCTCCCCGCCCCGTTTCCCAAGTCGCAAGTCCGGCAATCTAGCGGTGCAGTGCCGCACGCCTGGCCAACGCATTATGTGGCATGGTATAATGATTTGAATGTAGGATCAGCGGCACTGCACCGCCCGTCAACGCATCGTGTAACTTCGCCCTAAGGCTGCTTGCTATACAGACGTAGGTGGCTCAGATTGTGGCACAGAATCCGTAGTGAGTATTCATTAGCTGCGACAAGGCTCACAAATAACCCTATGCATAACAACTGTACAAGCGGCGGCTACTCCGATAAATTAGACTTATTCAAAACGTCTGGACTAAAGTACTCGGCTGCTAAATGACGCGGTGACAAGCTCACTGAATGTGTTTCCTTCTAGTTTTTGCTTTTATTTTTCAATGACGAATGGACGTGAATTAATAATGTATAGAATGTTGTTATAACAACCTATAGTTAACCTCTAGTCAGGCCATTACTAATGCTTGAATAAAATCACTTTTGATTGGTCACGCATAAGATAACACTAACATTTTTTTTATAGAACACTTGTTTAAAATGCAGCCATGCTAAAGGTTCAATCATAAAGTTCCATTGAAACGTTTAAACGGAGAAGCCATTTAATCTTATTAAAACTTTTAACAGCAGCATTCCTCCTGACCAATGATGCATTAAAGCCCATCGGCAAAAAACACGGCTGCATTAGAAAAAGCTGAATAATCGCCCTTTCCATTGCAGCGGAGTAATTTGCTAAAGAGTCCAATTGTGTGGTTCGACTGCAGCACACTCGCTGTATATGAGTGCATCGCGGAGAGCGACCAATGTTTACTTAGGCGTAGAGAAATGTAAACACGTCGGTCGTCGCTGGTAGCGGCTTCGGTACCGGACCGATACCCTGCCGACTTTAAACAACCTACAAAAGTGCCTTGAACTCTACGGTGCACATAATTATGTTTAGTGTAAACATTACACTTCTAACAATTCTCACGGATCCCTCGACTAAATACTTGGAACGATTTGTACTTAGTTAGGAGCTGTATGTTTGTAAAAGTTAAATGTGAAATGATACTCCAATTTTATATACAGTTCCGAAATTCGAGAAGACTTGTTTTAGATATACCTATCTGAAACAAGTTTTCTCGAATTTTCTAAACAAATGCATTGATCTATTAACGTTTCCATTTTCCACAATCTATAAAGAGCCAGACAGCTAAAGTAAAATCAATCTACGTAAAACTATTTTCTCATGTACAGTACAAAAACAAGATTGAAACTACGCATTTATTTTCCAACGAAACACCTTTAAATCCCATCAATAATGTCAATGGGAGCCGTCGATCAAATTCAAAATCATTCACTCACTCATTCGCGGCTTATCCCGCCAATCCGGATCGAGAACAGAGGGAATACATTGGGTGGATTGAATACTATAATTTTACCCCAAGAGCGATGATGTAAGACGGGGACTATGACCGACAGTCCTTCAGGGTCAAAGACCTCTAGGGTTGCGGTGACTTGCCAGTGTCAGACGGCCGAACCTGCGGCCCAATAGGCTACAAAAGTAAGGTTCTATAGGCCGTTTTTACTTCAATATAGGTAATGCTCCTCCAACCCTTGAACTCGAATGAACCCGTGAACTTGAAAACGTATGCCTAGTTCTTTATACATTGTGTACAGTGAGTAATGGCTTTGTGTAATATAATTTCAGGAGTGAAACGTGCTTAATCCAATGTCAAAGTCGAATGTCACAACGATTCGTAAACGTCCTAGTATTAGAAGCTTGACGGCATTTCATTAATACATCCCACGCTCAAATGAGCAACTAAAAACAGACTCATCAAACTTTGTTCCGCTATAAATAGGTTGAATCTGGCGGTGTATTGTTTGTAGCGTCATTGCACTGCGCGAGCAGTGACGTCATTGTACACTACTGCTGGGCGGACAAGGAGTAAGTAGCTTATGGAGCAACAATGCATCGGAGTTGCCTATCGAAAGCACGTTATCCCCGCGCCGTCTCATGTCATCAGCATTAAATTAATTACTGATATTTCTGACACAAACATTCGTAAGTGCTCTTCTGTTATTTGTACTCTTTGGACGGACTACGGAAACTATTGAGTAGTGTACTGCGACATGCGCTAACTTGCGTAATAATTATTGACCACCCACGTTAAGTTTGTGGCACGTGGATGGCCTCAAACGTGAGTACACGCGTGCCTGCTTAACACCAAGAGATTCTTATATTGCATCATTTATACTAATATTATAAACAGGAAAGATTTTTTTCTTTGGATGTAACGAATAAACTCAAAAATTACTGGACCGATTTCAAAAATTCTTTCACCATTAGAAAGCTGCGTTCACCCTGAGTAACACAGGCCATATTTTATACCCATATTCCCACGGGAACGTGAACTACGCGGGTAAAACCGCGGGGTGCTGCTAGTGTTTTATAAACTAGAGATCTATATAATCTTTAGAAATAGACAAATGCTTCAATTTTCTACAGTAAGTTACGATAAGTTTAGCTGATTTTAAATTTATTAATAGAAGATGTCTTGTAGAAAGCTTATTACTCATCGACAAAAAGTCGCCATCAATACACTCTAATAAATTTAAAAACTAACTGATTAAGTGAAGCAATAAAATATTTTTGTTTATTTTTCTCAGGGCGGGCCGGTGGGCGTTATTTCATCGCGGCTTTATTACCATCGCAACCTATAAGAAATGTACAGGCGCCGTATAAGGCCAGTCGTGTGCGTGCCCGATAGTTTTTTTTTTGTGACGTTTACAAGTTACCGTTGCGAATCCATCATGTAAATGATGGCGAATTATTTAATACTTGTTTTGATGTTTCAAATGTGCGGCGAAGAACGTGAAATCGTGAAGTTATGATGTTTTTGTCGTTGGGTTTGGAAATATTTCGTTGTATGTTCGGTATTGTTGGGCAACATTTGTAAGGCTTCGAAGTTATTGCCTTACCTAGCTGAAGCGTTTCTTCGATTATTTGGGTAACTTTCCAAACTTTTGACAGACTTGTCATGGTATTGTTTCAAGCATGTTTTTTAACGAAAACATGTAAAGAAGTATCACAGTTCTCTTGATTTAAAAAACAGCCACTAATCATAACCATTCCTGTTTTTTCTACATTATTGAACACAATCTCAACTTATGGAAATCGATGGAAAACCTGCCGGAAGTAACCTATTCACTCTTGCATTAAATTTTACTTTCCTTTCTAGGTAGATTTCGTGGCTAAATTAAAAAAAAACACACGGGTCGATCCCCAAGTTTAAGCAACGCTTGCCGAGGTTTTTCTGTGTATGGGTGACCATCTCAACACATCGAGACTACTCCGTGCATAGGAAAGCACGATAAGCCGTTGGTCCCGGCTGGAGTCCGTGCAAGAAGTACCGTGTTACTCAGTTAATGGGTGGGTTAGGTCTGGTAGGCAGCCACTCCACGTAAAATACTGGTGTTCAACTGAATCCGGTTTGACTGGGAGCCGACCCCAGTATAGTTGGGAAAAGGCAAATACTGAATGAAGGAGTCTGGATCTCTCAGCACAGGGCATCCAAGTGTGAGGTCCAGCAATTCAAACCACTTGAAATGTATCATTATTCATTATCATTGAAACAATAAATTATATCCTTATCTAGTTATTCCCATTTCTTAATAAGGCCACGAGATCACAGTTCCACACTCCCACCTACATATATTCAGTGCCGTACAGTACAATCGAAACAAAATATTAAACAAATCAATATCCTTTGTTATAGTTGGTGTTATGCTGTTCTTGCGACAACATCCGGCCAGTTGAGCAAACCACTTAATAACGAGTAGGTTTTAGCACTTAACACAACACAAAACTGCTAACAAATGTATGAGTGTATTACTTCACCGTTTGAGTATAATGAAGGGCTAGTTAGTGAAAGGTTTGCGCAAATATTAGATGTTCTCTAGCTGTAGATGCAGTCACTGAAGGTGCGTTTACACAAAATTGATCAATTATAGGCAAGACTGGTCCATTGTGACGTCACAAATTAAGCAATTTACGGCAACGACAGCAAACGTCAATTTGGCGAAATGTTTTGCAATGGAAACATTGAGCGATATGGAGAAACTCCATAATACATACTAGGCAACACAAGAGTTATTTAGTTGAAAAAAAAAACACAACAGAGTAATTTATGTGCAACCGGAACATTGCAAACGCCATAAGATTGTAAAATATCGCGTGAAATTGTAAACTTTTTTTACGGACGATATATTGGAAACTAATAAATTTGTATCGGATTAAATCTATACAAAACGTTTTTATTTTTTGATAGTATAATTATAAATTATATTATAAAAAGATTTATTACACTCGGCCGTAGTCTTTTCAGTGACATAAATCTATTAGAAACAAACTTGCTGAAACAATTGTCGCATTTTATTGAAGTTGCTACTCACGGCTCCAGATTGATCTATACGTGTTGCCGAGCAATAATTGCCCGTGTTCTGTTTATTATACCTGAGTTTCGTACCTACATTATCTAAATACTATAATTCCATTGACAGTTAAGTACCAGATTGCTGTGTTTGTTTATAAGCGAGGTGACGTAATTCACAATGCAATCTAGCCCTGTTGAATCTTGATAATGACGTTTTGATATGATTTTATTCAGCGACATTATGACATTGTCATAATGTCATGTATTTTATACTGACATTCTGACACAAGTGAAAATCCACAGCAGCGTGGAGGGGAGGAAGTTTCTTCCGAATATAGACCCTCAGTCTTCGAATGTTTTTACCGTCATATCACGTAATCTTAAAACTTTAGTCTACATTAGCAGCGCCCCGCGGTTTCACTCGCGTTGTACCCGTTCCCGTGGCAATACGGGGATAAAATAGAGCCTATGACACTCCACAATAAAGTAGATTTCTATTGGTGAAATAATTTTGAAAATCAGTTCAGTAGATCTAGAGATTACCCCTTACAACGTCACAAACTCACAAACGTTGCCTCTTTATAATATTAGTATAGATACGTCACAAGTAAATAAGGGACTAAATATACATGTAGAGCATGGGTAGTCTAAATTGAACTTTACAAAATATACTGTACATTTTTCCAGTCTATATTGTCATGAGCGGATGTTTTTTAGGAATCTTATTTTTCTATACATTTGTGTAACAGGATTACAGGATATAATTTATCGGATTGACTATAAATATATATGAGTGCGCCTTTATTTTTGTATCAATGACAAGGAGACTTCATTGGAATAATATATATGGGAAATAAGCCATCAAATATGAAAATTGTATATCCTTACTACATAGTCAGGTTATGAAAAGCCTTTTCATCTCGAAAAAGGCTATGTGTAAGTATATAAAAGAGAGACCATTAGAGGTTTAGGGCTAAAAATCAAATTAATGATTGATTCTTAAGTTAGAAGCGCTCTACCAGTTTTTTTTTTAAGGAAGGAAATCATCAAATGACTTCTTCCGCTCTGGGCGGAGCGGAAGGGTGTGTCAGACTCTTACTGACTAAAACTCGTGTGTGTTCTTCCTAGTGCCTTTTGCATTCCAGAGCCGCGGTGACTCTTTCGACTAAATTCACACAACACTACCAGCCCCTACCCTTCTATATTTAAGCTCCTAACGTCATTTTTGAATGTGCCTACAAAACAGATTATTTCATTTCTATTCTACCAGACCCAGTGAGGCGTCGGTTTTATAAAACGCCAGGATTACGATCAATGGCGATTAGTCGCAGTCGCAACTCTAGTAACACTAACAAAGTGTGTAGCGGTCCCCACTGAGATAGCTATGCAGCGTTACGAATCGTACAAACGACACGCATGGCCGCGCCTCCACCGGTCAACAACTCCACTAAATATTTGTTTACATCGCGTACATTTTCATTGCTATAACTCGGTTCAACAGTGTCCTGTGAGGGCGGAATAGGAAATGGAAAATAAATGTTTGCATCCTTTGTCCTGCATTTTTAGAGTGAAATTGGAAATTTAATAACGTATACATATACATTTTATTATACAACCTGTCACGATATTATACCAAATGAAGTGATGGTCTAAAGTTCCTCTAGTAGATTTCTAAACCTATAAAATAATATACAAGACGTAGTGAAACTTTACACGCTGGTTTTTGCTTTAAATATATCTGCTTAAAATTCAGCATAGCTCTACTTTCCGTATACTATTTAAAAATGTACAAGTAAAGGAAGAAGATGCAAGGACGCATACATAAATCATGGCTGGGAGAGTGCAGTTTGTGACTGCGACAAGCCGCGAATAAGAGCAACGATAGTCAGACAAATATGCTAAACATTCCATCTGTTGCTGAGTTTTCTCAGTCCGCAACCCCGGGCACCGCGACCGCGCGTTTGTCGTTTTTATACGACATGGAATTTTCATACTTTAGAGATACTTAATTTAAACGAATTAAAATAACTATTCAATAATAAAAATAATAGCGTTCATTTTTTTATTCAATAATAAAAATAGTAGCGTCTATTTTTTTATTCTATAATAAAAATAGTAGCGTCTATTTTGTTATTCAATAATAAAAATAGTAGCGTCTATTTTTTATTCAATAATAAAAATAGTGGCGTCTATTTTTTTATTCAATAATAAAAATAGTAGCGTCTATTTTTTTTTATTCAATAATAAGAATAGTAGCGTCTATTTTTTATTCAATAATAAAAATAGTAGCGTCTATTTTTTTTAAGATTATACTTTTTCACTTTTGAGACTGTACTGAATACACAAAATACTTAAGAAAATGCAGTCATCCCATATCAGTAACAAAACTACACAAGTTTATACTCGAGCCGGTAAGTACGGTTACGTCGAAAATGATCTCACAATTGAATAGATGATATTCTGGATATACAGACTATTATAAACTGAGAGAGCGGTAGTGCACTAGAGGATGTTAGTGCTCCATAATAACGTTATCCCACTGAAAAATATAAACTAGAAACCCACTTTATGTTCGTTTGAACGTGTTACGTTTTTACCAGGTGCTCATAACATCATTTCTAACGTTGTTAAAGTTTAATAAACCTCATGTATGCTACCCATTTGATTAGGGTTCCGTATTGGAAGGCCAACGGGACCCCATTACTAAGCTTCCGCTGTCCGTCCGTCTGTCTGCCAGTCTTTCAGCGATCTCTTTATTTTGCCGCTATACTTAACAACAAATAATAAAATTACGATGGTACGAAACCCTTCAATTGTGAGTTCCACTCGCACTTGCCCGGTTTTCATGAAGTAACGTAAGTAACTTAAGTACGTAACTTAAGTGATTCAATAACCTGTCGTCATTTAAAATCAAAGTTAAAAAAGAAATCCCTAAAATCTGCTTCTTTTTCCAAATTAATCATTTCTCTGGAATCACGTATAAAAGCGCTTTTAACAGCAAACTGTGACGTCATAATGTAGAATGTTGACCTTTTCATTACTGGAAACGAGTTAGAAATGTAATTAAAAGTATATTACAGAACGCATTCTGATGTCAAGCAAACGTCTTCTGTTGAAACTGTATTTTTTATAATTTTTGTAAAAAAAAAAAACATGTTTGTTGCGTTATTTGTAAACGGTGGTAACTGGGTGCATAATAGCTGAATACATAATTATTAATTTGGTCGGGTAATAGATCCTTTTTTTATTAAAACTGATCCTGTCGACTCTATAGGTACATTCAGAGAGAAGATAGACTTATTTTACAATATTGTGAATTGCCATGGTTACTTACTCACATATTCAGTTGGAAACTTTACGTAGTAGATATAAAATATAAATTTTGCAACATTAACTGTAAATATAATTTAACGAAATATATATCTATACTAATATTATAAAGAGGTAACGTTTGTGAGGTTGTGAGTTTGTGACGTTGTAAGGGGTAATCACTGGATCAACGGAACCAATTTTCAAAATTATTTCACCAATAGAAAGCTACGTTATTGTGGAGTGTCATAAGCTATATTTTATCCCCATATTGCCACGGGAACGGGAACAACGCGGGTGAAACCGCGGGGCGCTGCTAGTATAATTATAAAAAGGATTGCATAAGTTACTTCACTAACTAAACAAAGCGCATTTTACTCGAATTATTCTCAATGCCTTTTCTTTTTTAAAACAACGGTAGAAAAGGATACCATGCAAAATCAGAACAGTGTATTTAACGGAAAAGAATAAATTAAGTCCTGAATAAATAAACAGTGGGCATTTGTGAAATCAAACAACAGAGTAACAAACATTTTATAAAACAAAAACCAGCAAAAGAAATGTGTCGTCTTTAGAAATTGGGCTTAGTTGCGCAAAAAAAGGGGTGAAACATTAACTGAGCCCGTATTTTCGGGTATCATTGTATACTGCAACCAATTAGTAACAAAATGCGAGGCCAAATTACGGCTGGTATTGAAATTATATCTTTTATATAGTGAAACAGTTAAACAATTGTGACGATCAGCAATTGGGTATCAGAGCAGTAGTGGCCGAGTAGAGCAGTGGTAGCCGAGTGGTAACGGCCCCGACTTACGAATTGTATGTCGCGGGTTCAAACCCAGCCAGGCGCATTACTTTGTGTAATTAACTTCATCACCACTGCTCTCAAAACGGTGAAGGAAAACATCGTGAAGAAACCGGCATGTCCTAGAAACAAAAATTTGAAGACATGTGACATCCACCAACCCGCACTGGGCCCGCGTGGTGGATTACGGCCCATTCCCTCTCCTAGAGAGGAGGCCTGTGTCCCAGCAGTGGGAACGTTAAAAGGTTGATTATGCTTATGCAATTGGAAATGCAAGAGTCGACACGCTAAATATTAAAGGAACGTTCTATTTTTATAGCCCAATTCAGCGAATAAATCGCTACACTGTCCAATATTTCAATCAACTCAACATGGAATAATAAAAAGTCGGAACTGCCACTAAATTGTGTCCGCTAAACGGAAGATTGTCAGTCACATTTAAATGCAACTGAAAAAGCCGCACTTCGCAAAATGTTACATTGATTTCATTTAACTCGTATCCGGCAAACGACACAAACTGTTTGCCGCTTTATGAGATTGTTGACAGTGTTGCCACTTTATTTATTATATTCGTTTGACAAACGCGCCTCACTTTAATAGCGCTAAGAGTTATATCGAATGGCAAGCTTAATTGTTGTCACAGTTTACTTTTAGTATTATCCACAACCCTTAACGAATTTTTACTAATATTATAAAGAGGAAAGATTTTTATATTTTTGAATGTAACCAATAAACTCATAAACTACAAGACCGATTTCAAAAATTCTTTCACCATTAGAAAGCTACATTCACCCTGAGTAAGGCTATTTTATCCCCATATTCCCACGGGAACGGGAACTACGCGGGTAAAACCACGGGGCGCTGCTAGTATTATATAAAGCTGAAAAGTTCGTTTGTTTGCTTGAACGCGCTTATCTAAGGAACTACTGGTCCGATTTGAAAAAATCTTTCAGTGTTAGATATCCCATTTATCGAGGCAGGCTACAGGATATATCATCACGCTACAACCAATAGGAGCAGAGCTGTCATGAAAAATGTGACGCAGACGAAGTTGCGCGGGTCAGTTATTTTTTTATATGATAGACTGTATGGATGGCGTTGGGAAGTATGGCATCTTTTTATTCTTATTTTTGAAGAATTTCTTGAGGCACTTCTATTTCCTGTAGGACATGATGTAATTCTACTTTGATTTGCTTCTTTAAATACATTTTACTCACTTTCTCTAAATCTAAAACACATACTCAAGGTACGAACTTCCAAGACATATGAATCAAAAGCGGATTCAGTCGGGCATGGGGAGAGCGGGTGTAATTAACCCACCCCACTGTATATTGTAGGTGCCCGGCCAAACAGGTGTCTATTGTCCGTATCACAATGAAAAAATAATATCTTCAAGTCAGTGATACGAATAAAGGTGGTAATATCACTGTCGCCTTATTTCCACCAGAACTCATTTTAAAAGCATTTTGTAGGGCATAATGCTTTTAAAATGAGGTCTGATAGAAATAAGGGTATCGGGTAATTAGGAGTCTGGCCGGTTAATCTGGCTAAACTTATCTATACAGATAAATAAAATTGGAGCGTCTATTTGTAATATTAAAATAACCGCTTTTTACTACATGCATATATGAATATATACGGAACATACACCAAAATATTTTTTTTACAATTTTTATGTCTGTCTGTTTGTTCCGGCTAATCTCTGAAATAGCTGGACCATACATACATACATACATATGTATGTATAGTATATGCAATTATGCAGATGAACTTTTGGATCTATGATACTTTTTATAAGTTATTATAGTATATTTATGTGGATAATTACTTTACAAGCTGATTTTCCCTAGGAGACACGTGTAGGCAGGAAACATAGACTTCCCATTAAGAAGTAATCAATTTTGATTTTCCTAAATGAAGGAAATTGCCAATTTTGCCTCTTCCATGGAGCATACAAACATTTTTCTAGATTAAAAATAAAGTTAATTAATATTAGTTACTTAATTCTTCCTTATTAAAAAAAGGCTTTAATACAAAATTACAAACATAAAGGATGAGCGTTGTTTCTAATGATAAAAATAATTTATAAATCTTTCAAATGGAAGTTAATTAAAACAGAAAGGCAATATGTGGGGACAATGCGACAATAAATAATGAATTGATACGATCGACGCGTGCGCAGTGCCCCGTCAAACGGTGTGCCGCATTATTATCGCCGTTCCATTTCTGCATATATGAGACGATTCTTGGTATTTTATAACTTGGTTTTATTGCCTTGTACGACTGACTTTGCCTAAGGATTTGATTGAAAATCCGGAAAATTTACTGTGATTACATGTTATAAAATCCTAGACTGCTAGAAAGTATATACTCTCCATACCAATTACAGCGAAAATATTTAACATTATATGCCATAATTTTATTTAATAGTTCCTTATTTTGTTTTCCTGGTCATCTAATAACAATAATTGTAAGTAGAAAATAAATTAAAATGAGCAGTTTAATTATATTCTTCATACAACGCCAGCTTCTGAGTTGGCTAGCTTTATGAAGGGAACATAAAAACACAACCTACTAATGAAATGTTTAGTTTAAAACTTATTAAATTTATATCCCTGTGTAAAACTTGTTAAACAACGTGGCAATTTCATTTCGTTCATGTTGTGGGAAAACAACACCATTTTCTTTGACGACGGCGTAAAGACGCCATTATTGCATCCCTAGTTTACAATAAAAAATGATCATATTATTTTTGCAAAGAGTTTCTATGTAATCATGAACTCATACTGATACAACTAGGTAAATTAAATAAGCTCACGCATATTTATAGGGTATTTAAGGCTATTCGAAAAGAGTAACTTTTTTTTTCTTATTGTACTTTCATAAGAATGATCTAGAAACAAGTTTGGATTTCAATCAATTCTTGTAACTTGCACTAAATGAAGTGCCTATTCCACCATGACAATTTATTGATACTTACCCCTATTATTCATACTATATATAATAAGTAAGTAATAAAATCATGCAGGAACGGCTACTTCATATGATAAACTAATATCAGAGATCAAATGAATCAGACGCAAGTCATTATCTTTTTAAATTGCTAAATAAACGGTAATTTTCATGCGATGAGGATATTGTGTGAGTCCCAAAACGTACCGTAAACTAGCTCTCTGCCCAAGAGTACATCGCCGCACTCGATAAGCTGCTGCAGCAGAGTTAAGCGGTTCTGGTAACCGAAATCCGAAGTAAGCAATCCCAACATTGTGTCACATTTTCCTTGTACACCAAGCACAGCCATAAAAAAAAACTTTATAGGTACTACACACTACGAAGTACAATCGCACACTACGCACTTTATTCACTGTTCATTGTTTTAAATGTACTATCACAAACACATGTTGTTTTGGCGCGAAAGCAACACAGATGCGCTTGCGGCGCGCGCCGGTTGCGACTGCGTTGCGTCTTCCGAAAGCTATTACAACGGACAGGTGGTGACAAAGGAGTCCCTACTTCCCCGCTACACTAAATAAGCTCTGCGACTTGTCGCCCGATTGATCGTGCGACCTGTCGAAAGCAATTCTTTAGAGATTTTTATGTCTAACTAAGAAATTAATTAACAAAAAATTATGAAAGTAATTGGCAAGTTAGGTTTTAATTTACCTCGTATAGTAGCTTTAATTTAGCGATTGATTTTTAATTATTCAGATTGAAATAAAAAAATTCAATTACTTAGTAAAATTGTTTCCTTTTGGAAAGTTATAAATTCATAGGAAAGCTCTTTTTCCGCTTTCCATGGTTTTATAGCGAAATAAATCCGCCCATTTGAATGATGACTACTTTTGAAAGTAAACCAGCGCCAAAAAGCGATACGACACAGCTTCCAATATTTTTTTTTATGTATGAAACTTCCGGATCAATGGGAATACCGAATAACCCAATTGGAATTGGCTAAGTGCATGCATGCACGGCGTACGTGAGTACGTGAGCGGGTGCACGTCCCACCCGCGCCCCTTCGCTATTATTACTCGCATCGTACGAGGGTGGTTGAATCGAGGTTTGATCATTCGCACATCAACATGTTTGCATTTCATCGATTTCGTCTGAGAACAAGCAGACAGGGCAGTTTCGACCAAAAATGAAAACAGAAATACAAGATAGTCATGTCACTCGCTGATTACTGCTGGCTTTATAATCGTTGAAGCATATTGTATGGTAAACGATAAGTGAGATAAGAGTACCGGTGTACAGTATAGGTGGCGGGTGAAGCACGCGACGCGACGCGTTTATTTATTTTTGTCTGCGCGGCACGTGGGTACGGTCGCGGTCGGAACGTTTCGGTCAGGAACGTCGCGCCGCACCGACGCGCGCGAGTGTACTGACCGCGCGGCTTTCGAACGCGCGTCACTCGATGCACTATTGTGCATAGGCCGTTAGAATAGTAAGGACAAGGGCCGCTCATTAATGGAATCAACTTAATGGCCGATCATTATGACACGGCACCACATTAATTTCTTTGATAAATTGTTTGATTAGGAGTAGTTAACATGCAAATTAAAGAAGTTAATCACATTTCTTGGCTGCACTTAAAATTTAAGTTGTAGTTTTTGTTATAAATTTGTGGGTTTATGAGCATGTAAAACAGTTAACGCTGATGTTTATACAGATGAATTAAGCTATCATTATATTAGACTTTCATGAAAAAATACGAGTGTGAATCCCGACGGTGAGATGTGATAATGCGGCGCGCGTCGCGACGGGCGTTATAAATATTTCATCCAGAGAAAAGGCGTTTAACGCATCGACAGCGGCCGCACATGCCGACATATGTACACACGTACATTCGTGTGTACGTGCACGGCGTCACAGACAAACCCCATCTATTTCCGTCCCCGAACAGCATTTAAGCTATTCTACTTGCTCACCGATGAGCAGAGTAAGTACTTAAACATAACTAGTGAAATTATTTTTTTACAGGCTGTTCCTTTGAGATTTATGGAGGAAAATAATTATGTTTTGCTTCAATATTAATGTCCATATAGGTACCTACTTATCTTGGCTTGACTTTCGACGAAATCGTTAAAATGTTCACGTACCTACATGCTTGATTTCATTATTTTCCTGTGTGTCGTCCATGTCAAATACATAGAGTTCCAAGTATTAATAATTAGTTTAATCTGCTTGATTTCTTTTTTTGCAATTTCAAGGACGAACATGTGGCCACATGTAGCAATGGCTGAAGTAAATTATATGATAATATCACTTATCAAACTGTCAGATGCCGCAACTTTTGAAAAATAATCTGGTACCTATAGGTATTATAAAAATCATAATTCTATTTTATCCGGCCGTTGGATTTTCAAAAAATATTGGACACGTGTTTTTGTCATTTCAAATCGTAAAAAAAATATAAATATAAAGCTCATCAAAGTTCAAGAGTGGGGGCTGTGACGTCACGTCGCTGGTAAAAATCCTAGCACATAGTGACGTCACGGGAGTTTTCAACGCACTGTATCGTCTTTCATTTTTGTTTACATGACAAAAGAAAAATACGTGTCCAATATTATTTTGGAATCTGACAGACTTATTAGATTATTTTCAGTAAAATACACAATTGTAAAACAATGTATTAGGAACAATGAATTTTCAAAATCAAAGTGTTGCATAATTAAAGAAAGGGCCGTTTTTATTACAGCGAAGTTTCAGAACCTGCCATAGTACAAAGTGAGGGCGCGATCTCCCAAAGGGAGACAAAAGATTCACGAGCCCTTAGGAACAAGGCCAACGGACGCTTTCAAATATCCTATTCGATACTCCCAACTCCACAATGTCGCTTCGTGACAATTCTTTATCTCACCTTTGACGTTTTCCTGGAAAAAAACATCAACGACGTAATGGTTAATACCATATTTGAATCGCTACGCTTTGTTTTTTCGATACAGATTTTCCCGTACGTCACATGATGTTAATGATAAAGATACATTATGCAATCCCAACTTCGAGCTCATTTCAATGACAAAAGAAACACAGTTACAAATCTTATTTCGTATAATCGCAACGAAAAGGCACGATATGAAAATCTCGAGCAGTTTCGCGGTAAACCCCGAGACAAAACTAACGAGAAAGCGAACAGTTTACAGGCTTCCTATGTAAATAAATATCTAAATACGGATCAGATTAAAACGAAAATTTTCCAAAATACCGGATAACCGGGCACGAAGTCGACAAGGCGAAAACTTTCGTTGCGGGCACAAATTACTGCTGCCTCCTCTGGTTCCGACGCTCAACGTTATTTGATTGAACGTTTTCATAATTAATTATCACGAAAAATTTATGACATGAAATATCGACTTTAGTCTCAAGTATTGAAGCAGTCAATTAAAGGTAATGTTAACTAGAACGGCGAGTGTGCGCGCAATTATTTTAAGACTAGCTGCTGCCCGCGACTTCGTCCCCGTGGAATCCCCGATTTTAAAACATTCTTTATCGCTGCTCCGCTCCTATTGGCTTGAGCGTGATGTTATATAGCCTAAAGCCTTCCTCGATAAATGGTCTATTCAACCCAAAAAGAATTTTTCAATTCGAACCAGTAGTTCCTGAGATTAGCGCGTTCAAACAAACAAACAAACAAACTCTTCAGCTTTATAATATTAGTATAGATTAGTATAGATAGGTACGGCATGCGGCATCTCGCACTCGCACCATCCACGCTGCATTCATTAAATCAGACTTGTTAGCCAGAGCAACCGCTGGAGCGTGTGACATCATTTTCGTTGATAAACTGAGTATGTTGGTTAATATAACAGCACCCTTATCGCACATTGCAAAACCACAATGACAGCGCAGTGTATTAAAATGGTGAACTTTGTACAACACAAAACAAACACCGCATCCGAGCTCTCACCTGATAAATTATTACAACAATTTAATAACAAAGTGATCCACATTATCATCTACGCTCATCTACAATAGAGGGGTTGTTCTCGCATGAATACAGCGGTGAAATCACTACCCTAAAATTAATATCACGCTGGAAAATTAAACGGACCGCTTCTACCAAGCGTCGGGCTCTAATTCATATGCATATCTAACTTTGCCACATTGGCACTGACCCTCGCACAAACTCTGCAAAATAAGATAAGCGGAGTTCGCCACGACCTCGCTACAATTTAGTGTGCCACTCAAATCGGTCGGCTATTACCATTCCCCTTCGATAGTTTAATGGGTGTAATACGGCCAAGTAAAGATGTTAATTGTTTATTCGCTACAACCTAGTGTGTTGCGTCGGACAGTTGGTATTATTGTGTTAGCGCACAAATTCACCTTGCGCCCCTCATCCGGTGTTTAACAGGGGATGGTCCAAGGTCACTATAAACGTTCCCCGCCCTAGAGCACAAATTATATAATTTATAACTGCTTTTAATACCGAGCTCGTCGGACGGTTTATCGTGAGAAAAGGGTTAAGAGACGACGGACATCGATCAGGATTAAACTTGGGCGATGACTTCCAAACTCTGTAAATAGGGCACGTGTTCATTTAAATACGGCCTCTGCCCGAAAATTCCTTTAAAAACTTGAAACAAAACCCTTATTGGATGAGGATCGCTGGTATCAAGCGGCAATAAATCACTAGCACAATCAATACAAGACACGGTGTGATCCCGGCGAGGCGTGAGCAATATCGCGTTTTGTTTACGTAAACACTAGCAAAACTGCGATTCAGAAGTGCAAATAAATATGTCGTGACGCAGACATTCATGCTCTATTAGTTCAATTACATCATAACATCAGACGCTAAACGTTCCTATACCAACGACTTCGTAAACAGAATCTAAAATCACACATACATGTACGCTCAAATCGGCGTGGTAACACTTAAAAAATCCATCTATGGCAAGTTCTAAACCGCAAGCGTTTAAAGACGCGACAGAAATCGCCTAAAAAGCAAAGCAGAGACAAACTCGAAGAAAAAAAATTAGCTCTCGACCGGGAAGTGGAAAGTGCGACGCCTCGTCTTCAGCTTTCAGACGCCATTATTTCATCCGGTATTAAGTCGGGGAATATTTCGTAACAGCCACCATCTTTTTAATGTGGAATATAACTTGTCGACGATACTGTAGAGTTCAATTTTCATCGGGATCGCATTGTTTTTGCATGGGTCTTGTTCTGCGGAGGTCGGTAAGTCCCTTCTGGTTGAAGACAATAGGGTGTATATTGATTCCTATATAAATGTGTAGTTGAGACATTTTATTCCGCGGTGGTTCGCTAGTCGTTCTTGTGGATGCGATTCGTCTTTCGTATTGGGGCTTACAGAGATTGTGCAGAATGCGCGCCACGAGATTGTTCATAGTTTTGATTGTAGTGAATTTTCCATGAGGTCGACGCTGGTGGGCTGCGCCGTGCGAGGTAAGGAGGTAAGTCTCGCTCGCTGCACCTAATATTCTTTGTTGACGTTATTATTGAATGCACGGAAGTGGTTTGATACGGTCTTTAAATATTGATGGAACTCTAGAATCAGAGCAAATGCTCTGTGGCTTCAACACAACTGTTTGTACCTATTCGTTGTTTAACTGTTGTTTTAAAACTACGAAGTCGCAAAAGAGGCAGTAATAAAACCTCCTTTTATAACGTGGCTTATGAATGTCCGAGAACCTAAAATTAAAAAATAACTAGAAAGTGCATCGCCAACGAAGCGAGCGGCTTCAAATTAGTGCGCCATAAAACAGTAGCCTGAGAAAAATTATATGTAGATAAAAATCTATGAGTGTTTGTGTGTGTGTGTGGACATTGCATAACAGAATGATGGCTGGTCGTGGAACTGAGGAAGTGTATGGCTGGGGGCAGAGCATACGCGCGCTGCATTTTAATGCCGTGTCCCGTATCCAGCGGTGCCCGTACGATTGCAATACGATTACACGTACATCGCGTATCTCTTTGTTTTAAATGTCTTCTAGTCGGATGTGTGTCAGCTGTTTATCATAAAGTTGCTGGGCTAGCCTAGAATACTAACCGATGTGGCTGCGTATTACATTCCTTGTCATATCTAGTTTTTTTTTTGTTTAGACTTATCTTACATCCTGATTGCTCCGTGTCATTTTAAACTAATATGAAAGTACCGTATTAAATACAAAATTTAGGTAGGTCTTGTAGTTTCTAACCTCAATTTGTGGTTGCGGGGGGGAAAACAATGCCAGTTCTTCGAAGCCATTTCTAATCCGTAAATTCTGCTTACACCAGTCAAAGCTCAGCATTCAACCTATTTCTGAAACGAAATTATCGTTGGAAACGGGAATACGGGTCACAATCGAGATGTTCTAGTTTATTTATTTATGTGCGTTGAACTGAGCATTATAAATAATGTGTATCATCATCTAATAAATAAAATAAACTTCAAGAATAACGACTACAACCGCGCTCGGACTTCCTAATCCAGTTTCGTCGAATAAATGTCGGTGGGTCGCATCGACTGATACCTCTACAACGTATATCAGTGTTTCCGTGGGAGTATATGGCTGTACTAGACAGTTTAACGTCTGCATGATAATGCATTTCAGTGTACATCTTTACGAAAAACATATAAAATTCAAGAACGTGTTAAAATCCCGAGAACCCATGGTTGCCGGTCCCCACCCACATTACGATATGCGTTTTATCACCGAGTCACCCGCCTATAAAACATAACATTGTACTGTGGCGTACACCTTCCGGTATTCACCTCTTCAAACCCTTTGTTCCCAAGATTCGGTGAAATGAGTCACAGAGAAGGGCGTTCGTTTCCATCTTATTTATTAAAGACTCCGTTCGGAACGCGTAAACCGTACCACTTTATTTTCATAGTACACTGGGCCTCTTAATAACGATAAACAAACAGATAAATTGCGAATTCAGGACAGTACACCACTTATCCGTAATACCTTTATCTAATAAATAAACCGCTTCAAATAGAATAAAAAACCTAATTGATGTTTATTCAAGTCCACCGGAAAAGGAGAGAAGGTTTAAAATGTTCATAAACGGCTTTGACAGAAGCAACGGCAGCCTTGAATTAGTGTAGCAAATTAACATTTATCTTCGGAAGGATTAAGGGATATTGTTACAAATCTACCGTTTACACTTCGTTAGAGCACGCGGCTAGAGCATAACTTTGAATGAGAAGGGAGTCGTTAGCCGGCGCTCCGGCAGCGGCATTGCGCCACCCACTTTAAATATTCTCTATTTCCCATTGACCGGTGCGGTGGATGCTGTAGCGGCCAATATAATCTAAATCGGTGCACATCAATACAGTAGTAGTGCTATCAGTAGTAAACTAGTGTCTGCTCTCGAAATAGCTGTAGCTACGTTCTCGTATACCGTAGTACGCGTATTATGGGCGTCACGGCCGAGGTTGGGGTGCGCCCCACACTCGGCCGCCCCTGCCTCCCCGCCGACCTACCTATGCCGACGATAGATGGCGCCCCGAGATTAAATTGGCATATCGGATACACGATTTATTTCGCTCACCGATCGAAATGAAACATTACTCCTTCGAGTGAAATAAAAAAAATAAAGTCTCCACATCTCATCTTATAATGCTTATCGTCAAGTAATAGATTCTGTTTCGAGATAGCGGAATCCTTCAATTTCCCGTCGCCGTCGTCGCGTTCCGATATGGAGTTGCTAGAACGAGTGTATCGGCTCGGATTGAACACCCCTAGTTTTCTCTAATTTCTCACTTCTCCGCAAGACAGAGGTTGCGTGGTAGACGGGGCCCCATAGGGTCAGTGCCTGCTTGGGTTGCGGAATTTGTTCGAAAGAGTCACCGCGGCCCTGGAACGCAAAGGGCACTAGAAGGATCACGAGTGGGTTTTAGTCAGTAAGAGTCTGATACAACAAAAAAAAATGCCACTACGCTAATATATTATAACTACATCTCACTGTCAAATTCTTCTACATAATGAAAAGCGATACACGAGCAAACACAACTGGACGCCACAATATTTTCTACTACTTTAAGAGTTATTTTTTAAACAAATAGTAATTTCAAGCTGCTTAAGCATGCAAACAACGTTGCAGATGTTAATTCAAGCCGGCGCGAACATAAGGCTAAGTATAACCGTAGAATTTTTATTCGATTGCGCCATGATATGCACAAGTATCAATAATAACTGGCTCGTAAACTAGTAACTAAGAAGTTGCATGCTGCGTCTGTAAAGTGTACACGTTAATTATAAGTTTCAGAAGATAAGACAACCTTATTATTGAATAAATAAAACGTCCGTATAAATGTCTGCTGAGGGAAACGAACGAATCCAGGTCGTGTGGATTGGCGCCTTTTTAGCGGGAGAAACTCGGCAAATGAAAAGTTTGTTCGTTCTGGCCGACTCTCTCGCGCCTCTGTCTTTTTCAAACTCATCGTGCAGAGTAATAACTGAATCAGACTAGAACTTAGATCGAATAAACAACGATAAGGAAGATGAGCTATTGTTGTGTTAAGATTACTTAATATATTTATTGTTAGACATCAAATCGCTAACTTATAGGCCACTTCAAACGTGCAACTTCCCAGAATTATTGGCTACGCACGTTAAAGCAACAAATACTACAATTTCAATACCATTGCAATAAATTATGGCATCCACGTGAACTATTCTCATACGTTACCCATATGAGAGCTACATATTGTATTCGCATCTCGTCAGATCAGGGGACGGAAGCAGATAGCGAGGTAAATCCCTGTTCTAGAATCCGGTAGACATTGGTAAACAGCCGCCAATGAAATCTCGCAGACTGTGCGCGGTACAATGAAGCTCTAAATTGTGTCGTCGACCCGCCCGTCCCTTTTATTTTATTTATTTATTTTAGCAGTTTAGTAGCTTTTGCCCGCGTTCTTGTCGAAGCAGTATTTCGTAAAAAAAAAACCGTTAACGGAGCTACATATCTCTGTAACAATATTCATCAAAATCGATTCAGCTATTTCGGTGTGAAAGTACAACAAACGAGCTCACTTTCGTACAAGTGAGTTAGGATTTCAAAATTAGTCCTACCTTCATTTTTGCAAGCAACGATGTTCTAGCTTATCCTAGTCTTAGCTTAGAGAGCATATAAATGTAAGTAAATGTATCAGGACCGTAGCAGTTGTAAAGGTTACTTAATTGACTCAATCTACTCTTTACAATGTTTTATAGTGAATTGATTTTTGATTTGCATGTTGGATAATTAATTTTTTTCCTACCTTTGGCATGTAATGACTTTGCATACTATTGTATAAATTCAAGTTCTTAAAACGCAATATACAGATGTGTTGCTGGGGAGTTTGTTGCGACACTTCTTCTTCCCAGCTAAAACACTAGGAAGTGGTGACGGGTGGGCGTTTTGGGGGACTGTCTTTATGTAAAATTTGACGTTCAAAAAGTGCTGTCTCTCAGCCTAGTTTTGAATAAATGACTTTTGATACAGAAACAGAATGTACCCATGAGCAAAAGACTGCTCCCGAAAATGTCTTGTTTGACACGTGTATATAGGATAACGTCAAGACATCCATTTGTCAAACATGATAATTTTAGTACGCTGTATCCCCGCACGACCTTTCATCTCTGATATACAAATATACCCATTCTAACAATGTTCTTTTTTAACAAAAAGAAGTCCCTGAAATATCTTTATAAGGCTGTAGATATTGACAAGGCAATCAAAAGATGTCATCGATTGAAAAGGTAGGTGTATTACAAATCGTGATGTGGTTATTAATGATAATTGCGAATAGATACAGGCTATCTAAGTGCTTGAGACAATACGTAGGTACAACTATTATTTGCCTTTTAGAAAATATGTGAAAGTGAATACTTATCAATGATAAGTTATCTAAAGTATTTATTGATCATCATCTGCCTAGCCTTTTCGTAACTATATTGGACGGTTTCCAGTCGAACCGTTTTCAGCTGAATACCAGTATTTTACGTGGGGCAACTGCCCTCCAAAGAGCAGTGGTGGCCGAGTGGTAACGGCTCTGACTTACGAATAGTAAGTCGCGGGTTCAAACCCAGCCAGGCGCATTACTTTGTGTAATTAATTTCATCACCACTGCTCTCAAAACGGTGAAGGAAAACATCGTGAGGAAACCGGCATGTCCTAGAACCAAAATTCGAAGACATGTGACATTCACCAACCCGCACTGGGCCCGCGTGGTGGATTACGGCTCATTCCCTCTCCTAGAGAGGAGGCCTGTGTCCCAGCAGTGGGAACATTAAAAGGCTGATTATGTATATGCTAACTGCCCTCCACAAGCGTTCTTAGTCAGATTGGTGTCAGATTTTCTGGCATCCGTAACGACCGGACCGGGACCAACGGCTTTACGTGCTTTCCGGCGCGCAGCAGTCTCAGTATGTTAAGAGGGTCACCAATCCACAGGCTGACCTCGGCAAGCGGTGCTTAACCTCGACCCGTGCGGCTGTTTTTATTTAGCCGCGATGATAAAATACGAATGTTCAGATTTAGCTATTTAAAACTTAAAAGCTTTTACGAAGCCACTGCTCCAACTTGCGCCGCAGAATTCAATATCCTAGCGGAACAATAGTTTGCAAATCAAAAATTCTAACTTCAAACAGTTATAAAGCGGGCTCTTGTATTGTTAAACGGAAACGGGCTGCAGTCACGCCAGGTACCTAGTACTACTGTACTGTTGACAACCTAGGCTTGGTAATCACCTCTGATCGTCAAGTCTTGGCAATGTCATTTATATCCTCAACTTCCATTCGTGGCTTGAATTCGTAATGATCAAAGTATGTGTCCTCGCGGAGCTTTCCTTACTGCCTACTTGTAAATTTAAATTTACTTCTATATGCTTGCATTCTGTATCATATGGAGGAAGGAATATGATTGATACTCATACAACAGGGATGTTTCCTGATTTAAAAAATATGATTCTAATTAGTCCGTCAGTTAGATTATAGAAAAATATTGGACACGTATTTTTTCCTTTATCAAATCTATAAAAACTGACGAAGATAAAAAGCATCAAAGATCAGGAGTGGGAGCATGTGTCGTCACTGCCCGGTAAAAATTGTGGTGGGTAGTGACGTCACACGAGTTTTCAACGCACTGTATCGTCTTCATTTTTGTTTATGTGAAAAAAGAAAAAATACGTCTCCAATATTTTTTGGAAATCTATCTGACGGCCTAATCAGATTTTTTAGTTAACTACCCTATTCATAATTTTAATAAAATTCGCTCTACCCTTACACCGTTTAATATTCAAGTGTAATAAAATATCGATAAAACGATTGAAAATTCTTAACTACAACACTCCGCGAGTGGCAAGCCGAGTGCAGTAACTTGTCGAGTTTCAAACTTATACATAATAATAAAACTTGGGGCTGAGGCGGTGAATATAATCTAACACTAGTTGATTGGTTCAGTAAGACGACGAAAAACTTAAAGAAGTTACGACTATTAATTGGAATACTCTTTGTAGTTCTTGCTAACTAAAATCAAACTTGAAAGTTCGTCTTCGATATCGGAAAATGCAACATGGAGCTCAAAAGGGTAGGACACATAGCAAGGTACAGTGACGATAAGTGGAGTAGTACTATGATTGAGTAGCGTCCAAGGATTGGAAGAAGTGGTTTAGCCAGTAGATGGGCCGAAGACATTTCCATGAGGTCAGAACCTTTATAAGGTTGGTACAGTAGCGTGATGATCGGCACGAGAAAAGACAGGCTTATATAAAAGGCTGTGGATGAAGAGGTAGATAGTGTATATCAAACTATATAAATACTAGCAGCACGCCACGGTTTCACCCGCGTAGTTCCCGTTCCCGTGGGAACACGGGGAAAAATATAGCCTATGTAACCCGGGGATAGTGTAGCTTCCCAACAGTGAAAGCATTTTTCAAATCGGTTCAGTAGTTTCGGATGTTATTCAATGCAAACAAACAATCAAATATTACCTCTTTATGATATTAGTATAGACATGTTATGACCATTAACTAATCATAAAAAATGTTAACACAATAAAGAGAGCGAATGAAAATTCCATACAGAGTCGTAAGTTCAGATTTTATCAGTCAAGCTTGACTGTCGTCGCGTAAAAAACGCATTCCGCACACAACAGCATGTGGCACCATTATGTAACTTAATTATTGCAAAAACCTTTAGATATTGTTTCAGTTAATATTTATATTTACGATCCTTTTGGTACACATTAAGTATACATATTTTTATGATTAAAAAAAACCCAACCTACACTAGGAATTTCGTCTGTGTCGTGGCTGCGTTTACATACATACAAACTCACATACACAAACAGCCAGACCCGGAACAACTCAGATAGTTGTTCCAGGTAATCCATACAAACATTTGTGTCGTGAATCGAACCCGCGACGCGCCAACCATGTCGTCAATGTGTGTCGTATTTTGCTTCATCGGCATATGACTAGCTTTTCCCAACTGTGATTAGGTCGGCTTCTTGTCTAAACAAATTCAGCTGGAGACCTTCATTTTACATGGAGCGGTACCCCTCTGGTCCCCAAAGTCCAGTTGCTGCGTAACGCGATACCCTTTCGCAAATTTCTTTCAGTCAGAAGTCAGAAACCGACTTCTGACTGTAAGAAATTTACGAATGCCCTGCTAAACGTGCTTTTCGATCCACGAAGGGTTTCAATATGTAAAAGATGGCCGCAGAAATGCCTCGGGCAAGCGATTACTTTAGCCGCGATCTAAACAAACATAATATACCAACTTATCATCATGTAAATGGCCATTATGCCCATTGATACGGTATTTAACAAAGCCCATGTCCGGCAAAGGAAGCCTTATAAACCGATATGTAATACGACTTAGATATTCTCGCATATAAACGGCGTCTTTTGTTAGATTTCCATTTTCCTCCATTGTAGTCCATTCCAAACGTTTTGTAACGGGGTCTATGCTAATCGCAGCGACATCGGCACTCATGAAGACTAATGTTGCTTAATGAGCGTGTTAAATTATGCGCGCAACAAAGTAGACAAGAATAAATACATTACAAATGGAGAGGACGTGGAGTGAGTAAGACATGGAGTATAAACGCTGTATGGAGAAGTGAGAATAGTTAACGCTAAGATGGCGTGACGTAGGAAAATTTAACAGAGCGATGACAGACCGCGAGCCTGGTGGTTCTACAATCAGATTAAAGTATGTATGAGGCAATGGTTGGAAGGTGGATGCCAAAGTCCAAGTAAAGTGGCATTCAATGGTAGAGATTTTCACTCAGCGTTGTGCGGTTTGAAGAAGAGAGATAGAGATTGAAAAGAGTGAGTTGGAGTGTAAATGATAGCAAAATATTAAAAAAATTAGAAAAAAATCAACGCGCGCTTTTACTCAATCATGATCTCTTACCAAGTATCTTATTAAAGACATAAGAATAAACTCAAAACCTGAAAAGGGATAGTTGTACTTCTCATTATAAACAACCTTTACTATGTGATTAATTTGAAATCGCGACCGCTTTTCAGATTTACACATAGTATTAATGGAGAAAGCTAAAAACTCGCGTCAATAACTCACAAATCGTTTCTCCATTTCCTATCTACTCCATGACCAGTGTTGCACATGGTGGCGTCGCTTATGCAACATCTCGTAGGTGATATTAATTCTAATATTGATGACATTTGGTTTACGACTGCCACGTTCTAGTGAGGATGAAAGGAATATTGTGTTCGCCGCTCTATCATACGGCTCTAAAACGATGTGGTGGTTTGCAGCATTAGTATTTATTATGGCAGAATATTATATTATTTGCGTGTGTTTGTGTTGTGTCCGTCATTTTAACGGTAGCAATTTCAGTTGGATAGATTACCTTTGGGGGCTTTTAGTTTTACAATTCAAATTGTTGTTTTACAATATCGCAGTTTAGAAAAGTATTTGGAATAAAAGCGAAAACCAACTGTAACTAGAATCGGGTTTGCCACTCAATGCGGCAACACTGCCAGTGTTTTGAGCACTTTTCCATTTGACAACAATACGGTCGAATTTTGTATACCCAGTTAGTACATTTCATACCCGCTTTTATATAAGTACAGTAGTGTTACATAGGCGGATTTAATGCAACAAGGTATTCTCTATCTCTACAAGTGAAACGGTGTTAAAAAGAACGCACTGTTTTTTAATCTGTGGTAGGAATGCTATCATGGACGTCAACAAGTCTCAATATCAAAACAATTAACAAATAAGAATATGTAGTTAATTAACAATTTTCTCCTTTTCTTTAGAACGATAACGGAACGCAACTACAACTATAAGAAATTCTAATCAACGCAATTAATTAACTATCGAAATTTACCTAAAGCTAACAACAATTAACAAAATTAAGACGAAAACTAGTCAATTAAACTGACTCGGTAGCGGCATGAACTTACCGATTAATTACGTACTTACAAATCGATTATTCGGAACATATTACGCGTATCGATTAATATTTAATTAATCGTCTAGTTCATTAATACTCCGTCTAACTTCGTTCGAACTACGTGAAAACTCTTATTTGCCAAACATATTTAGTAGTTTACTCGTACTTCGGCATGTTGAACAGCCCTTGTTTGGCCCTGCATGTCGGCATTTAACGTGGCTGTATAAATTGCATGCTTCATAGAGAACCCTGCTTTATATTATTGATGATAGAAGTTCTCTATTACTTTTTAAATTAAGAAGCTAGCTTCTGCCCTTCTTTGCCCGAATGAAAGTCGGTAATAAAACTATACTACCGGGATTAAAAGTGTATTCCAGGACATGGTCTACACGTGTGTCAAATTTGATCCAAATCCGTTCAGCCGGTGTTACTTTCGTATTTATAATACTACTCGCAGCGCCCGCGGTTCCCCTTCCCGTGGGAATACGGGGATAAAATACAGCCTGTGTTACTCACTGATAATGCAGCTTTCCATTGGTGAAATAAATAATTTTAAAAATTGGTTTAGTAGTTTAGGCGTCAAAGCGAAACAAACAAACAAAATCACATTCGCTTCACTACAATATAGTATTAAACAAAGTCGCTTCCTGCTGTCTGTCTTTTAAAACCTTTAAAACTACGCAACGGATTTTGATGCGGTTTTTTAAAATAGACATGGTGATTCAGGACGAAGGTTTGTATGTATAATACATGCATGATATAGTAGAGATTTAGTATGAGCGTTGCACCCGGGCCAAGCCGGAGCGGGTCGCTAGTTGACAATACGAGTATTAGGAAGTATGGACCCGCGGAGATGTATCGATAAACATGATCAAACATGGCTGATGAACATTTGAGCCGATTGTGATTGTTCAACGACTTTACAATTCAGGTGTCGCCAATCTTTTGTGTACATCTATTATTCAAAGCGACTGCTCGCGCCGTGAGAGTGGCGATACGCACCATGGTATTATCCATTCACGAATACTCATTGCATAAAGAGGATAGAATTATAAGTAACTGTCTCTTTAGACATTCGAAGAAGAGGGAATTGATATTCAAGGTGAGCTTATTGAATTTTTCAGAGCGTAACTTTTAATTTAGACTTGTTTATTTAGATTCGACTTTGTAAGTCTTTTCAATAACAACTCGTGTCGAATGCTTGATCATTTAATGCGTTTCTTATCAGAAAAACTGTGAATTCAAATCTGTCATCTAATCTAACCAGAAACAGTGCAGAGTACCAGTATTTTACATGGAGCGACTGCCTGTAAAAATTGTGAATGGAATTGAAGGAACAAAATAATTTCGACTATCATACACTAATATTACAAAGAGGAAATATTTGTAGTTTTGTGTGTGTGTGTGTGTGTTTGTAATTAATAAACTCAAAAACTACTGTTACCACCATTAGAAAGCTATTCTTCTATTCACCCCGAGTAACATAGGGTATTTCCATAGGTAGGGTAGGGTATTCCCACGGGAACGAAAACTTGGCGGGTAAAGACGCGGGACGCTGCTATGTATACATATATAAAAGCGAAATACCACTCGCCGATTAATCTCAAAATCTCAGAAACTATAACACCTACAAACTTAAAATTAGGCAGGTAGGTTCTTTATAGGGTGTAGACAGGAAATTGTTTGTACTAAATCTGCGCAGACGAAGTCGCAGGCGTAGTGCTAGTATATTATAAACGGAATGAAATGGAATAAAACCCAACGCAGAGCAGCTCGAACAAACAATATAACGTACAAAGTGAAAAGTAATGGACATAAGTACATAATGTAACAAGATAATGACCGCCATTGTCATATTAAAAGCGGCCGAGTTTAATCACATAATGGTTCGTTATTTACTGCACAGTACACGTACATCGCCCAATAAAAGCTACACCTTTTCAATGACCTAAATACTGATTTATTTATCAGCACTGAACCCTCGACATAACTCATAGGGGGTAAGGGGGGAGTGCGAAGATGCGAACGCTACCGGTTTTACGATTCGACAATCGTAAAAGTTGGAAACAATTCTCTTGAATACGTTATATTAGAAGAAGGTAAGGTTATCTATATTTTTTTCAGAACGTTTTATTTTTCCTTGTTTTATTGGAAATTGGTATGTTAATGAAATCAAATCGGTAGCGGTGGACGTCTTACGCTGAAAAAACCATCTCAATAAAACATATAAGTCAACACAAAATATGAAGAGAACATCTCCAAACAAAGAATAATATAAAGATCTACCATAAAATACAAATTTACGAAACTATTCTCAAATTCACATTCAGTGTTCATTCACGGACTAGAAAAGGTTGAGTACGTCTGGGATTCGAAGAAAATACGTACCTATACATTTTCTACGAAAACCAGTTTTATTTAGCAATTTTCTGGACTGAGCCACTGCTAAATAGGGCGGTGGATATTGAGCAGAAAAACTATTTCATAAAGGAAGGACATCAAAGCTTAGTACTGAGATAATGTCAGGTTTTGGGAGATCCGTAATTCGGAGTTATCCGGGGAAATAAATAACGCAGCGTGGTCGTAAATGCGTCGTCAGCGGCTTGTATTAGTTCCGCGATACGGATTATGTAAGACGCTTCAAAGGAACGTTTGTAAATAAATATTAATTATGCTAACAGTTCGAAGTTTTGCAATGTTGTCTTCTATCAAGGATATTGCGGTTTGGCGAGCCGAACTCTCCGGGAGGACGCCGAAGTGGGCTGCTCGTGGACATTTTGCCCCTGCTTTTATTTTGTTCACTTAATTATACGAGTTTCGGTTAATAGTCCGCTGCTTCAGTTATTTAATTGGAATATTCAACGAGGAAGAAGAAATAATCGCCTGGTAAATTTGCACCCATTATAGCTTTTAAATCATGCACTATTATGACGATTCAATTAAGTCTTTCAGAGTGCAACGCAAGAATTTGATTCAATTTGAGAAAAACAACAATGAATGAAGGCATAGAATGATTTAGGCACGTCTTATTCAAAGAAATTGACTGATTTCCAGTTTAATGAAGCAATAAGAAAAATCCGCACTCCAAGTGGTACAGTCGACCCGAATAATAAGGAAATAATTCAAAAAATAAAATATGCTATCGGCACACAGATGTGTCGAGGATATGGGGGGAAATTGGCGGAAGGCTTCCGTAGAGATTGAAATGCGAACAAAAGGTTACTCTTGTGTGATATACAGTCTCTATAGAGCACGGGAAAAAGTTATTAGGCCACTGGATGCATAGGAATACGTAGGTACAGAAAAGGGTCGGTCACGTGTTTTCCTAAAAGGTTGTGCAGAATCCCAGGCGACTCTCAATAAGGTAAGCCAATACCGTTTGGCTACAAACAAGTATAACGTATGGAACGTATAAACATTGAGATATTTAAATAGTGCATCGCTTAAGGCGGCCATTAAGGGTCCTGGTCTCAATTAACTTAAGAGATAAGTAACTGATACTCCACTATATATCCTAGCTTGGTGATAATTGAGTACCTATAGTCGACACCAAATAAATGTGCAATAACGGTCATTGACCCACCTACATTTATTGACAACCTTAATTCTTAAAACAGAAATAATGAATTAATGCTATATTGAATCGACATCCATCGTGATCCTTTATATTTACTAGTAATGGAAAACGATTCATTTTTTTTTGTCCATGTACCTACGAAGAGATATCAAGGAAAGGGCAATGACCTTTATTGCACATTTATCTGGTGTCAACCATAATCACAGTCCAAGTTAACGTTAACCTGAATCGCATAAACACATATAACGGCAAATCCAGACAAAAGAATCACTCGTTTGCGATGATAAAAAATCTATTTTGGAACGGTTCAATTTACAGACATAAAAGGAAGGTTTAGTCAGTTTTCATTGGATAAAAAAGAGGAATCTAATCCGCGGAACTGACTCCCATGTTCGTGTCACGGGCAGGGACGCTGATTTCGAGCGCAGGAACGATCTAAACGATCCAACTATCAATAGAGGAGCCTATGTGGCACGGGACATTTAGCGTAACGTATTTACTACACGGGAATTTTCTTCACAATTGAATAAAACGGACAGAACTCTAAAAATAGTGTTTACACTAACATTTTTGCAGGTAGTAATTACATTTTAGCAGGACTATTTGTCAGCTTTGTGAATAGTATACAACTGTGAAAAGCTCAGTAATTGTCTGCAGGGGAACTTTATGAACAAATCCTATTAAAGTTAACATTACCGTAGCCACACTTCTAGCCACTTTTTGCGGGCAATCGTTAAGCACATAAACAGAAACTACAAAAGAGTGCAAGTTAAATTAATTTCTTTGTTGCGGGAATAAAAAACGAATGTTAAATGAGTATAACAAGTTAATGTATTGCTTGCAGCGATAAAGCGGCTGTAACAGTTAGAATGCAATACTTAGCTCTGTTATCGCTGTTATTTTTAAAACTTGCTGTTATTCTGAAAACGTTCGTTATCGCTGCGCGTACGAATGTACCTACAAATCTACAAACCGTACGATTTTAATCTGCACTTCGCACAGCTTTTATTTTACCTTTCGTAGCTCTGTTCGCGAGTCGCGCCCGCCGCTGGCAGGTGATGCATATGTACCCGCTGTACGCCGCACACGAATATAAAACTGCGACGATTTAACGAGACCTCAACTTTAAGCCATTATAATAGGAATGCCGACAGTAAAAATGGTATTTCGAGAACACAACACGTTTACTTAGTGGTTAGCTAAGCTAGTTTTTGTTCGTTTTGGCAATAAAAGTGCGGTATAGAAAAAAAACCGAGGTTTTTAAACTTTCATGGTGGAAAAGAGGAAGATCTTGATGATTATTGCGAGCACGTAAAGTAACAAGAACGGAGTGTTATAGCATAACAATCGTAAAAATGAAAATGCGAATAAACATTTTCTAATTAACATTTGTAATTAACAGTTCTGTAAACGCAAGAAGGTTATTCCAAAATACAGACGCGATAATAAAGCGAAGGCACTATTAGTCTATATACCGGTAATTGTAAAGCCACTAGTTTTGAAGCCAAGAGACATAAAGATTTAATAACGTGTGTTGAATAACAAAAGCAGTAGAAATTACATTGAAGCGATTCCGGTTACGTCCGGTTCGGTCATATTCATTATTATTCAGTTAGCAAGCGCAAATATTTTCGCATGCAGTCTTGTTTTATGAGCGCCCGTGTATGTGTGGGGGACGCGGCCATGTGTGCAGTTTGCACGTTGGCGTTTTGTGCTTTTTTTCACAATTTATTTATTCGCGTCGCCGACAGGTGGCGCTGCCGGCCGATCTGTGCCCGCGATACGTGTAAACTGGCTCTTAATATTTCATGCCACATTTTATTTAGGCACTGTCAACCTTAACGCAAGCTGTTCGATGTATGACCGCACTAACTTCTGCGAACGGCTTTGTCCGCGTAAATTTCGGAAATTATCCCAAGGAAACATACTATTAGGATAATTAATATCGTATCTACCCGTGTGCCAAGTTTTATCTAAATCCGTTCAGCCGTTCCGGCGTGATTGAGGCAGAAACATTCATGCATCCAAACTCTCACAATAGTAGAAAGATTGTTTGAAGTGGCAAATGTACTGAACATATCAGTCCACAATCGATTGCACTACACTTAGTACGTCAGGTCCTCCATTACCGAGCCATGTTTGACTTTTACATTATTCATTTAATTAACAAGTAACACTCGACTCGCACCGAATCTTTACTTACGATTCTTATTTACACAACAAATATCCAAGTACTTGGAGTTTACTTTTTTCCTAGTATTTTTTTATTGGTGGTTGAGAGAGTCGGTGGAGTTATGAGCCAATTAGCGGGCTGCTAGGATAAAATAGGGTTTTTATGGCGGAGCGACATTTTAGGCATAGCGGTGGGCGGGCGTGGAACTTGTCTGAAGTGGTTATCGTCACTGTAAACCACTTCGAGCCTTTATCGCTAATAGAACCTTTTTGTACCTACAATCATTTATACGGCAAACCATCCCACTTATCCATCATGACATCTCGGATTGATCAATTGTAGCATTCAAACATCTCATATCTCCTTCAATTAATCACCCATTATAGAGCTACTAACATTAATAAACCCTATAATTAATATCTAATAAGTATTTTCTAAACATCTAACAGGATATCCGCTCGTTTGATGTCTGGCATTAATGCATTTATCGTGTATATTTATCATAACATTCCATATCAGCTATCGATTGAAAATAATGAGAATATCGGAGAGCATTCATTGAACAACGTACGTAAATATTTATGAAAGAAAATGTAGATTAACTAAAGATTTCAACTTTGACGTCACGACCACACAGACCGAAGCAATAACAAAAAAAAAGAAAAAAACAAAGATGGAACCGAAATGCCGGAAGAGGCAATGAATTAAATATGCATGTAATTTAAAGGCGAAACAGGGAAACGGGCGAAACAGTTGGATAACCCCGAGCTTGTGAATAACCGATAATCCACGTAATTGACCGCAGAGGATATCCATTTAGAGACGCATAGTAACTACGTATTGGGAATTAGGGTTGCTAAATAAAAAAATAAATAAACAGGAACCTATTTGACACCTCTCCATTCTTTAATCAAGCTACATTGTTCGCGGCAAACATTTGTTTGAAAATCGAATACACAACGACTTTTTTTTTTGATCAGGCAACCCTAAACATAAAGTTGTATTTGCACTTACCGGGCTTAGGTAGGGGTGTTTTGAGATCGCTGGCGGCCAACTGAGGGTTCTCTTGGACCTGAAAAAGTGTTATTAGTTAACTGTGTAAACATAAACAGGGAAAATGTACTGGTACTTATGTTATTCCAACATCATAATAGGTATTTCCCGGAAGTTATTACAACGCTTGGTCGCTTGACGTATTGCAAACTTTGTTACCCTAGTTCTATACCACCAGTGTGCAGAATCCTTAACAATATTGATGCGCAATGCTAATAAAGTCTTTTCTTAGAAAGATTTACGAGTAGCAATATCATATACATAAAATTATTGGAAATATACATTTTTTCTGCGTTACGTCAGTGTTTAACATAACCTACATTCTGGTTCTAGATATAAAACCAGATGTTATTCTGAAGACTGAATCGATTCCATATTCATTACTATTATAGTATACGTAAAATACTCCGAGCATTCACGCATTTGACGTTGTCGCGGTTTGACGATAGATGGCGCTACTAGTCATGAAGTGCTCGCAATTAACGGCTCCCTTCAATTTACATTTAAGTCTCATAAAAACTTATGATTCAAGAACAAATATAATCGGTTTGCAAAACAAAAAAAAAGGCTTTATTACCTTCCCCCACACATACAAATTCAAGTTAACGTTATGTACTAAAAGTGATATGATAACAGACTTGATTCATATTATTCTTTGACAATATGCCGAAAAATGTCTACACTTCCAGAATTCTATCAAGCTTATTCATCGCATTTTCGGCTCTATCTTCATGCGCTTAAGGGTTGATTCAGTTTGAAGGCTTGACTGTTATGTTATGGCCCGCCCGCCTGAATAAAATTAATATTTTTTAACGTCGTGATGTGGATTACATATAAATTTCGGCAGTATTGCTGTCCGTAATATAACCCCTTAGCCTATTTAGGGCATTATTATTTTCGTTAAGACTTTTGTATACATATCTGGTACTTATATTGTAAATGTTTGACATACCTACTCGTACATAACTTTATTAAAAAATGTAGAAAGAGAGAAAAGGAAATCATCATAAAGATAAAAGGACTGTCACTGTTTCAAAATTGCCTTATCCCTCTTTAACATTTAAAATTAGCTTCATTTTAAAATTAGAACACTTCTCGTTATAAAATGTCAAACTGGAAAAAATGTTCCCAATCTATGATCGTACTTCTAGTGAGTGCCCCTAACCGTCGCTACGCGGCTACGCCAATAAAATACCTGCCTACGAGTTCTACGCAAAACGCATCCAATCATATTTTTCGTAAAACCCACGTATAGCGTCGGAACCGTTCCATAAAAGGTAATTTATTTTTAAAGTAACGTTTATTCAGTAACTCGTGTTAGGAATATTCTCGAGGTATATCAGAGTGTGGCATCAATTGTCTTTTGTCACCGTAAATCATGGTTGCGTATGTTTCGCGCGTTTGTCGACGTGACCTTGCGCGGTAAGCAAAGCATACAAACGTACACACACATTTTTAGCGTAGTCATGAACTTGAAATTTGCATTTATAATTGTTTTCATATTTTCCGAGTGTTGCGAATTTTGTAGGTTTTAATTCATTTTGATGGCGTGGCTTTAGTAAAACTTCCCGATGATGACGTAAGCGATTGTTGAGAGAGAATGTGCAATTTATTCTTATGTCATTATTTAACGAATCAGTGTCAAGGTTTCGTTGTGTCCTAGTTTTCGCAGTTAAGGCTAAATTCATAAAGGCGATATACGGTTGTCATGTGCTATGAATAATGATTGTATGAACTTAGCCTTAGGCAATTTCTGTTAGCACAAAGTGCGCGCACGAATTCGCGTTCGTATGTACGGTAAAACCGATCGCTTTGACGCGTTGATAGAGGGCGCCGTCATTGCCGAACAAGTCGCAACGATCTTGTTATTATGACTGCGCCTTATATTGTAAGTTCTGAAACTTCTGTCTTACCTTATTTGTGTAAGGGTTGAAGATGAATTTGTTCTCCAATTCCTTCCTCGGCGTCGCAGCTATCACTGACAGCGGCGTCGGTAGAGACTTCATCTCCTACAATAACAAACAGTGTTATATTCACATTCCTGACATAACACTGATACACCGGCGTGTTCGTGAGTGGATACGCACCTTTAAAATACTTTCTATTGGCGGTTGACTGCTATCGATAGCATTCTGCAAAGGAAACAACAAAACGATTAATATTTTTGAATACATTGTTGCACAAATGTCTGAAAAACACGATCATTTCGTAGCGTAGTTTAAACAGTATCGGTTTTCGAATACATTTTAAATTGAAACCGTTCGATATCGAACTGCAGTGCTGTCAGATACAGACAAAAGTATACAAATATAATTGTCATCCAGATTCCGTACAGCATTTAAATCTACGACAGAACCGCACGCCCACGGGGAAATTGTGGGTACGTGGACGGGCGAAATATTGTGACGTCACAAATGCCCCGTGTACATTTTATAAATTTATATCGTGGGCGAAAACAGGGGTAGTCAACATCAACACGCTACATAGCCATACGCTAACGAGATAAAGCGCTTTACTCACATAAAAGATTGGACAAATTTGCAATGTCACGAATAAAACTACTTTTACGAGAATACATTATGCCTCCTTAGCGAAGCCGGCCGATTAAATTTAGGGCCCGTTTATGGCCGACTATGCTTGTATGATTTACGACTTTACGGCAATAAATGTATTGTATTGATGCTGTTGAAGGAATCTGCCGAGGACCTTAAATATTCAATACGACGAACTTTTTCCGTCCTTTCGCAACACAATGCCAAATCAATTGGAAAAAGAGAGATGGAATGTTTATTGGGTAGTGTCAATCGTTTCTGTAGAATAGTATCGACAGAAGATTGTTATAGTAGAAAGAAATGTTAAATATTCTTTTTATGAAAGATAAATAATTGTCTTCTGCGAAGAACGCCGCCGGTACGAACTACAAAGGAAAAGGGACTGGTAGAAGCTTTTGTATTAAAAAAAACTGTCATATTACATTTTTACCAGAATTCCAGTTTCATTTCCGCTCAAATAAAATAACACTGATATAATGTCCTTTAAAATATACCTGAATAAAATAAAACTCAATTCGAAGTTGGAAGAAAAAAAAAAGTAGTTTAAGTACAGCATTACAGCTAAGTTTTGGAACTCGCCCAAATAGGGTTGCCTCATAAAACGGGTAATTCATTCAAAATCCGTCGACCTACGACAACAGAAGTCACAATCGCGACATTTTCATTTATTTGATCACCAATTCAAGTCACGCGAGACCAATACCATGACCCTGTTTACACCTCACTAAGAAACAATTAAACGCCATGAACAGTTTCTGTACAACATTAGTGAAGTTATAAAAGACTTTTTGACAATATAGGACGCTTCTCCCACTTGTTGACCTAAGTTTTGGTGGAGGCGCGAACAATTTTGTAGCAAACGTGTGGGCTTGAACATCAAAGTTCAACATGTTCGGCTTTACAAGTAAAGCTTCGTGACTACTAGTATTTGTACCATTACCGTGAAGTAGCATTAGGACGAGATTAGCCGATGAAGGACCACATAATATCAAGACAAGTTGCTTGCAATTGCAATTCTGCCTGGGTATATGTCTTTATTAGAGAACTAGCAGCACCCCGCGGTTTTACCCGCGTAGTTCCCGTTCCCGTAGGAATATGGGGATAAAATATAGCCTATGTTACTCAGGGTGAACGTAGCTTTCTAATGGTGCAAGAATTTTTCAAATCGGTCCAGTATTTTTTGTGTTTATTTGTTATATACAAAACTTTCCTCTTTATAATATTAGTATAGAAGACATGCTTATCCTTTTACTAATTAAAAGAACGTCACCCAGCTAGCACTTTTTCATAAAACAGCATAGCAAGAATTAATAAGGACTGCATACCGAAAATTCCTGATAAATTCTTAATGATAAATTATAGCGCAAATAAAAACTGCTTGGTAAAAACTAAATAGTTGACGATCGCTTAATTATTGACAACATTGATGTTTGCCAGGGGACCGCTTGACACGCGACCGACTTTAGTGCAACCCTGCTGTTTACAATACTTCACAAATAGAGTAGTAAATTTAAAATCACTAAAGTGCAATATTGGCGTTTCAAGTCGACTACATTTCATTGACCGACTGCTCAATGGATGACGTGACCACGGTATTTGGTCTAATTGACATTTTTGTGGACTTCTGTCGGTGTGTCTTGATATCGGATAGTTTATGGACGGTGAACTTAAATAATACCTAGAGTTTTTTCACTGAAAAAATCTTATTAATCCGTTAGATCGATTTCCAAAAATTGCTGGACACGTATTTTTGCCTTTTTCACGTAAACCAAAATGACGTGCGTTGAAAACTCGCGTGATGTCACTACATGCTACAATTTTTACTAGCGTCGTGACGTCACCAGCCCCCACTCTAAAACTTTGATGCGCTTTATCTTGATATATATTTTTTACGATTTGAAATGACAAAAAATACGTTTCCAATATTTTTTGAAAATACAATTATGATTTTTATATCTAGTAAAATACCCTATTGTATCTACGGACCAATGATCATAGAAAAGAAACTGTGATTTAATATAATGAAGATGGAATGTAATGAAATGGTGAATTATGAAAAGGTGACGGGTGGGCGTTTTGGGGGACTGTCCTTAAGTACAATTCGACGTTCAACCATCACCAATCAGGCTCCGTTAGAATTCTCACTAGATTTCTCGTCGTAGCAATGAATGAGAGACGTTAATACGAAATGAATGAAGCAATGAATATTTCGAGGTGAGCTAAGGACTCCTCATCCAACTGACCTGTGACTGGATACCGTTGGGTATCCTGATTGGAGGCGGTCTGTGCGGGGCTCCCGTTGAACCGGAACCGTCGCTCTGCACCAAAAAATATACATTAATATTCTATTCACCTCCCCTCTTAATAGAATTACGTTTTGGGATTTCTTAAACGACGTCTTTCAATTGGATTTGTTTCGTTTTCTGGAACTCGCCTACATTGTGCTTAGTTAGAAGGTCTTATTCTACATCGATTTTATTACCGTTTGTGCGTTTACATTGTAACGTAACAATACCGCATACGAAGGTTTCATCTGATTTCCAAACTCACAAGTTGTGGGTATCAAATTGTATTCTACCATTCATCAACGTGTGTACATGTACCAAGTTTCCCAGTGTGATCGAAGTTGCTGGCGCCGTTTTCGAGTTAACCACATTAAACTTAATTACAATGTACGCCTGATGAATAATTCAGCCAGGAATTAACTAGTCCAAGATGTGGCTGTGTTACGGCATGAGAAGTTTGAAATGAGACGTGAAAAGGCCGGTCACGCTTCGTATGACCCCCTTAATCAGCCCTACGACTGCGACCATAAGTATTAATGTGACTTCCAACACGCTCCCGCTTCCACTCTAAATCTAAACAAAAGCAAGACAATAATAAAACGTGTTTTTAAAGAGTTTAACCAGGAAAAAGTTGTATTGTCGTTAAGCATATTTCAGGGAAGCAAAGCGATCCAGCACAAAAGATGGTGGGGCCCAAAGCGACGGAGTTTGGTGGGGAATTTAAAAAGTTTCATGATAACACAACATTTTCCTGGTTGATATTGCTTTGTAAAGCGTACGGCTTGACAATAAACACTATTGTGTACCGATAAGCAGTTGTAACGAATTTTTTCTCGATTCTCGCACGGAGCGCAATAACGAGCATGTCTTGCACGTTTGAACGCGAGGCACGTGTCGCTTTTTATTTATCATAACCCTAGAACATTATTGTGTTCTAGTTTTTCCATATATGCTTGAGGAAGGCTTAAGCCGGATTTTCCTTGGGAAACAGATGCGATTATGTGCTTTTGAATCATTCGACGATAATGATATTCTCGCTTTCGTGCTCCATAATATACAGTATGTTAACTAACAGAGGGCGTTCCCGTTAACCCGCAATAGTATAGCATCCATATATGACTAAAAAAATATTACCAAAACGTTCTTTTTTTAGTATTAAAATATTCACTAAAAATGTTAAATTGATACGTTAAAGAAACACTCTGTACACGAGTACTTACCGGTTTGGGCATTGCTACTACGAGTAGTATTCTGCGCTACAATTTTGTTTTTAAAGAGGATGTTTCGAATTTATTGTCTTTTTTTTAATTCGGATTATTTTATGCTTACTTTTCTATGCTGATATTTTTATTTTAATATATTAATGATATAGATTAACGAGTTTAAGGGAACGCCCTCTGTTATTTAACATACTGTATTTTTAATCAGCTTAGCTAACACAGTTTGCACTCAATTAAGAGATTGCAGTCTATTAAGACAGTAACTTAATTGGGGTCGCATAACACCCAGAGGGCAACATATAAAATCCCGTCGCGCCGCATATAAAACATTGGCAGGTTGCAGGGTGGCTGTGGCTTTAAAGCATATAGCTTATAGATATAGTTAAGAGTGTTTACCTTGTGTGGGATATGGGGGCGATGATGGCGCACGCCGTTCTGTGGGGCGTGAGACGGCTTCTTGAACTCGCTCTCTCGCCGAGATGGTGGGCCTGCAGACAAACGAAACATACTCATTAGTACTCTTATTATCAATACAACACCAACTAATCGTATTGTCATCAGTACACCGCAGAAAGTTTGGGCCCAACGCACAAACAAAAAAGGTGATTCCTAAATTAAGATATCTAATTTATCTTAACAGCTTATTCCGTTTCGTCTAAACTTCAATCTCCGAGAGGCTAAGTAATTATTGTTTGGTGTCAACGTTTACGGCATCCCGAGATTTTTATGGATTAATAAAAGACTGACATCACCTCAGTGAGGAAAGTCTCGAAATCATAAGGCACTTTAACTCCCGTATAACTAAAAGAAGGGGGTGGGTTCGCGGTGCTGCCCTCCCCCCTGCCACCCCCGGGACTCGTGAGGGGAATCTCGGCTAGGTGTTTAGCTGGTTTATGGAGATTGCGATCAGGACAAAGGAGTCCAAGTTACGATGCCTAGATTGCGCACTGATCCATATAGTCCCCTCTAAATAGATAGCTACCTCACCTTTTTTCTATCAGAAAGTTATAGAATGAGTTTTATAGTGTTTGTATTATGTGCAAGATGTTTAGAGAATAATGCGAGTTCTTTGTTTTCTAGGGGTATTATTGGGGCGGATATCGTTAACATAATCCTGCAATTATGGGAGGTTAATGAGGGCTATCATTATAAAAGCGATTTATCTGTGAAGGTAACAATTTGGGTTACTTTAATGACTAATTAATCCAATTATGTAGTTTACATTTGAATTGATTAAGCACCACAAGAATCCAAACTCAAAACACTACCGACACGACCAGACACCAAATATTCCCAAGTATTTTCTAAAGAATGCATGGGAAAAAATCTCATGATGTTCACAACGTAATTGAATTACGATGACATTCAATAAATAAGATGATTTAGTTATTTTGAGGCCACCTCCTGAGTTGTGCGCGGGAGTGCGGAATTTCTTCAATTACTCGCACGCACGTAATCCTTACATGTGATTGGTCAATTTAGTATTTTCCATTACTTGCTACCAGTTTACAACCGCTAATGCGATTCACTAAAGTGAGCTGATCATAACATTCATAAGTGAATCTCATTTAGCGATAAAACGCCGTGAGGAGGGGAACACACGATGGAGCTGACGACAAACATGTTGTATTTTACGTAAAGATTGCTGTTGAGATACCGTTTTGTAAACCAATATGTTTCTGGGACCCATAATGAAGATTATGTTGGCTGATAATGGGATCAAAATATATAAAATTTTCGTGTCATAATGTTAGTTACCATACTCCTCCGAAACGGCTTGACCGATTTTTATGAAATTTATATGCATATTCAGTAGGTCTGAGAATCGGCTACTAGCTATTTTTCATACACTAATTTTTTTATTCTTTTTTAATGTATGGCAAAACAACGTTTGCTGGGTCAGCTATTATTAATATATAAAAATAATGCTTATTATAATAGCATAGCATAATCAGCCTTTTAACGTTCCCGTTTTTAGGCCTCCACTCTAGGAGAGGGAATGGGCCGTAATCCACCACGCGGGCCAGTGCGAGTTGGTAAAATAATGCTTACAACAAGGCAAATGTAGGGTCATTATAATTACGGGGCCCCATAGGGTCAGTGCCTGCTAGGGTTGCGGAATTTGTTCGAAAGAGTCACTGCGGCCCTGGAACGCAAAGGGCACAAGAAGGATCACGGATGGGTTTTAGTCAGTAAGAGTCTGATACTCCCTTCCGCTCCGCCCAGAGCGGGAGAAATCATTTGATGATTTCCCACACAGAAAAAAAAAGGGTCATTATAACATTCATAAAAGCCCCAGGAAGTCTCAATATCACTTATAATACCTCCACAGTACGTAATACACTTTATCGGAAGCACCATCGTTTCAAAAGCTCCAAGCGCCAGGTCAATACACGTATTGGTGCAATCCAACTACCTTATTGGATTAGAGGCAAAAACACCGCAAGATAATCTTCTCGGCAATAACTCGAGTATTTTTTTGGTAGCTAATATTATAACTGGATATTTATTTTTATGGGAACGGATACCGTGTGAAAAAATCGTTTTGCTTGGTTTGAGGTTTTTTTTAAAAGTAGCCGTGAGCTGGGCTCTATTCATGCGGAAACTGCCTACACAATTGAAAACCGTTTATCAATACACATAATTATATGATCATATACATGATCGAATAAGTTAAGAAAACGAATGAATCCAATTAAATATATCCTCGAAATTTTCGCACGCATAACGAAATAATTTGCATTCACGAACAAAGATTAAGAAGAGATTACAGGTGCTTGCATCCTAACTTTATTCACAGCTCTCAAACTTATGTACGAGTATCAAGAAACTTAGACGTTTCTAAACAAAGAGCAAACTTCAGCATCGCACCATTCTGTGGAGAGCAACAAATTCAGTTATCAGCCAAACTCTCAACCTATATACCCTCAATATCTAGTAAGAATGGTAACATTGGTGACTGAATATTGAAGAGTAGAACCTCGACAAAAGAAGACGGGCGCACAATGGAAGTCGGGAGCTAGCACGGCGGATCAGTGCGCGTGTCGAATTCACCCAACAAATACACCGTTACCTTATTGTAGCCATTGTTGATTCAGATTCGATATATCACCTGTATAGCATCTTGAGATATAAGCATAGGTATAATCAACCTTTTAACGTTCCCACTACTGGGACACAGGCCTCCTCTCTAGGAGAGGGAATGGGCCGTCATTCACCACGCGGGCCCAGTGCGGGTTGGTGAATTTCACATATCTTCGAATTTTTGGTTCAAGGACATGCTGGTTTCCTGACGATGTTTTCCTTCACAGTTTTGAGAGCAGTGGTGATTAAATTAATTACACAAAGTAATGCGTCTGGCTGGGTTTGAACCCGCGACTTACAATTCATAAGTCGAGGCCATTACCACTCGGCCACCACTGTACTCACAAAGAATTTTGAATGCGAACCAGTAATCCCTGAGATTGGCGCGTTCAACCAAACAAATAAACTCTTAAAAATTATAATACATATTAAGAAAGTATAAATAGACAATCAACATTAGGATGATCCTAATGATGCTGATTACTATGCTGAAATACTTGTAACATTTCCGTCATCAGCCTACAACGCTTTATATTTACAATTCTCCATAACCTTTTATTAGATGCAACATGATGGATGCCCACACATTAAGCTTTATTATTGATGTCATAAAATTGATTAGCTGCTAACAATTCCCCTTCATCGTAAGGGAAATTGTTACTGATGCCCACAAATCGTCGGCTGTCATGCCACTTGCCACTACAATGTACAATTTGATCGCCTTCTAAACCTTCATTATTTACGCTACATTTTTCAAGTCCTGTGCTACTGTCATTACTAAACCAGTCATCATGTTCAGCACAAAAATACGAATTAATCATTTTACTTCATTCGCCTTTCTGTTATTTGCTACAGGAAGTTAATTAGGAGGGTTTTATTGCAGGCCAAAGACCGCAGACATCAGATACGATTTGTAATTATTATCTTAATCTCTGCATCCTTCTGAAGACCGGAAAATTCTGGTTATATTATTGTTTTTGCTGTAGATTAGTTCACCACGCCCTCTGTGTATTCAATGCTAATAAGTATATATCTACTATCATTGGTTCTCGTGTTCGCTACACACCTGTGTGAATAAATACATGGCTAATATTTTATACATGGCCGATCATTAATATAAATAATACGCTTGTAGTCTCATAGTTAAGAAATAAAAGACACCAGGTGGCGTACGGTGTACGTCCATATCCTGTGTAAAGAACCTTTTATTTATTTGCGACCGAAGTTAGGTAAAGCAAAAAGATTAAGAGTCGATCAGCTGCCATCGGTGGCAGCCCTGATTACTTGTAGGGTAGTTTTATATGTGCGGGCTGGCGGCGGGGTGTGCGGGGCGCGCCGAGAACAATGGCCAGTGCTGGCCAATGACGCGAGCACCTGCGGCCGTTGACACGTGCGCACGCGCTCGCCGGCGACTCGCACTGTTTTGTCGATAATTACATAAATTATATTTGCGCAAACGATTAAATTAGTATCGTACTGGAAAGTCTGGTTTGTTTTTAAAAGGATCACAAAGCGGTTGATGTGATTAAAGTGTCAATATGAGTATTCGATGCCTCAGCGTCTTCAGACTGTATCTGTTCAGGATAAACCTAACACCCACGCGGTTTGAAAGACGGCCCGATATCAGCTACTATCGTAACGAAGTTTTCGTATATAAGTTCGAACTTAATACAATTTTTGGCCTTCCCTCGGGCATTATCCCACTAACTGGAATAACAGATAATGTTTATACCGCGTCGTTCCGCTCTTTGAGCGTAATTGAATATTAAAAACGGTAATATGGCAATGTAGTGTAACTCATAGCTGCGATTTGCATATTTATATTGGAATCGAATGAAACAGAATCTGTCACCTTAACACGCAAGATTGGATGCGTATTTTTAGCCTTGACAGTGATGTTTTGATAACTGACAAGGCTCAAAGCTCTGAAGATACATCGAAGATGTATAGATTGATCATTGTCTTAAATTTTCGAGAAGTCACGTACGTTCTACAACTGCTGGAACCATTAAATTCGTGATATTGGCTTCGGATCCCGTGCCTTCGATTATTTTTCAGCTTTTAATGTCAATATCCATCGTACATCAACAAACATTTCATTGACTTTTGTATGCGTTAATGGTTGGAGGGAGCGAATTTATCAACAAGTACTGAGTAATGTAAATTGTTGTCATAACAAAAACTTTGAATGTTGAATCTTTTTGTTTATACATGGGACAAGCCAGCCGCCATATTATTCCAAGCCGTTACAACTTCTGAAAGCCAAAATCTACAATTTACGATTGTAGATTTTGGCTTTCAGAAGTGTGTGTGCTGAGACAATTCATAAAACTAGGGACGATGCCCAAAGAAATGACTCGGCGGTCTTAAGAGAATCAAATAGCTAAGAGCCGCTGAGGACTTGTAAACACCATCGACTCTACAATCACGAGACAGAAGAGGGTGTTTGGATCACCGTAAATATTGTATAACTTATAAAGGTCCTTGTGAAGCAGAGTGATGAGCAGAATGCGGGGCACGCGTCGTCTTTGTTCAGCCCGAGGTCGGAGCTCACCGCGAAACGGAACGTAAGCAGGTCAATGCGATCCACGACGACACGTCTCGAGGCCTTTCCCTCGCTATAAGGAAGTTAATACGATTTATTCACACCAGCGACACTTGTCCGTGTTATACACAATTTATAAAAGTACTTAGATACAAGGGTCATCTCTAGCTTCCGCCTCGGACGACCTTTGGCAGAGAAAAACTGTTTTCAATCCCAACTTTCTAAATTGGATAACACTTGAATTGCCGTGATTGTTGACGACCATAGAATTTGCTTGGCATTATTTGGTAACCATGTCTGATTTCTGTTTGAATCGCAGCAAAGGCGGGTTACGAAACATGAAACCTTTAAGTTCCATGGCCAAGCCATAACAAACGCAACAAAATCTTCTGCACCCAAAAAGGGCTCATTGCGCTACTGTTAAAACGCACTGAATTCTGCGCAAAGCGATCAATAGGCGTATTGCATTCTTCCTTTACGACTGTAAGGTACAAGAAGCAAATCATTCGAGAGCACAGACCATTTACTTAAACAAAGGGATTCACTTTGAGGATTTTTATATGTTTTCTATCACAGTGCTTCGGATATGGCGCGGTGGCGAACGACACTGTATTTTGTATGCAGACGACCGAATGCATAAACAGAGAACACACACAATCAATGGACTACATCGGATACAAAGAGGGATGTGTTATTGGACATTTGCACAAAGGGAAACATAGTTTCAGTTTGGGAGAGAACAAATTACTTTAGGGACAAAGAAAACATGAGTTACATACTTAGTTAGTTGTAGCCACACAAATCAATAGCGTAACGGAAGTTGCACAGATACAAGAAGAAAAAACTTCGGAAAGAACGTAAGTTATCATTTTGGGCGAAATAAAGGCAAAACTGATGAAGATAGATAAAGGAACTTGACGCGACCGCATAAAACACCGAGTAAACCCAATCATAAGGGGTGATGTATATCTATTGCTGCTCGCAAACGGATTAAATGAGTTAGAAAAGAACATTTTCGTAGCAACTTCTGTAATCTTGAGGTAATTCGTAATACCTTTGCCCCTCACAGTTTTCTCGTCAATAAATAACTAAGTTTCGTTCACGTCGATCTTAGTACTAACATATTTCATTCCTTTTAGGATCAGGCTGAGTATTCCTTTCTTCTAACTCTTGACATAAAACGGAGATAACTCGTCATTCATAGGCTGACCGTTTAGGGTCGTCCTAAATGAATATTAGAACGAGGTTATTACATATAGCTCGGTCACGATACAACCACGATTTAAGACTCCCTCCGAGCAATAATCCCGAGAATAATTTACCATTACAACAATGGGGAGGACCGAACGCGAACCTCTCTAGGTTAACCTTTACGTGGATGAGGTAGTAAAGTTTTTTAGGTTGGCATTCAGTTTATGTAAGTTAACAAATAATCTTAATAAACATTCCGAGTTTCCTCGTGGAAAAGGCTATTTGGAGGGAAGTACTAAAAGGTTTTCGTGCGCAGATATATGCGTTACTGTTCTCTATAAAGTTTTGTTACCAAATTAGTCAGTCATTCGTCATTATCTTTTTACGGTATCATGAACTTTTGCACATTATGCAGGAAGTTGCGGTTTTATCTGCGGTAATGAGTTTCGCAGAAGGTCCAACAAGCCATGTTTAATCTTCGTCTGTAATCAAAATTTAGTGGTTTCGTTACCAAAGGTCACGAGTATTATACAAATATTAGACGACCGAAGTTATTTAATTACCAACTATGATTTAGAATTGAAAGATTGAAAATAAATAAAATTGAAGTTGAACCGTGTTGAAATGCTAACATTTACCAATAGTTACGAAATATAAATGCGTATAATAATGTGGTAACAATTGACGCTACGATATGCAACGAGATAAATAAATGTTTGACGCTGAGGTTCCACGAGACAGCCGCTTTGCGACATCGTGCAGGAGTATGTTACATCAAAACTGGCATCGCGGCACAAAATTACGAGTAATTCTTGAAATTTACATATAATCAACGTCTATTCGAGGTCTGGCGGGGCACGTTCGACGTCTGCCGACGACACTCGGCCCATTTGTATGCACATCACACATTGGCGGATTTCAGACGCTACTCACTAACAAGCGAATGTTTATAAATAATATTACTGCTTATTTCGAAAAACTCCGCGATTCAGGTATCACTTGCATTCTCCCTTCAGGCGGATAAACAAAACCCTCGACGCAATGCTGGCTGCGTTTATAACACACGGTTAACGTCGTATACAGTAGCAATAGCAGCGAGATTTAAAGATTGCAGTGTGTCACGATATCGCTTTCATAAACACACGCCATTTTATAGAAACAATTTCGAAACAATTATTGTTAAACATAAAGAAAATGCGATGTTTACTGAATCAAAAGTTAAACAAACTGAGGATAAGGAAGTCAAATGTCGGACTTTGATATTTGTATCAAAGGGTGGGCGAATATTTTCAGAATAAGAGACACGTTGAAGATTACAGAAAATTCGCAAACAGAAGCGGCACTCAGTCGCGCACCCCTCGACCCCACCCGCCCGCGCCGTGCGGCGTCCCCCAACTCGCACAATGAAAATAGATTATAAGTGGGTAACTGGCAGAGATAGGAATAACGGAACGCATAACACGCGTCCAGTGTCAAACGGCCATAAATTGTCCGGTCGGCGACCAGCGAACAGCGACCTAGACGCTACTTCACGAACGCCACAACTCCTAACCCGATACGCACAACATATATTTTGTATGTTGTCCATTTTTCTCGGCTGGCGTCGGAATCAATTCCCAGCTGTCCCTCGGGGGCAATACCTCATATCGGTGTCCTGAGAGCCGCCTCGTGCCAATATATATACTCTGAGCGCGCACACCAACAAACAGACATGTTGTTTCTTACACACGATTCGTATAATAATCCACAAATAAACATGTTATTATGCTCGCTGTAATTTCCACGACGTTTATAAGAATTTTCTGCGACGCGCGTTTCAATGGTTAAACAGCCAGTAGGTGAGAATAAGAATGAAGATCTAATGAGGCTTAATCCTTTAACAGCCGTGGGTAATAAGTGCATAATGATGTGGCTAGAAAGCAGGAATGAGTAACGACAGTAGGCAGGCAGCGAAGAATAAACTCCATTGGCTCACACAGCTTCCTGTACATTTATCATATTTCCATGCATGCATATTCCACAGCGACCGCACAAAAAAAGTGAGCGAAATGAAAGAGTGAACTAACAGAAATAATAAGTGTAATTCAGCATTCACGTCGGCTTTACCACCTCCGAAGAATTACGCTCATAAATCTTTCATTCGCGCGCCAGTTCAGCTACTCACTTATTAAAATAATCCTGAACTCTATACGCGACGGTTTACCGTCGTTATTTCGTAAATCCCGATATTACTCGAAAATCCGTATCCCATTTAAACAATACGTACATTGTAATCTCGATTACAAATGTAAATTATATTTGCGAGGGCCGTGTAACCGTGTAATAAGGCCGGGGAGCCTAAATGAATGTCAAGGGTGAACACACCACGGCTCACAATAAAACATCCGCGCTTATGGACGTGTAAATGATGACTGATAGACGAGACGGATCAAAGGCCAGCGCTTGCCTCATAGTGACGATTTGCGGAATGTTACGCAATTTGCATTCTCTAATGAAAATAACACTTTGATAAGGAAACGTGCGGAAGTTACATTTATCACGGGATATCACCATAGGTCGGGAAAATGTGTTGCTGAAATAATATTCCACGTTCATTTCTTTCTTTAAAGCGTACCAGTACTGTATCTACTCGTTATGCATGCAGTATCCCATTCTAAGTTGCTATAAATTCTAATTATAGTTAAAGTAATTACGACAATGAGTCTGTTAACCGGAGGAATATCTTCCACTAGAGGGCTATAATTCTACGACAGATTTGCATAACATTTCTAAATACTTACTTAGTTTACCATTTCTGTCTATAAACCACGTTATTACTCCCAGCATCGCCAGTAAAGCGGAGTTATTTAGTAACGAGAATTAGGGAAAATTTTGTGGAGCACAAAGTGCAACATGCAAAAATGACTGCGAAAAGTTGAGTAATATACAAAGCCAGATGAAACTGAGGCGTAATATGAAAAGTACGTTTAAGAGCTGCGGAGTGCGGTTTTGGGGGGGCGATGGAAAGAAGGGGGAGTTTATTTTATTAGGATATAGTAACGCTAGTGGTAAAACAGGCACGTCTTTGCTACTCCAGCCGTAAAGCAATAACGTTCAGGGTTTGCAGAAACCTACATAAGCGTAAACACTTTGTCTTTGTCACCTTTTTATCTTCCGCTTAACTTGTAGGTTGAACTAGCTGACCCGCGCAACTTCGTCTGCGTCAAATAAGAGGAAAAAAAAACAGTTTTTGCAACATTTTTCATTGATGCTTCGCTACTTTCTCAATAGATGGCGCTGTTTCCCGTGGTGAAAACTAATACCTTCTTGAACAGTTTTTAATTTATATATTTTGTAAAGAGTAAACTTATTGCGGCGAAACAAAAACTAAGTTGTTCTCAGAGTAACACAAATGTATTATGTACAAAACAAATATATATTGGTTTTGTAATTTTAAAATGACGCTTTGTCTTAGTCCTACATGCTGATGCGTGCAGTACTATATAAGGTTTCTTACTAAATTCAGTAATTCAATACAATATCTTTTGGACAATTGTGATGAAATAAACGCTTCATAAAATTCGGTATAACACTTTATATTTTCAATTAGGTACTTAGATTTCAAATCCGATCTGTGTTTTTTGACAGACACACAGATAAACACACAAAATTTTCAAAACTGAGTTTTATATTATTTTAATGCAGAAATATTCAATGTTCAGACACGATTTTCTAACATGTATACCTAGATGACATGATAGAGCTTTTCTAGTTCTCTCTGGCTTTTAGACGTAATGACCTATTAAGAACAGTTTATATTTACTTCGATCTAGACAATAAGTCGAAAGTATGACCTTCATTTGGCTCGCCCCCAAAAATATCCAACCTTATTGACCATCTGTGGGCGTATGACATCTCTGCCTACACATTACCTTTAACAGGCGTGACTCACAATTCAAAGAAACATGGAGAATGAATTACTAGGCAATCTTTAAAGTATTATATAATAAATATAAGTCAAAACTACGCGTATGTTATCCATGCCCCGAAGCGTTGTAACACGATGTAGATACTCCGACAGTATACGCTCAATAGCTTTAATTATTACAAACACCATCACAGGTTAGCAAAACAATCCATACGAGTCGACACTATTTGCCCACACTGACCATAAGACAATTAAAGGCACAACAGTTCCCGTAAACAACCTACAGGCGTCTGGGCACCCATTAGTAATGAATGGGGAGACCAATAGTGGGCCACTACGGTCCACAGCACCTTCCACCGCCATGATTGGTAAATTGAACCTTGACTCTGCAACTAGGTCGAATAAATCTTGTACTACTCATGACTATAAAGTGACTCTACAGTATTCTCACTCCATAATTTATGTTCTGGTAGATAAGGCGTCTTGGCCTAATTGAAATAAACTTCATTGAAAGCATGTTTAATTGGTTGTGGAATTTGTTCGAAAGAGTCACCGCGGCCCTGGAACGCAAAGGGCATTAGGAGGAACAAGGGTGGGTTTTAGTCAGTAAGAGTCTGACACTCCCTTCCGCTCCGCCCACAGCGGGAGAAGTAATTTGATGGTTTCACATCCAGAAAAAAAGCATATTGACGTAATAAATTGAAGTTTTCGCGCTCGATGAATTTTAGATCAGAAGGCGTTTACGCGTTTGCTTGCTCATCACTCGAGCACGAAAACTTTAACTTACGACAAGCTTTATTGACAGTTTGGAGTTCGAGTCGAGTTGTATTTCACGTTTTGGAGACTTAAGTCAGACTATGGACCATATTGCCCTACTCTAGCGTAGCCTCATAAGTTATATAGTTCATCCAAACATTCCTGTAGCGCTGCAATTGCTTACTAGCTTCAATGCCTGTACTGAATTTTTAATAAGTGCTTGATCTTACTGCGGTTCATCAAGAGTGAACCCAGTGCGTCCATTCTATTCAATGTCATACTCACGAGTGAGTCTTTTGTTTTTCTGGTGAAAAGCCACTGAGTCATCTCGGACCTTCACATTTATTTAGAATTTGTGACGTTTCTTAAATGGTTCCCACGCTTTCACTTGCTGCTGGTACCTTTACGTAGTTCAATGATGAACGCACGTAATTCTTCTTTTGAGAACGAAATGTACTTTAAAAACTATTCTTTTCCGCCTATAGAAAGAGAAAGGAAAGCAATGGACAAGAAACAGCGGGTGATATTTAGGTGAGAAAGAAACAGTGCCGTAGGGCAGATACCGAGTTTTGATGACATAGACAACATATTTTATGCAAAACGGGGATATGATTTACCGAAGTTGGCGTATCAAATGGAACATGATATAAAAGATTTTAGATGGGTTTTTCCTTGGGATCAACCCAACACGCATGTATATAAATTTTAGGACCTTTAACTTAACAGACTTCTTGTTTATATTGGACTAGCAGCGCCCCACGGTTTCACCTGCGTTATTCCCGTTCCCGAGGCAATACGGGGATAAAATATACACACTGCACAATAACGTACCTTTCTATTTGGTGAAATAATTTTGAAAATCGGTTCAGTAGATCCAGAGTTTACCCCTTAGAACGTCACAAACTCAGTACCTCACAAACACACAAACGTTACCTATTTATAATATTAGTATAGATAAATAAACGGACGATCATCACAGACAGATTAGTTACAGAGGACAACACACCATCAAGAGTGGAACGCTACGGGGGAGGCCTTTGCCCAGCAGTGGTACAATATAATTAGATAAGAACAAAAAAAATCGTATTACCTACATCAAAGCTTATTCGCTATTGGAATCATACCCGGGCTACACCACCCACTAAGTGTACCTCCGAACCCTGTATTCCTCGCAGCCCGCGTTCTGCCAACACGTTATGAGTAAATAAAACAAGCTGCTACTGGAACGCTTCATAACTACCTCACTTTTTATTACCGGACTTATTATTACGTTGCCATTGCACTACTTTTGAAAGCTTTCGAATATGCTTTCAAAGATTTTTTTATTCCCCTATACAGCTCATTTTAATGGTATTATGCGTGTGATTTTCATCAGAGTATAATACATGCATAATACCAATCGATAAAATAATAAGAATAAAGTAGAAAACTATTTGCTTCTGAAATCTATTCTAATATATAAACCTGAAGAGTTTTTTTGTTTGGTTGGTCGCGCTAATCTCAGGAACTACTGGTCCGATTTGCAAAAATCTTTCAGAGTTAGATAACCCATTTATCGAGGTAGGCTATAGGCTATATATCATCACGCTAAGACCAATAGGAGCGGAGCAGTCATGAAAAACGTGACACAAACGAAGATGCGCGGGTCAGCCAGTTGGTTAACAAAGTAAAATATAAGTTAATAAACATTAATAAGAAAACGGGCAAGTGCGAGTTTGTCTGGTCCACCGAGGATCCCGTAAAATTGTAGGTACATATTATAAATAGTTCAGGGATCGAGTCTCGCAGATTATTCCGAGCTTAGATTTCATACTTTAAATAAAGCCATTATTATTTAATTACAAATGTATGGTGTTCAGGATTTTCCTTTACTTGTAGTATAGGACGATATTACTTGCCAATTTCATAGTTTTAGGTCAACAGAAAGTACCCTACAAACTTTGATTCCCTAGAGAGTGTCGAAATTTACGTTTTTTGCGGCATAAACGGCCGTATCCTCTTGTTTACGTTAACTTCACAGGTTCAAGGGACTGTAGATCTGAGTATACGGTTTTAATTTCATATTCCATACCTCCACGCGTTCCCGAGATAAAGGACACAAGACAGACAGACAACAAAGTGATCCAATAAGAGTTCCTTATTTTTTTGAGATACGGAACCCTATATAAAACCTGACCTGTTATTAATACGATTATTAAAAACAAAACACTTTTTCTGCATCACTTCAAGCGACAACACCGCAAGCGGGTACCGCTCAATCATTATTTATACCTTAAGGAAAAATTGCATGCTCGTATGTGCGTCATTAAGCAATTTCTCCTTACGGAATTACAGTACCTTTATTGTGTATTAAGTTATTCACATGTATGCCTGCATACGCTCGCCGCAACATAGTAAATGCGAAACAATAGGTTTGGTACAGATAAGTGCCGTTGACAACTGAACGAAAACCCCTGCTCTTTATTCTTAAATTCATTAAAATATTAAACGCTAGATGGAACAATCAGGAACATTAAACTCCACCCAATTCGTTTGAATGCCCCCCTAGGGTCCCCGTTAAGAGGTAACTTGTCAAATTCAACATGCCACCGGTTAAAATTTTACGAAGATCTCTGCTCAAAATTAAACTTATTTTGACGGTAAAGATGGCGTGTCGACATATTGAAACTGTTGGTGGTAATGAGAAGAGCACGATTATTAACGGTCTTTTTTTCGTTAATTTGTAACTTGTACAGCTATTTACATTTTGCAACACTGAAGATATAGAGGTTAAAATAGCAGGATAACACTCTATAGAATTGGTTATTATAACGGGCGACACTTCGGACCCTAAGGGCACAAGGGGCTGGGACTGGTTGATGTGTCAAAGGAAGTACGTCTTTTATGTAAAAAAAAACCGGATGTGTCACACGGTACACCTTGTCGCCGACACACATCAGAGGTTTATCGATACCCCTGAGAATGAAGTTGAAAATTGCTCACCTTTACAAAAGCGAATGTACCTTAATTAATTATATTGACTCTGATTTCAGAGAGCAGTGGTGGCCAACCACTGGGGTTCTAACCCAGCCAGGCGCTTTACTTTGTGTAAATTATTTCATCACCACTGCTCTCAAAACGGTGAAGGAAAACATTGTGAGGAAACCGGCATGTCCTAGAAACAAAAATTTGAAGACATGTTACATCCACCAACCCGCACTGGGCCCGTGTGGTGGATTACGGCCCATTCCCTCTCCTAGAGAGGAGGCCTGTGTCCCAGCAGTGGGAACGTTAAAAGCTGATTATGCTTATGCTTTATATATTCTGATTTCAAATTACGTTCTTCGCAAATACGAAAGCACCTTTCATACAGTCGATGTTAGATTGAGATATTTTTCTTGATATTCCGAGAGCTTACGCAATTACAATCACATTACATGTACATCACATAAACGCGCAAGCCTGGCAAACGATCTAAATATAACGACTTTTTTATAACCCGTAGCTGACCTACCTCTTATTTATCAGTCCGTCAGTTTCCCTAGCTCGTTTACAGACCTCTTTCACGATAATGCGATCATAACCCAATATTTAGAAGAGTCTTTTAGCGTTATTTTCGCCGAGATACCGAAAGCCTTTCAACTTTAATAAATTACGGCTTCAAAATGTTCGTGAAGTCTACTGCAATAATTATGAGAACTTAAGGTTATTGAGTTACCGTTTGGAACGTTGTATCCTTCTTAGGAAGAATTAGTCTTTGAATACATTTCGATTTTGTATCTCGTTATCTCTTTCATGTTTCATCTAGATGGAGATCTTCTTGCCCGTGCCATTTGTTTTAAGATTGTTTCAACTACGCATGATAGATTCAATCTTGTATAACTTCCGCTTACAGGTTCGGTTTCATCGTGACCTTTGTCATTTTAGCAAACGATACAACGTATTTAACACTTCCGATAGTTAGGCGTCGATTTCGCAAATGAGCGTTTCATCGTGGAGCGACCGCTCATACATCTTCATCTGGACCTGACTACATTTCCATAAGCCGAGGAGATTGGTGTGCAGTATATAGCAGGATATTAGGGCCACAATAATGCAGTGACGAGTCAATTTGCGAGCATGCGACGCCGGGCGTCTCGGCTGCGGTTGTCAACACCGACCGCTGCCATCATTTATCATGGCCGCACATCAAATCACCATCGGAATGTAATGGACACAGAACATGTTGTGACGAGATAAGTCGTTAACGGAATTAAACCAATGCACGTCCAATCGCACGCTCTTGTTGCCGATGCCCGCAATGTCAATATAATCACTGTTAAATAATAGCTCCAGCGAATTACTCTTTACGTGGAATACTCTACGTCCCTGCGACAAGAACGGCTTTGTTTTGCTTCGTAGGAACTTTTGTCCCATTTCCTCTGTCACTTCGATAACACAGGAATTTATTTTCAGCTATACGACTACCTAAAATTCCTATCTTGTAAAATCTGAGCCAGCATTTTTATTCTCTTTGATTACGATCCATATAAAATCCGAAGCATTCTACACGCCAATTTGATTTAAGACTTACGACGTATTCAATGTAAATCTAGTCGACCTCAATAATCTGGTGAATATTCTTAGAATAAGAAATCCAAGCGATACACGCCTGCAACTCAATAACTCAGTGAGAAGTCAAGCAATAGCTAACTCGGCGGTTCAGTACGTCGCCGTTCGTAAGTTATGAGACGCATGCATCAGTGAAATGTGTTTTCTTACATCGAACAGACCTGTGTGTGCTGCATGTTTCGACACTGTTCGTCGGTAGCAAGGCGGGGTTAACAAAAACTGTTGGATGTCATTACTATCCATCACTAGGTACAAGTAGGGCTTGTTGCGTGACAAAGTGTTCGAGCCAATAAACCATCAGTTTACGTGATAAGGCGGCCGCCGAGTTAGTTACGGTTTGACTGTAGCGTTACAATGAGAATTAGGTTTTAATGACTTTGCTCATTGTTCTTCGGGCATTAATTGTTTACACACGTACTGCATGCAGAAAGCACGGGTGACGTCATCGATCATATTACTCAACATGAATAGAGTTTTTAATTAAAATTCCCATACTGGCTAGCGTCGCTTTCGTGGCAATAAAGTGATCATTCAAGTAGTTATTTAAAGCGAGTATCATAAAATACAACATGTATATTTCTCAGCCATAAATTATACGGTAAAGGCGTATGTTTGTTGTTATTACGCGATAATTATTGCATGTGTTGGGTTTTTTCTTAGTAATTGGGCGGATAGTGAGGATACTACAGACGCTGAGTAAATAATAGAATTAAGATATTAGATAATTGTTTGGAACTTTCCCAGAGGAAATAGTGAAAGGCAATGATGACAAACAAGTGCTTTGTTTCAGTCAACGCGCGATGTCGAGTCTGCGGGCGACAGCGACGCGTCGCGACACACGACACGAATGTTTGTCACGCGACACGGGCGTCGCTCGCGATTTTTGAATCATTTATCAGCCGCCTGTTTATTCTGCTTTACGCTACTGTGACCGGTTTCGACGGCCGCGCAAAAACTGGGTCATTCTTCCTTACGACCACAAACGCGCAAGTCAATTCATTGATTTCCACTATCGCTTATACATTTTTACGTTTAATTTGTCTCGCGTGACAGGACACTATTCCATTACGATATTGACAAGGGCCAATAAAGATCGAACATTAAAGAGATAACAATCAAATAAAATGACATCAAGTCGGTAACTAATCAGGTTGTATGAGAGTGCGTTTTAAACAGGCACATAGTTAAAGAGCTAGTCGCAATGGAGAGTGACTTTCACAACGCTGTCGTCGCATGCAAGTAAGGCAGTCAATGACTATAATGTGCAGTTGCAGAATGGGGCTTCTCGCATAAATATAACACGTATGTAGGACAGTGGCGTGCAGTAGTTCGAGTTAGGGTAGGCCAGAGAAAATGTCCAAATAAATTTTTCAAAATAACCACATTATTCAGGGTTGATTTTTAATGAAATGAGTTTTTTTTTGTTTTTTTACATAGCCTATTAAAATAAAAAACAAAATAAAAATAACACCACATTTCAACCCTAATAATGTGGTGTTTTTTTTTTTGATATTTTCTCTGGCCTAGCCTAACCCGAACCACTGCACGCCACTGATGTAGGAACGTTCGCAAGTAATCTTACCACATATCTATCTGTGAACTTTCCCGCACTCTATTTGGCGTGTGTTTTGCATGTATAATTTATAGGACATCAAAGGTCTGGAGGTTAGGTACATTGTTCTACCCGGGTTAATTAAGAGCCGAGCAGAGTATCCGTCTGATCGTAAAACGCGACGATAGTTGGTTCGGCTTTATGCGATGTCTTACAATTATTTCCTTCTGGAGGAATATCATTATTATATATTACTTTTTTATGAGGGTGACGTTTTATAGCGGTTCATTCTTTCGGATAAATCCCGGAGTTATGAATAAAATTGTTCAGAGAGTGTGTAATGAACTAATGATATAGTTCCCCTGTTCTGGAAGGATCAGCATTGTAAACAAACTGTAAAAGGTATACTTCGTATAAGTACATATTATTTCCTCGTTTACAGATGACGTGCCGAGTTGAACGCAATAATATGTACCACAATAATGATCTACGTTAAATTGCTACTCGTGTTTGATTTGATATCATTAAATCTAATTTCACACCAATTTGCACACAAATACTTGAACAATACTTTATGTAAAGGAGTCGATAAAGCGAAACGAACAAGAAATAAGTACTGTTAATAAGTTTTTAAATCTTAAAACAAAATCGTCAAGTTACGCATGCTTCTGTATGCCAGGGTGACGAATTTGTTAGAAAGAGTCACCGTGGCCCTGGAACGCAAAGGGCGTTTGGAGGAATAGGGATGGGTTTTACTCAGGAAGAGTCTGACACTACCTTCCGTTCTGAAAAAATCATTTGATGATTTTCCATCCTTAAAAAACAAATCGGATGCTTATTATGCTTCTTTGGCTAAACGGTAAAACACATCCATGTTGTTTAAGCTACACTTGACACAGTTACTTATTGAATAAAAGACTACAATGCAAAGTTAACGCATCGAGGACGTGTGAATGCATCTGCAGTATTTCGTCACGTCGTTTGTGACGCGTCACAGTGTCACGGCGCCACTGTGACGTCAGAGCGTGACGGAGTGATCGGCCGCGCGGCCATGATCCCGCGTCCGAAACCCGTGGACAACACTGAATCATTTATTACCAGCCAGCCTAATACGGAAGCCATCGATCACAAACAACCCATTCTAATATTTATAACACCCCACTCTGTACCTTACCATGCAATCTTACAATTTTCTCACCTCACCACCGCACTAATAGAAATAACGAAATTAATTTCATAACGGTTGGTAATTTTCACAATTTATTTAATGGACGTATCAAGGATGTTGTGTCATTTTGATTTACAAACTCGCGTAAACAATTTCTGAACTGTTTTGTAAGGAAGACCCGTTTTTAACAGATGTTATCTTTTCAATGCACCATAATATTGTCCTTATGACCTTTGTTCAAAGACTAAAAAGTCCATCGTAAATGCACAAGTGTGGGGCAAGTATACAAATTGGGCCAAATTAGTTTTTACGTAAACATTATCCGTGGTAACAGGAAAAAAATATCGGATAACCACTCAGGTTCACCTGAAAAACGGTAGATTCTGTAAAGTAGGGAGAAACGGGGCAACCGCGTCTCAAATAACTTTATCCTTCTTTGTTATGGTAATGTCCACCCCCGAAATTATCCCAACTGGGTATAATCTTGAGACGAATAAAAACTTCGTTGCGTTTATAAGGAGCTTGTTTTCCTTATTGTTTGGTGAGCTGACCGACTCTGATTGAAACAATATTGCGATTTATGTAAATCTGATTACAATTTCGTAGTTGCATAACGTTAATTTAGCGGATATTATACAATATTTAGCAAGGTAAACATTATTGTTGAACATATTTGAAATCAAAGTGGAAGTGGGCGTGCAATGTTCTACATACTGTACTGTTTTGATACGGTTTTGTTACTCCTAGTTACCTACGGGTGTAACTTTCGCGCTTTCTACCTTGTTGAAGATAGATGTTATACCATAAATTGTATATTTACATCGCCCTAAATCTAAGAAAGAATATGTTTCCGAAGAAAGAAAGAACGCTTAATTTTATGTACAAAAGAAGGTGGATAATATTTTCATTCTAAAGTCACGTCAACGGATCGGATCCAAGACGAAATCTATACGAAATTAAATGGAATTTCCACGCCAACGGTTCGCGAATCTCTGAAGGCCTTTCCGGAGGCCTGGCGGTGAGCTGTGATCAAACGGTGCGGCCTGCGAATACTCCAATAATTTGGTCAAGAGAATGTTGATGGAATAGCCCGTTGCTCTTTGACAAACGTTTAATATTTGACGTCAATGATTTAGGATATATATGTATCATAATTTTAACTTATCTCTTACAATTGACACGCAGTACCTGAAGACGATAGTAAAACTTATAACCGAGGCAGGCCAAAGAAAGCCGGGCGTGACAATTTGGACTCGTTCTTGAGGGATTGGCTGATACAGACAAAATACAAAGTACGTTGGAAGACTTTGGGAGAGACCTTTGCCCAACAGTGGGACAGTATAGGTTTAACAAAAAAATGAGACGTCTTATCTACGATAGAGTTGATGTCACTGCAATATCATAAGTAGTTGGAGAATACAATCTATCTATGGCTATCTATAAGATTATATGAAGATCACACTCAAGCATTTCAAGCTATCTATAACTCTTGTTGCTTTTCCATCATTCGTCTTTTATGATGCGCACAGCAGAGGAGTGGAACTCTCTATCTGCGTCTGTGTTTCCGAACGCATTGAAACCTAATCTCTTCAAAGTTAGAGTGAACAGGCATCTTCTGGGTAAACTCATTCCATCGTCGACTTTGTCTGTATCACCTCTGACCTAGACTGGAGTCAAGAGAAAACCCATTTCAAATAATAATAAAAAAACAATAATAAGAGCAGAAGCCCTATCCACCACTAGGGCTGTAAATGGAAAGCCCAAACCTATTCACATCGATCCAAACCTGGAAACCACACCAAGAGGAAGTCCAAGATCCTAATTCCTCCTCATCAACAGATCGAAGAACCACCACCACTTCAGCAATTTATTAAAACTATGTTTGTAACGTTAAATCTTTCAAATTTATTAAGTAATAACGAGTTAGAAGCACTTGAAACTCAAACTACCCTCTTCAAGTACTTTCTGAAGTGGACTAAGCTACGTATGAAGACCCAGTTAATTTCTTCAAACTTAGTTTGAATGAAATTCATTGCAAGCTTTTGTTTTCATTAAGTTCATGGTGAAAATACTATTCTTCTTATGGTCTTGACATTAAAACTCCTTGACAAGTTTTTCATAAAATATAATTATGTATGTGTTAAAAATAAGTAAGTAATTTATTAATAACTACTTGGTTACCCTTAAGTTCATAAAGAGAGTTTTACTGAGCAAATGGTATTGCTATTTTAGCGTTGATATTTATTAAAGTTACAGTCGATTTTTAAATTCAAGATCACTTGTATTTGTTTGTTTATCTATGCTGACACTAACTTCGACACCCTTCATTTTACTGCAGTATTTCAGATTTAACCTGCCGCCTTGTTCAACACACAAGCGATTTATATTATTGTAATACTCTACTACTATGTATCTACACACGTCACACACTCAAATTACAATCGGCCTTAATCAGAAACTTTTTCCTCCAACGAGTTGAAATACTACCGAAGGATGAAACCAGGTTTGATAAACATAGGAGCTTAGGAGTTGATAACAATGTAGTGGCAGGTTGCCAGACTCTGTTCCACCTACAAACGTATACAGAACCTATACAACTATGACCCGGATTGACTTTCCGACTTGTGCAAGATGATAATGCAGTGGATATTTTTGCTCTATCCCATTTCATCTGCACTGCACTGCATTGACAACAACTCACTTCTAATGTACTGTTAATTCATCATACTACAGGAATACATTAGGATACCCTTCATTCAGGAGTGAGTGTACTATGACATGTAGAATCATAAACAACAAAAATTATATACGCAATGCACGGTGACAACATAAATGTATACAAGATAACATAGTGCATCACGTGCAACCTGCTTTGCAATTGTAGGTCGTCCAAAGATTTGTAGTGCAATACGACCTTAATAACAATGCATGTTGTACAAGTGCTTCAGAAAGAGTACTCACATGGTGCAGGACTTGGTGGTTCAGCACAGATCCCAATGGATTTGCTGGGGTCATCGATGAACCACTGCGCGAGGTGGTAGTCGCCAAGCTTGGTCTGGATCTGCTGGCTTACGCGATCCTGCCTGCCTGTCACCTATGAAACAAATAAAGTTGTTAGTTCTGCAGTCTTTAATAACGTCATCAGTGACTATGTGGGTTAAAAGAAATCCGCAGCCAATGTGGGTCAAGTTCATTCAGTGGGTGTCGTTAGAAACAATTAAGATATTACAGCACAAGGCAGCGACGTCCTTTTATAAATTAACAGCATCCTTTTTATCCCCGGGAAATTAAAATAAACCTTAAGGATGATAAAGTTGGAAAGTAATAAAGCGAAGATCTGTTTGAAAAGAAAGTTCAAGATGAAAATAGGAATCACTGAGAATTAAAAACACCAGGAAGTGAAAGTAAATAAGTGTCAGTGGTAGTATTTCTATCTGCGAGTTGTATATTTTAGTATCAATACAAGATAAGATAGCAGAGATATCAACAAGTAAGGCCAATAAAACAGTTGACAAAGCTAAGTTTGCTTTAAAGGTCTAAAGTCTAAACCTATTCCCTCACATTTACTACAACGCCAAATTTTTGACCTCGTTCTATAACCTAGTTTCCCAGCCTTGAAAATGTCTAGGCATCTGTCTCTACAGTGCCAGGTTTGTATAGTAACTTGACTTTAACTTGATCGCTAATGTGTTTCAAATATGAGTATTTATTCAAATCCAAGCATTTATCCATATAAAATAAAGATGCTTCATCAGTTTGAACTCTTTACTTAAGCTTTGCCTAAAAAGTTTTGTTTCTTTGTTATGCAAAATAACACTATAATTGTTATTAATTGTATCTTCGTTGTTGTTTTTAATAACTCCATTAAAGCTATCAATGACGTCATCATCATCATCAGAAATAATACTTAATTATTATTACAAAAAGTACCCATCTCGCCTGACGTATTGTGATTAGGATGTATATTTATCGTGTGATACATCGTTTAAACTCATTCGTTTATGTTATCCTCAACTCCATCTGTCATTTTGTAGCCTCGCTGATTTATGATTTGACATTGGCAATGGATTTCATATTATCACACTACTATTAAGGATGTTGATGTTATTAAAATCGTTGTTTATATTATTGAGATAAAAATATTCAACTTGATTAAAGTAAATAATGATATTTAGTTTTGTTTTGGGATCCTCACCTACTTCAATAATGTATTTAAGGGTTATAACAGTCATTGTTGTTTTTTATTTTTTTTTGCAAACTTCTGTAGCATTATTTTTCTTATTCATGTTAAACACTCCAGAATCATAAGAGTCGGTGAAGAAAAGCTTGGCGCTGTATTAAGCAAAGCCGCGACACGTGCCCTTTGTATTGAAAGGCCATACATCAAGTGCAAAAGAAGCAAAAGCACTGCATCGTTTAGAAAGAGAACTGGTAAGCTTATAAATGGTAATACAATCGTAAATAGCGTATGTATCATCGCGAGGCCGCGGCCGTGTGGCCGGCATGTGTCGTCTCGGCCTAAATAAACCGGCTCGCTGTCGACCAACGTGATTCACAGCGCACGCTTATTGGGGATACATGCAAATAATACCACTATTCTTGCCATAATCTCCCGTTATTGAGCGTTTCGGCAGATCAGGCTTTTATGGTTTTATTATAGGGTTCAGCCCCTACCGCTAAGTGCTTTCAAGACTTATGGGGTAACACGTGATGAATTTCTATTATGCAGAAAGTCATGGCAAATTGTGGGCCCATAATTTCTCCTGTCTCGTATATTTCCAAATATTTTCGGATAGCTATAAGTATTTTGATAGGAATGGAATTCTCTGAATGTGGCTCAATAAATACACCCTGAAATATATCAAAGCAATTTCGTTGCGATGATTTATTGATTGAAAATCGGAGCGGCAAATTGATAACGCCAGTTTTGTTACTATAACAAGAATATGATTAATTAAATCGCTCCACGGAATGGGCCCGCCGGAACCGCTCACGATGATTGTTTAAGGTTTATTTAATAATCGGACTCTGGACTCTGTTGATTTAAATATTATTGCGAGTTTTGGAAAGGGGAGTTTTGATTAGATGCAATAATCAAAAGAGGGCAATTATTTGGCTCAAGGCCGGAAGATAGCAATTACGAGACTGAAAGATGAAGATGGACTCTCTGCAAACTAAGCTGTATTGGCAAGAGAAGATTCAATTTCAGATCAAATGTTTGTTAAACATAATCATTTATAAAATAACAATGAATCTAGAACCTGTAGGGGTTACCTTTTGACTGAAAATTAAAAATAAAAACATCAACAGCTTCCGGTAAGCTTTCCCACAACTGACCACACAAATTTTTCGATCTGCACAAATGAGTTCACATCAAAATAATCGGAACATCTGATTCAATTTCAGAGCACATAAAAATAAAAAAAAAACAAATGCATATAGTTTTTAACACAATGGGAACAGAGTTCGAAATGGAATAAAATAGACGTATTCGAGTTTGCCGTTGAATGTGCAGAGATTTGATTGAAACGGCAAATCATTTACGGAGCCTGTTTCACTGGGGGTATTTTCCGCACGGCTATTTACTAAAGTACCTTTTACGTCCCTTTTATTTATGTATTGTATTCATATAATCCTACGGTGTACCGTCGTAGACTAATCTTTATTTTAGCTGTACGTTTCAACATTTCACTCGTATATGTCTTTGTAAGGAATGATTCGATTTCGGATCTAATATAATCTTCGATAAAGGTCTTTGGAATTCAGTAAGCGTATGTTTCGCTTTCTTCCTAAAGTGACCTTTTTCAAGTGGGTATTCTAAGGTTAGGAAACCAATAAAGTGCTAATGGCGTATTGTTGATAACTTCGATGATTTTGATAAGAACGTTCGCTACAACGGTGTGCCTGTAATTAACGGACATAAAAAGGTCGTCGTGTTCCTCCATCATACACTCGAATATAAAATTGATATATTAACTTGGATGTGTAAGGCTTTAAACAAACATTGACAAAGTTTTAATTGAATATTTTTACTATTTGCTAATGAAATTCGTGTAAACATGGAATATGTTCTCAAACATAGAAGTCAACATTTTCCCAAACACGTTCGGTACCGGTATCACGAACGCCAAATATGTACCAATGGCTAATACGTCTATGTTTAAATTCATAAAACTGTTTACTCTCTCGTTTCGTACGATGTTCACAGATGAAGTGAGATGTAGGTCAATAGGCACATAAAAACAATCATTCTTACAACTACGGAAATATGTACATAGTATATGTTGGGAGCGACTGTAAACGTTATATAGGACTAGATCTGTTTCAAAACAATACGTCATTATTTATAGATACGCAACAAATGCTTAACCTGCCTTCCAATTTGGAGCTCTGCGCTGAATATCCTTTTGAATAAGAAAAAAAGCAAGAATTCAAGAAGCTTGACGTTGTTCAAACATAGGAAAGATATGCGACGGCAAATCTAAATAACAGTGAGCAACAAGTCGATCCGTCTCGCACACTCCTTCCGATAGCACATCATCGCACGGAATTAACAATCTAGAACGCGTCGCACCTCGTCATATAAATCTTCCCATTACGGTGAACAAGTGAATTTCACCACGTGTTATTCGTATCTGTGACTATCATAAATCCCGTATGTGTGTTGGAACGGGTGGTATTGCGGAGTCAACGCCCCGCGACTGCTGTGGGGCGCCCGGCGCCGCCCGTGCCCGCCCGGACGAAAGGACGTACTTCAGGGGCCGGCTACATCAAGTAACCACGAGTGAATCATGTCTCTGAATAAGTTTGGCCATCTTTAATTTTGACTATCTATTCATGGTTGAAGACTTCATTTGAGTTGAGAAAATAACTATACATCTTGACGAAATTAATAGTAAAATGAATTGGCGTTAATTATTATCATCGCAATGATGTATAAGTTTTCCATTCAAAATTGTTCAATTAGGTATCAAAACATTTTACTAAACAAGGTCACAGAAATCGCTCGAGGAAATGAAATTATTGCTTATCGAAGCATATATCTCCTTTGTCAATCTAGAACGCCTAATTGCGAAACTTGATAACTTTGGAAATTCCACCCTTGACACGATATGAATTAGTGTGTCAATAGCGAGAACGCAACTGAACAGGATTAGCATCACTAGAGATATTAATCTTATTATGGATAATGGAAATCATTATGAAGTTTGCATTCTAGGATATTTCCTGCACCTTGAAATTACCGGAGGAACTGCCATCATTTCCTCGAGGAAAGATGACGCACGCACATACATTCAATTTGGCATCCGCACTGAGGAAAATACCAGCACGTCGTCAACATAATAGGAAGACATTTTTCGTTTTATTGCTATCTTGCATATTATTTTATTTGCGCTGAAAGAATAAGAATATGGTTTAACTACTTTAACCATAAGCAATCAGTGTTAGAAGAATCGGAACTAGTCATACAAGATAAACAGCGACTATACAAATAAACTAAGCATTCAAACAATTACCAAAATAGCAAATCAGTAAACCAGAATTTTATAAATTAAATTATTAGAAGTAACAGAGGAATCATTACAGGTAACAGCAATTGTAGATACTCAGAGATTTTACGACACAATAAAGAAAAATATTCGGGGAGTCAACGGCCTAGAGTTCACAAGAAGGGTGCAAAATAAGTACAAAAAGGACGCGCTCAGAGGGGTCGGCGTTTTATTACTTACATTAGTACAAGATGGGGTGGGCATAGGCAATAGCCGACATACAAATATGTATGTAGGTACCACCTGGCGAGACAGGATCCCAGTGAATAATGTCCCAAACCGTGTTACTATGACGAGTCATCGACCCAAATCGAGTCAACGACATTATCTGATAGGCGCGCCTAATTTATCTATAACTGTAAGATGATAGGCCTCCCGAACTACGAACAATTCTTCTGAACTTGGAACGAGTTTCCATATCGTTTCCACGTTACGCAGCGAGGATCAACGGGGGATAATCTGTTTACCAGATTTATGGATATTCAAGCGTTTGTTAACAGATAAATGTTGGTTTTATTTCGTGGTTTAGTGGAAATGCGTGTATTTGTATGATTAAAAAGGCATATTTTCATTTGATATTTGTGGGGTGGGACGGGGAGCGCGCCGGAGATGGGCGGCGGGTTGTAATGAGGCCGTCTAGACGCTCCGCAATACTACATTGTATTTGTACCGAGCTCCGCCATTGTGCTTCACAACATTGTACACTGCCACTTAACTTATCGTTTACATTAATTAATAATGAGAGAACGAATTAAGTTCAGTCACAGGTGTAATTCTGGCGTTCTGCGTCGAGTTGTTGAATATTATTTCAATAGACTATTATTTATTCATAGTCGAGATGTGTCCGAGCGGTCGTCGACTTGTCCTTATTGAACTGCCGGTACAACTGTGGCTTTGCCGATGATTAACTACGTTTACATTGTCAACCGAACGTTCTTGAAACGAACCCTGTTGGTTGTATGTTTTATGCGTTATCCGTACAAGCAGAAGAATTGAAAGCGAATACTTCGTTATTGATTGCTCGTGTTTTACATTTCACGTGTCCTCTTTTATTTTTAGCCTTACAAGATGGTTTCAAGGTTCTACTTTTTAACAACCACGATATTCATATTGTCTCTGTGGATTGCCATTCAATTATTATGGTTTCTAATTTCGATTCGTTTACTTCGGAAACAACTTACAGTGTGCTGCAGATTCAAGCTCTGAATTTATTTACTGATTCAACACTTTACACACACAAATGTACAAACAGAGGACTTAATGCCAAATAATATAGGCATAGGCAGTCCCTGCCAGTTAACCTCGTTACAATAATCTAGACACCATAGGTAGATATTTCATAATATAACAAGCCATTATCACTAACAATTCCAGCAAAGCATTAAAAACTTGAAAAAGGGGTAAACACAGAACATCTCGTGTTAATGCATGTGCTGATGATAAATGAGTTTCCACATGTGTGCCTTGTCGACAGGCTGTATTCGAGTATCACGTTGGACCTAAACCACCGGGCGCCGCGCAACGTGACTTTAGAGAACGAGCACGAGCCACGATCGACACTAAAGCTCCATTGATTTTACTCGAGAAATGCTCAAAACAGAACAAACTCACGTTTCTTTATAAAATATATTTGTTTGAATTTACTGTGGGTTTAACAACAAATTTTAAATACGCCATACCAGTATTGTGGTTGCCGAAAGGTGACCTCAAAGTTTACGGAGAATTGGCAGGTACGTTTTCCTTTGTTCTGCAGACATCATAGGTATTGGATTTCCCGACCCTCCTGACAATGAAGATTATTATAGCACAACGCCAAGGACTGTTCATTGTGGCGGATCACGTTGGAGATTTTAATACAACAGGGCAACATCAGCTACAAGCAGTTGTGGGTTAATATTCTGATGCCGCTAAACAACTCAACAAACTAATCAATTAAATTAAAACAACAAAAGAGCAAAGGAATGGTAAGAAATCAAAAGAAGAAACTGGCAATAACAATGAAAGTATATTTCGGCGAAAAGGAAACAAATCACATTAATATCCTCAACGTAATATAACAAACTTCACACACAAAGAAATGAGAATATCCACGAACGTATAAAAATAAGGAGGTACGGAAATAGATGTTACTTTGAAAGTAACCTCTATCTCGCGCGTTTACAGTTGGAGTGGGATGAGTTATGGAGAAATGTGCTATCATACAGTCACGTTCAGCACCTCGCAATTTATATTTACGTTTGCGGCCTTGACAATGCGACATCAAATTTATTTACAGAATAAATTATAAATTATAACAATAAATTATAGAAACTGGTAGTATCTTTAAAGTACATGAAGAAAATATACATATTGTGTAAGAATAATATGTAGTTTTAAAATTCCTGATCTATTTTACAAGGTCTGGCAAGCTTTAAGGATCTGGTTGCTGTGCTCATTACCAACGGCGATCAGCGCAGAGTCAATCAAATTATTCTCATTAAAACTTCACCGAGACTGACTTCTACGAGAACGGTAAACATACCGATAAAAATAGTGATGTAAACAAAAAAATAAATGATAAACACGACGCTACGAAAGTGAAATTAAAATAAGTCAACGTTGCCAATAACGATAATGACGTCGGCATTTGAATAAACTGTTCATTCGCGAGTATTATCGCGTGTAAACATATGATAGAGAGATGCACATGGCTATGTTTCACACATTTGAGTTAGCGCAGTCCACATGTCCAGGCACACGGGGGCCTAGCGTCGCCCCCTATCGGCTCCATTTCCTAGGGTGAGCGGGAGGCGAGGGAGCTTTAATTACAGTTGTATTTGTGTTTATGCACATATGTGCGGCTGTATGTCATAAAGTGGGTCGTGCGAGTGCACCCGCCGGCTCATATAAACCGACCGCTTTTAAAAAGTTATTGTAACTCTACTTCGTTTTGGCGCTGTTTCGACGACACTTTACGTCAGACTCTTAAACATGATCAAAGTGTTATTGGGAACAGCGCAAAGTTTAAAATCAAGAACAATTTATGTCCTGCTGTAGCATCGAGGCCCAGGTGCGACGGAAGATGATTAAACATTACCTCAGGCGTCATAATTATTATTAAGTGAAATCGATAGATACGATTGAAAACCGCACGGTCAGGAGAATAATGGAAATCCAGTATTTTCTAAGCGTATCTTATAAAGTATGATCTAAGTATGTGCATCAGCATATTATTTTAAATTACATTAGAATTGCTACAAATAGTTTGGGACTACGTTGGCTGGGTAACGTTCGGTTTGGTTTACAACGACCAGCACGACTGACTCAGACATAGTTTACAGTTTGTTCATTCTGCATTCCAGGGAACTACTTCTCAAGTCAAATATATCCTCCTTTATTACGTAATCTTTCTTGAACCAGATTTTGTAATCGCTAAAACACAATTGAGCAACAACACGCAAAAAGTTAGGAAGTTAAAACATTTTAAAACACAAATTACGTGTCCAAGCAAAGTTCTTATCAACTTTAAGCAAATAAACATAAGTCTTATAGGCGAACAACGGCCATTATCTTAATTTTGTTGTTCCATTTGAGCACTTTAAAATGATTTTGGCAGCAATTTACATAACGCTCCAGCAGAACGTATCGACGTAATTACCGAAGTCGACAAGTAAACAGCGGACGACCTCGAACCCGCTTGACACTGGCCGCACGTCCAAACACACTTGATCTCCCTCGACCCGATGCTCATTTAAGACCACTAATGAGTGACAGAGGGGTGTTTGCGCGTTATCAGGGTCCTACTTCAAGTGGCCGAGCTGCTGGCTATCAGTTTAAGGTAGGTAGTAACTAGTCAGTATCTACGACGACTAGCTTGGAAAACGGCACGTGCGGCTGGCAATAAAACCACATACTTCACTTTTACTGCGACCGATCACGCGATCTATGGAGACACTCATATCGCAAGAAGTAGATAGGCTTCGTGGAGACTGTTATTTGTGCAACCGCTTCGACTATTTAAAGTTACGTGTCTCCAGTTTGCATGCGTGGCGTGCATTATCTCTGTTCGTTTCAGTGATCTAACGCTCCGACGGTAAAACGACAGTAAGTTTAAAGTGAAAACTTTTGTTTGCGGTATCATCGTGACTGGCCGCGTCTGCTCAGACTGCACTTATACCATTGTTCCTTGCCAACCTCGTATAGAAGGTACCGTCTGTGCTATGTGCCTGTTTGCTCAAACTAGTTTGGCAACTGATCTAGATTGAGAACATTCTCACTATTTAAGTTTTGGGATCAAGACGTATAAAGTTTACGCACAAATTTAAACGAATATTGATCTGTGAAGTCGAGTTTGGCACCTCATCTTAGAACAACCTTCCTTACCCACGTGTAAGTGAGTTTGATGGCCTCTGTAAGTAAATCAATTAATTCCAGACGATGCTCCGAATCTATCGTTACAGCTAATTACATTTAAATTGATCATAAGGTGTCAAACACGTTTACATTTACTCGGCATATTTGTATCTGTGGAATTTTCGTGCTTATGACATTGTGATGTGACACGCGCAAGCACAATATCGACACGTGATTCCGGCGCGCATGCTTCCACGAGAACAAAGGAATGCACTAACCAGACACACCGTAGTTTAGACTCGGCTAACTCAATGTATGCACATGCATTTACTATATCCGAATAACAATTGACAGATTAACATTGAAGGTTTTTCCGGAAAGTTCTATACTTACTGTGAATGGAAATTAGTTCTTCGAGTCTATTATCATCGTATGAAAGGATGATGGGCCGGGTGGTGAATGAAAACAAGATTGGTGATAAAACACCGTTATGATTATTGTATTTACATAAGAAGTTCGGCCATATTTGTTTCGCTTCAGGAAACGCGTGTGTTGAACATTTGAATTCAAACATTACACACGATTCGCAGAAGCAAACATCGCCTCAACTTGTTAATTTAAATAAAACAAACATAACTTTGTAAATCGCAAACGCTCGTTTCTGGGTCTTTACAACACATCCTTCCCGAGTAACTTTTCAATGTGATCAGTTTTTGATTTATGCGGATTACTTGACATATTGCGTTTTCTATGTCAGTGAATGGCGCTGTTAAACTCAAATACGTTTTTCAGCGGCCGTGATAAATTCACAGAACGCAGAGCAATTCGGGCCCACTCAATTTAAATGTATTTTTGTATACATTTGACGACGTCGCTGAATACTAATGTTGGCAAAAATTTTCAACGTTCGTTGTATTCTGTTCAAGGCTGGTATATAAAGTAATTGTCGTTTAATGAATAAACCCCTAATTAGAATCAGTCTCAATTCTGCAAATTAAGTTCCCGCTGAGATTTGTTACGGTTTGACTTTAAATTTTCTCTTTCACTGAATAGAAACGTGTACGTCATGATTCATGTTTACTTTTGCGTTATTTACTTCATCTATACTAATATTATAAAGAGGTAACGTTTGTGACTTCGTGAAGTTGTAAGGGGTAATCTCTGGATCTACTGAACCGATTTTCAAAATTATTTCACCAATAGAAAGCTACGTTATTGTGGAGTGTCATACGCTATTTTATCCACTTATTGCTACGGGAACGGGAACAACGCGGGTGAAACCGCGAGGCGCAGCTAGTAGTACCTAGACGTGGAGCTGTAGGTGGTATGATATTAGCTTCAAGTGTGCAATAGTGCACAAACGTTGAAGGTTACGCGTGGGTAGCGTCCTTCGCGCTTCGGAATACATATCCTTGGAACGACTCTTCACGACTAGAACTAAATGCATGCAAAGAAAAACATAATAATATAACCATTTGAACGGCTTTGTTATTAAATGTTGATTTAATAACAAGTTTTTCCTTCTATTGTGTTCGGTATATTGCCGGAATATATTCGATTAGGAACTAACCCAGGTTTAAGGCATTATTAGTTCCCACAGAGACTAAGATTTCAAGGCGTTGTACATATTAATTTACAGGATGCTGCTGGCTCTCCATGCAATTTAATCACCTCTCACGCAACGAGCTCGCATCCACAGTCCCCGCTAAACGGTAACTAATTCAAAAACTCATTTGCCTAATTAGTTGGCTTTTCAGATGAATATCTAAATAGTACAAAAACATACTCTACAGTAATCATACAGGGTAATTAGTCATTAATGTGTGTCGAATGACGACGAAAAGGCTCTTTTGCTAACCAATTTGTACATTTTGATGTTCCTCGTAAGCGCACTCATTCTATAGTATAAATGTCACAGCCTTAATTCTTAATCAGCCGTTTAATTGGCAACCTAACTTTTTCATTTAAGTACGCCGTTGAATGAGCAGCCTAAATGAAATCCAGTCAATGCGTCTAGTACAACATTTAATGACCGGGCAGATAGGCCGTTCATAGATTAGGGTAACCGAGTGACGAAAATGTATGAAATATATAATTTTTTGGACCCCACATAAGTGGCAGGACGGGGGGGTCCCGTCATAATGTGCAAATAGCGCCGTACAATGAAAAATCTAGGCAGTCAATTGATTAAGCTAGGTGGCTCAGACGTAAACATAAACCAACAATCTATGAATTATGATATATAGCTATGGCCAGATTGTTTCGACGATAACTTACTGTTGTATAGCCCAAAAAGGCTATTCATGCAATATGGGCATTACGCTATCCGATGCTAAGGTTGGCACTACCTAAACAACTCTACGTTTGCAAAAAAACGCAAGTGACCGTTCTGTGCACTTTATATGGGCTTATGGACTGCACAGAAAAACACAAAAGTATACACAGAACTGGTCAGAGGATTTGTGTGCTAGTATTCGTCTCTTTTAACTTTTAATCCTACTGATTCACTGGCGTAGGTGTTATTGTGAATGTTCGGACATGAAGAAAAATATCGTATACCTGAGGGGCTGTTCTCGCATTTAGTAGCGTTCGTATTTGCATCATCAATAACTCTAATCTCACTTTTTTTAAAGGATGGGAAATCATCAATAGGGTTGTGGACTAAAAAAATCTGATTAGTCCGTCTACTAGATTTCCAAAAAATATTGGACACGTATTTTTTCTTTAAAACAAAAAATGATGACGATACAGTGCGTTGAAAACTCGTGTGACGTCACTACTCGCTACAATTATTACCTAGCCGTGACGTCACACGCTCCCACACCTGATCTTTGATGCTTTTTACTTTCGTCAGTTTTTGTAGATTTGAAAAAATACGTGTCCAATATTTTTCTATACTCTAACTAACGGACTAAACATAATCATATATTTATTACTCAGGCAACATCCCTATTGTCTTCTTCCGCTCTGGAAGGAACGGAAGGGAGTGTCAGACTCTTACTGACTAAAACCCGTCCGTGTTCCAGGGCCGCGGTGACTCTTTCGAACAAATTCCACAATTTTCTAATTTTCCTACCTACAAGTTTTTGAAACTGATTGTCGCTGTTATGATATTACGACTTGATTTTGAAAGCCTTTCAAATTCGACAGTTGGTTTTCCGATGAAGAAACAGTCAGATTCGGAAGCAGACTGGTATGAATAGGTAAAAATGTTAAGTTGCCACATCGCGGCTTAGCAAACAATCCCGTTAAAGTCGATTCTTGCGATTTCCACTTTTTTAATGTCATTGGACAGCACTCTTTGTCGCGGATCTTGGCGATCGAACAAACCTAGGCCAAAATTCAAATAGTTTATTCCGGTTCTGCTGTCAAATTAGTCAAAATTACTTGAGCGGTATTTGTGGAGCTAAGCTACTATTATATTCTGCCGTAAAATACCAACAAAAGTAAAAAATGTTGACAAGACCGATTCGAACATCATTCGTAAAGCAAGAACTCATCCTAAGGTTGAAGGGCCGACTTTAGGAATGCTCCATTAGCCAGGAAGATTCTCTCACGTGCTTGGCTTACGTGTGACCGAGGTCATGTACTACTACAAAGTGAGTGTGTATGAGTGTGCGTGGCACTATAGTCGACACCAAATAAATGTGCAATAACGGTCACTGACCCACCTACATTTATTGACAACCTTAATTCTTAAAAAAGAAATAATGAATTAATGCTATATTGAATCGATATCCATCGTGATCCTTTATATTTACTAGTAATGGAAAACGATTTTTTTGTCCATGTACCTACGAAGAGATATCAAGGAAAGGGCAATGACCTTTATTGCACATTTATCTGGTGTCAACCATACGTCGGGGTAGTCAGAATACAGAACAAACCAGAAGGCTTACTTAAAAAAGGATTTAGTGTAGTTACAGCTAGACATTAGTTCGAAACGTTTCTAAGCAGTAACTGAAACAAATAGGTAACTAACATTTGGAAAGTGGAACTGTGGATTACTAATGAAAATCGAAAAAATACGCGACATCATATGTCTAGCTAGAAAAGAAGAAATTAAGAGAAGACAGGTACTTAATAGAGAAACAGAGTAACTATGATAGTAAATGACTTTCTGCGTCGACTTGAAATAAATTGCACTAAAAAACAGGAAATAACAGGATTTTACATAGAGAGAATGATTCAACGTTTGCGCCTTCTGATTCATTCTATATTCTACGTCAAAGTGTACTAACCCTGAACGGCGCCGGGAAGAGCGACGATGCGTCGGGCTCGGCGGCGTGCGCCTGCGACATCTGGTGCGCGCGCGCCTGCCGCTCGCGCTCGCGGTCGCGTTCGCGGTCGCGCTCGCGCTCGCGCCCGGCCCACGCGCCGGACCCGCCGCCGCCGCCGCCGCTCCCCCCGCCCCTATCCCGGTCCCACTTGTCGTACCTGGAACAATTGAAAGTTAAATATTAGACACATTGGAAACAAAGTCATCATATTCACACTTTAAATTAATCTGTATTTTCGTCGTTTCTTGTATTTTGTTCTTTAGTAAATTGTTAATAATTTGTTTCCAACCGTAGTTATAAAACAAATACTATAAAGAACGTTTACATAGTGGTTTAATCTCCTTTAGCAACCAATATGGTCCAAAATGTCTTTTTAAGAAGAAGTCTTCTGTAAGATGTTGGTGGCATGCAATTTTTAGCATAGCAAACGTAGGTTTCTCACTATGGAAATGTACGGAATTGGTCTTAATAAAACGGAAACTTTGCGACGTTGCTATAGAAAAAGACACCAACTTCACGACACTTAATTTATATCTGCGAGCATCACTAATTAACACAGCTGTGCCCATCCAAAAAATGTACGGCGAAATTAATCTAAACCGACATGTTATCCAGCGCCTGACACAATTACAGAATTACTCACACTTGTGACGTCGCTCGAGCTGAGCGAAATTTATATTAAACCACGTACCGACCTAACTCTTGACACGAAAGCTATACACGTTCAGGCTTATCCCCAGGCGAATACTACAAAGGTATTTTTCACAAATCTACTTGATCAATAGCGATATCAGGATATACCACGTTCTACGCCAAATAAAGAATGAGGTTAGAATTCACGTTACGCTTTTTAATCCCTGGCATGAGGCAGGAGCTGAATTTAAGCAAAGCCAAAAGCGACTAACTTAAACTATATTTTTCGGAATTGTTCGAACAATGGAGGGTTGGCAACCCCATCGATTCCAACAGAGGTAGTTAACCCTCGGGCCGATGTTACTACAACCTGTACAAAAAGATGAACAGCTGAGCTGACACCCTGTTTTTCTTATAATTCCCATACAAGTATGAAAACAATAAAATTGCTTATTATTACGAATAGTCCATTGTGATTCGAAGGCGGTGTACAAACTTGTACAATTGCTGAACTAGCTTGACAAGAAATGTTTTCGTGTTCTAGAAAGAACTTCTATGGTTTCCGAAGACTAAGAAATTCTAACATTAACAATCAAAACAAAACCATACAAATTGAACATTGGGTCATTATGACCATATACAATGGAAAAGCTGTTATTTTAATTGCTATATCGAATGTATGAAGAATTCCAGAAAGCTATTGGCTGATGATTCATGGAGTTAGGAGAAATATATGAACTTGACTGTCGATTAAAAATGCACGTTCTGGCGAACAGGATGACTAACCCGCGCTAAAATGGATGCATGCTTTCAACACAGCACGTTCACTTAAAAGGAAAACCTTTGATGACATAATCAATTATTTAGATAGGAAAATAAGTCTACAATTTCCTCTTAAAAGGAAACTTATTAAGTTGCCATGAAGCGCTCAGTTTTTGCCTGTGTAGATCCTACATATCGCCCACGCTTACCTTGTCAATTTCAAGGTAAAATAAATTGTATATCAGTTTAGATTTTTATAATTCAGATACATCTTAATGGGATCACGTATCATGTATTTAAGTACTAGGCATCGAGTGTTATCAAATTACTACTGCCTTACATATTCGTATTTCTAATGTGTGAGGAGTTTTTTTACAGATGGGTAATTATCAAGTGACTTCTTCCACTCTGGGCGGAGCGGAAAGAAGTGACTCTTACTGACTAAAACCCATCCGTGTTCCTCCTAAAGCATTTTGCGATCTAGGGCCGCGGTGACTATATCGCAACCTTGGCAGGCGTGAGGGGTACGAAGTTTATGATGCTATATGCCCATAGAACAATTACATAATACCACCAATTTAGTTAAAAGCAAATAATTTATTTCAACTAAACCACTTACGGCCAATTTTTATCATAAGAAGGAAGTCAGTAAGTTAAAAAATAAAATGAAGCTAGTTGCACATTTCAAAGCATCTCTATGCTCTATGTGTGTTGGGAAATTTGTTCGAAAGAGTCACCGCGGCCCTGGAACGCAAAGGGCACTAGACGGGTGGGTCTTACAATTAGTCAGTGAGACTCTGACACTCCCTTCCGCTCCACCCAGAGCGGGAGAACTCATTTGATGATTTTCCATCCAGAAAAAAGGTACCTCTATGTAGAAGAAGGTGCTAGAAAATCCAAGGACTTAAAGAATCTTCTACACTCTTCAATCAATAATAACACAATTCAGACGTTTATACATAAAAATATAATATGTAAGTCATTAGGACGAAGCGAGCGAATCCATTTTCCTCATTTTATCGAGCACTTGTAAACACAATACGTAAAGTGAATATTTATAAAACACTAGTTTAGATAACGTATTTATTTATCGATTCGGTTTCTATGAAGCGTTATCTTTAATAAGTGTATCGGTCGGTTTAACAATAACACAATGGAGATATGTTTAGTACATCAATAGTACGCCGTAAACTACAAGTATGAGGGTGGATTGTCCGTGGATTACTATATAAATAACGCCGAAAAATGGCTAACTCCTTATAATTATATATAATATCTTGAAGATTGTAAACTCTCGATAAATTGTCAACTGAACATTTGGAACACTTTTTTTACGCATCAAAATTTGATAGAAGACCCATTGGCAAGACTGGTGGCAGATTTTCTGGCTTTTGACTGGATACCGTAATAATTCAATAGTTATGTCTTATACATTCACATTCTCTCTTACAATCTTTTCTAAACATTTGACATTAAATTTCAAAATTTAATGCCTATTTACTGCGCAGTTTTCCTCGGGGGCACCGAGACGGAAAAATGAAAAAACGGGACAGTCCCGTTAAAAACGTGCCATATGGTCACGTCAAACATACGCCCTATTACAATTAGTGGCAGACTTGTTTGTACATCTCAAATGCGTCCTTGACGGATGCCTACAGACGGAACGAGTTTTCATTTTTCACATCGATTTATTATGACACTGATTTAGGTATTACTATGCTGGTTCGAGAGCAATGTGTGTGCGAGCGCCTTCCATTGTTTCTATACAAACATTGTTCTGGAACCTGTTACGTATGATAAGTGTCCTGTGCTTACGTAACCGTGCACGACATGATATTGAGCACTAACGCGTAAATAGCTCTCATTAACAACAGTGCTTAGGCACTGTTAGCCTCAGGTGGATTGATACACTCTTAATTATTATGCAAACGGAAAATGACTTCTGATTCTTTGTCGTACTTTTTAACATTCTGTGCCCATAGGCAAAACGGGACCCTATTACTAAGACTGCTGTCCGCCCGTCTATGTGTCTGTTCATCTGTCACCAGGCTGTGTCTCATGAACCGTGATAGTTGACAGTTGAAATTTTCACAGGTGATGTATCTCTGTTGCCGCTATAACAACAAATACTAAAAGACAGATTAAATCATGATTTAACAAATACTTACAACAGACGGCATATTATCGGTACGAATCATCAGCGCCTTAATTTCTCCAGGTACTTTTAAGTCTAATGTTAGGCTTAAAAATACCTGAAAAATTATAGTGACCATAGCCTTCTATAGAAAGTGAGACTATTCCTAACAACCGGTCACACATCCCGACTCCAGGCTACTGGGAAAATCCAGATGGAAAAATCCAACAACACTGCCCTGCCTGGCTTGGGAATCGAACGCAGTACCAAATTTTTTACAGTGATGCTTTCGACCACTGGACAACTTAGGCGTACAAACATATACTTATTTAATATAGTAACACATTATTAGCGGTAAAATTGAATAAGATAAGTATAATAACACGTAGATAATTATACACCATGAAGTTTTGAAAACGTTGAAAAAAAAAAGCAATGTATGTATACTTTTTATACAGGTATTTATGAAATAGCAGAGTGAACATTTTCACTTTCGCTGTGTTCACAGTGCCAGTAGTTAGTTGGAAGATTTATTGCCTCAGCCCCACTCGATTCAGGCCGATGTAGCCCGAGGCGTCAATTAATATGTTCACTCAAATAAAAACAGAATATACGCTAACTTAGTCGTAATTAAGTGCATGTATGCAAAGCTGGCTGTTTATACTGTACTGGCTGATCTGTTTTTCGGTTTTTCTGATAAAATGTCACGAGTATCATCAATACTAATAAATCTATACTCAATGTGTTAAATGTTTAAGTAACTGTCTGTTTGTTTGTCATCTCTTCCCGTCTTAACGGTTAAATCGATTTCGATGAAACTCGGCACACGGCTAGACCAGAATTTGTCAGAGTACATATGTTCTCTTGGGATCATTTTCGACATTCACGCGGGCGAAAACGCTGCCAGAAGTTAGTATTGAATGAAAGTAACACGGGAACAAAGAAAATGATTTCAAATGGAATTTTCCGAGAAACTCTTGATCAAGGTGCCTTTTTTTGTTACGGAACCAAATACAAGTAGGTACACAGATACAAATATATAATTTTAATATACACCCTGTATGAACATCACATAATACAGGGTGTATTATTCTCATTTAACTGGGCGCTTGCATAAACATTATATATACAGGGTGTATAATTAACTTGACGATAAATGTAATGAGGGACATTCGCCACATAATAAACTAGCGCGGATGATAATGAATAAATCATAAAGACACATCGGACATCCGAGCCGGAACACGGCGAATAATTGAAAAATGCTCTTAAAGAGACATTACAATATTATTTACTGGCAACGTTGTACCAGAATTGTTAAATTTACTGTAATGCACGCTGATATCATCGACAAAGGAACTTATCGTGCACCAGTGAATAAAATAGTTGCTTTATAGATTCAAGCATAGGAAAGAAAGAAAGAAAAGAAAGAAAAATGTTTATTTGGGTCTCGCACAAAACAAACAAAAAATAAAAATAAATAAAATAAAACTACTAGAAAAATAAATTAACAAATGCAGTTGATAGAATTATAGAATTTTCTATCAATTTGAAAAAACAAAGGAAAAAACCATTAGGAAAAAACCATTAAAGGAAAATTAAATAATTACCCTACGATATTAAAACTAACGTTTAGCGTGCTCCTTTGTCGAAACATCATGGTTTTCCTTGCAAGGAAAGTAGAAATAGTAACCATACACGTGTGATTCTTACTGAAATATTAACATTATGGAATAGCAGTCAAAACAACGCAAACAGGCATGAAAAAATCTTAATGACTTCTTAGTTTAGCTTAAGAAAAGGTCATTGACTTCTAGACATTTGGTTTTAGAAAAGCAAACGCCAATGCCATGATGACTAGAAACAATAGCAAAACTATTACGCCTCATATCTTCCTTTGAGGGCTCAGCAGAATACTGGTCAAATACAATCAGCGACAATTCAATAGGGAAAGATGCAATTACAGAATTCATGAACATTTTGTTATTGAAATGATAAAATAGCATAACAGAAGGGCCACTGCAATGTTTTTATTGTAGTTAATATTGGTTTTTAACAACTATTACGAATTAATATAATGTGAAACGGAACGTAAACAATCAGCGTCTAGTGACGTCACTGGTGTTATGACAACGAAAAGACGAACTTTTAATACATGATCTCTGGCAGACAGGAGTGACTTCATCATTCTTTTTCGCGGGAAAAGAAAAACAGTCAGTTTATAATCGCAATTTTGGCAATACATTACGCGTATTAATTTTTAAAATTTTGTATGGTCTATTTTACACGGAATTCTTTTAAATGAAAGCAAAATGAAAATGCCCCCAACATTTGGCCGTTCGTGAAAAACAAAAGACGAACATGAATGAAAACTAGGTGACATACGACCACCCGGTATGAGGAACGAGGTGTCTCAACAATACTCAATACAAACTAGCAAACATTTCGTTGTAGTATGTCTTTTGTAAGTTTGTATTTGTACACACTTAAGTTGTGGTTCGGTTAGACCACGGTCCCATATACAGCGAGGAACGGGGGACTGAACAGAAAGATTCTGGAAACAATAACCATCCAAGCAACGAACAAACTTATTATGTAGCTTATGTTCAACATGTAACGCTACAATTCTAATTTCAAAAGTTTTTTTTTTGGTTGGTTTGTTTCTTTTTTTGACATCGACTTCCGAAATTAAAGTTACTTTATATTTTGTACTTTTTTTATTTGTAAGTCGGTTGTATTTTTTAGTTTTCACTTTTTAGTAGTGATACCCTAAAGCTAAATTGACATTATTTCCATAATGAGTAGCTGCGCTTTTTCTGTTAAGGAGTTACTTTGTGTGCCTTCGGATTTCAAGTCCAGACCAGCTCATAGTTAAATATCTACTTTGCTTTGAGATTGACATAAACCTAACAATATCTGACTTTACTAGATTTTAATTTGAGGATGTCACTAGTTTATCTTTGAAGTTCAATATAGCTAAATAACTAAACCTAGCATAAAAAAATCGAGATCAGTTCATTAACAAAAATTTAATAATAAATTAATTATAAATTCAAAATTATTAAAAAAAAAGAGTAAACATATTTGGGAGTAGAAATGCTTTTTCATTTGATATGTCACACTTATTATGGAGGAAATTGATTTTGACAGCCAAACAAGACACACGGCAGATTCTATAAGGGTTTCGTTTTATTAACGAATGTACGAAACCCTAAAAATGATACCTACAAAAGAGCGAGACCTACAAACAAGAATGAAAAATAACTTTTCACATTTCAATAATAACGAGCACTTCCCATTCAGTGGCCTTTTGTAAATCGGATCGCAACGCAACGTAGGTAGCCGTAAACATCATATTTTCAATTTTTAATTAAAAGGAGAGAAGTGTTTTCCTTTGCCTTTTCGCAGTACTGGCTTATCAAAGGTGAATGACCGGTTTATCGGGTCTTTCGTTGAAAGTGTGTTGTAATCTGAGGTTGTAAAAGGTCTTTTTCTATATGTTGAATATGCAAACAAAAACTTGGCTCAACATTATTCAGATACAGCGTATGGATAAAAAAAAAATTAATAACTTTAAAAAAATCTCCCCCTGCTAGTCTAACTTCTAAGGTAGAATATAAGTTAATCCAAGTTACTAGCTGTTCTTTATGTAGCAACCTGTATATGACTATTTGACTATACGCCCGCTCCCAGTGCTAAACCACCGAAGCGCCATTTAGTAGTCTTCCACTAAGATAAGACGAACAAACAGTACATCAGAGCCAGTGCTTTAACAAGCCGACATACTTGCATTTGTAATGGGAAAAGTCAACGTTGCACAAGCCTTACAGATTATTATTTAGGAACTAACTGTTTGTTGTTTCGTCAAATTCGTAAAACAGCACACCTGTCACTTTGTTCACAATTCGATGGGTTTTAATTTCTTTGAAGAACCCTGATTTTTTTCCTAAAATTAATTTAAAGCCTAAGTAACTTCATATTTAAAATAAGCCATCTAACAGAGAAAGTCTCGTCAAAATCGGTATTTTTTGTTGTGAATATCGTAAGTAAAGAAAATAATAGCCTGAAATGTTTTTTTTTTTATGCATTTAATTTCGATTATGAAAAAAAATGAATTTGTAACAGACAATGTAACAGACACTTCAGGTTTCTTTTATTACATTCGTATGTACTGTATGTATCATCTATATATCTTCAACTTCACGCTAAAATAACGCCGAAAACTAAAACCCATAAATCCCACACGTGAATTATTTGTATGTCAACAAATAAGCAATAACTGCTTTTCAATTATCTTAATTGACCCATAAAATCTATTTGCTTTACCCAATTAACTAAAACCATTAGGTCAAGCACTATTAAATTAAATTAAAGACTAAATAAAGCAGGACCGCACATATATTACGCAACTCACGGCTTAAACCTTGATGACAAAACTTTGTTTAAAAGAGCCCTCATCAAACAAAGGGACAAACTATTTTTACCCCAACAGGACAGGTAGTTCCCTCTGGGTTTATAACGAATTATTTCTTCCCTTTGTTGACCACTCTGTCCCAAGCGAGCAATATTACTTAATAGAAATCTACACACGTGGAAACACATTAAATAGAACCGGTCCATTACAAGCAAAACACGGAAACAATCTGCATATTACACCTCGTTAAATCTATGATCGACGTCATAAAGATTTACAGTTCATTTTTCGTGGAACGTAAAAATCTTATTACGTATTAAAAAGACGAAAAGGTAAGTCAACAAAAAATCCTTTTTGGCTTTCGGTGAAAAGATAATTCGATTAGTTAAAACAAACCGGAGCCACGCCTAACGCGAGCAACTTCGTGTCATAGGTTGCGAGTTTGCTAGGTCGTTGACACGAATATTTTCAGAGGACATTTTTATCACTGGCCGATAAATACTGACGCCATTGTTATTCACAGGCATGATTTGCAGCACACAAATGATCACGTAAATTATGAGTAAACTAGTTCCCCATAACCGGCCCACGCGGACGCTTTAGCGGGAATTGAAATTCTCACAATAGAAAAATTCAGTGTAGCCTGTGGTGGGCGTCATGCAGACATTGTAGCGTTCCTGAATGGGATCCCGCCCTGTACACTCCGTCCAGTCCATAGTAATTATAAAACCATTTGTATAGACTAGCCGATTAAAGTAGAGTGAGATCGTTTCGCAAATTGATACAAGAATTTTTATGTTTCATTTCCAAATGTTGTAGACGTTTTATTTTTAGATGAACTCGATGCGAGTGAGTTATTAATATTGATTTAATATTATATATATCTGAAAATAATCAGGTCGCCTATGAACAGCTTCGACTTGGTAGGCTTCTTAGAATTGATTGGTCAGTATTCTGTATTAGAAGCTAGCATAAATAAACGTCTGTGTCAGTCTGGCTGGCTAGGACGACAAACACTAACAACGTAGTACATATTATAGTGGGGATTACGATATTGTAATACGAAACCATACAAATACCGTTATGTGAAATTAAATCAGTCAAGTGCACGTATAAAAAAATCAATGCATTTGTTGTACTCCGCACTTGGATCAAAACCCGCGTCGCAAAAAAAAAACAACAATACAATAAAAAAAAACATTCGTCATTCATCGAAGGGAGAATGAGCTTTAAAAACTTCCCACGGACATCCACAGGTGACTGTTATCATTATATGGAAGCATTATACCATTAAGATGAAAGATAAGACGCATTCAGATGCGGATTTATGAAAAATACGAGGAAACAACTAACCTCAATACTCGAAAGTATTTTAGTTTCGCCGTTTGAAAGCTCGGAAACGTATGACCTAAGTCTGGGAAGGAACTCTTAAAACTTGCGGCGAACAATTCTCGACGTACTAACACTAGCACATTTTGTTTTATCGTTTCTTTAAATTTTTGACGAGTGCAGAAAACTTCTGAGGAGTAAGAAGACACCGTATAGTCGAGTCATTTCAGATGATTCTGAAAATTTAAAGCGATTCGGACCACCATCTTGCTGTCTGATTTCATGGAACTCCGTTTTTTCATGAATGTTGCGATGAATAAGCTAAGGGATGTATGCTGATTTGATATTATTTGATGTGAGAATTTGAAATATCTACGACATTATATCGTGGAAGGAACCTTACTTTGCAATCATTTTCCAAGACTGTAGAGTATAATTTCTACGTTAAAGGCAATCGTGTTGATTGGTAAACCCAATGTGTATTTAATAAGCGAATTTTCCTGTTCCTTATTTAAATATTTATGCAACCTCAATAATAAAATAACAGAAAACAAAAGTAGTGGTTATTTATCCTGAAATTATTTTACCTTAGAAAAGAAAAATCGGCCAAATGCGAGTCGGACTCGCGCACGAAGGGTTCCGTACCATCATCATCTGCTTAGCCTTTTTCCCAACTATATCGGGTCCCAGTTAAGCCAGATTCAGCTGAATACCAGTATTTTACGGGAAGCGGCTGCCTACCAGACCTCCACAGCCCATTAAATGGGGAACACTGTACTTCTTGGCAAGACTGGTGTCAGATTTTCTGGCTTCTGACAAATGACAGCCGGGACCACGGCTTAACGTGCTTTCCGAGGCACGGAGAAGTCTCGTTATGTTGAGATGCCCATCCACAGACCAACCTCGGCAAGCGTTACTTAACCTCGAAGATCGACCCGTGCGGCTGTTATAAAAACGGAAAAATAATCAAGTTCGTTGTATGGGAGCCCCCTAAATACTTATTTTATTTTGTTTTGGAGTAAGTATATATCTTTATAGCGGCAACAGAAAAACAAAATCTGTGAAAATTTCAACTGTCTAATTATCACGGTTCATGAGATGGAGCCTGGTAACAGACGGACAGACAGACAGACGAACGGACAGGGGAGTCTTAGTAATAGGGTCCTTGTTTTACCCTTTGGATACGGAACCGCAGAAAAAGATTAAAAAACAAAACGCAATTTATAAACAGTGAATTTCCACGGCGCCGCGAAAGTGCCTGCAGCTTAATAGTTAAACACATTGAGCTTCAGGATTCCTCCATTTATCAAAAAAGCGCAAAGAAAAATTAAAAGCAAATTGTACTGTCGCTTTTTATCATCATTCGTCACATTTTGTGATGGAGTTGAACAACTTTCTTAATGTCACTCACTGTAGAATATACCTTTATTCATTTATAGAACTATTCTTTCAAGTATTTTTTAAAGTACAGAATAATATTCTTTTTATTACTCTTCAACTTTTGAGTGTAAACACCGGCCCCGTCGTCCGCCACAGAAGGTGGGCGGCTAACTACATCGCAAAAGCAACTTTATTAAGAGAGACAATTTTATATCTGACGATACCAATAAAACTGTCAAAGATAAATAGGAACTTCAACTCGAAGAGGGAAGCGCAGCATCACAAACGTTAGCCATTTCTCGTTTTAACATCGCAAATGTAAAGTAAACGACCATTGCTAAGCTTAGCAACATTTGTCAACAGCATAGTTAAGTGTTCGCTGGCAAATAATTAACGACTGGTAGTAGCGTTGCGTAATAACCTGACAACTAAGTACCCGACGACGCAGCGGTAAACGAGGTAACAAGGACCAAATATACCGACGAACATACACGAGTCGGTGTGAGCACTAAATGTATACAGGATGCATTAATTGTACTCATTTCACAACCTGTTTAGCGATTTTATTGGATAAGTTGGTCGCTTGTGCGCCTAGATGGCTAGGAGCCGACACTCGATACCTTATTATACAGATAGCCTGAGTTAATGCCACAATCGGAACGGATAAAACAGCGCGAAATAAGATACATGCATTTAAATGTGTATATAAACGCGAAATGTTTAATATACGGAAATCTGTCGCGTGTGATTTATTGCGCAGGCTGTTTGTTTTAACTGAAGTTTAGTTAAATTTGTTTTGTTGTTTATTCACAACATTTTGCTATCCTACTTACTTCTTCTTCACTACATAGGTAGTATAAAACAAAGCCGCTTTCCTCTGTCTGTCTGTCCTTATGTATGCTTAGATCTTGAAAACTGCGCAACGGATTTCGATGCGGTTTTTTTTTAATAGATAGAGTGATTCAAGGGGATGGTTTATTTGTATAACACATGCATAATATAGTAGAAATTCATATCAGCACACATGCGAAGTCAGGGCGGATCGCTAGTCTATCAATTATAAAGTTATGTTGATCATTGTGCATTAGCTCTAATCTCTGAAGACGTACTTTTACCTAGTGTGAAATACTAACAAAAGATTTACTTTCGGGCAGACTCATTTGAGTACAGAAACAGTTACGTAATCATTTAATTCAAGCGAACAAGTACTTGTGTAGCAGTCTCTCAGTTATTACGTGAAACGTTCATTCAGAGCTGTGAACACAGACATCGGATTCCTCGCATTGTTTTACCAAAAAATTACGTGTAGATCACATTCTAGTAGTGCGTGGTCATATTTTTTTATTTATTTTTTCTGAAAAATCAGACAAAAAAGTTTTAAAAAACACTTTTCTAGCAGCCTGATGCAGTTAGTGCCATCAAATGTGTGATTGAACTAAAGTAAATGCCAACAACTGTAAAAAAACTGCTTGAAAATTCATTTGATTGTAAGTTGTAACTCTTTAGTCGCGTTTTGTGGAACTTTCGGAAAAAAGTAAAAAAATCTGTTGTGCTATGTTTTCCTTAATATGTATCAGATACCAAACATCACCCTTAAATATTCTCTTCTGGAAAATCCTGTAGATCCTTACTAATATTATAAATGTGAAAGCGTGGATGTTTGTTACGCTTTCACGCGAAGACTACTCAACCGATCATCATGAAACTTTGTACACATATTCTTGGAGGTATTAGAAGTAGCATATGATACTTTTTATCCCGGGATTATGTGCCCTTGGGATAATTTCCGACATTCACGCGGGCGAAGCTGCGGGCAGCAGCTAGTAGACAATATACGAATGGTGGTCCTACCTATTTTCAAGATTTCTGTATGTAAGTACTGCTCTAAGTCATGGTCATTCGGCTGGCCTGGGGGTACCGCAAGGTCTAGGTGAAGAGCCTTCTTTCCGGATTTCTGCCATGGGAACTGGAGGCGAAAGTCCTCCTCACCTTCCACTTGAGGCAGGCACTCAAAAGACAGGGATTTTTCGGGAGTTACATGTTTCTCTCGCTCCTCTGGGAGGCAGTCACCTCCTTCAGCCAAGCAGTAATGCTAGCGAAGGTGGAGGCGAACCGCTTGAGGGAGAGATAAACCTCAACACCAGCCGCCGCAACAGAAGAAGACGCACAGGACGTCGGGAGTCGCAGGGCCTTTCCCGGCCATTGCAGGCGCGGACCCGCGGACGGCAAGCGTTGGATGGCTCGACGCCTCGCGTCCGATCACAAACAGGCCCGGGTCGACAAAGCGTTGTGTTCCATGCGCGCCTCAAAGGGATTTCAGCATAGAAGACGGGGCCCGCCACTTGCCAGGGTTACGGAATTGGTTCGAAAAAGTTACCGCGGCCCTGGAACGCAATGGGCACTAGAAGGACCTAGGGTGGGTTTTAGTAGGTAAGATTCTGACAATCCCTTCCACTCTGCCCAGAGCAGAAGAAGTCATTGGAAGATTTTCCATTAAAAACAGGTCCTGCTCTAAAAAGTTGTTCTCACTGATTTCGTTTCCCTTTTTCGTCATGAATATTGGAGTAGTCTTGAAAAATTTATTAAACGAAATGTTCCCCAGTTTCTTTGAACGTAAAATTTAATTTGCAAGGTAGAGAAATCTTATTGGTCTAAATATTTTGTTTTGGTGAACGAGTTTGAGCAAATGGAAAGAGTAGAGTAAACATCATGCCATGACAGATGTCAATTTGTTAGAACGTTTACAAGGATGAAAAGTGGTGAATTATGTATACAGCATATTTAATTATAACTCGAGTACCTAATGTGGGAACGCGGGGTATGTTACTTTTGTTGCGGTTATGTGACACTGACAAACAAAATATTTCGACCCTACATTTTGTTTACGTCAGAAGTTGAATGTATGGTTGTTTGAACAATATCGTACAGTTCCGCAATATCGTGTATTCACAGGAATAAAATCATATCAAAGTCACAATACATTACCAATTACTGTGTGACGATGTCGTCTGTGAGCTTACTCAAGAAGCTAACTAGTTAAATTGCCTCCTCTGTTCTGCAAATGATATTCGCGAAGATTTGCATAAATTAACTCTATACAATCGATTGTTAATAGCTAGTTTATAAGATCCCAGTCTTGAGACGAGAAATTATAGTTAAAGTTCTCTTAATGAGCTCAGCTTATTTTTTATAGTGTTTATCGAAACTACCCTGACAGGTTAAGTAGGATTGAATTTATGTCTTTCAGACTAATTAGTCCATCGTTGTGCTTGCACTGAGTTTTATTTTGCTTATTAAGAACCTTTGTAACTATTTTTTTAATTCCTTCTGCTAACTTTTTGCTATAACAAAAAGTACACACAATTTATGTACATAAATTGTAAAATAAATAAACTTATTACTAACCACAGTCATGGTTGTCTTTCTCAATAAGTTCATCCTAAATCGAATATAATTTATCTTAATATCATAATTTAAGAAACACTAAAAATCTGAAAAGCCTTGAATTTAATTGTTAGATTACTTAATCTATTTCCTGTTTGTACGCCATGTGGCACTAACTCGTGTCAGTCACACAATTGTTGGTATAGAGTTCGTAGCATTGAGTTACAGCGTATTCATATAGAACTAAGAAGGTTAATTCGAGCCACTTCCAATTCAGCTTATTGGATTATCGCGGGCTTAGCGTCGCGTGTATACCGTACTGCTGAGAACAAAGCGGGCGAATGCAGGCGGTTATAAAACTAAATACTGCACTGTGTATTGGAAACAGATTTAACTAAAAAGCAAACATGTTTCATAGAGATAAACAGTAGTAGTAACAACAAGGAACTAATCAAGAAGAGCTTTTTATTGTATTAATTACTAAGGTAATAAAAATACTGTTGGGAAATGTAATAATTATAACAAAAAGTGAAGCATCTCAGCCCGTGGCTATCGCACACGGCGATTATCAGATAATATCGTATGAACGCCCAGCATCATAAACTTGTGCGCTGATAATATCATATTCCAAGAAAAATGGCTAGTCGCAATGCGTAACAGTAATGATCCAGTTAATTGATTTTTACAACCAGACGAGTAAGATGAACGAGAACATAGCACACTTGATTCGCTTAAATAATTTACTTGAAAGAGAGATAGTATAAATCCTTCTAAGCAGTAACATATAGTGCTGCAAATGCAACGTTAACCGTGCTAATGCTAATCAGTTTGTAATTGATATCTCGAGCCACTAACCTACGAGAAAGTCTGTGTGCCGAGAACCGCGAATGTGATGTTGTATAAAATGATACGGGAGACAACTATCTATCGGGGGCTGTAAGTAATCGAAACATGTGAAGCAAAGATAGAAAGCAAACCTTCACACGACAGAAGCTATAGAAACACAAAACGCGAAAGTAGAAACTGATACAAAATTAGAGCAAACAGAAGTAATACATCATGCCAATCAACCGCAACCTATCCCAACACAAATAATAATGAACTTCTAAATTGCTTCAACGCTAAACAAAACAAACTCCCGAGCCAAACATAATGAACATTGGCAAAAGAAACCTTAGTCAAAGAGTACTTAGCGGTAAGTAAATAAATACATGCAACACAAACTAAGAACGTATGTATGTTAATCAATTTGTCGGCAGTACGGCGTCTAGGTTGCGAGCTGTATGCACTAGTCGCCACTGTTGACAGCGAACACCGAACGTCGTATTATGACGTATGACTAATATACACGCTAATACGTAAGCTAAACGTTTCGACTACGTGACATCAGCCACAACAACATATACATAAATATTGGCTACAATCAACACCTCACAATATTGGTTTTGGAATATTTCTCATTTGTTAAACTTAACAATCGAAATAAAAGGTAAGCAATGGAAAATTCTAGTGTAGGTGTGACTGCCAAGAAATGACAAATACGTGTGATTGAGATTCCTAGGAATCTAAATGAAGTGAAAGCAATATCAACGGACATCTTTTCTTGAGTTCGAAAGATAAAATAGCGTAGGTGTTAAACCGGAAATATCCGAAGATGTGAACGGTTTTATCTAGACAGAGAAATTGCAAGAACATGCGATCGAGCAGAGAAAACAGGACGAGAGAGAGCATTCGACACCCGAAGACAATATGGCAAATTGAAGAACATAGAAAAGGAATATATGAAAACAGTATGAAGTCAAGAGTACTTCCATAATATTCTACCTTACATGCCGCTAATTATGTACATCGTTAACATTCCAGCCGCAGTTTCTTCGAAGCAAAACATCAAAATTCAAATTAATATCCGTCCTCATTGAACCAAAGGTCAAATCGTTACGATATATCAATCTCGGATGATATTACCGGCAAAAAGTTAGTTAACTTCACTTAAAACGCATCGCTGAGCAAAGCTAGCCTACTCGAATTTAATAGATTCCGTAGTACTTATTGCATGATACAGGTATATTAAGCTGGATTATAAGTATGTACGCGGAACATGCATTGTCTTTAGCCCTCGTTAAACGCGTACTATATGGACACTTATTGGTATTACTTAACTTCCGTACTTGTACATTATTAATAACAACTATTACGTATTCATTTGTGTTAGCTATTAGTTAGTGACTGCAAGAACAAATCGATCAATCTGCCGCCGGAGGTCCGCTTCAAGTCTGACCGGTTACAGCTGAGTACTAGTATTGTACATGGAGCGACTGCCTATCTGACCTCTGGGTAATACGAAACGACCCCTTAGCAACACTAGAGTCAAGATTTCTTGGCTTTTGACAACCCACAACAACTGTCAAAGATCTACAAATGACTGCCATGACCAGCAACTTAACGTGCTTTTCAGGCACTGAGGAATCTTGTTATGTTAAAAACTTTTACAAAAAAAAACAACCGACTTCTAAACAAAAAAACCAAAACGTACAAAATACACACAAATACAAAATAAATTTAATTCCGGAAGTCGGTGTTCAAAAAACGAAAAAGCAACCAAAACACCGAGTTTCGAAATTAAAGTTATTTTGTACTTTTTGGTTTTGTTTTGTTTAGAAGTCGGTTGTATATTTTTGTAAAAAGTTTTATTTTTTATTTTTCACTTTTTAGTGGTTCACTCCCAGCTAAACATACCCATCACGTGGTATAAATTGGTGTAAACAATAAACAACATGCGATTTCAGCTATCCCGACGGATTTGCTATCATTTATTGAAGAGTTCCGTTTCCTATCTGTTTTCTTCATCAGATCTACACCTAACTAAAAAGGGACCACGTTGAAATACTAAGATGCTCTTCCAAACCGTCGTACAAAGTTTTATTATAATTTACATCGACAAGAGGGAATGAGAACATCATCAATGTAAACGCTACGCATTATAAGGAATAACTCAAATGCTTGTCGCCAGATCTCAATCAAATTTAAATGGGACAACACGACAAGCACCAGCTTTACACAGGTCGGCACACGTAGTACAAAGTTATGAGGTAACAAACACAAAAAAAGATACAGTCGAATTGAGTACCTCCTCCTTTTTTGGAAGTCGGTTGAAAATGTACACCCATCCTTGGATCGATCTCGCCAAACGTGGCTTACTCGCTTAGCCTTGTAGATGTATCGGAGCGGCTGATATAATTAAGCCATAAGCAACAACAAATACGAATATGTAGCCGATTTTCTATTCTTTGTAAATAGTAGTTTATGAGCCAAAAAAAATCCTGGAGTGTTCAACTCAAAATCTACACATCGTCATTTAAATGGTTTGAGCCTAAACTGTCAGAGGTTACTTGCGCAGAAATGCTTGGAAATCCTCATTATTAATGTAACGTTCTAATATGTCGTTCGTCACCGAGTTTACAAATTCTCTTTCGGGGATTTGATAAACACGTTCAAAATCAACTGTTACAAGTTTATCTTTTTCGTTTGACGCTGTGAACATTGTTTTGTTGCATTAATTTCAGACTGCACTAATCCAGAAATTAAGGAATCTTAACTTTTTTAAAGGGCGGCTACTTAAATTTACATTTGTCCGGCCATAAAAGTGAATAAAACCTCAAACTCGCGGTCTCGTATTAATTATGTGCATACTTTGTTGGAGAACCACTGGATTTTAACAAACAATCACTACTAAAATATATACCTGGCAGTCTTTGTTCATATCTCAAAAGATTTTGGCTGTATCATTAAAATAAGTGCTCTTTGTTATACAATTTCACGTAAAATAACGATATTATTTATAGCATAGCTAATGAGATTACCATCCTTGACAATATTCTGAACCTACAAAACTGAATGCCAACAACTTTAAGCAAAATACACTGTGTTAAAATATAACTGGCGCATAAGCACAGCCAGGGTGGGTTCCTAGCAAGTAATAAATAACGACAACGCGACGAGTTCGCAGGAAATTAAAAAAAAAAAAATACAAAATGGTCGACCGTTGGTGACCTACCAGAATTTTGTCGTTTATAATATGTTAAACTTTAGACATTAGATTATTTGTTAACACAATCTCTGATTAGTGATAACAGAACCTTGAATAGATATCGCTTTTAATGACATTAGTAGAAGTGGCTCTATAGATTCATAGATAAGTGATTTTCTTAGAAGGTCTAATAGATTCTTACCCAACACTTCCGTTCAGGGCGGTGACGGGGGGCCGCTCATAGCACATATGCATACCAGCAATGTCTGCTGTACACTTATCAATACTGATAGTATTTTATATCACTGTTTCACACTACACAACACAATGTTACCAATTAATCCACTCCACGAACGAACATTTTTGATTGAAAGTTTCATCCATCAATTTACACCGATAGTTTGGCTACTGCAAAACAAAATTATTTGTAACGGCGAATGTAGATCAGCACAGGTCCATTGCGATTTTATCGATTCATGTCATGTAACACTCGATTGCCGTAATCGATTAATATTAAGCAACAAACAGCAATAGCTGGGAACTCATTGAACGATTGCTGACGTTGGTTTAAACTATTTGATAGAAGTCAATCTACGGGTCAAATAAACACATCAAAAGTATCTAGGGATCAACATATATTTTTGCAATAACTTTTCTCCTGATTGATATTAATTAAAATTTTCTTTAAGGATTCATCAAATAAAGTGTTTTCGTTTGTCACAGTAACGATAAACCAAGTCACCTTTGCATTAATAAAGAAATTTGCCATTTTCCTAATAAAGGGATTTTTGACATTTGAACCACTAACATTAAAGTTCGAAAAAAAGACTGAAATAACAGTTTTCTTTAAAATTTTATTGGGTAACTTAAACAATTAATAATCCGTGTTTCTACCGCGAACACTAACAACACAAGAACATCGGTTTGGCATACTCAAAATGAGTCCATCCAAATCACGCTGTGGAATGGCCGCCCATGTTCGTTGCAACAACAAAAAAAGGTCTTCTTGCGACTGGATACCCTCCATATTCGGCAGAGCTCTTCTCTGTAGCATATCCCATGCATGCTCAATCGGGTTCAAGTCTGGCGACTGAGCAGGCCAGGGCAGGACATTGATGTTAGCTGCGGCGAGAGTCTGTCTTACAACTCTTGCGGTGTGCGGTCGTGCATTATCATGCATTAACTGAAATAAGGGACCGATTTGCACTTGTAGAGGAACGATGACGTCTGATACAATCGTCTCAGCATAAATTTGAGCGTTGAGGTTGCCTCTGATCCAAATCAACTCAGTTCTTCCGCCGATCCAAATACCCGCCCATACTATGATGGTTCCACCACTATAAGGATGGACTTCCTGGCAGGATTTTAATCGCTGTTGGCGTCCAGGGGTTCTCCAGTGTCGTATACGTCTTGTATCCGGTCTCATACCAAAACGAGACTCATCAGAAAAGCACACGAAACGCCATTGTTCTTCTGCCCAATTTCTGTGTTCAAGAGCCCATTGATATCGAATCCTACGATTGTGCATTGCTATAGGTGGTACCCGTAGCGGTCTTCGGGAATGAAGGTTCACTTCATGCAAGCGGTTTCTGACTGTTTGGTCGCTAATTAAGTTCCCTGAAGAGTGATGAAGCCTCACGGCTAACATCATGGCGGTTATTGTTGGAGCTCTTCGAGTTAAGATTTGAATGTATCGGTCTTGTCTCCGTGTGGTGCAGCGATACCGTCCTCCATGGCGCTCAGCCAAGGTAAGCGAAGAGCTCTGCCGAATATGGAGGGTATCCAGTCGCAAGAAGACCTTTTTTTGTTGTTGCAACGAACATGGGCGGCCATTCCACAGCGTGATTTGGATGAACTCATTTTGAGTATGCCAAACCGATGTTCTTGTGTTGTTAGTGTTCGCGGTAGAAACACGGATTATTAATTGTTTAAGTTACCCAATAAAATTTTAAAGAAAACTGTTATTTCAGTCTTTTTTTCGAACTTTAATGTTAGTGGTTCAAATGTCAAAAATCCCTTTATTAGGAAAATGGCAAATTTCTTTATTAATGCAAAGGTGACTTGGTTTATCGTTACTGTGACAAACGAAAACACTTTATTTGATGAATCCTTAAAGAAAATTTTAATTAATATCAATCAGGAGAAAAGTTATTGCAAAAATATATGTTGATCCCTAGATACTTTTGATGTGTTTAGTTAACGGAACAAATAGAGAGCTAAATAGCGACGAACAATCTTAATAGTCGATTATTCATTGTAATTATCTTGACGCCGTCTAATAAGTTATGGTGCTAAGGAAAATGTTTTATGAAGAGGAAAACTATGTACATAGGTACATTATATGTACGTTATGGCAACGTCACATCATTTAGCTGACGTAGTTCAGTAAAATACACATGATATTGCTAAACACTATACAGCTTACATGTAACCTTGTCAAAGCTTATCTGACCTTGCAGAAATTGCTAATTACAAACCTAATTAGATACATTAAACGTCGTAATATTTCGTAGCTGTAATGGAATTGGAGAATAATACCCGAAGCTTTCATATTGCGGCAGGCAATGAAAAATAGCTTTAAGCCTTCACAGGTGTCGAAGTCTTCTAATTTATACAAAGTGAGACAGCTATCGTCTGTCAAAAGTGCTATAGCAAGCGATAATGGATTACATTTTGCGGGACGTTCGGATAATCTTAATTTAAAGAAACGGTAATTACGGGAATTGCGTCCCGGTCAGATGATTAATTGGAGGGCAGCGTGGCGGATACTTTTTGCCTTATTTAGCGAACATCGGGTAAATAGAATGTGCCGCGTATTTTTTCGCAGAGGGTCATGAGGAGCCATTACGCGGGTGTTTTCTCGTGTGATTGATCTGTGTCCCGCCGCTCTGAGGGTACACTGGAGCCACCACCCTTCTCCGGGAAACGGCGTGTTTATGGATAACGGTATCCACACCAATAAACCCGTACTTACACGAGCTTGAGTCTATTCCTCAACTGTGAGAAGATACACTTTAATCTAATGAAGCTTTGCGCCATTTCAATGGCTTTGACACTCTTATAATTGTAACGACATTATTATGCGAGTTTCACAAAATTTACATTTTACTTAATAGATTCTCGTTCAAACGACCCTTCCTCGGACAGGGCGTGGGAAAAGCTAGTTCGTCATGTTACTTACTCTTTTTGATATAAGCACGTAGATTTAACTTTATTTGAATGACAATAGAACAGATGGTCAAATACTGACAATAACAGGTAAAGCCAGAGCGACGTATATGTATGCGGGTGCATGTTCAGTGCTTTGAAATTTTGAATGTCTGTCAAGGTCGTGACGTCAGATATTTCGGCGGTTCAGAACTAGTTAATTTTCTATACGAGCCAAATAGTGAGTGTCCTACATCCGAGAAAGATTAACCTAGTTTAAAGTCGAGGTCATAGTAGTGTGGTCACTTCGTCACGGGGATTCGCTAGTGAAACAATCTACCAAGTAGACAATGAACTGACAAAGTATTAGCTCGTCAAATTCCCGCTACCAACATTTTGTGATATCGTTAAAAGATGGAGGCAAAATATACAACTCCTTTATCCTTATCCGCTGGCCGTAATGCGGTGAAATAAGCGCCCGAAACGGGATAAATAATGTTGTAGAGCGGACACATTCTGCTGGATAGTTATTCAGCTTTTACAAGACTATTAAAGATAACCCTTGAGACGTTAGAACCCTTCCAGTCCCCGTGGGCAGGCCTCAGTTATTTAAAGATAAGCGTCTTGCACACTGACCACCGGACTTATTTAGATTACACCCTATTAATATTCAGTCCTTGCCAAGTAAAGGATCTTAAATTGTATTAATAGCTATGAATAATTAATACAAACAAATTGATATTCATTTAAGACTGTTTTGATTCTGTTGAAGTTGATAGCAATACTTCTTACCATATTTTTGTTTATTGAATACATGTAGTGAATAATTCACAGTGTTTATTGTATTTAACGCTTTAAAATATTAATTAAAGGCAATTAGTATGCAATGCCTAGCTCATTAAGGTATTGATACGTAGTTTAATATATTATTATTTTTGCATATAAAATTGAAAATTTAAAGTCATCATGTATTTGTGAGCTTGTGCTTTGCTCTTGGTCGTGAGAAGACAATGATGGTAATTTTATATCAATGGTCGTTTTTAACGAGTTAGAGAATAATAAGGAGGAAAAATATGTTTTGTAAAATAATAACACAAAAGGAGGAAAGAGCGTTGTGGATTCTGACTGAAGAATATCATTTCTATTTTTGGCTTTTTTACTTTGTCTAGTTTAACAGTCAAAATATTAATGGAATAAATGAAACAGTGGTAAAATTAATTTAATTTATTTGTGAGGATGATGCCGTAAAGCGACATTGTGGTTGAATGTGAAACTAAAGTGGATAATAATGCGCGGACAGATGTACCTACCAACATAATTATACCTGAATTAACTAATGAACCAAGCTACTAATTTAGTTTACTAACTTCGTATTTAAATTATGTTTGAGAGATTTTGAGTACTTGTATATGATACTGATATATCTTATTGTTTTCATAAACATGCTTTTATGTATTCCTATTTTCTATACATTAAAAATTTATTTCAGGCCATTTAGGATGTTTATTTCATGTACCTACTACTTTTGGTAAAGACATAAAATACAACAATGCAAAAGATTTGACTTCACGACTGTACTTAATTAAAATTCATACAGTTTTAACCTTGTCATTGACTTCAAGAGCGTGATTGTAATAAAAATACAAAGACGACAATTTAATTTGAACGTTTAAGCCGGACGCCAACATAAACAAAGCACTTTCCAACATCGTATGGACAACAGTTTCTAATTCATAATTGGTTACAGTTTTGAAAAGGTATCGTAAATCATAAATTCCCAGTTCCAGCAATCAAGTGCGTCATGCATGAGTCAACACCATGGACAGAAAGAACATCCGTCGGAGCGGTTCATTTCTTACAAAATGCTGATGCGGTTGCGTCGTCAAAGTCAATCCTACGATCCAACACTGCAATCCAAGTGATCACTGGTGGTCCTCGCCACAGATTTCACTGTGACGGCGCACTAACACACAGAGGGGCAGAGCGCGCTGACAACTCGCACGCATTCCGAGCCCGAATGCAAAGCGCATCACGATCACCGCTCACGTCCGTGCGAAAACCCGCCAAAAGCGAGTTCCCCGAGTACCTTTGATGAGGTATCTGAGATAGGCGTGCGCCGCACTACGTACACGACCAGACGGCAGGCGAGGACGCGCGCGACTGCCGCTCGGCGCGGACGCGGGGCGGGACCGAGCGGCGACGCTCGCAGGTTATCGTGAGTCGACTACACAGATAATGATGTCAAAAGTGGATCGCACTAATGCTCTCTATTATATTGTAAACGCTCCGTATACCCAAAGCCGATGGCCGGCTGCCGAATGTTGCACATACTTCCCATTCCATAACATCTAGTTACATTGATCAATTTAATGTTTATCGCTCTAAATTTTTAATTATCTCGCACTGTGATCACTATTGTCATGTTAATGATCGGATCAATAATGTTTACTTCCTATCAATTAATATCAAGACCATTTCCAGTTTAATTAACTGAGTATCAGTCCGATTATTGTTCGGAATAGTTTTGGATCGTTATCTTGTTTTATTAGCTTTTGGTCTTTCCGAGTCTCGACTCGCTTTGATCGTTTTGGTCCTTTGTGTAAAAATTGTTTACAAAATAACAAATATTTGCATCGCTTTGGTTGCTGAAAAAAGTCTTGCCACGCCTCAGAAAATCACTAACAAAGAAGTATTAGCGGTGAGTATCACTCATCGAAGTGAGCGCGCGCCCGGCGCAAAACACCGGCCGTAATTTTTACTGTCCCACGCTGCCCGTCTTGTTTAACTAATCTGAATCTTGTATCAAAACGACAAGACAAAAAATCGCTTAGCACCACCACATGCCCGCAAAGTATTAGTCAAATCGAATAATGTTGATATTTTGAACATCCTCCGAATGTGTACCGTATCGTGATTGTGTTGGAGTCTCTATCGGAATGCACACATTGAATGTAGATGACACATTCTGTATTACTGGATTTTATCGGTTTACACTTTGCTTTAAATCTAGTCTTATTGTTTGCGGTAATAAGGTTGGTTTCAAATTGGACAGCAGATGACCGCTACCTTTTTCCATTTAGCAGTTTTATCTATATTTCGGTCGTATTAAGAAGTGAGCTTCGCTTGATGGATGTTTTAGCAGATTGGGGTTTTTGCGGTGGATTTCGTGAAAGAGCTGTGACGTCGAGAACGGAAAACTGAGTTCCGCGGACTTGAAACAGGGCGATAAACATTCCCGACGTGGAGACATTTTAACCAAACATAATGAACATGAGCTTAACTCCTACACAACCTATTTCGTTCAAATCGACATCAAAGCTTCTAATTAATGCGGTATTCGCTACGTACCGTTTATTACTATACAGAACGGCAAGTTTGTACAAAAATAAACACTGACACCAATTAGCACATACTAGTACGTACTCCAGCGAAACTATTCCATCGCGACCAATTATTAGTCACGTTCAAATAGCAGGGAGCGAGCTATGTGGTAACAGAAAATACTACTATATTGACCATTAAGTGAATTGCACACAGATAACTAATTCGTTGTGACCCAATTTGGTGTGACAAGCGGAGCGCGTGCGACGGCGTAGCGGAACTAGGCGGATCATCCCGGGGGAGGAGACCAAACTTTAGGGCCGCAGAGGGAACATACCCGTAGATCGCCACTTTCTACTCTTACTTAGGTTTCTCTTGCCTATTGCCAAGCCTCGCGCAGTAGACTGACTGGCTAATAGCTCAAGATTGATTCGAAACGGTTAATTCTAGGGTTATTATTCAGAGATTTAAGTCACAGACAGCTGCGTCTAGGGTTACCGTAGTGATCTCAGAAGAATATTGAAAGAACTAACGTTTAACGCTTCTATTAATTTGTGTCACCTGCGACAATCTTTTAGTGTTTTAATGTCGACGTATGGTCGACCTATTTCTTGTGCCTCTGGTATATTTATAACAGGAAGATTCTCAAGAGATTTGTTATAACACAGATAAACACAAAGAGATTATGGTGAGAATATAATAATTGTAAATATTATTTGTTTTGCTTCCGTTTTTATACCACTTTATTGGCACAACATATAGTTTTCTTTACTTCGAGCTGGTGATTAACTCTTTAGATTGTTGGGCCCAAGTTTATGGGCCCTTGAGGCAAAACAAAGTGAGGCTCATGTTCTGAACAGGGGCCGCAAAAAAAAAACAACAAAGAAGTGAACACAACATAGGTGTGTATTTACCTATCCAGACCAATTTGTCTTTCGCTCGGACGAAAGGACCAACAACAAAGGACCGAAGGACCGAAGTAGGTGTGCAATAACTCCTTGGATCACGACCATTATTCGAGAGAGTAAAACCTCAACACTGTACAGTGCCCATAGCACACAAAGAGCTCTTGATAGGTCAAATTCGAGATTGTTCCAAACCCCGGTATGAAAGGAAAGCAAGAGGTGGGTTTTCACCAGATATCCTGGTTAAATATGCACGCAAACGACCAACCGCTTCGGAAATTGGCGCTCTACTAAAGAACGATACAGAATGTAGTTCTCCTTAATGTAATTACATCGGAGTACCAACACGTGGAGTTGTCTATTTACACTGAATACATAAACAACAGCTCGTTGGAAATCAAATGGCGTTCATGTAAGACTGGTGGCACACGGCCGCCTAAAGATTTTGTAGGAGACTGTTGGGAGATATAATCAGAGTAATTTAGAAATGTCTTTGTTTTGTACGAGTTAAAAATGAGAATAGCGACGTAATCGCTGAAATTATTGTACTAAGATACATTTCAATGCTTATTTTAAAAGTCAGGGATTCATTGTTTATCATTTTAGCCTTTTTTTAAATGTTATTTATTATATGACATTGAGCAATGTCATTCTTTAGCCACGAAAACAGCTTAGGTGAGCACCTAAGCTGTTTTCGTGGCTAAAGAATCTCATTCCATCGTCGAGTTGTCTCTGTCAACTGCGACCTAGACTTTTTAACAACGCTTGCCAAGGTTGTTCTGTGGATACCCATCCACCGAACATCCTTAACATACAAAGTTTCCTCCGTGCCTCGGAAAGCAAGTTGCGAGCAAGTAAGCCGTCGCGTTGGTCCCGGCTGTCATTTGTAGATTTTTGGCAGTCGTAACAGATTGTCAGAAGCCAGTAAATCTGACCACAGTCTTGCCAAGAAGTACCGTGTTACCCAGTTAATGGGTTGTTTAGCAGAATCCGGTATGACTGGAAGCCGACCCCGGTATACTTGGGAAAAGGACTAGGCAGATGACGCTACCCGAACCTAAGTTGTTTTGTATGGCTTTTATGATTTTTTATCTTATCAAAATGTGAAACAATTTAATAAAATATTTAATAACAGATACCAACTAATAAAATGGCAATAAAGAAAAATAATTCACAACCGTGTGGATGATGCCAATACCGTTTAACCAACTTAATGACAAAGAGCGCATCCCGAACATTCGATAACATGAACGCCTAAGGCAACTGAATTCCTCCGAGCATAAATCCTGACTGCTCGTGTATTGAGAATTTGCATTAAAATTGCAGATTGAATGGCAGGCTGTGTTCGAAATCTGCGATATTGACTGAAATAACGTTCCGTGCGCTCCTATCTCTACTCTAACAAGGGGTGTACTGCAGATTGATCGTCGAAAGTCTTTAAAACTGCGTTATAATTCCAATAAGTTTACAAGCACGAAACTAGTTTAACTACCGCTTCAAGGCTGAAGGAAATGCACCTTTCTTCTTGTTATAAAGTGTGCAATATAATGAGAATGAAATCTCGGTTGCCTCGTGTCTATAAAACTGTGTACCTCGAGACAAACTTACAAAAGAAAACCCTGTTTTCTGCAACACTGCTCTTTAACTTTAATTTAAAAATATATTCTCTGCGGTAATAAAAGTGTTAATAAACGCTATTCGCGTAAAGATGGAGACTTTCACTGTGCTATTTGGGGAGCCAACCCAACTCAACAGTTGTCGGAGCGATATCGTTAAGAGCTTCTAAGGACCTGAGATCAAAAGGATCTCGAACAACTTTCACGTGAGGTAATGTTTTAGACTTCACAATTCACATCACACCTTTTTTTCTGGATGGGAAATCATCAATCAAATGACTTCTCCCGTTCTGGGCGGAGCGGAAGGGAGTGTCAGACTCTTACTGACTAAAACCCACCTCTGATCCTTTTTGTGCCCGTTGCGTTTCAGGGCCGCGGTAACTCTTTAGAACAAATTCCGCAACCCTAGCAGGCACTGACTCTATGGGGCCCCGTGTTCTGTGCTGACAGCTCTTTGAGGCGCGCGTGGAATACGATGCGCCGTCGACCCGGACCTGGTTGCTATCGGACGGCGAGCCACCCATAGCTCGCCATCCGCAGGCCTGCGCCTACGGTGGCCGGGAATCGCCCTGCGTTTCCCGACGCCCGGGGCTCGTCTTCTGTTGCGGCGGCTGGAGCATAAGGTTTCCCTCTCCCGCACGCGTTTCGCCTCCTACTTAGCTAGTATTACTGCTTCGCAGAAGGAGGTGACCTCTTCCCGTGCCTCCTCGCTCCGGACCATGGTTTGAACCAGGGCCGGACGCGAGAGATTGCCGCCGCCGATCGCCTCGACGAGGACACGGCATTGCTCCGCCCAAGCAGGGTAGACCTTCACCGTATGCTCCACCGTGTCCTCCGGGTTCACATCACGCCTAAAATTTACTTTTTCGAATACTAAAGCAACGAATATAAATCAAAAGAAATCCATGGAGATTGAAATTAAATTATTTGGCGTTCGGAACGTGCAGTAAGGGCAGAAGAATATACATACATAATCAATTGTTGGTGTAAAATTCGCAATATCATTAGCGGTTGGCGAGTCCGAAACATTCGTTGGCCCTTATCGCAGCGCTCGTTATCTTGCCTCGCGACGTTTAAACGAAACGTTTCCGAATGTATAAACGCGAATTTCAAGGCAATGTCTCGCTCTGTTTATAAACTTGCTTTATTTCAGACATTTTGCGTTTCAATGGCCGGTGTAGTGAATTTATATACGACATGATGTTCTTTAAAAATATATGTTGTTTGGTCAGTGTTTTACGACTTTTGATTGAGCGTATATTTCGTGATATTTCATGTTTTCTATGGATGTTTCGGGGTCGTCCACCTGATCTAATCCCTTAGTAGTTGCTACCACCACCCTCGGAAAGGGGGTGGTCTACGCCAACGGTGCAAACGCCAATAAACGGAAATGCAACGAGAAATAGACCGTTATGACAGCTGACTATTAATTATTACTCTATTTTGTCGACTAACGTGAGAAAAATAGGAAATAAAACAATCTATAGGACCTATTTCTATTACCTCATACAAATCGACACACTATAAATCATTGTAGCATATACTGATAAAGATAATACTTATCTGTTTTATCGCGTCGATATTGCCAATCTTGTTGATAAGCATTATTGTTCCGATAATGCTTACCTACGTGTGTATCGTTAATTTAATTAATGTATAAGTATATATTAATTTAATTAACGACTCAACCAACTAACATCCCGCTTAAAAATACATTCGACAAGCCTGCTGGTTATGTCAAAAAAATATATACTATACAATAGGTTACCCGAATCAATAAGAAAGGAAAAAAAATCCACCTACTCACGAACAAATTAAAAAAAAAAAACTATTAAAAAGTAACTGTTACTACAGTGTGAACCAATATTTAAATGAGATTAACCCTTGAAACTTGGCATCATCATCTGCCTAGCCTTTTCCCAACTATATTGGGGTCGGCTTCTAGTCATACCGGATTCAGCTGAATACCAGTATTTAACGTAGAGCGGCTGCCTAACAGACCTCCACAACCCAATAACTGGGGAACACGGTACTTCTACTAAGCCCTTGAAGCTTGTATAAAATAAAATGTTTTTAGAATAAGTTAGATTATAAGTCCTCATCTCCACGTATCTTTCTTTTGCTGTGCCCGATAGGGTCCACGATTGTTTCTTTTGTAAATGTTTACCACCTAAGCCTTTTTTTTATGGGAAATCATCAAATGTGTTCTCCCGCCTGGGCGGAGCGGAAGGGAGTGTCACTCTTACTGAAAATCCACCCGTGAGCCTTCTTGTGCCCTTTGCATTCCAGGGCCGCGGTGACTCTTTCGAACAAATTCCGCAGCCCTAGACCACCTAAGCCTACATTGCGGAATGCAATAAAGAATTGAGTATACTAGTCACGCCCAGATTCAATGTCAAATGAAGCTTTACGAAACCTTAAATGTATGGCAGAATATGCCCTAGTGAACGTCCCCGAAACAAATTAAGTTGGGCGGTCAACCGGTCCAATACACTCAATATTTGAAATTGATCCTGCTGAACTAGTCAATCACTTAATCCACAACACTATTCATTGTGTACGGTTTGGTTACGTTCACGACATATTTGTTCGATAAGGTTTATTTTAGCATGAACTGCAATATTCATGACGGCATAAAAAATTACTGTACCCTAAAGTAACAGACAGACGGATAGATATCAATGTCATAATTTACCCGCGATATAGAACAAGAACAAAGACATATCATGGGCTTGCATTTATCGAAAGAGCGAAGGAGAAAGAAATGCTTTTTCAACCCCATCTAGCCAGACGGAAAAATACGTCGTCGATTGTTTCCCTGTCCGGAACGCGAAATGCAAAGTATGAAATAATTATGGCGGTGAGAGTGCGCGACATGTCGCCCCCCCCCCGCCGCGCTGCCGCCGTACGACCCCCCTGCCCCCCTCAGCCCATCAGCCGATCGTCCTCGTCTCCAATCTCCGACCCCCTAGACTAGGAAGGTGGCGAGGCGTCGACAAAACGTCGCCACAAATGCGGTAAAAAGGGACTTGTTGCTTTATCAGTGTCAGGTTTTCGCGTGAAAATTTGTTGAATAAGTAATGTTGTGTTACACGACCTATATTCTACAATGTGGAACGGTCGTGAAACTCATCCAAAATTTTCGAGGCCATCATTTTGTGTAAAATAAACACATCAAAAGTATCTAGGGATCAACATATATTTTTGCAATAACTTTTCTCCTGATTGATATTAATTAAAATTTTCTTTAAGGATTTATCAAATAAAGTGTTTTCGTTTGTCACAGTAACGATAAACCAAGTCACCTTTGCATTAATAAAGAAATTTGCCATTTTCCTAATAAAGGGATTTTTGACATTTGAACCACTAACATTAAAGTTCGAAAAAAAGACTGAAATAACAGTTTTCTTTAAAATTTTATTGGGTAACTTAAACAATTAATAATCCGTGTTTCTACCGCGAACGCTAACAACACAAGAACATCGGTTTGGCATACTCAAAATGAGTTCATCCAAATCACGCTGTGGAATGGCCGCCCATGTTCGTTGCAACAACAAAAAAAGGTCTTCTTGCGACTGGATACCCTCCATATTCGGCAGAGCTCTTCGCTTACCTTGGCTGAGCGCCATGGAGGACGGTATCGCTGCACCACACGGAGACAAGACCGATACATTCAAATCTTAACTCGAAGAGCTCCAACAATAACCGCCATGATGTTAGCCGTGAGGCTTCATCACTCTTCAGGGAACTTAATTAGCGACCAAACAGTCAGAAACCGCTTGCATGAAGTGAACCTTCATTCCCGAAGACCGCTACGGGTACCACCTATAGCAATGCACAATCGTAGGATTCGATATCAATGGGCTCTTGAACACAGAAATTGGGCAGAAGAACAATGGCGTTTCGTGTGCTTTTCTGATGAGTCTCGTTTTGGTATGAGACCGGATACAAGACGTATACGACACTGGAGAACCCCTGGACGCCAACAGCGATTAAAATCCTGCCAGGAAGTCCATCCTTATAGTGGTGGAACCATCATAGTATGGGCGGGTATTTGGATCGGCGGAAGAACTGAGTTGATTTGGATCAGAGGCAACCTCAACGCTCAAATTTATGCTGAGACGATTGTATCAGACGTCATCGTTCCTCTACAAGTGCAAATCGGTCCCTTATTTCAGTTAATGCATGATAATGCACGACCGCACACCGCAAGAGTTGTAAGACAGACTCTCGCCGCAGCTAACATCAATGTCCTGCCCTGGCCTGCTCAGTCGCCAGACTTGAACCCGATTGAGCATGCATGGGATATGCTACAGAGAAGAGCTCTGCCGAATATGGAGGGTATCCAGTCGCAAGAAGACCTTTTTTTGTTGTTGCAACGAACATGGGCGGCCATTCCACAGCGTGATTTGGATGAACTCATTTTGAGTATGCCAAACCGATGTTCTTGTGTTGTTAGTGTTCGCGGTAGAAACACGGATTATTAATTGTTTAAGTTACCCAATAAAATTTTAAAGAAAACTGTTATTTCAGTCTTTTTTTCGAACTTTAATGTTAGTGGTTCAAATGTCAAAAATCCCTTTATTAGGAAAATGGCAAATTTCTTTATTAATGCAAAGGTGACTTGGTTTATCGTTACTGTGACAAACGAAAACACTTTATTTGATGAATCCTTAAAGAAAATTTTAATTAATATCAATCAGGAGGAAAGTTATTGCAAAAATATATGTTGATCCCTAGATACTTTTGATGTGTTTAGTTAGCGCTTATAGGTTTAGAAGTGTAGGAGTTAACTCAATTTCTTGTTACATGGCATAGTGATCGCGACAACGGAATAGCACAAAACGCATTAGTGTGGAGCGTACACAGAGTCGAGTAGTTTACGTCGATGCATGACTAGGGTGACAAGAGCGAGATTCGAAAGAGGAATGTCCCGCAATCGATTCTTTAGAGCGCGCGGCTGGGCTGGCATCGCGTCCGACAGAACCGGGATAATTGAAATACCTCACGGCAGTCACGGGAGACAGGATTGAGTTCGGGAGCCATTGCGATCCAACGTAAACATTTTCATGAAATGTTTGTCATGATTTAACCGTTTTCTTTAACAGCTACTAGGTTTCCTGCTCCGTGACGTGCGCGGTATATTTTATGACAGCCAATTTATAACTTGTTTTTAATACATTTTGTATATATCAGTTCCGCTTACGGTGACTTTGTATGTCCTTCGCCTGATCTTTAAAAAATGCATTGGATATGTTTTTTAACGCAAAGGATAATTTTAACACGGTACTTCTCAGAAATAATGCCTCTGTCGTACTTAATAAACTTCAGTGATCTTAATAAGTAGCTTTTCATCACAAATACGCGCTCTTTTCACCTTTAAAATAAATACAAAACAAAAGATTTAAAAGCAAAAATTACCTGCCATTGCAGTCACCACAGTGACAGATGACAACATAAACAGAGTTGCCACTTGACAATAAAGCCGATTAAGTTATTTGCCACGTACATTGTACATGTACAGTGATATCATTCACAATACTAATGATCTGAGGACAGCGGCGCAGTGAACGGTCATTTTAACCGCATTAACGTCAAAAATAACCCATACTTACTGTAACAACCGCTAACTATATAAACCCCGCTCATTCATCATAATTCGCGTCTTTTAGCCATTCAATATTGAACTACTGTCTTTTATGCGAACTGTGGCAGGACCAAGAACGAGATGATATTTCATATGAGACGACTTTTCAAACTCTCGTTGTTTTTATTCCCCGTTCTATTCAACGCGGTTCGGAGGCAACGCAGCCCGAGCACGTATTGTACATAATATTGTACTGTAATTCGATATCGCCGCTACGATAATACTCGAAGTTATGTTTATACTGAGGAATGTCACGTAATACCGAACGCATTTCATTCAGCTCTGTTTAATTGGACTTAAATGACACGCAGTGGGAATGATTTTTTATAAACATACTTTTAAAGCACGTTTGTGAGATGAATTTCATCTGCTTTTAGAATTAATAAAGCCAACTAAGACTTCTGAACGAAAAGGATCCGTACCGAAGGACCAAACAAAATCCAAAGACGCTGCCAATAAAACTCTCTTTGTTTGTCAACACAACCTTATTCTTGAAAGTTTGTACGAAATTCAGATCCGTACTCAAACTGGAGAAATAAAACAAGTTGTTCTAATAACGTTGCAATGAATACACGTCTAGACAAGACACATGTACAGCTGTTCGAGTCAATTCAACATGAACATGAGCTATTAGGAGGGCACATCTCTATTACAGGCTGCGATGTTATACCTACGCCGAGGTCCCGATTAATCAGCTCCTGTCTACTGCTATGCTGACGTAAACCACTAATGTAAACCTGTTGATTCCACAATGCTGTTCTATATTACACTGAATAACGAAACATCCGATTAATAATTCAAGATGCAAAAGGTCGTGATAACTTTGAAGATGTAATTGGAAATATGACCGTTATTAATAATGGAGGGAATAGAGAACTTAAGTTCCATCATATTGAAATCTTCAATGGAAATAGCTTACAAGCAATGGTATCATCATCATATCAGTTTGAAAGAAAAATTAAAACAATAAAAATAGTCTGAAAGCATTTTTAGCAATAGGTGATCTTATTAAACTTAAAACATTGTAAAGACGTTTAATTCACTGAATGTTAAAAAAACTGCAGATCTATGGGGTAATTCTGTTGATCTTGCTAAGTCTATAATACACATTGTAGCTCCTACTTTAGCTGTTATTTTTAATAATTGTGTAGACCGTGGTGAGTTTCCTGATCTAATGAAATATAGTAAAATAATACCTTTATTTAAATCAGGTAGTACATCAGACCCTTCCAATTATAGACCCATCTCAGTGCTACCTACTTTTAGTAAAATTTTTGAGAAACTGATTTTAAATCAATTGCAAAGATATTTTAATAAACATAATTTTTTACATAATAAGCAGTTTGGTTTTACAAGGGGTCGTTCAACAACTGATGCCGGTGTTGAACTTCTAGGACACATTTATAATGCATGGGAGGACAAATGCGATGCTTTGGGGATTTTTTGCGATTTGTCCAAGGCGTTTGATTGCGTTCTCCATGAGACATTGATCAGGAAATTACACTATTACGGAATCAGGAACGCCTCTCTGGATCTTCTTACTTCGTACTTGAGTGATAGGATTCAGAGAGTTGATGTCAACGGTAAAAGATCTCCTGGATCTGTAATCAGGATGGGGGTCCCCCAGGGCTCAATTTTAGGTCCCTTCTTGTTTCTCATTTATATTAATGACTTGCCGTACCTAATAAAAGACAAACACGATATAGTGTTATTTGCAGACGACACGTCGCTTTTGTTTAAACTAAAACGCCAGCAGATAGTTACTGACGATGTAAATTCTGCCCTTGCAACTGTAGTTAACTGGTTTAATGCTAATAATCTTTTACTAAACGAAAAAAAGACAAAATGTATAAAGTTTACCTTACCTCATGTGCGACAAGTGAACACTGTTGTATCAATAAAGGGTGAAGAGTTGAAACCCGAAGATACCACAGTGTTCTTAGGCATTACTTTAGATGCGAAGCTGCAGTGGGGCCCCCATATAGACAAACTGTCAAAAAAGCTCAGTTCTGCAGCATATGCTGTTAGGAAAATTCGTGGCTTAACTGATTTAGAGACGGCCCGTTTAGTATACTTTAGCTACTTTCATAGTGTGATGTCATATGGCATTCTGCTGTGGGGAAATGCCGCCGATATTCAGACAATATTTGTCTTACAAAAAAGGGCTATTCGTGCAATTTATAAATTAAGTCCCAGACAGTCCCTCAGAGACAAATTTAAAGAGATTAATATTATGACTGTGCCTTCGCAGTATATCTATGAAAACCTCTTGTATGCACATAAAAATATTAATCTGTTTAAAAAATACAGTGATATCCATAGCATAAATACTAGGAACAAACACAATTATGTCGTTCCTAAAACCAGGCTCAAAAAAATAGGTGGTTCGTTTCGATGCCAATGTATACATTTTTATAATAAACTTCCTAGCCCTATTCAAGAACTAAGCAGAAATAAATTCAAATCATTTATAAAACGTAAGCTATGCCAGAAAGCTTTTTATACAGTTAAAGATTATCTTCAGGACAAGAAGGCTTGGGATTGAGCTGCTTCAGTTTTGTACACGGCCCAATGTTTTAATGTTTTTCTGTTTTGTTCTCTTTTGTGCGCTTTTTGTTTATATTTATACAGTTTGACATTTTCATTTACTTTTGACATGAATGTTTACTTTTTAAAGTATTCTTTTTATTTTATTACAATTTTTTATTTTGACATGAATACTTACTTTGTAAAGTATCATATTTTTTTTTTATTATTATTTTATATTAATATCTCATTTTGACATGAATACTTACTTTGTAAAGTATCATATTTTTTTATTTTAAATTTTAATATTTTTCCCTATTGTGAATGTGAGGACTATATGGGTTATTATTAGCTTTTTCCTCTTCAAGTATTTTTTTTAACGTTGTCTGGCTGTTTGAGTATTTTTGTGGCCTACCCAAATGTCCTTTCATTGGCATTGTTCGTCGAGTTGTGGAGCTCCTTATTGATTCCAAGTTGAGCTAATCGACTCTGACCAAGGCTTGCACTGACTGGACAGGTCCACTCAAAACGGTGTGGTTCCTTCTTAAAAAGACCACTTCAGACACTGATCTGCATGGTCCTCATATAACGTATTGTGAATATGGGGACCATTTAGATCGCTACGTCAGGGGTTCATTCATGTTAGTCTGGCGGTTTGAGTTCTTTAGGTGGCCTACCCAAATGTCCTTACTTTGGTATTGTTCGTCAAATCGTTGAGCTCCTTAAAGTTCTAAGTTTGAGCTATACGATAACTGACAAATGCTTGCACTGTTTGGACAGGTCCACTCAAATCTGTGTGGTACTTTCCTCAAAAGACCACTTCAGACACCAACCTACATGGTTCTCATATGATTTGATCAGTACAATTGTATGGACTTCAAAAGAGACCTTGACCTCTGAGTTTGTTTCGGTGTTTCTTCTCAGGGTAGTCAGCTAGGAAACACCGGCCTCATCTAGTTTTATAACGGCCAAAAAAAAAGATTGACGTGTAAAAGTGTTTTTTACAACCTACTTACAAAAATAAATCATTTATCATTTATCATTTATCATTGGTGGTTTGTCTATTAAATTAGCTGTAGTAATAATATGATTAAAAACAGATATCAGACAATAAGAAAAGGGTTTGAAGTAAAAACGATTAGGATATCCAAACCAGCCAAATAAAACTAATTCAGGATAAAACCAGCTCTACGGAAAATAATTTCACTATTGACCCGACGCGGCTAAAGCGAAATAGAAAGAGGAGTTTTATTTTACCGAACCCGACCATTTTAAAATCACATCGCTGGGCAGAATGTAGCCACACCAGCAGCTAAGCGGGTTACGATATACACCAGTTAAGGTTATAAATACTGGATACTTTTGTTGTTCTTGTATAGGTTCAGTCATGGGGTGGCAATGGGTGATATCGGATGGATTGGCTAATACACCGACTAGAACTGAACATATTTTGCAGTTATTTATGTGTTAGTCGGCAACTTATTAAGAAGTTCTTGTAGCGTTAGTAATAGTTTGGACGTTTTATCAATCACATTATCTACTTATAATATAATTCACGACCTTATTTGCATCGTTACTCCTTAAAACTTTAATAAGCATTTAAATAAGAACATGCAAACATCTGCCCTTGATAAAAATATCAAAATCGTTATATTAAATCCAATACATTTAAATGATATTTTAAATTAAAAGGCATTCATCAGTTAATTAAATTTTGTATGTTATGTGATGAATCCAAAATTTCAATTCCTTTAAAGATTTATGCAGCAATAAGTCGAATTTATAGGATATCTTTCAGGGGCGTAGCTACCGCCGTATCAGCAGTATCAATGATATGGGGCCCCCAGGCTACAGGGGCCCAGAAAGTGTGTAAGCAAAAATTCCTAAAATATGATCCACAATATTTTATAGATTAATAACATTTTTGAGAATAACTACTGTGTTAAACATTTAATTTAAAAATCACAATACAACGAATTTAAGTACATATCATTCAGATTAGTTATAAAAAAAACAAAAGTGACTTTGATTTTTACCATTTTTGTTTAAAATATATTTTTAGATCAATATTATAATTATTTTAATTTAATTGGAGCATATTTTGTTTCTTATAAAAAAATAAAAACTTTAAGTACCCTTCCTTTGGCCCCCGCAACACATTTAATACAGGGCCCGTCTAAGACAAGCTACGCCACTGGTATCATCGCAATGCCGTAAACGTAATTGGATTAACGTAACCTTAATTAAAAACTTAGTACACCATAACTGAAAGCTTTTCACCAGTCGTTGGATTATCTTGGGATCTTATAAGAGTATTTTGATGGACGTTTATCTGACCAGTTTTCAAATTCAAGCTATGCTCTGAGACCTTGCCAAAAAACTATATATTTAATTATAACAGCCGCACGGGTCGACCTTCGAGGTTAAGCAACGCTTGCCGAGGTCTGTGGATGGGTCACCATCTTAACATAACGAGACTTCACTGTGCCTCGGAAAGCACGATAAGCCGTTGGTCCCGGCTGTCATTTTAAAATAATGGTATTCAGCTGAATCCGGCTCAACTGGGAGCCGACCCCAATATAGTTGGGAAAAAGGCTAGGCAGATGATGATGACATAGCCAAAAATCTTCATAGCTTAGTATTACCTGTCATAAAATTACTGAACTTGAATCAAATAGATTCAAGCTCAGTAATTTTCCTAGAGCTTCAGTTGAAGTCACCTTGGCGGAAGAACTAGAAGGTTGTCGATAAACTAACAATGCAATGATATTAATACGTAGTATATCGAGACAGTGAATTCGGCGTCTGATGCATATTTGATGTGCACGCGATGCTCTGAACATACAATATTGACCTAAGACAACACACGATGACATCATCAGTTAAACTTACCTGATCATGTTTGCGTAAATAATGCTCTAATTTGTAACTAGATGAACGCTTCATACATTTAGAAGTGACAGACATACACTTGAACAAAATTGTATGCCGTTTACTCAACTCTGTCTAGACTTTTAACTAAAGGTGATATTTTGTCTGTTGTTTTTAGCAAAGAAGTTGCTATTTTCCTACGAGGAGATATACAAGTCCACATCTACGAATTTTGCAACCCTATTCAAACGAAACTGTGACTATTAAACAATTGCAAAAACGTATGTAGAATTTCGAAATGATAAGAAAGATACATAATATTAACACCACACACAGAAAAGTACCGCTATCAATATTATTAAAAGAAATGACACATCAGAACAGGTATCCGTGAAAACAGTATCTAATGAAGTATCTAGCAACAAGATAAAAGAAAAAAGTTATTGTTATAAATGAAGTGAGACCAGACCAGAGATGGCAAATAATGCCAGCAATTCCTAATTTATTCACATGAGCGTCATTAGTTCATTACGACCCTTCGGATTGCGAATTGATGACGTGTCCAGTCAATCCAGTTTTATAGTGGCATATATCCTTGCGCGTCATCCTTTCAAAGGCATGCCGCAAGGGACTATCCTGGGCCCGCTTTTAATTGTAAATAAGAAGTTTATGCGCTTGTCCTGGTAAATCTTAGTTTACTGTCATAAAGTTCGCTTAAGAGATAAAAAGGTAAAAGCAAATAAAAGAGGGTGTCAACTCCAACAGTCCAATATTTACTTCGTGCATTTAAATACTGCGTAGAGGAAAATCTTGATTCTTTTATCAGCAGAATTAGTAGATGTTTGAACGAAAATTCAACAAAAATATATCCAGAAAAACTAACTATTCAATACTTGGCAAGGCGAAGATTGCTTTTTAAAATTTAGTTAAATTCCCAATGTCAAGGAAAACCGGTATATAATTTTGATTCCAGCTCAACTTGACCTGAGACATTACATACGCCGTAAATATGCTACTACGTACATTAATCACTTCTGAAAAAAATAAATAAACAAAAAGGTCTGTTTTACAAAAAAAGGAAGAAAAAAACTTATAGATTTCTCACCTTGAAGTATGGATATGCATATCATTGTGATCAACATTTACTTGAATACCGGTTTTGCCATATAATAACAACATACCTACATACATTACTTAAATAATAAAAATCACGGCAAAACATATTGGTATCTTTCAGGCAAATACATTAGAGATTACAGGGGTTCATACATTTTAATCAGTTTGAGACACGTGCACTCGAAGCTAGATAAATGTAAAAACATATAGGAAAATAATCTAACTTTTTATCGCACGTGTTTTTTTCATGAGACAAGGTACCGTATCGCGTTGTCTAATTTACATATTGTTTGATTTGAATCAGATATGTTACCATGTGAAACACAGTTAAGTAAACAGCTTTGGCTGTGTTCGTTTTACCAATACAGCTGATTATTATTTTATCATCAATAATAATAAAATTGAGTCCAGTATGACAGTTTTCTTCATTAAAGTAATATTGGAGTAGTTTCTGTTAATGATATGCTAAGTTTCCGTACTTAAGCGGAACTACTATTGCACCTCTGCTACCCCAAGTGGAACCAGGTCAAATATAACGATCTCTTTTTTCTTTAACAACATAATGACCCGTTTTCCTTAAGTCTTCAGCGCAAAGACAAACTGCTAACACATTCTACATTTCTCCATTATTTCTACACGAGAATGAATCAGCAAAAACATGTCTTAATGGTATTCCTTAGTCCAAAATGAATTTGTCATCGTATTTAATAAGCCATGAACCATCCCCACCGACTATTCCTACTAGCTGCCTTTTAAGACAATAACTTAATACTTATGTCATCAGCGAGTCGACGTCATGAACACATTAGTAAGTGAAAGCGTTGAAATATTATTAAATTTTTCGTCAACATGGCGTATCTAAATGTTGGCGTGCAAAGTAAACGTATTGAAACTATTGTTTAAGAGAACAACTGAAAACTAAATGGAAAGTTGCTGAGGACAACTATTGTTACTTCTATGCCTCTTGATCACAACAAAAAATAAATTCGCTTAAGGGCATTGTCTAAACAGATTAAGTCCAAATGAATGTTTAAAGAGGTCGGTGTGTGTACTGAAACGTTACGCCATGTAAGGGTTATCGATGGGGCATTATCAGCAAACGTGATTTATCTAATTATTTTAATAATTTTACGAGCAACCGGTTTATTGGGCCGAGTTTCCTTTGCTGTATATGTGGATCTGAGAATCCACGATAACCATTGTGATTTACGAGTGTTGATTTCATGGTTTCCAATAGTTTAGTTAGTTTAAGATTTAATAGGTCAGAAGTAGTCAGTACGGATACGGCACAAGGACAAATACGACTTAATCTTGCAAATAAAATAGACAAACCACACAGCATAAAAGATAGAAGAACAGTAGAACTAGAAAACGAGAATCTTTATGATATGCTCGGACGTGCAAATGAGGGCAATTTCATTAAAGGCGAACCGTAAATCAAGCCAGTACACGTTCTTTTACTAGGTACATTATTCTATCACTGAAAAAAAAATAGTATCATAGAAGATTTAGTGCGGTTTACTCACGCATTTCGGCGCCATCTTGGGAAAACTCCGAATAAAAATATGACGGCACTCCCCGACGTGCGGAGTATCATTTGTTAAATGTCTGACGTGAGATGTGACACACGTCGCTATTAAAATCATTAGTAGGTAATGTAGGGCGATCACGATTTCGTTAACCCATTACGTAGTATTAACTGTGCTGCTTTGCTTGCACATATCGTTTCAATTATCATCCAGCATTGATATAAACATCGTGATCTAGCCTCCCAACGATTACGCTAATGACAGGTATCAATATTAATTGTGCTATTTAGTAGAAACACAGTACCTACCTACCTCAATTTTAAACGTTGTCGTGTCGTACGATAACAAATAAACGACAACTCTGTGGTGTTAGTTTTTATGCTTTTAAATTATTCATTAAATCACGGAAAAAATATAAAGTTGAGGTAAAAGGAACGGGACAAGAAAACTGCAAAACTAATTTGGTTACATAAACCTAGATCTAAATAATAAGAAATGATGTTACAATATGGCCAGCTGAGAGGCTAAACCGTACAAAAATTCCTTCTCACGGCACAACGGTACCAACGCACGCGCACGTTGCTAAGGTCACTGCGACAAAATCGTTGTCTCTTTCAGTCTTTTCGTTATTGTCAAATGTGCAAGCGAGACAAACGTCAATGCAAATGAGTCGCCGGAAAAAACGAGCATTTGACTCAGTGTGGCGACTCGCAGTGATTGATTAGATGCACCTTCTTCTTCTGGAATTGGCGTTTACTGGGAATCGGACGGGCCTGCTCGCCCCCATTGTTTGTCCGTTTCGATATGGCTTAACATTATTACAAAGGTTCTCCTTTTACTGGACGATGGAGCAATAAATACATCGTAAACTTAGTGCGCGCACATAAATTCTTGTACCGGACTCATAATGCGCGTATTTGATGATAGCGCGCTGCCTGCTACACTACGGCTGAAATTCTCAAGGAATATGGACAGTGCATACAATTAATATTTTTTATCTGTGGTCAAAGTTACACAAATCTATTTAAATGTTAATTTGCTTTACTACAATTTTATTATAAGGCACTAAGTTGAAAACACATTAGCATTAAAACAAACGTCTACACGTGGCTCCATCTATCGCGTTAACAGAGCAGTTCTTGTGTTTACAGTTGTTTGGCAATGACCATTAGCGATAGCGATATCAAAGGTAGAAAAATTACAAATTCTAATGCAACACGTGACGTTATTTAGTTACAGCAAGTAAAGGAAAAATAAAAGAATATAGCTGTAAATAAATTAAAGTCTATACTGCCCTATGTTTACTTTCACAGTTCACGGCCGCAATCAGTATCGGTGCTCACGTAATCGCGCCGTCTCCTTCTTGCTTGTTGGAATTTCCTTTGAGGACTCGATGCTCTGTCTCTGTTTATTGGTGATTTATAGTGACTGAAGCTTTACATAACCGCGGCGGCTACTTACTACATGTTGTGCTAGTGCCAGTCCGTTTATCATGATTATGACGCTATAAAATAATTATTTTATCTCGTTTGCATGGCTTATTGTAGACCAGTTTTCAAACTTTACTTATTTAGTCAAATGTATGGGTTAATGAGCCGTAATCTAATTGTCTTTGGGTAGAACGAAGCAATATGTACTTTGAAACTTTAGTTTTCTTTAATAATTGGTTTGATGTTTTAAATAAATGGTAAACACTACAACAGTAATAACGAAAAGCAATGAACATGACAAAGGATTTATTTAGGTAGGCCTTATAAACAATTGTTAATCCTAACAAATATCAAAATAATGTACATAGTTAGCATTATTGCACACAACACAATCCCCACAAATCAGAGCGAAGTATTAATTGCACATGATCTAGTAAAGGTATTGCACGGTCGTACATCGCAATTAAATTAGAAATTAGAAAACGTGCAACTTTCACGTAATTGATGCTCCTATAGTACGCACCTGTGTCGGTGAGTGAATAAGCGAAACTAATTATGAGCCGACAACTGCACTAATACACAGACAATCTACGAAGAAATCTTTGCAACCAGTTCAATTACCAATAACAACAACGCTGTTACTTATAACAGCATCCACCAATTTAAAGGGACGCCAACTAAATCATCTAGACGAAGTAAATCGTCTTTAAGGGTTAATAAAATAAGAAAAGTTGTTAAACATTTTCCAATAATCTGACGGGTCAACAGCCACAGAAAAACGGACAAATGTGCCAATGAAAATACATATTGTAATAATGTCACGCTAATTGATGTGAACGAATTACGTTAAACAGATATTGGTGGCGGAGTTGACTTACCGGCTCGACTCGAGCATCATTTTGTGTGGCCTGTAAACAGAAAAATAAACACTTTAACAAAGGGACACAATTACCAACTAAATTACATACACTAGCACACATTTGTATGTAAATAATGAGAATATGTACACTTGGATGCGTAACCGTATTGGAACGTGGGCATTGAGCATGTGTGCGAAAACAATAGATCATTAACAAAAGTATATAAGTAAATCATGTTTTATGAAAACGTCATTTCGACGACCGGCGACTGGTAATAATCTGTAAAAGATTGCAGACGTTTAACCATCAGGTATAAAGCGATCACCTCGGGGAGAATATTTATGATATTTTGTACTAAACAAAGTGTATTTTATATAGATGTAATCTTTCAGTAGATTTTTTTACGGCATTTCTTATTTTGAAAGCTCGTTTGCTTTGTGAGATATTTCAGTTTCTTGGAATCGTGTTTGCTGTGTTTAGCAAATCATCTTCGTGGTAGGGTGAACAAGGTTGAATGGTACGCTAATTATGTGGTTTAGTCCAAGGTTGACGCGATATGAATTAAGCGGTGCGCTATGAAAATCTCATTTCAACGTCTTCACCAAAGCTCGTCGACCTAAATAATACTTTGTATTTTTTTAATACAATTCATTTAAGGTTGCCAGTAGCCTTTATAAATTGTCGCTTGAACTATTTCGTTTGTACTGTTTATCAAGAAACCTAAAACTAAACGTTCATTAGCTTGCTTCAAATAGACCGCAATAATTCAAGTAAACATGCTTCTAATAAGCAAAAATAATAACAAAAAGAGCTATTAAGCACTTAATATCATCAGACCGTTAGTAAAACATTACAGCAACTTTTAAACTACATTCTACATCAGTATCAAACAAATAACTATCCAATAGCGACACTACAATAGATAAGACGCACTCGAAACAAATGATTCATAAAAAGTAACAATTAATATCAGAAAGCAGACACTGCCGGAAGGTAACACGCATATCTAATAATCATGCCACGCGAGGGATATTCCACTCACCAAGTACAACCTCGCGAACATCGGCAAGGTCGCGAAGGTCATTGTATTGTTGGATCCGATGGCAACGCCTGTCCCGTTCCATACGCCGCCCTTATCTTTTATCAATCGCTCATAATTTCGGACGCTTAACATCAGCAACTTCATAATACATTATAGCGTTTAAAATATTACACGATTCTTTTCTTTCAGTTCCGATATTGATGTTATGATTTATTGCAACTAGGAAAGTAGATTAACCGTTTCCTAATAATAGTTCTCCGATGATTATCTCTTTCGTTATTGCTTCCTTCAAATCTGATGTTTCAAACGTCGAGGCTTTAATAAGTAATTTTAATGAGCGCAGTGGATAGTATTGATTGCTACAAGTCGAGTCAACGGCGTAAATTCTCAAATGGAAAGTCCATAAAACCACAGTAGGAAATATGTATTGCACAGGAACAATTGTGTTCTAGGGACTGGGAACCGTCAGCACCTATCACTTTTAACCGCATCCTGTCATCCAGTTGTGCGGTCGAGTCTATGCCACAAGAAATATTCACTTTCAAATCACAAAAGTCATCTAAACTTCCAACATTTTTCATTCAACGGCTGCCCGTAACTATAAAATCACATATGAGCAATAAAAAGGAAATAAAATGGACGAATGAAAAACAATTGGGCAGTTTTGGGTTAAGAATATAAAATAATCTGAAGCATTACTTTGAGATTTGCACATCTGTTAAATAAAAAGTATTATTTTTATGTGTATTTTTATAAGCATCAGTATAATACGTTTAAACATAAGCCACAAGGCACTCAATCATAACATTAACCTCATAAATAGTAATTGCAGCACTGCACTATAATAAATCAAGTTGCCAATAGAAAACGCAACAATCGCCGAGCCATCGGTGGCTATCTGACATCCTGTTAGGCGTAGAGCAGGTAAAATTGCAATTGCCCGAACTGTCTTCGTACAAGTAGCTCCTAAATGTACAAGCAATTTTGGACCTTCTCTGTACCGTCATAACTTTAGGGTCGTCCATATAAAAACATGTAAAGGCTAAGCTAATCTGCACTGTATAACCCAAAACGATAAAGTGTGTAGTGTATTGATAGCTGTCCGACTTATGAATGAGGATGTCGGTATTCATTCGAAGGTAAAAACTGTTTGAAAGGCCAAACTGGGAACCTGCAAAAAATCTGAACATCATTGTGAAATTATTGTTTTGTATATTCATGTTTAATATTGTACAAAACTATCAACTACTGCTGTTACAGATAAAAAACTGTTCTCATAAAATGTTCCATTGTTTCGTTCAACTGTCAGGCATCAAAAAAATTAAAGCGCCAAGGCTGTTGAAGAAGGTGCAATTGAATTAACATTCGCATGAATTGCAAATGAACGATTTATAACGTACTGACATAAAACAAACTGAATTCAGCCGCGTAGTCCACTGAAATACACAGGTGATTCACATAGTGCGATGAATATAAATGTAACAAAGGGTTTAAAATGTACTCCGTGTGAATTGTTTTCATTATGATGAAATGTTTTGTCTATGACTTCACGCGGCGATTGTTTCAAAATCGATTTTTATTAGGCCTGCCGTACAAACTTATTGGAGAAGCTCGAAGTACCTTATCATTCAGTTTGTTTATCAATGTTTACTACTCGTGCTTTCAATTATTTAAAGAAACCTTTGCTTTCCTCCGAATTATCTCAATTCACAGTTCTCATTCTACTCAAGTTAAGAGCCTTTTTACATCGCCAGTCGGCTCAATGGTCTGTAATTTTGTTTTGATGAATTAGCCAAACGACGGGATACTAATAATTGAGGATGGACAGAGAACGCCGAAACCGTTCGAGCTTCGGGCCTTCCAATTTATAGCGGATGTATCGAAAGCTTTTTGCAAATAAAAATATGGAATTTTCGGAAGAGGGAGTTCATCGTTCGCTTGATCGCATTGCCGACCTTGACGTTTAGATGTCGAAGAACTGCGCATAGTAACTGACAACGCACTTTCGTCCGAAAGTTTACAAGACACATTACCAGGAATTCTTTACCCAAATTTTATTGCATGGCTTTGTGTCTCTCACAGTTCTTATAGTTATGTGGATCAAAAATAAAAACAACAGGTATAATTGGTCACAGTAAAAACACTTTTTGAAATGTTTCTAGTACCACTCCAACTTTTTATAACGGGAAGGAGGAAAATAAGCAAAATCAACAGAGCAATTAAAAATGAGGTCAATGACAAGAGAATAAAAAATGCAGTTGTAAATGTGGTATGGTCGACGTCGGCGCGATAGAAACCCTCTGAGATGGCAATGGAAAGAATATCTCTAGGGTCTCATTAGCAAAGCGAGCGAAGCATGCTGCTGCGGTTAGGGAGACAGTCGCACCGAACAGCACTTCCAGTAAGAAGGGCCTTATTAGTAAGCGGATGGGTGTTTTGTCTATTTGTTAATTCTGGAATGGTCTGCGCTACAAACCTTTGTACAACGAATTAAAGATCTGATCTTTGTTCACGTAACAAAATGTCATTAGTAGACTATATATATATATATATCACTTTGCTTATCAAAAGATCAGATAAACAATGTCCATATATCGACCATGTTATAAAAACAACGTAGTAAACGAGCAGCTGAAAAGAACCAAGCAAACTTTTGAACGTGTACGCAACGTCTTAGAACGGAGACCGAGAGCCCGTTGAATTCTGAACTAGTAAGCTTTTTACTCAACACTGCATCGAATGCGGAAAGCGGTAATTTACAAATAATCATAATAATTATTCTGTAATTGTGTGTCTGTTGTTTAGCGTAGCGTATCAAAACCATGCCTGCACACGTCGACGGAGCAGGGGGATTGTGCTCTGTCAGCACGATTTATAACAACTTCACTAATTCTATATCCGGGTGGAGTAGTGTAATTAGTGTGTGTGCGGACCACCCATCGGCTCCAAGCATATAACCCGGCTTCAGACACACAGTCGTCATGTAAATCAAAGAGCAAACAGTAATGACTCGTCGAGATTACCAGTTGGATGCGTGAGCTCAGGCTGTAATGTGTGCTAACGTGTGAAGCCGTCCTAGATAACATTGTACTTGTCACTGCACTAGCTCGATAAACTAGTTTGCCTTAGTAAATTTTGTCTAAAAGGTGTGTTCAACGATTGTTTAAGAACATTGAAATAAGCACACGAGGATATATTTATTACTCGTTTTGCACAAGCTGCCGAGTCAAATTGAAAAAGAAGTATAAGAACAGTTACAAAGAACGATAACATGTTGGCAGAACAAGAATATGAAAAGTTCTAAATCCTCAATATTAAAAACGCGATGAATGATAACAAACACGAACATCATTATGAATGAAACTAGATACAGTGAGAAAATCACAACAATATTTAAATGTTAATTAATCAGTTTGGACGGGCGCGTGCAAGCGTCGCTGGAACTGGTAGCGCGAGCGACCACCCGCCCGACCAGACTGGTTGCCTTCGTCGACCTTGCGCTTTCAATTCTGCACACTGTCGATTATCTACCATTATACGTTTTGTTACCAGTCCACTTTTATGCTAAATCAACTTTCGCTGGACGTTAGCTGATGTGTATCAGACAGTTTGATTTGTTTATTCGAGTGACGATTGCCTAAAGGCCTCAGAAATACGAGTACTTCCATTTGGAGCTAATGAAAGAATAATTACCATCGCTATCGCGATTTGGAAACATATTGGATTTGTCGAGCTTGTTCTGTTGCTGTGTCATCGGGAAAGCTAATGAATTAGAAAATTTTCGTTTGACCATGGAGTATAATTCCGTGATCACCGTCAAAACTATGTTCCTCGTTGTAGTTATCAAAATTTCCCATATCGCTTAAAATTTTAATATCATAATGTAATACAATTGTGAGACTTCAAACGGCGTAATTAAGCTGTGATTGAATTCCATTATGGACGTGATTATATTTGAAATAACTTTAACCAATGATGATTACATTTGTTATAATATGAAAATTGTGAGGAATATTTACGTTTACGAAAATAGTTTTAGATTAGATTCTGAGAAATTGAGTATTATGTACGCAAGTAACACGCAATGGCAAAGGCTTCTGACCTAAATAATATACTTATTACTTCTATAGAAGGCTTGACATTTTTGTTCAACTACAATCAAGCTCTTATTTTCTGCCTGCGATTTTCAAATATTTGGTTAGCTCGAAGCATTCAATTTATCTTATTAATCTTGGAGAATGCAGTCTCTTCTTGTTCGAATATTTTATTTAAATGAGCACATTATGCATACTGACGCACTGATACAAGTGCAGAATTATTATATTATTAGGCCCCTAATAATAAGTCCAGCGACTAAACTAGTTTATGTAGTAAAATCTAATTACTTATCCGCTTTTCAACCGCATCCCCAGACATTACATCTAAAAGCAATTCCAGAAATAAGATCAAGAGGATTTACGATCGATTAAAGTGTACATTTACATAACTATGGCGTTTCGATTTGTTTTTATTAAGCGAAATACTTTTAAGTTGAATAAATGTGAGACTGTGAGGCAATGAAATACTGTCCAGTGTTGTTACTCGTAATACGAGTTTCTTAATACTAACTTATTTGCTTGTATTTTGTAATGAAATATGTGTAGAAGTAAAGCTGATGAATAGTGCAGCGAAATTGATACAAGACAAATAAATGACCGTTGACCATTAAATATAAGGGAAGAATCTCAAAGGTTAGAACGAAGGCCCGGAATAGAACAAAGGAAATCGTCCTGAATTTAAAGACGACCAAGATGTGGCAAGTGTTGATCAGATGTTGGCAGAACTTTATGTAATCATCTGCCTAGCCTTTTCCCAACTATTATTATACTTGAGATCGGCTTCCAGTCATACCGGATTCAGCTGAATACCAGTATTTGGTGGCGGACGTGGAGCGGCTGCCTGCCAGACCTCCACAACCCAATAAACTGGGGAACACGGTACTTCTTGGCAAGGCTGGTGTCAGATTTTCTGGCTTCTGAAAATCCGTAACGACTGCCAAAGATTTACAAATGCCAGCCGGGACCAACGGCTTAATGTGCTTTCCGAGGCACGGAGGAAACTCGGTATGTTAAGACGGTCACCCATCTACAGACCAACCTTGGCAAGCGCTGCTTAACCTTGAAGATCGAACTGTACGGCTGTTATTCTTTAGCCACGAGCTACATACTCCTCCTTGGCAGAACTTTATGTAAGAACACATAATTAAGGTAAGGCTAAGGATAACGAGTGGAGCACGGCATCGGGCTCTGAGGCACGTCATTGTTACCAAGTCACATTACACCTTTTGTGCGCAAAGCTATCGGTTCCGTACTTCGTTACCGTGTCCCAACTGTGAATTAACTTTTCCCGACCCACCACACGAGCACAATCGAGGAGCAGATTCATAGAATTTCCAATCAAAATGTAAATTTCAACCCAACTATTTTACATTTATCCATTCATTTGTCGGCAGAAACTGGGAGTGAGGTGAAACGTATTGTATCCTTCTCCTCATTACAATATTTCTTTATTGCGGGGCAGGCGACAATCGTGACTACACTCTGTATACGGACATTTTTTACTCAGTAAGTAAGTTCTGAAACAGTTATTGCCATAACAGAGGTGATTTGTCAAATTTATTGCGCTTCCGCACTCACAACAGTAAGTTACTACCTATTTAATAGCCTGTTTTATATATAGTTTTCGCAATCAAATTTTTGAGTCTGACAATTTATAAAATAAGTGGAACTAAAGGTTGAGGATAATCCTTAGCTGAAGTTATTATGTTATTGCTTTTTAAAGTTTTTAGTACTAATAACTTAAGATAAATCTTGGCCAATTTTGGACAAATAGACAATTTAATATAGACAATATGTCTTCGCATAGCTGACCATAATAATAACCAAGGAAGCTACAGCGATCTGTCCGCTTGAAAAATTACGTGCAAAATACGAGTTAAACTAGCCGTAATGTCAGCTCACATAGCCATGACACATCAGACGCAATCATAACGTAAATCTGCGTCGAGTCCACTTGTCATCGGCGCAGACGACACACTCCTTCCTTTATTATCATATCATTTCTGCCCACTAACATAAATACTGTACAAACTGACAGAAATTACTCAGCTAATAAATCCACAGTGTAAAAAATATCTCTATTGACATTCCAACAGGCTGTAGACAAAGTGATCAAGTGTAATTGTAATTTTTACTCTGCTGTTCATAGACCATACGTTTATTTGCACTGTAGCGGTCGTTGAACTGTAGAGCTTATGCAGTATGTGTCTTTGAGCAGTGCCAATGTACTTACGAATAGTGTTGGCACGGCTTGAAGCTCTGATGACACAGGAAGAGATAAGAACTTGACGATTCTTCCTGCTTTTATGATATTTTCTACGTTAATATTTTCTTCTTAGAATCTAAGTGGTCAAGTCTGGACAGTCAACGTCGAAATTGAATTGAAAAGTTCATCAGTTAATATGACTTTGTCTATGAGAGCCGAGTGGACCGCGAATTCAAGTTCTTTATCCTCAACAATGTTTGTATGAAATGGGTCAACCGTTACAAAATCCGCATCAGCTTTCAGGTGTTGAGTTTTTATTTAGAAACTCGTAACATCAACAACAAAATGGTCAGGGCCTTCATTGAAATGAAATTGGGTTATTCCGATCTGTCCTTATTGACTGCCAATATGGTAATTCATGTGCACATAAGGAAAATAAAATATAGGTCGATGACGAATAAAATGGCATAAAAGTTCATGTGACATTTTTATGACATTACAAATCTACTCGTAAATTCCAAGGCCGGAGGCCTAAGCAGGTTCTCGTATGGGCAGAATATTTGTCTTGTAACGAAAATAGCAATTATTTTGAGCATAGCGATTGGAGCGTGAAGTCCATCAATCATGGTGATCAGCGGCCCTGACAATAATGGACTTTATTAAACATGTAGCAAATTCGCAACGCTTTCAAATTTCGTGGAGAACGCGTCTCGTAGGCCGCTCAGGGCGCCCTGGACGTGAGCCAACAACTCTACCTACTTCAATCTTTAATGCATTTCAACTATTTTATTATAGCAAAGTATACAAACACGCAATATCAACTCATTTCTCGATTAACTGACATGATAAGATGTCATTTGACGCTACGTTATGTAGGCTATAAAAACGCGATATTGAGCAAGCCTGTTGCGGAAATTTCGTAATTATTATTTTACTGATCGTGTACAATGCTACCTGTGTATTTGTAACATTCATTTGTTCTTACAATGGTTACTTATACGCGTATCGGTAACCCTTGATGATGTCACCTCAATACTATAGCGAATCCAGCGTGCACTGTAAAAGCCAGTGTTGCCACAAAGCCGACACAAAAGCAACCACTAAATATGGTATTTTAATAATTATCATTCCGACTAAGGTTATTATTGTCAGTTCGTACGGCCCGGCTGCGCTCCCACTAAAACATTACGCAACTGCGGCAGTAAAATAACTTGCTCGAGATTGGCAGAATTAATACCCACTCCTTAGGTGGACTTGAAATTAAAAGATTTATTGTTATAATTAAAATTTGTCATAAAAACGGCGTGGCATTCGTTGATGGTTAAATAAAATTAATGGTTGTAAACGCTAACAATTTTCCACGGGCGGCGGGTCTGTCGCGACTCGTGCTGTCAGCGGCGATATTTCAAGATAAGCTACTTGGCCGTACGCTTCGCTCCTGTGTTCCGTTCCCACGCGGCCACGCAACAAATAATAACACACAACATTACCGAATCATTTATAAAATGAGGCACTTCAAACTGGAGGACGGGCGCGTGAATTTATTTTACATTAAACCACTACGGAGTCAACGGTGTAACGCAATGGAGCGTCTTGTCCATTCCATCAAAGTTGACCTACAAACATTGATTAAGTGATTTAACAGTTTGTTCAGAACGGTAGAACAGTCGTTAATCTTTATCAGAATCGTATAGTACAACATACCTATTGATTGAATTACGTTAGTGAGGCAAGGCTATAATTTCAAATTATAGGTACCAGGATAATATCGCAGTGAGGAGTAACGGAACCCAGTGTGAGTGGCGGGCGGCGCGTCGCGGTCTTCGACCCGCGCCAACGGCGGCGGCGACGGCGGCGCAAACCGCCTTGACCTGCGAACTCTTGCTGGCTTCCTATTGCCCACTGCAAGCCTAGTACTAGAACACGATTATACACGAACAAAGCCGATTAAATACGAAGTGGCCTTCTCACAACTCATACTCACATCTTTGAAGGCGCACTTATCGTTTGGAGGGAGACTATAATTTAGTCGAGTCAATAGCTAGTGCAATTTTATTGAGGCCATTTTAAACATCGATCAAAATATTGCTCCGGTGAATTCAATCGTATGGTTGGACTCAGAAGTGATGAACTGATAACTATAAAGCAAATCAAACGATTACTATAGTTCGAGTGTTCGTTAAATGAGGCCCAAGTCCAAGTACATTAGCATCATAATTGATGTTTATTAACGCGTGTGAGAATCGTGAGCCATATTAAATGAGTCGATCGATCACTAAGTTACTTGATACATGATTGCGCGCACGGACATCGCTTGTGAAACAATAGTCTCACTACCGCTTTTGAACTGCGAGTCTCGACAGCGAATGATAAACAGATGTCGAAACAAATTGTGAATTCATGACGGCGGAGACGAATTGTTAATGAAATTTATTTTGTTTTATAATTTAAATATTCCAGTTAAATGTGCTAAGATTTTAGTTGAAACTTAATTATAAAGTCGACTGAGTTTTTGAATGATGAATGAAACTGTATCGTATTTTAGATAGATAGTGAATTAAAAAGAACAACTATGTAAATAGCAACCAAACTTGATTGAAAGCCTTCACCAAATCAATGATCGCTCTGTTTCCTTGTAGGCCGAGTATAGTATTCCAGGACAAGCTAATGGCAGCGAAACAATCATCACAGCCTGGAGCCAATTACGCGCTGGGTTCAAAAAACGCATTAGTACTCAAGTAACATCAACCAACGACTTGTCTACGACCACCATAGTAACCTATTTTATAGTCAGTCTAATTTGCGCGGGACGATAATCAGCTGATCGAGGACATCCTGTTTTTTCTCTGAAGCAATTATATTGTTACAACAAAATTAAAGGAATCGGGGAGCGTGTCGACAAGGGGAGGACTGTTCCCAGCTGGTGGACATCGTCGACATCGATAAGATTAGATTTGTAACCCAGTTACAACCAAAAGCGGGTTTACAGATATCGAAGCGCAACTTGAATTGGAAGATAATGATTCACGTCCATGTAGGGTCTGGCGATCTGACAAAGATGGAGGCGGAAGACCAAAAATGGCAACGCATGACAGCTTTTAAGCGGATATAGATACAGCATAGAATTAGTTTGAAGAGATAAAGACAACAATAGGATTAACTTTAACCTTGATGTTGTATCACAATGATTGCAAATTGGAAGTCTAAACGAAGATGGAATGGTAAATAATTTTCCATCCACAGCTTTTCTTCAATTTTTCAGACAGTAATCAGTTTGTTAGCCCCACATTATACATCCAGGTCATCAGATCCCGTTTTACATCATTCAATCTGCCTTTTGCCAAATTTATTGGGGTTGGTTTCTAATGTAGCCAGATGCAGTTGAGTACCAGTATTTTACATAGAACGAATAACAAACTGACACTAGGTTATGGGTTCAGATTTTCTTCTGGATTCGGACTACCCACGTCTGCCAAATATCTTCAAACCAGTCAAAGTATCACATCCAGGTAAAAAAAAAAAACTATGCATAAACAAAAACAACGAAGAAGCTCTGCGAATTAACCTACAATCGCGCTACACAACGTTGCGTACACGCAAGCGCATAACGGTACGCGTGCATTGCCGGATACGGTGCGCGTCATCCGGCCTCGTACGGACTCGTACGTCACACGCGCACGACAACATCAATCATCGCGGCCAATTGCGAAGCGTGCCGATGCTGAATGATCTCGGTCTTCCTGGACCATACTGATTTTCTGACACAAGTTAACCGACTTCCTTTACTTTAAGATGATGTTCTACGTTAGCAAGAGCTTTACCAGATTTCTTATGTTTTTGTACGTCGTGTTTGATCCACGTCATGTAAAATACTGTACCATTACCCCTGTCTACCGTCGTATTTCATTATCTCTATGGTCTTCCATTATGTTCATCAACATCTATATGTTTATCGATTTTAGTGGCATGCGTTTCTTCTTCTCTTACATTATTTACTTACACAGAATAAATCTTACAATCATCACGATAGCTCTCGAGCTTATAATTTGATTGATAGGCTATGTAAAGTTTTCATGAAATATATGTACATTCCCTATCAAATATCGCTTATCTTATTCATTCTTCCGGCACGCATGTATATGTATGTCACCGGATAATTACAAATGCTGTAAGATTTTAAAATATCGTATGAGATTTTGAACTCAACTTTCATAAATAAGACACGAATGATGTATTGGTAACTATTGAATTTAGGTGGGATTTATTGTATTCAAACTGATATTTTCACAATTCAACGACGAATAATAACCCAATAAAGATTTATTACAATCTTCCGGAGTTTGTAATTATCCGGTCACATAAACATACATATCTTTATAATATAATAATGATATTTATTTACCAATAAATTCGCCTCATACATGCTCCTCAGTTCCGTTCTTCCGGCACAGATTCCGTAACAGTGTTTTTTGTAAAACCGGAATCGTTGAATGAAAGTAGTATGTCAGCTGTTTGGGGGTCACTAACCGGTCCTGCTCGTGGGTGTCGATTATATTTTTGTTAAAACAAAACTGGAATATTTCTAGTATTCGAGTGATGATGTATGAAAGAAAACGTTTGAACTATTCCAATATGGCGGCTCTACGGAACGTGACGATTAGAGCATCAAACATCCGTTATACGATATTATCATTATCAAGGAAGATTGTTTCACAGTTCCGTGACGATCTACGAATGCAAGCAAGTCATTAAAGTTTGTGGGATTACAAACCGGTTTCAGGCATGGTGATTATGGCAACATTCTTGTTATTGAGGAAGTTCTTCGCTCGAACGTGACTCCACTTTCTTCCGTCTGATATGATACTGACAATCAGCTGTTTTTGATCAGTCGCAAGTTATACTGTATATTTAGTTGACGAAATCTAATAAGTCCGTCAGATACGATTTTATACCATGTCCCTGGTTACTAGATATTCTACTATTCAAGTGACGTAGAAAACTTTTTCTTTTTCAATTCTCTTGAAGCTAAAGGTAGGATAACGATTTATTGGAATTCTGTTGAAACGGTTTATCAGATTATTACAATCGTTCTCAGATATTTAGATAAGCACGGCTACATCTTTGTCCTGAGATGCCAACCTGGACTGGACGCCACAATTTTCATTTCCGTTTCTAAATTCCTTTATAAATGGAAATGCAGCGGGTGAATAGCAAGGCAAACTTCCCAACTCAGATAATATTGTTTACACTCACCAGCTAGGTTGATCGTTAGGGCATTTAACGACAAAGTGTCCAAGTTAGTCCTCAGCTTTGTTATGACGTCAGCGTTCACCTACGTCATAAATTCTAGACGTAAAAACTTGAGTTAATGAAGCTTCTCCACTCCACTTACGTAACCATTATTCCAGGATTTCTGGCTCGAGTGGGAAAAATAAGTATGGTGGTCGTCCAATGGCACATATGTACTTACACATTGTGGATAAAGGCCTGTAGGATAAAAGCCTGTTTCGAGTACCCGCGCTGACCCATATCTCATGTGAAGCAAGATGTGCCAATACGCCCTATTTTACTTCCATTCTTCAGATTAACATGAGATATATCAATTGTACAGTTGGTTTAATAGAAAATAGTTACACGGAAGCTCGCTTAGTGACTATCTTATTTCAAACAGCAAGCGGAAAACTACATTTGTAAAGCAGAATTATTCTGGAAATTCAGACCTTTACAAACAGAATCGTTAACCAATGTTATGTAAGTCAAGAAGTTCTTCAGAAATGATCTCGTCATGATTGTGGACAGAGAACATTACTGGCGCAGTAAAGGTAGCCAATAAAACAAATGATTACGACCAATATAAAGCTACCGACGGACAGGCGTTTATTGACACAAGTCTGCTAGACAATGTGTGTCTAATGTGTTTCCGGCGTTTTTACAATTCATGTCACAACACGAGCTTTCGTAATACATTTAAAAAATGATTCCAAAGTTAATAGAACAAGGCAAATGCTTATTTTTAATCAGCTTTATTTCTTCAGAACCAGTTTCGTAGTTAAAAAGGGATATAAACATTCAACAGATATAAAAGTAGTCGTTTATCAATCCCGAATAAAGTTGTCGAATAGACGACAAAGTAATCTTCATATTTATTTAACGACCGCTAAGTAATTCCCGAAAATTGAGTAGAAAAATAAGTTGAGACATTAAATAAGACAGAAACGCGACACCATCTAACGTATTTCTCAAGAACTAAACAAGTTTCCGAGTCAGTGCTCGCGACAAGTCGTGGAATGAAATCCGAGAGAGCACCTCAATAAATGGGCAAACATTTATCTTTGGTTGAGCAGTTAATACTAGACTGGGCGTCGCCTACATCTGCATCACTTATCTGAATATCTTCACTAATTACTAAAACCGAAAGCCTGTGTGCTTAGCCCACTTTTCGAGCATATGCAAAACATGTATATGTTAATAAGTACAGTTTTCAAATATAAATCTAAATAAGTAAATATGCATTCAGCGTGTGTAAAATGTTGACATAGCATAAAATAATGACCATGTTATTATGAAATCGGAAACCGAGGAACGTAACGATGTCGTGACATCCTCAGGTTTGTTCCCAGAATTAAGTGTAGTTGTGGAAGTGGTCATTTGTAACTGCGTCTTACAGTTTGTAATAGTTAGTCGATTGTCTGAGGAAGAGGATTCAACCGAAGCAAAACTCAGATCAGTAAGAAAAAATTGTTGACATACAAAAACTTTATCTGTAGAGCTTAAAAGAGGATTAAGAAAGAGTGTATGTGTATTCAAAGGAGACGTTATTTATACGCTCGTGTATTTATCGTGTGTGTCGACAAGGTTTACTCAGAACTCGTAACGTGGCCGATGCTTCGTCTGAGCCGGAGATCCCGCGATATATCGCCGAGCCCGAGCGAGATTCTAACACAGAAGTTAAGCCTTTCTGAGAAACTTGCCAGACTGTGGGCATTCTTTCATTAAACGCATTTTCACATAACGTGCTTTTATGTACTGTTTGGAATTGTAAAGTGGGTATTAATTTCACTTTATGGCTGTGAATGACTCTTTTATTTAGGAACGGTGTAATCAGCTTTTTTATCAGTTTAGATTTATGAAACACTTTTAAAATAGACTAAATGGCAACTTGAACTACATATCTATGAGATTGTATTTTTTTTTTATAAGAAAAGTAACAGAATATTAATTTCGAATGCTTTTTACGAATCCAGCCCTGAAGACATTATCACTCCCACTATAAATAAATAATAAAAGTCGTTCCATTTACCAAACTTATTGTGTGCGAAAATTGATTTTCTATTAATAGTCCTATTAGTATCTGTTTTGTTATTATTATCAAACTTCATAATATTACAAGGAGTGTAAGTAGCCACATCGCAAATCTTACACGCGTCCGTGGGCGCGACGCGTGGGTTGCCAGCAATTGGATATTAAAACATACAAGAATATTCCATTATTACCTTCCATATATGTTTACTTAATCCGTTAAATAGGTCTCTTAATATCACATTACGGGAGCAATTACCTACCGAGTTTTCAGTTGATATTGTGAAGTTATAATACTGACATATTTTATCAGTAACTACAAGTTTTTTTCATATTATTTCACTAGTCTGAAGTGGAGGATGTGCAGCCATATTTTCATACATAATTCCGTGCAGTGCGCGTATTTTTATTACTAACGTTTCCCTCTTCATCAACTGCATCGCTTTTTATTTTATCGTCAACATTGTATGCAGTCTGTTTGAAGTCATACTGTGTCCATGTTTCAAAAGTGTTTTGCAAGTAAAGCACCCATATCCAAAGGCTTTATTATTCGCAAATCCTCCATCAGAGTTCCGGCCGCAAATTCCTCAATAAGCTTAAAATTCCCCGCTCTTGGTGGAATTGCCCACAGACCGGCAAAGCGACCACTGATGTTGATAACTTGGACACCTTAAATTACTGAAAGATTATTCAATAACTAAATATTTGTGTTCCTCGAAGAAATAAGGAGTGTCCTTTTAAATCAGGGTTTAAAAATTAATCTGGTAGTAAATATTATATCCATATCTTTCGGTTCCCAGCTAAAACACTAGGAAGTGGTGACGGGTGTGCGTTTTGGGGGACTGACTTTAATAAAAATTTGTTGTTCAAAAATTGCTGTCTCTCAGCCTAGTTTGAATAACTGACTTTTGATTTTGGTGGTCTTTAAGACCCTTCAGATAAAGAAATGCGATCTACAATTTTTATAACAGTAGTATAGCAGCAATTTCTGACGTACTGAGACACAATGACGAGTTCATGATTTAAGTAAATTAGAAGTTTCATACTATGAAAACCTTTACCTAATGAATCAGTGCGACCAATCCACTTAAATATAACTTCATCTACTAAATGGTGGCTTACTTCAGGAGACCGCAAAAGGACAGCGAGACCCAAGTCTCTTTAATCTCCACGTCTGATACGGTTGAAGAAGATCTTTTTATCATAATCGAAAGTTCTGGACTTCTGTTGGTCTAGACAAAATAAATTCACACAAACCTTAATACCCTTTTTTGCAAATATCTCTCGCATAACTTATTTTCCCTGTAAACTTTTGAAATCCTTCAAGTTTTATTACAGACCATTCAAAGGTCCCAGACGCGTTTAATAGATTAAGTTTAGATCGCAATTTGATGACGTTATCATATTTTAAGATTACATAATATACCATCTGTAGATTTGTATTTATGGATGGGTTAAACAGACTTCGTACTTCAGACTCGCTTCTCACATTTCAAGCACAGAAAAATATTTGATTGGAATGTCATTCAACTGTAGAGCGCTAGATTAATGCGAAACCTCGTACCAAGCTTATGGCATAGTAACGAATTTTTAGTATCGCTTCATGGTAGGAGGTTGTTCAAATGTGTATAGACGGCCACAGGAAACAATGGACAGCTTTCAAAGAAGTGTATCTTATCTAAACTCAAAGTAAACACATTTTTCTTCCAACTAGACGAGGTTTACGAGATAGCGTGATTATGCCAACAAAGCACACGGATTTCTGAACAATCCCTTATCTAATATAATCTTATGATAATATTTTACAGCACCAAAGTTAACAATCGAAATATGTGCGAACGTTCTACAAAGGCTTGGACATTTTGGTCGATCGTCTGAAGTACCTTAGGCTTTACAAATTTTCCGTTCACCCAAGTGAAATCCACTCACAGTATAAATATACTATAAAGATAATAGTCACCGCTAGACATTAACCCCTGAATAAATTGCAAACCAAATCTGCAGACGACTAGTCTAGCCGATCTCAGCATTCTCAAGAAGACAAAAACTGGTATTTTTTCTACTAATGCATTACCTGCACACTGATTTATTTATCCAACTATGAAAATGCACTTGTGCACGAAACTTGGTCTCGACACAGTATGCATTCAACGATCCGGCCTACACAGGGAGATATTAAAGTGAGGGGGTGAACTGGGAGCTTGCAATCTGAACACCCCCTCCTCCGCCGCCCCCCCGGCGACTAATTTCCGACAGACTAGTATACTCCTTCGGTATATTCTGTTTTACACTATTTCATATTTTATTGGCTACAAAATAAAATAATACGACAGCCGCAACTGGCGTTAATACTCCTACAAACTGCCAGACGTAAAGTGGTATGCTACTTTTGTCTCTTCGATGATAATGTTCTGCAACGTTTACATACCTGTAACAAAAAAAAAACTTGTTATATATTTCAATCGAATCATAATCACGTATTTCACCTAAATGGAAAACAGAAAATCCACCGCCCGATGCCAATTTAAAACGTTAATAATTTTAGACCAAAAGCTGACGTTTATCGCAATTTCATCGTCTTCACTTCGTACCAAGCGGCGATAAGTTCCTTTCCAACGGCCTTGCCTGTTTGACCTTTTTGTTTTAACTCACAATACCTATACACTGCACTGTTACCAATAAGTTCATTAGGCGTTATTATTTCTATCATGTGACGAGAGATATATTTTAGCAACTTTTAAATGTCTTTGTATCGCTTAAGATATATTATTCATCTAGTGTTGTAACTTACTAGTCTAGTCACAAACAAAGCATTATGAATAAGATGTACCTACATAGCTGTTATTAGTATTCAAATCATGACCCAAATAGAGCTTTCCTCTAGAGAAATAAAGTTCAATTTCGTGGAGCAGCCTCAGCTTCCTAAGTAATAAATCCATTGGAACTAATATCGACACATAGATGCCAAGCCAGTGCTTGCCAATTCGTCTGCAGTATCTGGTTCCCAAGACAACAACTAGCTGGTATAATCGGTAAGTTAGAACATTTCCTGACTATTGTTTGGAGTGTCCGCCTTTTGATTTGCGTTAAGAGCTTTTACGATCGTTTAATTTGTACGTGACGCATGTACAACTGTCAGAGGTGCTACATGTTATGACTTATGAGTTATCAGAATGCTTATCCATAAGTTCTGTGTGAAATTTTCTAGCTCGAATAAAAAGCAAACGTAGATACGCGACGCAAGTCGTTAAGTTGAAAAAGGTTTACAATGACTCACATACGATGTCCTAGCAACACGTTATTACAAGGATGCACTACTGCAATGTTTTATGTGCTCGAACATTTTCTTGGACTAGCAACGGGAAATCCAGGCTTAACGCTTTTATGGAAATATTATTGTTATTCTGCTTGTGTCAATTGCTACCCGAGATCTGTTTTCTTATCAGAACTGTTATTGTGCTGAGCTTATCTGGCGTGCGCACATTTAAATGCTCATCGGATGTAGTTTTCATATTACATATTGTGAACATACGTGTATTCTACATTTCTACTAACACAAATGTGGATGGGGGACTCTGTAATATAGTTATTCAGGTAGTAAATGTTGGGAACGTACCATGCCACTTCTCCAAGGCATTGTAGGATTACCGAGTAAACCAGATGAGACTTAAGATTGTAAAATACTAGTTTGTTTGCTAATTTCTAATGTTAATTTTAAACGTTTAGGATTTTAAACAGTGCCAATGTGTTAACAGCACATTAAAGCGTCGGTTTTTAAGACCGAAACAATGTAACACCAGTGAACAGCGTGTCCTATTGCCAAAGAGTTCTATAGTACGTCGTTTATGTCGACTGACTAGAAATCTTCTGGACAGTTAACAAAAGCTTTATTATCAATGAAACAAAGTTCTCATTCGCGTTCATCTTATCTTTTACGTGATAAGACTGTATTATCATAAGGAAGATTACCATTAGCAACACAACCTCATGATCTTCGGAGATTGTTTTAATGTTATTTTTAATATTTGCACGAAGCCGCTTGTCGGCACCAGCTTATAATATTTAATCCTGTTTGTCTTTCATTTGGGTCATGCATGAGCGTTGCAAGAGTATTTTTCAAAACAAAATCACTTAAGTATTTTCACGGGTGGTGGGGCCTTAAAATGATAACTCCCGTTGTCATTTCGCAAAACGTAAATATCTTTTGACCTGATAGTTATATAGGTAGGTGTGCGAGCAGATAGTAACGTGTACACAAACCGCATCGGTGGGCAAGCGAGCTATCAATTCAGCTCTAAACTGTTGACTAACGTGATGATTACATAATTACTCTCCGATAAATTAATTAAACGCTCAGCGCAGCCAATCATTGCGATGATAACTTCCTAGTTAAATTTACAAGGCTTTGAGATTTTAGTAGGAATCCTATCCTACTAATATTATAAACGCGAAAGTTTGTAAGTATGGATGGATGTTTGTTACTCTTTCACGCAAAAACTAATGAACGGATTTGGATGAAATTTGGCACACAGATGGTTTATAACCAGGATTAACATATATGATAGATTTTACCACGAAATTCCCACGGGATCGAAACTTATGAGTGTGAAACCGCGGGGCTCTACTAATACTTAATAAAAACGTATCAGTCATTCGGCCTAGCCTTTTCCCAACTATGTTGGGGTCGACTTCCAGTCTAACCGAATGTAGATGAATACCAGTATTTTACATGGTGCCACTGACTATATGACCTCCAAAACCTAGTAACTGGGTAATACAATAACCCTTGGCATCATAACTGTCAGATTTTCTGGCTTCTGACTACCAGTAACGACTGTCAAAGATGTTCAAATGACAGTCGGGATCAACGGCTTAGCGTGCTTAACCGAGGCACAGAGGAAACTCGGTATGTAGGTAAGAGATCACCCATCAACAGACCAACCTCTGCATGCGGAGATTAACCTCGAATTTCGATTCGTAAGTTGTTATGATTTAGCCACGAACTAATGTTAAAGACCTTAACTAAAGTGGTAGATTATGGTTTCATGGGAGCAGTGGTGGCCAAGTAGTAACGGCCCCGACTTCCAAATGTAAGTCGCAGGCTCAAACCAAGCCAGGCGCATTACTTCGTGTAATTAATTTCATCACCACTGCTCTCAAAACGGTGAAGGAAAACATCGTGAGGAAACTGGCATGTCCTAGAAACAAAAATTGGAAGACATGTGACCAACCCGCACTGGGTTCGCGTGGAGAATTACGGCCCATTCCCTCTCCTAGAGAGGAGGCCTGTGTCCCAGCAATGGGAACGTTAAAAGACTGATTATGATTATGATGGTTTCATGCTCAGAAACTAGCTCAAAGGATAAGAACTGTGGGTGTTGTAAGAGGCGATGAAGAGATTAGATCAGGTGAATGAGCAGCAGCATTCATCCGTTATAATTAACGCTGCATGCATGCGTGAACTTAATCTGTGTACTACATCAAAACTGGTAAAGAACGGTCTAAGCAACCAAACTGTAACTGAACATAAGCATCAGTTACTTATAATAATTCTCCAAGGAAACGCAATTTCTGCAAAGGATATTTTTATAGTTTTAGTATTTTGTGAAGCTTTCGCAACAATGATGTTGGCTGCTATTACTTAAATAGAATTGATGCCAGAATTTCGACTAAAACAAACGTAATAAGCTTAAAAGCTTCTCGGCTAAAGTACGAATTCGAAAATGCATGAACAAACAGTCAGACGGAGTTCTTTTTACTTTTTTACTATTGCTTTTGCTTAGATACGATCACTCATTATCGTCTCCCTTGAGATGCTCATTTAATATTATTCTGACTCATAATCTCGTACGAATTTTTTCGTTGACAAATGTAAGGTATTAAAAAAAGATTTTCATATTGACTTGCTCTCGTACTTTCACTACCAGCCGCCGCAACAGAAGAAGAGGCACCGAGCTTCAGGAGTCGCAGGGCGATTCCTAGCCACCGTAGGCTCAGACCTGCAGACGTTGAGCGATGAGCGGAGCGCAATCTGATAACAACTAGACCCGGGTGGACGGCGCGTCGTGTTCCAGGCGCGCCTCAGAGAGACGGAGCCCACTAGGGTCAGTGCCTGCTACAGTTGCGGAATTTGTTCGAAATAGTCACTGAGGTCCTGGAACGCAAAAGCCATTAAGAGAAACACGGCTGTATTTTAGTCAGTAAGAGTCTGACACTCTCTTCCGCTCAGCTCAGAGCGGAAGAAGTAATTTAACGATTTCCCATCCATAAAAAAAAAAACATAACTTCAGTTTTTCATAACCACATCTTATGATTTCGCAATACAATAAATTTCAACGGAATTTTCCCTGCTATAGACCTCAGAATTGAGTGAGTCGTTTGCGAGCTTTCAGCTGAGTCACAACCTTTTTTCCTTCTTTGCAATAATGTGGGGAAATGTATTAATTTACTTAAAAATGAGAAAGTTTTCCACCATTAAAGGGCATTTTATATCTCGCAGGGGCGTAACGTGGGTTACTCTTAAAGGTTAACTATCCACACAAGAGAAATTGTTTAGAATACACTTCTCAAGTTAGACCCTTATCCTTATTTTAAAGAGGAAAGATTTGTATTTTTGTATACATAACGAATAAACTCAAAAACTACTGGAACGATTTCAATAATCTCCTCTCTTTCACCATTAGAAAGCTACATTCACCCTGAGAAACATAGGCTATATTTATCCCCATATTCCCACAGGAACGGGAACTACTCGGGTAAAACCGCGGGGCGCTGCTAGTATATTACAAAAAGGTAACGTTTGTGAGGTTGGGAGTTTGTGACGTTGTAAGGGGTAATCTCTGATCTACTGAACCGATTTTCAAAATTATTTCACCAATAGAAAGCTACGGTATTGTGGAGTACATAGGCTATATTTTATCCCCGTATTGCCAAGGGAACGGGAACAACGCGGGAGAAACCGCGGGGCGCAGCTAGTTAATATTATAAATGCAAAAGCGAGTTCGTTTGTTACGCTTTCACGCCTAAATCGACGAACCGATTTTGATTAATTTTGGTAGAGAGAAATGGAACCCTCGAGATGGTTTAAGGCTAATTTTACGCGGTAGAAGCTAGTTAATAATATTTGTTTAATCGTCTCGTCTGCGTTCTACATTATACTTGGACTTCTTTGAAAGATGAAATTAAGTGGAAAAGGAGTAATGAATACCATTAACTATTTCTTGCGGCTGTGTTTGCATAGCAAAAGTAGTACAGAGATTTACATTCTCGGATTAAAAAGTAGGCTATGGCTATGTCCTTCACCCATATACTGAAATATTTATTATTACGATGCGATACGTTATTTTTAATTGTGTTAAGAACAAAAACACTTTTGAACGAGTATTCATAGCTGCTCTGTTTACTACTACATCTTTAATATACATACATACTAGCATTTATCGGCGACTTCACTCGCGTTAGAATGCTAAGGTATTAGATGACCGTCTGTCTCCAGAGTTCCATCTATCTCTATACCAAAATCAGTTCAGCGATTAAGGCGTAAAAGCACCAAACAAACAAACCAAATCACTTCCGCATACATAGGTAGTATAAATTAGAATTTTGACCATTACTACACAGTTTCCCTGCACTCTGAGAAACTTATTTATGAAATAGCTAAAGTTGCACGTCTTGAAACTGTGGAACAGTGCATGACATTCAGGAATCAGGATGCTGCGCCGCCAGCCTTAAGTAATTACTTAACTCGGTTTGTATGTTCACTTTGTATGTAGAAGAGTTGCTACTAAATATCGGAAACAACGATTTCCATAACAAAACATACATAATATTTATACACATTCGGTAAAAAAAATCCTAATGCATTCGAAATATACCAGAATACGTTTGAGCCAGAGTGACTTGAATAAAAATGAGGTCAAATTGGTACAGAGTGAGATAAAATCTATGAAAGGCGTATATGTGGGACCATGGGACTTTGTTTTTGTCGCTCGATAGTAAAAATATATTTGCATACGGTATAGGTAAGGAGATTTTTTTTAAGGATGGGAAATCATCCAATGAATTTATGTTCCTCCTAATGCCCTTTGAGTTCCAGGACCGCGGTATCTCTTTCGAACAAATTCCGCAACACTACCAGCGCCTTTTTTATGGATGGGAAATCATCAAATGACTTCTTCCGCACTGGCAGAGCGGAAGCGAAGAAGTCATCACTAAAACCCACCCGTGTTCCTAATACCCTTTGCGTTCCAGGGCCGCGGTGACTCGTAAACATAAGTCTACTGATGAGTACCATCTGTCACGGTTGAGAGACAGTACATCAGGTCAAGTGATAATAACTGTCAATTAAACAGCAGTTTAAAGCTTTACGCAACTTCCACTAATCACAGCGTCAAATTAACATCCAGGTAGTGATTAAATAATTTCCCAGCGCATTATTAAGTGTCAAGTATTTATTTCATTATCTGTATTCATCGCAAACAATCACACCATCGCGCTGATCTCACGCCAGGTAACAGAATGACTCGTATCTTCTCCCTGTTTAATCAAATTACTTGTTGTGTTGTTCATCCATCAATCTCCACCTCACGCACACAGATCTAAATCAAACGAACAATGTTATCTCCGAGCGCCATCGACAACGTCTAATTAGAAGACAGTCGGCCATTCCACCTATGATGCGAGCCTAAAATAATAGTGCACTAAAATGTCTGTCAGTCTGCGAATCCAAAGTCAAGGCAACAAAAAAATAATCACCGATTCCGAAGTATGGCAGAAATTTGTGCCGACACGCACGCCCAAGTGAGCGGCCCCTTTATTTGACAGCAAATTAATAATCACACGGGAGACCGGAACGCCTTAACTGACACCCGCAACGATTCAACATCGACTTTATAATGTAAGCAATAAAGTCTAAGGTAAACATTTAACATCAAATAAATGTTCTTATGCAATTTCAATCCTTACGGTGTGAGACATTAAAGCTTAAATCGAGCACCGGAACGAAGTTAATAGGATGTAATTTATCCGGGTTGAAGCGCGTGGTTGCCGCTCCGGGTGCGGTGCGAGGGAGACGGGGCACCGGCCGACCACGGAGCCCGACGAAGACGGAGATGTTTTTGTTGTTGCGCGCAGTAGTCATTAGTCGCCGGGCAGGCAGCTCGCGGCCGCGCCACCGTCGCCGTATTGTGGAAACGAGGTGCGAGCACTAAACGTCGTAAGCGGCATTCTCATTAATTTTCAGGAAGACGTGAAATTCCCTCTCATTGCTCTCGCCCTTCGTTAAATAGCTTCCAGCCTGTTTCACGCTTTCGAACGCTGCACGTCCGATTCAATGATATTTAATTCGACGTTTCACGATTAATTATGCCGATTTCCGTGGCTTTGCGTTAAAATTAATTTACTAAAACAATAATTTAGACAAACCTTGGATACCTACTGAGTAAATAGATGATCATAAAGAACCGAACAAAAACGTAAATTGACTTAAACACACAGCCACAGACGTTCTTAATGAGATGTTAATGTAATTTCAAACAAATAGCAAAAAAGAAAACACGGGCAAAAAGCTGTTCAACGATCTTACACAACCTGCACAATTTAAAAGCGTATGAATATTCATAAAGTATCTCTAATAGCGTACTAAATATTAACGTCAACGCGACAAAAAAATTTTCGAGGGCAGAAGCGATAACCCAAGTGCGGTTTTTGTTGCGGTACTGAGGTCACTGGAAGATTTACATTCAGCCAATAGCAGGCCGCTCACAATTAATTTATGTATGCTATAACTGATGAGCTGTGACATAGACGTATGGTTGTTATGTATCTGTTGATCTACGCCGTGTCTGCTAGTAGTCGAGGAGTCTAAATGTTATAACAGATTAATACATTTATTTTATAGTGACATATTACCAGTATTAAATAACGAAACGTATTCATTTCAAAAGATAGCATCAAGATAAAAACTTCCACTATTGCGGTTAGTCATGTCATGACTGAATTGAATGAATCACTTTTCACTAATGTAGCAGCAGAAGCAACAGCAGCCATGCAATGGAAAATTTCAACGGAAAAGTCAAAATTCCTATAAAACCGTACAATAGGACAGTAATGTGATTCCAATCACATAGTTCCACTGTAACTCATTTCGGTTTATCAGTGCGATGTACGATGTTAGGAAACAATGGCATAACCTTGCAGGCTCGGTTCAACTGTCTGGCCATTCGTCCGTGACATCTGTTGCTGGGGGTCTTATCACTACACCTACCTACTAGTTTCCCATACAATAATTCCTCACTATAATCGTATTCAATATTGACATGTTCAGTTTTACTCGATATTTTAAGTCCAATAAATTGCAGAAGACATTTTTGAAAGATTCAGTCAGTTGTTGAAAAAGTTAGCCAGCTAGCTTTTCTCAGTAAAATCAACATTCCCAAGTGACTGCGGCGCCAATTATAATAGTAATTGCCATAAAAGCTTCTTGTAAGCCCAAATGAATAAAACTATTCTGAATGTGACTTTGAAGCATAATCGAATGGGTCTGGGTAAACCCAGCATTAGTTAAAATCTTTACAAGTATATTTGAGGTAGCAATACAAGTCTAATGTACCGAAATTAGTAACCCTGCCAAGAGTTCATCAAACTGAGCGATTCTAGTAACGAACATTTTCAAAGTAAAAATTTTAGACTGAAAATATTCTCAAGATATTGACGTAAGGATCTAAGCAATTTACAATGAAAACTCTACAGTTTCACCTATCTTTTTCAAAATGATCGTAGTAAAAAGCTTTAGAGACTTTCGGTCTTTCTATTGCAGTAAATCTTCAATATAATCAGGCATGCCCTGATTATTCTCGTATATAGTTAGCGTCAACAATCACACGTGGTGATCTCGTTCATAACTCTGCTTGAACTCGAGAGATGGTCCATTCCACTTCCGACAACCGAGGTCCTGCGCCCACGCTTTGGGACGACGCCAGTTTGAGATATACGTGTCGTGTCACACAGAAATTATGTTAAATACCACTTTATAGCAGGACATTTATTTAAATGCAGGCGATATCCTGTCACAACCGCATTTCACCTTACAAAATTAGAATACAGTCTCTTGAAATCGTTTGAAGATAAGATATTGCAAAGAATGTATTCAATTTGTAATCTGCAAAATCATTATCACATTTAGCTTGTGCAATCTCATAGATAAGCAGGTAAACGGACAAGAACGATAAAATAAATCTACATGGCATTAAAGATGCAGCTGTGAAGCCAACGCGTGCTAACCATGGCATTCACAAAGACTACTTATTTAGAGAGAATTGTCAACCCTTCGCCCACTCTTTAACATTATAGAACATCTTTCTTCTTAATTCGTATAAGCGGACTAAGTACTTGTATAACAAGAACTCTTTAAAGTGAATCAAAAGTTTTATAGTAAAAATGCAGAAATAAAGCCGTCGTCACACGCGCCAGTCACGTTTGCATTTCGCATTCACAATGGCGCGCTGGGCGGGATGCACCCAGCCACTTCCGACAACGGGGGCCAGCCCACGCACTACCTGATACCCAACGCCGCTCCATTCAGAAAATAACATCACTACTCCAAAAAACAACAAATAAAAACTAGGTCAAAGATTCATGCCGGAAAACTAAGGACTTGAGTTTCCAATGGCTTTAAAATTTCACGTCGGAATGCAATCGGACTTTAATGCTGATCTGAAGATCGGAGAAAAGTTATCGTTTCATGCAAACTTAAATCGACCAAAGGAAATAAGTGATTAATCATTATAGTGGCCAACTAGACGCAAGCTACATATATGACGCAGCAATAGATCAGGCCTAGTTAATGTTTGAACTGTCGTAGCTTTCATACTATAATATAATATAGCTGATATGTAATTCCAAAGCCAAATTTAATCTATTTCTAAGGACATAAGTCCGAATTCTATATTGATTCTGAAGCATACATCAAGCAAATTTCATCAAGTGGCTAATCTGCCTGACTTGTAGTCTTCACTCATTTAATTATACACACGTGAAGTTGTTTCGTGTCTATTTATGTTATTTCCATGATTAGGAGTTATCTGTTACGGCTTTACAATGTCTTCAACTACACTTTGTTTCTAGTCAGCGATACAATTAACAATGATTCTTGATCCTAAACATTCTTTGACAACTCAAGAATCTACATAATCCTTTGTTTAAAACTTAACGCAATATACTTCCAACAGTGCAGTGAAAGCATGACCTTAAGAGTCCTGGATATTAAAAGGGCGGCACCTAGTTTCTTCCCGTGGGAGTCGTAATAGGCGATTAAGGAATTATATTAGTAGAATGAATAGCAGCATCCACCTACATACTGTGAACTCTTAAAGGTTATTCGAAGTGACAAAGGTAAATGACACCCGCTTAAAGTAGACCAAAAACTAGACAAATGATTAAACGACCCAGATGACACAAAAGCATTGGACCAGTTTTTTATTGCAATATGTAACACACATTACTGCTGGGCTTAGATTAGACGGTGTAAAAAATGAAACAATAAAAGAAAACAACAATCACATAAGCGTTTCTATACCTGTGCTATTATAAAATAAATTAATACCCTTTATAATTACTCAAGTGTAACAATGGGGTAATTATTTAGTTGTTATTATACGGGAAATGATTGGTTTCACTTATGGCTTACTCTTTGTTAGGTAACTGGTTTTGTACCAAGTTTTATGTAACTGTTAAGTAGTTGAGAGAACTCAAGTTTTAACGTCTTTATGAAGTATCAAGGTAGCCAACTCTTAAAAGAGGTTTTAAACCACTATTGTATAATTTTGCTGAGCTTAACTTATATCTAATATTTCTACTCACTTTACCTCGTCTGATAACTTTTACTTTAAGACAGTACAATATTTATAAACCATTTTTCAGAATCTATAATATCATCAATATAGACAGAAAATTGGTATTTGGAGAAAACCAACGGCCGCATCTAGATAAACAAACACAAAATACGAAATAATAGGGTCAATACGTGTGAAATTTTTCCCATGGGTCTGCAACCCTTGTCGATAATAATGCGGGTCAAACAACAATCCACTCATAACCGGCCGTATTAAAAGCTTTCTTTTATGAATATTGCCTAATGCAGCGAGGACTGTGACGTAAGCAATAATGCCCATAGAATGATGGTAATGCGATACACAGAACCGGTGTAATGACATCATACGATAAACAATGCGCTCGGTATCGAGGATATTATTACCAATCTTACAGAACTCAATAGAAGAGTTATGAACAAAACAGTAGTCAGGACATAATAGGTTCTCCTAAGTTATTCTTTTGTGGTTAATGTAGGAGTTCTAGCCAGTAATTGGTAGCGTGCCACGTACTTATAAAGTCAACGTGGGAAATCTCCAGCAATACGGAAAAGCATGGGAAAGTTATCGAGTTAGACTGCGGAACATTCAAATCGATAAATTAATAGACTCATTAGGTCTCGGAATATTGTGATCGAGCCGAAAATATTCGACTTCGTGCAAATTTTAGTACAAAACAACTAGTTAGCTTGGCTGAGCATCACGCAGATTGAATAAAGGTAAGAAACCCCTTTTTAGATAATTACTGCTGCTATTGAAGGACTTCTTGTTGGGATTAAGAGGCTCTAATCTGAGACCCATCTATCATCGTTTCATCAATCAAAAGCAAATTCTTTATCAAAAAGCTACAGCTCTAATACGTACAATTTTATGTATTTATAGATGTATTACAACACTAGCCATTTATGGATATACATTTCATGGTTTGTTTGACGGCACCCGATTGAGAAGGAATCTCAATTAAGAGTCAATTACACGGACACTATGTCTAATCATCCTGCTTTTACGATCTATCCTGCCTGAGATAGTTTCTACCGTATCTATTTTATAAAATTGACTACATACTTAAATGGGTCTGAAAACTACACTTAAAGATAATTTAATTGATTTACCTTGCCATAATTTGTATGATCCGAAAATAAAAACGATATTAGCAACCACAGTAAATATAATCAAGGTTCGTCAAATGCGATGTAAGTTCAAGAACATATGAATTATTACAGATACCAGTAATGTCTGCACAATAAGGTGCTAATTCGGAAGTAGCGTTTAAACACAGTTCATTAACATGAGTCTGGAAGCAAGGTCATTCCGTACATATAAGTGAAGTTTAAATTGGCAATCTTCCTTAAAAGTATTAAGTACTGAGTTCGAACTGAATTCATTTGTGAATTCTACTACTTTAAAATATTGTATCTCAGTTTCTAGTTCGGCACTAGTTTAGTTTATGTTTTAGGGTTCTAGGGTGAATTTTGTTTTCAGATTAATGGTAAACTCGACGTAAAAGCTTATTGTAGCTACCGCAAATATTTGTAGCTCGAACATTGACATAAGTGGTATACCAATTGAAGCAGCGTAAAGTGTTTAACGTATTCAAGTGTATTATTATGTTTGGCAGTTCTCCAAGTTTAATTTTAGCCATTATTCTATTTCAAATTAATGATAGAATAACATTCGACTTTGTGTAAAATGTTTAAATTCGAAGTTTTCAATATACATGTTAGGCTGCGACGTTCAAGTTTCTCATCGATATTGTTGAAGGAGATGGGAAGACCATCTGTTGTGTCGTTGAAGTGACTTACAGTTTGTGGGGCAACGTCACGACAGGTGGCGTTGCATCGGGCTGTTACCATAACCACCCAAACACGGCGTGACTTAGTACCGAACCTTGAACGGTTGACTTGATATCGATGCTAAAGTGAATCGCCAATTATGAAACAGATTCGTAAACAAGTAAACGAGCAAAGTATGGTTACACTAATTAATAGAACACAAAAGTGTATTGTTACAGCGATAACAATAAATAAATAGGTCGATATACGAACTGTTTATAGGTATGCGTTAATCTACGTACTAGCGTAATATGTATTTTACGTGGCTCACACAAGATCGTAATTTGAAATAGCAACACTTGATATGATAGATACAGTCTACATAATGCTTCATTTATTCTGGATGAAGGCTAGTTGAGTGTTTTGTATTTGCAATTTTTATTATATCTCCTTGATAATAACATGTGGCGGTCGTCTTGATATCGACCTTGTTGTAAAAGCCTTTAGGTGCATATTTCAATAGCACGGAAGGAAGTCTTTACAAGGTCAATTGAATAGGTAATTATCAAGTTTTATGATAATTACTTTAAAAGTCTGAACGACCTCCGTTGAACCGCAAGAATCATTTGGAAAATGTGCTCTCTTTGGACGTGGGGTTGGATTTTGCAAAGCTTTTAAGATGATTTTGATTAAATGCGTGACGTAACAAAAGGTACTCGAAAAGCTGTTTCAATTTTTTTATCGGCAATTTACAAAAATTAAATAATTTATTAGCTATTAAGTAAATTATCAGCTAAAAAGCGAAAGAGCCTACAGAGTCATACTACGGGGCCTCCACTCATCAGAAGACCCTAAACAAATTGCAAAAGAAGTATCTGAACTAGGACACGAGGTTAGACAAGTAGTCAACGTGCTTCACCGCACTACAAAAGATCCTCTACCAATGTTTTATGTAGATTTAGAGCCAAAACATAATAACAAAGACATCTTTAGTGTGAAACATATTAACAACTTGAAAGTCACATTTGAAGCTCCATACAAAAAAAGTAGCAAGGAAATTCTGCAATGCAAAAGGTGTCAGAGATTCGGACATACAAAAAACCAATGCTATAGGCCCTTTAGGTGCGTCAAGTGTGGTGAAGATCACCCTACCACGACCTGCAAAAAAAGACCAGACACTGAGGCCACCTGTGCTAACTGCCTGGAGAAACACCCTGCCAGCTACAAAGGTTGTAAAACATACAAACAATATAAAGAAAAAGTATTAAAAATTACACCAAAGGCTAAAGAAAGACAACAGGTGACAGACTCAGCTGACAAGGTCATAATGATCAACACATACAATACTCAAAGTGACAACAACATAAATAAGACATATGCAGAAGCAGCTAAGACACAAACTAAACCAGAAAAACAGGAGGAACGCTGTAAAGACATCCATAACTTCGCCCAATTACTAGAAACTATGCTTGAAAAGGTCCAGCATACAATGATGGCTGTAATGGAGAAGATGATGGACAAAATGCTAAATAGCATTGTTCAGCTTATCAGCAGTCTTTCCAAAAAATGACTGGACGCAACCTCCGAGTAATAACTTGGAACGCCAACGGCTTGACGGAAAGACGTCAAGAATTAGAAGTCTTCCTCCAAACCGAGCTGATAGACATAGCCCTAATATCCGAGACAAGATTCACGGCTAAATCTTATGTAGCATTTAAAAATTATACCATACATACAACGAATCATCCATCTGGAAACAGTCATGGAGGAACAGCCATTGTTATCAAAAACAATATTAAACACTACCTCCTGGAGGAATTTTGCACTGAAAAAATACAGGCAACCTCTATAAAGCTCACAGGCAACCATGCCGAAATGATAATATCTGCAGTTTATTGCCCTCCTAGACACATAATATCGGAAGCAGACTTCGAAAAGTTCTTCACTAAAATGGGCTCCAGATTTATATGTGGCGGAGACTGGAACTCCAAGCATACACACTGGGGCTCTCGACTTATTAACCCAAGAGGTAGACAACTTCTACGAGTTGCAGATAGAATGAAGCTTGATTGGCTTTCTAATAGCGAACCTACTTACTGGCCAACTGACAAAAATAAGATACCTGACCTACTTGACTTTTTTATTACAAAAAATCTTGACAGGAACTACACACAATTGGAATCATGTGTCGACTTAAGCTCCGACCACACTCCAGTTATACTCAATATTAACACAACGGTGACACTAATTGAGCCCCCTACACGAATATACCATCCGAAGAACACAAATTGGGAAATATACCGAAGCGTCATAGACTCAGAAGTAAAGCTAAATAAAAAGATCCTTACGGTCGGAGACCTAGAAAATGCTGTCGAGGAATTAAATATTATCATTCATAAAGCCGCCAACATCGGAACACCTAAAAGCAAAGGAAACCCCCTTAAACATAATGCATACCCTAAACACATCAAAGACAAAATAAAAGAAAAAAGAAGACTACGAAAAAATTGGCATACCTCTAGATACCCAAAAGAGAAAGCTTTATTTAATAAGTGCTCGGTAGATTTAAAAAATCTCATACAAACGTTCACTAACAACAACCTACAGAACTACCTGGCAACATTATCACCTACAATAGATACAAAATATTCGCTGTGGAAAGCAACCAAAACTTTAAAGAAACCCAAAGCTCAAATAACCCCTATCAGGGACAAGATAGGAGGATGGGCAAGATCAGATCAGGAGAAAGCCAATACATTTGCTGACCATCTAAGCGCTGTCTTTCAACCATTCCCAGAATCTGATCAGAATCACACGACAGAAGTGAAAGCATACCTAGATTCACCTCTGCAAATGTGTCTACCGTTGAGATGCGTAAGTCCTAAAGAGATTTTAAAAGAAATAAGACATCTCAAGGAAGGAAAAGCACCAGGCTACGATCTTGTCGACGCAACCCTCTTAAAACAACTACCACACAAGGGAATCATGAGCCTAGTAAGGATATTTAATGCCTGTATTAGGCTGGAACACTTCCCTGGACAATGGAAAATTGCTCAAGTCGTAATGGTACCTAAACCAGGCAAACCACCACAAGAAAGAACTTCGTATAGACCCATAAGTCTCTTACCTGTAATTGGTAAAGTAATGGAAAAAATTCTTTTAAAAAGAATGAAATCGCACCTAAAAAACATAATCCCCAGCCACCAGTTTGGATTCCGAGAAGAACACGGTACAGTTGAACAGGTACATCGCATCATAGACGTTATCAGTAGATGCCTAGAAAATAGATTATACTGCTCTGCTGCTTTTTTAGACATAAGTCAGGCGTTTGATAAGGTCTGGCACGATGGACTGGCTTACAAACTTAAAAAGTTACTTCCACACTCATTCTACCACATACTCATATCTTACCTAAACCGAAGAAGCTTCCAAGTAAAATGTAACAGTGAGTGTTCTACCCTATATGAGATATGCTCCGGTGTCCCCCAGGGCAGCATACTGGGACCGGTTCTATACCTTATCTACACTGCCGATCTCCCAACTAATGGGGACACAGTCACTGCAACCTATGCTGACGACACTGCCATCCTGTCAGCACATTCCAGCTCAGAAACCGCTTCATACCAACTACAAAACCATCTGAACGAAATAGAAAAGTGGTTCAAGCAGTGGAGAATAAAAGCAAACCAATCCAAGTCCACACACGTAACTTTCACACTCCGAAAAGACACCTGCCCGCCAGTAAAGTTAAACAACAAAGACATCCCACAAGAAGATCATGCAAAATACCTGGGTCTATACTTGGATCGCAGATTGACTTGGCAGAAGCATATATGGACCAAGCGAAAGCAACTTGACAGCAAACTCCGCAGCACATATTGGCTAACAGGTCGCCACTCCCGCCTAAGTAACGAGAGCAAAATGATGGTATACAAAGCCATCATTAAGCCAATCTGGACATATGGAATTCAACTGTGGGGCACAGCAAGCAATAGCAACATTGACATTTTAGAAAGATTCCAAAGCAAAGCATTACGAAAGATCTTCAATATACCCCAAAGTATAAGCAACAAATATATGTATCTAGACCTCAACATACGAACAGTTAAGCAGGAAATAAGTCAACATAGCCTAAGATACCAAAAAAGGCTCGAACGACACACAAACGAGCTGGCACTAGCACTAAGTGGAACAGGAGCACAACAGCATACGAGGTTGAGGAGATGTGGCATCCCTAGTCTCAGCGCCAGATTCGCATAGGGAAATGAGAGCTGCCCAGAAACCGCTCTCATTATACATAATAAGAAACACAATCAGACTAAAAGTCGATCAATCCAGTGGCTTATTGTTCTAGGACAGATTGCCATGGTGCAGAAAAGAACAAAAAAAAAAAAAAAAAAAAAAAATTAAGTAAATTATTTAAACACCTAAGTATCTAAATGGAAGAAGAATAATAAGTCGGATAACAAATTTAAAATAAACATATTAGGTATCGTAAAAATACAATGTCTTTATTTTAAATTAGGTACCTCTGTTAAGCTATTGTTATTACTGTGAAGTTACAATTTAAATAATATGAACGACAACCTAACTATAACATTAAGGCTACATATGTCTATTGCCTATGGCAATAATTCCACATTTGTACAGTTTTTTTACTACTGCATTAAGTTTTGATAAATAAGTAAATAAATAAACATTATTAAAAGCAAAACTGAGTGTGCTTCTTACGCTTTCACGCCTAAATCGCTGACACGATTTTGATGAATTTCAGTAAAGAGATAGATGGGGCCTTAGATACCGTTATTGGCTACAGTTTTTTTGCGAAAATCTATATTAACGCCGAGCCGTGATCAAAAGCTAATCGATAATCAAGCTACGCCAATAAAATAAATCAACAATGCACCTAATTCTCAAAAAACCAATAACGATTCACGATTCGGTAATTTAGTCATTAATCGAATAATTAAATTGAATAGAACATCTCAGTACCTACGCAGTCAGTAGGTGCAGGTCAGTCATATCATCAATGTATGTAGGTGACCGTACATATCCATCCAAGTCAATTTTATTCATTGAAGTTACGTAAGCCGCAAGTAGGTTAAAAATAATACATATTTCAGTACTAGCTTTTGCTTACCGATTCACCCGCGAAAAACTCGAAAATTATCGCAAGGGGGACATACTCCCTGGGATGAAGTCTTCTATGTCCCATCCCAGGACATTATACATATATCTGTTACCCAATTTTCACCCAAATCCGTTCAGCCGCTGACCGGTGTTACAGAGCGTAATGTAACATGATACAAAGCGAGCATTCGTGCAGTCGGTACATGGATACAAGCACGAACACGCGCACGCTACACGAATTTAGGACACGGCGTAACATGCTCGCAGCAAATGGTACGTTATGGCCCGTAACACCGGTTAGTAAATGATAAATTATATTTATTTTGTAAGTAGGTTGTAGGTAACACTTTTACATGTCAATCTTTTTTGGTCGTTATAAACTAGGTGAAGCCGGTGTTTCCTAGCTGACTACCCTGAGAAGAAACACCGAAACAAACTCAGAGGTACTGACCTCTGAGTTTGACCTCTTTTGAAGTCCATACAATTGTACCTACTAGTCAAGTCATATGAGAAACATGTAGGGCGATGTCTGAAGTGGTCTTTTGAGGAAAGTACCACAAAGATTTGAGTGGACTTGTCTAATCAATACAAGCCTTAGTAAGTAGTCGAGTAGCTCAACTTAGAAACAATACGGAGCTCAACGACTCGACGAACAATGCCAATGAACATTTGGGAACCCCAACTTAATACGTGAAAAGGCAACAAACAGACAGTTTAGATGTTACTGTCGCATTCATAATATTAGTAGTTAGTCTCTCAGTGTTTCTTTTTAATTCTTTGTTTTGCATTTCTATAACTGTCTTCTCATCGATCTTGTGTCAGCTGTTCGATTTGAATCTGTACTTGAAGAACTTATTCTGATATAGAAATGTATTGTCAATTTGCAATATGCCTCTTATCAAGAGAGAGGACAGTAGATCTCTTCTTTGAAAATTTGCCATCACCAATCGCTCTGCTAATCGTGAATTCATGATAATAATTTACTAATTAATAACATAAACAACAATTATTACTTAAGCCAGAGAAGTTCTAGCTGAAAGTTTTACAGACTTACTTATTGCAATATGATGCAGATTGAATGAATGAATTATGCTGTTCGCCTTAATCAGTTTTGGGTAATTCAAAACTACTCAATAAGTCAAGTTATGATAATACAAACATCACCGGAATGGCCAATGAAATAATCATTACAAACGTCAATATTGTTTTCGTGCTCCGATAGTGCTTTATCTCAAATTAGATATAAAACGAAATAATTCAGCAATTTGAATAATTGGACTGGTCACTGAATAGTGGTACGTCACGCACGATAATACATTACTTGCCTTGTATGCCCAGTTTAATAAAATAATATAGGTAACTATTGCAGCCTCAATCAGGGTTATCAACACTTTTCATAAACTTGCACAACATTCACTATCTTTCGGTCTGTTAGCCAGTATCGTTGTATGATTATTAATATGCAAAAAGCACCCACCCCTAAAAAAGGGTCCTTTATTATCTTTTCATAAGAAATCAAACCGATTTTCGTTTTGTTGTGATTAGGTACATGTCCACTAAATATTTTTTTACAAATGGCAACCCTAGTCGCGAAACACGCGTCGATACCGCGGGCCGGCGCGTACGCATAATGTAGTCAGGGGATTATTTTTTAATCCAATTACACAGTAAGATCTCAAAATAAATGGCAGTAGCAATAAATACGTCGTGACCGACAAATAGTGGCCGACACTACTGGACGGGTTTATTGAGAAGGCTAATATCTATCTGCTGTTATTGCATTTTATCTGCTGGCAATATTTTATGGTACACCTGCAGAAATGCAGAACAGTAGGAGGCACTAAAGGTGTTCTATAAGACTAGGCATGCAGGATGAATAGAATGTCTGGAAGACCTTGAATTAACACACGTGAAGGGTCCATTTATGTGTTTCGTAACTGAGAAAAGTCGGCGGATGATCACTGTTCGTTGGTTATCTTAAGATACGGAACCCTACAAAGGGGGTGACTATGAGTAAACGACAAATGAACAAGAAAGGAAGAAAATAATCATTAAAATATTGGCAAATAGTACTCCCATACGACAAAAGCTTTGCGTATATTGAGATAAAATTCTGGCTCCAAATTGTAAAGGGCAGATATCAGCGATATCAGCTCATACGAAGTCAGCCTTGCCACCACAACCTTCAGCACTGTAGGTGTAATTCTGACACGTCCATAAGGCCCAGTAAAGATCATAAGATCTGATTACTCGGAAGACTGACTCATTTCAATATTGTTGACTCATCCACACATCATGCGCGAAATAACGACATGATCCACATCTTTGATAGTCGCAATCATAATGTGCCCATTAATTAATCATGGAGAGGAATATTTTTGTTTGTTACATCATAATGATGGGCACGTGTAAAATTTAACTGGACCATGACTGTAGATATACCTTATCTTAATGACAGACTTGATAGGCCGTTGTTACTACAGACTGCAAGAAAATATTGTCAACAGCCAATCTGTTATCCTAAGGAATATTTATGATACGGTGATCACATAAGAATTCCAGCGGCATCAGTAAAAAGACCGGACGTCACACAAATCCTTTTTCTAAGTTAAGCAATCATCAAATGACTTCTTCCGCTCTGAGCGGAGCGGAAGGGAGTGTCTCTATCCCTTACTGACTAAAACCCATCCGTATTCCTCCTGATACCTTCTGCGTTCCAGGGCCGCGGTGAGTCTTTCGAAAAAAATCCCGCAACCCCGGCAGGTCTACATCGCTCTATCAAAGCTATTCTTCGTGCGATTTGAACACATACAACAGCTCGACGGCAACCAACGGGTAGTTGTCCACCAGACAGAACACCCCGTTCCGCATATTCCAATAGGTAAGTATTAGTATATCCTTCTAGATGACGCAATAATAAATTAATAGATTTAGTCAAACGGCACATTCGTATAAGTACCTTTTTTTTCTGGATGGGAAATCATCAAATGACTCCTCCCGCTCTGGGCGGATCGGAAGGAAGTGTCAGACTCTTACTGACTAAAACCCACCCGTGATCCTTCTTGTGACCTTTGCGTTCCAGGGCCGTGATGATTCTTTCGAACAAATTCCGCAACCCTAGCAGGCACTGACCCTATGGGGCCTTCGTATAAGTACCTCAATCCAAAATAAAGATCAAATTGCTTTTCAATATCGCCTAGAATATGTTCTAGCTAGGTAATCAAATTCAAAAATGCCCAATAATTATGAAAGCAAACTTGAGCAGCTGCTTATTAATATGAGCTCGCCGTTTGCGAGATAAGTGAAAAACATTCATAGTTCGAAACAGGATCTATTGTTTGTCCATTACGATCTCTATTTGATCGGGATACAACACTACACTTTGTTCATTTTCTACGTCATTACTAGACCTATTTGTTGGCAATTGAATCCTGTTAATGATATCCAATAACGTTAATAAGATATCGAAGCTGATGAAATCATTAGATTTGGAAGTATTGCCTACTTCAGTGATCAGTCGTTATGGCCAGCCAGAAAATCTGACAGCAGTCGCCGGAGGTCAAATGGGCAGTCTCCTATCCAAATATCAGTACTCAGCTGCATCCCATTAGATTTTAAGCCGATCCCAAATATATATAGTTGGGGAAACGGCTGGGCAAATTGATCGCTTGCCTACTTCAGAGATCCAAGATTCTTTTCACGTATGTGGAACCATAGGCCTTAATAAGACGGTGTCTAAACCACTATAAGTTACTTCCTACAGCAAAAGCATAACCTAGTTCACCCAGACATTGGAAATAATAAGAAATCAAAACGTATTTCTTGCTACACGCGATATTCTGCAAATATTCCAAACATATTTTTTCTCTCTGTACAATCTTTTATTAAAAACACAAGATTGTTCGAAGTAACGTCACAATAATTTATGAAGAAGCAACCAAGTTTAATAAGCTCAAAAGAAAAAGTTCATTACATTGGGTATCAATTTAAGTACTTAATATCCAATTTGGACCAAATATTCTTTAGAAAATTATGTTTGGCAGGCAAACCGAATTTGTAAGAGCTCATTCTATTCACAATGTACCTATAATAAAAATGTAGTAACGCACTGATGTAAAATGTGAGCAATTCGACAATTACAAAAGATGTAGAACATTTTTTTTATAAAAAAAAACACGCCTGCCATGTCAAAAATTGAACTAAAAAATTTAAAAACAAGACAGATGATCATGACAGATCTTTCCATTGCAGTCGGGGGACTTGTAAAGAACTATTCAAAGGAACCGTCCCCCGACTGCAATGAAAAGATTATTATCTGTCTTGTTTTTAATTTTTTATTAGTTATTATTTGACATGGCAGGCGTGTTATTTTTTTAATTGCAAAAAAAATAAGAAATAAATAATAAAAAATGTCTTAATGTGTGTGTGTGTGTGTGTTTAAATGTCTTTATGTGTAAAAATTGTCTATTTTTTAAGTATCATGTGTGTACATAAATAAATAAATGGTTTTTTATTTCATACCTTTTTTGATATATGTACTAAGAAAGCCTGAGACAATGATGATATACATAGTCGTAATTTTCATGAAAAACCAAACAATTTCATTTTTATTTACGAACCATGGCTATGTTACTCGGGATAACTCAACTTTTCTAATGATACCACATACATTATATCAGTTAAGCCGTTTAGAAGTTATTGTGGAATAAAGAATCTCAACCATACACAGGAACCCTGAAAACATAACACTCCTTTTTTTGGGCAGTCGTGTAATAAGAAACCCGACAACATAAGAAACCGTAAGACAATCTACTAGCATTCCATAAGCGCTTGACAACGCAACTCTAGTAATAGCTAATGAATGGCACGCAAGAGATAACTCGGATATATTAAAAACACCTCTTATTTTTATGAAGACCATCAATAGTTGGTCACACATAAAATGGTCGTATAACACGGTCGGAGGAAGGAGTGCGAACCTTTCACTTTCTCTAGAGAAGTATGCGACCGCTCAGGTTTTTGCAATGTCAAAATATGCAATGAAAAAATGGTCGTAAAAGTGCCGTTAGCAACACATACCTGGGATAAAAATTAGGACATCTTGCAAATTGCACTGATATGAATACGAATCCCCAATATGATTGAAAAAGATTACCAAGAAAACCAGTTTAAGATGCTAGTCCAGTTTATACTGCCTACCTTTGACCTGATAAAGAGTTGGCCGTAATACAATGAACGAGTTTGAATGAATTAATAAAACTTATTTCGCGCAAAATTAGAACACACAAACATCAATACATACATAATTAGACAAGTTTATTTTATGTATACTATAATAAAGTCGTAGACTCAGCGTGTCCTGTAAATTGAATATGTTTACATAAAAATAACTAAGAAACTTACGAAAAAGACATTGAAAAATGCAATTTTTGATATTTTTGTACGTTTGTATGTTTGTGGAAGTATCACGCAAGAACCACTGATTGGATTCGAAATCTCAGATATAGTAAGTGTTATTCGGAGTTTTATTTAGCCATTATTTCATCTAAATCGACTCAAAGAACCAAAAGACATTGTTTCTAAGTTTAGTAAGAAACTTCAGTGCTAACCGTCGCGCTGTCTGAGTCCTGCAGTGCTATTCTGTAAGAACTCACGTGCGAATTCGATTCATATTTCATTTTCGATTACACTTCGTAACTCACCTGAAGTGAAAAGTATTTGATATTCTGACTGTCAAGCAAGTTAAGTTCGCTTCACCTATGTTCTCACTTAGTGGCGCTAGTGCAGTTTTCATCAAGTTACAGAATACCAAATACAGTTTTCACCGCAGAATCAGAAGTGAGAACTGGAGTGAGTTCTTACAGAATAGCATTGCTGCACGCATCACGTAAAAAAGTACAAACCCAATATAAATTTTTAGTTATATACATAAGAAATAATAAAGGCTCTATAAATATAACATCACGCTACAACCAATAGGTGCAGAGCATAAATGAAAATTGTTGACAAATGGTTTTTTTGTCTCTCTTATATGACGCAGACGAAGTTGTGCAGGTCAGCTATGCAGTTCATTAAATAACGAAACTAGCAGCGCCCCCCGATTTCACCCGCATAGTTCCCGTTCCCGTAGGAATATGCGGATAAAATATAGCCTATGTCACCCGGGAATAGTGTAGCTTCCCAACAGTGAAAGATTTTTTCAAATCGGTTCCGTGGTTTCGGAGCCTATTCAATACAATCAAATCTTTCCTCTTTATCATATTAGTAAAGATAACAATCCACATGTGATTCCATAAAAAAACATAATTACGTCAAATATAAACTAGCTTCACACTCACAAAGAACGATTCCATCTCAAACAATTAATTTACCACTCTTCCCGCCACGGGACACACGGCATACAATAACGCATCTTTAATTAGAACGAAAGTAGCAGTAAATAATTAATCAGCCCTATTGCAGTGACATCCTTTGTTATTTCAGACACGTCGCGTCATTATTGAAGCAATATCGAATATTTGAGTGATAATCGGTTAATTCTTAAGTGGATTTAGTCGTTACGTGAAAGTTAACAGTTCGGTCTGAAAGGGATATACGAGTGTATAGGGTTGCCAGGTCTTAAAACCGAAAAGCCGGACAAACCAGCCAGTTTGGCCGGACATTGGGCACAAAGTATTTTATAGTATTAGTATAACCGAACTAAGGTTTTTTTTTTCATTTACTTACCATAAAATCTTCTTAAATTCTAATGAAACCACAATACAATAGGGTAGTTGACTAAAAAAATCTAATTAGTCCGTCAGATAGATTTCCAAAAAATATTGGACACGTATTTTTTCTTTTTTCACGTAAACAAAAAATGAAGACGATACAGAGCGTTGAAAACTCGTGTGACGTCACTACTCGCTACAATTTTTACCGAGCCGTAACGTCACAAGCCCCCACTCCTGATCTTTGATGCTTTGTATCTTCGTCAATTTTTATAGATTTGATAAAGGAAAAAATACGTGTCCAATATTTTTCTATAATCTAACTGACGGACTAAACATAATCATATATTTTTTACTCAGGAAACATCCCTATTGAGTGAGCCAGTCTTCATTATTATTAATTATTCAATAATTGCAATAGTATTAGTAGGCACTATGTGGGAAGCGATACAAGGTGAGCGAAAAACTGCTCAAATTTAAAAATCCTATCAAATATCCGAACAGGCCGGACGCCGCGCCGTCTAATTTGGCCGGACACTCGACCAAAAAACCTGACTGTGTCCGGCTTTATCCGGACGCCTGGCAACGCTACGAATGTAGTAGTGTCCCAAATCACATATGGAGAGATAAATTCCCGGTCTGTTTATTTTAAGACGCGTCTCACTCAGAAAACGGGTGTCAAAGTACGGGCCCTCAGTTCCACGCCCGTCGACATCCTGAAACTATTAATTCAACCATCCATCTATAAATCAGCCGCGACGAGCGATGAGTATTATTTATTCCCAACTAACCAACAATTTATAGGACGTAAAGTGTTAACAGCTTCTTTAATATTTCCACATTTCCTCACTAACTAAGCAATGCAGGTAAAGTTTAATTGCTATCATAATAATAGCTTCCGGAAATCGTTCACTCAAGGATTAAGATACAACCCTCGTCTCGGTTTTAAATAAAAGTGGATAAAAAACTGGGTCAGAGTTTATTTAAAATAATGATCAATTCTCCTGTTTTCCCTACCTTTGTGATTCTTAATTATTTCTACGTAGCCTACGTTTTGTTGCATACAAAAGTTTTTCTTACAATTAAGGTACAGTACAAAATCGTGACAGACTTAATTGCAAGTTACGTTTTTGTGCGTCAATAGCAAAGTGAAATCGAAGGCGCTTAGACGTGTAAAGTACAAAATAGAGCACTTAGTTTCCCAACATAAGTTATCAAACACAATAGGGTTACATAATGGCGCTGACGCTTGAGTAAGGGCAAAGGGTAGAGACCAGACAGTATTGTATTAAAATAAGGTCATTATTAAAAGTAAACACATGCTTTAATACAGGCATTTATTAATTCAACCTTCATTAAGACAATACTCTGAATTATTGAACGCAAAACAGTGTTACAGCACTGTTATGATAAAATAGCAGATTCGTTTAGCGTTGTAAGACCTAAAATCCATAAAAAAAACTCAATCATTCCAATAGAAAGGGACTGGTTTAACAACAAACGAGTGAACAAAGGTCAATACATTGTGTTATAGTGTTAGACTCAATCGTGCACTAGAAAAACATCGAACCGGACGCACGAGACGCCCGACTATAAAGCCTAGTACAGATTACACTAGTTTATTATTCGAGTGGCGGATACTCCAACAACTAAATCCCGAGCCGGCCACAATGTGCCGGAAATAGTACTAAAGAAAATGCATAGCACTTTCTATTGTAACATCCGACACTTTTAAGGTGGGATCTTATTTCTATTCAAGGAACATCTTCGGGAAGGTTTCGGATTTCTTCGGTGGCGATTCAACATGCAAGAATAACTAAATAAAATATTAGCTAGAATATTTCAAATCCATTCTGAACTAGGCTTAAATCCTTCTGAGGAAACGGATGCGACTCGAAAGAATTTACTTTCACTTAGGTGTTGGAGTCGTGCATCAGTGGCGGATCCATAATCCAAGAAACGGCGATAGCAAAGCAACACTTACCTTAACACTGCGCTTGGATCGTCTGCCAAGGCATGACTGACGAATCGGGAATGTGACATAAGGGAAATAGCCATCAAAAGGACCACGAAAACTTCAAACAAAAATGGCAATGAAAAAATACTTACTTTATGAACATCAGTGCATTGTAAAATTAGAATACATTAAGACTTTCTGCGCCCAGAATTCACATGCATAAGTTATCGTATCTAATACGTAGCCATGACTTGGATGACAATTGTGGGCACACAAACAAAATTATTTATCGTTCGACCGATATGGTAAATATCTGTGCATCGAATTTGTTAATACCTACTATATTTATTTACTTACAAATTGTAAATAAAAATTATATATATTTTAACTGGGCACGCTCTAATCACTGTTTTTTTTTTCACAATATTAAGTAAGTAGTTTTCACAATATTATTTTTTACCTTTGTATAATTAATTAATATAGCCATATTATTAACTATTTAGTTAACACTTGTACAAATTTTTGTTTCATGCGCCACCTTCTAGTTAGCTTTATCAATATCGTGAAATTCTGTTATTGGTTTGAGCGATAATTTTCATCATCTCGCTGTCACTGTGCAGTGTGCGCAGACTCTGAGACGCTAATAAATTTGTGGTAACTGCATTGGGCTTAATAATAAGCCGATCAGTTTCCAATAAATAAATACTTGAAATAGAAAATGTTGCTTTGTTATAAAAAAGAACCTTTATTTACAGAATAATGCAGAAAAGGATAGAAAACTCTTTAATATGTACAACACATGATTTAAATTAGGGGAAAGATAGACGAACAAAACATTTCTTACGGTGTTTCTTTTAAAGACAAACTTCGTATGGATTTAAACGAGAGAAAGACAGATCTACTTACTTAGATCTAAAATTAACCTTAATAACAGCAAAATTAATCATGCTAATTCTTTTAATCTCCACGAGAAAATGTCCGTAAATAAACAATATAAATATAGGTAACATTAAAATATTTGTTTCTGTTCAAAACATGATAAAGGCAGCTCGAGTTCAAGGTTAATTCTCAAGCGAGATAAATTAACGGGATACATTATTTATGAAAATGTTTTGAAATCTAATAGGGAAGATGCAAGTACAGAATTCATGAACATTTTGTTATTGAAATGATAAAATAGCATAAAAAGGGCCACTGCAATGTTTCTATTCTAGTTAATATTGATTTTTAACAACAATTACGAATTAATATAACGTGAAACGGAACGTAAACAATCAGCGTCTAGTGGGGTAACTGGTGTAATGACAACGAAAAGACGAACTTAAATTTTAATACATGACAGTTCATGATCTCTGGCAGACAGGAGTGACTTCATCATTCGTTTTCGCGGGAAAAGAAAAACAGTTTATAATCGCAATTCTGGCAATACATTAATGCGTATTCATTTTTGAATGTTTGTATTGCTTATTTTACACGGAATTCTATTAAATGAAATCAAGATGAAAATATTGGATGTTCCCTATTGGAACAAGGAATCACGGGGAATACACCCAAGCTTTGACTAATTGTAAGTAAAAAAACCATGGAAACCATAAACTGAAATTACCATTTAATCAACAATATATTCAGTATCATGTGTAATGAACTGACTAAGAGCTGGTTTAAGAATCCAGCTGTCTGATACAAACAGATAGTAGTATTTTCAGTTTTCAGGCTAACAGAATTTGACATCTACAATAGTATTTTAAAAAGGCAAGATTTGTATTTTTGTAACGAATAAACTAAAAAACTACTGAACCGATTTTAAAAAAAAAAAATTGGTAACTATATTTTCTATCACCAAAATTTATATTTGTCATCAAGTTGTATCACCTAATAAATAGATCTATCGCCACGAAATATTTTCGTTCTCAGATAAACAAAAATTGTTCCCAGGTATGAATTATCAAATTAATGTTAATATATGTGTAAAATAAGAGATCGATAACCAATAAAATTATATTGCATTACATGAATATAAACTTCATTCTTATAATAACAGTTTTGTTACTTAAATAATAGCTCTGTGCTCAGAATGGTAGATCTGTCACCAAATAAATCGATTATCGATCCCTGACTGCGACTCCTTTTTATTTGATATTTTGTCACCAATACAGCAGTAACATTTTATTTCGTTCAGATATTAAATTAATAGTATTCGTTACCAATTTAATACATCAATTTATAATTTTAATGAAAAAATGATCAAAGGGGCGGAGACAAATTGGCGCGCTTTAAAAATTGACCAATCTGGCCTCAACGATGGGTTGTATGTAACTAGGTTCGCTGATTGTTCAGTGGTAATTATTTTAAACAATAAATATTGATTATTTTGACTTTAATTGTTTTATTTACTACTCTGCTAAAAATTTTATTTAAATATAATTTATACTACCAGTGGAAATTTAAAACCTTGGGAGTCTAGTTAAGTAGCAGAATCTTTTGGTTGAAACGATGATGACAACCCTAATTTTTTATTTGAACTTAATGCAATTTTCTAGTAACATAATATGATTTATTGGTGATCTCTTTAAATTAGTTTGCTTAAATACTTATTAGGACACACCTATTATAATACATACAAAAACATTTATTTGGTACTAGACCTTATATCTCAGGATTTTAGGTGATTTATTGTGGAACTGATTTTGCATTGTTTGGTGACTACATTTTGGTGACAGATCTACTATTTGGAGGACAAACCCTATTATTTAAGAAACACAAAACTAATTAAATTGGTGATAGCTTAAATGATACCCAAAAAATTTCCGTTAGAGTGCAAACCTCTGAGTAGCATAAAGCTATATTAAAATAATAAATGTCCACCCGCGCGAAGCCGGGATAGAGCGCTAGTATTTTTTATTCCGCTTCTAACTGAAAAATAAAGATTTATCTTATATTCTACTCTTAATTCAGAAATCAGAAGACCAATACTTATACTTGAAGACCGTTCAAATTCAAGTTGCTATATCATCTTGGCGACGATCAATGTCAAAAACTGCTGTGTTCTTTACACTTTGTGATTGCGAGATGCATGTGAAAGCTCCTTGAAAATACTACAGTTGTCCCACAAGAGTAAAAAGCCTGCCAAGGTTGAGAAAATATGTTCGAAAGAGTCACTACGGCTTTGGAACGCAAAGGGCATTTCGAGTAACACAGACGGGGTTTATTCAGTAAGAGTCTGACAGTTCTGACACTCCCTTCCGCTCCGCCCAGAGCGAGAGCAGTCATTTGATGATTACCCAAATTTAAGAAAAGAAAAAACGAGTAATAAGCAAACTTTTTTTTAAAATTAAACTCCTTATGGGATGACGTCAAATTGGTTCATTATATAACTTATTTAATAAATGGTAGGTACTTAAACGTGACTTAAGAAAGGTGTTATAAAGGCATAATAAGAATGCTCATATTTATAGCAAAGTTCTTGTAAAAATACCTTACAAATTCCAAAAATAACTGAATTTGCGAAATGTCTTTTGTGAAACACCCTTATTTCTGGATTTAGAACCATTGTTGTAATAATTGTTGGTCAACCGAATTAACTTTTTATTTGTTGAAAAGTTAGAAATAGGTTCATTTAAATACTTGACGTCGCGGTTGGCGCAGAGGTTGAGCGATTGGGTGCAGCGCTCCGTGTCGTGGGTTCGATTTCCGCACGGAACAAATGGTTGTATGGCCTACAAATAGTTGTTCCGGGTCTGGCTGTTTGTGTATGTTTGGAAACGCACCCACGGCTCATAAAAATCCTATTGTGGGGTAACGTTTAATATAAAAAAAGAATAGCCTCCAATGGAAAAGCTATTAGCTTTACCATTGGAGATGATGAGATAATATCCAGTTTCATGATCTTAACTATACGTACCTAGTCTCATATCATCCTAACTATTAATAAAAATACGAGTGTAAGCCTGTTTGTTCCGCTTTCACGCCTAAACCACTAAACCGATTCTAAAAATTCTTGCACCAGTAAAAAGCTACATCATTAGCGATTAACGTAGGTTATATTTTATCCTCGTATTCTCGAGGAAACGGGAACTACGCGGGTGAAACCGCAGGGTGCTGCTAGTATTTATATAACGAAGTTTTAGAAATAATACTAGATTGCAATTAATCTTGGTTACATTACAAACTCTGTACGTGGACAGCTAATTTCGAGTACAATAAATCTCATACAAATTGGATAGTTTACAACGTGCCGTGTTTTATCGAGAGAAGAGAGTTTAAAATCTTCCGCGATTTATTCTAAAGTTACGATTTTTGCAATAATACGGAGACATAATCATTCAAATGAAAAGGCCTCAACTACTTGCCACAAATGAACTATAACGTTGTTCGTAGGTCAGAAATAATTTAAGTTCTTTCCAAATGAGCTTTTGTTCCCGGCGGCGGTAACTTACTTAGTTTATTAATTAACTTGTTCGCGATCTGGACTGCTTACTTCTGTGTTTAACTCAAAGTTTTGTTCCATACCTCGCGCTGTATGATATTAATATTTTATATATCTATTTACTTCGAACAACTTAGTTTTATAGTCTTACTTACTTGATGTAATAAGTTTAAAGTTATAGCAATTTATGTATGAGTACTTCCTTTTCACTATGTTAAATATTAAGAAGAAAATAAAGCACGCAAAATAAAATCAAAAACAAAAGCAATAGATGCACTCAGCTATAGCCAAAAGTTGTTGCGGAATTTATTCGAAAGAGTCACCGCGGCCCTGGAACGCAAAGGGCACAAGAAGGATCACGGGTGGGTTTTAGTCAGTAAGAGTCTGACACTCCCTTCCGCTCCGGCCAGAGCGGGAGAAGTCATTTGATGATGCCCCATCCAAAAAAAAAATAGCTATGTAAGGCAAAAGTTAAAGTGGTGCACGTCTTAAAGATCATATATGACAAAACAGTTACGTTTTGGAAAGGCCCACCGCGTAAACGTTATAGAGGAAGACCATTCCCTAGATGGGAGTTATTATTATTATAGCTAGCCTGAAATGTCCCACTGCTGGGCAAAGGCCTCCCTCCACTCTTTCCACTTTTCCCGATCCTGTGCCACATCCTGCCAATGAAATGGGAGTATGATATTAAAAAATTGCTTATCCACAATGTCAACAAATAGCCCAAGACCGAGAGAAATGGAAAGCTTTGGAGGAGGCCTTTACCTGAGGGGGGTTCCAGTAAAATAATATTTAAGTCGATTGCCTACCTGCTTAATACATGGTTTATATTCATTAAAAAATAGGCATATATTTAGTTAACTTAGACTAGGTACATAGATATTAATCTCTTTTTTTTCTATTGTTAACTAAGTATAAAGGTAGATACTATATTACTTACTTATGTTAATCTGGAAATAAAAGGCTTTTTATCTTATTTTTATTTAAGTACTTCCTTTTCACAAGTATGTTACTAAGTGGTGATGTTTTATTTTGGTCCTTCAAATATTTTTAACGAAAGTAGGGAATGTTATGAAGAGGAAGGAACCGGCCAAGTGCGAGTTGGACCATCACACTAAGAATTCCGTGCCATAAACTGAAAAAACATGTTTGTGTGGGATTATATTTTTAATTTTTATTATTTGTTGCAAAGAGACAATAGAAAAACACACTCTCGTGATTTCAACTGTCTACCTATTACGGTTCTTGAGGTGCAGCCCGCTGACAGACAGACGGACAGACAGCGAAGGCATATTAATAGACTTCCGATGTTTACCGTTCGGAAAAAAAATACGGAATCCCTTCTTCATAAAAAGAAAATCAGATCATCTTCACAAAAAATCATTTCTTATGTTTGTAAAGGCTGATCCGATTACATTATATTTTTAGAATGATTTTTACTTATAGAAAGTTAATAAATCGTTGAGATTCATAGGCTTCTTTGTTTCCCGCAAATGCATGGCATCCGCGGGATAGGTCATAGAAGCGAATCCACGGGATATAATAAAGCAGGTTTCAATTTTTTCTCCAGAATACTTACTAAAAAATATTAGGTGTAGCTTCTTAAAAACCTATCTAACTTGTCTTCACTAATATTATAAAGAGGAAAGATTTGTTATGAATAAACTTAAAAACTACAGGACCGATTTCAAAAATTCTTTCACCATTAGAATCGTACATTATCCTGAATAACACAAGCTACATATTCACAATCAGCCTTTTAACGTTCCCACTGCTGGGACACAGGCCTCCTCTCTAGGAGAGCGAATGGGCCGTAATCCACCACGCGGGCCCAGTGCGGGTTGGTGAATGTCAAATGTCTTCGAAGCTACATATTATATTAAAATAAATAAATGTAAACCCTTCCGAAGCCGGGACGGGCCGCTAGACTTAAATAAACAAGTAGACTCAAAATGACAGACACGCGACAACTAACAGTAGGTACCTATACAAAAACCTATTTTTTTTATTCATAAAAATACCGTAATAACGTCTTGACACTGTCAATATATCACGTGAGATTCACTACAATCACGTTCCTTTAAACAGACGAACAAATGTGAATTTTACAATCTTATGGGGGTGAGAAAACAGAGGGGTACATTACCCCGCTGCCGCGAAACTAAACTTCCCATTCAGAAATCTAAAATATACCGTCAAACAATCAATGGCCCGAAATAGAATGCAATTTCGACTGTAAGTTATAAATAGGGACTCCGATGTTACTGGGGGTGAAAATAACCCCGCTCGTTACTTAAAAGATTTTAAAAATAAAACAGATTTAAAAGGGCGACATAACTTATTACGAGTATCTTGTTAAAAAGTTCGTTTAGGGAAATTTTATTTCTCTAAAACATATTCAAGTGTTTATTTCTGTATTTCAACAGAGTAATTTATTTACTTTTACAATATACATCTTTATTAAAGACTAACACCACCCCGCGGTTTCACCCGTTGTTTCTGTTTCCCTGGCAATATGGGGATAGAATGCCTATGACACTCCACAATAACGTAGTTTTCTATCGGTGAAATAATTTTGAAAATCGATTCAGTAGATCCAGAGATCACCCCTTACAACGTCACAAACTCACAAACGTTACCTCTTTATAATATTAGTATAAATAATAATGTAGAAGAAGAAAACTATGACCAACACTAGCATCTTTTATAGTTCTATATAAATGAACTTAGCAGAAAGCGGTCGTAATTCCGGGAACAGGAGGGTACACGTATAGAAGGAATATTGACTAATAATATCGGAGTTAAAATGTTATAGCACCACTTACCGTTTCATAAGTGGAATGGTTCTATTTGAACTGAATCTAACTACAGGGTGGGCAACACATCATTCGATAGTTTGTAGTTGTTTCATCGCATCGGAATCGCCTCCTAAGCGCTAGTCACCTTGCGTGAAAAAAGTTTCGAACTAATCTTACGTTATTTTAAAACCATAAATACTTCTGCTCGTGGTTAAAGAATAACAGCCGCACGGGTCGATCTTCAAGGTTAAGCGACGCTTGCCAAGGTTGGTCTGTGGATGGGTGAACATCTTAACATACCGAGTTTCCTCCGTGCCTCGGAAAGCACGTTAAGCCGTTGGTCCCGGCTGTCATTTGTAGATCTTTGGCAGTCGTTACGGATTGTCAGAAGCCAGAAAATCTGACACCAGTCCTGCCAAGAAGTATCGTGTTGCCCAATTAATGGGTTGTGGAGGACTGGTAGGCAGCCGCTCCACGTTAAATACTGGTATTCAGCTGAATCGGGTATGACTGGAAGCCGACGCCAATATAGTTGGGAAAAGGCTGGGCAGATGATGAATTAATTATTTACTATAATTTTTCAACATTTTAGTATCAGTAGTTCAGAACAGTCAATACTTCACCAGTCTCCTTACTTAAAAAAAATAAAAACATATTTGAGACCTCCCACAATAAGCACTTTCTGTGTCAGAATGACAAAAAATATTGAAAAGATTTGTTAAATTACGGAGAAAAATAATAGGAAGCACATCTTTTAAGAACAGTTATAAAGATTAATGTAGTGTAACTGTTAATATAGAGATATAAACCTAATCTCGCAAAACTCATCTTAAAGATTAATGTAAATTAGGAACTACGAGTCTTCATTTTGTTGTAAATATTTGACAAAAAAAAAAAACAAAACGACTTGAGTTAAATGAACACGCTTTTATCTACCTAATAGTTTAAAAACTCACTTGCCTTTGAATAAATAAAGATAAAGTATTTGAAATATCAATGATTTTAAAACCGTGAAGACTTCAAGAAAAGGTAGATAGATTTTCAAGTTTCAAGATACATATATGTAACTAGCAGCGCCTCGCGGTTTCACCCGCGTAGTTCCCGTTCCCGTGGGAATATGGGGATAAAATATAGCCTATAGCCTTCCTCGATAAATGGGCTATCTAACGCTGAAAGATTTTTTCAAATCGGACCAGTAGTTCCTGAGATTAGCGCGTTCAAACAAACAAACAAACAAACAAACAAACTCTTCAGCTTTATAATATTAGTATAGATAAATGGGACTTCCATAAAGATTACATAAATAGAATCTAAATTATTACAAAGTGACACGAGGCAAATACGTAAAGGAACTTATTTGGCAAATAAATCGTTTTCTCTTCACGACAAACATGTACGGTAACGTGACAATAAAGTTCAAATGTCAACACATTTTTCTGCTATTTTCGACGAAACGTGTCAGCCTTATTCCCCCTTACAAAAACTGAGTTAGACCGCGTGGTGAGGCGTGGGCGCTCAAATACAAGACCGTTGCCAAATACTTCATAAATTCGCCCTTTTACCTACGAATCCTACTAATATTATAAACGCGAAAGTTTGTAAGTATTGATGTATGTTTGTAACTCTTTCACGCAAAAACTACTGAACGGATTTTGGCACACAGATGGTTTGTATATGTGGTAACCAGGATTAACATATAGGATCATTTTTACCCCAATATTCCCACGGGATCGAAACTTATGCGGGCGAAACCGTGGGGCACTATATGTATAAATGTGAAGATTGTGTATTTGGATTAATCTATCTGCCTAGCCTTTTCCCAGCTATGTTGTGGTAGGCTTTCAGTTTGATCGGGTTCATCTGAATACCAGTATTTTACATGGTACGACCGCCTATTTGAACTCCAAAACTCAATAACTGAATAATACTATATATATACCTTTGACAAGACCGGTTACCAATGTGTTAAGATGTTTGTAACTTTGTATGTACAGTACTTAACTCAATTACGCCTTAAAAGCTGATAAGATTTTGACATAAGTGTCCAAGCGACGCCTAGAGTTGGGAACACAAGAATTGGTGAGATCACCAATATTTCCAGTTCTATGCACATAGCTCTCACCGGAACGCTTATACCGAACTGTTCCGACTTTCGGTACCTCGAGGCGTTTGTCCAGGGCGATGGTGATGTAGACTGAGACGTAATGCATCGAATCAACTCAGGATTGCGACAGATCACTGAAACAACTTGCGAGCCACGGATGCCCTTCAAGTCAAAGGGGAAAATCTATAGGTCGTGATAAGATCTGTCGTACCGTATGTATCAGAATGTTGGGCTGTGAAAAAGACGGATGGAAATAGATTACATGTAGCGGAGATGAGAATGTTGAGATGGATGTGTGGAGTAACGAGGATGGATAAAGTGAGATATGAGTACATTAGAGGTTGAAAGTGGCGCCAGTGACGGAAAAATTGAAGGGGAACCGCTTGTCTTGGTATGGTCATGTGAAAAGGAGGGCTAAAACGAATTTAACTAATAGGGTTATGAATATTAATTTGGATGGAAGTAAAGGGAGAGGTCAAAGAAAAGATAGATGGATTGGGTGAGCAGTGGTATGAAAGAAAAAGGAGCTAGTGATAGCGTGACGGCTGGCAGGACAGAATGGTAGAAAGAACGTGTTGCGCCGACCCCGAGTAACATGGGATAAGGGCAGGAAGATGATGGGAAAGTCCATGGCCTGGAGTATCACAGTACCCCAGGTTCTAATATAAGGAATTGTGTAGAACATGATCTAGGTACCCTTTATCCCGGTAGTAACTTGCCGTCGGCAAATATTTGGTCCTATGTCCGTTTTTTGTTCTTTAGGGCAAAGGACGCCGCGTCTTCTACTTAACTCTATGGCTATTACACTAAACTGAAACCATCGAGCACTCAGATTAATAGGGGATCTTTTATAGTTAACAAATCTATATCTTTAAATAGTTATGAACTGGGCTCCTGTATAAACAATATGCTATTCTTGCGCAAACAACAGCTGGTTCTAAAAATACTTCAGCAATTGTTTGAAATAAAGGGTGGAGTAGACTTTTACAGTGGCATGTCATATCAGTCGCATAGCGAGAGTTTATACCTTTCAGTTAAGGCGCTTCAACAAAGTTAATATTTAGACTTGTACGTGCTGCATCTTCGATAAATTTTGTCTTACAGCTGTCAGACGAGCATTGGTCCAAATTTGACCCAATGGGTCGCTTTTAATGGCGGGATGACTTGAGACTCCTTTAAGAAAGACCGTTCACGAAAAGCTCTGGACAGTGAAGTGGAAGAAGTGGTCCCAACACTTTACATGTGACCGGGCCAGTAACTCGTAGACGAACTCTACGAGTTACTGTCCCGTCACATCTAAATTACGACGACGGGACGGATATTATAGTAACCTTACTATAACATTACCATTAACATCTTCCTGCCTTATCCCATGTTACTTGGTGTCGGCGGAACACGTTTTTTTCTTCCATTCTGTCCTGTCAGCCATCACGTCACTAACTCCCTTTTCTTTCATATCATTCCTCACACAATCCGTCCATCTTTTCTTTGGCCTACCTTTCCCTTTCCATCCATACACATTTATATTCATCCACATTCATAACCCTCTGAGTTACATGTGTTTCATCCCTCCTTTTCACATGACCATACCAAGACAAGCGGTTCCCTTTCAACTTTAATTCCGTCATACTATAATATCATCAATTACTTAACTTTTTTACTTAAATATTTTTTTATTTTGGTAAGTACTTTGAACTTTTATTGTTATACCTGTAATGTGCGTCTGTTTGAGCAGAATAAAATTTATTTTTCTTTATTTCTATAACTCTTCTTCCAACCGTGAGAAAATACAAACTATTTAGAAGAAAAACCCGTATGTACTTGCATCAACAATTAACAAAAATAGTTTTGTTAGGAGCAACCATTTTGGCTGTTTGTATTCGTTGCTCAGTCCATTGTAACAGGTAGCCTATTCAATAATTAATAACATTCTACCTTTTAACATTAAAGTCACACTATTACGTAGGTATTTTTAATTATTCATTTATTTCTGACTACGTAACTTCGTGATTTAAGATGCGGCAAGCTTAGATTTTTATGTGCTCGGTAGGAGAATAACAAATAGTTTATTACGCACTTAATGAAGACAATCTGACGCAATGTCACAAAACAATCAAAACATGAAAACTGTATGGAAAGTACTTTGTATCTTTTTAAGGACTTGCTAAAAATAGGTACACAAACACAGCTTCTAATAGTGATTGTATCTAATACATATTTGGTACTAAATTCTGCCAACGGCTCCTCTCGCAGGAATGTTGGAAATTATCCCAAGGCAGCATACTCCCGGGATATAAACCAAACTAGCCTACATACTATACAGAGATTTAGTCAATCATCAAATGACTTCTTCCGTTCTGGGCGGAGCGGAAGGGAGTGTCAGGCTCTTACTGACTTAACCCATCCGTGTTCCTCCTAGTGCCCGCCGCGTTCCAGGACTGCGGTGGCGCTATTAAACAAATTCCACAACCCTGGCATATAAATACAGACTGGAGAGTATAACCTATGTCTGTGCAAATTTCATCTTTCACATCTATACTAATATTATAAAGAGGAAAGATTTGTATTTTTGCATGTAGCGAATAAACTCAAAAACACTTGACCGATTTAAAAAATCTTTCACCATTAGAAAGCTACATTCACCCTGAGTAAAATAGGCTGTATTTTATCCCCATATTCCCACGGGAACGGGAACTACGCGGGTAAAACCGCGGTGCGCTGTTTTTTATACCTTTATGTGTACTGGCCAAAGATTCTTCACAACTTAACAGTAAATGAAAATGCAGTTTATTTTCTTAGTAATAATCATTATGAAGTGTGCTGTAATTAAATGATTTATCAAGTGCTTCCAGTAACAGGCGCTTGAGATAATTACACCGAATTCAACAACGGAGCGCTGCCTGCCCGACTGCACTCCAAAGCATTACTTAAAACATTAAAAGCACAACATAACTGACATACTATGAGTTTAATTTATAAATTCTTCACGATATACGTTACTAGCAGCGCCTCGCGGTTTCACCCGCGTAGTTCTCGTTCCCGTGGGAATATGGGGATAAAATATAGCCTATAGCCTTCCTCGATAAATGGGCTATCTAATACTGAAATATTTTTTCAAATCGGACCAGTAGTTCTTGAGATTAGCGCGTTCAAACAAACAAACAAACAAACAAACTCTTCAGCTTTATAATATTAGTACAGATTTCATGAAAACCACGTAAAGAAATTGACTTCTTTCTTTGTTCCACAAAAAGGCAACTTGTTAACAGACATTTTCGAACTGATAGACTTTTTCATTTTCAAAGCAAAGTATTCAGCAGGAGAAGGCCATGCCCTAAAACGGAAGGCTCCCATAGCGTCACCCAGCGAGGGTTAATGAATTGGTTTCCCTTTTTTATTTATTAGTTTTAGTAACTCGTTTAAGAAGACGAGACTAATTTAAGGGAAGTAATGAATGTTGCAGCGTTCATTGACATATCCGGTGCAATCACTGAGTCTGATACTTTCTCTAGGCGAAGGATCGATTCTGCAAAGATATTAGACACGATTCGAAGCTTCGGTCAATTTAATTTGTCTGCTCGCGTATCTAGACGAATTATTTGAATATTTGTATGGCCTACAGATAGTTGTTCCGGGTCTGGCTGTTTGTGTATGTGAGTTTGTATGTTTGTAAACACACCCACGACACAGGAGTAATTCCTAGTGTGGGGCAACGTTTTTATTTAAAAAAAAAAAGTGTGATAAATATTTGCATTGCTCATCCAATAATGCTGGGGCTCAATACAACAAACGAATAATTGTAAGCTATGCAAATCGGATATTTCCTAATTCACGAAGAAGGTTACCAGACGACCTAAAAAGGTACGCGCTTAAAAATTCTAATAGCATTTAAATTAGCTGAAGAAATTTACATGCTTAGTTCAATCATAAGTTCAGGGAATTCTCAATAATGACAGGGCTTGATCACCCCTCAGGTTGAATTTTGTTTCTTAATCAAACCTTTCCAGGTAAGGTCCCGTTCGGGAAATTTCTTAGAAGCTCTACGACGTTGTTTGTGTTGACGAAATTTGAACACATTTAAAGCCGCTTCAGCACAAACTATTTAAGTTTGTTCTGAAGCGGCTTTAAATCTGTTCAAATTTCGTCTGTGACACTCTTTTAGCGACATTAATTAACCGACGTCGTTTATAAGTAGAGTTAGGCATTAACGGCGCTGTTGTTGGGCGTCGTGCCAGCAATCTTAAGAGTGAAGATCTTACTCCATGTACGCTATTTATTGCAATTATTCGCGAATCCCTAGAACGCACGACGCTCCCCTCTGAACTTAAATGAACTGCTACAATAATACTGTCAAAACTCTGCGCACTGTTTGCCTTAAACAAAATTATCAAGCGAGATTAGTTCTAATACGCTACGACATTACTTCGAACGACTTCGAATTGAGAGCAGCAGCTATAGGATTAAATTAATTAGAACAGCTACTATTCGTATGTAAATAATTATCTGTGTTAGTAATTACATTAACGCCAAAAGCATAGCAATTCTGGCGTGTTTGATATTAAATTAAATTACATGCCTACATCCTGTATTTGATAGAGTACTAAGAACTTATTGAGTTAAGTTTTTTAATTATAGAACAAGAACACCATTATTCACGTTAGCCTAATTGCTTTTCAAGTGAGTTAGGCACAAGTGAACGGTGGCAACCTTAATTATCGCCAGACCTCATAATGTACGCTTTTTTTTTTGCAACTAACCATAGAGGAACTTTATGACAGTTGTCAATTGACACGAAGGGGATAAAAGCTGCCAGCAAAAAAAAACTATGAAGTTTAACGACCCAGACGTTAAAAGGTCGACTAAAAAGTATTTCACCCTAGTGAAGTGGTTAGTTTTAAAGTGTCAGTTTCAACGACCGATATATGTTGAGACGTGGCGGATGATCGATATGCCCCCTCGCGGCCGCGACGTTCAAGGATCGGGAGGGTGTGGTAGATCTTTTAATACAGCTAGTTAGGCAGCAACAAAAACAAACAAAGCTGGGTGGTCCGATGTCCGCCGCCGACTAGTTCTGCGCTTACGTAACACTAAAGTATTTCCCTCATTGTTCACTACTAACTTCGTAGTCGTACTTTAATGGCAGTTTGTGATATCCAATTTTCACGTCCACTTAGCCTGTTCATTAATATCTCTTTGCTGACAATATTGCCTTAGAACTATTACGAGTCTTGTCGTTTATATTCAACAATGGTTCCGTTGAGTCACATTCAATTGCACGTGTAAACAAATGTGTCAATGTGTTCCCAGCTTAAAATTCATATTCTAAACAACAGCAGTTTCTCTATTCAAGTAACATTTGACCTATGAATTCTATGATGGAGCATGGACTTTTATCTCGACTAGTAGAAACATAAACATCAGTACAGTACATTGTATTTAGGAGTAGGAATTAAGAGTGGACCAATCGTAAAAGTCCGATAACGAGGTTGTTACAAGATCGACGCGTGCGCAGCCGCGATTAATATAATTGCTCGCTATTATTGACTATCGACGGTAGAGCGTTACTCGATCGTTACCCTGACTTCAAACACATGTTTTTACAGCGCTAGGAAATCTTTATTACACGTTTGTAAAAAGAAAGTAAAACGATGGGTTGTTTCTTTCAATTCATGCTCTGTGAGAACAACAATTGAAAATTTCTAGCTTCTCAAAAGATTGCTAAATATGGGTAGATATTTAATAGCATAGTTTGCTTTATGATAGGTATCATAGATTGAATCACAGTATGGTTTCAAAACACAGGAAAAGCAGTAATTTATTAATTGCACACAGACCAACATTGGCTAAATAGAAATTAATGGATAAACTGCTTAGAGTATAGAATATATAGAGATGCCGTAATGTTCTATATCTTATTTGCTTATACAAATATCTATTAAATCGATACAGAAATAAGAAAGTACACTTTGTCTCTTTTTAACCAATGAGTTTTCACATTTGAAGAAAGAGACGTCACACTATTTGTTTTATCTCTTCCTGACAACATTTTCACATATCCGTCAATGTACGTACCTCGCGTGCCATCCGCCATTGTTTGGGCCCGTGGTTTTGAAGTACGTCAGCTGTCAAGTGAACAACAACATTGGGTTTAAATTACGATTTTTAGGGATAAAAACGCTCCAAACTAAATTGTATTGTGCTGTGAGTATCTAGTGGAGCAAATTGAATATGCCTACGTGTGCAATAATTCAGTGTGGTGCAAGGAAAAACCCCAATCGAGCCTAATTAAACATGCACAGGTTAGTAGCCGTATTTTAAGAAAAACTTTATCATACTGCTATTTTTTTTGTATAACTATCCTTGTTTTATTTATAGAATCAAAGTTCCCACATGTATGTACATACAAATTATTTCTGATATTAACTCTATTTGCTAAATTTATATCATGTTTTGTTTACAATAGAAATGACAATTCAAAATAGTGATGTCTTTTATTAAATAAGCTATCGATAAGAAAGTTATTTTTTTTTAGTTTGTATTATATATTGTTGAGTAGGGTATCAAAATGAAGGGCTTGAAGAGACGATTTTGAAAATAAAACTAACAGAATAAAAATAAAAATAGTGATAGTACTAAAACGACAATATCAATTCGTCATGCAGTAGGTGGTGGTTATTTAGTTCACTCTGATTTGTTCCACTAACTGCATCAAACTGAAATAAATTTGCATGTTTTTTATTTACACAGGTTCCCTAAAAATTAAGTACTATGCCAAAAGTGGCTTGTGAAAAGCTATCCTTAAGAAACTATTTTAATAAATTAACGTTGAATAATATCGATGGTCAAGTTTTTTTTTCTGAAACAAACGAAGGGTTACGTTTTCGGATATAATAACAGTTACACATTACATTTATTTAAATAAATGTGTCTTTTCGGTCAGAATTATGGTTTTTCTTCTCCTACTTGAACGAATGAACGGTAATTATAGGTCACAAGTTGCCAGAAGTTATTTAAGAAGTAGTTATATGTTAATTGTTATACATGATTTAGTTCGTAATGTGATTTAGAAGGCCACTTTTAGTTTCAATAAAATTAAACTCAGATTTCAATGGATAGTTCACAATAATTGGTAATGGTTGGGACTTTCAAAAGTGCCTAATAAATATCTCACTAACATTAGGCATTTACTTTGACCTGGTGATATATTATAGTGAATAAAGGTACATTTTTCATATTACTTTGTTGTTTTAATCCTTTTAATACCTCAGTGTTAGTATCTTTCTACAATATTTATACTCTATAGGCCGAGCCTACGTAAAACGGTCGCCCGCGCGGTTCCTTACAAAAGCGCTCCGTTGCGGCCCCTTTTTGCTAAGTAACAAATATTAAGTTTTCCATCGACTCTACACATGCACACCTTTAAAGTTGAAATAGCGATACTGAGGGTCAGAGTAATCTTTATGAACAACTTTAAATGTAGAACAGAACCTGAAATCGCAAAAAACCTCAGTTGTCCTTAAAGTCACTCGCAAAAACAAAATTCGAAGTCAGTCAGTCGCTCATAAAATGTAGCTTCTCACCCCTTGTAATCTAATCATCCAAAGTTTAATAGTATTGATAAGTAACAAAATTAAATGTACCAGAAGAAATGTTAGTAACTCTGGTATCGATATCGATACTTTTTGGTTTTGATTACTTATGTGCTTCCCTAGCAATGGCCGCCATCTTTTGGGCCAGGTTTATAGTAGGTATGCACGCGTATTTTGTAGGTATTTCTGGTCCATATTATTGTAAGGTCTTTGATAAACTGGGAATTATAATGTAGAATCTCTTATCTTATAATTCCTAGCACATTATACAGTAGTGACAAACATAATTGTTTTTCTGCTCTGTTTATTGATGTGTACCTAATTCCAACATACTATTGGCTATTGGGTACCTAATTAAGTACTTGAACAAATTAAGATAGAATGAAGAACCACATTTATAGTTAAGTAAGCTGTCAATACAACTTTTTATATTATACTAGCTGTCCGCACAACTTCCTTTGTGTCACATTTTTCATGACTGCTCCTCTCCTATTGGTCTAAGCGTGATGATATATAGCTTATAGCCTTCCTCGATGAATGGGCTATCTAACACTGAAATATTTTTTCAAATCGGACCAGTAGTTCCTGATATTAGCGCGTTCAAACAAACAAACAAACTCTTCAGCTTTATAATATTAGTATAGATAAGTAAACTTTAAATATCAACAAACCAAATTAAACAGAATAAATGTCACCTTCGCAACAAGAAATCTGTTAAATACACCTTACAGAAACACTAAAGAAACCAGAAATATTATAGGAAATAATAACCCCATACTTCCACCGGTTGGCATATACAAAAAGACAAGTCTTTCCCCTTAAGGAAGCGGTTAGCCCTTGACATAGTCCCACTTGCAGGGGTCAAGGGACACCACTTGTCCAAATTGTATGACGACACGGTTGGCGCAGTGGTTGAGCGATTGGCTGCTGCGCTACGTGCCGGGGGTTCGATTCCCGCACGGAACAAATATTTGTATGGCCTACAGATAATTGTTCCGGGTCTGGCTTTTTGTGTATGTGAGATTGTATGTTTGTAAACGCACCCACGACACAGGAGAAATCCTAGTGGGGCAACGTTTAAAAAAAAAAATGTTAGTACTGGCTTCACCGAGCTTCAATACAGCGAGGAATTTCTATGGAGCTAGGAAATGTGGGGACTACTGATGGATGAATCAACGTTTTATTTTTGTACTGAGTTTACCTTGTGAGTTTTCAAGTTTTGTTTGACATTGGTTTAAATGTCACAGATTCTCAGGTTGTCTGATTTTTTGCCATGAAAAAATTACTTAAATAATATTTTTAATATTACTTACTTACTTATCTAAGTAATTGATCATTTCTATTTTATTAGATTTCCAGAAGTATTATTATTATTTTAGTAATAATGAAAATATAGGTTGTTCAATAGGTAATTTTTGGTACCTAAGGAATTTAATGAAGACTATAGCAAAAATAATGGTAATAATACATATTGAGGAAATTAGAATCAGAATAGCAACAAATATGTAAATATCATACTACACAGACCAGTAAAAAATTAACTACCTAGGTGTACCACAAATTTATGTATGCTACCTACTTATAAAGTAAAAGAGGAAGAGAATTAAGACATTTAAAACCCATCTCTCATTTTGGAGGGAGGTGGTTTGGTTATTAATTAAATGGTCATAATCATAATACACTCTATACTTAAGTTGGTCTAGTACTCAGTTTATTATGATACATTCAAACAATTTTCAGTAACATTAAAAATCAGAAGATTTTCATACATAATATTAAATATCTCAGATAAGATTTAGCACCTCCGTTCAAGATACTGGTCTTAATTTTAATCATCGCAAATATTTTCACTGTTTCTGTATTTTTATATGTATTAGAAAATATATTATAATAAAATGTGTTGATAAACTTTTTAATATCCATACAATAATTACTAAGCTTTAATAGTTTTATTATTCTTGCCTGGTGAATCCTGAGTCTGTTTTTTTTTTTCGTTTTTTGGAATTCTACTTCAAAATTGTAAGATATTAGATGATTATATGATATTAGTGTGCCATTTAGCATAGGCTTCATTTATATGTAGAACATTAACAAAAAACAGAAAAGAGTAATACTGCTGTCAAAAGAAAACAGAACGTATTTACTCAAAACTAAGTAAACGATTTCCAACATTAATGCAATACTTTAAGGTTGAAAATCGTTTACTTTCTTTTGTGTCGATACTTTACTTTTTCTCATGACGGCAGAATAGGAAAGATGTTAAACACATCATTCAAGATGAAATTGCAATCCAACAGGCCCAGAAAGAGATGGAGTTGAGCTGATCTCTACGGACTGACCCGAAATGGCGGAAGATTGGGAGGAAAAAGTGGAATGAAGGAAGGGTTGCCTTCAACTCTGCAGTGGTACAGCAAGGGTGCTAGTAAAACGTGCTCAATGCAGAGCACCGACGAGATGGTAATCTATAGATACTTAATATTATAAGGAAAACCTTGTTTTGTTTGTTTGTACCGAATAAACTCCAAAGTACTGGACCGATTTTAACAATTTTTCCACCAATGAAAAGCTATATTATCAGCCAGCAACATAGTCTATATTTTATTCCCGTATAACAAGAACGAAAATGGGATAGGAAATAAAGAAGGATTATGAACCAAGTGGTTCTCACTGCAAAACACCGCAAAATTTCGAGTCACGTCGTATATGGTCGCGATCGCCAGCAGTGAGAATGAGAAAACAACGCCACATAAAATAAAAAGAAGTTGAGCAGTTCCATCTTTCTGACTGTTATTTGTATGAAGGTCTGTGAAAATAAATGAGTTTTCTTTACCTTTTTTTTTTCTTTTAACAATAAAGAAAGAAAAATGTTTATTTGGGACTCGCACAAGACAAACAAAATAGTAAACAATAATAAAATAAAACTACCTAAGCACTTACTAGTCAAATAAATTAACATCAATAAATTAAATTATTATCACCTATAATTTGTCTTAAAAATGTAATAACAATTAAGATATTATTTTCCTTTGAATGTAAATTGCAAAAATACTATTTTCATGACTACTTTTAAACTGAGAAAAGAGCAAGCAGCAACTTGTCAGTTAAAAAAAAAACTTTACTCACTAAACTTAGTGTTAAGTAAACACCAAGTTACTTAAGTAAGTGAGCAAAGTTTCAAAGTTATGACCAGTAATCAGAATAGGTATCTAGAGCTAATTCGGGCCAATGACATTAAATGTATGACTGTATTAATATGGATACCATACCGGGATGCCGGGATAAAAAAGTCGATTTTTAAAAGAAATTTATAAGAAGAGGGTAATCTCGTTTTTATAATTTTAACTTTAAAAGATTTTTTATAATATCCAAGAAAAGTTTACTTATTTGGTATTAATGTACTAAGTATTTGAATTTCGAAAGTATCTAAATTGTACGTACTTTGGGTCAGAATAAAAATTTAATCAATAAAATTTATTTCAATTTTACTCTTACTCGCTCTGGGTGGAGCGGAAGGGAGTGTCAGACTCTTACTGACTAAAACCCACTCTTGATTCTTCTTGTGCCCTTTACGTTTCAGGGCCGCGGTGACTGTTTCGAACAAATTCCGCAATTTTCGTAATATCTATGTGAAACCGACGACCTTACTTCCGTACCACCTCAACCTGTTTCACATACATGCTTAGGAATTATGTATACTAATACATAAAGCTGAATAGTTTGTTTGCTTGCTTGAACGCGCTAATCTCAGGAAATACTGGTCGACTTGAAAAAATATTTCAGTGTTATATAACCATTTACCGAGGAAGACTATAGGATATATCATTACGCTACGATCAATAGGAGCGGAGCAGTCATGAAAAATGTGACACAAACGAACTTGCGCGGGTCAGCTAGCAATAATATAATTATTTTCATGTGCTCAAATCTAGTTTTATCAAATTTGAAAATGAAAACAATATATCTAGTTTTAATTTCCGCGAATATTAGTGGGTTGCAGGTATGCACCTCCCTCCCGCCCGCTATATTATGCACATGTAAGATTACTGGGCAAATGCAAGGATTTTAAGCACATGCAGGAAGGCAATGCAAAACCCAACACCATTACCGACACGTGTTTCGCCTCTCCACGAGGCATCCTCAGGGGACGTGTTGACTCGCCCACTAATATTCGCGGAAATTAAAACTAGATATATTGTTTTCATTTTCAAATTTAAAATGGATTTCCGCAAAGTAACGCCTGATACAATCAATTTTTTTTTTTTTTTTTTTTTTTTTTTTAGTTTTATCAAGTTCAGGTATTACCCATGACATATGTATGCATACAAATGTACCTCCAAAAATCATTACTAAACTTAATAAGAAATATTTTTAAAACGCAAAGAATCCTGGGATCTCACAATCAGGCATATCCATACTATGAAACCATGTCGCAAATAGCAAAAATAGCTCACCCTACTCCGATCATTGGTAATTATTATGACAGCAAAAAACTTGTTGTTTCTATTTTCATACTAAATTATAATACAAAGTCAATATCAAAGATTGAATACATGAGTGTTCAAGGCACTTCAAGGTGTTTTTAATGGGATAAGAAGTTATTATTAGTTATTAATTAGAGTCGTAAATCTTTTAATAGCATGCAGGCGATATTGATAACTGCTTTCAAAATGTGCCAGGGATTTTATGATGATGTTGTAATAAATATTGTGTTGGGAACTAAGATATAAATGTCAAATTAGCTGTGAAAGGAAGAAGAATTTAATAAAGAACTTTATTGGGAAAATGTGCACTCACCTATTCTACTGTTAGAAGCAATTAAATAATATTTCACTTACTTAGTACCTGTTTTTCTAAAGACCTGTGGCTGTACTACGAAGTGCCAATGCTATCATTATTCGTGTGAGGGAAAGGGATAGTGCTATTCGTCTTGTGTAACTCCGTCTCTCTCTGACACAGGAATCATGATGGATTTAAGACGTCATAATAGGGCTGCTGTGTGTTGTTGCTAACTTAGATAAGGTATTAATTAATTTTCCTTATCCAAATTCACGGAATTTGTTTGATTTTTTTTTTTCAAGGAAAGGTAAGTCCCTATTTCTGCTAACTGATTCAGACAAGCTTATAAATTAGCCCTAACACTGGGGTTGACATTTAACTACTAACATGGGGTTGCCACTTTAAAGTTTGCATAACATTCTATCAGTGAAAATTGACTCTATTTGACGAACACACCCTAGTGTTTATTTTACTAAACAAGAAGGGAGGCACTGTTTTCATGTCAAGGAAAACAGTGATAAATATTGTGGTAACAGTGGTTAGTGATATGGTAAAATAGACCTAATTTACTGCTATCAGTAACTAATAGTGTCTCACAATGTCACAAACAAAAAGTTTGGTATTCATTCAAATTGTTATGTGAAAACATTTACCTTTGCAGACGCTTTCATTGAATAATGCATAAAGTTATTTCAAAGTATTTTTGAATGATCGTTACCACAATACGCATTATCCTATGACAGATATGTATGACAAAGGTTTGCATTTTTAATGCCATGAAGTCAGTTCATTCTGCAAACGTGTAATCAAGTGCTCAACACATTATTAGAGGAAGAATGACTATGTTTAATATCCTGATGTGATCTTTCAGCACAGGCGTGGAGTTTCAATTTAATGATTTTGATTATGTAGTGTGAAGTTTGACAAATGGGGAATATAGTAGTGATGTTGATTGTTATTTTACATGTTGTTTTGTCTTGTTGAAGACTTGTTTTACTACGAATGCACCTTGTTTAAGTAATTATTGCTATGTTATTTTAAAGTCAAGTAAATGGTGACGAGACCAATGTTCATTTGTATAATTGATAAATCAAAAAAGAACAAAATGTGGTGGGTATAAATAAATTAGGTTGAACTCGAAACTTTGCCTAACTCAGAATAAAAGTGTGAATATTAAATTTTACTATTTGCTCTCACTTTCCGCAACTGCTCAATATTCTGTACTTGTTCTCTTTTTGATATTTTTATCAGTAAGTTTTTTTTTTTCATTGTAGTCAAGTTTTCTTTAGTAAAATGTTTTCATTGTTATTTTTATCAAAGCTTATAATTTCTAAGTTCCTAAACCAAAGCAAGCTGTTGATAAATTAATATTATAGGTACTTTAACAATGTTGCCAGCATAAATAAAAGTATCTAATACTTCCATTCATATAATAAGAGCAATAATATATTCAAAAATACTGAGTAGTGTCTATAATAAATTCTAGTGAATTCTTATGCAGTTGATATTGTACAGCTGCAATAATTTTTAAACATTTTGTTTATATTATAGTAACTTATATTATAGTAAATGTTTTTTGCAGATGCTAATAATGTAGAGAACAGATCAGTGGCGTAGCTTGCCTTAGATGGGCCCTGTATCAAGATGTGTTGAGGGGCCCCCCTCATCACATCATCCCCCGGGGGGGGGGGGGAGAGCATTTGTGGCCGAGTGGTAACGGCTCTGACTTACGAATAGTAAGTCGCGGGTTCAAAACCAGCCAGGCGCATTACTTTGTGTAATTAATTTCATCACCACTGCTCTCAAAACGGTGAAGGAAAACATCGTGAGGAAACCGGCATGTCCTAGACTACGGCCCATTCCCTCTCCTAGAGAGGAGGCCTGTGTCCCAGCAGTGGGAACATTAAAAGGCTGATTATGAAGTAGTTTTTTTTTAACTAATCTGAATTATATATTATTCAAATTCTGTGTATTGTGATTTTTAAACTAAGTTCACACAACACAACATAATTTGCACAGCACACAGCAGTTATATAAAAAAATGTTAATAACATATAAAACATTATGGTTTTAGGAATTTTTGCATACACACATTCGGGGCCCCAGTAGCCTGGGGGCCCCGTATAATTGATACGGCTGATACGGCTGATACGGCAGTAGCTACGCCCCTGGAACAGATGTAAACATCTTGCCTATAATTTTCATACCCTTTTGGCAATTTATTTGGACAGTAAATGTCTTCGTCTTCTAAGCTTCTCTTTTCGTTTATCATCTCATAAGTCCCTCTTGGTTGACAGATATGTCTACTTTGGACATATTCTTCCATTTGACATAGAACAATAGCAAACAGAGGACTCCAGAAGAATACAGCTTGGGTGGGCTGCTTTTGATAAATTTGACGACATTTTAAAGCCAACCTTAATTCCACAATGTCTGAAGTCTCGCCTGTACATCCAGTGTGTTTTGTCCACCATGACCTACGATGCCGAGACAGACGCTCACGCAGGAGACTGTGTACAGGTTGAGAGTTGAACAGAGAGCCATGGAGCTTCCCATGCTGTGGATACGGCTAATAGACCGTGTTCCAAACGTCGATATTCGAAGATGTACGAAAGTTTTCGTCATTGGAAAACGTATAACGGAACTGATGTGGAGCTGGGCAGGACACCTGGCAAGGTGTGGTGATGATAGATAGAGTACGGCGGTGACCGAGTGGTGACCGTGGATTGGAAGAAGTGTGTGTCGTCTAGTAGTGGATTTTCTTGTCCGTTTTTCTCCATAAGAATCTACCTTTGCGATTGGACGGTAGAGTCACTTTAATATGTTAACTTTAGATGATGACGTTCAAAAGCGCCGTTTAATGGCCTAATTGAAATAAACGTTTTGACTTTGAATTTGGTAGCAAGATCGGCAGACGAAATTTCTGCTATCGCGGGTAGAGCTTGCACGACGCAAGCACAGCAGCTTGGGGATTGGCACAAGAAAGGAGAGGCCTATGCTCAGAGGGCAAAATCAGGCTGTGGATGATACTGGTCGCGCCATTATCATCCACAGCCCGATTTTCCCCCTTACTATAGTAGGCTCCCTAAAGTACATTGCCCTTTCTCTAATAGGTTTTGGTAGGTACCAGAAAAATAAATTATGAATCATTTCTCATGACTGGATAATGTAGAGGAACAAAATGGATTTTGATTCAGGGCAGCATTATATCTTTATTCCTGTTTTCCAAATTAATATTGTCAATAAATGTAGGTGACTCAATGACCATTATTGCAAATTTATTTGGCAGCAACTTTATGTTTTTACCAGTCAATCAATAGTTTCTATGGTCTTCCCCTACTACTTATTATAGCTATCCATAATCTTATTCAAAACTTTCCTAAAAACCCCTCAGGCGTATGTTTCAATCAACTTGTTAATTGTCTCACCCTTTTCATAATTTATTTAAGTTTGGCTGAACAAGTCCTCCTCTTCTATACTTCTCTAAATAAATTATGGATGAATTGGAAAATTATATAGTAAGAGGACTCTATTACTATAATATAGAGTTTCCTTAATACTGCTCTGGCCTATCTTTCATTCAATATCTTATAGTCAGATCTGTAATATGTTAATTTATTGCTAATTTTAAAATGCTTGTTGAGATGCATTGAGCAAAGAGGGAATAAGCATGTAGGAAAATATGAATAGTTTTCTAGAAACCACCACTGTAATAATCTTTGCAAAACTTTGCTGGTACTAAATGCTCAATAGAAAACATTTTTATTAATATTTTATAATACTTACAAAATGCTAGGAATCATAGAAGATATACAACTACACACTGAGTTTAGAAATTACTTTATTTGATGTATATTTTTACAACATATGTTTTAAATGTTGTAATCTTCTAATGTTGTTGTAAATCTATACAAAATTTTAATGTAATGCTGTGTTAATGAAATGACAAATTTTCACTGACAATAACACTAACTATACCTGTTTTATGAGTTAACAAATTAGCAATTTAAATAAATCCAGCTTATGCTGAGACATGACCAGTATTAAAGCATGCATCTTATATACCAATTTTGTAGTTAAACTCGACATTTGAAGAGTTTCCGTAAGTGTTCGCCTATTAATTAGTATTATATTTTTTCTATATAAAGTGAAACAGCAAAACTAAACTTTTCATGTTACTATTGGATATCTAAACATGGCCATACAACTTGCTCTGTAGAGCGCCATCTCCCTCACTCGCCGCATACCGGCCATACGCCTCTCTCCCTCACTCCCTTCACTCCATGGATAAGAGAAAGTAACAAAAGAAAAATAACACATCCCAGCCTCAATACATAGTAGTAAATGCATCCGCATCTATGCGAACTAACTTACACTTCAGAATCATCACCAAAACAACTTATATAATTAAAGGTCTGTGAGTCAACAAACAACTATTGGGCCTTATAACCTATACCTCTCAAATAATTACACATCCAACTTTCGCAACGATGCCGTAATTAAGATATTAATAGACGTTACAAGTATAATCACAGATGTGTACGATATATAAAGTAAACATAAACAGGTAAACTAACCCTTTCTTCATGAGACACCTCTGTTGGCCCCAGTTGATAAAAGAACGTTCCAATGAAGAAGACACTCATCCATTTTAGGATCACTCATCTATTTACACGATTTATATAATTTATGTTTGCACTACTTGTCACAATCAAACAAAAATTCCACTTTTTGCTGCGCTAAACGCAGACGTCATTGACAAACAACCGAAGTGACGAGTTATTGCACGGGATCACATAGTAGATGAAAACACTGCGTATTTTATGAGCCATTGCATCGATATATCACAAATCTTATCACTTTAGGTTATTACATTACTAATCACTTCGTCTACATCGGTTATTTATAAAAATAAAAAGGTAAAAAGCAAAAATTACTCGTAGACAGCACTCACGACGTCGCACACTCACATAACGTAACGTGCGATTTCGTTCACACACACACACACAACTAAAGTCAAGGTGACAGTTGGGCGCTAGCGTCGTAAAAGTCGGTCCGAATCTGATTCTATTCTATTTACCTATTGCAACACTGAGTGTAGTTACCGTATTGGACTGTACTTCTGAGTGCGAATCGGACCGATTGCTAAAGTTCCACGATCCCAAACGTTTACATAACTTTGAAAATTTAAGTTTTGGTTTATTTATATTTTTGAAATATCATTCATTCATCATGATCATTCAAAATCAGTAAAGTTTGGCCAGATAGTTAATAAAAAATAATTGTTGACGACCTCATCGAATCGAACTATGTACTTACATGTTACATGGGGCAAAGGATGTATGAGGTCAGAGGATGTATGAGGACAGGCTGTTTGAGGACATTTGCTGGAATATAATAAAGGGCGAGCAGCATCATGCATTTTATATACAGTTCAAACTTACATACGAGACAGCCACTATGAACGGCAACATTTTTTATTTATTTTACTCGCCGCTTACTTTGGACAAGGTTCTGTTCTAACGGGCAGTAGCTATATAACATGGCAGCTGCTCTGCCTGTTGGTACTCATCTTGTGACTGGTCGTAGCTAGGTGAACTACTAGGTACCTACCATGCGAGTTCTTAATAACAGAAGCTGAAGTCGGTCAGCAGCTCGTGCTGCATCAGTATCAGTCCATTTAGTTGACTTTGGTTCTTCATTTTCTCAATTTTCTAACTGTTCTAGAATCCTAATCTATTTGCCTTATTGTTTTTAGTTACCCTCACGTATCTATATAATTTGTCGTTTTAGAGTCAACTCGGATCAGCTCTGTTCGAGTTCGAAACTATATAAATACCTAAGCAGGTACTAGTTTAGACCATTTTAAAACTTCATAATCAGTTTTCTTTGAAAAATCGACGAAGATTTCCTTAGTTGCGATTAAGAAATTGTTTACTACAGCTGAAACCTCTCTTAGCCACGGCTGCATCCGGAGAGATGGTCAAAGATCGTCACTCACTAGGAGCCTAAGGGAAGACATCGCCGTCAAGGACGACCATAATGAAAGTGGTACCTATGAAGATCTGATGACGTTTGCGGGTGAAATCTTAGCTAGAGATTACATCGGATAGAAAGATACCTATGTAAAGAAAAAGGGGAAGCCTTTCTTCAGCAGTGGGACACAAATAAGGCTAGAAAAAAAAAAACAGTCCTCTAAAAAGTTGCTCCATATTTCTTAACCACCACTCTTACTTCCGAATGCGATGACCGACCGCAGATGGCAGCGGCAGTAGGTACCAACCGATCGCTTCCGGAATTTTACCTTGTGTTCCTTGGTGAAAAATGGGATGCAAGAGACAGCCAGAGGTTCTAATGCGATTTTTTATACTTACTCGATCACGTTTACATAATCGCTCACTTACGTCAATTTGTATGGACAAAGACGGCGCGTTACAAATTGAAGTTTATGTATGCGATTGAGTGGGTAGATAAATCATTATGTTACAAACAAATCGTATTCAACCTTACCCAGAGTTCTTAGACGTGGATACGTTATTCAGAGGTTCAATCTTAGAGCAGAGGTGATAAGCAGGTCTATCAATCCTCACTTTGGCAAACCGTATTTACGCTATGGAAGACTGCAAAATGCTCGCTACTAGTCTAATGAAAGCCTAAGCTTAAGGTTCCATACCCAAAGGGTAAAACGGAACCCTATTACCTACTAAGAATTTGTCGTCGCTATTCGTCCAGTTGACTGTCTGTCCGTCTGTCCAGGCTGTATCTCAAGAACCGTGATAGTGAGACAGTTGAAATTTACTCTTCACAGAATATTTAGTGTAAAAATTCACTGTAGTGGAATGTACCTACAATGAATTCAAAAGGAACACTATCACAGCTAAGTTGGCTTGAAGGAACACGGATGGGTTTCATGCAGTAAGAGTCTGACACTCCTTTCCGCTCCGCTCAGGGCGGAAGAAGTCATTTGATGATTCTCCAAAAAGGTGCTCAGCCGAGGTAGCTTGAGTAGAGGTATTCTAAAACATCATTATATCAGGTAAAACCAATAAAACAAGCGTTCATTAAATACATAGTTTTATTAGAAAATGAAAACAAAATCCCTTACACTACCTTAATAAGGCACGACGTGTTCAAACGAATCGTGTGGCGCCGACTTCCGCCCGACACACGACAGGGGGAACAAAGTTAGCACATATGTATATGCACGTAGACTTCCACATAAGACAAACAACCCTGTACATACATATGCTTCACAAAATATACAATCATAATGCCACGGCGCAACTATTTATTGCTGATTACGCGAGACTTGCTCACAATACTGCAATTTGGCCGGAAAACATCGATGTATTTTTAAAACACTAACATTTCTTAAAGAAAACAATAAGCACTTCAAACAATGACAAAGTACGTCGGTTATACAACTTATGCACAAGTCTCTTAAAGTCGATATGTTATAGTTTAACTTTAAATATTTATTTGATTGATATACAAGTGTAGGAGGAAGCTGAGGATTTATAACATTTACTTATGAAGCTTTACAAGAACATTAACACAGAAATTTACAAAATGTACAACAGAATATTTATAAAATTTGTAATATACATCAAATTTGTGCTTTTATGTGATAGTGAGATATAAAAATGGCGCAAAATTTTGATATATTTATGTATGTTTACTATTTTATTCAAAATATGTGTCAGATGTGCCGTGTAAACAATTTTCTATTTTACAATAAGTTAGTATACAAAGTAGCGTAATATTAATAATCGTATATAATTTTATATCTAAAGCGTGATTAAATTACATGTCCCTAGATGAATACAATCTCTAAGTTGAAACAAAATGCAAAATTCTTACTATGAAATAAATTACTAAACCAACATTTGATACACTACTCACTAAATTTGTAAATAATAATATAGGAATAATATCTTAATTTGTATGTCTTTGTACCAAATCATGATTTAGACAGTAATTTAATAATTTTGAGCTTCATTGACATGAGAATGGTGCGAGAGAGCATCGATCGATGAAGAGATACATACAGTTCACAACAGCTAGAGGTTGAAAATGTCCGACTTTTCATCGTCTGAAAAGGTAATTTCGCACCCCTATTGAAAGACATTAGCAAAATTTTCACGAGAAAAATTTTGTATGCCGAAAATTAAAATACAAAGTTTTTTTTTAAATATATAAATTAAAATGAACGCAGACATCACAACATTCAAAAATGAAATGATCATGAAAACGAGTGAAATTTAAATGACGAATAATCTCAGATATCAATGTCTAAAAAGTTTAACGAATTATTGTCTCCGCATTACTGATACGTGCCCAAACTGCTCGTTCTCCAAATTGGTCAATACTTCACTAAAGTTAGGATAACAGTGTCTAATACTCAGGTAAAATATTACCAAAAAAATGGTTAAAAATGTTTTTAGTAAAAGCCAAAAATTTGATTGGATTTTTCTACATTTTCTAGGCAGTACAAAATTGAAAGACACCGTGTTTTTAGTTCTTCAGTCATGTTAGGTGTAATATAATTTAGTTAGTGCTAGGGTCTCCGCCCCAGCAGGTTGGCACAGCAAGCTAAATGTCAGTAGTGGTCGATGTCCGCCGTCGGCGCCACCGAGTATACTGATGGGGGTCTGCGGAGTACAAATTGTTGTCAGTACGTCAGTAACTAAAGCTAGGTTTACATTACTGTGTTGGGTATGTCGTAGCGTGGTAACCACCAATCGTACACCAAGTAAACTGGTATCGTTCAAACCGAGGACGTATAATGTAGTGTATAGTGTTACCGTAGAGCGCGGCGCGGCGCGGGCAGGCGCGAGGGGCGCGGCAGAGCGGACGCACGCGTCTCGCTGCTGGACGCCGGCCGCGGCTGCTCTACCACCGGGGCTGGGGACAAAACAAGCTCCAATTCATATTCGCGATGCTATTTTTACTATTGCCGAGGAAGGCCTAAGAAACGCTGGCGTGACGACTTAGGCGGGCTCAAGACGGATTGGTCGGAGAGGATAACATAACGGGAAGAGCGAAGGCTATGGAGGAGACCTTTTGCCCAGCAGTGGGACAGCATAGGTAGAAAAAAAAAATGGCTCAATCTTTCATGTTAAGCAACGCTTATCCAGTACATACCGAGGCTCCTCCCGTGCCTCGGAAAGTACGTTACGCCGACTGTACCGGTTGTTAATACCGCTGTAGCTCGTTTGTTGGATCATTTATATAGATTTTCATGAAAAAAAAATTCGTTTCTGGCAACACCGACACGTATGTGACTGTAAATAATTAAAGTTCGTGACTCACGTTGAGGCTTACTAGGTACAGGTCCGGAGGCGGGCCGCGTGACAGTGTTGGCGCGCTGCAGCTGCGACGGCGCCGCTATCGAGTACGGCCGCGTCATGGGGGGCTGTAACACGACCAAGTTACATATAACATACGCAAATTAACATAACAGTTGATGCGATACACGAACGCACGTCAGTCATTCCAACTTGTACCGTACTACAATGATATACATTCAAAATTCGTATGACGTGCGGTTGTGAATAGCTTAAACGAGCGCGCGTCAATCTAATTTGTACCTTAATCCAAAAACATAAGTTGATAAGTCGTACGGCGCGCGCTCGTGATTCACGTCTTTTTAGTGGTTTAGTTAGGAGTTAGCCTTTATTCCACACATGTATTAGTTACCTTGACCATTGTAAGATATAGAATTTAAGAAAAGGGTCTTTATTGAAAGAATTGATGATTGAAATTGGAGAAGAATTTGGATGGAAGTTTGAAAGGAAACATACAGTATTGAAAGCAGCAAGTCAAGAATATTTCAGATTGGAGGTTGCCTTAATAATAGGTATTCATTTTCACATTCTTCACTAAAGCCAAATGCTGAAAAGTCAACACTAAAACTATTATAATACCCAGTACCAAAATATCTCAAGGCAATTTCAATGCAACGTTGTAAATTCCTTTTTCAATTTCAATGTAACATTGAAAATTCCTTTTTCAATTTCAATGTGACATTGAAAATGCCTTAACATAAAACACAAAAGCAGGATACACTGATGCCGAATTCCGAATCATCTTGAAAGTGTATATGTAGTTGTTTTCTGTGCATGCCAATTCCATTCCCATTCAAGATTCGGCCAATAAGCTGTACTTAAGAGCCCACTCCTCACTAGGAGAGCAGAGCTTGCTCCTCATACAAACTGTCAAGTCATCATTTTTGGTCATGAATAAAACGTTGGTCCAGAATGTCATTTGCAGATCTTTGGCGGTCGTTACGGATTGTCAGAAACCAGAAATCTGACAACAGTCTTGCCAAGAAGTACCGTGTTACCACTTAATGGGTTGTGGCGGTTTGTAAGGTAGCCAATCCACGTAAAATACTGTTGTTCAGCTGAAACCGATTTGACTGGAAGCCGACCGACCCCAATATAGTAGGGAAAAGTCTAGGCAGATGCAACATACCCCTAAATTTTAAATAGGCAATTAAGAACGATTCCGAAAAAGAGTTCAGATAGAAAAGGTATTTTTAACACTTTCTATAGAAAACGAAGAATTGCTCTCTACTTTCTTGTTTCGAAAAAGTTCTAAACAACCTTTTTAGACCTAGGTTTTTTTTTGTTCTCACTCTCACCTGATGGGAAGCGATGATGAGGTCGACGATGGAACACGCTGACGTACAGTTTATCTATTCTTTGATGGTAGTTTATGGTACATTTGTAGCTTACGCAATATACTGTAAGCTTACTAAGCTTTTTTCTCCTGTATTTCCAATGACTTGAAAGTTTGTGATACCGTAAACAGTAAATGCTCTTAAGCCAGAACAATAAACGGACAAAGCGAAAACGCATTCCTTAAAGCAGAAAAGAAGCTTATTCGAAAGTTCGAAGCGCATTCGTTTTCGAGACAATCGGCATCAGTATACCCCAAGTTATACGTACATACGATTACAGCAGCTCTTGTACACAATGGCCATTCTTTTTTCAATGATTGATAAGCTCATATGTAATTTGATAATCACAGCAGACAAGATCACAACACTTATTTTTAGATGCAATAGTTTGATAAACTTGATCCCTTTCAGAACCTGTGGCTGCTGAGGCGGCTGTTCATGAAATCGACAACTTGTTTTTTTTTTAAAACAATTCTGCCACCGTATTCCCAGGCATTGCAATTCATTTTTTCTGGATGGGAAATCACCAAATGACTTCTCCCGCTCTGGGCGTAGCCGAAGGGATTGTTCGACTCTTACTGACTAAAACCCACCCGTGTTCCTCCTAATGCCCTTTGAATTCCAGGACCTCAGCGACTCTATTGAAAAAATCCACAACTCTGGCATTCTTGCCCGAAACCGTAGCGTGCAAAAAAAAAACTTATAAAGCAACCGATTGTAGCCTAACACTGCCTACCAGTATTACGACACGATCCACCAAGCTACCGGTGTACGGAGCTCCAGAGAGAGGAACCTCCTAACAATACGAGTCGTGTCGAGAAGTACCGCTTTCTGAGTCTTTTAGCCACCTAACGATAGCCTCTTCGGAAGGGAGTGTCAGACTCTTACTGACAAAACCCACCCGTGATCCTTCTTGTGCCCTTTGAGTTCCAGGGCCGCGGTGACTCTTTCGAACACATTCCGCAACAACGACAGCCTCCTTTTTTTCTGGATGGGAAATCATCAAATGACTTCTCCCGCTCTGGGCGGAGCGGAAGGGAGTGTCAGACTCTTACTGACTAAAACCCACCCATGATCCTTCTTGTGCCCTTTGCGTTCCAGGGCCGCGATGACTCTTTCGAACACATTCCGCATCAACGACAGCCTTCTAAGGTGGTGGTCGAGACTCGTAGAAAAATATTCTTAATATAGATTCTTGGGCCACTGTGTACACGAGCGTTAAATAAACAGTGGACACTCACAGGTAAGTGATGGCTTCGCATGGAGACCGGCACGGCGCTGCCCGGCGTCGCGCGCAGCTGCGTCATGAGGGTTAGTGACGCCGTTAGTGGTGGAGTGGTGGGGGTTAACACGTTCAATTGACCCCGGAGTAAAGGATATGAGATGGGAGCAACCGAATGGATGGTTTTTAAAGTTGCTTTTTATTTTGTTAGCTGGCTGGTCTGACCTCGTGGTTAAATAATAATAACAGCTGCACGAGTCGATCTTCAAGGTTAAGAATCGATTCCCGAGGTTGGTCTGTGGATGGGTGATCATCTTAACATATCGAGATTCAGCACTGCCTCGAAAAGCACTTTCAGCAGTTGGTCCCGACTGTCACTTGCGTAAGGCATCGACTCAACGACAAGAACAACCCCGAGTTGGAACTTTCCGACAGTTTTTCCTCACTTTTTATATACTTAAGACTTCGTAATTATCTTTGTAATTATTATTTCTAACTAACCCAATAAGATTTTTAGTAAAAAAATAGTAAGTCACTACATTCACCAAAAAAGCAATGTACCTAAATAATACTAAAAATACTACTTGAATGGCCATCTGAAATTCTCGGCAATATTGTTTTCATGTTTACCAACATAACAATACAAATTAAGGTCACTATCTACAATAGTTTGGAAGACGAGTTAGATAAAATGACAGAAAGTCGAAAACAAACCTTTTTTCCCCACCTTCTTGAACATTCGGGTTCAACACGGGGCCACATTGAACGTGTTAACCATGTATTTTAATCATAATACGATATTAGTTAAAACACGTTTCATTAATGTATGATCGACACCATAAAAGACACATTTTAGACACAATTGATATGACACAAACAATTAATATTAGAACAAAAATATAATTATTGCTATTTTACCAACACCAATTAATTAGACATGTAAACAAAAAAGAATGAAAGTTTTAGCTTGGTCATATAACTTCTCGTTGAATAAAGTATTCATAAATTGTTCCTTGATAAAGTTTGTTCTGGATTTGTACTCTTCTTTATAGAGTTTTCTCATACTTTCAATCTAAATAGGAACCAGATATAAATAAACAATACAGTTACATAACATTCCATACGTAGTTATCCCTCAAGTTTCATTCGTAAAACAAACTCATTACAAACACCTTAAAACCCCATAAGCCCCAAAAAAAAAACACAATAATTTTTCAAAAAAAACAATAATTTTTCAAAAGCACAGAGAACATCACAAAAAAACAAAGCAAGAATTCCCCATTTTTTTTAAACCACTTGTATTCAAAACACTATGGTAGGCGCCAAATAAATTTGCAATAGCGGTCATTGACCCGCCTACATTTATTGACAGTCATCATTTGTAAAACGTAAATAAAGACAAAAAGATCTAAAATGATTACTTATACCGTAATCGTATCGGTAATCAGAACCGATTCTTGATTTATTTACGGGATACGTCACCCGAGAAAGTTGCAAACGTAATATTGTAATATACCGCGTGAAATTGAAAACAATTTTTTCTTAATCAGACACGGATAGATTGGAAACTTTAATTTGGATGGAATTAATTCTATAAAAAAAGTTTTATTTTCATAATTGACCGAGAAATTACAATCTAATAAATCTACAAATTTAAGGTGACATATATAAGAGAAAAGTCAATGTACTTTAACGCAGTGTGGCGCCTACCGTAGTTTTCATTTGCACAGTGACAGCTGCATTTTTTTGAGTTGACTAAAAAAAATCTAATTAGTCCGTCAGATAGATTTCCAAAAAATATTTGACTCGTATTTTTTCTTTTTTCACGTAAACAAAAAACAAAGACGATACAGTGCGTTGAATACTCGTGTGACGTCACTACGTGCTACAATTTTAACCACAATGTAACGTCACAAGCCCCCACTCCAGATCTTTGATGTTTTTATCTTCATAATTTTTGATATATTTGCTAAATCAAAAAATACGTGTCCAATATTTTTCGATAAACTAATCGGACGGACTAATTAAAATCATATTTTTTACTCAGGAAACATCCCTATTCTAGTTACTTACATCTCTCGGGGCAACCAGCTGACTTTGCGGTCGTTCTCTCCGAAGAGTCTCTGTGCCTTGTCGAACTAACGCTGGCGTTGGAGGGATTTCGGGCTTTGAAGATTTGTCTTCATTTTTCTGTAAATTTGAAGGTAAAGCTGTGATAGGATAGTGCATACATTCAGCATTGTGTGGCATCCTTTTAGAGTTTGTCTTCATGCGTTGCATGCTTGAGATCAAGTCGGATAGTTATCGAGCTGCGCAAACAGGGGAAATACAGCGTAAACTGAGAAAATAGTCGGAAGAAGGCATACACATTTAACCGTGGGTTAAAAAGGTCATGGCTCTAGCTTAAAACGGCTTCGTTTGTCGTCCTAAAGGGGTAAATGCACTCATAATTGTGAATATCATCAATATGGGCACGACCTTGAAAACACAAAAAAAAGAAACATTTTGTCGAGTTATGCGCACTTAAATATACATATGGGGCAGTCGAGTGTGAAAGTTGCTCACAGTGATGAATAAAATTATATTAGTCGACACACGCAAGTTTGGTTAAAACGATGGTAATGTCTATGGTCACTTGCGAGGGGCCACTCATATAAAATTATATGCTGTCATAGGACCTTTTTTTCTGGATGGGAAATCATCAAATGACTTCTCCCGCTCTGGGCGGAGCGTAACAGAGTGTCAGACTCTTGCTGACTAAAACCCACCCGTGATCCTCCTAGTACCCTTTGCATTCCAGGGCCGCGGAATCTCTTTCGAACAAATTCTTGCACCCTAGCAGGCACTGACCCTATGTGGCCCTGTCTTCGTTGCTGATAGCTCTTTGAGGCGCGCGTGGAACACGACGGGCCGTCGACTCGGGCCTGGTTGCTATCGGACGGCGAGCCACCCATAGCTCGCCCTGCGTTTCCCGACTCCCGGGGCGTCTTCTTCTGTCTCGGCAGCTGGAGCGTGAGGTTCCCTATCCCGAACGAGGTCTGCTTCCTCTTTCGCTAGCATCAGAATCGAGTTCCTCGCAAGGTACGCTGAGAAGGAGGAAGTATAACGCAAACACATTACGTGACGTTACGTTTTCTCGAAGTCCTTCCAGTCCAGATATTCTTCTCCAGTATAGCAACCAATCTTCATGGTATAAGTCCAGCTTATCTCGCTACCTCATTCCGAGGGTTTAGTAGGATACTTTTAACGTAGGTACTCGATCGCGTTAACGTATTCGTTCGCTTATATCAAATTGTATGAAAAAAAGAAAATCGAAGGTTTTCCGTTATTGTCACCAGATAGCGCTTATTAAGTTTCAATACGGTCGAGAATATTAAGAAACTCGCACTATAGCCAGTGGGCCGGTTTCGACGAGTCTAGTTAAGGAACATTGTTCATGTGTTGGCTGGTGTTTCAGATACCTGGTGTCCAACAGTGATGATGTAGGACTCGGTGGATACTGGCGGCGCGCTGGCGGTGGGGCTGAGCGCCGGGTTGGACGCGTACACGCACCGCCGCACCATCGTGCGCCCTCCAAACGACAGCCCGCGGGACGCCAGGGCTACGCCACTCGCTGCCGGCGGGCCTGGAACCAGCCAGCATTGGTTATACATGATACCGTTGTTAAGTGGGTTGTTATGTACTTAGTCGTGGTTTGTCAGGAAAGTAACGGTGCGTACATTTCATATGAACGAGTTCAACCACGTCCATGTCCGGACCGTGGCTGGAACCCTGGGGCCACGTTGTGACGGACTACGGCCCGGATTCGTTCCGGATATATGCGGATCAGCCTTAAAGGGGCGTCCATTATCTAAGTAAAGTGAATTATTCAAAATTTGTGTACTAAGGGGAGGTACTTGGTACACAAATTTTGAAAAATACACTCCTTGGTGAGATTCAGCAAGATATTGTGAGACACCCATCTCGCTCAAGGGATTTCCTGAGATTAGCGTGCACGACTAAAAAAAGAAACTGTTTGCTTTAAGTATAGATTTTCAAACCAATCAAACAGAGGGCCAATTCTACTAATTTCAATAATATATGAAAAAATTGGTGGTTTTGATCGATTGCGAAAGTGGGCGTTACTTGAAAATTGGTAGAGTTAGAGTATTCGAGTTGTGTGCTTGAGACGATTTCATGGCGATCAAAAAGACTGCACTGATTAATTCGACGAGATTGCACATACAATCTGACTAAATATACGCCATTTTCTATACTGACGCGAAGCGCGGCTTAAGCACAGCATAATCAGCCTTTTTAATGTTCCCACTGCTAGGACACAGGCCTCCTCTCTAGGAGAGGGAATGGGCCGTAATCCACCCCGCGGGCCCAGTGCGAGTTGGCGCGAAACGCGGGTCGGCTATTTATTCAAACGTATGTGCGCTGCACTACATTGAGCTGTCGGTCGACAGTTGTTCGACTGGTTAATACAAAAGTATCGACGTAGTTTGCTGATTTTTAGTCGAGTAACTATCTAGTTAATAGTTTGCGGATACCTATTGTTCTCTATATAATTTGAACACACAACTAAATAATTGTTCAATTGAAAATTGTATGTATGCGGATGGCCTAAAGCGAAGTCGCTACGTGATCGGCAATCTTCGGGAGCGGTCGTGTGTGCGAGAAATACCGTTTTTCTTGTACGGTGAACGCGGATAAGCAAATGTTCGGGCAGTACTATCTTTACTATAGTCTATGGACGCGATATATTTATTTGACCTCTTTTGAGGTTTTGCGTTAAATCTTTTACACCCTGTATATAAAAATATTAAAAAATATACGTTAAAAAAAGTATGAAAAAAAATGATGAGATACAAAGCATGTTTTACTTACCACCGGGTATTCTGCTCAGTTCCCTATGAGAACTGTATTGCCTAAGTTTCGACGTTGGCAAACTGGTTTTCCTGGGAACTGCCGCCGGTGGGACCATATTACTGTAGGGTGCTAAAATAAAATAAAATATGGAGAAAAATAAAACGATTGATCACGACATTTAGATGTTTGAAAAGTAAATTGTGTCAAATGTTTTAATGTAAATGGGTAATGCCTTGTGCATCTAATAATATTGTACAAGTAATAATGAATGTTTATTAATCTTGGAATTCGGTTTCAATGATTATACAACATTCTTTCATGATGAAATTACATTAAAAAATATATATATATTTGAAGAAAAAAAAAGCTCATGTAAATATATGATTTAAAAAAAATAGACAATACGCTCCAAATTTGAACTCATTAGAAACTTGTGAAACGGCCAACAATTAAGTGTTGTCAGTTCGTATACATAACTAAGTAAAACGTGTGGATATTAAATCAACAGTTTTAAATAATCATTAAAGTTGATATTATCGTGTAATTGTTATTTATGGGTTTATATTCTCGGGCTTCCCTCTCTGAGCAAACTCTCTCTATTTATTATTTATCTATGCATAGAGCATTGTGGCTGTTTCATTATACACACTTCACAAAGACCTACATAAAACATTAGGTACATATAGTGTAATGTGTAGGGCCAATAGCAGGCCTCCGTCACTCCATGTACTTGCGCGCTATAATTACCTACCACCCGACCGAGCGGTCTCGGGCCGTTTGCGGACCAAACGTAGTGCGGTTTTCGCAAGCGAAGCGCACGCAAGTTGTTCAATTTTAATTATTTTGTTCGTTTGTACGGGTACCTACGATGCCATCTGGTGCCTTATGTGCAGGAGATGGGAGCAAATCAAGTAAAAGAAGAGATAAATACCTAACATTTTTCCATTTACCTGTCAAAAGTGATAAACTATTACTATTTTTGTTGTTTCAAAATTATTTTTAATAGGTATACTAAGCATATAGCTTGCCTTTCAGACACAGATTTAGATATTTTTGTTACATAGAAACGTCATAATTACCTTAAACACTATTTTAACAACGTTTAAACAGCTATTTTTATTAGAATAAAAAGGTTAATTTCCCATGATATCGTCAAAAAATTCTTTAGCCTGCCCCGTGTTATAGTTAATAATAAATTGATAAATGTTATAACTACTTCATGTGCCAGTACTGAACCAGAATCTAAGGAAATATCGACACCTCTATAATTATGTTTTAGATGTATTGCACAGTCAGCACCAATTTATTAAAAAAATATATTTTATAAACGATACAATTTTAAACTACCACCTATAGTCAGAACATATTCACAGTTCTCAATAAAATAGACACAAATAGATATCTTAATTTAATTCTATCGAAGAGGTAGCCCTGCGATTGTTGTGGGATTACGCGGTGCGAAGCAATCACAACTGTATGCTTGAGCATTTAGGCACGTTTTAGCATGCAGTGGTTGCTGACGCGACGGAGTAGGCTATTATAGCAGTAGGTATTGGAAATTTTCTACTGAGTGAAGTATCTGTTACGTAGTAACTATTTAGTAATCTGTGCCAATAGCCGCTAATGATCCTGCTTTATAGGTAAATCCTACTAATATTATAAACGCGAAAGTTTGTAGGTATGGATGGATGGATGTTTGTTACTCTTTGATTGGATGAAATTTGTCACTCAGATGGTTTATAACCAGGATTAACATATAGGATACTATATTACCCCGATATTCGCACGGGAGCGAAACTTATGAGGGTGAAACCGCGGGGCGCTGCTAGTAAATAATAAATAAAAAAGTATTAATCTTCGTCCGCAATCTTCGCCACGGTGGCGGTTGGCAACTGTAGCGCTAGCTCACTGCGCGGTTTTTTTATGACAACTGACCGTGGTGATTGCCAGTGTCTACTGCGCGGTTTGTTCAAAATTTAGAACATAAGGCCCCGTTTACACTTTGATTAGTAATTAGTCAAGTTCATAGATTTTCTGCGAGATTTCAGCTGAATTTCCCAACCCCCCCTCCCCTACACCCATGCATACATACCTCCAGAACTCGTAGGAATGACCCTCGTCGGCTTCGGCATAACGCTGGGCGCGAACATTTTCTTCTCGGGACTAGCCTTCCCCGCCATAATATCCCTCTTGACCGACGACTTTTTTATCATGGTCGCACTGTTTATAACAGTCGCATTGTGCATATCGTACGTCCGCTCCATCCCCGAAGAGTTGGCTTTAGTGATCGTAGTGACCGTATAGGATTTGTCGTCGACCATGTCGTATATGGGAGATATGGTGTTGTGCAAGTTTAGTAGGTCGTTTTTAGCGCCTTTCCGTAGTGACATAAGCGGTGTGGATGCGACTTGTGGGCCTGGAAGAGAATGTGCTATTGTACCGCTGTGCTAAGCATTTGGAAGCACCGTAGCTTAGTTGTGAGGGGTATTTTGGCTGTTTTTGATTGGCCGATGCCCCTTTTATATATCTTGTGGTTATCGAATCTGCCTATACAACAAGTGCGAGTCGAACGTGCACACAAAGGGGGCTCGTACAAGTAACGTGATGTTTTTGGTTTCATTTGTAATTATTGCTACAATAGAATCACACTTAACTGTTGCTGCTTTTTTAAAGTTTTGTTTTTGTATAGGCAGATTTAAGACTCCTTTAAAAATTGCATAGCTGTGTTCCCCAAAACAAACACCAAATTCACAAATAAGCACATCATCACAATATCATGAATTCCGGCGGATATGTTTATGCATTTTTTTTAAATTGCTTTTAAAAGATTTCTCCTCCTCCAAATAACCAAGGGTTTCCCGTGACCTTGACCAGTGCGATTCTTAGCTTATGATCCCTTTTTGTGACATTGGGCCTTTAAAACCAACTTTTAGTCCTTAACCACTGTTTATTATACAACGTCTAACAGAAAAAAACCAATACCTCTTAAAAGGGTAATTGTACTCATAATTATGAACTACTTTTACTAACAAGTCTGGTATCATTAGGGAACGCAAATCTCGCGAGATTGGGGCTTAAGCGAGATCCCGCGAGTTTATGAATAACAATACTGCAAGCTCTCGCCAATTCCGAGATCTCGCGAGATTAGCAGTTTTTTTTTGCAAATAATCACAATATTCGAATAAATATTTGAAAAAAGTAATAAAAACTAAAAGTATTACAAGACAAAACTTTATTTTTACGATTTTTTTTTTCAATAGATTTTTATGCATTAAACATTGTTTGACGGCTTGCTTGAACGAGACCTAATCGATTATTCTGTATAATGTGAATGCATTTATCAAGAAATACCGATTAAATCAAAATCGCGAAAAAAATATCGACTGTCCCATACATGTCTGTGCACATAAGTCGACAAAATTTACTAAATATTTTTTTCGCGATTTCTGATTTGGTCCCATAGTAAAACTTGTTCATAAGGATGACAGTACAATGACCACGTTTCAGGTATTGCGTTTCCTCTGTTCCACTTTGTATGTGTTTAAATAAATAGATGCAGTTCTCACGGGGGTCCCGCGCGGGCTGCGCGTCGGGCACGCTGTCGGGCGGGCTGGACGAGCTGAACGTGCCCGTGTCGGTGCTCTCGCTCGACCCTACCATCGCACGCTCTTGGGATCCCCACTCCTGGAAAATTAACGTTTAAATTTGATACAATTTCTGACGTGACATCAATTTTTCTTCGCTAAATTATATTATTAAAATATTTCCCTCATGCTAGACTTCTCTCCCGTACACAGAAATCTTAATAAAAAGGCAATAGAAGTGCTATCTACTATCTTCTATACTGGGACGCGTGTCGCCCGTTCGCAGCTACCACCACATAAACAAACAATAGATTATTTCAAAGATTAAGTTCTTACAAATGAAATGTTATTCCTTTATTTGTAAAGTTACAAATTTTGGAAGAGTTTCCGCAGTTGGATATGCTGCAAAACACCATGTTTACTGCTCCGCGTCCCAAACAACACAAGTAAACTTTGTGTTTTAGAAGACTCATACGCGGCGACAAGGCCACGCGTCTTTGCCACTTCTATTGCCTTATTATTAAGATTTCTGTGCTCCCGTATCATGGGTGCGTTTACGAACATATAAATTCACACACAAACAGCCAGACCCGGAACAACTATCTGTAGGACATACAATTTTTTTCTGTGCGGGAATCGAAACCACGGCACGCAGCGTAGCAGCCAATCGCTCAACCACTACGTCAACGGTGCGCCAATCGTCGACAGTCTTGTAGTCAGTCAGGCTCTTGTCTGAAACTTGTTGGCGCAGTGGTTGAGCGTTCGGCTGCTTCGCTACGTGTCGCGGATTCGATCCCCGCACGCAACAAATGTTTGTCTATGACCTACAGACAGTTGTGTCTTGTTTGTTTAATGTGAGTTTACATGTTTGTGAACGCACCCACGATACATAAGTAAATCCTAGAGTGGGACAACGTTTTTAAAAAAAAAGAACAAAGTTACTGGGTTATCGGGTCAGACAGGAAGTCGATCCATGTAAAACACTGATACATCAACTAGTTAGAATGGTACTTGTTGGCAAGACTGCAGTCAGATAATTATATTGGCTTCTGACAAAGCGTGACGACTGCCACAGATCTACAATTGACAGCCGGGACCAACGGCTTAACGTGCTTTCCGAGGCACGCAGGAGTCTCGGTATGTTAAAATGGTCACCCATCCACAGACCGACCTCGCAAGCGTTGCTTAACCTTGAAGATCGACCTTAGTTACGATGTCCTAAATCAATTCAAAAGGAAATACATACCTGGTGATCTTGCTGTAGCGTCCGATCCCCAACATCAATTAAATTAAGCGTAGCCGAATTAATATCTATAATCTGATTATCATCTCCCTTCATGTACACAACAGTTGTGTCCATAGCACTCGCTTTGGGGGACAGCTTTTTGAAAGTAGCGTTTCTTTTAGGAGTATCCCTTGTGATCGGTTCCTCTTGTCGGTCGAAACCATTGCCGTTCAGAACTCTTCGTCTTGATAGCAACTCTGAAGCGTTCTCCATACTTTGTCGCGGCACTGTGATCACGGTTTGGTTCGGTAACTGTATGGTTTTTATTGGGGACGTGTCAACGGGTGTTGGAATCGATTTTTCCGGTTCCGTTGGTAATGCTTTCCTGGCTAAAGACAACTTCTGCCGAGCTTGAATGATCTCGTTTAGTTCTTGCTTCCCCAGAGTTACGTTCAAGCTGTTCCGCCCGAGGTCCTCAGGCTTCGGTAACCCCATATCTTTGTAGAAAGCGTCGTCAGTTTCAAAGTTTTCTTTTTCAGCGTCATTATCCCTTCGACTAAACTTATTATTAGAGTAGTGTAAGGTGATCGGTTCAGCCATTTCAGCCGTCGGTACGTTCCGGGGTACAATTTTTGGCGAATCTTTCTTATCAGTGTTCTCGTTTAGAATTTTCGCTGTGTCGATTTGGCATGCTTCTTCGCGGGATTTGGTGTATGATTCCGAATTTCGTATGGCGGATTCTCGTTTTGTGTAGCTGTTGTAAAGTTGACACCTTGGTCGTGCTGAGAGTAGTTTCTCTGACGTTTCCAAGTGCGTGAATGTTGCTGAGGAGAATATGTTCGAGTCTGTGCTTTCTTTAGGCTTGGAGGTGTTGGAGATGACGTATGAAGAGTTCACGGAGCTGACGAGGGAAGGAGGTAGGGAGTCTATCAGGCTGTCGTTGTCAGGGTACGTTGTCTGCGAGAGGAAGCTGGTGCTCATGTCTTTTTCGTCGAGGATGCTGAGCGTCATGCTCGTCATCATCGGGTCGATGCTGTCGCGACCTGACATCGGTAGACCTGGAAGTAGAATGAATAAATTTGTAAACGTAGTTCTCTCGGTTTGTGGGAGAGGGGTCGAAATGTCGAATTTGGGACAGTTTACAGCAAAATTGCATAACTTTTGACTTAGCTTGGCTCATTAAAACGCCCATTGCGCTTTGTACCGACGATATTTTTATTTCCTTTAGAAATATGTTATTCTAGAATAGACAAGCACTATGGTCTGAACATCTCTTAATCTGCAGCTCTTTTGACTTTAAAGTGTGGATATAGAAATAAGCATCACCTTTGTACCTATTTTTCTGTTGCCTTCTTCTTTTCTTTTTATTAAATGTGTATACCTACATAAATTCTTAAATAAACAAGTCTATCCCAAGGACATTTTTCCGTGACGATGGAGGGCTGGAGGTTCCATAATATACCATGTGTCCATGTACGGAACCCATGGTATCCGTTTGTGCGCCTGAGTGTCTTACACCCTGTATATAAGAAGCAAAACAGACTACTCAATGATGTTCAATAAAACGTAAAATTCTTACGGGAAACCGAATATTTTCATTGAGGGTTGGTCGATGTTTATTTATTATTTTGTTGTGTGTGTGTATTTTACTTTTTATAACTTTCATATATATTTGTACCTACATTACTTAGTTTTTCACTTTTATTTGTATTTATATTTAATTTTAGTAGATGTGTGTTCCGTGAGTGTATCCATGGCATCACAGGCCCTATCGGAACACCAGTGCTGTGGTATTATTATTTAAATATGGCAGCCTGTGCTGAGATAATTTGATTTCTTTTTGTCTTGTGTGAGTCCTAAATAAACATTTTTCTTTCTTTCTTTAATATCACAGGTAGATTAAACAATATATTGATTCTATAGTATTCAACTCCCGACAATTTACTTCCCTATCCGTACAAGTAGTGCGAGTACTGTATGCAGTGATGCGGTAACTTGATGAATGTTTGCGTAACAGTCCTGAATGCATAACTGAAGTAGACCATGGCTGCAATACTAAGTATGTACCTAATGTTACCTAATAAAAGGTGATTGATAGTTATTAGGGGGAACACGGTTAAGATTTGTTGATGTATCGTTTTTAATGAAGGCAAGCAAGAAACAGCCTTTTCTCTGAAATAGTTATGCACCTGCGATGTGCCTGGCGGACATAGTTAGTGGGCCTTAATATTACTGATTGGGCTTAAGAAATATTTGATTTTATTTACAACATTTTCCGCGAAATAAACACCCACCAAAACATTTTTAATGTTACATTTTAATGTTGGTGTTGCAATATTGTGAATTAAAATATCCAACACAATATTTCCTCTCTTACCTTTTTATTTTTTGGATGAGAAATCATCAAATGACTTCTCCTGCTCTGGGCAGAGCGGGAGGGAGTGTCAGACTCTTACAGACTAAAAACCACCCGTGATCCTTCTTGTGCCCTTTGCGTTCCAGGGCCGCGGTGAATCTTTCGAACAAATTCCGCAACTCTGAACTTTTTTCCTCTCTTACCTGAATCCTTATGCGAAGGCATGGACTTCCTGCTGTCAATGGACTCGGCGTTGAACGTGCCGGAACTCTCCATCAGTAATGATGAAACCAGGCTGGGCGGAGACATGCGCATCAGTGACTCTCCACTCTGGTACATATTCAGACTTGGACGCTCGTTCATGAGGTTTGATATGCCCCTGGAAAGACATTTATTTTGTTAATATTTAGGTAGGATTAATGTAATGAATATGTTGATATTTTTGAGATTAGCAAGTAAAATCTATCTAAATATATATAACTCAAAAGTGACTGACTGACTGATACAGTGATCTATCAACACACAGCCCATTCCACTGAACGGATCGGGCTGAAATTTGGCATGCAGGTAGATGTTATGATGTAGGTATCCGCTAAGAGAGGATTTTGATTAATTCTAACCCTAAGGGGGTAAAATAGGGGATGAAACTTTGTATGAAACTTTGTCAATTTTAAACCGATCGGGCTGAGAGTTTCAAAATCGGGGGTAAAGTAACTATTCCACGCGGACGAAGTCGCGGGCAGAAGCTAATGAAATATAAAAACCAGCAACCGCCGCAACCGCCGCAACCGCCGCCACCGCTACTGCCGCTGTGCCCATAGAATTAATTTTGTGTTAAAGATAAACTTTTGTTCGTGTTCAATAAAATGCATTCTATCATCTGTGTATGGCTGAAGCCTAAGATAAATTAAATAATTAAAGAATACAAACAGGATAATAGTTAATTAACTGCTCCATCTATACTAATCTATTAAGCTGAAGAGTTTGTTTGTGCGTTTGCTTGAACGCGCTAATCACAGGAACTGCTGGTCCGATTTGAAAAAATATTTCAGCGTTAGATAGCCCATTTATCGAGAAAGGCTACAGGCTATCTCTCATCACGCTAAGACCAATAGGAGCGGAGCACCAATGAAGAATGTTTCAAAATCGGGGGTTAGTAACTATTCCACGCGGACGAAGTCGCGGGCAGAAGCTAGTATTATAATATAAACAGGCAGTTTGTGAGTTTGTAGTGGGTGAATCTGAATCTAATGAACCGATTTTGAAAATTTATTTAGGTACCAATTTAAAACCACATTATTTGTGAGTGTCATATGCTATATTATATGCCGAATTACCACGGGAACGGGAACAACGCGGGACGCTACTAGTATAAAATATTCGTGGAGTTTCGCATCGTGCTTTCGGCTGGCGCCCATGGAACCATGAATGAATTTCTTAAATCAGTCCAGTGTTTTTGAGTTTTTTCGTTACGAAACTAAAAATATTTCCTTTTTATAATATTAACTAGTATTTCGCTTGGGGGCGCGAGTTGCAAGCAACCCGCGGTGTCTTTTTGGTATTTTAAGTAACAATTATTATCTCTACAATGTCAGATTTCTGAGTTACGCAAAGGGGTTGAAAGAAGGGGGTTGAAAAGGGTTGAATTTTTTTTGGCCATATATTCATCCAGATGTCCTCTATACAACCCCGAAGACCATTTTTCTCTACAATGTCAAGTTTCTGAGATACGCAAAGGGGTTGAAAGTAGGGGGTTGAAAAGGGTTGAATAGGGTTGAATTTTTTATTGGCCATATACTCATCCAAATACCCTCTATACAACCCCGAAAACCATTTTTCTCTAAAATGTCAGATTTCTGAGATACGCAAAGGGGTTGTAAAAAGGGGGTTGAAAAGGGGTAATTTTTTTTTTCGTTTTATACTCGACCAGACACCCTCTATACAACCCCGAAAACCATTTTTCTCTTCGACGTCAGGTTTCCGAGATAAGCAATGGGGTTGCAAGAAGGGGGTTGAAAAGGGGTAGTTTCAGATTTTTCCCATACTCACCCCGACACCTTCTATACAACCCCATAAAAAGTTTTTCCCTCCTAGCACGGGAAGTGGGAGAACAATTATGTCAATCAATCAATCAATCAGTCAATCAGTGAGTGGTTTTTTAATTGTATATAATATAACTAGTATTTCGCTTGGGGGCGCGAGTTGCAAGCAACCCGCGGTGTCTTTTTAGTATTTTTAGTAACAATTATTATCTCTACAATGTCAGATTTCTGAGTTACGCAAAGGGGTTGAAAAGGGTTGAATTTTTTTTGGCCATATATTCATCCAGATGTCCTCTATACAACCCCGAAGACCATTTTTCTCTAAAATGTCAGGTTTGTGAGTTACGCAAAGGGGTTGAAAGAAGGGGGTTGAAAAGGGTTGAATTTGTTTTAGCCATATTTTCATCCAGATGCCCTCTATACAACCCCGAAAACCATTTTTCTCTACAATGTCAGGTTTCTGAGTTACGCAAAGGGGTTGAAAGAAGGGGGTTGAAAAGGGTTGAATTTTTTTTGGCCATATCTTCATCCAGACACCCTCTATACAACCCCGAAGACCATTTTTCTCTACAATGTCAAGTTTCTGAGATACGCAAAGGGGTTGAAAGTAGGGGGTTGAAAAGGGTTGAATAGGGTTGAATTTTTTATTGGCCATATACTCATCCAAATACCCTCTATACAACCCCGAAAACCATTTTTCTCTAAAATGTCAGATTTCTGAGATACGCAAAGGGGTTGTAAAAAGGGGGTTGAAAAGGGGTAGTTTTTTTTTTCGTTTTCTACTCATCCAAACACCCTCTATACAACCCCGAAAACCATTTTTCTCTACTATGTCAGGTTTCTGAGATACGCAAAGGGGTTGAAAGAAGGGGGTTGAAAAGGGGTAGTTTCAGATTTTTCCCATACTCACCCCGACACCTTCTATACAACCCCATAAAAAGTTTTCCCCTCCTAGCACGGGAAGTGGGAGAACAATTATGTCAATCAGTCAGTCAATCAATCAGTCAGTGGTTTTTTAATTGTATATAATATAACTAGTATTTCGCTTGGGGGCGCGAGTTGCAAGCAACCCGCGGTGTCTTTTTAGTATTTTTTCTCATCCAAACACCCTCTATACAACCCCGAAAACCATTTTTCTCTACAATGTCAGGTTTCTGAGATATGCCAAGGGGTTGTAAAAAGGGGGTTGAAAAGGGGTAATTTTTTTTTTCGTTTCATACTCACCCAGACACCCTCTATACAACCCCGAAAACCATTTTTCTCTTCGACGTCAAGTTTCTGAGATACGCAAAGGGGTTGAAAGTAGGGGGTTGAAAAGGGTTGAATAGGGTTGAATTTTTTATTGGCCATATACTCATCCAAACACCCTCTATACAACCCCGAAAACCATTTTTCTCTAAAATGACAGATTTCTGAGATACGCAAAGGGGTTGTAAAAAGGGGGTTGAAAAGGGGTAGTTTTTTTTTTCGTTTTCTACTCATCCAAACACCCTCTATACAACCCCGAAAACTATTTTTCTCTTCGACGTCAGGTTTCTGAGATAAGCAATGGGGTTGAAAGAAGGGGGTTGAAAAGGGGTAGTTTCAGATTTTTCCCATACTCATCCCGACACCTTCTATACAACCCCATAAAAAGTTTTCCCCTCCTAGCACGGCAAGTGGGAGAACAATTATGTCAATCAGTCAGTCAATCAATCAGTCAGTGGTTTTTTAATTGTATATAATATAATGTGGATAAATTGTTTTTTATTGGCAGCTCGAAATAACATTAACTAGGTACGTAATTGAACCCAAATAAGTCTCAAACTTCTTGAAATAAAAGCGAGATACCATAGAAACAAGCGGAAATACCAAAGCCGATAGCAACACAATCAAATAGATCGCTTATTAAAACCAAGAACGGAAAGCGAATAAATCCAAAACTTGAGATGGCGAGACCAACACCACCAAAATATATGAGAAATAAAAACAACACAAAATCCGGACGCTCCCGACATTAGAAAGCATAACAGGTATAACCTATAACAGTGCAGCGCCATGTTCTGAGCGGAGGCAACATCGTAAGGCTTCCTTTGAGCTAGCGCCAGTTGGAGGTAAAAACCGAATATCCACCTGGTTAACACATCATGCAGTTTTGTCAGTTGAACTAGCCAGTTAGATGACAGGGCACTGATTTTTCATAATTGCGCTTTCCTATTCGCTATGTGTTTTAGTACACTTATATTTTAGCTATGTGAATTATAACACTTAGCGTGTTTAAATGGATCTTTCGATGTATGAACGTCACATAACTACATTCGTAACTCTTTAAATATTGCATTTATCATATAGCTATATCATATGAAGGGCACAGGAAAAGAAGGGGCTCATTAACATTCTCATTGTTTTGAGTAATCAAGTAATTAAACCTAAAATCTCTTAATTAACAATTACAAATTACTTAGAATTTCATATTTACCTATTTATACAAGGGACAGTGTACATTTAACACCATAGGTTAATGTTTTTTAACATTAATTTAGTAAACAAATAACAGTTTGATATTTTATTGTCAAAGTCCCAAATGTAACTGGAAAGAAGGTGCTCATTGTCGCAATGAGCTCCTTTTTGCATATTGCAACTGAAATGGTGATGATAAACAGTGTCTGATGTATTTCTGTTTTTCCTGTTTACTGTATTGTTTGAGTAATGAAATAAAACAGATTTTAATTTTAGCATGACATTTTAATTATGGGGTAAATTTGTATAAAACAAGATGCTTTCAGGAGAACAAAATTTTTTCAAGTGCTGAAGATCACTGTATTTTTCTTGAGAAATTGGTAACTTCTCTGTGTACAAACTCCCAGGCAAAACGAATTCATTATTTGCTAAATATAATATGAACTATATAATATAAACTTGCTACTAAGTATTGAATTTTTTTTCTAGTAATTCCATGTATGGACATAAATGCCTTTTTGCATATAGTTATTTCTTTTATTTCCGAATCAATCATAGCAAGTACTCTGTACTTGTACACAGCGTCGTAATGTAATGCACTTTCATTCTTTGAAGGCCTTTTGACTGGAAGAACAGAGATTAATCCACTTAAATAGCTATTTTGGGCATCATGTGACGACAGTAAATTAAAATTCTGGAGAATTTGTGTTCTTGCTTGCTTAGTAACTTTATCGAAACATCCCAATCTGCAGCTACATGCTGGACCGGCTTCATGTCTTGATAATCTTAACTTTTTCAATACTTCAGCCATTCGACCATGTGATTTCCTTTTTTTTGTAGTCTTATAAACACAGTTTTCTTCATTATCACTACTATTAATATCCATTTTGAAATAACAACGTACGAGTCGTAAAATTTCTGCAAGAAAGCTTATCTGACAGCTGTCACTTATATGACAACAAATTCAAAATGGCCGATAATGAGCGCGTTCTCTAATACAACCGCTGCAATGGGCGCGTTTTAACACTGTTCAATAGATAATGGGCGCCTTTTTACTTGGTTTGGTATGTAATGAGCGCGTTTTATTCTAAACTCAGATTTTTTTACATGGGCTTTACGTGAAATCAGCTCCTTTTACCATTTTTTGAATAATGTGGTCTGATTGGCCGTATAAAAACGCACCGAACGGCATAGTTAATTCAAAATTTAAAAATTGGCAATGAGCCCCTTCTTTTCCTGTACCCTTCATATACTATATGGTGCGTATTGGAAAAACGACTAAAATGGCATACAAAACCGAAAATAACTAAATAACACATAGCGACTTTTGCATGCGCAACGACGAATATACTTCATCTATATTATAAATCTTTGCCATAATTATACAATGTGTAACAGAATGAGAGCGATACCTCTTAGGGGTCATCCACAAATTACGTAACAAGTTAAGGGGGAGGGAGGGGGTCGACGAAGTGTAACATTGTGATAAGGTGTGGGAGGGGTTTCAAAATCTATTTTAATTTAAGCGTTTACCCGCGTAGTTCCCGTTCCCGAGGGAATATGGGGATAAAATATAGCCTATGTTACTCAGGGTGAATGTAGCTTTCTAATGGTGAAAGAATTTTTGAAATCGGTTCAGTAGTTTTAGAGTTTATTTGTTACATACAAATCTTTCCTCTGTATAATATTAGTATAGATAGTATAGACTATAGATGAAAAGTTTAATTCAGACTCGACAGTATTTATCTATAGGGTTCCTCACGTCTGAATGAAAAAACGGGGATTGTGTGACTGTTTGTCTGTCTGACCATTATGGTAAAAAATATTAAAAGAAAAGGATATCCAAACTGCGCTTTGCAATATATTAAACGAAAGGGCTCAATATGAGAGCCTGAAATATATTTAAATAAATATGTATTTAAAGTTATTTAATTAAATAACTCTTAAAAATGGACCATTCTCCCCCCTTATCTACATAATTACCGAAACTATAATTTAGAAAGAAAAAAAAATACCTACTGTAATTGATTGTGTACATGAGTGTTATGATTACAAGAAAACCAAAAAAATATATTTTACAACTATTATTATCCCATCCATCCAATCAGAAATTAATTGTCAAATAAAACAATACTTCATCAACTCGACTGCCATAAAATGAAAAGTAAAAGTATCGTCGCATCCGTCTCTCAACTCTATGGTAACAAAAAAAAAAACAGATTTGCACTTTCTTTCGATCCGCCTTTTCCTACTTTCCCTTTCTACTTCTGGCTGGAATCAAAGCTTATTGCTTAGTCATGCACGGTAATTAATTAAATGCATGAGGAGCTTATCTTTTGTATCAGTCTCTTTAGGCTGTTCAATAAATGTACCTTTGCCTTTTATGAATTTTAACGGTTTTGGAATATGAGTCGTCATTTGTTATTGATTGGCGAAATTGATATGGCCTACTTTCTTACTACGTTTTGTTCTACTAAACTTAATACATACTGAATTCGTCTGTGGGTTGTTGAGGTTTGACAAGTAAAGAAGCAGGGTCATTTCCTAAATTAAAGAAATTGTGCTTTCTTAGTAGTATTAACATCTGCCTAGCCTTTTCCCAACTATATTGGGGTCGGCTTCCAGTCAAGCCGGATTCAGCTGAACATACATGAAGCGGATGCCAAGCTTCTTGGTAAGACTAGAGTCGGATTTTCTGTCAGCTTCTGACAATCCGTAACGACTGTCTAAGGTGTACAATTGACAGTTGGGACCAACGGTTTAACGCGCTTTCCGAGGCACGGAGGAAACTCGGTATGTTAAGATGGCCACCTCCACAGACCAAATTTGGCAAACGTTGCTTAACCTTGAAGATCGGCTCGCGCGGCTTTTATTCTTTAGCTACGAGCTCCACCTGCTTTCTTAGTAGCATCAGCGTTGACAACGAAGTTGCTAGGCAAATCTTGTTTTACGAATGAAAACGAAAAACGAAGCACGAATTGAATCAATTACGAGATTTTGTCCGCGGCTTTGCCCTAGTAAAAGATGAAAGTTATCCTTTACGAACGTACTCCTGGGATATAAAAAAGTATCCAAAACCCTGTTACAGTAGGCCATAGACTAAGCGCTTGCCAAGTTTCATCCAATCCGAAGACGTGAAGAGTTAACAAACAGACCGACTTTCGCATTTATAATAATCTATACTTATACTAATACTAGCTTATGCCCGCGACTTCGTTCGCGTGGAGTTCCATACAAAATGTTAACCCCTTTTTCACCCCCTTAGGGGACGAATTTTCAAAAATCCTTTCTTAGCGTAGGTATGCCTGCGTCATAATATCTACCTGCATGCCAAATTTCAGCCCGATTCGTTCAGTGGTTTGGGCTGTGCGTTGATAGATCACTATGTCAGTCAGTAAGATTTGTTTGTTTGTTTGTATTGAAAAGGCTCCGAAACTACTAAACCGATTTGAAAAATTCTTGCACTGTTTGGAAGCTACACTATCCCCGGGTGACATAGGCTATATTTTATCCCCATATTCCCACGGGAACGGGAACTACGCGGGTGAAACCGCGGGGCGCTGCTAGTAGATGGATATAGTGAGGATAGGTGGTAATGGTTTTCATTTTAAACAATCATTCTAATAGCTACTTAAACCAAGATGGAGGCCGGCGTTTAATCCATAACAATAATAATGTCCTGCCCTCATTAGTCATGTACTCATGTAACACATTTACTCTCAGTTCACAGCATAGTGTCGCACGCTGCCACCGCTCATTATTTTTAGATACCAACTCGAGTCGTTTTAGTATCGGCCAGTATTATTGTTTGAATAGCACCATTGTTTTACTTTTAATTAATCAGGCACGTTTTAATCGGAGCGAGAACTACTCTCGCTAATTGTGGACTGATACATATATATATTAACTTAAGTAACATATTCACTCCCGTAAAGAGTGAAAAAGTACGTAACTTCTAGACATAGATTTAATAAATATTATACTCGTAGATAGGGCCGTCCGAACGTTTACCTCAAGATTATGGTATACAAGACACACGCCATTTTCAAGCCCCGACGAAAAAACGACGGGGTGTTATAAGTTTGACATGTCTCGTGTGTACATGTCTGTGGCATCGTAGCTCCCGAACGGATGAATCGATTTTGATTTTGTATTTTTTTTGTTTTTAATGTCTTCCGAACACGACTGCTCCCGATGATAGCCATATCGCGTGGTAAGTTCGCTTCGGTCTAGTCAGACTACATCCGGCCAAATTGTGTTCTTCCCTGTCCTTGCTCAAGACAACTTAAGACAAGTCATATCACCATTAGCTCAAGTCGAACACATTTATCGTTTACCATCAGGTGAGATAGTAGTCTATCTATCTATTCTATTGTTTGGTTTCCGCACTTAGTCCTGATTTTGTACCATTGTGCGTGAGCCATGGCGGCCGTCACTCCAACCAGCGGACGAGTCTACTCAGTGTGTTCAGGATATCTGTAATCGAATTCGGTGTCTCTATTGTTTGCCTCCGTATATATGTATATACACTCAAGGAGCACGTGCGATATCGTTTCCTCCTCCTCCATGCATGCTCTGCATAGAGGACTGTCCGTTATACCTATCGTGTAGAAATGTTTGTTCTGTGAGCAGTGCCTGTTGCCCGTCCCCGCCATCATTCGCAGGTTACCCCTATCCAGAAGGCGCCTGATAGGTTGTAGGAGAGTAGTCTATTGTAAGCCTACTTGATTACCCCATTATGGCCTTCTGCTAGTCAAGGCCCTCACTTTCCCTTGTCAGGAGACGACGAAGACTCAAGTTCAACTTTCCACCTTCGTCTTTGTCTGCCGCGATGCGATGGCGTCTACTACGAGTATTAAATCGGACCCAATCAGTGATTCTCAAATAATATAAAACTCCTGAAGGAATAAGATCGAGGAGTCTCATTTGAACTCATAAAGCACTATTATTAAAAACTTGTTTTGCGTTAGGGCCAGTCATGAACTGCGTATTTGAGAAGCCATATACCTACCTCAGTTCTAGATTCGATTAAGCGTAGGTGACACGGCTAAGCTGTTTAACCCGTCATCAGCTGACACTGACCTTACTTAGCATTTAGATTTCCATGGAAGACGGGTGTCTTCCATGGAAATAAAGTCATACCGTCAGTCGCTTGCCATGGCTACTCTTTTATCTTTAGAATTAAAGCATGCAGATCTTTATCAAACCTCTCCACTAAAGCATGACAAACTCATTAACTTCTTGCCCTTATCCCACGTTAATTGGGCTTGGAACAGCAGGTTATTTTCCACCATTCTACCTTAGCAACAGACATGCCATTACTGACCTTTTCATTCATATGAAAAGGGAGTTCAATGATATGACAAACTCATAATATCAGATGAAAGACGTTCCACTACTGGATATAGACCTCCACCAATTGTTGCCATAACAACCGGTCTTGTACGTCATATTCATCGGCTACTCGCGACCCTCACCAGGACATCGTAAGAGAGGCCTTTCAACGCTGCGTCTTCCGGTACGCAGTTGCACACCAGCTGCCCTACCATGACGTCTTTAATCCATCATGACTCTTGTGTCAGAGAGAGACGGAGTTACACAAGACAAATAGCACTATCTCTTTCCTCACACACAACATGATGGATTTAAGACGTCATGGTAGGGCTGCAGAACTTTTTATGACAAATTAAGTACATAATATATACTAACTGAGCGGAGTGGTGGCCGAGTGGTAACGGCCCCGACTTGCGAATTGTAAGTCGCGGATTCAAACCTAGCCTACTTTGTGTAAATAATTTCATCACCACTGCTCTCGAAACGGTGAAGGAAAACATCGTGAGGAAACCGGCATGTCTAGAACCAAAAATTCGAAGACATGTGACATTCACCAACCCGCACTGGGCCCGCGTGGTGGATTACGGCCTATTCCCTCTCCTAGAGAGGAGGCCTGTGTCCCAGCAGTGGGAACTTTAAAAGGCTGATTATGCTTATGCTTACACCGTGCTTCGTGCCAGTATAGAGAGGAGGCCTGTGTCCCAGCAGTGGGAACGTTAGAAGGCTGATTATGCTTATGCTTATTATATACTAACTTGTTAAAAGTGTTGTGTAGGTTGTGTGCGGGTTGCGACAGGTCAATGTTGATCGGCTTGGATGGCGCGTGGTCCATCGACGAGCGGCCTGACACCTCCGATGCAAGAGTCAGGTCCAAGTCTTCCAGCTGTAAGGTATAATAGGTGCGGTTAAAATTACAGAGTTGTGTGTGAAAGAGAGGGAGGGAGCTGACGAGAGAATGAGAGACAGAGAGAAAGCATACGCTATTACGCGCTTATCTATTGATGTTGTTTGCCCTGATCGTTTTGAACTTGAACGGAGTTTTTTTTTAACCTTTACTTTGAGCACTTTTATTTGATTTGTCACACGGTACAGTTTTAAAAATGTTTTTATTAGGTATTCTAACTAATTTGTCGCCCAAAAGTGTCCCCGAAACTCAAAGTTTATTTCTTTACGTAATGCGTCTGTATTTGGGTTTATATTTCAAAAGTTTATATTTTGTACCAAATTTTAACAAGTCGGTGCAGTAGTTAAAGAAGCCATGATTTTACGGAATATACCAAAGTTTTGGATAGGTGCACCCGAACCTAGCATTATGCAGAAAAATATCAATGACAATGCAGATATGAGACAACAGCAACAAATCTTGACCTCTATGTTAGTCTGTTTACGTTTTTCACATCATTTATTTGTACTACTACGAAGAAGGCAAAAAGCCTTGACAATGTGAGTGAGTACGATTAGAACAAATAATACTCTGAGCTTGTTTATTTTCACACCTTTGCTTACGTAATAAACTAATATTTATTTCCATGTAGTTTTTACCGAGCCACCTCGAATCAGCCCGTAATATAGGCATCCAAGTCATCTCGCCACAATTTCCTAGGCCGGCCTTGGAGGCGGTGGCTATCCCAACGAATATTACCAAGAAGTAAAATTGTTTTTTTAACCGACTTCAAAAAGGAGGAGGTTCTCAATGCTCGCATTTTTTCTATGTATGTACAGCGGTTACTGCGTTATTTGTTTTATTCGATGAAGAATAGTTGCCATTTGGTCCCATAAGAATTTAGTTCAGTTTCGTCGAGTAGTTTTTATTTTATGAGCCTTTATGTTAATTTCAATAAATGATAGCAAATCTGTCGGGATAGCTGAAATCGCATGTTTATTGTGTACGCCAATTTATACCACGTACGCGTACCACGTATGTGATGGGTACGTTTAGCTGGGAGTGAATCGAGAAATTAAAATTATTTTGTACTTTTTGTGTAAAAGTCGGTTGTATTTTTTTGTATAAAGATTTTATAAACAGTTGGTTTGGTTTTCCACAAAGGACATTTAATCACTCTAAGAATATGCTTTCATCTAATTAAAATCTACGCTATCGCTGAGAGTTTAATTTTATAGGCTACTTTTAATAGCATGACGCCTGTAGGACAAGACAAGGAAGCGAATGTTCCAGAACACCTAGTAATAATAAGTCTAGTCTCAATACGTTTTTGATCCGTTTCACACCTCCCTTACGTAATACACTTCCCGCTATAAGATTATTTTAACAGACACGCCATGCGTCGCGTCATCGGATTGCGTCACAAGAATGCACTTTGTTTTATAAAACGTTGGAATCTCCCCTGCTTTCTATGTTTAGATGCGAGGATTACGATATTGAAGGTCTTCTCTTCGATGTTGTTGATAGCGAAAAAATATTTTAAGTCAAAAAAGAAAAAACATTTACTTACAGGTCTTTTTTTTTCATATTTTGTGCATTACACAAATTGGAGTCGTTAAGCGAATCGTACGTAGGCAAAAGTCTCACAAAGTAATCGCAGCGCTCTTTCCGAAACACGGTAGGTACACAATAAGGCCGCAAGTATTAAATCATAGAACACAAAACTAGTTTTGTGTTCTATTTATCTTTGATTTATGGATATAACTAACTAACGCGAAAAATTCGCGATGGAACGCTGCGTGACCCATGAAAAATAATTACAGTCAACCAACCAAGCCTAAATATTTTTATGTAATAGCAATTATAATTATGAAAGTGGCTATGTTAAATGAACAAGGTCACGTCCATAACTTCGGAAAGAAACTATTTCATGCCAATCACGACTATAGTGCATTTGTCTTAGCTTGGCAATAGGGGTCATTGCCCTTTCCGTTACATCTCTTACCGCGTTCGTGTCAAAGAAGTTCAAATGTGTGCCAAATTTGAACTGAATTAGTCCTATAGATTCGATGCGAGTTGGCTGTGACAGATCAACAAAAGGGTTATCTATATTAATATTATAAAGAGGTAACGTTTGTGAGGTTGTGAGTTTGTGACGTTGTAAGGGGTAATCTCGGGATCTACTGAGCCGATTTTCAAAATTATTTCACCAATAGAAAGCTATGTTATTGTGGAGTGTCATAGGCTATATTTATCCCCGTATTGCTACGGGAACGGGAACAACACGGGTGAAACCGTAGGGCGCTGCTAGTCCTCTATAAAGATGAAAGTCACAATGGATGGCTTTATATTTTGATTTCCACTTTTGACATTATATAATGTAAGTAGATTAATTATCGCTGTTGCCATGCCAAAACGCAACAGCTACAGATGAAGTTCCGTTAGAAATCCTACATCGAACATGGTCAAAACTAATAAATGTGAGACATTAAAGCTTGGCCCGTTACTGTCACTTTCGTTGTAGCGCTAGTGTATATTTTACACTGTAATGAAGTATCAAGTTCGTCTGTCCGTTGCGGTGATGTCATATCGGAAAGCCGTTTTCTGTCCGGTTGACGCACGATCTTTTCGAATTCGCTATCGTTACTAGAAACCGTTGGTGGTTGACCAAGGATAGTTATTTCATAACCAGGTATGTGCCTCTCATAACTTTGACTATGGATTGAATATAATTGAATAGTCCTTCTAAGCGATTTTGGTCAATTCGCCAAACCTCGAAGAAGACTTGTCATCGCCTCTGGAAATGTTATGGTGCGATAACTCAGATCCACTTCTTCTTCCTTCAGTCATAGTCCGGTGGGAAGGCAATCCTACCAGAGATCTCCCTCCGGTCGTATTGGATTGCCTCACCACCAGGTTGCCCAGATCTCTGGGCGCAGCATAAACCACTAATCGGCTTTCCGAGTCATCAAAACGAAATGCATGCCAAAACTCCTGGTTGTTAATACAGCCTTTTCTTGTCACTGCATCTAGGACCAAATACAATCCTCTATTCAGCCACTGTTTCGAAACTTTCTATAAGCATAATAGAAAGTTTCAAAAAAAAAATACAATTCTGCCAAATCTCCAGATTCGTCTACATCATCATCTGCCTAGCCTTTTTCCAACTATATTGGGGTCGGCTCCCAGTCAAGCCGGATTCAGTTGAATACCAGTATTTTACGTGAAGCGCCCGCCTACCAGACTTCCACAACCCATTAACTGGCGAACACGGTATATCTCAGCAAGCTTGGTGTCAGCTTTCTGGCTTCTGAAAATCCGTAACGACTGCCAAAGATCTCCAAATGACAGCGAGGACCAATGACTTAACGTGCTTTCCAAGGCACGGAGGAGTCTCGTTATGGTAAGATGGTCACCCATCCTCAGACCAACCTTGACCAACCCAGTTATAATTTAGCCACGATCTCCTCCAAATTCGTCTACTTTACTAAGTAATTACTAAGACGTTCCCAGATGGACAACCGGCTTAAATCCTGTCAGACAACCAAAATGTCAGTGTATGGTATCTCTACAAAGCAGGTCGTATAGTAAGTAGGCCACACAGCCTTACCTAGCTAGTTGAATTATATAGCGGCTATCGACCGCGATATGAAAGCCTGTGTAGGATTAGTACTTATACTTAATGGATATTGTAGGACGTGTAACATAAATATTGAGGCAAGGCTGACGTCACGAGTTTTCTTTGTCTTATTGAATTTTCTCAATGCAATGGGTCTGGAGTTCTAGACGTCTAGATTTTTTATAGATGCGGGAAAGAAGTTAAACGAGAGGACTTTTGCAACAACAATGAAAATAAAAACAATCAATGGGTGTCGTATAATGTAATTTACTCAATTATGCCACTAATGCTTATAAAAAACTAGCAGCGCCCCGCGGTTTCACCCGCGTTGTTCCCATTCCCGTGGCAATGCGGGGATAAAATAGCCTATAACACTCCACAATAACGTAGCATTCTCTTGGTGAAATAATTTTGAGAATCGGTTCAGTAGATCTAGAGGTTACCTACCCCTTACAACGTCTCAAATTCATAAACGTTACCTATTTATAATATTAGTATAGACTATAGATATAAATTCGTCACGAATCGATCAGGCAAACGTCGTTTCGAAATGAATAAGGTCCTGGGCAGAGGTAATAGATATGATTGTGCTTTACTTTATGAATGAATGAGAAGTCGTATCCACGTTACGGTTTCATTCATTATCTTGGCATGTTCTCAGCTTCTCACCACTCAATGACTCAGAATGGATGAGACAGCTGTTTACTCACAATTCATTAAGCACTCAGTCACCGCTTTTCAAAGCCCTCGCAAGGTCGTGTCCCGCTGTCAAATGAGCTTTGCAAGTTCGCATACACAGTAGCTGTAATGTATGTTAATATTGTCAAGACTGACTTAATGCAGTCTAGTTTAGTACTCCATTTGAATGGCATTACCCTCGTTAGTGTTGCACGACATGTATGGTTTTTGTACAATGTGACGACTTATCTCTTCGTTAATTTGAAGTATATACAGAAGTTGGTGCTTATGGATGGGATCTATCGTTATCTAAAACTGAACCTTTGCAAATGGGAGTTTGAATTGCAACAAAAGGAACAATATGAATGACGACAGAATGGTGTTTCTAATACGTTTAGCATTAAAATTTACTGATGTTTAAGTAAATGCATTAACTGAAATTGGCATAAGACGTCAAAAGAGGAAAGAATGAAAGAGGAACGATGTTCTTGTAATTTAATATCGGGTCATATTGAAGCAGCTTTTCTGTTATAGAACTTAATTACGTAATATTTTATCATGTTTTTGAAAAAGTTTATCTACTCGTGTTTGCTCGCGGTGATTTTTCCTTGCTCCCGCCCTGAGACCCACAGGGAAAATCAGATTTGGATCCCCTGCTAACTGGTTGCAAGTCCTGTGTCCCCCAGTACTTTGCTTAAGATGGTAACTGTATGGATTGCTGCTTGTTTCTCTATACGATGTTTGTTTATGCCTTTTTTTTTTTGATGGGAAATCATCAAATGACCCCTCCCGCCCTGAGTGGAGCGGTGAAAGTGTCAGACTCTTACTGACTAAAACCCACCCGTGTTCCTCTTGTGCCCTTTGCGTTCCAGGGCCGCGGTAACTCTTTCGAACAAATTCCGCAACATGTTTGTTTATGCCTACATCTAATTTATCACAATACCTATGTAAGTATGCTCTCTGCTACTGTTCCCATCGCTCCTATTACTACCGGTATGACTTCTGTAGGTGTATTCCATAATCTCTCTGTTTTAAGCAGTTTTGCTCCATTTTTCTATCTCTTTGGCATATGTTATAATTTTATAATAATATAATAATAATAATAATAATAATAAATCTGTGGTCCGGCTGACAACTGGAATGTCATAAATTTTTCTCAATCTGAATTTTTCAATACAAATTAATAAATAACAATAATCAAAATGCTTAATATACTCAGTACCACGAGAAAAAAAAACACGCACATCCAATAAATGAAAAAACCAAGATCGATTACCTATTTTTGACCAACGACATTGATATGGATTGATATGAAATGCTGACAAGAAGCCGGGCACAAGCACAAACAGCACAAGCAACATCTTCGGGTTCGTCGCTCAGCTCCGCCTCGCAGCCGCCGGGACCTGCGCCACCCGTGAGTCCAGAGATTCCGGTAGCTGCAGTTGCGTCGAGCTCGAGCGACGAATACTTCTCGCCGCCGACGACACCACCACCTGCGCGTCGGCGCGGACGAGGCCGACCACCGACCAGCTTAGGACCTCGAGGCCCGCCGGCCTCTGACAGGGTTCCCGCTATCGGTGGAAGTGTGCAGCGCATGCGATGGACAGAAACCATCAATGAAAATGTCATGCGCTCATACTATGGGGCTACAGAGGGGGGAACTAACCTGACTGCGTACCGTGGTCGGATGCTCTCTCTGTTTCAGGTACTTGAGCCAGCTGTCAACGTTTCAGCCCAACGATTATCGGATCAGGTGCGGGTCATCCAGCGTAACCGTATGTTGGATGACGCCGTACTTGATAGACTGCGTCTGGAATCACGGAATAGTCGCGTCTCACCTGCTTCGCCACCGGCCGCGGTGCAAATACAACCCAGTATTTCACCGCGACCCGACCACGTAAGTGAAGATGTTGATGACGGGACTATATCCGTGAGTACCCAGTGCAATGAACGATTGAGGAGCGCTTTGGAAGATGCTTTCCGAGAATACCGCTCCACGCCGCCTGAGCTTAGACCTCGGCTACCCCGTTTGCCCATGCACAAAAAAAATAGGGCGCTGGTGTGTGCTCTAGATTCGCAGCTATCAATTTATTTTGATAGCAGTGAAAACCTTACCGATACCCACTCGATCCTGTACTGCGGGGCTGCAGCGGCATGTCGTGTAGCTCATGTTAAATTCCCAAACAGTGACAGAGTTGCACGACCAGCTGTACCAGCTTGACAGTGCAGGATCGAGCGTCGTATCGGTGAGGCTAGAGCGCTCATCGGCAAACTTATCTGCTTCAGGGAGGGCAACACTCGCCGTAGAGTGATGCGCTTTGTGAGGCGGGCGTTCTCGGGGACTGATATTAGTCCTCGAGACTATCTGACCCGCGTCACAGAGCGTATCGACTTCCTGAAGCAGAAAGTCTATGCATGGGCAAACCGTATTCGTCGGTACAAGCGGCGAGTGGAGCGATATACTCAGAATCGCACATTCCAAGGCAATGAGAGGTGGGTTTATAGGGCTTGGGAGCGACCAGACCAAGGTGTGACTGATACGCGCCTACCGGATGATGAAGCCATGCTTTCATTCTGGCGTAACATCTGGTCGGTGCCTGTCAGTCATACCGAGGGTGACTGGACCCGGGAGGTCGAGCGCGCGTGCGATCCGATACCAGAAATGGGGGCAATTAACATCAGCCCCCAAGATGTAGCTCGTGCAGTCCGTCCGTTGCCTAATTGGAAATCTCCAGGGCCGGACGGGCTGCACAACTTTTGGATAAAATGGTTCAAAGGATCGCATGCTCGTTTGGCTTCCCAGTTCCAGTCTGCCTTAGGGTCAGGATCGCTACCCAAGTTCTTAACTACAGGAATAACCCACCTGCTCCATAAATCAGGTAGTACTGCGGAACCTAAAAATTATAGACCGATCACGTGTTTACCGACGGTCTATAAAGTTCTTACATCCATTCTGAGAGCTAAAATTAACAACCATATTGATAATAATTCAATAATGTCGGCTTCTCAGAATGGATGTAGGAACGGGTCCCGCGGTACTAAGGAGCTGCTCCTTATCGATGTTGCCATTAGCCAACAGGTTCGTCGTTCCCGAAGGGATCTGTCGACATGTTGGATAGACTATAAGAAGGCCTATGACTCAGTGCCACATACATGGCTCATGAGGGTGCTGGAGCTGTATAAAGTTGATGCAGTTCTACGCACTTTCCTGATGTCATGTATGGGGCAGTGGAGTACGGTCCTTCACTATCCAGGATGTCGACAGACCCAAGCGAACAGTGAACCGATAAGGATCGAGCGCGGCATATTTCAGGGCGACAGTCTGAGTCCTCTGTGGTTTTGTCTGGCCCTAAACCCTCTTAGTACACTGCTGGAGGGTTCGGGCCAAGGCTACCGGTTGAGAAGAGGTGGTCAGGTCATATCGCACCTCCTTTACATGGATGACTTGAAACTCTTTGCCCCCAACAACTTGCAACTGATGAAGCTACTGAAGGTAACAGAAACCTTCAGTAGCGACATCAGTATGGAATTTGGTGTGGACAAATGTGCGGTCATGCATGTGAAGCGAGGTGAGATTATGGAATCCGTGGGAACCCAACTCTCGGATTCCATACTCCTTAGATCCCTTTGCTCAACCGAGACTTACAAGTATTTGGGTATGTCGGAAGCGTTGGGTATCAATGCTACTGGCGTGAAACAATCGTTGAAGGAGCGCTTCTTCGGCCGCCTGAACAAAGTTCTAAACAGTCTTTTATCAGGCGGAAACAAGGTGCGCGCCTTTAACGGTTGGGTCATGCCGGTATTGATGTACTCTTTCGGCATACTCAAATGGACTCAGACAGAACTGGACGCCCTGGATAGGAGGGTCCGTTCACTGCTGACCGCAAATCGGATGCATCACCCACGATCATCGGTAATGAGGCTGTATATCCCGCGGAAGTGTGGGGGTCGAGGCTTTTTAAATGCTAAGACTCTGCACAACCGCGAGATATGCAGCCTTAGGGAATACTTCCTAGAAGCCGACGTGGGTATGCACCGGGATGTCGTCGCAGTGGACAAGGGCCTCACCCCACTCTCCTTGGCTAACGAGAACTGGCGCAAACCTGTGGTATTAGATACTAATGATCGCAGGGTGGTATGGCAGAGCAAGGAGCTTCACGGACGCTTTTATCGGGTCCTACATGGGCCCGATGTAGACTTTCTAGCGTCCGTGGCCTGGCTACGTTTTGGTGACCTCTTTGGGGAAACCGAAGGTTTTATCTGTGCAATTACAGACGAAGTTATGATGACTAACAACTACCGGAAATACATTGTGAAGGACGGTACGGTTGACATATGTCGGGCATGTCACCGGCCGGGGGAATCCATCCGCCACATTATTTCTGGTTGTTCTAGTCTGGCTAACGGAGACTACTTGCACAGGCACAACCTTGTAGCCAGGATTATCCATCAGCAACTTGCCCTTAAATACAATCTTGTGGAGTCGGAAGTACCGTACTATAGGTATGCGCCCGACCCAGTTCTCGAAAATGGCAATTGCACATTGTACTGGGATCGGTCTATCATCACTGACAGGACTATTGTTGCCAATAAGCCTGACATAGTGGTGATAGACCGACTAGAGCGTCGCGCAATGATTGTTGATATAGCAGTCCCGCATGACGAGAATCTCGTGAAGGCTGAGAAAGATAAACAATCGAAATATCTTGACTTGGCTCGCGAGGTTGTCGACATGTGGAATGTGAACACGGCAGTCATTGTGCCGATAGTCGTGACGGCTAATGGCATAATTGCCAAGAGCCTCGACCAACATCTTAAGAGGCTCTCGTTAGGCAGCTGGATCAAGGGCTTGATCCAGAAAGCAGTACTCCTGGACACGGCACGTATCGTTAGGAGGTTCCTCTCTCGGGAGCCCTGACCACCGGTAGCTTGGACCCTGTTCCCGATACCGGTGGGCTACTATTTTTTATATTTTTAAATGTTTTTTTTATTTTTTATTTAAATATTTAAAAATGTATTAAGTATGTTTAGTGAATGAATAAATGGAATAATAATAATTAATATAATAATAAATATATTTATAGCTATTTGCCATCCTGTAATAAGCGCAATAGTCTCCATTTACCCAAATAACAAGCAATAGCAAATATATTAAAAACTCCTATACGGCAAAACATGAAGAAAATAGAAAAACATAATGCGACCCGGACAGATGACAGATGTCACCTATGGTAATAAAATGAAAATTAAATTACGATGGATTTTATACAAATAATGGAATGATTACGAGAGCAGCATCGCGACGCGCACGCCCACCACCCCCGGACCCGTCGCTCAGCTCCGCCTCGCCGCCGCCGGACGTCGAACCACCGGTGTCACCGGCGGCTGCAGTCGCGTCGAGCTCGAGCGACGAGTATTTCTCTCCGCCGACGTCGCCAACACCCGTGCGTCGGCAGGGGAGAGGCCGGCCACCGAGAGGCTTGGGACCTAGGAGCCAACCGGCTCCGAGCCGGGTCCCCGCTGCCGGTGGTTGTGTGCAGCGCATGAAATGGACTCAGTCTATAAATGAGAACGTCATGCGCGCATATTACGGGTCTACAGAGAACTAACCTCACTGCGTACCGTGCTAGGATGCTGTCTATGTTTCAGGACCTGGAACCAACTGTCGACGTCTCGGCCCAACGATTGTCGGATCAGGTGCGGGTCATTCAACGTAATCACAGGTTGGACGATGCCGCACTTGATAGGCTGCGCTCAGAGGTACTGGACAATCCCATCATTTCGACTTCGACACAGACCGTGGTACCGGTGCCATCTAGTGGCGCAATCACATCGCGGACCATTAATGTTTGTGACGAAGTGGATGATAGGATTGTCACGGTAAGTAGCCAATGCAACGATCGACTGAGGAGCGCGCTGGAGGATGCGCTTCGCGAATACAGATCCACCCCGACCGAACTTAGGCCCCGACTACCACGTTTGCCTATGCACAAACGGAATAGGGCGCTGGTGTGTGCCTTGGACTCGCTGCTTCAGAACATTTTTGAAAGCAGCGAAAACCTCGTTGATACGCACTCAATCCTGTATTGCGGGGCTGTTGCGGCATGTCGTGTAGCAAACGTCAAGTTTACAAATAGTGACGGAGCTACGCGACCAAAGACTGCTGCACCAGCTTGGCAGTGCAGGATCGAGCGGCGTATTGATGAGGCCAGGGTACTCATCGGCAAACTATACTGCTTCAGGGTGGGCAATACACGACCACGCGTGATGCGCTTTGTGAGGCGGGCATTCTCGGGGACTGAAATCAGCCCTCAAGAATACATATCCCGTGTCACAGAGCGCATCGACTTCCTGAAGCAGAAAGTTTGCGCATGGGCAAACCGTATTCGGCGGTATAAGAGGCGGGTTGACCGGTACTCGCAGAATCGCATTTTCCAGAGCGATGAGAGGTGGGTATATAGATCTTGGGAGCGACCTGAACAAAGTGTGACGGACGTATGCCTCCCGGATGATATCGTCACGAGTACATTCTGGCGAAGCATCTGGTCGGTGCCCGTCCGTCATACCGAAGGTGACTGGATGCGTGGTATCGAGCGCGTGTGTGAAGCTATACCACAAATGGAAAAAATCACTATAACACCAACAGATGTAGCCACAGCAGTCCGTCCGTTACCGAACTGGAAATCTCCGGGACCGGACGGGCTGCACAACTTTTGGCTTAAGTGGTATAGCAGCTCACACGCGGTCCTGGCATCTCAATTCCAGTCATCTTTGGAGTCTGGGTCGCTACCACAGTTTCTAACGACTGGCGTTACCCACCTGCTCCATAAGACAGGTAGTCCCGCGGAACCCAAGAATTATAGACCGATTACTTGTTTGTCGACGGTCTATAAACTTCTTACATCCATCCTGAGAGTGAAAATTAATGAACACATTGAAAGTAACTCGATTATGTCCTCCTCTCAGAATGGATGTAGGAAGGGGTCCCGCGGCACTAAGGAGCTACTCCTCATAGACATGGCCATAAGCCAACAGGTTCGTCGCACCCGTAAGGATCTGTCGACATGTTGGATAGATTACAAGAAGGCGTACGATTCTGTGCCACATACATGGCTCATGAAGGTGTTGGAGTTGTACAAAATAGATGCAACTCTGCGCACCTTCCTTGAGTCATGTATGAGGCAATGGAAAACGGTTCTTTGCTATCCAGGATGTCAACCGATTCAAGGGAATGATGAACCTGTATGGATTAAACGGGGAATATTTCAGGGCGACAGTTTGAGTCCACTTTGGTTTTGCTTAGCTCTGAATCCTCTAAGCACACTGCTGGAGGATTCAGGCCTAGGCTATCGGTTGAGAAGAGGTGGTCAGGCCATATCTCACCTTCTTTACATGGATGATCTGAAACTCTTTGCCCACAACAAATTGCGACTGATGGAGTTACTGAAGATAACTGAAACCTTCAGTAGTGCCATCAGGATGGAATTTGGTGTGGACAAATGTGCAGTCATGCATGTAAAGAAAGGGGAGATTATGGAATCTGAGGGAGTTCAACTCTCAGATTCCATACAGGTTAGATCCCTCAGCTCGACCGAAACCTACAAGGATTTGGGTATGTCGGAAGCGTTAGGCATTAATGTTGCTGACATGAAGCAATCGTTGAAGGAGCGCTTCTTTGGACGCCTGAAAAAGGTCTTAAACAGCCTTTTGTCGGGCGGAAATAAGGTGCGCGCCTTCAACGGTTGGGTCATGCCGGTACTAATGTACTCTTTCGGCATACTCAAATGGACTCAAACTGAACTCGACGCCCTGGATAGGAGAGTCCGTACACTGCTGACCGCAAATCGGATGCATCACCCACGATCTTCGGTGATGAGACTGTACATCCCGCGGAAGTGTGGAGGTCGAGGCTTTTTAAATGCTAAGACTCTCCACAACCGCGAGATGTGCAGTATCAGAGAATATTTTCTGAAAGTTGATGTGGGTATGCACCGAGATGTGGTCGCAGTTGACAAAGGACTCACCCCGTTGTCCATGGCTAACGAGAACTGGCGCAAACCTGTAATACATACTACAGATGACCGCAAGGAGGTATGGAAAGGCAAGGAGCTCCACGGGCGTTTCTATCGGGCTCTCTATGGGTCCGATGTAGATTTCTCAGCGTCCGTGGCCTGGCTACGTTTCGGTGATCTCTTCGGAGAAACTGAAGGTTTTGTATGTGCAATTATGGACGAAGTTATCCTAACGAACAACTACCGGAGGCATATTATGAAGGACGGGACGGTTGACGTGTGTCGGGCATGCCACCGTCCAGGTGAGTCCATCAGACATATTATCTCTGGCTGTTCTCGTCTGGCTAACGGCGAGTACTTGCACAGACACAACCAAGTAGCCAGGATTATCCATCAGCAACTTGCTTTGAAATACAAACTTGTGGATTCTGAGGTACCGTATTACAAGTATGTGCCCGACCCAGTTCTCGAGAATGGCCGTGTCACGTTGTACTGGGATCGGTCTATCATCACTGATAGGACTATTGTTGCCAATAAGCCTGATATAGTGGTGATAGACCGATTAGCGCGCCGCACAATGATAATCGATGTTACCATCCCACATGACGAGAACCTCGTGAAAGCTGAGAAAGAGAAACAAATAAAGTATCTCGACTTAGCACACGAGGTTGTCGATATGTGGGATGTGGACTCGGCTGTCATTGTGCCGATTGTCATTACGGCCAATGGCCTAATGGCCAAAAGCTTCGACGACCATCTGTCGAAGCTGGCGTTACACGGTTGGTTAAAGGGCCTGATACAGAAAGCAGTACTCCTCGATACGGCTCGTATTGTGAGGTTCCTTTCTCTGGAGCCCTAACCACCGGTAGCTTGGACCCTGCTCCCGGTACCGGCGGACCGCTACTTTTTTATATTTTTAAATGTTTTTTATGTGTTTTTTTAAAGATATATTTAAAAATGTAAATTAGTGTGTAAGTGAAAATAATAAAGGAAATAATAATAATAATATAATCTTTATTTTTCCAACAAATACTCAATTTTTACAATTTTTAGGAGCATGGCTATGTGGGCCGGAGCAAAAAGACCCTGACTTCTAAACTAGGGTTAACCTGTTTCTTAGAAGTCAGTGTACCTTCGAAATTATGTGCGCATAAGCCATTATTCAATTTGAATTTACCTGAATAGGACACAAAGTTATACAAAAAAAATAAAGTTATTGTTACAAAACAATGTTAGCTGATCAAGGCAAAAGATATTAATTTGATAATAAAGAGAAAGGTTGTGTGATAGGTGTGTGTATGTGTGTGTGTGTGTGATTGATGGTAAAAGTGTGAGAGTGCGTGTGGGTTAAGTATCAGTGAGTTTGTAATTGTATGTAAGAATGAGAGTGAGCGAAATATTTAATAAAGTTCAACTATTTAGGTAGGCATAGTTTCCTAACAGAAGATTCTCCGTCTTGCGATAGTCGAGTTTTAATAGATATTCTTGTAAGGCGGATTTACACTGGTATGTAGTTGTATCAAATATTTTTAATAATTTGTTTAGCTGGTTGTAGATTTTCGAACTGCTGATATGGTAGTGTCTTTTAGCGAAAGATGTTTTACACGATTTCAGGGGAAAGACTGCGTGTTTGATTCTACCAATTGGCTCTGATAGAGGACGCGTTGAGTGTTTGCGGAGCATGGTCTGGAGAACGTACAATTGTCTTACTGTCAGCACTTTTGATTCCGCATATAACTGTACTGTTGGATATCTCCGTGGTCGACAGAGTAGAACTTTCAGAACAGCTCTTTGCGCTCGTTCTAGCCGTATGAAGACGTTCTCTGTGGCTCCACCCCAGACTGGTATACAGTACGTCAAAATCGACTGGCACAGGGCAAAATATACAACTTTTAGTGTGTCCGTATCAGCAGAACTACGTAATTTTTTAAAAACGTATATTAGTTTGCGAATTCTACTAACAAGTGTGTCGAGCTGTATATTCCAGTTCAGATGTTGATCGATATGTACGCCTAAATATTTAACAGTTGGTGACTTGGCGACAATGGGGCAATCACAGAAAGTCGAGGAAATACAAGAGTGAAGTTTCTGAGTGTAAGATGCTGGTGGACAAAAATTTGATCTGATGGCGAACGGCACGTGAAAAGTTTTGCTTACGTTCACTGTTAGTAAATTATTACTCATCCACTTCATAACATGCGTAAGCGCCAACTCTGCGTTTTGATAACATTGGGCCCAGTCCTTTCCGTCAATTAGTAGGGAAGTGTCGTCTGCGTATGAAATTATTTTACAGTTATGGATCGGTAACTGACATAACTCGTTGATATATATCAGGAAAAGGGTGGGGCCCAGAATGCTACCTTGTGGCACACCGTACGTGATCGGACGCTCATCACTTACATTTTGTCCAACTCTAACAATTTGGGAACGACCCCTCAAATAGTCCCGAAACATTTCCAGTACTACACCCCGGATTCCAATGCTCTCCATTTTTTTCAGTAATTCGGGCGCGGAGACGGTGTCAAAGGCCTTAGATAAGTCGATAAAGATACCTAGACATTTATGTTTGTTATCAAGTACCTTTACGGCATTCTCAGTCAATGCCAGAATGGCGTCTTCGGTACTCATTCCTTTACGAAAACCAAATTGGTTGGGTGATAATACATTGTTTATGTCAAGGAAGGAGAGGAGACTCTTGTTTAAGACTCGTTCTAATATCTTTGACATAGTGGATGGCACTGTTATGTCAATTAAAATACGTTTTAATTTTCTATTTTGTCTATGTTATATAGTATTGTACTATATTTTAGTCAATTGTACTATATATTATAGAGAAATAATGAACAAACTTACGAAAAATTCTAAATTTCAACGGTTACTCAAATACTAAGGAGTATAAAGGCCGAAATACATTATCTAAAAGTTGGGACTTTGGCAGGCTAGAGCAGGAGGTACCAACATTTTGGAGCTCGCTCAAGCATCCTACATTATAAAATTATATTTCTGATAGGTTAAATCAGTCATTCGCTTAACTTTGACATGTTTCATAACTTTGTGCCATCAAATTTACATGTAACGAGATTGACTCATTATGGTTCTTGCAATCCTTCTAAAACAAAAACAACGAAAAGAGAACAGGCACTGTTTTTTTTTTTTAATTATGTAAAATCAAAACTGAATCATATACATGTTTGTACTCTAGTTTTTCTTGAAATTTCCAAAAGTACTATATTTTTGCAATGATTTACAAAAAATACTGATTTTCTCTCGAAAAAGGTTACCTAGTGAAATTAACCATCTGTCATTTATAACTAAATAAATAATTCAGAGGCCCAGGAAATAATCAACGAGAGGCCTAAATAAAACGGTTAAGGAAAACATCGTGAGGAAACCGGCATGTCCTAGACCAAAAATTCGAAGACATGTGACATTCACCAACCCGCACTGGGCCCGCGTGGCCCATTCTCTCTCCTAGAGAGGAGGCCTGTGTCCCAGCAGTGGGAACTTATACTTATGCTAAATAAAAGATCTTGCCATGAGTTACGTTCATGCACTCGCGAGAAATTAGTATGTTATAATAACTAGAAAAGTCCCATATGTTTGATTATAAAACCCGAACGATACCATAACATACTTACATGTTATGTTTGTGCAGCTGTGCCTGAGTCTAGTATTTATACAGTGAACCAATAAACTGGCATTTGTAAGAGTTTCTAGTTTCAGTAGTATCGTTGCAACATCTATAACGGGCTGTATATCTCGGGAGTTTATCGCTGCGCTGTTGGGGGAAACGTGCATTGCTAAATTCACAAGTTTTGGGTTCTGTCGAAATGCATTACCATAATTTGGCGAACCGCATGTAGTTTACGAGAGTTTTTTTTTGAGAGTTTTAAAATTCGTTTTCAAACGTGTTTATTTATCATTTTTCCAGACAAATGTACATTGTGGGTAGCGCAGGACCTATCGTTGTGGAGACGCTGACGAGAGAAAAATTACACTACGATATGACAATTTTTACCAGCGACGTGACGTCACGCGTAATTCCAACGCACTGTCTCGTTATAATCTTTTGTTTACATGAAGGATAAAACACACAAGTCCTTTTTTTGTAAATCGATCTGACGGATTAATTAAATTTTTTCAGTAAAGTACCCTATTGCTGGTGTGTGTCTTGGGGATGCCTTTGTTCATCGGTGGACGTCTTTCGGCTAAAAGAACCAGATGGTGTCGCAAAAGCATGTGTGCCATCGTCATTTCAGCAGATACGGAATTACGGACTTAATATTGTCTTTTCTAAATAGTTCAAGATTTCTAATAATAATTAAAGATCAAGGACTTGATCTAGAAGGCAGCACTTCTGGACATGACTAGCATTATTAGGAGGTTCTTTTCTCTGAAGCCCTGACCTCCGTCGTCCAGATTTACTGGCTTTTGACAATCCGTAACGACTGCCAAAGATCTACAAATGACAGCCAGGACCAACGGCTTAACGTGCTTTACGAGGCACGGAGAAAACTCACTTTGTTAGGATGGTCACCCATCCACAGACCAACCTTGGCAAGCGTTGCTAAACCTTGAAGATCGACCGTGCGGCTGTTAATAAAAGGCCAAATATATTTCACAGTGTATGCTAAGTTATGCCGTTTATAGGTGCAGCAACAATACGTGATTGTCACCGATAGTTTAGCAAGCGCCGCCGCGTGCAGCCATCTGTATCAAGCAGTTTCCTTTGTGCTTTAGTTACAATTTCATAAAGGTATACCTATTAATAGATTTCATCTCGATTGCTGTCGTGACGGCACGGTACAAAATCTACTAAGGAGGAGGACTAAGCAATTATTTCAATTAAACCATTTACCTACAGTCAGTCTACAGGCAGTTTTGAATTGTCAAAATCGGGCAGTCGAATAGGTGAAGCTATTTGCACGTCCCAAAGCGTAGATGAAGAGCGAGAGACATAGACAAGAAACTCCATGGACACACTCTTAAATCAATAAATTGTTACAAAGACCTAAATGTCTTTCTGCTTGTAAAGCAGGTACCTACTACATTATCCGGTGATTTTGGAACTTTATCGTCGATTGTGACCATTTATTATATACTTTATTGTACACCTTGTAATAAAAACAGGAAAAAAAATTATAAAAACAAGTGTACAATGGGCGGTCTTATCGCACAAGGCAATCTCTTACAGACAACCTTTGGATGGACTGAACGAAAGGAGATAGATTTAGGGCTGTCAGTGTACAATCGTTATAAATAATACTAATTAGACATAATAATATAAAATACATAAATAAAATATAATATACTAATCAATATCAAATAGGCATATAGATGAGAAAGGAGCGGAAAAATTATAGAGAAAAGTAATGCTCCTTCACCATTTTTTTAAACGCTGGTAGCGTTTGAGCACGTCTCGCTTCTATGGGTAATTCATTCCACAAACGAGCTGCTTGTACACTAAAAGATTTATCGAAGAAGGAAGTGGAATGCATACGAATACTTAATTTTAGATTTTCCGATGATCTCAAGGACCTAGAATGCGTGTCACAGAGGAACTGAAAGCGTTCTTTAAGATAAAAAGGGGTAGAAGGATTAAAGAGCACATTATAAAGTAGAGAAAGTATGTGGGCATTCCGACGAAGGCGAATAGGAAGCCATTTGAGCTTAACACGAAATTCAGAAACGCGGTCATACTTGCGCAAGCCAAATATAAACCTGATACAGAGATTTTGAAGTCGCTCAAGCTTGTCCAATTGGTCTTGGGTAAGATCAAGATAGCTGGCATCTGCATAGTCCAGGATAGGGAGAAGAAGAGATTGTACTATCGCAATTTTAGTGGTAATGGGAAGAAAATTGCGAAGGCGCCTCAGGGAGCCCGCCGACCATTATGCTGACGTTAATTTAATTTAACAAAAATAATACGAGTAATATTATTTTGGGCGTGTTTGTAATTGATGCTACCTTGTGGCTCCTGTTACTAATGTGGATTCGTTTTTATGTATCACTGTCCAAGAATGTCTAAGTAACCACAACAAACTGCATCAGAATGATTCATTGAGCTATAAAAGCATAACGAAATCGTCTTAGTTATTCTAAAGGTACTTATTTATTAATTCAGCTTTAATCTGATTTGTCAAGCTTAAACCAATTAGGCTAGAAGACCTGACATTTAATAGATACGATTCTACGAAATCGTTTAATGATTTTGTAGTATTTTTAAAATGGCGGCCATCGAGCGCAGTTATTTTAAATCAGCCGTGAAACAGATACCTACGGAGTTAAGTACGGTCATCAATTTAAGGCCTTTTCTAGATTTACGTGATGTTTTGGAAACCATTGGAAGTGTATAATTAAAAAATATTAGGTTTCATCAAAGAAACCTTATTTGACTAAAAGGCCTACATCGCCTTAGCAGGATTTGGAATTTTATTTCAAACATAAATTTATACTCTTTGCTGTGCCCTACAGGGTCTGTAATTGAACTTTTTTATTTTTTTTAATTGTCAGATGGATAATATGCTCTTGACTCTAGTCTAGGTCGCAGGTGACAGAGACAAAGTCGACGATGGAATGAGCTTATACAGAAGAAGCCTGTTCACGAACTTTAACTTTAAGCCCATAGATCTACACATACTGTAAAAGGCAAATAAGATATGAATATGGAAGTATAATTATTTCTATTTAATTATTATCTCCAACAAAGAACGTACCTACAATTATAACATAACCACCATAAGAAGCCATGAGGTGCCTAAGGCATTAAGTCGTCCTCTGTACATCTGTATGAAAGAAAAAGTAAAAGTATTTCATTGCTACAAAACAACATACATATAAATTAATGAATTTTCAACTAAAACCTACTTATAATAAACTAGCAACGCCCCGAGGTTTCACCCGCGTTGATCCCGTTTCTTTGGCAATACGGGGATAAAATATAGCCTATGACACTCCACAATAACGTAGCTTTCTACTGGTGAAATAATTTTGAAAAACGGTTCAGTAGATCCAGAGATTACTCCTTACAACGTCATATACTCACAACCTCACAAACGTCACCTCTTTATAACATTAGTATAGATAAATGATACAAATGGTTCATTTGAGTCTGCCCTATCACCTATAAGAGACCATAGTCTACGTGAAAAATAAAATAAAATACATTCGTAAACACAGAGAATAACTTTACAGATTGACCTCCTTTCTGGATGACGAACGAAACCTCTCATCACTAAATCAGCACTCAGATGTCATAGTAATTGACAGGATTCCAAACAACCAGATCAATATTCAAAACCAAAGCGCGGAACAACTTTTGTAAATAACGCACGACATCCATTCATGATTTACAATTCAATTTCATCCAAGGATGAATCCTGCGTGGTTCGTGTATTCCATGAATACGATACATGCCTGAATTTTTAAAGCTACGTCGTTAGTGTACACGATGATTTTAAACCAGCCGTGATCTAATTTATTATGCAAGTTCAATGTCAAGGTCGACTTTGTCCAGTGACGAAGAATTGGATTATTATCGTGGCGGTTGCGGAATGGAAAGGTTAAGCACCCTGCACCCCTTTTTTTCTGGATGGGAAATTATCTAATGACTTCTTCCGCTCTGGGCGGAGCGGAAGGAAGGGTTAGACTCTTACTGACTAAAACCCACCCTTGTTCCTCCTAGTGCCCTTTGCGTTCCAGATGACTCGACTAAATTCCGCAAACCTAGCAGGCACTGACCCTATGGTGCCACGTCTCCTTTGACGATATCTCTTTGAGGCGCTCGTGGAACACGATGCGCCGTCGACCTAGGCCTGGTTGTTATTGGACGGCAAGCCACCCATAGCACGCCATCCCGCGCCTACGGTGGCCGGGGATTGCCCTGCGACTTCCGACACCCGAGGCGTCATCTTCTGTTAGGTTAAGCACCCCGAGGTGTAGGACGATTTGTAGACTAATATTATAAAGAGGAAAGATTTGATTGTTTGCTTGTATTGTCTCCGAAACTACTGAACCGATTTGAAAAATTATTTCACTGTTGGGAAGATAAACTATCCCCAGGTGACATAGTTTCAAATAATTTTGGATCCTCTATTGTAATTCTCTATCACTCAAAGTATTGGTGGGGAAGAAAATCAATTTTGAATTACTTAAGATCATTTTTGACGAAGACGTTCTTTACTCTATTATCACTGGGTAATATATCCTTTTTGTCGAATTAAGAATGAAAAGTTACGTGTACAAAATGCATAATAATCGTCAGCAGCATTATTATCTAGCCACGATATCTATCTGTCAACGATATGAATGACAATGACAGTTCGAACTTCGAACTACTACAAATATATTTGAAAATTGCTTAACGTTTGCGTTCCGCGACTGTACCTACGTATAGACTGTAAACACGAGACTAGTGAATGAAGTCGACCGTAAAGGAGACTCGATTGTGTTTATATTGTGTGCGTTTACATTGGAAGCAGACGTAAATAAACAATTTGAAAAATATAAACCAGAATACGTTTTTAATATCTCCTATAAAACCTTTTGAACACCCATGCTCTTTGTTTTATTTCAGGGGCATGAACATTTCAAGTACAATCCGGATTTTACGGGTTAATTTTAATGTTTCTGGTTGCTTAGGAGCCAAACTTCAAACGCGAGGAAATCACAAATTACCTACATTTTACAGCACAAAGTTAGACTGTCATTAAGTATGTTCCTCTCGTTTTATTTGGAGCTATGTAACGAGTATGAAGTTGCTAACTTGCATAACAGAATAAAATATGAGTACGCAACACACGCGTTAACACGCACGTCTCACATCTTATGGTCTATGTCCGTCGTTGTTATTTGATTCCGTTTTCTTTTAAAGAAGTGATAAATTGCTCATGGACTGCAGCGTATTAAACACCATAATAAAGTAAGCTTTTGGCATGTTTTTGAACCTCATCCTTCTTCTTCGACCTCGTCAATAAAGTAGATCAAAGTAGGCCAATGGAGCTCGACATACACAACTTAGTAAATATTCTAGCATGTACGTGTACGAGTATATGTACTTCAATACACTTTAGTGCACCTAAGAAATAGCGCTCTCGAATAGGGATGTTTCCCGAGTAAAAAAATATGATTGTATCGAGTCCGTCACTTAGAGTATCGAAAAATATTGGACACGTATTTTTTGTTTTATCAATCAATCTGTACAAATTGACGAAGTTAAAAAGCGTAAAAAATCAGGGGTGAGGGCTTGTGACGTCACGTCGTGGCAAAAATTTTATACAGTAGTGACGTCACACGAGTTAGCAACGCTCTGTAGGTATCGTCTTCGTTTTTTGTTTACGTGAAAATAGAAAAAATACGTGACCAATATTTTTTGGAAACCTATCTGAGTCTGACGGACTAATTGCGTGTGTCTATGCGCTTTTTGTATTAGTATTTTGCTCCTAGAACACCAAGAGCTGCCTATCTTGGTTAGTCGAGTCGCTTTACAATATGAATTTTGGACCGTTATTCGGCTCATTTAATGCTTCACTTTATCAGATAAAGGTCTTAAGATAATATTAAACTTATGAACAGTTTATCACGATCTAAATTTGACTCACCTGCGGGTCCTCATCCTGCACCAAACTCCTCCTCTTCATTGCGTATTCTTTGACCGCATGACTGTTCTCCGAGTTCACATCCACATTGAACGTCTTCAGCCTCAACATCGGACTGATCGCACCCAACGGGTTGTTGTACTTGTTATACGTCAGGTACTTGTTCCCCGACTGGTTGGACGACATGTTGGACAATATGTTGGGCGACTGGTGGATTGTGGCTAGCGACGGGATGGGAGACATCGAAGGAGGATTTGACGCGGCTTCAACTATGTTTTGTATGCTCGGCCTGTGCACCCGTTTCTTTGGCTTCACGTATGTTCTTGAGTCGAACTTGTGTTTGTCTGGCATTGAGAGGATTTCATCTGAAAGAGAAACGTTTATTTAGAAATTAAGTTCAACTAGTCTTCAGAAGCTCCTGTGATTCTGCGGAAGTGACACAACAATTTAAATGGCAATGGGGATGCTCGCTATTAAAGTAGTTACACATGAGGCATTACTAATTTTTAACTTTTATCCAGAACAATAAATCGAGATCCTAGCTTTCGTTGAAAAGCCATAAACCGAACAACACTCAGCAGTCTCAAGCGGGGAAGCTTCCAGTAAGCAGCCCCATTAAAAATTGTGATCGTTCATTGGGTTTTAGCTAAGTCAAGAACAGGGAAAGACTGACACCATTATTGACTAAGTCATGTTTAGAACAATTTATGCGATTACTTTTCATTGCGTACTGTTTTTAATAATATACTATTTTTAATAATATACTATGTACCTACCTATAATTTTATCGGCTGTAATTTTCATATCAAGATACCGACCATTCATAATGGGCGTGGGGAATAAAACAAAAGGCCACGAAAGTAGTGATACAATACAATGCAGGTTTGCATTCATACGCCAAACCATATGTGTAAAACTTTGATCAAAATCATCAAGCCAAATCAGAATGAAGATTGGCAAAGGACTACAAAGCTAATTTAAACGGAACATCTTCAATTAATTCAGGATTAACCTCTTATATATCAATAGACCAGGTAAACGCGGAAGATGCAAGAAGGAAGTTCAACAAACCCATTGAAAATCGGATTTCAAAGCTTAGCGTTCATTTAGGCGTCACAACACCCGCAAAAATAAACCTTATAAGTAAACTTTAAGGTATAATCTCGCTTGTTTTATGTACAACGATAAGTGTGATACAAAATAAAAGCGTCGAAATCGAGTTCGCAACGCATTGCCGTCGTAGAAACGTAGTGTAATTGGCACCAAAATTGGTGGACAATTTGCATACGGAGTGTTAGATTGGACGTGGTCAGGAAATGGCAGTGACAGCTGTTCTAATGTTATGACTGGAACGCGTGAGACGACTGCGAATGGTAATGCTCCTTAGAATTTCAGCCAGGAAAGGCCAGGTGGAAGAAAGCTATGGGAGGTACATCCTTTGACTGTTACTATGCAAAATGGTTGTTTGCAGAAGACTGACTGACTAGTACATTTCTGGAGGCAGTTTAGCAAATAAGCCCCAAATTCCAGAAAAAACGAACGTAAATTAGACGCAAACTATTTTAACAGCTGGTTCACTACCAAACTTAGGTTACGTCTGTTTTGGCACAAAAAGTTCTGTCTTTTGCTGAAGCGAACCAGTCCTTTGCGGGCGATTCCATGATGGCGATTCGACTCATAGAATCGCTATCATATTCGCACAATTCTGCTGCGAAAGCTTCCGGAAAAAATCCTCTCGTATTACTACGATGATATGATACGTAAGTCTTCTTGTAGACTAGAACCTACTGTATTTCAACTAGCCTAACGCATGAGTCAAGTGCATTTTTTTCTGTACACTTTACCTGTTAATTTCAAGCAAGATATAATTCTTATACCAATATTATTATTTGTATATTCTTTCCGGATCAATCCGATCTACTTTAAATTTTATTATTTTTGTTGTACACCTAGCACAGTGTAGTCTTTTTGAACCAAACAAATAACGGGATAAGGCTAGGCAAAAAGGGCATGAGAGAAAGAATCGAAAAAAAAATAACAAAGGTAAACATAAGCAGAAAATATGAAATTGAATCTGCACAAGAACATGCAAATAAGAATGTTGACACATATTATACCACGTTGAATAGCGGACCCAAGGCTGATCTCAAGTGCGATGACGTATCGAAAATAAGTAAGAAGATCGACGTATTATACAGCTGATTAGGGAGATACTGCGAACAGCTGAAGCAATTTCACTACATAGTATAAAACAAAGTCGCTTCCCGCTGACTGTGTGTCCCTATGAATGCTTAGAACTTTAAATCTACACAATGGATTTTGATGCGTTTTTTTTTTAATAGATAGAGTGATTCAAGAGGAAGGTTAATATTATAACACATGCATAATATAGTAGAGATTTAGTATCAGTATTGCACCTTTGCGAAGCCGGGGCGGGCCGCTAGTTTGAAACAAAAACATGTAAGTATATCATGTCGAATTGAGCTTCAAAGATGAATGAGAAAAAACAGATAAAAATCTGATTTTATTTCTGATCGATATAAAAAGTAATTTTGATCAAGTCCATCACCTGTTCATATACGACGGGACATGTTACAATGTTATTGATACTTTCTACTATCAACATAACGATGACAGGATTGGTTTCATATTATTTCCTTAACCTATCAATGCGGAAGACGTAAAACAATTCCATTGCATAAACCACACCCACACTACCGACCATTATTTCTAATCGATTTAAACGCTAAGGATTTAATCCGACATGAAAAACACACCGACACATTCAGTTTTGTTACGGACAAAAACATCCAAGTTACGTCTTAACAGTGTTATTAAATGTTCGTTATCTATAAATTCATCTCGATCCAGCATGTGCGAAGAAAGTGAAACTTTTATTGTTCAAGTTTCGAATAGTAATTGTCGTGTGGGACGCAATGCCATTGCAATATGGATTGTCTTCGTAACTACACCGACTGGGGATCGAATGTATGTAAATATTCTACTCACTAGCTCGGGTACTTAAGTTGCTAGAAATATTATGCCCATTAAGGACTAGACGACCTCCTTTACTGTCGTATATCGAGTGTTTTACTAGAGCTATTTTCTTGTCTGCCTACTTGTTTCATGCTATAGCCCCACTCTAGTCTTGTTTATTGGTAGTGTTTATCAAGTCTCTGACATAAAACAAATAAGTCTATTTCCCACAAGACATATTAGACCACAGCCGAATTTAGTCAACGAACGATGGGAACGTAAATATTCACTTCTAAACCTACATTCGATCGACAGTGCGTGGGAAGATCGCAAACTCGCGCAAATAATGACAGTTCAATTTACAATATCCGCCGATACAGACGCACAACAGTAACAACTCCTGTTTCATTTTGAATTCTCTGATCACATTGAAAACAGGAAAAAGATGGTGGTGATATGGTGGTATCCATTCATCAATCTGCATTGCCTCATCCAACTATTTTGTTTTCCTGTCTAACCTTAAAGATATGTACCAGTTTTCTTCATGGACCAACCCAGTAATTCGGTATAGGTACCCCAAGGCAAAACTGATGTCATAATTTTCTGGCTTCTTCTGAATATTCTTAACGACTGTGTAAGGTCTACAAATGATAGGTAGGACCATAGGACCAACGATTTGATATGCTTTCCGAGACACGAAGGGGTCTCAGTATGTTATGGATGGTCACCGATCGACGGACCAACCTCAGCAAACGTTGCTGACCGTCAAAGATTGAACCGTGCAGTTGGTATTTAGCCACGAGCTCTTCTTGGATCGCTAGAGTTCATGGTTGACAAATTTTGATGATATAGTCCCATCACAGAAAGTCAGGCAACCTTGATCTATTGAAGTATAGCTCTTACGTAAATGAGTAATAAATAACTGATCATCAAAGATGATGCATGAGAGTGGTAAATGAGCTAGCATATACCGCATCGTAACATGCATTTAGTGAAATTGATGTTTTAGTAAGCCAGAGGGATCTATAAATAGATATACACATTAGTATGCCTACCATGTCGGTCGTATCGTAGAATTTATAAGTGAATACTGATATTTAAGCTAATTTTGAATAGAAACAAATCTGACCTTTGCTCTTGGACACTATAGAAATTACAACTGAAGGTTACACCCTTAGTTGTAACTAATAGTGCCCAAGTTCAAAGGTCAGATTTGTGTTATAACTCATAAAGTTACAACACATATCTGACCCATGCACTTGGATACAATCTAGGTAAGCACGTAGGTAAACTACAAAGTCTAGTCATTTATCTCAGCCCACAGATGACGCTAGATAAGACGCAGGGAATGCTCGACTCGCATGTTAGGAAGCAACTAAAATGGGAAATCATTGGAGACTGGTTCTACGTTCTAGTGTTCCTACTTTATTACTTCCTGCGGTATCATTTCATCAATCAGCTTGGAATTTTGCTTTTTGCGTCTCTCTCTTAGGAAACTAGCGATAGAAAACTTTTTGTTTCCGTTTTGAGCAGATTTCTCTAGAGTCTAGCTTTATCGTCGAGGATGACTCATTGTATCGGTTCTATTTTGATATCGTTTTCTTTCAGCAGATTCGATGAATTACTACAAGTTTGGCTAAAAAAAACGAAAATTCGCTTTACTTTTTGCACTTAAACGAAATCCGATGCTTTAAGAAAATAACGCTCACCTGTGAATTCTTGCACACTCGTTTAAACAACCATTTTGCCAAATTATTTCGCTTTTGTGGACTCTCTCAATAACTCTTCCTGGAACCTACAATCTTATGCGGATTTTCGAGCGCTTTAACCAAGAATGATTTGCTTCAGAGAAGAAAAAATAACCAAAGTAGATAGAAGAAGACTTTCGAGAGGGATGGACTTCAGACTTCCGAAAACGATGCTAGCAAGCTTGTTCTCTAGCACACAAAACAACGTCAAAATTTTCGCCGAAATTGATCTGCAACTGCAACCGATTTCGCATGATTCATTTCTGGGTTAGCTGATGCAAGTCATGTGCCAGGGATTCCGGGTTCATGGTGTCGTGGACCTTTCTCTTGTTTATTCTTAAGTACATTTTAATTGACGATCAGATAAGATTCAAAGCATTTGTTTCAAACTAGCTGGCCCGACAAACGTAATTCTGTAAAAAGCTTTTGACAGAATTACATACATACGTTTATCGGACCAGGAATGGACTGTGGCAGTGACTGAGTGAGCTTGGAACAAGTGCGATTATTGAATTTATTCTCTTCATTAGAACCATCCCCGGACGCACAACATACATGCAAAATATAGCTGAATAGATTTAGCCGTTCTCGAGTTTCGAGCTTAGCAACGATTTAGCTATTCATTTTTTTTTAATTATAGTTAGAATAGACCATTTATAGGTAGTCAAAAACGTGAAGATATTTACAATTTCCGATGAGTAACTATGGAGAAGAATGTGGGAGACACAAGAACGAGAAAGACATACACTACAGCTAAGAGACTCAATGGAGGAACATTTCCCAAATGCAGAAGGAAACGTAGGTCAAATCTCATAACTGTATTTAAATCCTTCGATACATCCTCGAGTCTTCCAGTTTTGGACAAATTACAATTTGCATACTGCATTACCATTATTTAATATCAATACATAAAATTATGTTTCCGACAGAATTTTCCTGTGCAAAATCTATTTAGAGGAGACCCAAGCCAAAAACGGACTTTTATTCTAGGACACAGAGTATAGTTTGCTTTGGCAAAACTTGAGCAACAAAGTGATCTCAATTTAATTGGATGATTGCTTGAGTGACATTGAACGGTACTTGAATTATCTAAGTGTACTAGTATACCAAATACGAAATAGTATTGTATACCGTTTAAGAAATAATTTGCAGTGTCATGTTGATAATTTCTGACTTGTGATTTGTCAAAAACAGAAAGTTTCTATATAACTTTGATCAGGAGTTAATCTATAGTAATAAATAAAGTTGTCGTGTATGTTTATAATATCAAAATAACAGTTTCATACTAAATGCATATTAAGCTACGCCTGCGCTATTTACAAAAAAAAGTTTGTCAATCTGTTTGTTCCGTTGAATCTCCAAAACGGCTAAGTCGATATTGGAAAGACTTTCACTAAGAGATATTTGACATCATAAGGAGGCTAGTTTTATTTTAGTTAAATTATACAGATTCCTTACAAAAAAAAAAAAAAAATCGTTAGAATTCGCGGGTTACAGTCATCAAATATATTAAGAAACAGACTCTGACGGTCAATTTGGGCCTATTAGCGGTTATTCGGGACTTAAAGGAAGCTTGGCAGTAGAATGTAGAGTTAGCATCAAGCGTGGTCAGAGGTCAGGGGTGAACGACTTTAAGTTCACTTCCGAAGTTACGGTTTATTGTCTTTTAAACAGTATGTGTGCCAGTATAATGTCAAATTATTCTCATAATAAACATTAGGTCCTTTGCGAATCTATAAACTTACTTTTTCTATGTATAAATTGCGAGTTTTATAACTAGGTTAATTCCGGGTTTGATACTCAAAATTTTTCCCTTAAATTGTTTTGATGATGTATAGTTATTGTGAACTAATTTTGTACTAACTTCCGTCCCATGAAACGATACAGTTTTGGATGTTGCTTCAATTACAATAATATTAAACCTTTCAGTCCAAATCGTCAGATAAACAAACATTCGAAAGTTTTAATGGCACTGCATCATAAACAAAGCCATTTCAAACCGAAGTTTTTAATTAAGTGAATCTCAGTTCTTACTGACTAAGCATTCGTTGGAATTAACGCATACGAAACTCGAATGCGAAATTTGACACTGATCTTACATGACTGCATTGTAAACTTGATATTATATTACTACCATTACGGTTGCGACTTTATATTTGCAACGTCTGCAGGGCTGACCAAAAAGTGCATAATCATGTCAATGGTAACCCACACGAAGGATTCCAGTTTGAATTTCGAAGTACCTAGTTACCAAAAAGTTTTTTTTTTCATTATTTTGACGCTCTTATGCCTTCCCCGACGACGACGCCCGTATCTGGCTCCTACTGAGTGACGACTATGGTTCATCTATGCTGATGCATCCTACATATGTGTCCCGCCCAATTCCTCTTCAGCCTGACAGATTTGTTGCCCACATCTGACGATTTGGATGCGTTCATGACCGATTGGTCGGAGAGGACAACACACTGGGAAGAGTGGAAGGCTATGGAGGAAACCTCTGCCCAGAAGTGGGACAAAATAGGTTTATAAAAAAAAATACGCTCACCACAATCTCACCTGACGGAAAGCGATGGTGCGATCAACCAAGGAGCACGCTTACCTAGAAGTCACCTATTCACTTTTAGACTTAAAGACTCCCCGGTTATAACTATCAGGAAACACAGGTCCCAAAACGTGTTTTGAAAAGATAGGACTAACATAAGGAAGTTTTAAGTCTCAAAATTGGTTCTAACTTGAGCAATTTACCGCCCACAGCCTGCAAATACCAAAGACCTGTTTTATCTAGTAGTTTCATACTACTTAGAAGTATTTATGGGCTGCCAAAGTCGTAATTACGCAACCCTGTTGCTGATGCAGTAAATTGTTTCGAATTGTGTCTATATTATTTAAATCGATGGTATTTGGACTAAGTTTAGAGGAAACTGGGCTAGTGCTGAGGTAAACTGGTTGTAATCAGCGTTAAGTATAGTAGAAGATGAAATGGTTTCTAATCTACAGCATTGGCTCTAACAGGAGGGAAGTGAAATAGAAGCACAAAAAAATCTAGGAATATCAGGAATCTGTGACATTTGCTGTAAGATTCCTCTTACAGCAAATGCCTAAATATTTCCAGATTTTGCATTTTCTGTAACAGGTTCTTCCGATCCTGTTACCAGAAATGCCAGTTTCCCTCCCTCTTAAGCTAAAAGCCAAAAAGACAGCCGACCAGCCCAAAGGACTTGATGAATTCTTTTTTTTCTTGTACTCTATGACAATATAGAGTACAGACCCTGACTACGTACATATAGAGCCAAGATATCATATCTTTGTCCAGAGTCCATGAGCCGTGTCGAATGTCATTAGATCGGCTACCAATTGTTCATGGTCATATCCTTTGTACAACGACTCGCTGTCGAAAATCATTCCATAGCTTTTAATTTAATTGCCATTTTGTTTTTAAAGCTGTGACGAAGTGATGTTTTATCCTCCATTAAGTTTTGTGTTGTTGTAGATGGAAAGTAAGGTTCTTAAATTGTGGCAGCCATTGTTGAACAGATGCAGAGGAAAATTTCTATTTTGAGGATTTGAGTATGAATGTAGATGGCTTCAAGACAAATGAAACTATGTAATATAAGGAATATCAATGACGTAATAAATTTATACAAAATACTAACTAAAAGGACCTTTACGTGGATTTTATCAAGGATAATATGACTAAAAAGGAGGTGAGTACTTTGATAATAGTTAACAGAAAAGTATCGAAGACGAAAAAATGTTGCGTCCATCGTCCCAAATAAAGAGAATGATAATTGTTCAGTTGATATTGTGTTAATTTTGTATGCCATGATTGGCGTTGATTTCGTTTAACCGATATGGTTTATGAAGACAGAAGTAACGCAGCCAGTTAATTCAAAATGAGCTATGGGAAGTAATGCAGACGCGGGCTAAAATCCAAACATCCTAAGAACTCCATTTGCCTTGGTAGTGTTAAATATAATTATTTAAACATGAAAATCCATTAAAGCCCCAAATATTTAATAATTCACAACATGTCACTTTCACCATGAAAAAACAAAAGCCCCGCCACTTGCTGTCATTCTGACTTCGCTAGGGATGTGTCACGCTGCGTAGGGTTGGGATTCCAATTACGGTGCGTATACCGAACACCGTTTATCAGTAGGTTGCTTTACTGAAGGCAACCTGATATTACCTACGCCAAAGCAGCACATTCTTAGCAGCTAAGAATTTACAAGGGAGTAAAAGGTATTGACAGAATATGTTCGGCTTTGAAGAGATAAGATACTTATTTAATTCAAATTAAAAGCTCCATATCGAAATAGAAATCGTTTGAGATACAGTGCCTCTACCAATCACATGTCTAGACTTATAAAAAATAGGCACGCCTTCTGAGACGGGAATGCAATACTAATTTTCTTGTTAACCTCTCCAAAGAGTGATTTTAAAATACTTCATGTGAAATTAACGGCATGAGTTATTTTTACAGAAGGCAATTGGGATTTTGAACGGCCACTTCTGAACATACAGACAACCCAAAAGAGAGTGTCTTAGCGTCTACGACGGAAGAGGACCGACCCCAAGTAAAGAGGCAAGGCAGAAGGGAATAGAGCACTGAATTTTTTGAGTTAGTTTAAAACTATTATTCATAGCAAGTATTGTTTACTTTATTAATCCTACCAATTTCTTTTTATTAAGAACGTTGCCACACACTAAATATTTCTCTTCTATCGCGGGTGCGTTTAAAAACATATAAAACTCACATACACAAGCAGCCCGGTACGGAACAATTATCTGTAGGCCAAACAAATATTTGATCCGTGCGGGATTCGAAACCGCGACACGCAACGCAGCAGCCAATCGCTCAGCCACTGTGCCAACTGTATCGTAACTATAGAGTGGAATTTCCTTTCCCAGAGTCTGTGCTTTTCAGTAAAGAGTGACTTCGTTACTTCTAGGCTACCGTGTTTCATCGACGACCACATCATTGCTTCCCATCAGGCGATATAGTGATTAGTGGTCAACTGGTCAATAATAAACAACAAGTGTCTGGATTCCGTACCTATAAAACGTATAATTAAGTACTTAGGGTTGCGGATTTCGAAAGCGTCACCGCGGCCTTAAAATTCAAAGGGTGTATGGAGGAACACGAATGGGTTTTCATTCAGTAAAAGTCTGACACTCCCTTCCGCTCCGCCCAGAGCGGAAAAAATCATTTGATGATTTCCCATCCATGAAAATAATAACCATTAAAGACTTTTTAAATAGCGCCACATTAATAAGTAATACTATTTACCATAAGATGATTTGTTAATTTACAAATTAAAATAAATAAACGCTTTGCTAATCTATACTAATATTATAAAGCTGAAGAGTTTTTTTGTTTGTTTGAACGCGCTAATCTCAGGAACTACTGGTTCGAATTGAAAAATTCTTTTTGGGTTGAATAGACCATTTATCGAGGAAGGCTTTAGGCTATATCATATATATCATCACGCTTAAGCCAATAGGAGCGGAGCAGCGATAAAGAATGTTTTAAAATCGGGGATTCCACGGGGACGAAGTCGCGGGCAGCAGCTAGTTAGTTTATAAATAGTGTGTATAATGTGTATTGTGTTGTTTAGTGAGTAGTTGTTTAAATATTATAATTATGCAGCTGATTATATAGTACTTCCTACTTATCTTGAATATGTATGAGCGTGTTAAGTAAATATGGCTAGACGCGAACAGTAAGTGAACCAAATCGTCCTGTCATTTTAGACTGTATTCCGTAATGAAACAAGGGACTATAATGTGGACTTTTTGAGATGCGGAACTAGATTTGGGAGTTGTTCTTTGCAAGCAAGAGTTTCGAAACGTCCCTACCAACTACACCCTACCCTAGTATCGAATAGGGTATTTTACTGTAAAAATCTAATTAGTCCGTCTGATAGATTTACAAAAAATATTGGACACGTATTTTTTCTTTTTTCACGTACACAAAAAATGAAGACGATACAGTGCGTTGAAAACTCACGTGACGTCACTACGTTGCTACAATTTTTACCAGCGACGTGACGTCACGTGAGTTTTCAACGCACTGTATCGTCTTCATTTTTTGTGTACGTGAAAAAAGAAAAAATACGTGTCCAATATTTTTTGTAAATCTATCAGACGGACTAATTTGATTTTTACAGTAAAATACCCTATTGTATTGTATGGTCAGTAGGGACGGCAAAAATAGAATAGCCTACTGGCCAATTTGCAAATTTTCCACCAGTGCCACCAATAACTGCCAGTAAATTCGCTTTTCCAGTGAAGCAAGCGGAGACGAGGGAAGCGTAGCGGAAACTAGCCACAGCGACAAATCACAAACGAGATTGAACGCGATTTTAATGTCGCGATTGTTCAATTTCTGCATTTTAATCTCCGCTCCGCTCGTCTCTTCTTCAATGAAAATGCACTCCGGAATGCGGAATTTGTTCGAAAGAGTCACCGCGGCACTGGAACGCAAAGGGAACTAGGAGGAGGAGGAATTCAGTCAGTAAGAGTCTGACACTCCCTTCCGCTCCGCCCAGAACGGGAAGAGTCATTTGATGATTTGCCATCCAGAGAAAAAAGGGGGCTGGCACATATCTAACCTCACCTTACGCTAGTTGAAATGTCGCTTTACTGCGTTTAACTGGTTAACATCAGCAACCTGGATCTGCACAAGGATTAATACTTGTCCTACACAATGCAATTTACCGGTGCAAGTAGGATTAATGATGAAGTCTAATGACTAAGCTTTGTAATGCTGTTTTAACAAGGATTTTTATGATTAATATGATGCTTATGATTAAAGTGGGTTATATGGTCAAGGAAATGAAGCCAAAACGTTCATAATCCCTTAAAATGAACCAAGGATCCATATCTTTTTTTCTTTCATTCAATCCGTCCAAAGGTCGTCTGAGATTGCCCTAAGCGTTATGACACTTATCTATACTAATATATAAAGCTGAAGAGTTTATTTGTTTGCTTGAACACGCTTATCTCAGGAACTACTGGTCCTATTTGAAAACTTTCAGTGTTAGATAGCCCATTTAACGAGGATAAAAGGATATATCATCACGCTAAGAGTAAAAGGAGCGGAGCAGTCATGAAAATCTTGACACAAACGAAGGTGCGCGGGTCAGCTACTTATCTATACTAATATTATAAAGCTGAAGAGTTTGTTTGTTTGTTTGAACGCGCTAATCTCAGGAACTACTGGTTCGAATTGAAAAATTCTTTTTGGGTTGAATAGACCATTTATCGAGGAAGGCTTTAGGCTATATATCATCACGCTTAAGCCAATAGGAGCAGAGCAGCAATAAAGAATGTTTTAAAATTGGGGATTCCACGAGGACGAAGTCGCGGGCAGCAGCTAGTTATATATGTTTGTCCATAAAGTATACGTATAATATAAGAGCAGTGCCCCACATTATCACCCGCAAAGTTCTCAGTCTCGTGCGAATACGGGTATAAAATATAGCCTAATTACTCGCTGATAATACAGCTTTCCATTGGTATAAACATGGTTAAAATCGGCCCACGAGTTTCGGAGCTTATTCGGTACAAACAAACGAACAAAATATCTTTCCTATGCATGTATAATATTACTGTAATAAGTGCAAGTTTTGTCTTTCTTGTATTCAACACGTTAGCAGCAGGGGAATGTGTGTTAATCTAACATAATTTCATGTATTTGTAATGCTTGCAACTATTACGAAAATTACTTCACAACGCAGGCAATTAAACACCTCTTTCGTAATTATTAGGTCATTTTAAAGATATAGTTTTGTATCACAGAACACTGCAGTAAATTAACAAAATCTTTTGATAACATTAATTTCCTGAATAAACGATAAGTATTTCACAAGAACTCTGATGTTCTTATCTCAAAAATAAATAGTACATGAAAGATAAATCTCATTAAATTAACATTAAGAAGTGTGTTTGTTTGTCATCATTACACAACAACTGTTTGCATCTTTTCTTGATGCACCGCTGCTTCACTCTTTATGCATAGAGATTACATTACATGTGATAGTTAGCAAGCCTATAAAATGCAAATCCTCATACATAGGCACTTAATTCATTTATATAAAGATTTGCATTATACAAAGATTTGTTAAATCATCATCTGCCTAGCCTTTTCCCAACTATATTGGTCGGCTCCCAGTCATGCCAGATTCAGCTGAATACCAGTATTTTACATGAAGCGGCTGCCTACCAGACCTCCACAACCCATTAACTGGGGAACACGGTAATTCTTGGCAAGACTGGTGTCAGATTTTCTGGCTTCTGACAATCCGTAACGACTGCCAAAGATCTCCAAATGACAGCCGGGACCAACGGCTTGACGTGCTTTCCGAGGCACGGAGAAGTCTCGTTATGTTAAGATGGTCACCCATCCACAGACCAACCTCGGCAAGCGTCACTTAACCTAGACGATCGACCCGTGCGGCTGTTATAATTTAGCCACGAGCTCCTTCACCTCCACAAAGATTTGATAAATAATCTATTGAAAAGTTTTAAAATGTAAACATGTTTTCTTCCCCATATTAAAACATAGTGAATGCTACTAATTCCGATGGAGGGAACTAGGTAATTTGTCAGATGGGTACCAAACCCAAATATATACTCTCAAAGGTCAAAATAATAGAACCAAAATTTAAAGCAGGTACCAAAAGTTTTTTTTTGCAAAAAGTTTCTTACTTTATCAAGTATAGTCAAAATCTAGTTACCTATATTATTGACAACACAAATAAGGAAAAGAACATTGACCCACACAGGCCAATATTTAATGTACGCATGTTACACAAGTTTGAACATGTTGTCTTATCTGGTATGCCTAATTTAGTTAATCTATACTAATATTATAAAGCTGAAGAGTTTGTTTGTTTGTTTTTTTGTTTGTCAGAAGCTAGTAATGTAATAGATGTTTAATGAAAAGAAGAATAAAAACTCCTTTCAAAAAGGACTAGGCGACTAGTAGGAGAGCTTTTTGTGGAGTTTTATATGGATGTTTTTAATTTTTTAGTTTTATAAGTTAGTTTTTTTCAACCCTTCATTTCTACCCTACCTATTTCAGTCTCCAGTATGGAGAGAAATTCATCTATAATTAATTTTATAGTGATGATAAACCAGAAAACACATCATTCCAGCAGGGAATTCTACTCCTTAGCCGAGTGAAAGTATGTACTCACTAAACGTTTGTACGTAACATTGTAAGAGTGGGCTGCCCACGTTTTCATATAATAAAAATACTTACTTTTAAGTATGTCATCGAGTACTGTATAGAGTGTCTGCTCCAGTTTGAGGTAATTACTGTCTTCCTTGATTGGCCAGTCACAGGATAGGTTCCAATCCACAATGTCAACATTCTGGCCCGAATCGTTGGGTACTTTGTACAACCTGTGCAGAAAAAAAAACATTAAAAAAAACTTGTAATATATTTTGTGTTGTCCTGCTGAACTGTTTTTGTCATATTATCATACCTCCAGTGGTACACTGTCACTTTAGCAAAAAGGTACTTACTCAAGAGAGGCATTTAAAGATTTGGTGTTGCTTATGACACGCTACAAACATTACGTACATATTCCCTCACATGTGACTTTATTGCATCAAGTGCAGAAGTACTTATGGTCACTTGTTGTATAATTAGTTCATTTTTCTAAAAATCGCTAAAGTAACAGTGTTGTACTGGAGGTGCAATATAGAGACAGCAATAACTTGAGCACAATTGATGTTGGTATGGTATTCAATAATGTATTAAAGTGTGAATCTTTCACCATTTTTAGGGTTCATAGAAAAACTATGAATGTTGACCACAGGCGCAAAGTTAAGGGTTGCGGAATTTGTTCGAAAGAGTCATTGTGGCCCTGGAACACAGAGGGCACTAGGAGGAACGTTTTAGTCAGTAAGAGTCTGACACTCCCTTCCGCTCCGGCCAGAGCAGGAGAAGTCATTTGATCCAGGAAAAAAAGGCTCAAAGTACAGAGAGCTAGAAATTGTACCAATAGATCAATGAAATGAAGAAATCAATTAGATAAAAGAATATTCGATGATTCATTTCCTAATTAGATTTTATTAGCGAAAACGGGTTCGCATGCAGTTAATTGTGCAACGCAGAACTTTTATTGAGAAGTGACTTAGACAGTTAAAGATTTTTTTTTTAATCTAACTTTTAAATAATATTTCTACAGATGATAGTCATCACTACAATCTATGCTGAAAGTGTACTAGAAAAAAATCATAATGTGCTTGTTTATTACAGGGAACATCAAATTATTGCAGGCGAATGATATTAATTTTAATTTAACAATACTAGCTGACAATTAGATAGCTTTTCTTGGCTAAACAGCAGCCAAAGGGTCAGATATATTTAATTTAAATTAGTTTCTGCGAGGGGCATTGAAGTTACAGTTACTTCTCCAGGGTATAAATATAGTTCTGTTCCAAATTTTAACCAAATCCGTTTAGCTGTTAACAAAGAGGTAGCAGACGGACTTCTTATTCTTTTCATGCATATACCCTTTTCATATATATCCATACCATAGTAGAGACAGAGTAACAGATAAAAATTTACACAATCTCCTTATTCCATTTAAGAAATGAATAATGGGTTGTCAGAATATCTCAAAATTTTATGACATTACTTGCTTTTGGGGTTTTGAACATGTGCATGTGTAAACCATCTAAACAAAAATACAAAAACAAAAAAAAAACTAAGTGAAACTGAAAAGAAAATTGGTAAACTTGGCTCCCACTTGTCCTGTTTTTTTTTAAATGTTACAATACAGTCTCATTATTTCTTATCAGGACTAATCAAGCTCGATTTTGTTATTGATAAGTGGGTTTTAATATTATCTCAAAATTATCATAATTATTGAAGTGCAATTTATGTCAAATGGATCTGAACAGTAAAGACAATCTTATCATTTAGATAATTTGCCAGTAAGTTCCGCAAAACACACATTAAAACTAAAAACGAGATATTCTTGAAAGATGACTTATTGTTACGAAAAACATGCTTTTTACAATCTTGACCGTAGGTAGACTGATAAACTTACCATATAAAAGCAAAAAACAAACCTTAGTTCACTTAGACTACAGTTGAATAGTTAATGTTCTGATCCAAATAATAATATTCGTATTTTAAATGTTTGTAGAAGTTTACATTGGTATTACTAATGCAATTCATCAATTTCTGAGGCAGTGTAGGTGTGGTGAACACATTTAAGCTGAGTGGGTTGCAAATCATTTATGAATAAGCATGTCTTTATAGCATCTTAGCCCTGATGCCATGAAAACTTCGGAAGTTATCAACTTCCAGCTTTCGCAAATAAATATAAGCTCATTCAAAACAAAATAAAAACACCTGAGTGAAGGTGAATCATCTCACTTGGCAAAAACACAGGCCTGTGCAAGGTGGCTATGTTAAAATACTGGTTGGAGTGGTTATACTAGAAATAAATAACTCAACGATTAATTGGAACGAGCTAAATATCCAACGAGACTCGACACACGGCGGATAGACTGACATTACGACCGGACACAAGACATGCATGACCCCGTAAATACTAGCCAACACTTACTGCAACATATTCTCTTACATAAATACTCTTCAAAAGTACTCACCACGTCTGATCATCGGAATAATCCAAAGATTCCACGTCGATCAGATCAGAATCAAACATATCTTTGTTTATATTTTGATCACCCTGATTCATGATACCAATAATAACGAGACATCAATTTGGCACTTTATGCAAATCACATATAAATTTCACGCAAAGACTACATTTACTATAAGGAATACTGTAAATATATTAAAGAAAAAGATATAATAAGAACCAACACGAATTGTCCCAGACAAGTTTTAGTTTGGAATTTGACATATCACCATAAGCAAAATGCCAAAAAAAGGATGAAGAAAATGAAAGAAGTCAACGGTAAAATTCATAGAGAATGGGGGGAAGATGGAAGACTATTTTTTTACTTTTTTTTAAGTTGTATATTTAAAAACAATTAAATTAATTTTAAATTAGTATTTTTAACGGTTTAGACGTAATAATTATTTTTAGAACTTAAAAAATGATACATCCACAGAGGTACGGCCTTTTGACAAATTGTCTCTGGACCAAAATCAGTGTGACCAATCCTGAAAAGCAAATCTTAGAAATGGGACATAAACTATTTAACCTAGCTTTTTTTTAAAAAAAAATATCCTTTTTTACTTTGCTAATATGTTCTCAATGCTTTTTGACTGTGTTCAATTATGAACTGTTTATAATTTAAAATCATCCCACATTTCCTTTTGTAAATGAGAAATATTACAATGTTTTCACGGACATGAATGTGCAAAATTGAAATTAACCAGCCTGAGAGACTTAATTATTTAATTCTTAAAAGAAATGTTTGTATCAAATGTTAAATGTGCAGTCTTACGCTTTGAGCCAAACTTTGTTAATTTATGGAAAATAAGGGATTTTTTCCAGTAGTAAGGCAACATAAGCTTTGACAGTTATGTTTGACATTAGCAAAACCATAGACAAACTTCTTCCTTCTTTTTGTCTACGGACACGTTGTGAGCACGTTGTATTTGGTGTAGTTTTTAGAATAAAACTGCAAAAATGTCGTCTCATCTTAACTGGATGATCATCCGCAACAACAACGCCTTCCTGGTGAAGAAGCGTAACATAAAGAAGCCGTTCAGCAAGGAGCCGAACAATGTGACTAACCTCAACTCATACAGATACAACGGCCTGATCCAGAAGAAGGCTGTCGGCGTCGTGGAGAATCCCGACAGGAAAGGTTTCACAGTTGTGTACAAGAAGGCTAAGGCGACAAACAAACCCGCCAAGAACGCAGTGCGCCGCCAGTTCAAAGCCGGCGCGAGGAGATCGCTGTTCAAGGTAAAGAAGTTGTTGAAAGCCAACCACTACCGCACTGACCTGTCCAAGGCTACCCTCCGTCGTGCATCAGCCATCCTTCGCTCTCAGAGGCCCATCAAGGCGAAGAAGCCTAAAGCAGCGGCCGCCAAGACCGAATAAACTTTGTATGTAAGCTGACAATAAAAAAAAGTGAAAAACCTATTTAGTCTCTTTATTTCTGAAGCTCCCCATTGATATTGGTTTTGATTTTCTCCAGTAATTAAGTGTATTCTGTTGTTGTGGACAGTGTTGACTGCAATGCTGTCAAGTGTTCTTTGCCGCCTTCTCATTGCAAGATACTGTGTAACCAATATGCAAATTCCTAAAGTACCTACAAAGAGTGATGGGGGATATTTACCTAATTACAATACAAGTGGCTCATATCAGTTATGTAAGCAAAAGACAACTTGTAGGAGTCCAAAAAAATATCTAATTTTATTATGGTGTTAACCTACACACGCATATACCTATTTAAATCTTAAACTCTTGAATTAAGTAAAATAATAAGGAATTCATTATTATAGATAAAATAAATCTAGCTACAGTGGTAAAATAATAAACAAATAAATCACTGTCCTACATAAGGCTATTACTGGTCACCTCAAACCTAATGGTAGCACAGAATTCTGTGAGTTGCAGTAGCAAATTGATGGGACAGTGTGGGATTCTGCACAAAGAAAACCTAGCTTTACAGACATCATTATGTTTGAATAGACTTAGGTATAGTAAAAAGTAATTTATGCTGGAAAAAAATTAATTGTCTAGTCGTTCCATACCAACTGGGTGCAGATGTTAGTAATATTTTTACATGATTGCTCAAAAAGGTGTTATCAATGTATATTATAAAGCCCATAGACAAAGTTAGTTGTGAAAACCAGTCTGATTTACATACAAGCTTACCCTAGAGAATTTCCTGAAATTCCTACAGGAATGAGAAAAACTGGCCCTGCGTGTGTAAGTCAAGGGCAAAAGCTAGTGTTTTATATGGAGCCGTTGTCTATCTGATTCTGACTTCCAAAGCTCAGTAGCTGAGTAACAAATACACTGCGGCAGGCCTAGATGCTATGCTTGCTATATTGAGATCAGCATCCATAATGTAAAGGAGGTTTGTATAAATATAATAATGGACATAGAAAGAATATTAAATAAAAAAATATGTATTGCATCAATACAATTTATTAATTGATAACAGAACCATGATTTTCATATCACAAACAAGGAATGTTGAACAATGCGTCACTGGATTATATTATTATGTATGTATGTCATGATCTAAGTAACAAACATGATTATACATGGAAACCAAAAATCAATATCAAAGACTGTTCAATGCAGTGCTTCACTAGTAACACAAATAAACATTACTAGTCATTGCTTACAAATATTTGAGTTCAATATTTCCGTTTTACAACACTATTTACAATAGATATCACAAATATTTTATACATCAAAATAATGTAAAGAATAAATTACATTATTATGTTTAAATTCATATTTATAATATTTTTAGTGACATGATTTGAGTAATAATTATTTTTAATTATTAAATAAAATTGTCATAGGCTATTGCAGAAAATAATGGCAAAATTATTGGCATTTCCTACTATTAGAGGGTCAAAGATTTTGAAATATTGCAGTTAGCAGTTTTCAAGATATCTGTACAACATTTAACTATACAAATACTGCACAATTACTATGAGCAAATATTTTTATAAATTCACAAGTCAATTAAATGGACATTCTCATGAATTTTTACAAAAAAAAAAAAATGTTTTATCAATTTACACAATTTCTATTATTTTACGGAACATTCAATCACTACTACGATTATTCTAAGTCTATAGACAGCTTTACTTGTAAAGTTGCCCTAAATAAGTAATCTAACATCTTCAAGGTGTAAAAAGCGATTTGCCATCTAGTAAAGGGGGGTAGTTCTGTGCCTACGAAATGCTTCAGGTACAAAATACATAGTAAACATGAAAATAAAAGGCACAAACATTTAACCTATCATTACCAAAGGCACAATACACCAAAATTCATACTTTAGTATTTACAAATTCTACCAAATGATATTGTAAATGTGTAAATGACTAATTAAAAAAATGGGTTTTTTTAATTGCTGCCAAACTCTATTTAGGTCTTTCAATACCGGCAGGCGACATGCTACGCAATACAGTGAACGCAAATAAAACATGGAAGCATTCCTAACTCAAAAAAATGACCCAAAGCACATTGCGCCGCGGTAGGCGGGGCTTACCGCTTGCGCCGCTCACGTGTTTAGTTACACGGCCTATTCGTTACATGGTAATTTAAACCCAAATACGTGGGAAATAAGGTCAATTTTTAACTGTGCATCGTATTAGCAATAATGTTGTTGGTGTGGTTCGGCGAATCAGCGACGAGGTTTCGATGTGTGAGTTTGTTTGGATTTTTGGTTCATGATTCGCGTTTAGATCCCTTGAAGTAATTTTTCCATTTTTTATTTGCGTTCACTGAAGCAATGTCATTATCAATGGATACTTACAGACGGCTGACAGTGCGAGTTTTGTAACGTACTCGATAGCGTTGACGTAAACATTCCCAAATTGTATGGAGAAAAAGTTTTCCGTTACTGTCACCAGACGGCGCTTTGTCAGTTTCAATACATATTGACGTTTACGCTAACGCAATAGAGTGAGTTAATAAAACTGGCACTAAGCCCACTCATCACTTAACATTTTATAACCTACACCAATTGCCAATAGCAAAATCTATCATGTGATCAACCGTAATGGCCATGTCTTCACACTCTGGTCAGTTCAATCCAATCTAGCAAACATGATTGTCAAAATTATGAAACTCTACGAAACACGACAAAGCTACTTAGGTACGTATTCGATAATAATTAATAGATAGCCATTTTAGGCCTCATTATTTTCAAGTTTCAATTTGGGGAAGAACAATACGGAAATGCAACTTTACTTAACCAATTCACTCGTCTTTGTATCATTCTGGCAGTGTTAAGACAGTCTATGTAGATCCCTGCCTAGTGGGCTTCAGATCACCATATTAGAGACAATAGTGATCATCATCATCATCTTCCTGCCTTATCCCATGTTACTTGGGGTCGGCGCAACATATTTTTTTGTTAATAGTGATATTTTCCTGAAAAATTATATTTTGTCCGTCAGTTAAGATTAGCTACCAAAACAATGTGTGACACATTTCTATTGTCAAGTAAACACTTTTTACAAACAAGGGACCGTCACCAGACTTCACTCTTGAAATTTAATGCGGGTTATATTTATGATGTCATATTGACTAGCCAAAAATACGTGTCCAATATTTTTTTGAAAATCACTGACCAAACAGAAATATTATTTTTCTAGACAGAAAACATCCCTAAACAAAGTAGTTTTAGATGAAATATTTTGCACTTGAAATGCCTGAAGATTCAGTTTAGTACATTCTGTAGAATGAGGGACTCAACGAGTGAAAAATCTAGAACATTTATAGAATGCAATTCAAAGTTTAAAATTACGTTTGAAGTGACAATGAGAGATAAGACAATATTCATTATATTTAACACGATCTACTATAAGAAGCTCATGATATTATTACATACAACGCATTGACATTTTATTCATTAATTATTTTACAAATTTCGTTTTAAGTTTTCTTTTCATTTAGCTATCTAAACACGTAACCTAATTATAGGCACATTTATTTATTCTAATAGTCAATTCATTAAACATTTGTTCCATAAAACAAATGTGTTTTTTTTTTTAATTTACAAATCATCAGGGAGAAGGCAGTGGGTACAATATTATTGTCAGGTCTATAAATAAAAAGGTTAAAATTAAAAATAATACTGGTGCGGTATTACTGGCTAAGACATAAAATATTCATTGGGCGATTAAATAGTGTGAGATACGGTTGGGACTTAAAAAGTCATTGCGTGCTTACAAAATTCAATTCATGTTATACAACAGCAGAATTTCAATATTTATACATTACTTTATGACACCAAATAATTAAAGTAGGTACACACATAATCCTTAAAATAATTTGTGCATAAAGTTTGTGAATATTTAGTGCTAAATTAAAATTAACTAAAAGCTAAGTTTGACTAGGATACAAAACTAATGCTATGTGATGCTTAAGAATAGTTTGTACATATAAATTGTTGATTGGTTACGAATGTTATGGCAATAAACTTTATTGGCCGTACAATGTTAATATGACATCATGATATTTCGAAATAGTCCAAGAGCTGATGACTGATTTTGAGAAGGTACGTATTCTATGACAGTCTAGAATGTTCCTCTGTAGACAGATATTTTTCAATGGAAATCTTAGCGACACAATATTTACTTAATAAAAAAAAAGAAATCTGAAAATATTAACCTTCCCATTTGTTACTAGCTCTTCGACTAAAATCTTTCAAGAATAAACGAGAATACCGAGCAAAAAGTGAGCTTGAATTCAAATAAATATTGATGAGCAAACAAGTTGACTGTTTTTTTTTTATTGTTTGGTTTACATCATAGATTTATTTATTTGGGTAAGATAGCGCCGTCCGAACGTTTCAGTATACGCGTCAACCGTAAAAGCTCCACGGCATTTTTAAACCCCTCGCCACACGACGTCTCCCGATGTTTGCCGATCGCGTGGTCAGTTTGCTTCGGGCCAGACGGATCTTGCAGCACAAAAACGTGCGGTACGCCTTATTCTTGCTATATACTTATGTCGCAGCCAAAGCCTTTTCATTTAACAGCGCCGTGTAATTAACGGCCTGAATGACATCCAGCTAATTCGTTTGATAAAACATTTAATGAACAGGCTGGCGGATGCTGAGGCCGTTCTATAGAATAGGGTGGTAACCGTGTGATGAAAATACATGATATATTTAATTTTGGGAATTCTAAATTCAAACACTATCTATTTCAACATTCTAACCTCGAGGACGAAGTGCATGCCTCCTATTCTGTCTCGAAGAACCTGTCAGGGTTTCAAAGAACCTGACAGGTCATACCTAGATACCAATTGGCCTAATCCCTAAGCTCCTTGTGGCCTATGTTCAGCTACTTGGCTAGGCAAGGATGCTGAACTAAGTAATATGCCTAGTTGTCCAATTGAATGCCGGGATGTCGTTTAGGCTGCCGATGTAACGGCGCCGTTTAATGAAAGGGCTAGGCCGCCAATTAAACGGCTCACGAAGCTAATTAGCTGCGACATATACATCGATGAAGTAATAATACATATAAGTTAGGTATTTACAAATACATACCTAGTTACATAAGAACTGTTTTTGTATTAATATAATGTGCAAGCATGTGCGTATTTAGATAAAGAAGGAACATTATTCACCCCGTTATTAATAAAATAACACAGAACCGTGACATAACAAACACTACAAAATAAGCGTCGACTTTCCCGCTTAAAACCATAGACATTTGAATAACTATTATGATTCTTTTTTAATGACGACAAACAACATTCAGATTTTTTAATAATATAAATACTTTTATATACATTATTTTAATTTATATTATTTATTTGTTACAAAAGCGAAATAAGAAATGCTTTAAATGCATTAAATAATTGCATCTACAGTAAAAAGGAGAGTAGTTTATAAATAAATTCCTTCATTGCATATTTTCTACAAGAAACAGATATGAAAGTACATGTATATGTGCAATTTTCCTTGGACCACTGTAAATTACACTTAGTTTTAAGTCAAGGAAATATGACCATGAGTACCATACTACATTGACCAAATAGAGCAAGGCTCAAGGGTCGTACGAAATTCAAATAAATCTAATCTGTGCGTTAAAAACTGCGCCGGAAAATAGCAATAGGGTTAATTTTACCGATAAAATCTTCCAAAAAACATTGGACACTTCTTTTATCACTTAAACAAAAAATGAAGACAGAATGATACAGTGCGTTCTAAATTCGAGTAACGTCACTACGTGCTACAATTTTTACTAGCGTCGTGACGTCACCAGCCCCACTCATTAAACGTTTTATAATTTTTATAAAGATTTGAAATGACAATAAATACGTGTCGAATACTGTTTGAGAATCCAACGGATAGACTTAATAAAATTATGTTTTTTTAACTAGTAAAATATCCAATTTATTTCTCAGTGGGACATATTGCTATTTTATTTTAGAAGGCGCATGCTTTCTCAAATCTATTAACAACATGGTTTTATGTTCGACAAGTAAAGATTTGTATAATAGGGATGTTTCCTGAGTAAAAAATATATGATAATGTTTAGTCCGTCAGTTAGATCATAGAAAAATATTGGACACGTATTTTTTCCTTTATCAAATCTATAAAAACTGGCAAAGATACAAAGCATCAAAGATCCGGAGGGGGCGCTTGTGACGTCACGGCTTGGTAAAAATTGTAGCGAGTAGTGACGTCACACGAGTTTTCAACGCAACTGTATCGTCTTAATTTTTTTTTTACGTGAAAAATGAAAGAATATGTGTCCAATATTTTTTGGAAATCTATTCGACGGACTAATTAGATTTTTTTAGTTAACTACCCTATTGAATTATGTCAGGTTTGTACCAACAGTGAAAAGGTCATATTTCCCAAACATAGCCTTCTTAGGCTCTACAAACACAGCTACACTACAGACTTCGTTCATAGTCGATGAAAGTCGAAACACGGAGTAACACAACCTACGTCACAACAAGCACCGTAAACTAAATTATGTGCGTTTGGTTGCAATAATAACACATTATTATTATTTGCATCATGGGGCTACAAATGTACACCAGCCGATCAAGTACGACAAATTACTGGTGATTGTCTTATTCCATAAACCTCGTACACTAGTCGACCAAGTACGACAACTTACTGGTGATTGTCTTATTCCATAAACCTCGTACGCTAGTCGACCAAGTACGACAACTTACTGGTGATTGTCTTATTCCATAAATCGCTAACTCGCATTTGAATACTAAGGGCCAACGTTCGTGGCAAGTGCGGCTATGAAAAGCGGAAGCGAGACGACATGAGACATAAGTCATTCGGCGTCCTGCTCGCATGTTTTATAACCGCGACTGTCAGAAGTCTTGGCGTTTAATGAAAGAAGAATTGTTGCATTGTGCTTTCCAGCTGCCTTCAATTGAAGATGTAATTTCAAACAGCTGTCGTTCTTGGTAGGATTGTATAGTTAGACAGTCACATTTGTGATGTTGATTTCTGAAGTTTTATAATTTTATTACGTGATGTATTTTCATACTGTAAATAATAATTTATAGCCTCATGATTTAAAAAAAAACATTAAATTAATGCGACAACCACAATGGAATGTAAAAATAACACAGAAAGAGATCATTCGCAAGCCAGCTTGCTATCAAACGAACTGAGAGCTATCCCAAAAGCCTGGAGCGCACACAACGGGTACCGGAAATCCATGGTGAACACATCTTCTGATATGCGACCGAATTGCATGACTACATATTCAGGCTCAGAATCGTGTACGATTTGAAAGTTTTTCACACTTGCCTGGGTGACTCTCCCGTGAAAATTGAGGACGTAGGATTGTGTTTCGTCGCTCCAAACCGGTGTTTTGTTGTGTAGTACGACAATGTCATCTAGCGTTTGGCTCTTGAGTCGCTCTAACAGAGTTTCGCTGTCGTCTTGCGGTGCAATTGTGACCCGCTGACGGTCTGGCGTCATTCCTGGGAGGATGACTGTCATTTTTCTTGGACCTTTAAAACCTAGGACGTTTGTATCCTGTAATCATTAAAAATATATCATTAATAATTGGTAATATTGCACAAAAACAAGTCCAAATAAGAACAACTTAAGTCAACATAAAAACAATAAAAAAAATGTATACGTAGGTTTTTGGTGTTTCTATGTAGTTGCAGATTTCGTCTTGTAAACCCCATGTTAAAACTCACCCTGTATAAAATTGTTCCTTAAGCCAGAAATGTCATGGTTAATCACTCTATAGGACGTTTAGGGAGTGTTTCAAAATAGTACAAGACTTTGTCTGTCTTTGAATACTATTTATTTATAATTTATTTATTTTATTATTTATGTACACACATACAATAATTAAGAGAAAACATTACAAATGTTAGTACAAAGGAACTGCTTATAATACTAATTTTATTATGGTACACAATGGTCACCACATAGACAACAATCCTTGCAAATTCTTCTACCTTTACTGACTCAACAAGATATGACTTTAATTGCATTCGATATGTCGTACTATAAAACTTTGTATTATTGCATCCTGCGAACGTGATTTGTGTTCTAATTTTAGATTATATCTTATATACTGTAGACTTTATCGTTCATACTAGATATATCTTAGGTAGATCACGCAGTAGGTGGTCTGTCTAGGAATTAAGTTTTATAATGTTGCTAGAGTAACTGGTACTGGTAACTTTTTTGTTTATTTTTATAAATGGATTATTGCTGTTGACTTAAAATCGAGAAATTTAAAAAAAAAGTTTGAAAATCCGTGTTTGTAAATGTCGCCTAAGATGTCTCGATCGAAGCAATGACGTCACTCATCTGAATAATTAACAGGGAAAAGTTGTGTATGTAACCGCAAAGAATCTACGTAAACCAACAAACAACGTAAAAAGATGTATGTTTGTCACGTTCCTTAACTAAATGTATTGTTTGCATTGTAATTAAAATAGATAAGTTATTTTTTTATGAAGGTCTTAACGAGCTCGGAATTATATTATAAGGAAAGGGAAGGATTGTCGTACATAGTGAAAGCGGTACCCAGAAAAGTGTGATACTTAATACACAACAGCCGCCAGCTCGTGCCTGGTGTTAGCGTGGTCGTGCTTCCTCCACGCCTTGCTGTTGTCGTACAGAATAAAGGCGGTGCCCAGCAAAGTGTGATACATACATACACAACAACCGCCAGCTCGTGCCTGGTGTGAGCATGGTCGTGCTTCCTCCACGCCTTGCTATTGTCGTACACATTGGAAGCGGTACCCAGAAAAGTGTGATACTTACATACACAACAGCTGCCAGTTCGTGCCTGGTGTGAGCGTGGTCGTGCTTCCTCCACGCCTTGCCGTTGTCGTACACAGTGAAGGCAGTTCCCAGTAAGTTGGAGCGCAGCTTGCCGGCGAAGCTGTCGGCCGTGCGAGTCAGCTCGGTGGGGTCCGTCGATATCAGGTAGTTTGACGTGGCGGATTTCTTGCGTTTTCGGGCTGGAAAGGGGATGAGTCTTTAATCTTATATACAAAAAATCAGCTGTTCCCTACATTTATGTTCATATACACTACAGGCCAAAAGTTTAAGACCACCTTAATTTAAGTAGGAAAATAAAGTAAAACACCAATAAAATATTAAATGTTTAATTAACCAGTTTAATTATCTAATCAGTTAGTGTTTATGGACAAATTGTAATGTAAAGCATAAAGAAATATTAACAATACATGCTAAAAAAGGCTATAGTTAGCTAAACTGATGTTTCATCAAAAAATCCTCCTTTACTTTGTATGACTTTTTTCACAAGTCTCGGCATACGAGCTATCAATTTGTTGATGGTGTCTTGTGATATATTGCTCCAACTTTCGCATAAAGCATTCCACATTTCTTCTTGCGAGGATGGGCCACGATTACGGACGTTCCTGTCAAGCTCTTCCCACAAAAGTTCAATAGGATTGAGATCCGGGCTCTGAGGTGGCCAAACCATGTTTTTTAACACTCCTTGGGCCTCTTTCTCTTCTAAATATCCTCTGCATAATTTGGAGCTATGCTTTGGATCATTATCTTGTTGGAAAATGAATCCGTGTCCAATTAATCGCAACCCGGAAGGAACGGCGTTTTGTTCTAAAATGTTTTTGTACTGTTCCTTTTTCATAATTCCTTCAATTTTGATCAAATCGCCAGTTCCTTGGCTAGAGAAGCAACCCCAGACCATAATTGAGCCACCGCCATGCTTGACTGTTGGGACTACACAGTCTGGCATCATCTTTTCTTGAGCATTTCGTCTCACGTAAATTCTTCGTTTTGAACCGAATAGTTCAAACTTGGATTCATCGGTCCAAAGAACTTTTTTAAAATCTTTTTCAGTCCAATCTCGATGGGCAAGAGCCCACTGCATCCGCTTTTTCTTATTTTGTGGCCTTAGCAGAGGTTTTCGAACGGCGACGCGACCATACAACTTTGCATCTCTTAGTCGCCGTTTCACTGTAGTCAATGATAAAGGTTTAACTCGGGTTTTGTTTACTTCAACGCGGATTTCTGGTGCTGTTAAGCGTCTATTTCGCTTACTGGTAACAACAATGAAATTATCTTCACTAGACGTGGTAGATCTCGGCCTTCCCGAGCGTGGACGATCTTGAAAACTGCCTGTCTCCCTGTATCGAGTTATTGTGCTATGAACACCTGTCTTCGATAACTTCAGTTGTGAAGCAATCTCACGTTCGGATTTGCCTTCATTATGTAAAACAACGATGGCAGAACGCACTTCACTACTAATTTCGCGTGCTTTTCCCATTTTAAGACGTCTTTACTGTAGAAACCACAAGTTTAGACTAACTGAGATTGTTTGTGAACAAACCCAAGTAAACTCAGGTAAAAATAAATTGAAACTACGTGTTTTCAGAAGCTAAATAATCCTTAATATTGACCAATGCGAAACAAAAGCAAAGTAATAAGTAATGAGCACACAATAAAGACATTATTACGACTCTACCACCTGACCCTAGCGCAGCGTTTGTCGGTGAATGAAAACAATAGATGTTTATTGTCCAATAACTGGAAAGTAAACAAAAGAATGAATTCTTTAAATATTCTATATTAACAATAGAATATGCAGGTGTGCATTTCTTTTATATATCTTAAGGGATTTTATTACAATTGGTAGATAATTATACTGCTTAAGTGCGGTCTTAAACTTTTGGCCGGCAGTGTAACTCATCAAAATGTAGGGGACGGCTGATTTTTTTTTTCGCGATTTCAGATTTGGTCCCATAGTAAAAGTTGTTCGTAATTATGAGTACAATGACCTCTTAAGAGGTTGTCGGTGTTTTACAAATAACCCTGTATATTAATACTAGCGACCTGCCTCGGCTTCGCACGGGTTCCATACTGATACTAAATCTCTACTATATTATGCATGTATTACCCGTCAAAATACATAGCGTAGTTTTAAAGATCTAAGCAAACATATGGACAGATCAGACTTTGTTTTATACTATGTATTGATTTTCATAAAGGGTTGAGATTAGATTGATGATTTTTGGTTGAACTAGGCGATTGGAGAAGTCATAGTCTTGATTGCTCAGCAACGTATTCTACGTCACTCCTCAGCCTCACAACAGTTTGTATTTCATACAAACTGGGAAGTCCTTATCACATGGCATTTTAGAAATGAATGAATCGATTCTAATGAAACTTCATATGCAGCATGTGCCAATTATTATGCGATATAAGTTTGTTTAGACCTTTTTTTGCATTACCTTTTTTTGTTTAGAAAGAGGGAGGGGGAGAAAACATAAAATTGCTCCCACTGTCTATGCTTCATATAAATGTATCATAGACATAACTATAAAAAGAATGAATACCGAGGTAGCGGCTACTACGGTTATAAAATGCATGGAAGATAATGTCCCGAGATTATGTAGAACGGAACTACTGAAATGACTTGTTGGTTTCCTGGAAAATGACGCATTCGAACAGAATCTACGCAGCGAAGTAAACAAAGGCTTAGTCATAGTATTGAGTTTGCACAAAACAAAGTTAGGTAAATGGTGTAGGACAAATTTATATCCAATTTTATAATCCACCCGCGTGAAAGTTTAGGGATAGAATTATCTAAGAGCAAAATACCACTCACTAATTAATCACGAAATCTCAGAAACTATAACACCTACAGACTTAAAATTTGGCAGGTAGGTTCCTTATAGGCTGTAGACATCCGCTAAGAACGGATTTTACGAAACTCCACCCCTAAGGGGGTAAAACGGGGGTGGAAATTGTTTGTACTAAATATGCGCGGACGAAGTGCCACTCCAATATACATGAATGTAAATAATACCCTAAAACGGACAAATTTCAATTAATTTGATGAATGTAGGTGCTTAGTTTGATTGAAATGGGCTATTACAAATTAATTATATTATGGATGGATGGATTAGGATTATTAACTCAAAATGAACTGTCTTTTTTTTCCGGATGGGAAATCATCAAATGACTTCTCCCGCTCTGGGCGGAGCGGAAGGGAGCGTCAGACTCTTACTGACTAAAACCCACCCGTGATCCTTCTAGTGCCCTTTGCGTTCCAGGGCTGCGGTGACTCTTTCGAAAAAATTCCGCAACCCTCGCAGGCACTATGGGGTCCCGTCTTATTTGCTGACAGATCTTTCGTCGACTCGGGCCTGGTTGCTATCGTACTGTCTAAGAGCTTCGATAACAACCAGGACCAATGGCTTAACGTGCTTTCCGAGGCAAGGTAGAGTCTCGGTAAGTATTGAATGGAACGCAACAATTTCCGAGGTCCGAGGTGCGTGGGTATGCACAGACTGACCTCGAAAAGTGTCGCGTAAACTCAAAGATCGACTAGTGCGGCTTTAAATGTTTAGCCACCCAACTAGCAAAATCGCTTTATAACGCATGATTTATAAGATAATAACTCTTGTACATGTTTTATAACGGCATTAGTTTTACAACTCTCTTTATAAAAGCATGTTTTAAGTGTTTTTTGCTAATATGGTATATCGGTTTTATCACTTCGACTTAGATACGTTTATATAACTAATTTAAATGTCCTTTATAAAACATTGGACATATAGAAGCATATAATATGGTTTTTCAGACATATAATAATTTAGTCTTGTAGTCGCATTGGCCTCATACTATTTGTAAAATTAATAGAGCTATTATAAAACCTATTCCTTTATAATGTTTATTTGAATGCAGCTTAAGAGCTAATGCAAAAATGCAAGTTACATAGCTTCTATAAGTAAATAAAGTGTTGACTGCACCTGTATGTAACAGGTATAAGAACTTTATTCTTATATGTATGTTTGATTTTGCCTTTACATAAGTTTGTCATCAGCCATGATATTTTAGAATCGGTAACTATAATAGAGACTCGGTATTGTGAAAATGGATTTAAATGACTGGAAAAAACTAAAGCGAAGTGGTTCTAGAAGAAAGGTGAAGAAAAGCTACGAAGCTATGATGTCATCAATTTCGTTAGTAGCGACTCCGTCCAGGGTAGAGATGAAAGAAAATGTTATGGGTTCCGTAGAATTATTTAGCACAAAATTTTGTCAATGACACTTTTGTTGAAGATTTCTTAAAAGGTTACCTTACTCAAAGCGATAATGAATCATCTGATAGTACCCCATTCATTACCAACAGATGCTGTTTTATTTCACACCCAATGAACAACTGCCTATGAAATCTTCGTGACGGTAGCAAAACGAACAAGCCACACGTTTTGACTAAAATATAGAATTTGTGAAGGTAGGCCTGGTAAAGTTAGGGCGCATAGATCAAAAATCTTGGCTCTACATGAGATCTGACCACTTTTTCATATATTTTGAGTAAGGTGTAGTGTAGAGCTTGTAGGTTTAGAGCGTGCAGTCTTTAGAGCCTGTATATCCATAATTTTACGTTATTAATATAAAAAAACGTAATTGTGTCAGAAAAAAATAATTAAATAAGGCTTAGGGTAGTTGGTAAGTAGCAAATTTCGCACTCGAATAATGACACCACAACGCACCAATAATGACTCACTTAAATAATGACACCATAAATGTTATCATAGAATAAATATTTTATTTTTTCTTTTGTGATAATGAAGTAGGACGGAAGATACGAAATAGTCTGATTGTGACATCCAAAGCATTCTTCTCTTATTATAAAATATGTGATTTGCCAAGGCCATATCAGTTCAGTAAACAATTCGTGGAAATCGACTTTTGTCAAGAAACGGTCCACATCCATATTAGATACTGTCTGGGTTCTGTAGAATAAAAAAGAGTGCAGAGTAATAGGCATTCACAAAATGTTATTATAAAAAATCTATACTAATATTATAAAGCTGAAGAGTTTGTTTGTTTGAACGCGCTAATCTCAGGAACTACTGGTCCGATTTGAAAAAATCTTTCAGTGTTAGATAGCCCATTTATCGAGGAAGGCTATAGGCTATATTTTATCCATATTCCCACGGGAACGGGAACTACGCGGGTGAAACCGCGAGGCGCTGCTAGTAAAAAATAAGTGGAGACTGAACCCTAAAATCTTTCAATATGGTTTAATATATTTGTACTAGCCTGCTACAATAAGGGTACATGACTTTTAAAGGATTTATAAAAACATTTGATTTGCTAATCCTTCTTATAGTAGTAATTAACAGGAACTCAGAAAAATAAAATAGCTTTTAAAATTAAAAAAAGATAAAATTAACGAGGCGCATTAAAAATTTGCCATAAAACTTATCCACATTTCTCACAAATCTGCTTTTCCACATAAATTTCCAGTACTATATACGAAAATAGAGCGATGTAGTCAAGTCTAGCTGTCATGCAAACAATTAATGTCTTTTATAAACCACGTATTGAGGCAAATCGCGTAAATATATCATTTACTTCTCATATTCGTGTTGCGTTTGCTGCAATACGAGAAATCGCCCTCATAGTCGTATTTTGTTAGCGGTTATAAGGGTAATTTGTTGCATAAAAGCAAATGTGTTGCCTATTTATAGTTAATCAGCCATACAATATGCCTTTACATGACGAGTTTAAGGGGGATTAGCTTATTATAAGGTAACTATAAAATATCTACAAGGTTTGACTTCTTATAATTTGTGCCCAAACACAGTCTTATTAGTATTAATATGGCCTTTATAAAATATATATTTTTGGCTTTAATGGCATTTATAGAGCAACTTTTTGCTACTTGGGCACGAACCAAAGAATAGGAAATGAGCAGTGACCAGCATAGGTAGTGCTATTCCCGAGATTTTGTGATCGTTATCTTAACACCAATCATAATCCCGGGACCAGTAGGTAATATGGTAAACAGCACCGCGCGGGACCAGCTTGTACCGGGAATGAGTAGTTTGATGTGTCGTCGTGCGTACTCAGGCATGATAATTATCTTAAACACATTCGGAAAAATATTCCCGAGCATCCCGGGGCATGTCCATATTAATATTATTATTCAGTTTCATTGGCCCAAAATATTACCACCGCTGCCGATCACTCGACATGAAACTACAAAGTAAGTTCAATGTTAATCTATACTACTACTATAAAGAGGAAAGATTTGTTTGTTTGTATTGAATAGGCTCCGAAACTACTGAACCGATTTGAAAAATTATTTCACTGTTTGGAAGCTACACTATCCCCGGGTGACATAAGCTATATTTTATCTCCATATTCCCACGGAACGGGAACTACGCGGGTAAAACCGCGGGGCACTGCTAGTAAATCATAAACATAAGAATTTCTAGTGTTAGTGAGTTTTTATTTGAACTATTAACAGGGAAAGGGCGTAAGGCCTCATCAATCACAAGCGGGCAAGCGGCTAATGAGACACGAAGGTCTTAAACACTATGGTACGTCAGTTTAGGCATTAACTTTGTGGTCATTTACGTATTTGTGTTGGAAAAAATACTAGTTATACGAGAAATTTCATAGTCAGTTCACAGTCAATATTTCTCCCACGAATTGTTGCATTATTTGAGGAAAAAATGTCACCTCGTAAATTGGTAACGTGCATTACGGCAGTGTCCAAATTTGGACAGTAGAGTCCCAATATAATACTAGAATACCAACCTTCTTTCTACTACTGTTCTAAAACCAAAGACTGTTTTTTTTTTCAGCCCGTCTTATAATAAAGGTTAAAAAAAACGTACAGTTGCGGGTCGGTCTAGCACACGATTTGTTACTATTAGACATACATAGGCATTACATCTGTTTGATTGGTCTGTACTGGATTGTCGGTATTACGATTCATGGGATACAAACAGCTGACAGACAGACGGACAGCATGGGATCTTATTATATCTAGATCTTATACAGAACTTAAAAAAAAAAAACAACTCACCAGCCAGCAAAAACACTTTCTTCCCGTAATCCTTTTCAAGATGCAAGAAGTAGGTAGGATAAAGCCCCCGGTCCATGCCCTTACGATCGCGAGCTATGCGACATTTGTATAGCGTGCCGTGTTTCGCTGGCGTCACCACGAATGTTTCCACCGCTCCTTCAACTGAGCCTTCAATTTCTGCTGTCTGTTTAATTTAAAGATTAAATTAAAGATTCATTTGTTTATAACATTTGTTTGTTCATGTGTGTTGCCACACACACGCGCAGTGAGGGAATTAGGGCCGGTTTTTCAATAACTAGAAGACTGTATAAGGACTCAAAATGGCGGTTTGTCAGCATTTGTGTAGAAAGCCGAGTCGCTAGCTTGTCGGTTTGCTATCGGTTACATTTTGGAGAGTGAGCGACAGAATTAAATAGTCAGATTTTGATTTGAAGACGTACGATAATGCACCACAATACATGGTGGACATCCCACCCACACGCACAAAACGTTTTGGGAACACATTCACTGTGCGTATAGCTAAGGAGTGGAATTCCCTGCCAGAATCTGTGTTTCCTGATAACTACAACCTGGGAGTCTAAGTCGAGAGCGACTAGGTTACTTCTAAGCAAGCGTGCTTCATCTTCGACCACATCATCGCTTACCGTCAGGTGAGATAGTGGTCAAACGATAGCCTATTAATAATAAATCATAATAATAAATGTGTACGTCACACCGCCATATAAACCACTAAAACAGCCGTCAATTGAAATTAAATGGTGTTTAAATTTGCTGAAAAAAATGAGGGTCGGAATTTGGAGCTGACCGGTACAAGTTTCTGTTAGAGTGGGATAAAAACCCCATTACCCCACTATAGACTAGATCATTACTGTCAGGCTGGGGTATAATATACTGTGAGCTAAGGGAAGAAAATTACTTTCAGCAATGGAAAAAAACTACCGTCAACAAGAGAACCCAATTCATATTTGTATCACCTAAGAGATGAATATTACTGTTATGTGAAGGAACAAAATTACTGTCAGAGCAGGGTCTTATGTTTCGGGGTGTTGCCAGGTTGCCATGGTAACGTATCTCACCTGACTAGGCGAGCTATCTCTCCTGGGTTTATCATGCAGCGGCGCCACAGCCGCATCAGCGCACACGTCGTCAGTACTCGCGTCCCGGCCCACGCTGCAAACTGGCACACTCTCGTCATCTTCCTCGCCGCTGCCATCCCCTTCGCCAACAGTCAGCACTTCTATCTGATTGCCTAGTTCTGAAAAGTTTTAGGGAGTAAACGTTGATGAAGTACTTTGGTAGGTGTGCATAGAGAAGGAAGTAATACGCCATGGAGAAGCCAAACTCGTGGGATAATATATTACGTTTTCTAAGTTGAACTACAAACATTGCTTTTTTACGAGTTTCTCAAACGTATGAAGCAATGACGCGGTGTCCTGCGTGGGCGACGAACGCGACGCGACGCGACGCTGCGAACGCAACGAACGCAATCAACTCAACGGCATACCCTACTTGTGGCCTATATGACTGTCTGCGACGGGACGCGACGTAACGCGGACTTGTTTTGAGGGCGACCAGATACGACTTAATTGAAATTCAGTCTTAATATAAGCAGAAATAAGCAATAATGTAATCGAAAGTAGACGGTAACACTCCACAATATTGTTTGAACATTTTAGAATCGTTTCTTAATTTTGGCTATAAATGATGGAACTCGCCAAATGTGTTTCTTTGTAAAATATTTTTTTTTCTATCTGTGCTTTTTATTTTACGATATTTTTTAAAAGTCTGTACTTTAAATATGAACTTTCAAGCAAATTGTACTGTACTTTTCCATGATTCGAGAACCAATGACCAAAATCACGGAGGACACTTGTCGCGTGTAGCATCGCGTCGCATTACGTCGCATCATGCTGCGTCGTATTCGCGTATATACCGCGTGAATTAGGTATTTTCTTAAAAGGATTTCCAATTGTGCTAAGTATGTAGAAAGTGTACGTAACTCTATTGTATTATATTAATAACCTACATTTTTGAACGTAAATTACATACAAGCAGTCGGCATTGTGATTGCGTGTGCCTAATTGGCTGATCTTGAACTTTAAATACACTTCGCCCTACGAATTCCGCCATCAGCACATAATCTCAAAATGTATCACCGCCAGGCTTCTCGTCTAAACGAAGAAACGATTATCTACTTTTTTTTCTATGACCAACATAAGGAAGTTGTTTTTCTGTTGTGTCAATACCGACAGTGAAAAATATGTTTTACAGTTGGTATTTGTGTTGAAGTATTTTGAAAACAATCATATTTGTCTATACAAATATCATAAACACAAATGATTTGTGATTGTTTGTTTGTTTGCATTGAATAGGCTCCGAAACTACTGGACCGATTTGAAAAATTCTTTCACTTATGGCAAGCTACATTATCAGAGAATAATAAAGACTACATTTTATCCCCGCATTCCCACGGGAACGGGAACAACGCGGGTCAAACTGCGGGGCGCTGCTAGTATGACAATAAATATTCTTAGCCTTGTCCTTACATACTATGTACAAATGACTTCCAAACTAACCGGAAGCCGCCATATTTCAGTACTTTACATGGAACGCCTAACTGGCCTCCACCCAAATTATAGTTAGATCCATGTTGTGTACTAGCAATAAAACACTGTAGAAACTGTAATAACTGTATTAGAATCATTAATGGAATTGTAACAATGTATCAAAGAGAATGTCAAAAAATACAACCGACTTTTCCACAAAAAATCAAAAAAGTACAAAATAACTTTAATTTCGGAACTCGGTGTATGTGGTTCCTTTTTCATTTTTTGAACACCGACTTCCGAAATTAAAGTTGTTTTGTACTTTTTTGATTTTTTGTGGAAAAGTCGGTTGTATTTTTTTGTAAAAAGTTTTTTATTTTTCACTTTTTAGTGGTACCTAAACCCCCTCCCCTCCCCCCACCTAAACGAACCAATTACATTAGTGTAAAAAAAACGCACTGCTCCAATGCAGAGTAAACAAAAAGGTCGTCAATGTACACAATGTAGATATTTTTTTAGATTTTTCAAAAACCGCTTGTTCGATTTCGATAAAATTTTCATGGGACTATTTGGCAAGTATACCCTTTCCAACAAAAAAAGAATTTTTCAAATCGGTTGGCAAGCGACGGAGTTATGCGCGAACAAACAATAAAAAAAAAAAAAACATACAAACATCCGAATTGAGAACCTCCTTCTTTTTTAGAAGTCGGTTAAAAATATATGGCTGACCATTCGAGACCTGAAGTTTTACACTGGTTCCGGTCGGAGCGCTGTCAGGCGACGTACGTTCGGAAACACTCTAAATGGAACCTAACCATCCATTTGCTGAGTTCGTGGCACCGAAACTGTTAACTGGCTGACACGATACTTCTTGGCAAGACTGGAGTCAGATATTCTGGCTTCTGTCAATCCATAACGACCGCCAAAGATCTACAAATGACAGCCGGGACCAACGGCTTAGCGTGCTTTCCGAGGCATGAAGGAACCTCGGTATGTTAAGATCTTCACCCATCTATAGGATGACCTGGGCAAGCGTTGCTTAACCTTGGAGATCAGCCCGTGCGGCTGTTTTTATTTAGTGGTGCATGTAAAAAACTAGCAGTCGGTTTGACTGGTAACTGCATATAGTTATAATGATAATAAAATATATTTATTTCCTTCCACTTATTACACAAACAACACTATTAACTAAAACATAAAAATGGCAAAAATATAATATCGGTAGAACGTTTATTTGTGGGAGACTGCGGGCGTACCATGAGGTGTTAAAACGTGAGTCTTCCGAGCGAGAAAAAGGGATGGAGCTATATAGGGTGTATAACTCTATCCCTCTTTCTCGCTCGGAAGACTCACGCTTTAACACCTCCGGTACGCCCGCTGGTGCCTAAACTAAGCCGTGACTTGTATTTCAGGACACCAGAGACAGGGAAAGTTGGGAAAGGGCTGGGCAGATTGATTGTACTCCTCACATAATATTATTTCTTTAATTTCCAACCTTGATGTTACAGTACGACTCCCAAGTGCGTGTAAAGAAGTATTGAATCTCAAGTGTTTACATGTTTTTATTGATTGGCTTTAGTAATAAGTGGTGTTATCTACCCTCGTGCCATTATATAAACTCCAAAAGAGTCATTTTGAAAGGTTTCTGTTTAAAGTGTTTTCATAATAGTCGATTGCGAATTGCGACATGCGATTATCTCGATTTTGTATTCACGATTTTAAAAAAATAAAGCATTTTTTTTTGCAAAAGCAGCAACTAGTTGATGCGTGTATTTCAAATAGCTTGAAAATGTCTAGTCTGGCAATTGGATTTTAAAGTAGTTTAGTGTCGGAGCTATCACGACTTTCCAGGAGCCTATTCCAAACTGTTACCGACTTGACAAGGCAGTTTTTTTTTCAAAGAAAGAATTGAAACAATAATGTGGTGGAAAAAGTCTGATTAGTCCGTCTGATAGATTTCCAAAAAATATTGGACACGTATTTTTTCGTTTTTCACGTAAACAAAAAACAAAGATAAAGAGCGTTGAAAACTCAAGTGACGTCACTACTCGCTACAATTTTTACCTAGCCGTGACGTCACACGCTTCCACTCCTGGTCTTTGATGCTTTTTATCTTCGTCATTTTTTATAGATTTGATAAAGGAAAAAATACGTTTCCAATATTTTTCTATTATTATCTAACTGACGAACTAAACATAATCATATATTTTTTTACTCAGGCAACATACCTATTCCTGCCTAACATTTGAAGAATTTCCCCAGAGCTTGACGGAATATACTCATCATAGGTGTTTCTACAATCAATATAATTATTTTGGCAATGAAACTGTGTTTCGCCGCGCATCACCACTTCTGCCTCTACGCTTTGAAAGCATTGTCGTAACAAAATACTGATATTTCAAGACACATTTTGTTAAAATCAATCATTATTTTAATGAGGGATGAACGAACAAGAAACTCAATGGTTACTCGATTAATTCGAACCGTGTACTAGCTTCTGCCATTATGTAGGCCTATCAATTCGATCTGCTTAGCTTTTTTTCCCAACTATATTGGGGTCCGCTTCTAGTCTAACCGGGCGCAGTTAAGTATTAGGTTTAGGTAGTATAGAAATTGCGGAAATTGAACGAAAGAGTCATCGCGGCCCTGGAACGCAAAGGAATTGGAGGAACACGGGTGGGTTTTAGTCAGTAAGAATCTGACCCTCCCTTCCGCTCCGCCCAGAGTGGAAGAAGTCGTTTGACCGTTCCAGAAAAAAAAAAAACTAGATCAATTTGTAGTAAAAGCTTTACGTATACAAATCCATTAAGCATTAACCATAAACAAATATTGATGCCTTTTAACGGTGTTGGAACTACATCATTGTAAATTACTCAGCATTATTACTGTTGAACAACAGTGTTCAAGTTTACCACTATTCAATAAATTAAATAGATTGTGGTTTTTACTTATAGTCATTCTACTTTATTGAATACTAGTTTCTGCCCGGACTTCGTCCGCGTGGAATAGTTACTAATCCCCCCCGATTCTTTTTAATATTGATTCGTTGGTGGGAAAGGCGCCCGACGGACGTGACGGTACAGTGGTGGCATGCGCGTGAACTGAGCGCGGTACTGGACAGTACTTGGACATTGCAACATTATTTTATGTTGCTAAAATAATAGTTACTCCTTATTACCAGCTACCTGCCAATTAAAGTCCCGTCAAAATCGGTTCAGCCATTTCAGGGATTAGCCGGAACAAACAGACAGACAAAAATTAAATGTACGGTATATATGCATGTAGTAAAAGGCGGTTATTTAAATATTACAAACAGACACTCCAATTTTATTTAGATGTATATATGTATAGATAAAAATGTTTGAAAGGATGCATTGAAGTTATTTTGTTCACCTTTTAAGAATGAGTCAAATTATATGACTCATAAAAACTTAATTCATATGAATAAAAGCTTCAAGTACAACCACTCTTCAATGAGATGATAAACCTATGCTAATTTTACTTCTGGTTTGCAAATTATCATCACTAATTATTTCTAAAATATTATTATACTAGCAGCGGCCCGCGGCTTTAAACGCGTAGTTCCTGGGAAATACGGGGATAAAATAAAGCCTATGTTACTCGCTCATAATGTAGCTTTCCATTGGTGAAAACATGGTTGAAATCGGTCCAGTATTTTTGGAGTTTTATTTGGTACAGTAGAAAAAAAATCTTTTTGCTTTATTTAATAAAATAATAAAGAAGTATAGAATTATTCATCATCAAGGGCTTTCCTTTTAGTAGGTAATGACAGCCTGACATTAGTACTTCTGTATTTTAGTGGGCCTGCCACAAAATCTGTATGCTAATAATATTTTTAGATGAATTAAATATATCTATAACTAGCTGCTGCCCGCGACTTCGTCCCCGTGGAATCCTCGATTTAAAAACATTCTTTATCGCTGCTCCGCTCCTATTGGCTTTAGCGTGATGTTATATAGCCTAAAGCCTTCCTCGATAAATGGTCTATCCAACCCAAAAAGAATTTTTCAATTCGAACCAGTAGTTCCTGAGATTAGCGCGTTCAAACAAACAAACAAACAAACAAACAAACTCTTCAGCTTTATAAAATTAGTATAGATATAGCTTTAACCTCTATGCTCCCATGTTTGTTTTTAAATAATCAAATCTATTAAGTTACAAAATAGAGTAAAGAAAAAGTAGATTGAAATATTAGAAAGATTTTCCTTACATATAAATCTTTTAACAAGGCAAATACTGACTTCATGATTTACATACAATGGAGTTATAGTATTTCATAGTAAACTCGGCAAAGTAGGTAACAAGTCATGAATGAATAATATGTTTTTCTGTTCTCCAATAACAAAGTTATTCATTCATTACCAATATGATTCACCGTATCAATAGAACAAGGTCACAATTGTACTGTACAATAACTTGAATCCTTGAATTTACATTTGCAAAAAATATTTGTATTTTCTGTAAATATTTTTGTTAAGAGTCAACAGTTTGTTGTTAACATTGAAGCTTTATATCCACTAGGTAACAAATGATGCTCAATATGTGTCAGGCAACATTGACAATCTTATTAAAATTGTGGTCATTTAACATGATGAGCAATGCATCATGTTGCGATGTTGACTGAAAATTCAAGTGTCATTCAAATACATTTTCCACACTAGGAAAATAAACCAATTTATTTAATCTGTATTACTAATGAAACCTCAATGGTCTAGGTAGTTGAATGAATACATTGAGATGTTAATAACTCAAGTATCCGCGTTAGCATTGTTTATTACAATTTGTATTAAAAATAAGGGGTGGCAATGAAATTTGAACTTTGTTGTGTATGACAAAGAATTGGGTGTTCCAAAATTTGATAATTATCAATTTATTCTAGACCCTGTTTTCGGTGCAGGCTGGCTAATCTTAGGAGACTTGTGGGTGCAAGTCTCCTAATGTTGTTCTTTTAGTTTTTGCAAGAGGCAAAACAGTTCATGTAAGGTCTTCATAACACTGGCCACCCAATTTATTGAAATAACATATGAAATTATGGTATAAGTAATATGTATTAGTGAGTACAGAAAACAGTTAACAATCATGCTCATGTAAAATAATGTACACAGAAAAGCGTAAGAATTATGTTTGTCAGAAAAGTAAGCGTAGCGTTCCTACTTACCATCATATGTTGATATTCTATTTGTTTGGAGGGGTATTACTTGGTCCGGATTGACTGGCGACATAAGAAATTGCATCGGGCCATCATAGCCTGTTATGAAAGGAAAAGAAAATGCGCATAACGAAAATATACATCAAAAAACCATGCATGAGTAAACTAAACATTGAGAAATTTTGGTTAATAAGGATATTAAGTGGAAAAACACTTACCATGTAGCTCGCGGGAACGGCTGCCTGATATTGGACGTTTTGCAGACCCTACCCTTAGATCATTAGCCTGAACCATACCAGAATTCTGGCGTTTCTGTTTCATCTTCTGTTCCATTAGTTGGCGCTAAAATTACAAATAAAAGTAAATGACAAGGCATAAAACATTAAGAGACTCAACAAATACCGATAAAACCACCTCATAAAATATGCTAATGTTCGAGAAATGTGTGAACTTTACAAAATTAATTTTAAAACCACTTACTTGCTGTTCGATTTTTTGATCCCGCATTGAAGCCATGGTGGTATTTTGCTATTTACTTTGAATTTAACTTTAACTACAGCGCACTAAAGTTTAGTTGTAAAAGTCTTAACTTTTATCTCAAAATTCAATACAATAATTGGCATTTTGTAAGCTCATTTTTTGTTTATAAATCATCTTGCCTACCGTTGCCCAGGAAAATAGTGTTGTCAACGTAACGAAATTTGTTCTTCTCCTAAATAGTAGTTTTTGTAACGTCAAGTTATGCTGAATATTCATTGTTTTGTAAGATGATGTCCATGATTACAAAATATTCAGAAGTATGACTTCCCAATAATTGTTTTCTTAATTTTCGTCCTAATTAGCTTTTGGACTACTAAAATTATTTTTCGTGTGAATCAGTGTAGCCTGTATTAAAAATCTTATTTATTTCTTGCTACACGTCAGTGGTGTAGCTAGCCTTAGACGGGCCCTGTATCAAAATGTGTTGAGGGGCCCCCCAACAGTATAAAGTTTTTTTATAAAAGAAGCGAAAAATGCTCCAAAGTTAAGTCTCATTGTACAATTAAGTTATGGCACTTTTAAAAACAAAATCTTAATAATTACAAATACAACTAAACAAGATATAATATAGAAAATATATATATGTACAAGCGGAGTAAAAAGGAGAAAAGACTCATAAGGCATCGAAAAATTCGTCCACATCGCTGTCAACGGGAAAAGTGCCCAAAAGCCCGGCCGCATTGCCACGTTGAATGGCAATGCTGATTCGTTTACCAAAGAAAAGGCCAGCCCTCTCGTCACGCGAAGAGTCGACTAACTGTGGTTGAAATAAAAAATGGTTAAAATGAAAGAGTAACTTTCGTTTTTTTTTTAACTCATCTGCATTATAATTCGGTGTATTGTGATTTTTAAACAAAACTTTTGGCACAGCTGTCATATAAAAAAAATGTTAATAATCTATACCTGAAATAAAATATCATGGACAATATTTTAGGAATTTTTCCATACACACATTCGGGGCCCCTGTAGCTTGGGGGCCCCGTATAATTGATACGGCTGATACGGCGGTAGCTAGGTACGCCCCTGCTACACGTTTAGTTGACACTTCGCGTAACGCAATGGCAGGCTTTTATTTCGGATCTGTTCGGATCGAACAATAAGAGGACAAGCATTGCCATACAAAGTGGCAATGCCACCATTCTTTTTGGTTCATTTCCAGTCGATAGCAATGCGGACGAATTTTTTAATGCCGTATTAGTTTTTAGAGGATTTTAGATATTTTCATTGTATTTCAGAGTTGGATATAAAGTTTATTTAATTTTATTGCATAAGTGCAATAAAGAACCCCCATTTCTTGGCAAAATATTATTTTATATAGCTAACTCGTTACATTTTCATTCCACCCTTTATTATTAGTTTTGGTACGTAGCTTTGGGTTGTTAGGTCGGCTTTTTTTTATACATTTAACACATTGATTTTTACGTGATAACTTATTCTTATATCCTATGAAGGAAAAATCTTAGCTACCATTAGGTCTGTAGTGACATAGTACCAGTCACCCAGTTACCATACCTGCGAACCATCACCACATACCTTTGAACCATTACCACATACCTTTGAACCATTACCATATACCTTTAACCATTACCATTACCTTCAAACCAATATATTACCACTCAACACCAAACCAGTTACCTTAGCACGTTTTTGACATTCCGCAAAGAAACAGAGAAGCAATCGTCTTGAAGAAGACGTTGGTATTTAGAGAAACAGGATGGAGGCACGGGCACAGCACGACGTCATCACAACGCCGCACGCGCCGGCCATTTCGCTTCGAAAGAAGCGGTTTTGTAAGCAGAGGCAAGCAAGCAAAGCAAGTTCCCTCGCTATCTTCACTGCACACTTCGGGAGTACGCAGATGGTCACGCGGCGCCGGCGACACGGTGGAGCAACAGCAGAGCAGACGATCTTCACGCGACGGCGGCGCCCGAGGGAAAGGACCGCGATTTACGCGCCACTACTATTTATCCCCTCGCGTCGAATTATTGCCGCGGCGATAGCGCCCCGCGCCCCGCGCGCCTCTCGCCCTGCGGCGCGACGCCATTGGTCGCTCGTTTGTAATAAGCATTACGGAAAATGTATAAAAGAAAGGTTTTGGAAAATAAACACACATTCAGTCATCATCACAGAACATATATACCCCAGGGGAAGAATAACCACTCCATATAAATTTTATGAGGAAAATTTTCCTTACCAACCAGCGCCATCTATGTTTTGCCCACCAAAACATTGCAGTAGAATCCAGGGCGGGAATTTCAAAGCACCACTGTACTATACAGATTCTTTGTACCTATTGCATTTTATGCACAAGTACAGTGCGCTTCTCGATAGTTTCTTTCAAGATGAGAATTATTGCTCAGCAGTAATTGACATCTGAACAAAACTACTATCGAGAAACACAATGTACTTGTGCATAAAATGTTAAAAAATAATATCTAAGGAGCAGTTTAGTAAAACAAACGTTTTTATTTAAATTATTTATTATTTTATGCTAATATGACTCATTTTACATGAACATATGTGTCATTTGGGACAAAACAAGTTCACAAATCACAATTATGTTTAGGTACTAATAGTTCAACTAAGAACGAGAGTTGTTGACATCATACACCTCTTATTAACACTAGCAAGCTTTAAAAAAAAACTATTACGATATGAAAATAACTATAGGAAGATCATAAAGTTAATATACACTATTTAAAAAATGCACAAAGTATTTTATTGATAAACATAAGTGATAATTGACAGATGGAGATCATTGGCACTCTCTTTCTTAATTGAAGCGGCTTCTCTAAAACACAAATATAACATAATATTCTAAAACACATAAAATGAAAATACAGAAAGCATCTTTCACTATAATATCGAGTATGGATTGGACAGGTCTATTTCACATCAAAAACTATACAAAATCAAGAAATTTTACACTGTATAAATGTATCATATTATTTTATACACATATCTTCAGTTATATGAAATAATAATGTAATAAAAGAAACGGTTAGGAAGATAGATAGGTACTTATTTCATTAGTTGAAGGGATACAGATCTAACAATTTAGCTTCACTATCCGATAGTAAAACAAGGTGTAAAATAAAAAATAAATCCTTATCAGCCTATTATCTTCCTACTGCTGAGAGGAGGCATGAGTGAGCGTGATCCACGCCTCCCCTCTCAGTTAGAGATGGTCTGTAAACCAACAAGCGGGCCCATTGCCGGTAAATCTGCACTAAAAAGTGAACATAACCAATTCATATTATAATCACTTATTGTCTTGACTTACCACCTGACGAATAAATAAATGCATAATGGTTCCTTTTATGACGTAGAAATCCACTAAGATTTTTGGAAATTCACACGCATTCATCACACTCTTGTAAAGGATTAAGGAAGGATGGACCAGCAACAGGTTCAAATATGGCAGGTTGATCGGGCAGCTTAGAAATTGTTGTATCCTGAAAATAAAAGTTAAACTTATTTTAAATTCAAATCCTTCTGATCCTACTGCCTACTAATACATATTACAAACATTGAGTTTGTTTGGATGTATGGATGTTTGTTACTCTTTCATGCAAAAACCACTGGAATTGGAATTTTGTATGTACACAAATAGTTCATAACCTGGATTAACAAATGGGATAATTTTTATCAAAATTCATTTGCAGAAGTACTGCTCTGGTATTGTATTATAGTAAAAAAGGACTTTTTGATATGATTAATAACATGTGATACAGAGCAAAAGTGAGTTCAAGGCATAACCTTGACCTAAAGCCATGTCATGCCAGAGGGTGGCCAGATCTTCACACAGAAAAAAATGAAAGAAATCAATATCACTCTCCAATGTAAGGCAATTTTTTTATTATCTTTCAGATGTTAATTATTGTATGTACTTACCTTATAGGATTGAACACCAGGTATCGCTGTTCTGAACAACTTCTTCTCATTAAAGCAAGTGCTTTCAAAATGTTTACTGCAAAGCATCTTATGCTTTGCATGGAGTTCATCTTGGAATTTCGGTGAAGACCAGGCTTCATTTGGGAAGCAATACTTTGCCCATAATTCACAACTGAAAATGAAAAAATATTAAAATGACTAATCCAGATGGCCAGACCAATACAAACGAATATTAGGAGTATATAATAATAATTTAATTATGAACATACCGCAGAGCATTTTTTGAGCCAGGCTTCGGAAACCGATGTAAAGTGATGCTGGGATCTTTAGAAGGTGAAGATCCACACATAGCACAGATTCTAGTGTTTTCTTTCTGCGAACTCATCGCGAAATTAGACACAAGATCATACAAGAGTCATTGTCTCAACACCGAGTCTATATCTCACAAATACGCACTTAATTTCACCAAAACACAGACACGGAGGAGCAAGCTCGACTCACGTTAACAATGTATGTAGAATTAAATGCAACTCGTTTATTTATTACAAATAAACACAAGAACAAGATAAAATGGTGCGCAATCGATGGCAGACATTTTTCTTGTGACGTGATGACGTTAGGCATGGGCAAAAAATATCGATATATCGAAATATCGATATTTTTCCATACAATTATCGATATATATCGTCGATATTTTTAATGGCGATATATCGATATTCGATATTTATTTTAGAGTATCGAATTCGTATCAAATTCGATTATTTTTTACGCAATTTAGGTTGCGTGTTTTTAATGTTATTAGGATATCCTTGCATGCTCCTCGCGTATTGTTAACTTTAAAAAATCCCGCCAAAATCGTTATGAAATGCAATATAGCATTAAGACTATTGGTAGCGTGCAAGAAAATACTAATACTATTAAGCCATCAGTGTAAGACGAATGTGAACCTGAAGTTAACAGACAATTAACAATTTTCGGTTTTTTTTTTCAACAAATCAATCACAAAACCTAAAAAATGTTAAATATAATAAATTGTTTAAGCTCGAGCAATAAAAAAAATACTATTGTTTATTACGAAGACTGACGATATATCGATATATCGATATTTTTCCCTCGATAATTATCGATAGTGTTTAAAAATGTCGATACGATAAATATCGATATATTTTTTTCACTTGCCCATCCCTAGATGACGTCAAATGTCAACGTCTTATCTCTTTTACTCTGATGTTGCTGTCTCTTTCGTGTTTTCTAGCCCACCTACATCTTGCTCGTAGAACAAAGTTGACAGACCCTGGTCATCATTGGAGTCAGAGTTTTATTGTCTACGAAGAACCCCTGCTCGTCCCCGTTTAAAGGTCCCATATTTAGTGAAGTTTGATAAAGTCGTTTTCTAGTTATTATCCATAGGTCCCTAATTCACCTCATGCATCATGTGCTTTCTGCAATAGTCACAACGTAAATAGGTAGGCGATCGGCAGCAAAGAGTTATCAAAAGCAAGGGTGAAGGAAGAAAAGTGTAGACTTCTTGATGTGATTTTTTTTTATGTGATTTCTTGATCTGTTTTATTTGCCAATAGTTTTTTTTTCTGGAAACATTGCCGCAATGTCAATGTATGACATTGACACTAAGGCTCTCTCAAAATTCTTCATCTGTCATTTAATTTTTCAAGATGGCTCCAAAACGGAGTGTTTTAGGATTTTTGAACCCAAAAACTATTAGTACAGTTTTCACCAATAGTATTGTAAAAACTCCTTATCGTTATGTGCATGGGTGTAATAGTTGTGATAAATTTTTAAGCGGTCAGGCCATATCTGTCGCTTCTTTAGCACGTAAAAATTGTAAGTTTTACATGCTTTCATTACATCACCGGTTTTCATTTATTTCATGAAGGACATATAATCACGAGTAGAATTTATTACTAGTAAGGTCTTCCGCATAATATATACTCTTTATGTTATCAATTGCGTATGTACTTTGACATTTCATGAAACATAACCTAACTTTCGTATTTCATCTCAGATAACTTCGGTGTTAGACATCGATTTATTCACACTTCGAATATTCTGAGTGCTCGAGCTGACTACTACAAGGTCCTTGGTGTTGCTAAGAACTCTTCAGCCAAAGATATTAAGAAGGCATACTACCAGTTGGCTAAAAAGTACCACCCTGATGCAAACAAGTCTGATCCAGAAGCTTCCAAGAAGTTCCAAGAGGTGTCCGAAGCTTACGAGGTATGAAAGTTCGTTCGTTTAGTGTTTCGTTGACATTTACTGGTTTAAAATAATGTCAACAAAGATAAAACAACTGACTAGAAAAGAAATAAATTGATTTTTGAGTTAAGTCTAGTCCATCTTTGCCTGCTTGCTGGTAATGAAATTAATGACCATACTACTTCAATCTAATTCTAAACTTTTAACTAAAACAAAAAAATATAATTTTTATTCCTTTTTAAACATGTTTAAAGAGGAATAAAAAATTATATTTTATCTTATGACTTTTAAATTGTATCTTCTCTTACTTACACATATTGTGTCCGTATTGAAGAATATTCTATTCTGTCTTTTTCAGATCCTCTCTGATGAGAACAAGCGTAAGCAGTATGATACATACGGTACTACTGCAGAGGACATGGGCATGGGAGGTGGGCCATCAGGCACTGAAGGTTTCACTCACCAATGGCAGTACAAGTCCACCATAGACCCTGAAGAACTGTTCCGGAAGATATTCGGAGATGCTGGCTTCAAGAGTGACGCTTTCAGTGACTTTGCTGAGTCTAAGTTTGGATTTGGTGCCGCCCAAGAGGTATAGTAAAAACTTATATTTTCTCTTGGCTTTACTCATGATTGTGTCCTATTTTTAATAGTAGCAGCAATACATCTTTATTGCAATTGGTTCCGTACTTCCAATAATCTTTTATAAACATAATGGAATAAAAAATTTTAGCATGTTATATTTTTATAGTATAAAAAATCAGGAGTAAAGGACACAGTAATTAATAAAAAAATCTGAAGTTTAGTTTTCAAGTACTTTTAAATCAATGAGAATTAATTTATTATCAAATGTAAGAGCTGTCTAAAATTGTGAGCAATTGACTTAATTCATGTTCTTTGTTTGTGTTTCCAGGTTGTAGTCAACCTTAAGTTCACGGAAGCTGCCCGCGGTGTCAACAAAGAGATAAACATTAACGTAGTGGACACTTGCCCCAAATGTGCGGGCTCCCGCTGCGAGCCCGGTACCAAGTCCATTAAGTGTACTTATTGTAATGGAACAGGCATGGAGACATTCTCACGAGGTATGATTGGTAATTCGTTTTATATTGAGAGTGATCTAATATTTCTACATTACAACAAAATTATTGAGTGTCATTTTAATCAATACCAACAACAGGAAAAAACTACGAAAATAAGCTGAGCTTATTATAAACAAAGTTGAAAGTTAGCACCAATTGTTTTTTCTGAGCAATTGGTTCGACATTTGAACCTATGCTAGTGACACACTAATAATTTTTTTTTTAAATTTCTTAGGTCCATTTGTGATGCGTTCCACTTGCAGACATTGCCATGGGACTCGAATGCTGATCAAGTTCCCTTGCGTTGAGTGCGAAGGCAAAGGACAGTCTGTAAGTATTCCAGCATAGTATTTTACCATGTATTGTGGCGAATTATAGTTTGTGAACTGGAGCACTTCGATTAGTAGTTCCTTAGCAAACGAGGTTGCTCTTTTAATTCATCAGCTCTCAAATCAGAAGAAGGCAGATTGTATGCTCGCCTTACTACTGCTAAGACGCCATTAATTTATTACGTAAGACTATTTTCGCTAGTTTTTGACCTCCTCCCCCGTATTACAAGAAAAAATAAGAAAAGGCCGACCCCTTTCCCCCTTGTTTAATATTTATTATGTAGGAAAAAATTTAATGTTTATTTTTCATAGTAACTATTTTTAGAAATGTTTATTTGTACTTACTTAGTACTTTGGTTTTAAGCATTCGTGTCCGTGTCCATTGCCATGGAAACGGAACTCACGCGGTTGTCCGCGCTTTTTCAAAGTATAATTTTACATAGTATAGTATATAATGAACTACTAACTACGAGACTCCCTCCCACCCCTTGTAAGAAAAAATACCCCCCCCCCCTCCACCATTAATCATCTTACGTAAAAATGAATGGCTGACTTCAGATATATAACTAACCAAAAAATTTAACGAATAACGTTGTAGAGATGCGACTAGCTCGGGGGCGCCACTCTCCCACTCACTCCCTTTTACGATTAAATCGATTGTATCGATAACAAACTAACGAGTAGCTCCATGATCCCCCATGGATCCAATTGACGTAGCTAGCCTATGGGAGTGCTCTAAAAGACTATTTTTCAGTGTTCTCCATTGTTATAAACTGTGTTTTTAATACCCAAAATGTTTCTATAAACAGGTACAACGTAAAAAGGTGATAGTGCCCGTTCCAGCGGGTGTGGAAGACGGACAGACTGTCCGCATGGCTGTGGGCAGCAACAACGAGATATTTGTCACTTTCAAGGTGGAGAACTCTACTTATTTCAAGAGAGACGGCCCTGATGTGCACACTGATTGTACTGTAAGTAATGGATTACACTAACTCGGTTAATAATCTTGGCTATCATCTATATTTCGCGAAGTGGGGGTATTACGTAAGCAGAATTTTGACATTTTTGACCCCCCCTCCCCCTCGTCAGCAATTGTAAGCAAGGCTCTTTCCCCCCCCCCCCCATGCTTACGTAATTATTTTTATTATAAG